>OY821519.1:88505668-89860668 GCA_963682025.1 Cordilura impudica | reverse complement strand
GTAGCCAAATTCATGACATTTTGCCATGGCGATTTAACGTGAAACTTTCACGTGAATTGTTTTGATGAAAAAGCACTTTCTTCTTGGTCAAATGCGGTAGTGTTTTTTAAATCGTCACAGAGTCAGTCCAATATTATGGATTCAAGAGTTCATTGAAGTTGGTCATCACTTATATGACTGTATAATATGACATTTATATTAAATGCAAAAAAATTTATTCATTTTTATTGTAGCTTTTGACGTTCTAATTATTAACAAAAATTATAGAAACTTTTTCGTTTTAGCTTGATAAGAAAAACTCAATTACTTGATAAGAAATTAATAAGATTTGCGAACGAAAAAAACTATAACATACACCTTCACTTATAAAAGTTTACTTAATTAAAATTATTAACTTGATTTAATCATGTTAGTCTTGCAGAATATGATGAATTATATTATTTAATAATTATCAATATTTAATAATTATATTACTTTAAAATGGATTCTGAAAAAAGTGTAGAATTTTTAATGAAAATCCGAAACTGAATCCCGGCAAACGGATTCCCGAGTTATTAAAAATTATAACGAACGAAAATTATAAGGAAGTGACACTTTAAGAATATTTCGGGGTGAAAAACAACTTAAAAAATCTTTCTTAAGAAAAGTGAAAAAGGCGGCAGGACTTAAATCGTGCCGATTCGAAACTCCCAGAAGAATATCGAGGCAAAATAACATGGGTACGTTCGTAAATGCAGTAGTTATGCATCACTGCAGCATAATAAAAGTAAAACGTTCAAAAAAGCATCACATGGCAGCACTGATTTACGTCAAAAGTTTTTTATGCAAACAATTGACAGTGCTGCCGCAAATTTTTGCAATTATGGCATCATATTAATTACTGATGCAATAGAGCGCGAAGCTTAAATAAATAAACATTGATGCAGAATGGAAGAGTAATTAGTGCTTTATATAAAAATTGTTACTACAAATTTAAATAATATCGTTTTATTATTTCAAAGTAATTTTTTATTTTAGGAATCCGCCTTCTTTTTCGTTATCATTTAATTTGAATAACCAAAAGTCGTTTCATCTTTCTTTTAATTCTGTTTTTATTAGAAGTTAACAAAAAGTTGTCATTTTTATTTTTAGAATCAAGATTTTCAATAATATTTGTTAATGTTATTGTGGTGAACATGTTTTTTATCTTTTGCAAAACTTTCTAAAAAGCAAACTCTGTGCAATTGTTGAGCAGTAACAAAGCATCTGCAACAACTGATCACGCATCAGCAACAAAACTTGGCATAACTGCCGCAATGATGCACAAATTTACTGCATTTACGAACGTACCCCATGCTTAAAAAACGTAATTTCTTCAACAAGTCTGAATGTTGAATTATGGACGAGAGGAATTATTATTATTATTCTTTCTTTATTAGTATTCATAATACTTTAAAATTTCTCATTAAAAATTAATAATTAAAATAGATAGATATTTAAATAATTTCATTGTTTCTAACAAAAATTACACATTTTCTTTTAAATACATTTTTATTTCTTTCTATCTTTGTATCATCTTCTAGATCATTAAACAATTTCAGTCCCTTATAAAAAAGAGATCTTTGCATTGTAGATGTGGTCGTCTTCTTTAGCCTGAAGTTTTCTGCATTTCTCAGTCCATAAGGTTGTACATCTCTGACATATTTGAGTTGGTCACATAGGTATTCAGGAGCGTTGCCGTATTTTATTTTATGTATAAAAGTTAAGGTATTTAATGCTAGTCTTTGTTTTATATTTAGCCATTTTAGTGTGTCAAGCATTGCACGTATATTTGTATATCTATTACATTTTAAAATAGTCCTCATCGCCTTGTTTTGTAACTTTTGCAGTCTTTCTAATTGAGATTCATTGCAGCATGTGTATATTATTGTAGATCCGAATTCGAAATGAGGTTTTTTTATTGTATTATATATATTAATTGCCGTTATAACAGATATTTTGTTTCATATTCTTTTAAAGAAGCCAATTTTCTTACTAATTTTTTTACATATGTACTCTATATGATCTTTAAGTTTAATCTCTTTGTCTATTACTAAACCGAGAAATTTAATTTTTTTTACTTTTTCTATAGTCCTGTTATTTATTTTTATTATTATTTCACTAGTCATATTTATTTCCATAAGTTTTGTTTTATTTTCATTAAGTTTAAGCTTATTCATTTTTAGCCATATGTTAACATTATTAATATCATGCATCATATTGTCGCGGCATTCTTCGCATGTATCTCCTTCTGCGATTATAAGTGTATCATCAGCATATAATACTATTTCACATTTGTTAATTACGTTTGGCATGTCATTTATATATATAATAAATAGTAAAGCGCCCAAAATTGACCCCTGGGGAACACCGAAATCATTATCTATAAACTCTGATGTTATACCGTTTACTTTTGTCACTTGTCTTCTTTTTGTCAAATATGATTTAAACCAGTCTAGTTCTTTTTCCTGGATGCCATACATAAACAGCTTCTGAATCAATATTCGTCTATCAATAGTCTCAAATGCTCGTTTAAAATCTAAGAAAATTGCCATAATTTTTCTCCTCTTATCTATATTTTTCCATCGATTTATTATATAATTCACTGCAGTTTCACATGAAAAGTTTTTTCTGAAACCTGATTGGTATTTTGATATTAAATTATTTTTTTCCATATAATTTTCCAGTTGGTTTTTCATGACATTTTCCAATATTTTTTCACATGTTTTCAGTGTATTTATCGGACGATATTCTTCACATTTTTTTGTTTTGGCCACTTTTTCAATCGGTAGAACCATTGTCTCTTTCCAATTTTCAGGGAACTCACCGGATTGTAATGATCTATTTATAATTTTTAGCAGAACTTTGCCGATTAAATGCCAGTTATCAAGTATAATTTTTGTTGATATTTTACAATAGTCTGGTTTGTTTTTTTAATTCTCTTACTATATTATTAAGCTCTAAAAATGTTATTGCACTGAATTTGAACTTTGGGTTTACCACATTTATTTGATTTATATATTGCACATCTTCTATTGATTCTTGTATTATTTTAATACTATCTACAAAATATTTATTAAATTGACTAGCTATTTGACTATTTTCCTTATATTCTACGTTATTAAATATCACAGATGTTATCACAGATTGATTTTTCTTTATCACCAAGTCTTTGATTTCTCTCCACATTTGTCTTTGGTCTTTTGCATTGTTTATTCTGTTGTTTAAGTATTTGTATTTTTCGTTTTCTATTTTCACCTTATATATATTTCTAATTGTTTTATAATTTTTCCATGCTTCGTTTGTGTTTTCAAACTTTGCAGTTTGATATTTTAATGACTTCTCTCTTTTTAATAAACGTAATTCATTATTAAACCACTTATTTACATTATTTAGTTTTTTTATCGTGTTCTTTTTAAAAAAATTAATACATTTTGACTAACATTGACATTTTCTTCATATCTAATTATTGCACTTATTTCTCTTTTAAAAAGTTCTTTTTTATATATAAAAGTTTCCGTTTTGTTTTTGTATTCGTTTTCATTGTTACTTTTTTCATCTTTGATTAATATTTGTATCATTTCATGATCAGATATTTTATTTTTAACACAATTTTGTGCCGATATTTTGTATCTGTTGTTTGTTATCACATAGTCAATTATAGTTCTAGTTGTATTTGTTACCCGTGTATATTCCGTTACTATTTGATTGAGACCATTGTCATTTAACACACTTTCGATTCTGTTTTTATAGAAATTATTTGTCGACCAATCTATATTGAAGTCACCGGTTATTATTATATTATAAGTTTCCTCAGTCAGTTCTTCTAGACTTTCCTGGAGAATTTCACAGAATTCAGATTCGTAGCCACTTGGTGATCTATATACTGCAACAATTATCATTTGTGTGTTTTCATGTTTGGCTTTACAGGCTATAATCCAGTATTTTGAAAATGCCACCTTTTCAAATATCTTTGTTACTTTCCATACTTTTCTATAATATATAATAACACCGCCAGTTCTTGTGGAATTTGAGAAAGATATTAATTGGCTATAGTCATGTAAACTAATTTCATCTTCGTTTATATGATCTGTCATATGAGTTTCCGACAATATGAAAAAATCTGGTTTTTCTGTTGCAGCTATTATTTCGACTTGGTTAAAATTATTCGTCAGCACTTGAAAATTTGTGGTTAATATATATGTAAATGTTCTTTAATTGTTAGAAAGATATACCCATTCTTCTTTTCTTCATATTGATTTTATTTTTATATACTGGACATTCCTTACTATACGTTCCATGGTTTTCATCAAAACCCATATTTAATTTCTGATTTACCTTTACACAATTAATGCATTTTATTATTGGAACTTTGTTACATTCCTGAGATTTATGATTTTCATGACATTTAATACACACTTCTTGATTTTTACATTCACTTGATAAATGATTATATCCTTTGCATTTAAAGCATCTTCTTACTTCAGTTCCATCAAAAACTCGGCATCTCTCCCAGCCTAGATTTATTCTTTGAGCACCAATTAGTTTTCCATATGTTTCATTGTCCGTTTTAATTTTTATATTATAAATTGTTCTATTTTTTCTTTCAAATTCATATGTTTTTACTATTTTTATTTCACTGTTTGCTATAAATGGATTTTGTTTCTTTATTTTCTCAATAAATTCTTTTTCAGAGTATTTAAATGACATATCAGTTATATCTATATAAAATTCCGTTGGCTTGGGCACCTTAATTTCATACTCATCACTCATTTCATTTTGTATAGCCGCTTTTATTTTTTCTCTTTCTTCATTATTCTCACTCTGTATTATTACTGTTCCGTTTTTTCTATTTTCCACATTAGTTGTCTTTAAATTAACTGGATTAACTTTTTTGTTTAATTCTTCTTTTGTCTTTTCAATATTTTGTTTTTCTTTTGGTTTTAATACCAATGACATCTGTTTGTTAACATCTGGCAACACTGTTTTCTTTTTAATAGCTTCTGCATAAGACGTTCTATTCTGTTTACCGTTTGCTTCTGTTATTACTTTTTTTATATCTTTACACATTCTCTCATTATTTTCTTCGATCTTATTACATATTTCTTTATTTTTATTTTCAAATTCATTTACATGTTCGCATAATTTTTTTATTTCCTTAGCATTTTTCTCAAAAGATTTGTGAGCATTATCAATTTTTTTTAACCTGTCCTCATATCGTTTTTCTATTGCTTCTAATAGTTGTTTAATTTCACTTTCATTTTCTTTCAGAGACATCTTGAACTCATGTTTATAATCTGTTAAGCTTTATTTGTTTTTGTTTACATCGTCTTGTATATCTTTAAGTACTAGATCCACATTTTGTATATACTGCAGGCAGTCATCGCATATAAAACGTACAAAATTGTTTGATTCCACAATCTTTGCAGAGTATTGATCAATACCGGCACATTTTGTTGTACAATGATACACTTTGTTACATACACCCATACATCGTATTCCCGTTTCCCCTCTTATTGCTGTTCTGCACTTATTGCATTCAGCCATTGAGGTATTTCATTAAAAACGAAATTTGCCTTAAAAACACTATTTTTGTATAATAACTTTATCATCCACGAAAGGTATTTTTATATTTTATGGTTTTTTTAATAGTCCTTCTATTTTTGAAACCAATTATTGTTTTATTTAAATTATTTAATTTTTCTTAATTGCGAAACGCGTCTTCTTCGTTTGACGTTTACACGACCAAATCGCTTAACACCACTTTCTGATTTGATTTTTACGATCTTAAATAATTTATGACACAATCAAAAATGAAGTTCCCGAAAAAGTTATTTGTTTGACCGACTATTTGTAGTTATGGGAAAAGAAGCTGTTCGTTGGTTTAATACCGATTTCTACATTAAAGAGACTACTTCCATTCCATTTTAATTTTTATTTAAATCAAATATTTCGTTTTGAAGTTATTGCGATTTATTGTTGTTACAATTTTTATGTGTACAATCCTTAGCATACCTGTCAATATACCTTTTTTTTAATGGTCAAGTACTTGAGAAGTTAACAGAGATCTAAAATTGTTCGACTTATGTGATTTCAATCTGTTGTAAAAAATAAAGTATAAACATTAACTGGACAATGAACTTTTCATTACAATTCTGAGCGGGTTACAACCTCAAAAGTACACTCAAGTTTAGCGTCTGACAATTTAACACTCACAATTAAATTTTCAATATTGAATCAGAAATCAAACATTTGTAATTGTCGTGATTTCCATATGTATCTTTATGGTGTTTTTGGAATAATTATTGCTTCCTTAGTCTTGGATTTCTCAAGTTATCTTTCAAATGTATGCCGTTTTCTTTTCTGACAAAAAAAAAATTCGCATTTTTTCAAAAGGTTTTTTTTATTATTATTTGATTTTTATTATATTTATTTTTATTATTTTTATTTTGTATCGTAAAATGGGTAAAGAAAAAGAAAGATAACTTTATTTTTTTATAATGCAGCGTCTCATCCTCGCCAAGTGAAGGTAGATAACAATGAGACATTATGGTGACAAACACAACTTCTATCTATCGAAATTTTAAATTTCATTAACGCAGTTTTATTGCCGAAACTTTTCTATCGAATTTAGAAACAAATTTAGACGCTTCAAAAAAAACTGAAATTGAAAATACAGAAAGCGAATCTGAACAAAAAGTTACTGAAACAGAAAACTGGGTGGACGTACCTAACAAAAAGCTCTTAAAAATCTTCATAATGTAAAACAATTTTTATTGACTGATTTTAAGGCATATCTATAATATTAATATCTAAGGCGATTTCTTGTGACTGATGATTTGTTACATAGTTTTCTCCCGATTTTGACCAAACGTATCTTATTTGAAAGGTATTTCTTTTTAGCTGTCCAGCAGATTTACAGATTTTAAAATTTTTTAAATTTTTTCCAGTAAAATGCATTTAAAGTTGTTATAACACATACATAAAATTATACAATGCTGTGTGTGTATTTGTATTTGTTAATGTGTTTGTGAGTTTGTGTTCTTCATTCACAATAATAATTGCGTTGAATTGAAAAATAATTTTGGTCATAAACCAATAATTGGACATAAACCAATAACGACAATAATCGATATTTAAAAAAGTGTTGAATTGTGAACTGTATAAAATTGATTAGCTTAACTTTAGTCGTTATTAAATGAAAAAATAAAATTTCCTAGAATTTGCACTCGAATTTCGAGGGCTGGAATCCGCTAGTTAATATTAAAAGACTGCTTTATATGGGGAGTAAGACTAAAAATGGTACCATACGATTTTTTTTTTACTACTGAGTATTAGGTGTAATAAAAATCGCATCACAATTATATGTATACGACACACAGTTATATGTATACGACATTCGGGATCTTAAGGCACTATATTTCGATCTTATAAAGGTAATTTTTATGGGGCTAGGTTTTTATTAAAAAATGTATTTAGCCCGGTTGTCGGTTTTATGACTCATATGGATCGTTTGTACCTTTGATCTTGAACTATTACAGGTTGCGTACTACACTCTTTATGAACGTAAGCACAGAAGATGAAGAAGAAACTCTTATTTCCTCAGGACCTTTCATTTGGTTATACAGAGTTTAACGCATGTTCGTCGCTGTCTCGTCATCTTCTAGACACAGTGGAGTCAAAGCCGAGATATTTAGGTTAATGCTATATAAATTTAGCTACTCTTATGGAACCTTGTCACTTAGTGCGAAAAAGGTGTTATCTATAATATTGCCTGAGTCCCTTTGTGTTATTAAAAAGCTCCAGTCTATCAGTCTCGATTCTAAAAGGCGTTATGGTAGACCAATTTACTCCACAATAGGGTGCAGTTCCGATCATAGGAGTAGTTTAGGTCAGTCTAGTTAATTGGTCCGCGATCTCGTTCCCATGACCTGAATCTCAAAAAAGTTATTTTGTTCCGCGCCGACATATTGCTACTTTTTTGGCCTAACATCTTCCGAATTTCACGTATGCCCAAAAGTATCAATCGCACAATTTCCTTTTCAAATTTAAAAAAAATTATAAATTTTTTTATAATTCTTTAAGAATTATTTTCTCTTTTGACCATATTTGCCTGTCTAATTATAAATAACCATTTATTTTGTTGTAAAAAAACGATATTTTTCGGAAGTTAAAAAGTGAATGTTTTGATAAAATATTTCTAAATAAGAAAAAAAATATTCAGAACCGAAGAATTTACAATATAATTTTTATACGAAATTTAGAGAGGGAAAATGTACATTTTATATCAATTAATATTAATTATTGATTGTGTTACTTTTTTATTATAAATTAATTGTTGTAAATAACACAACATATACAATACATATACAGGGTGTCCCAAAAAAATGTATACACTGTACCAATTACTTGAATACTCAGCCAAAAGGACTTTGGTGAAGTTGGCCTCCACACTAGCATCGAGATGTGAGAGCATGTATTGATAAGAATCTTTCAAGCAGATGTTTTGGATGGAGAGGTGTTCATAAAATACGTCTACCAGGGTCTCAGACCTGATGCCACTCGACTTTTTTATGGGTATACCCTAAAAATAAAGTACACGCCAGAAAACCGGTGACACTACAATAATTTAATTGAGCCAAAATACGACCAAACACTAAAGAAAATGTTTAAGTTTGTGAATTAAATGCCTTCCGTTGTCAGCAGTGTATGGACCAGGGGTCGAATCGTCGCATTCGTTATCGAAATTTTTCGATCGAAATTTTTTTTTGTATTTTCCAAAATAAAAAACTAAACGGAATTTTACTCTGTCACAGCTAACGAGTTATGGTCCATAGTTAATAAAAGTAAAAGTGAAACGAGGTCAGACGATTGTCCGCCTTCTTTAATAAACCAAAATATCGCATTTCGATTGATTTTACTCGATATCGAATGCGACGATTTGCCCCCAGATCGATAAAAATATTGAACATGTAAATTCGTTTACAATTAAAATATTAATTTTAATGTAAATAAAAACTGAAGTTATAGACCATTATTCCGATTGTGTATATGTATACATTTTTTTTTAGGTCCTGAGTTTCATTCAGTGAACCACTGAAACTAGTGTACGTACTCGTATAATGAGGACTCCATGGTATTGAAAGAATGATAAATGACATTTTTTCAATAAAGCAAAGTTGTGATTATGCATAAACCACTTAATACACGTTGTCTATATAAATGTTTATTTCATTTATATATTTTATATGGTGTTGTTATTATTGTTGTTGTTATTGTTGTTGTTGTTGAAACAATGGATACGGTTTAGCAATATAACAACATAATACATTCTACAGTAATAACACGACAATTATTTTGGTGATATCATTAATTTTTACATTTCTATTCTATACGTTACACATTCAATTATACAGTAGTGGCTATAAAAATGGTATAGTTTAATATCCAGAAACAATGGGTTTTATTTTAGTTGCAATGAAAAACAACTATCATAAATCAAAATCGGACATTAAAAAATAGGGAGAGTTCACTTAAATTTTTATAAAAAATCGTTACATTTGATTTATATTTAAATATTTCCACGGATCTAAGAATGACCAAATAATTCAACACAATTAACAAGTAAATTATAGTCGGTCTACACCGACTATACGATACCATGCGTTTAGAGACCCTATCTCTTAGGCCCAACTAACAGGATATAGAAAATAAGGATGAACCAAATTTGAGTGGGATTTTTATTAATTTTTTTGGCTGCAGATATGAAAAAGTTCATATCGGATGCTATATCTATATGAGGACTAGACCCAAAAATGGACCGATCCTGACCATGTTTGGTAAAGTCTCTTGTATTTTGCAAAAATATATACAAAAAAATTTGAGTGCAATATTTTTGTTTTTTGATAGATTTAAGTGAAGATCGGGAAGCAGCTCTATATGGGGCCTATGACTAAGAGTTGTCCAACAGGGATCATTTTTGGACTACTGATTAACGGATGTAATAAATATATACAAACCCAATTTGATAAGATTTATATGATAATTTGGATCTTATGGCAATTTATGTCGATTTCATAGGGGTCATTTGTATGGGGGCTAGGTCTGAACATGGACCGATTCTTACCAATTTCAATAGCGTTCATCCTATGGCCAATGAAAGCTTACATACCAAATTTCATCAAAACATATTCATATTTGCGACCTGCAGTTTGATTACAAGCTATACATGGACACACAGACGGACGGACGGTCGGACGGACATCGTTAAATCGAGTCAGATAGCGATTCTGATTCGATCGGTATAATAAAAGATGGGTCTATGTCAAATATTTTTGGTAGTTACAAACAGCAGCACAAAGTCATTATACCCAAACCACATAGTGGTATAGGGCATAAAAAGCAGATTAAACCTATCAGGTGTACAAATAAGTTACCGCCGCTTTTTTAATAAAAAATTGTGAAAAAACGGAATCTTATATTTTATATTAAATATCGTCCATAGCTTGTTACTAATTTTGGTCATCTTTCTGGCACCAAACGATACTGACTGCAGAATGTTTAATTTTTAAGGCTTATCACGGATCGACCCAATTTTTGGTGTCTTCATATGATGTGAAGTGTTGCTCACATAGGTCATGTGTAATCGATCGAAACAAGTGGAAATCAGAAGGAGCAAGGTCTGGTGAATAAGGCGGGCGGGGTAAAAATTTCCAATTGAGTGCTTCGAAATAGGTTTTGACCGGCGCTGCAAGATATGGAGGAGTATTTTTATGCAGGAGAATAACTTTGTCATATCGGGATCAGTGTTGGGCAGGCTTTTCTCATCAATTGTGTTCGGTTGACAGCCCCGGTAATGGTTTCGTTCGTAATACATTACTCCAAGCTGAACATCAAATACACAACAAGACTTTTTTTTATCCTATACCACTCTGTGGTCTGTCCGTCCGTCCGTCTGTGTGTAAACCTTTGGGTACAGGTCGAAAATATAAATACATTTTGCCGAAATTTGGTATATAAATTTTTTTTGGCCATAGGACTATCGCTATTGAAATTGGTGAAAATCGTTACATGTATAAGATTAAGATTGTATAAGATTGACCTAAATTGTCCCAAGATCGAAATTTACATATAGATTTTCATCAAAATTTGTTTGGATGGTTTATTACACCGAGTAATCAGAAGTCCAAAAATAAATCCTGTAGGACCATTCCTAGACACAGCACCCATATAAGCCTGCTTCCCGATCTGCACTTAAATCTAGCAAAAAGCAAAACAAGTAAGAAAATTGTGGTCGGTCTAGGCTGATTATACGATATCCTATGACAAGGATCTTCGGTCCAACTAATTGTATATAGAACATAAGCATAAACTAAATTTGAGTGCATATGTGAAAAAGTTCATATCAGATGCTATATTTATATGGGGACTAGGTCGAAAAATGTATCGATTCTGACCATATTTGGTAGACACTTATTTTTTTTGCAAAAACATAGACAAATCAAATTTGAGCAAAATCTGTGTAATATTTTTGTTTTTTTTTATACCCTCCACTCCAGTGTGCAGAGGGTATATATAAGTTTGTCATTCCGTTTGTAATAATTAGAAAAAAAAAATTTGGACCCCATAAAATATATATATTTGTGATCCTTATAACAACCGGAGTTGATATAGCGATGTCCGTCTGTCCGTCTGTGGAAATCACGATGGCGGCTTCAATCGGGCAGCTAGGGAGCTCGCTGACATAAAAAATGATTCATTAAAATCCTGAAAAGTTTGCTATTTAAAATCGCCCAAATCGGTCGATTAGGGCCCGAGATTTGAATGAAGAACTAAAAAAAAGTCTTGAAAAAATATAATTTTCTATGTTGTTCTTGTCACGATCACGCCCTCAATAGGATAGCTAAGGTGATAATTTTTAGTGAGAATGATTCTCCAAATTCATGGGAAGATTTCTATTTCAAAAATCATTAAAATCGGTGAAACAGGTCCAGGGAAACCTCTGAAAAAGTAAAAAAAAAAAAAATTAAAAATATGATGTTTCTATAGTGTTCTTGTTATTCTACAAAAATTTACTAGATCATTTCTGTTATTGCCACGAACATGCCTGCAAAGTTTCAGATCGATTGGGTCACGCGAAAGGTGTTCAAATCGACCCAAAATTTTTTCGACAAACAGACACTACGAGTTAATATAAAGGGCGTAAAAATTCACCAGCATCTAAAGCAAATAATGCTAAAATATGTACCTAGTTGTTAATAAAAAGAAAACAATGTAAATTTAGCAAAAAAAATTTTTATGTATTAATTTATTTAAAGAGAAAAACACAAAAATAACGTTTGATGTTGTATTTTTTGTGTGTAATATTTACATATACATATACATACATACATACACATATTAAATAATACAAATGATATACATAAATTCTATATATGTATATCCATAATAACTGCATGTTAGAAATAAATCGGTATATCATTTTATTTACATAAAATTCTGCAATATTTTGTTGTGGGGAAAATACATTTCTTTTGCATTAACAGAGTGTCACTTCATTTTGCTCAGCGTGACTATGCCACAATAGATGGCGCCACAATTTTTGTTCTAATTAGCTTTGCAATAGTTATTTCTATTTTAACATGAATGTTAATATTTTCAAATAGATATTATACATAACAATGTTTAGAGTATACACGGGCTGGTCTTTTATTTCATACGTTTTTTCATTATTCTTTTACAAATATGAACATAAGTTTGGCATATTAACTTTTTGTTGTCTTTACAAAATAGAGTTACCAAGTTCATCAATGAGTTTTTTGCTTTCAAAGCAGTTATTATTATTCTGCTTTACCTACAAAATATCTGATTGCGATTACATCTAATTTTTAAAAATTGTTTATAATTACTAAAGCATTATTATTCACATAAATACAAAATTGCACTTTTTAAATTTTCCATTCAAATTTAAGAAAATATCAATTCTAAAAACTGGAATTAAAATTTCCAATTATAAATTAGAAAATATTAACTGAATTTCAGAAAATTATATCAAAACGTCGGTAATAATAATTTTAAATTTAGAAGACATCAATTGCATCTTTAATATACATATAAATTTTATTCGTTAAACACAAGTTAAAATTCCAAAAAAAAAACACCAAATATGTTTACATTTAAAAAATGTTTACATTAAAAAAAAATATTGGCATTCAGGAGAAATTAATAGCTTTTCAGTAACTTCTTTTAACGATTGTCGAATCGTTAAAAAAGAAAAGCAAAATTATCAGTAAAATTTTTAAACGATATTCGCTATTGTTAAAATCAGCTGTTGTTGTTATCTAAATCACAACCATTTTTGTGTTTATTCAATCGATAAAAACTTAAATTTTTAGGTTGAAATGTCGTCATACCTAAATAAAAATCATAAAATAGTGAAAATATTTTGCTTTTATTAAAAAACTTTTTTATATAAATAAAAAAATTAAATTGCATATTCAATTCATTATTTCATTTTCAAATAAATAAACAGAAATATTAGTAAAAAATAAAGATATTAAACATAAAGATAAAATCATCCGGTCAAACACGAAGTAATTTGTTTTTTTCTATTCTTCTTTGTGTTTTTCGCTTATTTTAACAGAGATGCCACTCGTTTACAATTTAAATAAATAGAAAAATAGATTTGTCGACTGTCGTTAAGATGTGTGTATTTAGTGAATCACTTAATCCTCAGTGCAAACAACAGTAGCTGTCGATATATTTTGCGATTGTCGGATCGTTGAAATTCTGTCGGATCGTTGAATTCGCACTGCAGAAAACATTAATTTAAATTCAATGAATTTTGGAAAACCTCAAATGATATTTAAGAATTGCGAACATAAAAATTGTTACATAAATAAACGCAATTTGATGAGAATGTTATTTACACATATATTATTTTTCACAATTTTTTTTTGGATGAATATTTGAAGTTTTTCAGAAAATAAAGATAACAAATTATTTTATTTAAAATGTTTGGGACATTTGGTTTTTTGCACGATTTACATTTATTATCAATACTCAAACCGAGGTGGAGGGTATCAAAGATTCGGCACAGCCGAATTTAACACTCTTACTTGTTTTTTTTATAGATTTAAGTAAAGATTGGGAAACAGGTTTATATAAGGGCTATGACTAAGAGTTGTCCTACATAGTTTATTTTTGGACTACTAATTAACGGGTGTAATAAATACCCACACACCAAATTTTACCGGAATCTATATGATAATTTGGATCTTATGGCAATTTACGCCGATCTCATAGGATACATTCGTATGGGGACTACATCTGAACATGCACCGATTTTCACCAATTTCAATACCGTTCATCCTATGACCTGCGACCTGTAGTTTGATTAGGTTTTACATGGACATACGGACAGACAGACAGATGGACGGACAGACATCGCTAAATCGACTCAGAAAGTGATTCAGAAAGTGATTATGAGTCGATTGGTATAAAAAAAAATGGGTCTAGGTCCAATACATTTGGTAGTTACGTACATCAGTGTAACCAAATTGGGTTTGGTTTTGCAAAAAAAGAGTGACTACCAAATATGGTCATGATCGAGATTCATTTGTTGACCTAGTCCACATATAAAAATATCATCCGATATGATTTTTTTTAAATCGGCAGGCAACAAATTTTTAATAACGCCACTCAAATTTAGTTTATGCTTATTATCCAATTAGTTAGACCTACGACCCTTTCTCTATTGGATATCGTATAGTCGATCTAGACCGACTGCAATTTTCACATTTTTTTCCATTAATATTTGGCTTAGCTGTCATCCCCATGGTTTCTTCCTTTTTGGCTTATCATTAGTGGATCCATTTCCCATCACCAGTGACTAAATCGTGCAGAAACCCCTTTTGTTTACACGTAGAAAATCGGCGGCTTGAATTCATAAGATAATTTCCTTGCTTTTTATACCCTATACCACTATGTGGTTTGGGTATAATGACTTTGTGATGCTGTTTGTAACTACCTAAAATATTTGACCTAGACCCATCTTTTATTACACCGTTCAGCTCAGAATCACTTTCTGAGTCGTTTTAGCGATGTCCGTCCGTCCGTCCGTCTGTTTGTCCATGTAAAGCTTGTAATGAAACTACAGGTCGCAAATATGAATATATTTTGATAAAATTTGGTATATAAGCTTTTATTGGCCATAGGATGAACGCTATTGAAATTGGTGAAAATCGGTCCATATTTAGACCTAGTTCCCATACAAATGACCCCTATGAAATCGACATAAATTGCCATAAGATCCAAATTATCGCATAGATCTTAGTCAAATTGGGCTTGTATGTGTTCATTGTATTCATTAATCAGTAGTCCAAAAATAATCCCTATAGGACAATTCTTAGTCATAGGCTCCATATAGAGCTGATTCCCGATATTCACTTAAATCTATCAAAAAACAAAAATATTGCACAGATTTTTCTCAAATTTGGTTTGTATATAGTTTTTCAAAATATAAGTGACTTTACAAAATATAGCCAGGATCGGTCCATTTTTCGACCTAGTCCCCATATAAATATAGCACCCGATATGAACTTTTTCATATCTGCAGCCAAAAAAATTAATAACAATGGCACTCAAATTTGGTTTATGCATATTTTCTATATTCAATTAGTTGGACCGAAGAGATAGGGTCTCTAAACCATGGTATAGGGTATCGTATAATCGGTCTAGACCGACTATAATTTTCTTACTTGTTTTGTATCAAACGATGTGACATTGCTTGCTGAGTCACTACTAATGTAAGTACAAGATGTTCTTGCGTTTGGCATAAATTTTGATGCAATAAAGCTTCCCATTCAGTGCCTCGTACACTTCCGGCCTTCCGCTACGTTCTTTGTCTTCGATGTCAAATTCGTTGTTCAGAAAATTTTTAAATCACGGCAACTTGTCGCTTAATGTCGCTTAGTCGACTAAAAACTCGACATTTTCACAAAAATTCGCTAAAATTTCAAGGTTATGTTGTTGACAGTAACATCTGGAAATGTTAACATAACTTAACTGGTGATGCGATTTTTTGTCAAACGGCGGAAACTTAATTATACACCTGATATACTGGGGCGTTTCACAACAATAAGAAATTTCCGTTCAATAATATTTAATCAAGTGGTGCACTTCAAATGCATGTCAAAGACCTATTTAACGGTTTCAATTTTATGCAATACATTGTCGATTTTCGAGCTATTGAGATTTGAACATGGGGTATATAGTATTTTAAATTCAAATTTATTTCACGGTCATATTTTTCGAATTATTGAGGCTAAGAAAATCTCAAAAAAAATTCTCAAAACTTTTTTTTTAAGAATTTATACTCCGCTTTAAGAGTTGCAAAAATAAATGTAAAAAAATTTTTTTTTTGATAAAACGGAGCTGTTGATTTTTGAAGGCAACTGATTTATGTAGTTTTCTGAAAAAAAGGGCAGCAGCGAAAAAAATTAAATAAAAATTTTTTTTTTTTTGATAAAAGCGATTTCCAAGACCCCGATACCGACTTTCAAGATATCTGAAAAAATTCTGAAAAATATTTTAGGCCATAAGAATTTACATTCCACTTTAAGAGTTGATAAAAACAAGTAAAAAAAAATAGTGAAACGCCCTAACGGATTTAATTTCACTCATTCATACATTGTCCATTTCTGGAGTTGTTGAGATTTCAACTTGGGAAATATGGAATTTTAAGTTTTAATATCATCGTGGATAATTTTATTAGTAGGCTGACACTTTTCAGCAGTGATCTATGCAGTTGTATGAAAATAAGGCAGCAACGAAAAAAATAAAAAAAAAAAATATTTTTTATAATATAATTTTTTTTTTTTTTTTTTGATAAAATTTGGTTTCCATGACTACGTACGGCCGGTACGAAATCTGAAAAATTTTAAAAAATCTTTTAGGCCGTAAAAATTTATATTGCGCTTTAAAAGTTGAAAAAAAAACTTTTTGGTGTAACGCCCTAAAGAATTTATTTATATGTTTAAACAAAAACCTAAATTAACAAACACGTAGATTTGATAGGAATATACATTCGCACAATACAATAAAAAATATTCCATTAAACTTTGAAAAAAAAAAAAACAAAGACTATACGTGACAATAGTTGTTAATAAGTTGTAGTCATAGCTGGTTAATGATCTAGGGTTAAATATTCAATTTGTTTAATGCATTCGTTATAGGTGTAGACTGAATAGTTTAGCACAGTCAAATTGTCTCTTAAAAAAAATTCATTTAAATATTTGTTGCTCTAGTCAAAATTACATTAAAAAAAAATAAGCAATTCTTATTAATTAAGACCACAAAAGATATTTTAATAGTTTTATACAAATTTCCAAAACGTTTATCAAACAAGTTTGTTAAAGTTCAAATAGTGTTCAACCATCCCGTATACGGCGAGATTTTCCTGCTTATTTCGTCTAATTATTTTCCATGTCGAATGTTAGCTGTTCGTTTTTTTTTTTTTTGTTTGTTTACCTAAAAATTTTGTCTAATTTTCTTTTCGCTTACTTTTTTAAATATTTTATATTTTGCGAGCAATTAGTTACTTACTCTCTCAAATTTCGTTTTTGGATATTTCTACTCGAAAAGTACTCGAACACACCTTTTGCAAAGCATAACAAAGAAAACAGGTGATTTTTTTAAATCATCAACTAAATTGATTGAAGTATATTTGAATGTCAGTCAGTACAGAAAACTTTAGATAATTTTTTTTTTAAATTTAATTTTTATAGAGACCTAACCAATATTCATTAATGTTTTTGAGTAGCACATTAAGGTCATGCAAAGAGCGATTAGATATTGTACTTTTAAAAGAAATTAATTAGCTGTTAAGAAACCATTCGTCTGTCGACAATATCTATCATTATAATCGATTAATCATTGGCCGTTAAAAATTGTGTGTCAACTGAACAATTCTGCAACTTTCACTACTAGAACACAACGCACGTCATTAATAACTGTTGGAAATATATCACTTGAAAATAAAAAAATATATATATTTAACCCTTTCCGTGTTTTTGTCGAATATATTCGACACCAACGCATTGATTGAAATGAAAAAGTTATCGGCATATTTCAATTTCGCATTAGATGAGAAATCTCAGGTAAAAATTACATTTTTCCGGATTTATCGCATAACAAGCTATTTTTAAAATTATTTTAGACACGGAAAGGGTTAAACAAGTAACAGTGTCAAATTCGGCTGTGCCGAATATTTGATACCCTCCACCTGCATCTTAAACTCAATATTACCACCATTATTGGGTACGGCTACCACTTTAAAACTGTTGCCGATACTGAAACTTTAAATTCGAATACCAATTAAATTTAAAGTTAATTGTTTTTCTTATTGGCCAGTTTTTATTATTATTTCTTGTAATTAAAAATAGTGATCATGTCTTCTATGGGAAGAATTAATGACTATTTCAAAAATTGCATTATTTTCTTTTACTGGAGTAGAAAACCGATAAGTTCCGTAATTACTTCATAGAACATAATACCCTAAGTTTGATCCCTATAAGAATGTTTTGAGAACTTAGAAGTCACACCATAATTTAAAAAAAAAACAAATGATTCTTGGCTAAAAATTTCTAAATTTAAATTTAAATGTTTTAATAAAAAAGAATAACTTTTTTCATTTAAAATTTTTTGTTTTTAATTTAAAATTTTTAATTTTAATTTATATTTTTTAAGTTTTAATTTTCAATTTAAAATTTTAAATTTTAAATTTTTAATTTAAAATTTAAATTTTTAAATTTTTTTTAATTTTTAATTTTTAATTTTTAATTTTTAATTTTTAACTTTTAATTTTTAATTTTTAGTTTTTAATTTTTAATTTTTAATTTTTAATTTTTAATTTTTAATTTTTAATTTTTAATTTTTAATTTTTAATTTTTAATTTTTAATTTTTAATTTTTAATTTTTAATTTTTAATTTTTAATTTTTAATTTTTAATTTTTAATTTTTAATTTTTAATTTTTAATTTTTAATTTGTAATTTGTAAATTTTAACTTTTAATTTTTAATTTTTGATTTTTAATTTTTAATTTTTGATTTTTAATTTTTAATTTTTAATTTTTAATTTTTAATTTTTAATTTTTAATTTTTAATTTTTAATTTTTAATTTTAAATTTTAAATTTTTAATTTTTAATTTTTAATTTTTAATTTTTAATTTTTAATTTTTAATTTTTAATTTTTAATTTTTAATTTTTAATTTTTAATTTTTAATTTTTAATTTTTAATTTTTAATTTTTAATTTTTAATTTTTAATTTTTAATTTTTAATTTTTAATTTTTAATTTTTAATTTTTAATTTTTAATTTTTAATTTTTAATTTTTAATTTTTAATTTTTAATTTTTAATTTTTAATTTTTAATTTTTAATTTTTAATTTTTAATTTTTAATTTTTAATTTTTAATTTTTAATTTTTAATTTTTAATTTTTAATTTTTAATTTTTAATTTTTAATTTTTAATTTTTAATTTTTAATTTTTAATTTTTAATTTTTAATTTTTAATTTTTAATTTTTAATTTTTAATTTTTAATTTTTAATTTTTAATTTTTAATTTTTAATTTTTAATTTTTAATTTTTAATTTTTAATTTTTAATTTTTAATTTTTAATTTTTAATTTTTAATTTTTAATTTTTAATTTTTAATTTTTAATTTTTAATTTTTAATTTTTAATTTTTAATTTTTAATTTTTAATTTTTAATTTTTAATTTTTAATTTTTAATTTTTAATTTTTAATTTTTAATTTTAATTTTTAATTTTTAATTTTTAATTTTTAATTTTTAATTTTTAATTTTTAGTTTTTAATTTCTAGTTTTTAATTTTTAATTTTTAATTTTTAATTTTTAATTTTTAATTTTTAATTTTTAATTTTTAATTTTTAATTTTTAAGTTTTAATTTTTAATTTTTAATTTTTAATTTTTAATTTTTAATTTTTAATTTTTAATTTTTAATTTTTAATTTTTAATTTTTAATTTTTAATTTTTAATTTTTAATTTTTAATTTTTAATTTTTAATTTTTAATTTTTAATTTTTAATTTTTAATTTTTAATTTTTAATTTTTAATTTTTAGTTTTTAATTTCTAGTTTTTAATTTTTAATTTTTAATTTTTAATTTTTAATTTTTAATTATTAATTTTTAATTTTTAATTTTTAAAATTTAAAAAATTTTTGTATATGAAAAAAAATTTTCTCACACATCGAAATCAGCATGATTGAAGTATATAGAATTGATGGTAAAAAACATCAAAAGCTTTATGATGCAGTGTTATATTTATGTAAGATAGTTTTTGTTACTTGGTGTGACATTTTTCTTAATAACTCAGAAACCTATTGGAGTCATAAAATGTTGACCTTTTATCTTTTTTAAAAAAATCTATAGACTCCGCCCCCCAATGAATCACGTACCAAAAAAACTTTTAAATATACAGTCTGTCAAGAAAGTGTTGTGACAATGAAAAACAAATGGGTTTTGGACTTTATGTACAAAAATCACATTTTTTTTTGTCTTTTTTTTTTTAATTTAACTAACGGGCAATAACCACAGTAATACAATATTAAAAGTAAAAACATAAAAACAAGAACAATCTAAAGTTGTGACTGTCAAGAAAGTGTTTTTACAATTGGTTTTGTTGTTACCATTTGAAACAATTCTGGAATTTTGCAGTGTATTTACCTTTATTAATGATATGATATGATGTTTATGACGCATCAGATCAAACGTGTTTGCATTTCTCAATAAACAAATCATTTGTTTATCCTAATTAATTAAAATTTAATATGTCTGGTAAAAGAACCACATTTTTATTTCAATTACATACAGCTTTAAGATTAAGCACTAAAACTGTTAAGTATTTGTTGCTTTCTATTTTTTATGAATTCTTTGAATTTAAAAAATATGCCTCAGTTGGTTTATTATAACCACAACATCAGGAAAATTGTTCAAAATGTGTCCGAATTATTTTCCCTGTCGAGGCAAACTACACTACGCAGCAAGCAAAAATTCCTTTGATAGCCATAATATTTTTTTTTTGATCCACTATAATCACCTAACTTCAAAATCTTTATTATTTTAAATTCTATGGTAAGGTTTTTTACATTTTTTTTTTCCAAAATTTGAGATTTTTGAAAAGGCTGCTCCATACATCTTGCCGTAGCTTTTGAACGTCGTATTCGATTCAATATATCCAGTCCTGAAAACGTGAAGAGGTCAAAATATTCATCGAAATAAAACTAGTGCACCCAGCTTTCATTTAAAAAAAAAAAAAAAAAAAAAAAAAAACTAAAATAGGAAAAACTTCAATAGGTCCATAACGGGTTAATGGATTTTGAATTATGAAATATCAAATAAAAGGCAATCAAGTAAGCTTTCCAATGATATATATAAATTGCTAAAATCCCTGATAAAAAATAACAAAGTTATATACAAATCAGTGTCAAAACTTTGCAGGTCCATATCTCAGGAAATATAGGCCACCGGTACTTTCACGTTATCGGGAATAAAATACGAATTTATCCATGGATTTTCATGAAACAAAATGTATTTTATTTCAATTACATACAGCTTTAAGATTAAGCACTAAAACTGTTAAGTATTTGTTGCTTTCTATTTTTTATGAAAAAATTTCCACGTGTGCCTCAATAATTCCAAAACTAATGCCTATCTCTAATATTAATAGGCTAGGCGATTTTTTGTTACCGATGTTTTGTTCTACCGTTTTATCCCGATTTTGACCAAACGTATATTATTTGAAAGTTAATTCTTTTTAGCCGTTTTGCAGATTTACAGATTTTTAAATTTTTTCCTTTATTTTGAGTAAATTGCATTTAAAGCTACTACTAACACATACATAAAATTACACATATTCTATGTGTGTTTTATTAAATTTGTTAATGTGTTTGTTAATCTTCATTCACAATAATAAAAAAACCATAAAAGTGTTGATTTATGAATTGGCTAAGTTGAAAAATAAAGCTGCCTAGAAATTGCACTCGTATTTCGAGCGCTGGAATCTGCTAGTCTCAAATAATGATATTAGGAAAACTTAAAGCTGGCGTAAAGTTTATTGACGTATTGCATAACGAAATCGAATACGTCGCACAGTAGAGCAAACAAGGTTGCAAAAGTCAAAATTTTCATGTGCGCCGACGAAGTTTTGAATAAACCCATGTTATAGGAAACTTTTCAACGATTTCAAATATGCTACTCTTAATAATATCACATTTTTAGTTTAGAAGATATAACCGTTCAAAGTTGACCGACTTTCGGTTTTCAAAAAAACACACAATTTTTAGTCAATTTGTTGCGATTTCAGGTGTAATATCACGAAAAATAGGTAACGAATCGCCTTATTTTTTGTTTATATTGATTGATGTATTTATTAAATGTATAATGATAAAAAAAAAATTAACTGTTTGCTTTGTGTTTCTCCTGGTAAATCACTATTTAAAAACTATCCGTTTTCTCACTATTTTTCAACTTTGACGGAAAATAAAAAATCTATATTTTTCTATATTTGCCATATTTGCAAAACATGTTCTTTGATTATTTCTTTACATAATTCAAAAGGTTTTATCTGCCCGTACGTGCCCGTTTGGCTTCTAGAGGTAAAAAAGGTTAAAAAGACATGGTTGCAGAAATTGTATGGCGTGCATCCCTTACATGTTTCGACTGACAGTAGTTTGATCTAATAGTTTGAAAATTGCATTTTAAGTCGGTTGTCTACCTGTGAGCCTCTGCCAAAGTCTACTCCCAATATTCTGTTACAGACACAGGGTGCACAAATAACTACTCATTGAAATTCGCAGGTACGCACCTCACTTAAAAATTACTTTGGAGTACAAATGGTCAAGAACAATATTGACTTGTGGTCCCTCCAGGTAGGCACAAATCTTATTTAGACACGAGCATAATATCAAAATTGCATAATTCAGCCTAAATCCATACATATGCAGGGAACAGGTAAATTTTTAGGCCTGGTAGCATAAGCCTATATATTGCAAAATAAGCATAATGCCTGGATTAATCTACGACTGAAAGTTGGCGCAACAAGTACTGAAACCATGGCGTTAAACAATTTAAGTACTGAAACCATGGCGTTAAACAATTTAAAATTATTTGAACTGTTTAGAAGGTCAACCACACCAAAGTTTTTCACGGAAGCCGCTTTAGAAGAACTTGATAGCTTATACGGAAATATTGAGAGAAGCGAAATTATAAAAAATAATTTTTATCTGATATATGCAAATATTAAGGCAAAATGGTTGAAATCTAATCGAACCATTCAGAACTTCAACTCCAAATACGAGGACTGGCTTAATGAAGACACCATCCTGGATATATTGGCAGTAGATAAACCCACCACATCAACCAGAGGAGCAAAAGGAAGGCCAAAAAAAAGTATTGAGGAGTGTTCAATTTTCACAAGAAAGAGGAAACTTGCCGATGCCACCAATGACTTGACGACGAAGCATTTATCGGACGCGCTGTCAATTAAATATACAAAGGATAGTGAAAGAGTTAGGTCGCAGATTACAAAATCTGTTGCTGATGCAAGTCCACTGCGACTAAAAATGATTAAGGAAAGCATTCCCACGCCCACAAACGCACACATTAAAAAGTATGGTTCCGAAGAAGCCTTGGCCTTGTTTATGGACTTACAACTTTCCAAAGAAAAATATGAGATACTACGGGCAACCTTGATGCGACACGAGGCTGACGTTTTACCAGGATACAAGCATATTACGCAAGCCAAAATAAATTCACGACCACTGCATACGGAGTTTACGGAAGTCTCTGTGAAAGCCAATCTGCAGGATCTCATGGGCTATAAAGCAAAATGGTTGTTGGAGAGTCTTCCTGAAAATGAGGTGAAAATGCTTCCTGAGAAACTGACATTGATCAGCAAATGGGGCTGCGATGGATCATCCGGACAAAGCGTTTATAAGCAAAGGATATCTTCCGATGACGCTACAATATCGGACGGAAATATGTTTATGGCATCTGTTGTTCCTTTTCGGCTAAAATCTGATTTTTCCCTACACTGGAAAAATCCACGTCCGTCATCAGTGCATTATTGCCGACCAATAATGTTTCAGTTTGCAAGGGTGAAGGACATTGAAGAACAAAAAAGCAAGATTAAGCCTACAAAGCTGCAAATTGGAGAAGGAAAATATATTGAATGCAATTACGAGTTCCACCTGACCATGGTTGACGGAAAATTCGTAAACGAACTGACAGGAACAACCTCAACATTGTCATGCCCGATTTGCAAAAAGAGTCAGAAGAACTTTGGTAATTTAAACGATTCTACAAACGAGGAGAATTACGAATATGGAATGTCACCATTGCACGCAAGGATAAGGTTTATGGAGTTCTTGCTAAAACTGGCGTATACCCTACCACAAGAGGAGGAAAACTTCGATGAAAATACATCAATAAAGGATAAGGAAAAGATCAGAAAGAAGTAAATACAGGACGCTTTTTTTAAACAAGTTGGATTAAAAGTAGACTGTCCCAAGCACGGATACGGTAACTCAAACGATGGAAACACTTCTAAGGGATTTTTTGAAAATGATGAGGCAGTAACTAGAATCACTGGAATTGACAATCAAATCGTGAAAAGATTGGGAACGATCTTGAATGTTTTAAATGTTTGAAAATGTCAATTCTACAAAATATGGAGAATATGCATCGAAAACCGACCGTCCATAAAATATTGGCGCATGGCAAAGACATAATTGAGTACCAGTCTTTGCCAATTGGAAAGCTTTCTGAAGAAGCACAGGAGTCTCTTAACAAATTTTATAAAAAATATATATTGCAGAACACATTCAAAGCATCAAGGGTAAGGCAAAATGAGGACCTCTTCAACATGTTGGCAGCATCTTCCGATCCACTTATTTCTTCCCTGCGGCATGTGAAGTCACGAATAGAGTTAGAAAATAATTATAGTTTAGATATGATTAGTCCTTTAGATATACCTTCTCTTACGAATTGTGATGAATATTTTAGAGAAGAAATAAATTTAAAAAAGAAGTAATTTTTTTTTAATTTGTTGGGTAATAATTTAAAACATAAAACCCTAAAGAAAAAAAATAAAAACAATCTAAAAATGTAAAAATAATTTTTTTTAGTTACCTTAAAATTGATTTTTCTACAAATTTTAACTTTGATAACCCATAAGTAGGCCCCTACAAAGCGTAGCACCCTTTCCAAACGCTCATTTCATAGGCTGAACAGTTATCTATCATATGCTGTTTAAACTGTTCAATTATGTTATTCGGTTCAAAAGATATGATTTTTGCAACGAAAAAACTCAAATGGCACCACTGTGCGTCGTTCCAAAGGCACGATAAGAGCAGCCTCTTCAGAAATCTCAAATAAAAAAAAAAAAATTTAAAAAAACCTTACCAAAGAATTTGAAGTAACGATAATTTTTGCAGTTATGTCACTATAGCGGATCAGAAAAAATATGGTGATTTATAATACATTAAATCGCGCCAAAAATGAGCTAAGACTGGAGGCAGAGCGTGTATTGTTGAGGAAAGTTGACCAAAACCCACATATTTCGACCAGGTCTCTTGCGAGGGAACTGAAACAAGAGTGTGGCGTTGTCATTTCTCATGAAACAATAAGGCAGACCATGATAAAGAACAAGTACTAATCAAGAGTTACTCGAAAACAAACACAGCCGTCGGTACAAAATATTGAAAAGCGATTATCTTTTGTTACGATCACATTGCAAATCCTATTGATTACTGAGACGCTGCCATATTCTGAAACGGTGTCAAATTATGAAACCAAAATGAAGCTTTATTACCATGATGGGTCCAATAAAGTGGGGAGGAAGTCTTTAAAAGCGTTGGAAAATTCTAAAATTTTTTCTCCCATTAAATTCGGGAAACTTTCAGTAATGGAATGGGAAAATGCATTTCCAAGCAAGGGTTTGGGGATTTCGTTTTTATAGAGAACACCATGGATGCGCAACAATATTTGAATATTTTCCGGATTCACTTGATAAACAGTGCAAATGAATTTGGGTTTACAACAAACCAACTTTTAAATTTTATCAAGATAAAGACCCATATCATAAGGAGCATATGGTGAGAATGAGGCTTCCGTTTAATTGCAACAAAGCCCCGACTTAAACCACATAGAAAATGTACGGGCCTATTTAAAGAAAAAATAAAAAAAGCAAAGAGCTTAAAAATACAATATTGGAGGAATGTTATAAAATACCAAATGAATATGACTTTCAAAAAGTATTAAGGTCAATGAAAAAAGGCAGCAAGCCATTGTAGATGGTAAGTATTAAATTATACTAGCATATTCCAGCCCTCGAAATTCGAGCGCATATTCTAGGAAATTTTATTTTTTCATTAAATAAAGACTCTAAAAGTATGCTAATCAGTTATAGCCAATTCACAAATCAACACAAAAAACAAACTCAATTTTATTACAAACACATTAACAAATTTAATAAACACAAACATAGCATTGTATAATTTTATGTATGTGTTAGTAGCAACTTTAAATGCAATTTACCCAAAATAAAGGAAAAAATTAAAAAATCTGTAAATCTACAAATCGGCTAAAAAGAAGTACCTTTCAAATAATATACGTTTGGTCAAAATCGGGATAAAACGCTAGAACAAAACATCAGTCACAAGACATCGCCTAGCCTATTAATATTATAGATAATGCTTAAATTTTGTTATATTTGTATATAATTTTTCTTATGTAAAAACACTCTAATATTGGAGTATATTTTATTTGTTTTTGTATTTATAATTTAACTTTTAATATTTTTTCCCTGCAGTCCGTTAATCAATAAATTAATTTACTGAAATAAATTTAAAAACCTGTTTAAAACAAAAAAAAAGAAATGATTTTTTTATTGTCAAAACACTTTCTGGACAAAATGTATGAAATTTTTTAAAAGATAGTTCAGTACATTTTTCGGAATTTTTAAATTTTCAAGTCCTTATATTTCGGAAACCAGAGGGTATGTCAGGCACAATATTTGTACCTAATTTTATTGAATCTGAAGAGGATAAGGAAAATCATTATTTTGATTTTATTTGTTGATTTTTAAGTGCACAAAATCACGACCTTATTGATCCACCCTCCTAATTAAAATAAATAAAACAGAATAAACGTTAAGAGAGAGGAAGAAAATTAATTAACATACAGAGTTATTAGTTTCTTTTTTTGGTAATTCAATAATATTTGACAATAAAAAATTTGCATATGTATGAATAAATTCACAATCAGAATATAAATGATTTTGTTAAAAAATAAGCCGTTAGCAATTTCTAATATTGATGATCTCATAAAATTTGTATAGCACTGGCTGGACTTTATATTTAGTATTAATTTTAAAATCTGATTATTAGATCACACTCATTTAAGTGAAGATAAAGAAATTTAAAAAAAAATCATAAACTGTCGGTCAAATAATCAAGTAATTTCAATTGTCAAACTTCAAACACGGATATCTCTAAAATCGAAGAACATACTACTAATATCAACGAATTTACACCAATTTAGATAATAATCTTATTTTTAATGTAAAAAGAAAAAAAAAAAAATATTTTTATTTTACTTTGGTAATTTTAATTTTTTCATTGACATTAAAAGAAATTTAAATGTCAATGAAATTTATGTGACCTTGAATTAGGAATTTCTAATTATTAATTAAGTATGCCACGAATCGTGTATGTAATTGACGGAAATTTTAATAATAAATAAAATCAAACAGATTGCTTTAAAATTTTAACAAAAATGGGAGGAGCATGATATGTAAGCACCTCCTAAAAAGTAAAGAGAAATTACTTTTTAAATCCAAAGGCCTAAATGCGTTGCAAATAGCCGAAAAAGTTTAAAGAGGGAAAAAGGTTATCTACAACTATTAAATAAAATTGAAAAATATGGCGGTAAAATGAAAGGACGCACTAAAATGGCAACAACTGCAAGAGCGAGAAATTTAAAAAAGATTTAATAGATTAGCCTCAAAATTCGGCTAGAAAAATGTAAAATGTATTAATGCTTGCGCAACAACGATACCAATTTAGCGTTTTTCACGCTAGATTGGACGCTTTTTACCTACTCACTTTTTTCATTTAGCGCTTTTTTTAATCCACCGCTAAATTGGCATTTTTCGTTTATATTTTTTAGTTAAACAAAATTGAACATATTTGAACAACTTCCCCCCCCCAAATTTAAACTTTTTGGTCCTTATTCGTCAGTAAGACAAACATCATATAACAGATATATAAGTCGATTAACAGAGATTTCGATATAACAAGAGAAATACCGATGGTAGCACCAATCAGATAGCGTTCTACAGAAAGGACCACTAAAGCAATGCTGGATATGTGGCTTGAGAGATAACTCATTCTAAAGTTGTTAATATAAAACCGTTTGAGGCGACGCTGTTTTAAAAAATGTAAGATGATGCTAAGAACTATATTTATTTAACGTACTTCGCTCAAATTTATCAGAAGTACAAAAAGTTAATCTGACATTCGAAGCCTAAAATGCGGACCACACAAAACTTTTTTATGACTCATATCAGTTATTAAAAAGTTTAACCCGCGCTTAAATTTGATTATTTGGAGGTTAAGATCGAAACTTAATGAAATTTTCTATAAAGGTTATAGGTTTGACAAAAATATTGAAGAATCGCACAAATAATTAATCACAAAATCTCTTATTTACGGGCTAAAAGCTAAATTGCCATCCAATTTTAAAATATTAAAACAAATTTTTACTCATAATTTTTTCAACAATAAAAGAATTTGTAAAAGAATAATCTAACCAATAAAAACAAAGTTTTTATTAAAAAAAAATTACTTTTTAAAGTTTTTATTAAAACTCTTTCTTTCCTGATGCATATGATATCTCCGTGACTGTGCGTGACTGTGTGTGGCTATTCTAAAATTAATCTTTGGTCACAACAAGTCTATGGACAAAGTTTCAGATCGATCGGATGAGGGAAAATGGGGTTTAAATCATTCCGTGACTTGCGTGACTATGCGTGACTGTGTGTGACTATGTCAAAGTTAATCTTTTTTCATAGCAAGTGTATGGACCAAGTTTGTGATAGATCGGATGAGGGGAAATGACATTTCGATCATTCCGTGACTGTGCGTGACTACCCCAAAATTAATCTGTAGTCACAACAAGACTATTGGCCAAGTTTTAGATCAATTGGATAAGGGGGAATGGGGTTGACCCACGACAGACAGACAGACAGACACAGACACAGACAGACACAGACAGACAGACAGACACAGACAGACACAGACATACACAGACAGACACAGACAGATACAGACAGACACAGACAGACACAGACAGACACAGACAGACACAGACAGACACAGACAGACACAGACAGACACAGACAGACACAGACAGACAGACAAACAGACAGACAGACAGACAGAGAGTACGAGTTAAAAGAAAGAGTTTAAAAAACAGAATCGAAGCGTTCAATTGTCTCAATAATATAAAACTACGTAAGTTTAATAATAGAGACAGAGCAGATTTAATTTAGATTAAAGTATACTAGCAGATTCCAGCGCTCGAAATTCGAGTGCTATTTCTAGGCAACTTTATTTTTCAACTTAGCCAATTCACAAACCAATATTTTTCGGTTTATTATTATTGTGAATGAAGATAACAAACTCATTAACAAACACATTAACAAATTTAATAAACACACACATACCATATGTATAATTTTATGTATGTGTTAGTAGCAACTTTAAACGTAATTTACCCAAAATAAAGGAAAAAATTTTAAAATCTGTAAATCTGGTGAACAGCCAAAAAAAATAGATTTCAAATAATAGACGTTTAATCAAAATCGCGATAAAACGGTAGAATAAATCATCGGTAACAAAAAATCGCTTAGCTTATTAATATTATTGATAACTTCAAAAATTCAGTCAATGAATTCCCATTTTTTAAATGGTCAAGTTTCGTTTCAGATATATTGATTTTTCAGCACTCAAAAATGAAGTAGAAAGAAAGAGTGTTCACTCCGTGCAATAGATTTTTATAAAAAGAAAAGGAATATAATGTCCCTAGACACTTTAAATTCTTTAATTCATATTAAATATGGACTAAATATTAAAAATGTATTACAGGTAGTTCTCGATTTACGAGGTACTTTATTTGTGCGGTTTTAATATAACGTAGTTAAATAACAGATACAATTTTTTCGTATTACACGTTTTTTTAACGCGATTTTGATATAACGCGATTTAAAAATAATGGCAACCCTCATAGATTATGAACAAAAATATCAGCTGTTTCATAAAAAGAAGAGGTTAAATAGAAATTATACTGGATTAGTAGTTTGCTCTTCAACGAATAATCATCGTTTTCGTCGCGTCAATCCTCCGGGTAAAGGGAAAAACATTCCGGTTTTATGTACCTAAGTTCATGCTTACTGCAGTAATTCACGTTTCATCGAATAAATGTAATTTTCGTCGTTTCTTTTATTTCCGGTTGAGGGATAACACGTTTAGTTGGTTGTTTTTTGATCCGAGCGGTTGCTGATCGGCTTGCATTTAGGTTATGTATCGAAATGCATGCTTTCTGGTTATGTTACATAAGCGATCGTTTTGATAGTTTTAAGGATTGAGATCAAATGGCTGTCTCTAACCTCACTTGCGAAGGCATTAGTTGTTTAGGGATCCATATGTCGTATAACCTGGCATTATGACTAGCTAGAGCTAGCGCCAACCTAAATTTATATCACAAAAAAAAAATTGTACCGAAAAACCACTTCAAATGCATTGTTTTTATATTTAAAATAATATTTATTTCAGAAATGCCTCCTACAAAAACGAATTTAAATATTAAAAGAAAAATTTTTTTGCTCCTCGTTAAAATTAATATCTTGGACCGTTTGCAAAAGGGGGAAAAGGTAGCGTCTGTAGCAAAATCCCTGAACAGTAAGAACAATCCAAAAAAATATAACAAAATTTGAACAAGTGTTTGTGCTGGAGCTGCTGATACAGCAAAACGTGTATCTGAGATGGTTTAGTAGAAAAAATGGAAAAATCAGTAATAATTTGGATTGAGCACGCCGTTGATAAAATATTTAATTTTCGTTGGAAAAACAAGATGAAACAATGTGCAAAACTAAATTTCTGGTAAGTAGTGGGTGGAGAGCCAATTAAAAGGCGTCGGTGACTTCTAAAATGTTTAAAGAGTGGTTTCAGAATATTTTCACAAAAAATACAAAACTTTATGAAAACCAAAAACGTAGCTTTTAAAGTTTTTCTTTTAATTGGTTACGCTCCCTGTCATCCAAAAAATTTTGCACATCCAAACATTGAAGCAGTATTTTTGCCCCCTAACACAACATATATTTTGCAACCATTGGATCAGGGTATAATAACCAACATTTAAATCGTATTATATAAAAACTAGCAGATTCCAGCCCCCGAAATTCAAGTGCAAATTCTAGAAAATTTTAGTTTTTCATTTAATAAATTATTGACCCTAAAGGTATGCTATGTCCAAAATAATTTTTGAATTCAACACAATTATTATTGTGAATGAAAAAAACAAACTCATTTTTTTGCAAACACATTAACAAATTTATGCCGTTTTCTTTTCTGACAAAAAATGTCGCATTTTATTTGCACTTTTTTCGAAAAGTGTATTTTTTCATATATTTTAAATTAAGTATAACCTAATTTTATACATCAATCGAAAGGTCTCAAAGTGCTGTATTCACAAAATGCAAAAAAATTTGAAAATATTCAAAAAAGGGGAACAATGTGGAAATATTCTCACACTATGACCTGAAAGAAGTCAATGGCTACAATTTTTTGTGATTTACGAGCGCTCGACTTTGAGACCTTTCGATTGATGTATAAAATAAGATTGCTCTTAATTTAAAATATATAAAAAAATACACTTTTCGAAAAAAAAGTGCAAATAAAGTGCGACATTTTTTGTCAGAAAAGAAAACGGCATTAATAAACATACACATTACATGGTATAATTTTATGTATGTGTTAGTAGCAACTTTATGAGCATAACTGAAAAACAAACAAAAATTTAAAAATCTGTAAGTCTGCTGGACAGCTTAAAAGAAATACCTTTCAAATAAGATACGTTTGGTCAAAATCGGGAGAAAACTGTTGAACAAATTATCGGTCACAAGAAATCGCCTTATCTATTAATATTATAGATGTCTCTACAATTTATTTTGGACCTATTTTGGAAGAAAAACAAACTTAAGTCTCCCAGATTTATGGAAAGAATTTTAAATTTTAACATGTATTGATGAAATATCAAAATCTATTAAAGAATTAAAACGTTCTACAATTAATGGTCCCTCAAATATTACGAGTAATTGAAAATTTGTTATAGGACGATATATTGGAGATGATTAATGACGCTTCAGTATTGTCAAACCAAGATCTGATTGAATTAGCCACAGAGACTGATGAATCCAATGAAAATGCGTGTAATGATGAAGATAGCCTTGACTTTGAATCATCTAAGTTAAAGAATCTTTTACAAATGGCTCATGATTTGATAAAGTTTTCAAATGATAATGATTCCCTCAGAAATCGATCAGATTTATATGAATGTTCAATAAAAAAAAAATCGTTGGCATCATATGAGGAACTTTTTAAAGAACAGGAACGGCAACGAAGGCGATAAATCTGACGAAGATTCTGTAGACGTTCACTATGACGAAGACTGAAAAGACGTAAACTATGAAGAAGGGTTTGGAGATTAGCGATTTGTATATTAACCTGTAGTGTCTGCTAGATTGTCTATCGAAAAAATTTTGGATCGGTTTTTAACCCTTTCGTAACCCGTAATGCAATCGATCTGAAACTTTGCAGGCAGACTCGTGGCGACGATAAAAAAATATTGCAAAAAACAAATTTTTTACTGCAGAATTTACAATTGTTGAGTAAGACTGAAACGATACGGTAAACTTAATTTACAAACAAAGGGTGTATAATAAAAACTTGGTTTTTATGGGTTAGCTTTTTTTAAATTATTTTTGTTTTGCTAATTTATTTTCTGTTAAATTGAAAAGTCTATATGACATTTTTTCGAAAACTTTTATTATTGGGCAATTCACAACGGGTTTTGTATGTTGTATTTTGTATTAAAATACACAATACAATCATTTGTTGTGAACAGTCAGTTGTATTTTCATAATGTAAAACGTTTTCTTTAGTAATTATCGACCCAACGAGGAAAGATCGCTTCGTCAATTCTGTTATTTCGTACAAGAGAAAGCACGTGTCGGTGTTTGCTTTTTGGTCATAAGATATACCCTGGCGTTTTAGTTACGTACCTCTTCCATTTTAATTTAGAATACAAAAAAAAAAAGTTAAAATGTTTTGGTTGAAGCTGAAAGAGAAAATACATACTAAAAATATAAACATTAATAGTTATATAAATAAACTTTTCGTTATTTGCATTATTTGTCATTTTATATTTTATAATTATTTATGCTGTTTAAATTGTATGTATTTATTTTTTCTTTTTCATAAAAGCTGGCATTCACTTGGGACTGATATATTATGATACAATATACAACATTTACTATACATAACAAATGAAGTTGTATCGCTGTATCAGATTTTTCAATGAAAATTACCAATAACAATTTTACACTATTGTAAAGTAATACACGATACAACATATACAATGATACAACACCTGTTGTGAATTGCCCATATGTATTATTTTTTATTATTTTGTTTTTGTTAATTTACAAGGAGTGAACTACTTTTTTAAACTTTTTCTTTTAACTGATACTCTCTGTCTGCCTGTCTGCCATGGGGCAACCCCATTCCCCCTCATCCAATTGATCTGAATCTTAGTCTACAGACTTGTTGTTACCAAATGATTTAAACGGAATGATTTAAACCACATTTCCTCTCATCCAATAAATCTGAAACTTGGTCCATAGACTTGTTGTGACCAAATATTAATTAGTCACGCAAAGTCACGCACAGTCACGGAGAGATTCAAAACTCATATCCATAAGGAAAAAAGAGTTTTAATAAAAATTTTGTTTTTATGGGTTAGATTATTTTAATATTGTTAAAACATTTTGATTTTAATGATAGAGTGAGAAATAATCAGGCTCAAGATCAAATGTTTTTACTTTAAAAATAAAGTTATTTTCTTTCAAAATTTAAAAGTTTTTAAAATGGCCTCGCTAATGAGCTTTTATTGAAAATTACAAATAAAATAAAAGTAATTTAGTTTTTGAATATATTGTTACGCATTTTTAATTAAACGCGAACTTTTGGTCCCAAATTTAATTTTTGTTTGCAACTAGTGTTCCGTTCTAATTATGAACCTTAATTTACGCGGGTTTTCTCGATCCCAATAAACCGTGCAAATCAAGGAATACCTGTAATTATAAAATTCCTTCAACGTTTCTATTCAAATTTTATATTGAAACAAATATTATGGACTGAACGTGAGGTAGAAAATTACACGTTTTTATTTGAAAATGAACTGGTACAAGAAAAGTTGTTAACTTATTTTTTTATATTTTTTTTTATTGATATACACTTGAAAGTGTTTCATTAAATACAAAACGATCTCAGATGAACAAATATGTACAGGTTTTTTGAATATAAAAATATTATTTTTTTTTTACAAAACATATAACTAACGCTTTTTAGCGTTTTTAATTTCTTTCTGATTTAGCGCCTTTTAGCGCTTTTCAGGGTAAGGCATTGCGCTTTTTACTTGGAAAAAGTAGGCATCTCTGTATTTAGTCTCAAATGACAGAAAACAACAGAATTGTTTTTGTAAAGAGTGTGTCATAAAAAATTTATCATTATAAAATATAATTGAAAACCATCCATGCGAATATTGAATTTTTAATCAGTTGTCAGCGAATTTTTTCGCACTCGGAACACAATCATTTAACTAATTTATTATAGATTACATTTTCTTAATCAAACGACCTATAAAAAATGTTTTTTTACGTTCTAATAAAATAAATATTAAAAATAAACAAGTGTTAAATTCAGCTGTGCCGAATCTTTGATACCCTCCACCTGCGTCTTAAACCAATGTCGGGTACGGCTACAGGTTTTAAGCTGTTGCCGATACTGAAACTTTAAATTCGAATACCAATTATTTATTTATTTATTTGTATTTGTTTTATATAAGTAGGCTTACAATATGTCTTATTTGTTTAAAGAGGTTAGAAAAATATACATTCTTTTGTAATTTAACATAATGTTTTATAATAATATTGATTTCGTGAGTTTTATTTTAAATTTTGCTACTGGAGGGAAAAATTAGAAGAAAACAAACCTTTTTGAAACTGTGCTAACAACTAAAGTCTAGATTAAATGGTTAGGATTAAGTAGCGAATAACTCAGTAATATGAGCGTATTCTAATGATAAGCATCTTCTGATAAAATGATCAGTCAAATATTTTAATTTAACATTAACAGTAGGAAATCTAGCTAGGGTGTATGGTCTTCGGGTTGAATAGTGCCAAGGCAGCTTGAAAATCATTTTTAAAAGCTTGTTTTGCGCTACCTGTAGTTTTTTTTATATGGCAGTTTGCTGATATCGACAGTAGAACATGATTAGGTGAAAAATTGCTTTTATTAGCATTTTTTGTTGAGAATCGATAGGTCCGATTCTCTGTTAATTAAAGGGTATAGAATTCGTGTAGCTTTATAAATTTTATACGCAATATAGGAAATGTGGTCTTCAAAGGTTAATTTGGTATCAAAAACAACGCCTAAGTATTTAACATTTTCTTCCCATGGAATATAGTAATTGTTGAAATGCAAGGATTCGGTTTTCTCGTAAAGTATATAGCTATTGTTTTTCTGGGTTTATTAAGATTTTCTATTTGATAAAGTAATTGTTTAGCTCAATCAGAGCTAATTCTAAGTTATTAATTATATTCGAAGAATATATATCTGAGCTTAGAATGGAGGTGTCATCAGCAAATATTGACGTAATGCATCCAGAAATCATCGGGATATCCGCTGGGGACATCCTGACTTTAAAGCTACCCCATGTGAATAACTTTTTCCAATACAAACATTAAAAGATTTATCACTTAGAAAGTTTAGTATTATTTTGATTATTTCAATTGGGAAATCAAATTTTTAAATTTTTTTAATTTAAAAATAAGATGCCAAACTGAATCGAAGGCAGATTTAATATCAAGGAGAACCATACCCGTTGATTTACCATTAACAAATTCATTCCGAACTAATTTTTTGATTTTAAGAAGTGGTTGAGTAGTGTTGTGTTGTTTTCTGAAAACAAATTGTTGTGAAGAAAAAATTTTGTTTGTTTCGACAAAATGTAGTATTTATTCTTTGATGATTCTCTCCAAAATTTTACTAATCGATGGTAAAAGACTTATTGGTCCATATGATCGAGGAGATTCAGCAGGCTTGTTTGGTTTGGGAATAGCTATAATTTTCGATTTGTTCGACTGATGTGGAAAATAACTCAAATACCAATTAAATATTAAGTTTCTTTTATTATATTATTATAATTTCTTGTTATAAAAATCAATGACAGAACACCAATGAAATTCATTTTGTAGAGCAGCCGGCGTTATGATGCCCAAACGCTGATTCCAATAAGAACGTTTTGAGAGTTTAGAAATCATACGATAGTTCAAAATAATTTCAAATGATTTTTCGCCTAAAAATTTCCAGATATTAGTAATAAAAAAAAACAAATTTTAAAATATTTTTATCTGAATTAGCTAGTAATGTGACAATTTAAGGACACATTTAATACAAAAACAAAATAAATCACATGAGTCCGATCACAGTGGAGATGTCTAAACATCTACTAATTAAAGATTTTTTATGGCACTTTTTTAAAATCAAACAGAAAGCGTCACTTATCATCACTTATAGCAATCAACTAACTGCAGCGGCTTTGCTAATATAAAAATATTTATTATTTTAACCAGATAATTTTTATATTTTCATTTTTTATTTTTCTTTTTTAATTTTTTCATTTTCATTTTTCATCTTTCTCTTTTATTTTTCTTTTTTAATTTTTTATTTTTCATTTTGTATTTTTCATTTTTCATTTTTTATTTTTATTTTTCATTTTTTGTTTTTCATTTTTTATTTTTTATTTTTCTTTTTTTATTTATTTTTAATTTTTTATTTTTTATGTTTTCATTTTTCTTGTTTTATTTTTCTTTTTCATTTTTTATTTTTCATTTTTCATTTTTCATTTTTTATTTTTAATTTTTAATTTTTAATTTTTAATTTTTAATTTTTAATTCTTAATTTTTAATTTTTAATTTTTAATTTTTAATTTTTAATTTTTAATTTTTAATTTTTAATTTTTAATTTTTAATTTTTAATTTTTAATTTTTAATTTTTAATTTTTAATTTTTAATTTTTAATTTTTAATTTTTAATTTTTATTTTTTAATTTTTAATTTTTAATTTTTAATTTTTAATTTTTAATTTTTAATTTTTAATTTTTAATTTTTAATTTTTAATTTTTAATTTTTAATTTTTAATTTTTAATTTTTAATTTTTAATTTTTATTTTTAATTTTTAATTTTTAATTTTTAATTTTTAATTTTTAATTTTTAATTTTTAATTGTTAATTTTTAATTTTTTCATTTTGTATTTTTTTTTTGTATTTTTCATTTTTTATTTTTCATTTTTATTTTTTATTTTTAATTTTTTATTTTTTATTTTTAATTTTTTATTTTTAATTTTTTATTTTTTATTTTTCGTTTTTCATTTTTTATTCTTCATTTTTTATGTTTTCATTTTTATCTTTCTTTTTTTATTTTTTTTTTTTTCATTATTTATTTTTCATTTTGTATTTTTAATTTTTAATTTTTAATTTTTAGTTTTTAGTTTTTAATTTTTAATTTTTAATTTTTAATTTTTAATTTTTATTTTTTAATTTTTAATTTTTAATTTTTAATTTTTAATTTTTAATTTTTAATTTTTAATTTTTAATTTTTAATTTTTAATTTTTAATTTTTAATTTTTAATTTTTAATTTTTAATTTTTAATTTTTAATTTTTAATTTTTAATTTTTAATTTTTAATTTTTAATTTTTAATTTTTAATTTTCAATTTTTAATTTTTAATTTTTAATTTTTAATTTTCAATTTTCAATTTTTAATTTTTAATTTTTAATTTTGAATTTTTAATTTTTAATTTTTAATTCTTAATTCTTAATTTTTAATTTTTAATTTTTAATTTTTAATTTTTAATTTTTAATTTTAAATTTTTAATTTTTAATTTTTAATTTTTCATTTTTCATTTTTTATTTTAAATTTTTAATTTTCAATTTTCTTTTTTAACTCACCTATTTATAAAAAAAAATTGTAACATCAAAACAACTAAAGGAAAACAGTGATGTATTATTTTCAAAATCAAAAATTACAAAAGCTATGCAAAAAATTTGTATTTCCATTTTATTGTTATTTCTAGGATTTATACAATTTTTCAGATCCACTTGAAATAATTTCACTTCCATAATATAATTGATTTTATAGGAAACATTAGAATCTCACAAATATTACCTTTTTTAAATAGGAACTTTTTTCAAAAAGGGTCCTTTTGTAAAAAAGGTACTTTTTAAGAAAATTAAATTTTTAACAATAGTTTATCTTAAAAAATTAATTTTTTTAAAGGTATTTTTTAAACAAAAGGTAGTTTTTAAAAAAGGATATTTTTTCAATAATATGTAATTTTTAAGAATATGTAATTTAAAGAGTTTTTTTTAAAGGTACTTTTTTAAAAAAGTAATTTTTAAGAAAAAAGGTATTTTTAAGAAAAGGTAATTTTATAAGAAAATGTACTTGTTTAAAAAAGGTACATTTTATATAAAGGTACTTTTAAAAAAAAAGGGTACATTTCTAGAAAAAGGGTACTTTTTTTAAAAAGGGCACTTTAAAAAAAAAAAACATGGTACATTTATAAAAAAGGTACTGTTTTTAAAAAAGGGTACATTTTTGGAAAAAGCTACTTTTTTAAACAAGGTACATTTAAAAAAAATATTTTTTGAAAAAGTACCCTTTTTTTAAGTACCTTTTTTATAAAAGGCACTTTTTTTTCAATAAAGGTACTTTTTTCAAAAAGGGTACCTTTAAAACAAAACGTTACCTTTTTAGAAAGGGGTACTGTTTAAAAAAAAGGATACTATTATAAAAAAGGCACCTCTTTGAGAAAGGGTACTTTTTAAAAATGGGTAGTGCTTTTTAAATAAGTATACTTTTAAAAAAATTTTACTTTTTTTAAAAGAATACTTAAAAAAAAGAGTACCTAAAAAAAGTTACTTTTTTAAAAAGCGTAATTTCGAAAAAAGGGAACTTTTCAAAAAAATTTTATTAAGAAAAAAATACTTTTTTAAAATAAAGGGTAGTTTAAAAAAATACTTTTTAAAAAATGGTACTTTCTTTATAAACGGGTATATTTAAAAAGTGCAGTTTCCTGAAAAAGTATACTTTTGTACAAAAATAAATTTACTTATTTTAAAAAATTTACTTTTTTTTTAAGAAAATGTACTTTTTTAAGGAAAAGTACTTTTTACAAAAAAGTACTTCTTTTAAAAAAGTACTTTTTGAGAAAAGTTACATTTTAAGAAAAAGTACTTCTTTTAGAAAAGTACTTTTGGATAAAAGGTAGTTTTAAGAGAAGGCACTTTTTTAAAAATCTATAAATTTTTTTATATTATATTTTGTCTTTCATATTGGCGTTTTTCTTTATTACTCGTATATCGGGATAACGATAAAAAAATACGTAGCAATAGTTGCTTAAGCTAATATGACACGTACAACAATACACACATTCTTATGAAGCACAGACTACAACTACAATGACTACAATAATAAGGAAATTACAAAATATAACTTAAGAAAAACAACAAACACATTGAATATTTTTATTTCTTCGAGAGTTTTTTTTCACATTTTCATTCATATCTCGTGACCCATTATACCGATTTTGGTGATGTGATAAGAACTTCTGCTTGCTGTTATTAAACGATTTCACGCTAAAAAAGAAGAGTCTAGTTTAGTCATTGAGGGCGTGATCATGATTTCCACAGAAAGACGGACAGACAGTCATCGCTAATCAACTGCCCTTATTATAAGGATCAAGAAAGTATATGGTTTTGGGGTCTCCGGAATTTATTTCGATGTGCTACAAACGGAAAGAAAAACTGATACATACCCTCTGCACAGTGGTATGGAGGGTGTAAAAATAAAGAATATCCGTTATATTTTGACTTATTAATAATAAGCTTATAACCTATAAAGATACAAAATTTCGTATCCGCCTGATCTTAGGTTTTATAGATATATTGCTTTAGATATGAAAATTGAATTCCTTATTTAGGTAGCCGGCAGAGTATGTATGATTAGTTTCATAGATATGAAATAATTTTTGGAGGAAATTCTCGTTTCACGCACTTTGTTTAAAATGCATAGATTTTTTTTCTGTTTAAATAAGTTAGTTATCTGAATCTAACGTTGGAAAATTTTCACACAAGCAGCTAAATCAGTTCAAAGACAATAAAAAAGTACATATTCTATTTTTTCATTGGAATTTTATTTCTATTCATGGGTTTTCACCCAGTTTTTTATGTTGCTAGAACAGTAAATTTTTTATGAACCACCAAAATAAGTCGTTAAACGAATATAATTAATAGATTTTTTCATGTTTACTTTTTTTTAATATATTTGTTTATCTTAGATATGGCTGTTTATTTAGATTGTCATGAATGTGTCGCCGCATTTGACAGTTTATAAATATAAACCTGTGCAGTGCAACACTCAGTAAAAGTGACAAATAGATAAATTGTGCTCACTCACAAATCACTTGGCATACTTGTACAGTGAGTGTCATAAATTTGCTCTTCCAGTTTTAATGTAAACAAAGTAAATGTTTGTATATAATTTTTATCTGTATTATGTTCAAATCCGAATTGATGTTTATATTAAATTCATAGTGTTGTAGCGTGTTAATAAAATATTAAATAATTAACTGTAGTATTTAATCAGCTGTTTGTTTTATTGGCTATTTAATCAGAGTTTGACGTTTTTCAGGCCGCCACTCACAACTGTACTAGTTATTTGACTTTAAATAGAATTGTAACAATTACGACGAAAAATTAACAAATTGTTACATCACAGTTTTACAGTTTTTCATTTTATATGCGAGGGCAGATCAATAAATATGTGACTTTTTGAAATGAAATATGGTTTTTTTTTGCAAACAAGAAAAAACTGAATTTCTTATTATAAGGGGTGTTTTTTTCTGCTTAAGATGTGTTTACACTATGTGTATTTTCCATATGTAAATTCAGTTTTACGATCCATACTTAATTCCGTATGTGTGTCAAAATTGGCGTTTTACATACGACTCATAATTTTTGCGTTCAAACGTACATATGTATTTCCGTATGACATAACCTCTAAATGTAAACAAAAGCTGATTTAATTTGTGAAATTACAAAAATTTATATAAAATAAAGTTACATATTTTATATATTTTTAAATTGTTAATTAATATTAAACAATTTATTTTTCTTTCAATATTAATCTTTATAATTTATCTGTTTTTTTTTCGCCACAAGCAGTGTTGTATTTTCATATGTTTGTCTTGCCAAAATAGAACCTGCTCTAATTGAAAAATTTACATATTTCTTGCAAAATGTGTTGTACATAAACAATGTTTGAAAGGGTTCACACTATGTGTACAAATTACACGTGTTAAAAAACTAAGAAAAACACAAGCAAAACACGTAGTGTGAACGCAGCTTTAGATAAAATTTACGAAAGGGTTAGCTGTCAAACGAACTGTCATACTGCGCTCACTTTTTTACATTTATGGTCAGTATTCTCTGGCAAATCATCATGAATAGATTCATGATTGAAGAATGCTACCAAATTATCCAAATTCATGATTCATGAAGAATGCTACCACCAAATTATCCAGATTTACTTTGAAAATCAGTCATCGATTCGCGCAAATTATAGATGATGTTTTATCGCAAAATTGCTTCAGCGAAGAGGTTAATTTTTGTCTTAACGTTTAGGTTAGATTGAGAAGAGGGACCATGTATACACATAGCTCATGTCCGTTGACCCCGATATACACGAGCTCTACATCTCCACATTTATCTGGTTATCTACCCCTTTTTTAACTTAGAAATTCGGTCTCATCAGCAAATTTCCTGAGTATTTTCCAGCTTATCCCCCTAAGACCCGCCAGGCCTGGTAAGATATCGTTGGATAGGTGTCTGACACTTGTTATCGCACATACAGGGCAGTAACAAAAGTAGTGTTCTAGGGTTTCGTCATCCTCTCCGCAAGCTCTATATGTGGCCGATTCCGCCCTTCCTATACGGTATAGGTGAGCCCTCAGTTCAGAGTGTCCAGTGAGGATGCCAATTACCCTACTAAGTTCACTTCTACTCAGATTAAGAATTTCCCTAGTTTTCGAAGTGTTGGGATTGCCCCTCACTGGTTTATGCTGATAAACAATTGACACCTTGCACGGCCAACATTGCTCGTGTTATTCAGTACATACGGCCAGCAGTGGCCCCAAATTGGACGTCCAGAATGACAGTAGTCTATTAACCAATATTAGTTGGGAGCTGTGTCGATTTTTACTTTACTACTACGGGAAGTTCAAAAAGTAACGGACATATTGATCAGCCCTCTTAACTAATTAGCATATTGTCTAATACCCAGACTGATTTGATTTTTGGTGCGCCTGCTAGACACAAAAAGTAGGGTCGATTCTAATTACCATACATCTAAGTATATTTCTAAATAAAACTGTTGGTTGTGTAACGGTTCCACAAGGCCGTTTCAGCAAAAATTTTTTATACCCTATACCCTGTCAGGGTGTAATTAGTCGTGCTGATGTTTGAAACCATCACAAAAATATGATCAAGACTAACTTTTTATTATACCGATTGACTCAGAATCATTTTCTGAGCCGATACAGCGATGTCCGTCCATCCGTCTGTCTGTCTGTGTCCATGTAAACCTAATAATCAAACTACGTAACTGGCACTTCATGCTAGAGAATAACTGTGTGATTAACTGTTCGATTTTTATGATTTTAGGAATTTAGGTTGGTACTAAACAATAGAATTTATTTATAGTGTGAATTGGGCAATGCGGGCTATTAAATGGAATTCCGGTTTAAACAAAATAAAAAAATGGTAAAAATCTTAATTTTTCATTATTTCAGTCGAGTTGAGCCACCTCTAATAGTCCAGTCATTTTAGGGATTTCACCTCGGAATTCAAGATAATAAGCTGTAAATTCGTACAAACCTTCATTTTGACATCCTAAAACTTGTCTCAAACCCTACCGACGATAGGGTGGCCGCGACTATGGATTCCTAGGGGTCAAAAGTCAAAAAATCGACTTTTTGTACGTTTTTCGCCAATATATCGGTTCCTATCGGGGTTTCACTATTTCTATCTATATTCTATAAATACTGTAGAGGGATAAATTCTCTACAACTTTTGTTTAAAACGTTTTTTTGTACGTTGAACTGTTTTTGAGATAGAGGGCAGTGAGCGCGCAGTGTGGTTCAACCTCGAGTATTATTCAAGCTCAATCCGTAGTCTCGATCAAATATAAGTCCTTTTGTGTTTAAAAATTTATTGATAAATATATAATTATAAATAATTTTTATTTTTTTTTTTAACTTTTTCATTATATTTAATAACTTTTCTCATTAATTAAGTTTCTATTAATTTAATAATACTTACCTGCTCGTGTAAGTAAATAAGATTAAGGGATACATATTCATTATATTTTAATTTTAGTAAAATTTATATTAATTACTTCCTACTAAACGAAAAGAACCAACATGTATTTATACCCTATACCACTATGTGGTTTGGGTATAATGACTTTGTGCTGCTGTTTGTAACAACCAAAAATATTTGACCTAGACCCATCTTTAATTATACCGATCGAATCAGAATCACTTTCTGAGTTGATTTAACAATGTCCGTCCGTCCGTCCGTTCGTCCGTCCGTCTGTGTGTCCATGTAAACCTTGTAATCAAACTGCAGGTCGCAAATATGAATATATTTTGATGAAATTTGGTATATAAGCTTTTATCAGCCATGGGATGAACGCTATTGAAATTGGTGAGAATCGGTCCATGTTCAGACCTAGCCCCCATACAAATTACCCCTATGAAATCGACATAAATTGTCATAAGATCCAAATTGTCATATAGATCTTACTCAAATTGGGTTTATATGCGTTCATTACATCCATTAATGAGTAGTCCAAAAATGATCCCTTTGGCCCCATATAGAGCTGCTTCCCGATTTTCACTTAAATCTATTAAAAAACAAAAATATTGCACTGATTCTTCTCAAATTTTGTTTGTATATATTTTTGCAAAATACAAGAGACTTTACCAAACATGATCAGGATCGGTCCATTTTTGGACCTAGTCCCCATATAGATATAGCATCCGATATGAACTTTTTCATATCTGCAGCCAAAAAAATTCATAAAAATCCCACTCAAATTTGGTTTTTGCTTATTTTCTATGTCCAGTTAGTTGGGCCTAAGAGATAGGGTTTCTAAACGCATGGTATAGGGTATCGTATAGTCGGTCTAGACCGACTATAATTTTCTTACTTGTTTTAATACATGCTTTTATTTGAAAATATCATTATACACATTTACGATCGTTGAAATTAAAGAAATATATTGATCACAAGAACTACATGCTCTAATTTTTAATTAATTTCTTCGTCTTCTTCTTCTTTTTCGTCTGCTGGTTGCAGTAAAATTTCGGATTCATCTTCATTTTCGTCTTCAACGGCATTTGTTTCCAGGTCCTCCATACTTTCGGGATCAAATATACCATCTTCATTGATGTCACTTTGGTATGGTGTAGCATTGAGGCAAGCTTGTCCATTACACTGGCCACTAGCTATAGAGCACTGCAACCCCGATTTCCTGTATCCACATCGCGAACCACAACCACTCTTACAGTTGCAAAATATAGTGTTAAGCAATTCCTCTGCAGCTGGTGCTAAAGTTGTTGTAATTGGTTCCAGGGATTCATTACGCATTATCCAGTCCCAGTCCTGAGGTTCCAAATCATGCCCTAACCAAGTCTGAACTTGATAATAAACACGATTAAAGTGTTGGTGAGCTGCTGCACTTGTTGGTGGCAGATTTGATAACTGCACAGGTTTATTCTGTTTTGTAGACTTGACGAAATGTGTATAACGTAGACGGTCGATACTGTCAACAGATTTTGGAGCGTTATAGATTGCCAACAAGATTTGTGTCCCACTCTCAAATAATATATGAGCAGTACCGTTTTCTTCCTCAAAAGCTGCAGCAAGTTGATCCAAATTTGGAAGCTTCTCAAGTGCTCTTGAAAAAGTTTTTTTACTTTTCTTAAATAACGCAGAAGTCGTGTCACAGCCGCAACAACAACAAAACAAAATGTGTTGTTTACAACGAGGATATTTGTCTAAACTTTTCGAAGAGTATATTTCTGTTTTAACATTTCCTTTGCCAACTTTTTTGAAGAAAATTTCTTGTTGATGAAATAGTGTACGCCCAATTAAAATGACAAGTAAATCGATATCTTTTCCTATTATAACTATGTTTTTTTCAGGTTTCGATTCCTCTATAGCTGTTTCAACGATAAGAACATCAGCATCATCTCTGGCTTGTTTTGCAGTTATATTAACAATTCGTAATTTTTCAATAAGCATATTAATGAGCCTTTCTTTATTATAGGTGGATAATATTTTGTTTCAACAATGGATGATCGAATATCTTCTCTAATAATTGCTGCTGCAGCTTCTACAATTCTTAGCCTTTCTGCTTCGGTATCTACTTTTTTATTATCGTACCAAGCTTTTGATAAAATATTAGCATGTGTATCACGAAAAGATATGATTGTAATTGCTCCTACTTTCTTTGTAATTATTATATTGGTTAAATACTTTTGTTGCAGTCTTGTAATGATAGTTTTATCATCTGGAACATACTCAGTCAAGACATCAATGAGTTCTTTGAGTGTGAATTGGGAATCGTTATTATTTTCTATGTAATTAAAAATCTTCATCATAGCTTCTGAAACTTGATTATCTTGACGAGGTTTCTGATGAGACGACGGAGCTTTGTTGGAGAAATTTGTATAACAAATAGCGTGGTATTTTGCCTCAGCAGCAATCAAATCATATTGAAAAAGTATACGTTTTTTCACCAACTCTCCAAAATCATCATTACGTACTTCTGCTTTTTTAATAACATTGTCTTTAAATTCAAGGGTACTCACTTTACTTATTTTGCGTCTATACTTTTCTTTTTTCTTTATTTCTGCGGCTTCATCAGCTGTTTCACAACAAAATAAACATTGCTTCTTAAAATCAAACACATCACTACGTCTTTTATTGGGTACACTAGGCGAAGCTGGAGTTTCGTCTTGTTCTAGTCGCCGTTTTGCAGCTACAATACAACTCTTACTAATGTAAACAGTTCGACACTTTTCATGCACTTTAACAGATGTTACAGTTTTTAAATAGTCAATGTGACCGTCGTTTCGTTCGATACTTGCATTCTTTAAAGTATTTAAACCACGTCCTACATTTACCATTGGTTCATATTCCGAATCATAATTATTACAAATAAAACACAAATCAGCCATAACTTTTGTCGTACGTCCGTTGCTCACAAGATACGATTCAGAACTAACGATTAACAAAAGTAACACTATAAGTTACATATGCGTATAAACCGATATGGGGGAAATCCCTTGTTTGGAAGTTTTTTTTCTATTATATGTTTATTTGGATGTTTATACCCTATACCACTATGTGGTTTGATTCGATTTAACGATGTCCGTCCGTCTGTGTGTCCATGTAAAGCTTGTAATCAAACTGCAGGTCGCAAATATGAATATATTTTGATGAAATTTGGTATATAAGCTTTTATCGGCCATAGGATGAACGCTATTGAAATCGGTCGATGTTCAGACCTAGCCCCCATACAAATGACCCCTATGAAATCGACATAAATTGCCATAAGATCCAAATTGTCATATAGATCTTACTCAAATTAGGTTTGTATGCGTTTATTACATCCATTAATCCGTAGTCCAAAAATGATCCCTATGGGACAACTCTTAGTCATAGGCCCCATATAGAGCTGCTTCTCGATCTTCACTTAAATCTATCAAAAAACAAAAATATTGTACTGATTCTTCTCAAATTTTGTTTGTATATATTTTTGCAAGATACAAGAGACCTTACCAAACATGGTCAGGATCGGTCCATTTTTGGGCCTAGTCCCCATATAGATATAGCATCCGATATGAACTTTTTCATATCTGCAGACAAAAAAGTTTATAAAAATCCCACTCAAATTTGGTTTATGCTTATTTTCTATGTCTAGTTAGTTGGGCCTATGGGGTAGGGTCTCTAAACGCATGGTATAGGGTATCCTAGAGTCGGTCTAGACCGACTATAATTTTCTTACTTGATTTTCTTTGGTGTTTAGTTGCATTTGAAATTTGAGCAGGTCGGATTGTTGGTGTGCAATTTTAAAATGGAATGGCCTACTATATAAGATCTTTTGAATAGTTTAGAATGTGTTTTTACCTCTAACGAGAAAAGTTATTAAATATAATGAAAAAGTTAATAAAAAATAAAAATTATTTATAAGTAGGTATATATTTATCAACAATTTTTAAACATAAAAGGACTTATATTTGATCGAGACTACGGATTGAGCTTGAATAATACTCGAGGTTGAACCACACTGCGCGCTCACTGCCCTCTATCTCAAAAACAGTTCAACGTACAAAAAAACGTTTTAAACAAAAGTTGTAGGGAATTTATCCCTCTACAATATTAATAATAGATAGAAATAGTGAAAAAACGATAGGAACCGAGATATTGGCGAAAAACGTACAAAAAGTCGATTTTTTTACCTTTGACCCCTAGGAATCCATAGTCGCGGCCACTCTATCGTCGGTAGGGTTTGAGACAAGTTTTAGGATGTCAAAATGAAGGTTTGTACAAATTTACAGCTTATTATCTTGAATTCCGAGATTTTGTCTGTACTTTGGTTAAAATGACGGGACTATAATTTTTTTTTTTTGCTTGGCCCAAAACTTTGTATGTCTCAGTTTTTTTTTTTTTTTTTTGCTATTCACATATTTCTAGGGGGTAAGACTTTAAATTCGAACACTTTTTTCCCTCCATATAATGAAGGGCAACCATAATGTACATACATACATATTTTTTCATAATCAATTTTTCCTACGAGGTTTGTATTGTACAATTTTAATGCTTGCTGATATACAATATTTTTTGTTTTTTTTTTTTTTCAAAAATTGTCAAATTTTTCGGCGGTCCTACTCTGGAGTAAGCTGCGTTTTCGCTGCCCATGAGAAGACATGGATTTTCCAAATTAAATCCGATTGGCCTTGAATTTAGAATATCATTTGGCAATTTTTTTTTTTACCGATTTTTTTATTTTGGCGATTTCTGATTTTGGTTATTTTTTATTTGGGGGATTTTTGAATTTGGCGATTCCGCCCATATTTTCCACGACTATTCACATTCGTAACTAAAGTACTTGTCAAAAGTTTCAAAACTGTCGCTTTCATTTTTGTATAGGAGGTGCCAACCCACTAATTCTATCCCGCCCATTTTTATCTGACTACTCACATTATTATCAGATGGACTCGAAACAAAGTGTGTGTTAGAATTATGAAAAAAAAGATACAAATTTGGTTTTCAATAAAAGCGTGTTTTATTCACAGAGTTTTATTCAAGACTGTGTTAATTTATATCCATGTCTGTGTTACAATGTGAAAAAAAAGAACGATAAATAAAAAGGAATATTAAATATATCAGAGTTGCATTTGAAATACTTCGTTTTACTCCAACAGTGTGGATGGAGGCTTTCCCTTTTATAATGCCCATTATTTGTTCGACTAATCACATAAATAACTTATGGGGCTCACGCGAAGTCTCAAGGCTTCCAGACATACGTTATTTAATAGTTACTTTGTAAAACTGTCTCTATCATAGTACTAGAGATACATGATATTGAATAATTACTTTGTATGGGAGGTGCCACGCCCACTTATCCGATCCCACCCATTAAAAATAGGTGACCTCTCCATATTATAGTACTCAACATATATACAGTAAGACTGTAAAAATTTGAGGAAGATCGGTCTAATGGTTTAGCCTTATGTAAGCTACAAACAAACATACATACTTTCGCTTTTATATAGATGACGGCTTTCTGCATAGACAGATTTAACTTCTACCTGAAATATATAATTATTTTCTGTTATTAGAGTAGGCTTTCCGTTGCTGGGTCATTCGTAAAAGCCTCATTAAAAGCGTGGAGTATAACCAAAATTGCACACTAATGAAGCAAATGCTACAAACACGACCACAACCATAAGATCAATTACAGCTATCATACACAAGAAAAAAATTTTCATTAAAATCTCGGGACTTATTGAAACGAGTTTGATGATGTTAAATAGTAACTTGCTCAGGATGTCAATGAATTATTTTCATAAAAAATGAGTAACCCAGCTGAACTATTCAACACGTGATCGTGATTTCCACAGACGGACAGACGGACATCGCTATATCAACTGCTTGTTATAAGGATCAAGAATATATATATTTTATGTGCTCCAGATATTTTTTTTCTTTAATTATTTCAAATGGAATGACAAACTTACGTATGCCCACACACCTTTAAAAATAAAATTATAATTTGAATGAACAAATTTGAGATAAATTTCAAGAATTTGTCTTTTTTTCATAAAAATTTCAAACGTTCAACTGCACGTTACCGATAAACTAATTTCGTTAAGTCTGTGGTACACAAAAAATTTAATTAACTTTGTTGGTGTCTTTGTTCTTTGTTTCTAGCTCAATATGTTTATCTTTTTATTGAATTGCATATAAAATACAATTGCTTATCGTATAATAAAAAAACACTATTATATATACCTTTTAATAAAACTAATCGATCATATCATATCATACCATAAGTAATTCTTCCACATTAACAATGTCAACCATTGTTAATGACGATAGTAGGGGATAAGCGGGAACAGAAATTAATTTCATCATTTAATTAGTACAGTTTATAAAAGACTAATTCAATCTGGATTTATCCTTCTTCTCTGCTCTTGAAAACTGAGCTAGACAGCAGAAATTCGATATGTTCGATATGAAGATTAAAATAATGCTCAGTCATAAACTTTTGTTTATAATTAATTTAAACTTGCTGAGCATGAATCTGGTTAAAAATGAACGGTTGATTAGTTTCAAAGTTATCGATACTTTAGGTTGATTTAAAAGGAACACCAAATTTATCATTTGTTTGACTATGAATTGGTATTCTACCTTGTGCAATGTTTAATAACTTTAGCGAATTTAATATGGTTTTTTGGGGAAACATAAATCAAGTTAAAACAAGTAAGAAAATTATAATCGGTCTAGACCGGCTATAAGATACCCTATACCATGCGTTTAGAGATCCTATCTCTTAGACCCAACTAACTGGATATAGAAAATAAGCATAAACCAAATTTGAGTGGGATTTTTATTAATTTTTTTGGCTGCAGATATGAAAAAGTTCATATCGGATGCTATATCTATATGGGGACTAGGCCCAAAAAATGGACCGATTCTGGCCATGTTTGGTAGTCTCTTGTATTTTGCATAAATATAAACAAACAAAATTTGAGAAGAATCAGTGCAATATTTTTGGGGCCTATGATTAAGAGTTGTCCCATAGGTATCATTTTTGGACTACTCATTAATGGATGTAATAAACGCATATAAACCCAATTTGACTAAGATCTATATGACAATTTGGATCTTATGGCAATTTATGTCGATTTCATAGGGGTCATTTGTATGGGGGCTAGGTCTGAACATGGACCGATTCTCACCAATTTCAATAGCGTTCATCCTATGGCCGATAGAAGCTTATATACCAACTTTCATCAAAATATATTCATATTTGCGACCTGCAGTTTGATTACAAGGTTTACATGGACGGACGGACGGACGGACGGACATCGTTAAATAGAATCAGATAGTGATTCTGATTCGATCGGTATAATAAAAGATAGGTCTAGGTCAAATATTTTTGGTAGTTACAAACAGCAGCACAAAGTCATTATATCCAAACCGCATAGTGGTATAGGGTATAAAAAAAATTTTAGTCTAGAATGAGTTTCTCAAAGATACTTGTTGAGTATAAGCACAAATCAAATAAGAGTGAGATTTCATTTCCTGAAGATTTTTTAAAGTTTATATCGAATGTGTTAATTATTTGGAAACTACAGGTACAAAAATGGTTCGATCATGACCTTATTTACATATAAATGCCTTGATTTCCAAATCGATTAACTCCATTTTCTTTTCTTTTTAATTTTAATGTCAAAGCTATTGAAAATAAATTTCTGTAATAATATGGATGTACAGTGCACATCATTTACACCACCTTATTATTAAAGAAATTAGTTTTGAATGTAAATAGTTAGGCGTCAATCAAACACTGCCAATAAAAATTTAAAAAGTACAGTAAATCAATTTGGAAAGTGGGGCATTCATATGTTAAAACTTAATATGGTGCCGTTATTAACAGACATGTCACAGAACAAAATCGAAATCGATTTGATTCCGTATTACCAAATTGATCGATTTCGTTTTAGCTTCTTCAGAAATTTGTCGCTTTCATTAAATCGAAAAAAAATTTAAAATTTATTTTTGTGCATTAAATATGGCAACGTAATCAACAATACACAGCTGATTGTTGTAAAGAAAAAGAAAATAAAGAGAAATTTGAAGAATTGTTTTGTGTAAAACAAGATAATACACCAAAATATTTGTGCAGGCTTATTGCGGATTTTCTCACTGATAGAAAGTTCGTAGTAGCTATTAATGAAACATTTTAATTTCTGAAACTAATTACCGCTGGTCTACCACAAGGTCCAATATTATCGCCATTCTTGCATACAATTTATACATCGGATTTCTCTCCCACCTCATACATAAAAGTTGCTTACTATGCTGATGATTAGTGTCTCATAACGTCTAGTAAAAACACTAAAGCACTGTTAAAGATGGAACAAGGATTTTCTGCCTGTAACAAATACTTTTATAAATGGAAAATAAAAATAAACTATTAAAGTCACGCAATTATATTCCCTTACAAAAACTCTCCCAAACGTTTACCAAATCGGCAATTAAGTTTCCAAAGAGAATCTGACAATGAAAAACGTTGTCAAAGCTAAGAAACTTAACTTTGCAAATCACATCAGTGAAATCTGTAAGAAATCCATGAAAACTATCAGAGCCTTGTGGCCAAACCTTAGTAAATGTTCAACCCTTAACATTAAGAACAAAAACTTAATATTCAAAAGTGTGATTAGACCAACTTTATGCAAGTCCCATCTGGTACAATGCAACAAAAACACATTTAAAGAAACTACAAATCATTCACAATAAATGTCTCAAACTTATAAACAACAAAAATTTCAGATATTCAACTCAACTTCTCCACAACGAAACTGGATATGAACTAATTATCGACTTTTGGGGTAATTTAACGATCCAAATACCGACTAGGGAAGACTGGGCCACAAACTCTGTCATAGACAAGGCGATCCCAGTGTATACCGACGGTTCGAAGATGGAAGAGGGTAAAGATTCAGGGGTTTACTCTGAGAAACTTAACATTCAGGTAACTCGAAGAATCCCTGACAACAAATGTAGCGGTTTTCAGACCGAGATTCAGGCAATTCTCATAGCAACGAAAGTAATTCTGAAGCGGGATATGGATGCAACGATCATTAATGTTTTCGTGGACAGTCTTGCTGCTCTCAAAGTTCTGAAATCGAGGACAGTTAGATCGAAGTGTGTGAAGGAATGTATCAGATCCCTCGACCAAATCAGGTGAGGCTAATATGGGTTCCAGGACATAGTAGGGTCAAAGGAAATGAGCTAGCTGACGAGTGTGAGTGGAAGGGCTCAGAATCTTGGAGCGGGACGATGGACAATGATATTAGAATCCCTCTATCTGAGCTGTCTAGTCTAATTGAAGAGATGGACACAACTGACCTTCCAGATCCTATGGCCCTTGTCTAATCCAAGGAGAACGTAAGCACTCCTTGGTTTTGGTAAAGGGACAATCAGCCTACTTATGTGAGTACTCACTTAACACTGTGTAATAGGGCGGATGGCTGAACGAAAAGGTGTCCCGAGAGCTGCCTTCTGTATAAGCTGTATGGATGTGGACGAGGAGCAGTCAGTGCAACATTTGCTGTGTGAATGTCCAGGACTGAAGGAGCGGCGCCTTAGATATCTAGGGCAAAGATTCTTCGATAACCTGGGCTGCATATTAGGTGTTCCACTCGGCTACCTTGCGGACTTCTTGAGGGAATCTGGCTGGTTCAGCAGGGACGCATAGAGGATGAAAGAGCTCTTTTCCACTTTTCTTTTCTTTTCCATACTTTATCTATCTGTACTTTTTAAACTCGTTTCATATCTATACCTTTCGACACTTTCTAAAGGGTATAACAAAATGGCCATATGGCGACCCATCTAACCTAACCTAACCTAATTATCGACTTCATAAATAACTTAACAATAAATACCATGAATCCATCCAAAATTCTCCTTATCAACTGATAAAGGAAAGAATACAATTGGCTTAATTGCAGCTCCGAAAATAAAATGATTGATTATCGTTATAGGGCGTTTACATATGAGCAAAATCTAGTATATACGAGATTTCGAGCGAAATTTAGCTCATTTTTACTAGATTTCCCATACAAAACAAAAACTATCTCGTTAAAGATTTGTGCAAAATCTCACAAAATCTTGTCAAACTTGGGCACTACCAAATGATACTACTGTGTATTTTTTAATATTGTAATAGAAAATTACAACGCAGTGACTGAGAAATCGACATTTAAAAACAAATGCAAACAAATTGAATAAAAAGGAAATAAAATATTAATTAGTAACAACAAAATTACGATCTATCTATCTATAATATAAAAATATTAAGTAATTGAAAAGTTATAACTTTTGGAATGGGCACATGCATTCCAATCTGTTAAATAATATTTGCCGAAAACGAATATGTTTTTGTTGTTCAAACAATACATTTAACAAATGCTGATGTTTTTTCGCAAAATTTCTATTTCAGTTTGTGCTTTTTTCATTTTTGATGCATAATATAATTATAAAATCTGTTCCTTTCTAGAATTTTCCATATTTCCATGTTCTTATTGTTTTGCTTATTTTTGGTATTTCTAGTATATATGTTTTATTTTAATCTCACAAAATGTCAAAAAAGTTAGATGTAAACGGTATAGATTTAGAAATAGATTTCAACTAAAATCTACTAGATTTTCCTCTGATGTAAACGCACTATTAGATAATTTCATTGCGTACTCATATATTCTCCTTTGAATAATGTTATAAATTTTATCTGAATTATTCGTTGTATGTTATGTATAGGATTTAAATAAAGATGAATTTATAAATGAAAAAGAAAATAAAAAAACTTTAGTTATTACATAGATATGTTAATGAAAATATTTATTTAAGCTTTAGCTACAATATAGCTGAAGAATAAAATGAGAAATCATAAATGGTTCTAGAGTTATAGCTAAAACACTAAATATAAATAAAATGTCATAAAAAGTTTGGCCTGAGCACGCCAAACCCCTTTGGATATTTTAATACAATGGCTTAGTACTTTCACCCTGAGTAGGAATTCCTCACCCCCCAGAATGGCTGCGTAATCGAATATATCGAAAATATCAAAAAGTCTCGAAAAACCTCAATTTGAAAAAAAAAAACAGGAAACAATATAAAATTAGGACAGAAATATCTTATAGTTTCGACCTATAGATTGATCGCAACGTGTACATGCGATGAACAGACAGAAATCGACTAAGAATGTGCTTCAGAATTTTATCGGTATAATAAAAGTGAATCTAGATCAAGTAGTTATAGTGATTACATTTCATCACCATATTCTCATTGTCATAAGTTTTTAAATACCGCTCTTCAGTTGTTTCATATTTTTATACCCTACTAGCAGATTCCAGCACTCGAAATTCAAGTGCAAATTCTAAGAAATTTTATTTTTTCATTTAATAAAGACCCTAAAGGTATGCTTCACAATTCAACTCATTTTAAATGAAGAAAACAGACTCAACACATTAACACAAACACATTAACAAATTTAACACACACATAGCATTGTATAATTTTATGTATGTGTTAGTAGCAACTTTAAACGATCATAACTCCAAAAAAATATTCCAGACGATGAAAATCTGTAAATATGGGTAACAGCTAAAAAGAAATACCTTTCAAATGATAATTTTTTTGTCAAAATCGGGGTAAAACTGTGAAACTTACATGGGTAACAAAAAATCGCCTAACCTATTAATATTATAGATGTATACCACTATGTGGTTTGGTTATGACTTTGTGCTGCTGTTTGTAACTACCAAAAATATTTGTCTTAGACCCATCTTTTATTATACCGATCGATTCAGAATCACTTTCTGAGTCGATTTAGCGATGTCCGTCCGTCCGTCTGTCTGTCTGTAATCAAGCTAGAGGTTGCAAATACGAATATATTTTGATGAAATTTAGTATATAAGCTTTTGTCGGCCATAGGAAGAACGCTATTGAAATTGGTGAAATTCGGCCCATATTCAGACCTAGTCCCCATACAATTGACCCCTATGAAATCGACATAAATTGCCATAAGATCCAAATTATCATATAGATCTCAGTCAAATTGGGTTTATATGTATTTATTATATCCATTAATCAATAGTCCAAAAATAATTCCTATAGGACAATTCTAACTTATAGGCATCATATAGAGCTGTTTCCCGATCTTCACTTAATTCTATCAAAAAACAAAAATATTGCACAGGTTTTTCTCAAATTTGGTTTTTATATATTTTTTGAAAATATAAGTGACTTTACCAAATATGGTCAGGATCGGTCCATTTTTCGACCTAGTCCCCATATGAATATGGCACCCGATATGAACTTTTTCATATCTGCAGCAAAAAATTAATAACAATGCCAATCATATTTGGTTTATACTTATTTTCTATATAGAATTAGTTGGACCGAAGAGAAGCGTTTCATTACGTTTTTTTTTAATAAAATATACACATTAATTAAAAAAAAAAACGATTTTTGGGACAAAAAATGTAATTAGGTTTAAAATAAATAGTTTTTTTTGTTGAAAATTTATTACATTAATATCCTAAACTTGAGCCAACTTTGAAATTTAAATTACTGAAAAAATTATAAGCAGCTTGTGTCAGTTGAACCGATAAAAAATGACGGAAACTTAAGAGCTCTTTTGATATATAGGGCAAAAGGTGACGAAATGTTCAAAAATAGTTAAGTTTAGAAAGAGCATTTAAAAATGCCTCCTGTATAAGTCCGTTTATACAAAATAAATTAATATAATTGGAAAACAAATTCAAAAAAACATTGGCAAAGAAGTCAACGGCGCTGGTTTCTTCTATATTAGCTAATGAAACGACTGACATCAATGGAAAAAAAACAGTTGACTCTGTGCGTCAGTTTTTTTGCTCCAATGCTTAAAGAGATTAGATGTTTAAAAACTTACTTGTGAATCGTGCTCTGAAACCACGATCAATCAAAGGCATAAATATTGAATCATTACCCTCACTGGGCAGCTCATAAAAAGATCCGGATAAGAACATTAAGAGTACCAAAATGTCCAATTTTGTTTTCTACCACCGAATACAACATCATTAATACAACCGCTGGATCAAGAAATTATTGCCATTTTTAAGACCAATTATGAGAAGCAAACATATTTAGGTACATTTTAGATAAATTATTGAATGATGAAAATTGAAACGTCACAGATGCGTGGAAAAAATTTTCAATTAACGACTGTATCAAAAATGATGGCTTAGCACTATCAGAATTAAAAGAATCATGTTGGAGAGCACTTTGAGCAGAATGCGTGACAAATAAGAACCAGCTGGTTTTTAATATCGTTGAGTATTCTTACGTTTATATATATCGAAAACTATTGTTAGATAAAGAACTTACGACAATGAATTCACTGGCTTTACACTTGAAACACCAGATACCCAAGTAATAAGTGAAGTATTTCCTACCACCCTCAATGACTTCAAATTGGGGGATCATTTTGAAAACACGAGCTTATTGATGAAAGAGCTGCGAAATTTCAGCGTACGGCTAAAGGCACTCAACCAACACTATTACTTTAGCCTGCCAAGAAGTAGAAAATATTTCTAGCGTTGAAGGTGATGTTCGAGTCGCTCATAAACTAATGTGTTTATCGTCAGACAGCGATACCAATTAAAAATTAACTTTTACAGTTTTTTCACGAATGATTTTTTTTTATTTTAATTTCTGAGAAATTTCGATTTTTTTTAATCAATAATAGGCAAGGTGATTTTTTGTGACCGATTTAAGTTTGTTAGTTTTACTCCGACTGTGACCAAACATACCTCATTTGAAAGGTGTTTCTTTTTAGCTGTCCACCAGATTTACAGATTTTAATATTTTTACCTTTTTTTGGGAGTAAAATGCATTTAAAGTTGTTACTAACACGTACATAAAATTGTACAATGCTGTGCGTGTGTTTATGTGTTTGCAAAAAGCCCTGTGTTAAATTGAAATATAACGACAAAAATAATTTTGGAAATAAACCAATAACGACAATAAAAAATTTCGAATTGTGAATTGGCCAAAATTGATTAGCATTGGTTTAGGGTCTTATAAAATAATTTATTAATTGAAAAAATTTCCTATAATTTGCACTCGAATTTCGGTGGCTGGGCTCTGCTAGAAATTATTAACCCTACGATGCATACCCAACTTTTTCTACGAGAACACACACTCGGGATACGTTTGTACCTACAAATATTCTACCTGGTTCAAGAGATATAGGCAAAAAAGGTCACGGGCATGGGATAGCCAAATGTTGCAAAAACAACCCTTGAAAAGTATTTGAGTATTTGAACGCTTTAAATGTTGAAATGCTTGATTTATGTCAGGCTACATATTTAGCAAACAAAAACTAAAAAATTTTGTTTTGTATTCATCAGAAATATGAAAAACAATAGGGTCGGTCTAGACCGACTGTAATTTTCTTACTTGTTTTTCTTTAATTTAAAACTTATTTTGTTTAAAAATCAAAGAATGAAAAAAAAACTGCTTTAAGCATAATATATGACAACATTGTAAGTTCTAAATATTCATCTCAATCGCATATTATGATGTTATTTATTTGTTTTATTATTGTTTAAGTAACTTATTAATGTTGTGTAGCTGTAAGTTTATTGTTTTTTCTGGTTTTTTTGATGATAAGATTATAGAATATATATACATTTTTTTTTTTAATTTTTACACTATATAATTTATAACAATAATGCATGAATGAAATGTTTATACATTTTTTTTATTTCATTTCTCGCAAATGTTTAAACAGCAAATTCATTAAAAATTATAACTCTTGTATATTTTGTTGTCAAAACAAATCTATTAACATATTTATTTAGTCATACATACAGTATATAAATTTTCTATATAGAATTAATTTTTTGTTGTGTTTAATGTATATTTATATATACTCGTATATATATATATATATATATATACATGATAACAGAATTTACACAGAAGGCGATAATAAAGTTATCATTTAAACAAAATAAATTTTTATTTTTTTTAATGTGTTTATTAAGGAAATATCAATATTTATAATATAATTTTAAGCTTCAGTTTCAATTCCGGTTTAGGATTTAATTCAATTTAATATAACAGAATCAAACTTTAATTCTTATAAATAATCGCAACATATTTCTAAATAAAAATTTAGTCTTTTTCGATTTTAAGAGGCAATCATTTTTTTTTTTCAGCTTCAAATGGTGATTGTTGGCTAAATTTTGTATGAAATCGTTGTAGTTAACTGGCAATTAAATTTAATTTCACATTCAGTAATCGGGTCTTTACCTGCAATTTTAATGACAGCATAGAAACAATTTGTCGGATTTGATAAGCCATTATTATTATTTTTTTAATAACTTTCTAATAACCCAATAATTTAATCTTATATCAGTTATACATATAAAGAACATTAAAAATAAATTCTATTTTTATATTTAATCTTTTCAAACAAAAATATATTCGGTGTTTGAGAGCTATAATATACAGAAAGAAAAATGTAATGAAAAGAAATGATCGCCAGCTCATTCCGATATCGGGTTTATTCTATATATCTAAAAGGGAAAGTATGTGTGTTTGTTTATAGCTTATAGGAGGCTAAACCAGTGCACAGAGCCTTACTGTGTATCTGGAAGGAACTATAGGCTAGATATTGCTAGTGGGCGTGGCTCCTCGCGTACAAAGTGAATTTTTAATATCATATATATTCAATAACATGTTAGTAGCCATGCTGGATCGGATCGGATAAGTGGGCATGGCACCTCCCATACAAAGTAATTATTCAATATTATATATCTGTGGTCACAAGCAATAACCGCCTAACTCGAAAATCATGCTTTCGAGAAAAATAGCTTTTTATATAAATGTAATGGGGCTTCATTCCGACTTAGGTCAGAATATCTATAATATTAATAGGCTAGGTGATTTCTTGTGACTGATGTTTTGTTCTACCGTTTTATCCCGATTTTGACCAAACGTATATTATTTGAAAGGTATTTCTTTTTAGCCGTTTTGCAGATTTACAGATATTTAAATTTTTCCCTTTATTTTGAGTAAATTGCATTAAAAGTTGCTACTAACACATACATAAAATTATACAATGATATGTGTGTGTTTATTAAATTTGTTAATGTGTTTGTAATAAAAATAAGTTTGTTTTTGTGTTGATTTGTGAATTGGGTATAATTGATTAGCATACTTTTAGGATTTTTATTTAATGAAAAAATAAAATTACTTAGAATTTGCGCTCGAATTTCAAGGGCTGGAATCTGCTAGTTTGTATTAATAACTTTTTAAATAACAGTGTTGGAGAAATGGGAATTTCACGTAAATATAAAGATTTTTTAGCAGAATATGCATACATAACTCAAATCGGCGAAAATCATTCCTTCGAGAAAAATAACTGTTTATATAAATGTAATGGGGCGTTATTACTACTTAGGTCAGTATGTTTTCATTTATAACTTTTTAAATAACAGTGTTAGAAAAATGGGGATTTCACGTGAATATAATGCGTTTTCAGTAGAATATGATAGCATACATAACTCAAATCGTTCTTAAGTGGACTTAGGCGGTTATCGTTTGTGACCACAGATATATCGAGTACTATGACAGAGACATCTTTGCAAATATGTGAGAAGTCACCTATTATTAATCTGAGTAGTCGGACAAAAAGTGGGCGGGATCGGATCAATATTAAATGGCATGTATCTGGAGTTCTGTAAAATGAGAGCCTTGTGACATTACGGGAGCCCATAAGTTTTTCATATGATTAGTCGAATAAAAAATTAGCGTGATCGTCCATACAAATTATATAATATTATATAACTGGAATACAAAAAAAGTCGTGAAACTTTGTACAGTATGCGAAATTTACTTAAACGGATGAGTTACTTTCTTATTGTCACACATATTTTTATACCCTATACCACTATGTGGTTTGGGTATAATGACTTTGTGCTGCTGTTTGTAACAACCAAAAATATTTGACCTAGACCCATCTTTAATTATACCGATCGAATCAGAATCACTTTCTGAGTTGATTTAACAATGTCCGTCCGTCCGTCCGTCCGTCCGTCTGTGTGTCCATGTAAAGCTTGTAATCAAACTGCAGGTCGCAAATATGAATATATTTTGATGAAATTTGGCATATAAGCTTTTATCGGCCATAGGATGAACGCTATTGAAATTGGTGAGTAGTCCAAAAATGATCCCTTTGACCCCATATAGAGCTGCTTCCCGATCTTCACTTAAATCTATTAAAAAACAAAAATATTGCACTGATTCTTCTCAAATTTTGTTTGTATATATTTTTGCTAAATACAAGAGACTTTACCAAACATGATCAGGATCGGTCCATTTTTGGACCTAGTCCCTATATAGATATAGCATCCGATATGAACTTTTTCATATCTGCAGCCAAAAAAATTAATAAAAATCCCACTCAAATTTGGTTTTTGCTTATTTTCTATGTCCAGTTAGTTGGGCCTAAGAGATAGGGTTTCTAAACGCATGGTATAGGGTATCATATAGTCGGTCTAGACCGACTATAAATTTCTTACTTGTTAATATATTATTAAATTTTTGGTATTTTAATATTACTTAAGGTATGCATTAATAAATTATAATAATTAAATTTTTGTATTAACTCTAAAGAAAAAGTAACGGTAATTTCTCTTAACACAAAATTGAAACGTGAATATATAGATAAAAGCATTTTATTAATGTTCTAATCGTGACAGACGCAAGACATAAAAAATAATTCATATTTATTTGAAAATAATAATAACTAGAAGATCCCAGCCATCGAAATTCGAGTGCAAATTTTTTTTTTTTTCATTTAATAAATTATTTTATAAGATACTAAAGGTATGCTAATCAAGTTTAGCCAATTCAGAATTCAACACTTTTTATTGTCGTGATGGTAATATAAAACGCTAATGTAAAGTTGATTGTGCACGCATAACTTTCCTCAATCTGTACGTTAACTTTCGTGTTGCATAATGTAAAGTTGATTGTGCACGATAACTTTCCTCAAACTCAACGAATTTAAGCAGTTAATAGCTCAAAAGAAAGAGCTTGATCCACTGAGTGTTCTGAGAGTGAAACGATCAAGATCAATTCATTAGAAGAGGAGCTATGAGAATTCGAATTGCTTGAGTGAATGTGTCCCATAAGAAATATACAGTTAAGAATCGCGTTGGAGTATATCTTGAGTAAGGTGGGACTTGAGTAAATTTCAATGATTGATGACATATCTGTATCAAATACCTTTCATTGAAAAAAAAATGAAGGAAATCGGCCGGATAGAACGGTCAGACTTTAGTTTTTATAAATTTTTTTACTATATATAAGACGAGCAAAGGAAAATACATTTCTAGTGATGCAAAAAGCCAAATAAAAATTTCAAAAAAAATTGACTTTCTAAAAGCATAGACAAATAAATCCTATGAGGCCACAAAAAATAAACTTTAAGCTCCCCAAATTGTAGCAAAATTGGGTATTCCTGCTGGGAAACGATGAGTCCAACAAATTCTGTCAGTGGACACGAGCATTAAAGGGAAAAAATCGGCAAAACAACCACCGTTATCGAACACTCATAAGGCTCAAAAAAATAGAATTTGCCATATACCAATTAACATGGACACATGAGTGGCAAAATCAAATTTTTTCTGATGAAAAAAATAATTAATTTAGACTGGCCTGATTGTCACAGTATTTATTGGCATGATTTACAAAAGCTCGTAAAATGATTAGGACCTTTGGTGAGTAGAACCTTTGACAGTTTTATGATGTGGGGTGGTTTTAGCAACTTTGGAAAACTAAAACTATGCTTTATTTCAACATAGATGAGATCCGAAACATATGTTGAAATTCTAAAGGATCTCTTAATTGGTTATTTGTCTTATCAGCGGGATAAGGGGAGCATTCACGTATCTAAGGTTTCAAAGGACTTCTTTGAATCCCATTTTTAGACTAGAAGTCCGGACTTGAAACCAATATAAATCGTCTGGGAATATTGTCAAGGACAGTTTATGACAGCGTAAGAGAATTAATGTATTTAAATAACGGTTAAGTTAAGATTTTACATTTTCAGCTTTGTGAACTTGGCACCCGACTTTTGAAAATCGGAATTTTTTTTGCGATTCTTACAGAATTTTTTATGTAGTTGATTGTAGTAATAAATATTTCGTTTGTAGTTGCTTAAAAAAAAGTTATAGGACTTTGAAAAAAACCCATCCCCCGGATTTGAAGGCACTCAAATCCAATGGTTGATTCTTGTAGAGAATCGTTTGCGAAAACTAAGCGGAAGTCAGAATACATCGAAATCTACAAACTACAAACGAATAAGCGGTCACTACAATCGACTACAAATGATTTCCGAGCTAGATTTCGATGTATTCTGATTTCGGGTTGCTTATTGAGGAACTAAAAGCAAATTAGCGACAACTACATTCAACTATAAACGATTTCCGAGCTAGATCTCGATGTATTCTGATTTCCGGTTGCTTTTTGAGGAACTACAAATGAATTAGCGACCACTACATTCAACTACAAACGATTTCCGAGCTAGGTTTCGATATATTATGACTTCCGATAATTTTCGCGAAACTACAAACGAATAGGCGGTCACTACAATCGACAACAAATGATTTCCGAGAGAGATCTCGATGTATTCTGATTTCCGGTTGCTTTTTGAGGAACTACAAATGAATTAGCGACAACTACATTCAACTACAAACGATTTCCGAGCTAGATTTCGATGTATTCTGATTTCCGGTTGCTTTTTGAGGAACTACAAGCAAATTAGCGAGAACTACATTCAACTATAAACGATTTCCGAGCTAGATTTCGATGTATTCTGATTTTCGATTACTTTTTGTGGAACTACAAACGAATTAGCGACCACAACATTCACCTACAAACGATCTCCGAGCTAGATTTCGATGTATTCTGACTTCCGCTTAGTTTTCGCGAAAATACAAAAGAATAAGCGGTCACTACAATCGACTACAAATGATTTCCGAGCGAGATCTCGATATATTCAGACTTCCGCTTAGATTTCGCGAAACTACAAACAAATTAGCAGTCACTACAACCAACTACAAATTATTATTGAGCACGAACAAAATTTTGAAAAAAAAAATTCTAAAAAATATATCGGCAAAAATTTTTTTCTTGCTACTACAAACGAAAATTCCTTCACTACAATCAACTACAAACGATTCTCAACAAGAATCAACCATTGGATTTGAGGGCCTTAAAATCCGGGTGATGGGTTTTTTCAAAGTCCTATAACTTTTTTTTAAGCAACTACAAACGAAAGATTTATTACTACAATCAACTACATACAAAATTCTGTAAGAATCGCAAAAAAAAAATCCCGATTTTCAAAAGTCGGGTGCCAAGTTCACAGAGCTTACATTTTCCCATTCTTTTAATCTAATATGGTACAAAAGTTTAAAAGTTTCCATTGTTTTGTCATCATTAAACATAATGCAGGAACTGGATGATAATAAGGTTAATTTTTTGGTCCTACTTGACTAATAAGCTGAAACATCTTAATTTCCCGTCATCGTCTGTAAATCTGCTTCGATCCACCTATCTGATCGTAACCAATCCGTTTACGTGAAAAATAAAATCTCAACAGCGGTGAATATTACGATAGGAGTGCCCCAGGGATCCATCCTAGGGCTCTGCTTTTTTCTCTCAATGCTAATGATCTGCCATTACAACTTCTCCATTGCAAAATTCATATGTACGCCGATGACGTGCGGATATATTTAAGCAGTCCGACTGTTTCAATTAATCACAACATTCGGAAACTCGAAGAGGATTTAATTAATATCCATCGCTGGGCTACGGCCAACCAGCTCTTCTTAGACCCATTAAAGTCTAAATGTTTGATGATAAGTAAACGATTTATACAACCATCCATGGTTCTAGATATTGCAATTAATGGCCAAAAGATACCTATCGTTTCATCTGCCAAAAATTTAGCTATTATCTTTAACAGCTCTCTATCGTAGTCAAATCATATAAGTAATGTAGTTGGGCAAGCTTGCGTTACACGTAGATCTCTTTGGTCAACACAATATTTGACACCTTAGAAAGTAAGAATTCTACTAGTTAAAACATACATATATGTATTATTCCTGGACTTTTGTACGGCTGTGAAATATTTGCTAATTGTGAGTTTTCGAGCAAACGTCGACTCAATGTTGCATCTATAATATTAATTGGCTAGGCGATTTTTTGTTACCGATATTTTGTTCTACTGTTTTATCCCGATTTTGACCAAACGTATATTATTTGAAAGGTATTTCTATTAAGCTGTTCACCAGATTTACAGATCTTTAAATTTTTTCCTTTATTTTGAGTAAATTGCATTTAAAGTTGCTACTAACACATAAATAAAACTATACATATGCTGTGTGTTTTATTAGATTTGTTAATGTGTCTGTTAATGAGTTTGTTATCTTCATTCCCAATAATAATAAACCATAAAAGTTGTTGGTTTGTGTATTGGCTAAGTTGAAAAATAAAGCTGCCTAGAAATTGCACTCGAATTTCGAGCGCTGGAATCTGCTAGTATAATAACATTATTCGTTATGTTTTTGGTTTAAGAAGATATTCTCATATTACTCCCTTCTCTGTAAGACTATTTGGTGTATATTTTGATAATCTTTAAAAAATTCGAGTTACAATTTTTATGGACAAAATTGGAATTTGCCAGATCTGACAGAGGAAGAAAGCTCATAATTCCTAATCATATGACACTTGTTTCAGAACAGCAATTCTTCAGAACAACAGTCCTTCTTTGGAATGCACTTCCACAAACTTATCAACTAACAATAAACGCAAGACTTTAAAAAAAAAACTAATTTTTGATTATTTTGCTTACCAAAATCTTTGAAATTTTTGTATTTTGTTATCTTCTGTTATTTCATTTCATAAATAACACAAGGGAACAATGGTTCTGTTGATTAAGAACTGAATATTGTTTTTAAGGTTATTTGGGACGCTGAATCCAAATCTGCCCTTGGTTTTTTTCTATCAGCTCGACTTTTCGAGATATACCGTTATGTTCAAAATTAAGGCACTTCCGCTACATATATTGGAATAACTTGAAAACGGTTCACCATATTAAATTAAAAAAAAAATCCGAAACTCGCAAACAATATTCTCTTAAAGCCGTGCTTACTTTGTTTTTAAATTTTCCAAGTAGTTTTAGAGATATCGTTCAAGTTTTGAAAAAAAAATTAAAATTTAAAAAAAAAAAAAACATTTTTTTTGTTCTTTAAAAATTCCTAAAAAATAAAAATGGGACAAAAATCACGGTTTTGGTCTACAAACAGTTAGTTAAATATATTTCGAATAAAATGAGCTTTATTTCATTGCAATCGGTGCACAACTTTTGATTTTGTTCACGATTTACTGAATTGATATAAATCGCGATTTCCATACAAAAATAACATTTTCTAATGTGTAAGTGTTTGTATGTAATAAGTTAGTTTTTTATGATTCTAAGAATAAAAAAAATTAAGTAATAAAAAAAGATTATTTCATTTTTATGGTTGCGGTAGCAAACTCATAACGCCTATAAATTTTATTGTCCCTTTATGACACCTAGTCAGTTCACAGTCAATTAAAGAGAAAAAAGAAAAGTCCACTTGTTTTTATTGATGTGTGGTTTACCGTTGGTAACGGATGATTTTTTAAAGGAATTCCCCTGAACACATGTGTCCATTCATAAGTGACTGTCAATAAAATTGTGGATATAATTTTTTTTGGTACTTCAGTAAAAAACTACTAAGTATTTTTATGGGTTCATTCAACCAATTTTTCTCATTCAACAAGTGTTTACGAAAGCGAAAAGTATAACGACAAAAAATATAAATCATTTTACATTGAACATTTAATCAGTCAACACAAAAAAGTTCAATTTTGTTCCCGTGTGTTATTTATTGAAAATTGTGTTACTTTGATATATACTTCAAAATTGTGCAATGGCTACGTCAAGAAACACCTGTAAAATCAATCCCAACTATTTTTGTAACATATGTGGCGAATACACGTTTATAAAAAATAGAAAAAGTGTGTCAGATTTTATTAAAAAAATTTATTTTGACTACTTCGGATTTACCATGGAAACCCGTGACAAGTACTGGATTCCTAATACTGTATGTAAAAACTGTGTAGAGTATTTAAGGTTATGGGCAAACAAGCAACGGACCCACTTCAAGTATAAAACACCAATGATCTGGCGGGAACCTTCGAATCATTATGATGATTGTTATTTTTGCGCTGTTAACATAACAGGCATTAATAAAACAAACCGGTCTAAATGGATTTATCCTAACGTGTTGTCTATTACCCAACCAGTCCTGTACTCTAGTGAGGATTCAGAACCACAACCATCTACATCTACACACAATTTCCACGACTTACGACAAAATGTTCCTTCACCAATTTCTGAATTTGGATCAGATGACTTGCATTTAGATATTTCTTCTGAACACGAGCAATTTAATCAGGAGGAGCTTAGTGATTTAGTGAGAGACCTTGGACTTTCTAAAAAAGCATCTGAAATTCTTGCTTCTCGATTAAAGCAAAAAAATCTGTTAACCCAAGGAACAACAATTTCATACTACCGTAACAGAGAAAAAAACTTACTTCCATTCTTTTCCGAAGACGATGAATTTGTTCATTGTTCAGATGTTCCTGGTTTAGTAACAGCGATGGGATTAGAGGAGTATGATCCAAATGACTGGCGACTATTTATAGATTCTTCTAAACGCAGCCTAAAATGTGTACTTCTGCATAACGGTAATAAATTGGGTTCGTTGCCCATTGCACATTCAACTAAAGCTAAAGAAGAATATTCTACAATTGCCTCAGTTATAAATAAAATAAAGTACAACGAACACCGCTGACTAATTTGTGTGGATCTAAAAATGGTGAATTTTCTTCTAGGCCAACAAGGTGGCTACACAAAATATCCGTGTTTCATTTGTTTATGGGATAGCAGAGCCAGATCTGAACACTGGAGTAAGAAAGACTGGCCTTCGAGGGAAGCTATGGTTCCAGGAAACCACAATATAGTTAATCAACCACTTGTGCCCAGGGATCGCATAATACTGCCACCTCTCCATATCAAGCTAGGACTTATGAAACAATTTGTCAAAGCTCTCAACAAGGACGGTGATTGTTTTAGATATATCAGTAAAAAGTTCAACAATTTGAGTTCGGAGAAACTGAAAGCTGGCATTTTTGATGGCCCTCAAATCAAAAAATTAATCAATGATGAAAATTTTAGTAATTCCATGACAGATATTGAAAGAAATGCTTGGAATGAATTTGTTTGGATAGTGTGCAATTTCCTGGGAAACCAAAAGGGTGAGCACTATTCGGACCACGTGGATAACATGTTGTCACATTTCAAGCAGCTTGGTTGTAATATGAGCATTAAGGTGCACTACCTACACAGTCATTTGGATTGTTTCCCTGAAAATCTTGGAGACTTCAGTGAAGAACAAGGTGAACGTTTCCATCAAGATATCCGCACTATAGAGGAGCGGTACCAGGGTCACTGGGATAAGCATATGATGGCGGACTATTGCTGGAGCATTAAAACAAATCCCTCTAAACAAGGTTATTTAAGAAAATCTTATAAAAGAAAATTTTTCGATGAGTTGTAATTACATTGTAATATTTGTGTATTAAAATTTTTTATTTTTCTTTAAAATTCTCTTTTTGTGTTAAATTAAAAAGTATAGCTGACCATAAAAATTAAATAATCTTTTTTTATTACTTAATTTTTTTAATTCTTAGAATCATAAAAAACTAACTTATTACATACAAACACTTACACATTAGAAAATGTTATTTTTGTATGGAAATCGCGATTTATATCAATTCAGTAAATCGTGAACAAAATCAAAAGTTGTGCACCGATTGCAATGAAATAAAGCTAATTTTATTCGAAATATATTTAACTAACTGTTTGTAGACCAAAACTGTGATTTTTGTCCCATTTTTATTTTTTAGGAATTTTTAAAGAACAAAAAAAATGTTTTTTTTTTTAAAAATTTTAATTTTTTTTTCAAAACTTGAACGATATCTCTAAAACTACTTGGAAAATTTAAAAACAAAGTAAGCACGGCTTTAAGAGAATATTGTTTGCGAGTTTCGGATTTTTTTTTTAATTTAATATGGTGAACCGTTTTCAAGTTATTCCAATATATGTAGCGGAAGTGCCTTAATTTTGAACATAACGGTATATCTCGAAAAGTCGAGCTGATAGAAAAAAACCAAGTGCAGATTTGAAATCAGCGACCTCAAATTAGTAAAAATTTGCTATAAATTTCAAATCAACACAAAAAAAGTTCAATTTTGTTCCCTTGTGTAATTAATACAGTAGTAAACCAATAAAAAAAACTTGTACAGTACACTCACTTATGTTTATGTTGCATTATCTTTGAAACTGTCAGCCCTCTTCTTGAAATGTTGTTATTTGAATAAGAGTGAATTTAAAATCACATGAAATTGAAATTTTGGGTTTCTTGAAACCACTTTTTTTTATTTATTTAATGGAAACATATGTTTGAGTTAAGAACCATATGTTTGAGTTAAGAACCATATGTTTGAGTTAAGAACATATGTTATCTAGAAACCGAGGTGCCATATGGTTCTTTATTCAGTTTCACAAAAAACTTTTAAGTATTTTGTGCATGTTTTTTCTTAAGTTTATAGAAAAAGTATAAAGAAAAATATTTTCTTTTAAAATAACAACTGATTTGTTCATTTAATTGTTTTTGTTCTTCAATTTCATTCAAATAAAAATGACTTTTCTATTTTTGAAAAGTTAATGTCTAATTTTTTAAAATAATGACAAGGTTCAATAAAAAACATGTTAGAGTTTAAATATCAATTAGTTTTTTTATCTCTTAAGACCTGCTTAGTAGAAAAAAGGGCATTTGCTTTGATTTCAAAAAACCTTTTCTATGTGAACTAAAACGAGAAAAAATATTCTTATTGAAATTAGAGAATAGCAAAAAACTCGTAGATTTAAGATTTTTTTCATTTACGAGTTTTTTTTTTGTGATAGTGGTTTCAAGAACAGGGGTGTATGTACACTACACATATAAAATAAAATGTTAAAATATTCTGTATTTTAATCATTTTTCAAATAGTTTGAAGAAAATTTGTGAAAATATCATGTTTTTAACAAAAATTAACAAAAAAAAAAAACAAAAAAGGTACATTTCATGAAACCAAACAAAAACTTGTACACTAGAATGGTCCTTAAAAATGAAAATGGGATTTTGGGGATAAGCGGGGTTCAGTTTGTTACCTTTCAATATAAAACTAATAAATGTGAAGTTTGGAGCCAATCGGATTAAGAAAAGTCGCGCCGGAAATCGATGAAAATTTCAAGTGTGTTTATATGGGGAATATATGACTTTTTATTAAGATTTTACGAAAATATCGTTCTATAGTTTAATTTTTCCGACAAGTTGTAAGAATCGGGATCAGTATTAAATTATCTTTTCAAAAAGCTATAAAAATTCAAAATCGAATAAAAAAAACTAGGTCATGATTTTTGATAGCATTTTTTATCAACATTGAGAAATTGATTAAAGCCATAATTTTTATTGTCTCTATACTTAGAAGTAATCAGATATGAAGTATTGTTTTATTACCACGTTGTTAACATATTGCGCATTGAGACCGAAAATGGGAAATTTTTTTGATAAAATTTAGAAAATTCCTTTTTCAAGTTTTAAAAAATTTTCTTAAACAAAATGTAAAAAAATGGATCTGGTACTTTAAGGTTTTATTAAATACATGTCAGAGATTAACGGTGTGAATTTTTAGAGAAGGATTTTATTTTTGCGTATTTCAAGAAAAATGGGATTTTTGTGAAATATTCTGCATATGTAATCTTTATAAATTCTTTGTATCAAAAATTAATCAGTTCTCTACTTTTAAATACTATATTTTATCTTAATAGCCTAAGGTTTCGGAAAAAAAATAATATGACCCCATTAGCCCTTTTGGAATTGGGGTCACATATGACCCCAAGCTAATAAAAGACAGTTTATTCAAAAAATTCACATATTTTGCAATTACTGTTGAATTTTTTATGCGTTACTTAAAATATTATAACCAAATATGTATGTCTTCCGTTCCTAAAATTTTGTAAATAATCTTCAGGAAATAAGAAACTCCATTGAAAAAGTGCAATATAACAATAACATATCTGTGATAGACTCAAAATTAAAATTTCGTGCAATATCTTTACAAGAACTAAAAATTATATGTAAAAATATGAAAAACAAACCAGACTACCATAAAATATCAAACAAATTAATCTTCGATAATTGGAACATAAAAGGCAACATTATGCTCAATATTATAAATAAGTCGCTTAGAAATGGAGTTTTCCCTAACAACTGGAAGGAATCGATGATTACACCAATAGAAAAAGTTAAAAATACTATCAAATGTGAGGAATACCGTTAAAAATCAATTGGAGTACTATATGGAACAAGACAAGTTACTGTCAAAGTATCAATCTCGTTTTAGAAAGAGATATCCATGTGAAACAGCTTTCAACTATGTTATTAATAGATGGAAATATAAGATGAAGAATAATAAAGTATTGGCTATTTTCCTATACTTCAAGAGAGCGTTCGAAACAATTGATAGAAGTATCCTGCTGCAGAAACTCCATAAGTATGGTATTCAAGATAAAGAATTAGAATGGTTTAAGTCATATTCAACTAACCGCAGACAAATTACAAAAGTTAATAATGTTGAATCTAATGATCAATTTTAGGAGCTCTTTTATTTATTATCTATTATATTAATAGGCTAGGCGATATCTTGTGACCGATGTTTTGTTCTACCGTTTTATCCCGATTTTGACCCAATGTATATTATTTGAAAGGTATTTCATTTTAGCCGTTTTGCAGACATACAGATTTTTTAATTTTTGCCTTTATTTTGAGTAAATTGCATTTAAAGTTGCTACTAACACATACAGAAAATTATACAATGCTATATGTGTGTTCATTAAATTTGTTAATGTGTTTGTAATAAAAATGAGTTTGTTTTTTTTGTGTTGATTTGTGAATTGGCTATAATTGTTTAGCATACCTTTAGGGTCTTTATTTAATGAAAAAATAAAATTTCCTAGAATTTGCACTCGAATTTCGAGGGCTGGAATCTGCTAGTATACATTAATGATTTAAACAAATGCAAAATTGTTCTATATGCAGACGACACTCTGATTTTTACAGGAGCAGCTACTGAAGTCTAATATCAATAATTGGATAAAAATGGATAAACTAAAATTAAACGAAAGTAAAACGAAATTAATGGAAATAAATATGAACACTAACATAACATTTAAAATAAATAATGTAATAATAGAAAAAGTTAACAACATTAAATATCTGGGTTTCTTAATAGATTAAAACTTAAATTTCAAGGAACATCTTGAATAGGTATTCATATATGTAAAAAAAATAGGTAAAAAATCGGATTTTTCAAACGAATAAGAAATAAACTATCAATTACAACTGCAATAAATATATATAATACAATAATTGAACCCCATTTTGAATATGGATCAACTGTGTTATACACATGTTGTTCAGAGCGGCAAATAACAAGACACAAGACTACAAAAACATTAGTAGTTTGCTGTTCAACGAATAAACATCGTTTTCGTCGCGTCAATCCTCCGCGTAAAGGGAAAAACGTTTCCGGTTTTTTGTTTTGTGAGCCTCATGGTTGCTGCTTGCCATGAAGTTGGGTTATATACCTAAGTTCATGCTTTTTCCAGTAATTCATGTTTCATCGAATAAATGTCGTCTTCGTCGTTTCTTTTATTTCCGGTTGAGGGATAACACATTTCGGTGCTTTTTTGTTGATCCGAGCGGTTGCTGATCAGCATGCATTTAGGTTATGTACCGAAATGCATGCTCTCTGGTTATGTTACATAACCGTTCGCTTTGATAGTTTTAAGGATTGAATTCAAATGGCTCTCCCTAACCTCACTTGCGAAGGCATAGGTTGTGTAGGGATCCATATGTCGTATAACCTGGCATTGTGACTAGCTGGAGCTAGCGCCATCCTAACTATATTACAAAAAAAAAAAAGACTACAAAAAGTACAAAATAAGACGATGCGTACAATTTTGAAATGTAATCGATTTGCCTCTATAAATCTTATGTTAGACATTATGAAATGGCTGAATATACATCAAAGATTAGAACTAAATACAATAAATTTCATACAGAAAATGAAGAATGGAGATGCACCCGAAAATTTGATCGAACAAATAAGGTACGTTGGTGATGTTCAACCGTACAGCCTGAGGAATGCAATGGATTTCAGGCTTCAACGAGCAGATACTAATGATATGCAAAACTCCCTACATTATAAAGGATTAAGACTTTACAATATGATGCCAAATAGTATTAAAAATGAATTAAATGCAAATATTTTTATAAGAAAACTTGTATTTTTTTATAAGAAATGTTAATATAAACCCGAGCTTTATACATATGTAATTTATTAAATGAAATGTCATGAAAAGGTATTCAAAATACTACTTAAAATTAAATAAATTATTCCAAAACCATAGTTCATACAGCTTATGCTGCAACAGAGCTTATCCCGTGGTTCGTACCAGGGATGAGAAATCTCTAGCAAGGGTGGATTTATTTCTAATTTTCTAATAAAATTGGCAAATTTAGAATTTTGCAAGTTTCCAATGTATTGGCACCCATTGTAGCTAAATATGTGAAGGAGTGGTTTGTTGATACCAAGAACTGTGCCATAAAGTGAACAGCATAGAAAAGCTATGGAATATTTTACAAGATAACTGAAAAAGTAAAGATGACCTTTTCTATCAAGCAGAAAACGCACGCACAGAAAGGCATTTCTGGGAACATTTTGTCAAATTATATTATATAAATATTTTTATTTTAAATAGAGAATAATATTGTTTTTTATTAAACTCTTTCTTTTAACTCATACTCTCAGTCTGTCTATCTGTCTGTGTGTCTGTCGTGGGTCAACCCCATTCCCCCTTATCCAATTGATCTAAAACTTGGCCAATAGTCTTGTTGTGACTACAGATTAATTCCCCAACGTATCTCTCGAAGAAACTTTGGTGGCGGTTCTGTTATGATTTGAGATGCGTTTACTGAAGATTGTTGTCTGGAGTTGCAAATCGTGCCCACCAAAATGAACGGCGAAAAATATTGTGAGTTGCTTCAATGCAGTTTGTTGCCATTTCTAAATGCCATTACTGAAAAAAATATATATTGTTCAGCAAGATAATGCAGCCTGTCATGCCAGCAAATTCACAAAAAAATGGTTAAGCTCGAATAATGTCGATGTTTTGGAATGGCCTGCTTACTCTCCTGATATGAACCCCATAGAAAACATATGGCGAATTCTCACCAGGCGAATTTATGCTGACAATCGTCAATACATGAATGTAAATGAACTAAAAATTTCAATTTTCAATGAATGGGAAGCACTTAATCAAGGTCCTTTGAATAAATTAATAAATTCTATGAAAAATAGAATATTTGATTGCATTAAAGCAAAAGGTGCTGTTATAAATTATTAAGATGATGTTATTTTTATTATTTTTGTTATTTATGTTAAATAAACAAAGGAATTAATTAATTATTTTTGTTAAATAAAGACTTTGTTGTATTTGTGCTATACTTTTTGAACAGTTTAATATGCTAAGTATTGGGATGTAAGAGATTTTAATAACGGTATCTCTAATTAATGGGAGTTTTGGGTAATATAGAGTTTATTTTTGGAAAGAGAACATATTAATACACGTTCCACAAAGAGATGATAATTATAGCATGCATAGTTAAAAATTTATATAACATTGATTTAATGATTACCAAATGTGTTATCATTTATGAACGCACTGTAGTAAGCAATATTCTTTTTGTCCCACACTGTATGTACGTGCAACATAAAAACTATCAATCGTCTGTAAAAGGCCAATTTTGACATATACAGTGCGTCAAACAAGTTTTAAGGCTCGTCTCAGAGCGCATGTTGTAATGACGCTGTGAGTGTATATGCGCATGCGTCATAACGTCTATCGTCTGTGCCACCAGACATGCGCATGATTTGTTGTTAAGTCGTTGAGAGGAGGCGAGCGCTTATTGCATAAGTGAATGTTTTTCATGTTGTTTTTTTAAGACGGAACAAAGTGCTGTAATTTTATTTAAAGCAAAACTTGATAAAAGTGCTTCGGAAACATACCAACTGATGAAACAAATGTAAGGCGATTGTTGTAGAGCAAACGTTTTTGTGTGGCACAAACGTTTTTTAGACGGAAAAGATGGGGTAAAAGACCAATTTTATTTCGGTCAAATTTCGTAACAAATAAACGCTGTGCATTATTGAGAATAATGGACGACTCTTTAAACGTCAACAAAGAAACATTTCGAATCATTTTATTAGAAATAAATCCACCCCTACATAGGTCCGCATATGCTAGAGATTACTCATTCCTGGTACGAACCACGGCATAAGCTCTGTTGCAGCATAAGCTGTATGAACTATGGTTTTGGAATAATTTATTTAATTTTAAGTAGTATTTTGAATAGCTTTTCATGACATTTTATTTAATAAATTACATATGTATATAAGCTCGGGTTTATATTAATATTTCTTATAAAAAATACAAGTTTTCTTCTAAAAATATTTGCATTTAATTCATTTTTAATACTATTTGGCATCATATTGTAAAGTCTTAATCCTTTATAATGTAGTGATTTTTGCATATCATTAGTGTCTGCTCGTTGAAGCCTGAAATCCGTTGCATTCCTCAGGCTGTACAGTTGAACATCACCAACGTACCTTATTTGTTCGATCAAATATTCGGGTGCATATCCATTCTTCATTTTCTGTATGAAATTTATTGTATTTAGTTCTAATCTTTGATGTATATTCAGCCATTTCATAATGTCTAACATAAAATTTATAGAGGTAAATCGCTTTCATTTCAAAATTGTACGCATCGCCTTATTTTTTAGTTTTTGTAGTCTTGTGTCTTGTTATTTGCCGCTCTGAACAACATGTGTATAACACAGTTGATCCATATTCAAAATGGAGTTTAATTATTGTATTATATATATTTATTGCAGTTGTAATTGATAGTTTATTTCTTATTCGTTTGAAAAATCCGATTTTTTACCTATTTTTTTTACATATATGAATACCTATTCAAGATGTTCCTTGAAATTTAAGTTTTAATCTATTAAGAAACCCAGATATTTAATGTTGTTAACTTTTTCTTTTATTACATTTTTTATTTTAAATGTTATGTTAGTGTTCATATTTATTTCCATTAATTTCGTTTTACTTTCGTTTAATTTTAGTTTATCCATTTTTATCCAATTATTGATAGATTAGATTACACATATCCGTTGTTAAATTTTCATGAGACATTTCTTCAGTTGCTGCTTCTGTAAAAATCAGAGTGTAGTCTGCATATAGAGTTTCAGTTCAGTTAAATATTCTTCCTTTATTTACATATGTATTTTAACAAATTTTGATATTTACATACGAGATCTTATCTTTACATATAGATATTGCAACGAATAATACATAGGATCTAAAGATATTAAATAGTTTTTATATTATTTTTTAATGATTTTTAAAGGAAAATGGGAGGAAAAAACCTTTATATGATTTAATAAATTCAAATACTATCTGAAAAATATTTATGTGGTTATAGGTTTATTTGAAATAATAGACCTCTATAAGCATATAATTTTCAATTTGATGATTTCTTTTTAATTTTACGTTATTTCTATACATTCTCTTAGCATGGGTAAGAGGAATTTTCAATTTTGGCAAAGTAATTATTGTTAATCCTTGTTATGAAATCGATAATTTTTTTATAACCTGTTTCTTCATGAAGAAGATTTGTAGGATACCTCCAGGGCCTTTTATTTATCATTTTAAGACATTTGTTTTGTATAATTTGTAAGCGTTTTGGGTGGCAGTTGGCAGCGTCACTCCAAATAGGACACGCGTATGTTAATATTGGCAATATAACACTTTTGAAGAGTAGATTTTTGTTTTTGGTGTTTAGAAATGACCTTCTATTTAGAAGTGGCCATAATGCTTTAAATGATTTTATGGCTTTTTGACACGTAGCCATAATATGTTGTTTAAAAGTAAGCTTTTTGTCCAAAACAACTCCGAGATATTTGACATCGTTAAGTACATTTATGGTATTATTTCCAATAAGAAGACGGCGTCTTGGCAGTCTTTTGGGAGATTTGTTGAATGGAAAAATTATTGCTTGGGTCTTGTTTGGATTAATTTTGATTTTCCATTTGTGAAAATATTTACTGCAATTTACAAGTCCCTTTTTCATTTTCTTCAGGAGTGCACTTGTAGTAAGCAATTTTCATATATTTCGGGACTTTGAAATCGGATGTATATATAGAGTAAAGCAATGGCGACAAGACTGATCCTTGAGGTAACCCTGTGGTAATGGTTTTTGGAGATGATGTTTCATTATTAATCGCAACTTTAAAGTTTCTGCCGTGAATGCAATCTGAAATAAGTTTGCATAAATAGTTTGGTATATTTGCATCAAGAAGTTTAAATACTAGGCCATTATGCCAAACGGTGTCAAACGCTTTTTCAATATCTAACAATATTAGACCCGTTGAACGTTTATTGTTTTTATTGGTGATTATTTGATTTTTAATTCTGTTTATTTGGTGAGTAGTGCTATGTCCTTTTTTAAATCCAAATTGTTCTTTAGCAACAATAGAATTGGTCGTTGCAAATTCACCAAGAAGAGAATGTAGAATTTTTTCAAATATTTTACCAAGTTACTTAATAAACTAATAGGTCTATAGCTATTTGGGTTATTTTTTGGCTTACTAGATTTGTTGATAGCTATAACCTTAGCGTTTTTGAAATGGGTTGGGAAATAGTTGAGTTTGATGCAGCTGTTAAATATTATAACCAGTAATTTTAGAGCTTTGAGTGGTAGTTTCTTTAAGAGCAGGTTCGGAACATTGTCAAAACCAGGGGATTTTTAGGGTTTTATTAATGAGACAATATTCATTACTTCTTCAAGAGATGTATAAGTAGCTGGTTCAGAACTAGGATTTTCCTTCTTAAAATTATTTACTGTTGAATTTATTAATGTATCCGCTGAGTGGTTGTAGTTCGAAGTGAGGTTATTTGCTTGGACAAAGGTATTTGCCAGGATTTCAGCCTTGCCCTTATCAGATGATTTTTTTTTGTATTTCCAATTTTAAAGTGAGAGATTTGATTTTTTCCCTTTCCTCGCAAGTTCCTGCTTATTTTCCAGAATAATTTATCACCCGGTTTTAAATTGGATAATAATTGACACCATTTCTTATTGCGCTCCGAATTAATACTTTTATCAATCATGTTACTTAGAAACTTAGTACATTGATTATAAAAAGTTTGCTCGGCCATATTTGAAGATCGTTGGCTTTTTCTTTTAAAGCTTCTTCTTAGTTTAATATATTTCACAGTACTTTCTGGTAATGTGTAATTATTTTGTTGGGTTATTTTAGGTGTGGACACATCCCTGGCTTCGAAAACTACATTTATAAATTTTTGGATTTCCTGATCAATTACTGCCTTGGTATTGTATATATCCGAATATAACGTGATTTTATTGTCTAAAAAATTCATAAAAATGTTCCAGCTGGTTGCACTATAATCATAATACTTGACGTCAACCTGCAAGGCCATTGATCTTTTAAATGTATATATAATGAGGCAATGGTCTAATGGTATTTTGCTTTTACGTCTATATTTAAAGCGGAATTGCTTAAAATAATATCTACTGTGGATGCTTGATGGGGGAATAGGGTTGGACTATTAGGATAGTGAATGAAAAAATTGCTTGATTGCTGTAGGTTGTTGAGTGCAATTCCTGCAGTATTATTTGAACGACAATTCCATGAACAATGTTTGGCATTTAGGTCACCAAAAACTATATATTCTTTGGTGGAAGGTGTTAGGTTCAAGATATCAGCACAGAAGTTATGGGTATATCTTGGTGAATGTAACAAAGATACAAAAATAGGTCTATTATTTATAATAACTTCAATTGAGATGTTTTCGATTGATGAGGTGTTTGATATAAAGAGGTTTTTGTGTGCTACAGATTTATGAATTCGTCTGCATATAGAACAATTTCGCATTTGTTTAAAACTTTTTCCATATCATTAATGTATATAATAAATAAAAGAGCTCCTAAAATGAGCCTTGGGGCACTCCAAAATCATTCGCTATTGCATTAGATTCAACATTATTAACTTTTGTAATTTATCTGCGGTTAGTTAAATATGATTTAAACCATTCTAATTCTTTATCTTGAATACCATAATTATGGAGTTTCTGCAGGAGGATACTTCTATCAATTATTCCTCATCTTGTATTTCCATTTATTAATAACATAGTTGACCGCTGTTTCACATGAATATCTCTTTCTAAAACGAGATTGATACTTTGACAGTAACATGTGTTGTCCCATATAGTACTCCAATTGATTTTCAACTATATTTTCAATAATTTTTTCACATGTTTTTAATGTTTTCATTGGACGGTATTCCTCACATTTGATAGTATTTTTAACTTTTTCTATTGGTGTAATCATCGATTCCTTCCAGTTGTTAGGGAAAACTCCATTTCTAAGCGACTTATTTATAATATTGAGCATAATGTTGCCTTTTATGTTCCAATTATCGAATATTAATTTGTTTGTTTGTCATATTTTTACATATAATTTTTAGTTCTTGTAACGATATTGCACGAAATTTGAATTTTGAGTCTATCACAGATATGTTATTGTTATTATTGCACATTTTCTTGGAGTTTCTTATTTCCTTAATACTGTTTACAAAATAATTATTAAAATTTTCAGATATTTTTAAATTGTCCTTATACTCTATTTGCCGAAATATCACAGTTTTTAACACATTTTGGGGTTTTCTTAATACTAGTTCTTTTATTTTGCTCCACATTTCTTTCTGGTTATTTGTACTGGTTATTTTATTATTTACATATATAATTATTTTTTTCGTTTTCAATCTTAACTTTATATGTTTTTCTTATTAATTTATAACTATTCCATACCGCAATGGTGTTTTCAATAATTGCCTTCTGGTATTTAAGAACTTTCTCTCTTTCCAGTATTCTGAGTTCGTTATTAAACCATTTATTATTATTGTTGCTTTCATATATTTTTCTTTTAATAGTTAATTTTTTTATTATATTTTCTAAACAGGTATCAAAATTGTAGACATAACCTTTCAAATCATTTATTTCATTACATTGTAGTATTGCGCTTAGTTCATTATTAAAAATATTTTTATATTTAAAAATTTATATTTCTATAGTTTGTGTTTCCCGGTATCTATTTTCATATTTAATAAAAATGTCTATGGATTCATGATCCGCTATTTTATTATTTGTATTATTTTTTGCCGAAACCCTTTCATTATCTGTTATAATATACCTAGTCTATTAAGGTTTTTGAGTTTTGTGTTATTCTGGTATATTCATTCATTATTTGTTTTAAGCCATTATCATTTAGTATACTTTCCAATTTATTTTTATAAAAATCTTTAAACCAATCTATGTTCAAATCTCCGGCTATTATAATATCGCAATTTTTTCAAATACTTCTTCTAAAAACTCTTGAAACGCTTCACAAAATTCCGCTTTATGACTGCTTGGTGATCTATGTATATACTATAACTATTATAAAAGAAGTTTTTACACATTTTTGCCATAGGTATATGCACTAATCCAATAATTTGAGTCATTTACATTGTCTTTATGTCATCCTGCATGAATATTTGGGTAAAACAAAAATGTGGGCTAAATTTCTTCGTTACGCGGCAATGCACCCACTGGGTCAAACCTCCTTTATTGTTCGTCGATTTTTGGCAAACAATAATGTCTGTATGTTGAATCATCATCCACTATATTCACCTGATTCTGACCTGTAACTACTCCTTACTCCATAAACTTAAAATGAAGTTAAAAGGGATTTATTTTGAGGATATTTCGTCTATACAAGAAGATTCGACCCGTAATTTGTAGGTCAATCCACAAAGTGATTTGCATACAACAGGCGTTCGATTCGTTAATAAATCCTAATTTGAATAATAAAAGATATTAATTTAATTCATTAATTTCTTGTTTCCATTTCTTTTTACACACCGAGTCTTTTAAAACTTATTTGGCGCACTGTCTAAAAACGGATTTTTATATGGTCAGCAAAACTGACATTAGATGTGACGAATACACACATGTCGTCTGATACCACTATAAATGATTTTAATATTTTCTTTTATTATTTTTTTTTAAAGAATATCATTTTATGATTTTCATACAATTAATTTTTATTTCGTTTACAATTTTTTTTTTATACTCACCTAACATTATAAGGTTGACTAGTGCCAGTACTCCAATGTTCAATGTCTGAAGAATTTTTTGTTGTATTATCGCAGGACATTTTGCTGCGTTCTATATTCTTTTGTTTAGCTTTATTAAAATTGAATTAAAATTTTCTTTTAAAATAAACAATTTCAGAATAGAACAGGAATATTCATTCATGTTTTAATTATATATAAATTTCTTTGCTTATTTTTAGTTTTGCTTTTTCACTTTAAAATACGACAAAAAAAATTTATTAATTATTTAAAAAAAAATAATGTAAAACATTTGTTTTATATCCATTTTCTACTTTGCTTTTGGAATTTGTGATAAATATAATGACGTTTTTGGTGGTGCTTTCTGCAAAGAAAAATGTTTATTTTGCCTTTTGCTTTGTGGCTTTTCTGTTATTTCGTATTTTTTACAATTTGATACTTTTCGAGTATTTCCTTTTATTATTTATTAAATCTCTCTTTTATAAAAATCAAATTACATATAAAGACAACACTAAAATAAAGAAAAAAAATCATTAAACCAGTAATAAATATTATTCTTCAATTTTTTGTTTATAATTTAATTTTTTAATAAAGACTTCCATTATATACAAATTTCATGTTAACAAATTGTCGATAAAGAAAAAAATTAATTAACAAAAGATTTTTTATTTTGATATTGAATGTGTTTTCAATTTGTTTTATACATATTATGTTGTTGTTTTTGCAATATTTTTCTTTTACAATTCGACCAATTTTCATAACACAAAAAAGCAAGAGTGTGTATTGATGCGTTTTGAAGAATGTTAGCAAAGAAAAAATCCAAGAAAAAATTGACAACCGATTTTAAACCACAACAACAACGGACAAATACAAAATCATCATTAACGTCATAATGAAGATGATCATAATGTCTAAGATAATAACGATGAAAATGTCTGAAAGAAAGGGCGTATAAGAAACAAACAATTGTAAACCAACAACAAAAACCTATTTAAAACATAAATAATCTATAAAAAATCAGCAAATTCTTCATACTAAATTTCTATTCAAAACAGCAACAAAAATCTATATTAAAGCAAAATATACATTTCTTTATATTCACGAATCATTAAAAGCAATAAAAAAAAGAAGAGCAACACACAAACACTTATACATCAACATTCTTCACTAAATAATTTTTGCTGTGAGAAATTAGTTATTTTCTTTGTTTCATAAAAGAAAAAATTATTTAATATTGTATTTTTTTTTTTTTTCAATAAATTGAAGTACTTTCGTTTTGTTTTATATGAAAGTAATAATTATCAATATATAACTATGCTCATTCTTTTTTCCTTTCGTATTTGCGAAATCTTCGTTGTTAAACAACAACACCACTCGCACCGATTTGACGACTGTTCACAAATGAATTGAAATCTAGCCAGACAGGAGGAATGAATACTGGTTTACAGAATGAACATGTGTTTCGAACAAAAATAAACATAAACAGGGCGACTCACAAGTTAGTGATTTTAATCGATAAATAAACGTCTGACTATTTGATAACGAAAGTTTAAATAATACTAATAATATTTGTTTTGTCATATTAGAAAAAAAGAGATATTAAAACTTCGTATGAGTTTAATTTGCTTAGCCCCCTTTTCCACAGGCAAATTTTAGTTTCGAATCTTTTATAGAATTTCATTTAAGAATTTCGTTATTTCCATAAACAAATTTTTGTTTCGAAATTATGGTTTGAAGAGTAGGAATTAAAAGAATTGTGCTTGTTTAACAATTTTTAAAAAAGAAAAACAAAGGCTTAATATAATGGACCAAGCTGGTAAAAATAAATTAGTTAAGGAAATTTTTTGGTTTAACTTTTTACTTTTCAATTGTTATTTATAACACTGAATGTTTATAAAGTTCAAATTGTTTTAAAAGTGGAACTGACTACAACGAATGTAAAGCAAAGCAAAACGGCAGAAAAATTTCTTTCAACAAAAAGAATAAAGAATTTGCGAGCACAGCAAAATCCGCACACGAAACTTTCATATCTCTTCACTTCACCTTATTGCCAACAAACTAAAGAGTTTCGAAACTAAAATTTGTGTAAAATTTGTAAATGTTTCCTGTTTTCATAACTTTAAATTTTAAGGCCTTTAATTTAAAATATTATAAATTAAATAAATGTATATTAATTAATTTCAGCCCGAAATTTTACGAATATTTTTAAAGTCCTTCACTATCTTTTAAAGCATTTTTAATTATACTTAACAATAGGTTTTAATAGAAAATGATAGTATTTTTAATAAATAGATTTATCTAATTATCTTATATATTAAAAGAATTTATGAACAAACTTTGCATTCAAGACTTTTTTTTCAATATTTTTCTTCTCTCAAACCTCTATAACTAGAGTTCTAATTAACGTAGGCTGTTGACATAGGTCTAAGAACACTCAGTGGATCAAGCTCCTTCTTTTGAGCTATTAACTGCTTAAATTCGTTGGGTTTGAGGAATGTTATGCGTGGAGAATCAACTTTACTTTTACTGTACGTTAGCTTATCTTGGCATTTTTGGCATTACTGTACGTTAAATTCTCTTGGCAAATTCGTTGGGTTTGAGGAAAGTTATGCGTGGACAATCAACTTTACTTTTACTGTACGTTAACTTCTCTTGGCATATTTTGGCATTAATGTACGTTAACTTCTCTTGGCAAATTTTGGTATTATATTATAAAAATTAATATAATATAATATAATGCTACGGAGCAGCAGGGGTCCTCTAGTATAAATTAAATTTGTTAATAAAATACATAATTTAAGAACATTAAAATTATAACAACTTAAGTAACTTTCTATATTGGTTGGAAAGGAGTGTTTCTTTTCATATGAAAAAACGAGTTTCATTGTCTAGCCAATAGGTAAAAACAAGGGCTTCGACTTTCATGCACTAAATAACACTTAAAACAAAAAAATTTAATTAAAAGCAATATCCATCAAACACATAAAATATCAAGTTAAATTTTTTTAAACACAATAACAATAACTTTCAGGTGAATTTACATTTTTTTTAAACAAAATGATGGATTTATTAAAAAAAAATATCTAGGCTGACAATATTATTCAATAACTGAATTTTATTTAATGGATTTATTTTTTTTAATGTTCATAAAAGCAATAAATTTTTTTCTATGTACTTTGTAATATTTATTAAATATTTTTGGTTGTTTCATATTAAAATTTCCAAGAACAAAGTTTGAATATATGTATTAACTCCAAATAATTAGAAACTACCAGGGTTTCGAACCCCGAAAATTTCGGGTTCGCGTACGGGTTCAACACATTTAAATTTGGTGGGTTTAGGTTCGGGTTCAAAAGGTTTCCAAAAAAAAAAATCGAATTTTTAGTGATTAATGTCATCTTGTAATGCTTCTGGTAAATTAAAAAAATATATTATAGAAAAGTAAATAAAAGTATATTATTTATTGTTATTATTAGTTATTTATTTTTCGAAAAAATTTTCATTTAATCTAAATAAAATATTTCTTAATGATTCTTCAGTCAAATGGACTTTTTGTGGCGATAAAACAAATTTCAGTGCTGAAAAAGCCCGCTCAACACTGACTTGTGTTGCAGGGACAGCTAATACGACTTGAGCGGCCTCAAAAAGTAGCGGAATTTCAAGTTTTTTTGTTCCCAAAATTCTGAAATATTGTTTCGTTTAGAAATCCTGGGATGGGCTTCATAAACTTTGAATTCATTTTCAATCGAAACATCAACAGTGCATTTATTGTTACTATTTTTTGTTTTGAATACAGCATCTGCAATTGACTTTTTTTCCTTATTCTCTAACAATTCTTCCAGGTTGTCTTCGTCATCCGAAGAACTAGATATTAATTTATTTGCGTCAGCATTCGTTGTTTCTGTGCTAGTTTGTGTTTGCTTTTCCATATATAGATGTAAATTTTTTAAGTTTTTTATTGTTGTTAAAATTTGGTTTTGAGCTTTGGCAGTATTTTCATTACTTAACATTAGTCTAAATCTAGGATCCAAATACACGGCAGCATTAAAAAGTTGATTTTCAATAAAATAGTTTTCACGTTTAAGGATATTTGAGTACAAGTCAGCTCCTAATTGTTTATTGGTATTTCTCTCTAAATCTAATTTAAATTTCAACCATAGTCCATAAAAATCTCCTAAATTCATCTGTTCATTTTGAAATTTTAATGTTAACTTTTTAACTGGCTCAAAATTCTTAATGAAATGTGAAACAAAATCCCACATTTTATCATCCATACTTAGTTCATCCATACTTAGTTCTGAGCAAAACGTTTTGAAATCCAACAAGCGATGGAGCATATCAAAAGTAGAATTCCACCGAGTTGGACAATCAAGGATTGCTTTTTTTATTCCTAATTTTTTTGCTAAAGAGGCTCTATTAGGCACCCTCAACTTTCTACAAATATTTCTGCATTTATCAATCTTTTGTTTAACTGAATTTATGGTATCATAAACTGCCAATTAGGCGGTATGAGCTACACATCTGAAATGAATGATATTACCATGTATATTGGATAACATTTCTAGTCCTTCATCTTCATTGTTTTCAGTTATTAATTCGTTTATTTCGTCTTCTTCTTCTACTCCTTCAAGGTCAGAAACTTCAAATTCATTTCGTAGCAATTCGGCAGTTTTTGGCAAGTTTCTACCATTATCAGACGTAACTGAGTAAACTTGATTTATATATATGTCATAAGATTGGATCACTTCAATTATGACATTTTTTATATAATTAGCTGTTTGTCGATCATCAATCTCTTACATTGCTAATGTTCTTAAATAAATTTTTCCACTACAAATATACTGAACATTTATTCCAATTACGCTTCTACCAAGCCGAGATGCTGAAACAATTTTTAGAGATATACATTTTTTTCGAATTTCACTTTTAATAATATTTTTCACTTCATTTGCCTTATCATTTATTAAATCCTTAATATTTTCTGAATTTACAATAAGGTGCAGTGATTTCATTATAGGTTCTATAATATCACGCATCCCTGAATCTTTAAAAATGGTAAACGGGCGACCATTAATAGTAACTAATTTAAGCAAGCTTCCGTGAAACAATTTGCTGTCATATTAATTTTGATTAATCCAAAATAATTTTCCAGGGAAGTTGAATTTTTATCCTGCATTTTATGTTTTTTAAAACTTTCTGACGTTGACGGTTGAATATTTGTCTCCTCACTAATAATTCGATATTCATCTGGATGCTTTCGTTTGAGATGTTGACCCAAATTAGCAGAATATTTACGTTTCATAACAAATGAGCATTTTTCACATATCGACTTATGTATCTGTGGTAGAATCATAGTCAAAACGTTTCTGAACAGGATTTTCCGACATGTATAGGGTAAATAAAAACAGTAAATAAAACTAAGACTAATTTAAAATAATTAAAATTGGGTACTTCAAAAAAAAACCAATCAGTCTATTGTTAGTTAAATAATGTTTATATATAAATTAAAATTAAGTTTTATTTATATAAATATGGAATTATATATTAATGCGTGAATGTAAATTTATAGTTCCTGTTTTAAGCAACATGCGGGCACGGAGGAGCGTGAAAATTGGCATAGTTATAGCTCATATGGAGGAGAAGCTGAGAATGATAAAATTAATATTTAATCTGTCTTAAAAATATATTAAATAAAATAAAATATTTATAATAATTCGTTACACCCTGTTAATGTGAATGATTTAAATTATATATCCGATGTTCTGTGTTGAATTGTGAATTGCTAAAATTGATTAACATTCCTTTAGGCTCATTTAAATATTCATAAATTTTTTTACATAGATTAAAAAACATTGGAAGACAAAAATTGAATGAAAAAATAATATTTCATGGAATTTGCACTCGAATTTCGAGTGCTGGGCAATACTAGTTTATATAAATATGGAATTATTCAATTTTTTTTTTAATTATAAGCTATAAATGTTTAAACCAAATATTTTTTTTAATTCAGAAACATGCAAAAGTATGTTATAAAAATCGCAATATATGCAAAAAAAAAAATATGCACTCTAAAGCAAAATATACAAAAAAAATGTATTTATAACAAAATATGCGAAAAAAATAGATTTCATATTAATGGAAATCTTTCGACTTCATGCATTTGCATGAAAGTAATAATATAACATTGGGGATTTTTCGAAAATAGTTTTGCTTCATGTGTTCAAATGCACATTGGATCATATATAAATATATGAGGCAAAATACGATTTTTTTACAAACTTTTTTTTTAACTAAATCGTATTTGAAACCTGAAATAAGATTTTTTATGTATACGGTTTCTAAATATATCTGAATTTATAGCTTTTAGTAAAAATTGTTTCTGTGTATAACGGCTTGTGTTGTCATTCCCTTGTGATTGTTATTTTTTTTTAGTTAATGGTTATTGCCACATTGTGGTTATTGCAAATGATTTGGAAAAGAAAAGTGTTTACCTATATAATCTGCCGGTTCAGAAGAACAATAAGACGGTATTACAAATAGAACAAAATTAATATACTTTTAAAATAGACTAGTGTAAGTAATAGGCCTGGTTGAGAAAATCACTTATAAATTTTCAGAATTTTATATACACCCTCAAAAGCTGATGTTAACAGCCAAAAACGTTTTTACAACGGACTAAAATATTTTTAACTAGATCAGTTTTTAACCTATTTTTAATTTTTGAACGGTTTTAAAAAGATGAATAGTTAAGCTTTCCAAATATTTATATATGTATATGTTTTAGTTTTAACGTACCCTTGTGAAAATATTATCAAAAATATTTCTTTTTTTAATTTTTTAACTTTAACGCCCTTATTTTCTAATACTTTATTTGAAACCCTATTTTTTAATTATATTTTGGGTACTTGTTTGTTAGAATCGGTTGAGTTAATTCGTTTTTATTTAAATAAAATTTTAATTTTTACCAATCCTATGCAATCTTTTGTTTGGACTCAATATAAATTCTTTTACTGTGAAAAAATGGAAATCCAAGTGATAAAAATACGACTACTGTTAAATCTTACGCATATAATTTTGAATACAACAAATTTATTAGAGACAATTTACACGATTCGGTTCTAGTCTGAAGAAGCTTGATATTCGAGAAAACTTTTGTCTTCCGAAATTGAGAATTTTTATTACCGTTTCATATTATTGTCAGGTTGTTTCTGCTTTTAAAGTTAAAAATGATTTAATTTTGAACCATTCCAAATCAGAGAAAAAGGTGAACGTAAGCAAAAAATATCTTACCAAGAAATAAAATTAACGAAAAATTAATATTTACAACTCAATTCAGCTCCTCAAACGATTTCGACGGTCTGGCATATTCCTAGAGATTCTAATCGAGCTTTTGATAATTTTAATGTATGCTCTATATTGGAGAATCGTCTATACTGATATTTTATAGGAAAAATACTTTTTACTTTAAATTTAAAATTTAGTTTTTTTTACCTCCTCCGATTATTTCGAACGTTAAACCCTTTTATGAGAATTTCTTTAATTATCTTGTAAATTTTCGTTAATTTACAAAAATTTTCTAGTGCATTTTACATTTGTTAACTAAAATTTACGCGATTTTCCTTATTTTTTTATTTTTGGCGCTTTTACTGTTAAAAACTGGCATCTCTGCTTGTTTTCCGCCGTTTTTTAAGTTCTCTGCCTCTTCTGTGAGATCTGAACACAACACAATAAGAAATAACAATAAAAAGAAAACAAAAAATTTTGTATTAAATTTTAATAAAAATATATTTCCTTTCAACATGTATCAGCATAGCAATTATGATCTTTTAAAAAATTTCTTAATTAGTAATAAAAGGGTTCAAGAAAATTTAGAGGACTTAAAATCGTGGTTCCGCAATGAAATTGGATCTGCTCGAAATATGTGTCGCATACAAACAGTGGACGATTTAATTGATTGTTTAGAACGACATGATGACCTGTCGGAGACTAACATTGAACCATTGCGAGAGATAGCCGATCAATATGGTGGTGAATTGGAGGAGGCGATTTCATCTTATGTAGTACCAAAGGAATTGACAACAGCTGAACCGCAAAATGAATATCGCCAAATACGATTGGCCGAAGAGTTAAGAGTTCAACTGAATATATCGTCTCAACGTAGCAGTGGCACAATTGGTAATGGTATACGATTAAGTAATGAGCAGCAGCGGAGGCGGCAACAACAACATTTACATCAATTACCAGTTGCTACACCGCCACCGCAACCAATTTTTCACCAGGAGCTAAGTGATGAGAAACGATCGGCTATTTATAAAATGGTAGCCCAAAATATTGGCACTTTTTGGCGTAGTTTTGGACGTGAACTTGAAATATCTCAGGGAACTTTGGATGAAATAGAGATAGAATATCCTCGAGATTTAAAATCGCGGGTTTTTAAATTATTTCAAGTTTTTGAAGAAGATGAAAGTATTGATCCCAAGCATCATCTAATTTTAATATGTCGTGCTTTAGATGAGTCCCGCCGTAAAGATTTAAGTCGTAAAATTCAAGACATCATGTCCCACTAATTAGGCATTAAAGCTCAGAGCTATTAAAATTTAACCAAAAATTAATTATTTATGAAATAATTAAAAAAAAATGTGAAATTTATTTTGTTAGGTATTGAATACTTTTTAAGATGTATAATTGACATTATAAATCGAATAGGTAAAATATTTCCATGTTTGTCTACACTATTTTATACTTATATACGTATGTATATTAATATATCAATAACATTATTGAAAGGTACTTTCAGTAAGAGTGGATTAATTTTTATACCACTGTGCAGTTTATCGTTCCATATGTAAAGCATCCGTCCGTTTGTATGTCTGTCTCTTCAAATCACGCTCATTCACAAAATAAACCATTTACCTGGGTAAACTTAAAAAATACTGTTATTTAGTTTTCAAATATTTTTTTGACATTTGTTATAAATAGTGCAATAAGTCCAGATGTTAATATATATGTAAAACCCAGGTTGATGGGATCAAAGATTCGGCATAGCCGAATTTAACACTTACTTGATATATTAAAGATTATACCAAAAGTTTGTATCTATTTAAGATAGACATTGTTATGTACAATAAGTAAATGGACTTTACAAGCATTTATGTATTTACGTCTTAATGTTACCTTAAAATGAAGGTAATTATTTGTGACAAATAAAAATGTTGTTTTTATAAGAATAAATATATACATATATACAAACTCCTAGAAAATATAACATTTTTTATTACTCAAAAATCATGGTTTCGTTTATTTTTTGTGAATTTGAATACACTTAGATAACACTGTACAACAGTCCGAAAATGTCGTAGGGTTTCATGACGGTTTTTAATGTTTTCGAAGTCGCTGAATTCGGGTCACGTCAGGTGTTTATGTTACAGGGGGACAAATCCTAACCCTATTAACTAATTCAATTGAGGGTTGATATATATGACCGACCCCTGTTACTTTTTCGATAAACATTTTTTTCTTTGGGACCTATTCGCTCCGAAACCTGCTTAGGGGGCTCGCTCCCTTACAAATGTTATGATTTTTATAGCACTTTATAAAAAAAAATATTTGTTTTTAGTTTAGTTAAATAGAACATTATTATTTTTATTGAAACCTTATAAAATAGTTATTTACATGTTATGAGAATTTACTTAAAAGTATTACAACAATTAACATCTTATAAATTAAATAAATAAACTATTAATATCACAGTATTAAGGAAAAGTTGTTAAGAAAAAACCTTGTATCTACTTGGCGTTATAAGAAATTTTAAAAACAAACACCAATTTATCCTCTTTAAGAACAAAGGAGTATATAGTGGTTATTTAGCAAATTTCTTAATATGTCATAAGTGGACGTTCTGCATTTTTCTTTAAATGACAGAGTCAGTTTTCTAGCAAATGAATTAAACATTGTGTGGTTAAAGTTACTATGCAGTTCGTTAGTTGAATATCTGGGGTGTAGGTTGTGAATTATTTTTAGATTTTTATTTTGAATTATCTGTAATTTTCTTGTATGAGTTTTAGCAGCTTTGTAGAACCAGACTTGGCAACCATAGGTCATAATAGGCCGAATACACATTTTGTAAATATGAACCTTGTTTTTTAGATTAAGTTTAGATCTTCTGTTAAGTAAGGGGTAAAGAGCACGACCACAATTAATTGCCTTATTACAAATATATTCAATGTGCTGTTTAACTCTTTCAGGTTCGGTGGTCAGTTATCTAACCACCTATTGTTGAGTGTTTAAAACATGGTTTCGTGCTATCTATTGGGAAAATGTAAACTAATTACTTTTTTTTAAATCATCGTTGATATTTTATTGTAAAGCTTTGCCGTAAGGGTGCGCTGGTTGAACTTGTATATTTTTTTGAATAGTTGGCAATCCATTGCTTTTTTAACGGGACTTTCCTGATTAAAATAAAAAAGCTTACAGTGTTTATTTTTCAACTAATTTAGTGGTTCTTACTTCTTCAGTATTTGTTTTATTGTTTTGTGATAACATAAATATATATATTATATTCTTCGATAAAAAATGTAAGTAATAGGGTGGTTAGTTTACTAACCACTGTGACTGTGGTATATTCTACATTATTTGTTTTTCTATATATTTTTATGTTAAATTATAAGAATGCCGCGAGTACTCGATGAATTTGAAAATATTTTGTTGGAAGATATACCTTCTGATTGTGAAAGTGTGTGCAGTCTTGAATCAGACGAAGAAAACAATTGTGACCGTGAAACCGAGATGATGGTACTCGGTGATGTACTTGATGGTGACCTTGACTCGGATGATGATATACCTTTATCGAATTTGTGTCAGTTACCTACTACGAGTTCTTTGATATTATCTACCCAAACTGCAGTGGTGCAACCAAAATGGAAAAGACATTTTAGAATGGAAGAGCCAGGTGAATACACAGGAGGTGGAGGTGTCCATAATATAGAACTAGAAGATATCACACCAACAAAGTTATTTCGCTTATTTTGGTCAGAGAATTTAGTTGAAACAATTTGCTTTCAAACAAATTTATATGCTACGCAAAAAGGAACACCTTTCACACCTACTACACCTGAAGAAATAGAAGTATTTCTTGCTTTGAATTTAGTGATGGGTATAAAAAAATTGCCTAGCTATAAGGATTACTGGTCTTCAGCCCCCGATATGAAGGAGACATTTACATATCTTCTTTTATGACACTCAACCGCTTTGGCTGGCATCTTAATAATTTGCACTTGAATAACAATGTGCTAATGCCTAAAAAAATTGATGCTAATTACGACAAATTATACAAGATTAGACCTATGCTAGATATGCTAAAAATAAATTTTAATAAAAATTACGACGCACCAGAAAAAGTGGCTATAGATGAAAGTATGATAAAATTCAAGGGCCGAAGTTACCTAAAACAATATATGCCAAAGAAACCAATCAAACGTGGCTATAAAGTTTGGATGATGTGTGGTGAGTCCGGTTATTGTTTAGATTTTGAAATATATACTGGGAAGGATGGTGACAAGGTACAAACTGATCTAGGTGGAAAAGTTGTTAGAAAGTTTTGCAGCGATTTGAAATAAAAAAATCATAAAGTATTTTTTGATAATTATTTCAATAGCTATTATTTGCAAGTAGACTTGTATAAGGATAACATATTGGCCTGCGGTACTGTCAATTCAAATCGCAAACATCTGCCACAACTAAAAGACAACAAAAATCTAAAAAGAGGACAACATGACTACAGAGTCAGTGATGAGAACGTCGCTTTTCTAAAATGTAAAGATAAAAGATCAGTTTTTATTCTCACCAACAACATAAATCCAACTAATACAAGTGTTATTACACGCAGAGAACGCAACGGAGAGAAAGTTGAAATAAATTGTCCTGAAGCTGTGATACAATATAACAGTTGTATGAACTATGTTGACAAATTTGACCAGCTGAAAAGTACATATGCCATTGACCGAAAGTCCCGCAAATGGTGGCATAGAATTTTTTTCCATTTTCTGGACTGCGCGGTTATAAATTCTTTTATTGTGTATAAAGAACTCCAGAAAACTTGCCATCCAGAACTGGAGCAGCTCAGTGCAAAAGAGTTTCGAAGAAGTGTTTACCATGGGATCCTAGCACCAGTTCATGCGAAAACCCCCAAATCAGGCTCTAGATGCTCTCTTTCTGCACCATCTTCTCCATTATCCGTACAAATAAAACGTCACAAACCATCAGTACCAAAAGAATTACGTCTGGAAAACAGTATGCATCAGCCAGAGCGATCCACATCCCGAAGAATGCAGCACCAAAAACAATCCAGTGCGAACAATATGGCAATGCAGAACCTGCAAGTCCCTCTTTGTATACGCACAAATAGGGACTTGTTTCTCCGACTTTCATGAAAAATAATTTTTTGTTTTAAAATTTGGCTGCAGATACTAAAGTTTGTTTGAATACTTTATGTATGTATTTATTAATTAAACTAAAAATGCAATTGTTTTGTTTAAAAAGTTATATATACAAAACCGTGACTGAAAGAGTTAAATGATAATTTTTCCCAGATATTTGATACTATCTTGCAGAGGAATAACAATTCCCCTAGAATACAACTGTTTTGTGGCAGTGCGTTTCCGCGACCTATTATATGGGAATATAATAGCTTGGGTTTCATTAACATTAATTTTTATCTTTCATTTATCAAAATATTTTTGGGTAAATTCGAGACTATCTTCCATTTTCTTAATTATTGCGTTTGACACCTTACCGGTACAAATGAGAGCACTATCGTCTGAGTAAAAGGCTACTTCTTGATTCCTGCGAACGGATGATATATCAGAAGTGTATATCGAATATAGTGTAGGTGATAAAACAGACCCTTGTGGCAGGCCCGCGGGAATTTGTCTATCACTAGATACCATGTTATCTATAGATACAACATATGAGCGTTGATCTAAAAAACTCTTTATTATCTTTTGTAAGTACGTTGGATAATTAAAGGAATTTAGTTTAAATACCAGGCCAGCATGCCATATTGAAACAAAGGCTTTTTCTATATCAAGAAAAATAACCCCTGTACTCTTACGGTTTTTTTATGTTCATTTCAAGAAAATTAACGACTCTTTTTATTTGATGCACAGTAAAGTGTTCCTTGCGGAATCCAAATTGTTGACGGTTAATAATATTATTTTGATTAGAGAAGTCTAAAATTCTCTTTTGTAGAATTTTCTCAAGCACTTTATCTACTTGGCTTAGAATGCTAATCGGTCTATAGCTGGACGGTAATTTAGGATCTTTGCCCGGCTTAATAATTGGGATGATTTTAGCTTTCTTAATAATCTTTGGAAAGTATCCTTCAATTAAACAAGAATTAAAGAGTTTGCTTAGAGTTTCAAAAAAGTAGTCTGGCATTTTTTTAAGTATAATACTATTTATCCCATCTAACCCAGGGGCTTTTTTATTTTTCAACAAAAGTACAATCGATTTAACTTCGGCTAAATTGATAAGTTCGACATTCGAACTGGAAATAATTATATCATTAAGATTATGTATGAATCTTGAGACACTTGCGTCCATAGGTGAAAGGTAATTTAATGTAATGGTGCGTGAATTTTCAAAAACGTCTGCTATAGAATTAGCCTTTTCTACGCCTGTTTTTAAGACTTGACCGTTCTCATGTAGATCCGTAGAAGACATTTATTTGTTCTTAATGGCTTTTATTACTTTCCAAAATTTATTTGAGCCCGGAGGTAAATTTGAAATGAATTTGGACCAGGATTCGTTCCGGTCTTTATTAAGGTGGAAGTCAATTAATTTATCTAATTGTTTCAAAATGCTTTTAATTTGATTTTTAGACTAATTAACATTTTACTAGTATCGGAAATTTCACGTTGCCATGATTTTTTACGACCTACAGGTATTTTTCCAAAAGCTTCCTTTACTATAGATATCAATTTATCAAAATAACCATCTAGATTACCTGAATTAGCAACCGCTTGGTCAAAGTTCTGATCCCTGATTTCACTCTCTACCCAATTTCCAATTGCTGACCAGTCTGCTCGATAATACAAAGGAACTCATATGTCATATTTTGAACAAGTCCGGAAATAACAAGATATTGGGTGTGTCTTAAGGTCTGAGAATAGGAGACACGAGTTTGTCAAAAGAATGTCTATTGTAGACGGCTGGACATTGTTGATATTTTGACCAAAGCGAGTATACTCGTTTGGGTAATATATATAGTATCTGGATTGTAAGCAGTGGTTATAGAGTCCGTACCTGCTGAATTATTTGACACACCATTCCATTGCCTTGAAATTGGATGTGTGATCAGGATTATACGCTGAAGTAAATATTACTGGTCGTCTATTTATCATCACTTGTACTGAAATATTTTCTACAGTGTTCGTATAAATTTTCGGTAGCAACATGTGCTATTACCTTTAATTGCAATTAGAACTCCTCCGCCATGCGTAGAACGATCCTCTCTATATATTTTATAGCCACCAAGTTGAAATTTGTGATGCGGTTTCAAAAAAGTCTCATTTAAAAGAATATCAATTTTCCATTTCAGTAAGAAGTATACCAGCTGCGCAGCTGATGATTCCGTTGTTATGCCTTGGGCATTCCAATGCATAACATGAACATTGTGTAAACAATTTGAATTATATGGCATGTTGAAGCATCATGCCTAAAACACGTAGCTTGTCGTACTTGTTTTGACATCTTTGTAAAGCATCGACTGCTTCAAAAAATATTTTCAAAAGTCTTTCGTTGGATATGTCGTCGTTATTATTTTTTGTGTAGTTTTTGTCTTTAGCTACCTCAGAATACAAGTTACCATTAGCACGGAAATTACTATGAATATTTTGTCGCTCTTGTCTCGGTAATTGAGGAAAATCCTGATTGTCCACGTTGAAATAAGAATCATTAATTCTTCTGTTGATCGGCCTAGATTTAGATGTTACTCGATTCCGGATATCTAAATATTCTTGACGGCTTGGGCACTTTGGATCATCAGCTTTATGATTAACGTGCTTTAAATTCTTTTTTATGCAGATATAATACTTATATATTATGCTACCTTCATTATAACCTTTTTTAAGAGGGCATATAGTATAATCATGGTTTCCCGCGCAGGCTGAACACACTAAGGTACGATTACAGTTTTTAGCACCGTGTCCATACATAGCACAATTGGAGCATTGAGTAGGCCCTTTGTTACCCTTAAGAGGCTTTCTCCAAAACACCGAAATATTACTAAAATATCTAATTTTCATTATTTCTCCTTTGGTTACCTGCTGACGATCAAATTCAATTAGGTAAAGTGCATCATCTACATTAGATCTTTTTGTTTCCAATTCTTTTATGCTTATCGGCTTGATATTATGCGTGCTGACAAATTCTTCGCTGATGTTCTTTGTGTCTTAGTTTTGGTAATCCAAATAAAACCAATTTAAAACTTTTAGTGTGCTTTATCTCGTGAGTATAAAACTGGAATTTTTTGTCCTTAAGAACCTTTAGAGCATCCTGGTACAGTGATAACGAGTTGGATAAAATTTTCGTTCCAATAGTCATTCGTTTATAAGTATTCATAACATTAGTAAAACTGTGAGTAGAATCCACAATTATAGTTGGAATTTTTTCTTTAACAACAACAGGTTCTTCATCATCGTCGTTAGAGAGAAGTTGAAATCTGTTGGCACTAGTACTGGGACCGTCCGATGTTTTTGGCACCTTGAATTTGGGGCTATTGCCCCAATATTTTCTTCTTTTTTGATTAAACATTACCAAAAGAAGGAAAATTAACTCAATCAAGTAGTTTATTACTTATTATATAGAAAATAAAATTAACTTTTTCAAGCACAATTAATCACGATGGTTTTATCTTGAGGCAGAGATGCCAGATGTTAAATAGAACATGGTTTTTTACATTTCTATTATATTTCTGGTTGTACTTCTTTTTCTGTAAGTTTCTCTTCAAAGGTAAGATTTTTCATTAACTGGCAGATATTTGGTGCAACTAAAATATTTTATATTTTGGAGCATGAAACCATAAATATAATAGAAATATAAAAAAGCATGTTCTACTTACTTCGTCTGTGGCATCAAGAAGATATTGCTCTTCTAATGGGTTTACATGATTACATAGTCTTTTTAAGGTAGTTCTGGCTCAACCTTCGGATTTAATCTACTAAGGTATAAAAAGATTATAGTGTATCGTTTTATTTGATACAAACCATGGGACTTTAAATTGTTAAATTGTTAATTGGTGCTTCTGGTGGACGTGTTAGAAAAACCCGTGCTAATACTGTTTTGATAGAAGAAACTAGTGATGAAGAAGTTGATGCTGAAGATGATGGTGAGGATGATGAGGCTCCTTGAGTTCATAATAAAAAATACGTATAAATTTTGTTTTTTACTATTTTCCTTTTAATTCCTTTAATGAATTCTAAATACTTTAAAAATGTTAAACTCTTTAATTCGTACATTAGTAAAAAATGCTCAAAAAACTTAAATATATTATCTGTAAACATTAGAAGTGTTTCATCAATTGGTAAATTTAATAAATTTAAATATGAAATTAGTCAACTTGCAAGACTTCCTGATATAATCGCAATTCAGGAGACCTGGTTCAGTAATAAATTAAAGAATCTGTACTCAATACCCGGCTATGAGGTTGTCCATTGTTGTAGAAAGGATGGATACGGCGGAACTTCGGTTTTTATTCAGTCATCTTTAAAATTCAATGTTAAAGCAAATTGCAGTGAAGGTTTTTTGGATGCTGTGTCGATAGAGTTACCAGATCTTAAAATTATGAATAAACCTTTAGTAATTATATCCATTTATAGATCGCAAAAATGTATTTTTGCAGATTTCTTAAGGAAACTTGAAGATTTACTAATTTTGTCTAATGGTGCTCCTTACCTTTTTGTGGGAGACTTTAACGTGGATTTGTTATCTAACGACTGTAGCAGTATTTCATTGCTTAATCCTTTTTCGGAGTTTGTTGATATGTTTTCATGTCATAATACGGTAACACGACCTCAAAGTAAAACGTCTATTGACCTTGTTTTTACTAATATAAATCGTGATGTTTTTGTGCACTCTATTGAAAATGGACTAAGTGACCATAATTTAATATATTGTGGGTTTGGAACTGAATTAGTGAGGCAGAACGTCTTAACTGAAAAGAGCTTCAAAGTTGATTATGAACAACTGGGACATTATTTAGATGACAATCTACAGAATAAAAATTTGACTAGCAGTTCATCAAACATTTGTGAGAACTTAATAAAAACTTCATCAGAAGCTGCATTACTTCATACAACAACGTCAAATAGGCAAATGTGTGCACGTAAGAAACTGACTCCTTGGATGACAGATAACCTTCTTTCATTAATTTGTTTTAAAGAAACTTTACTTCGTATTTGTAGAATTTCAATGATGTAGTTGCTGGCTGTACGCCATAGTTGAAACCATACGTAAATACTTTCTTTTCCAGAATTAATTGAAGTTTCTGTTAATATTAAGTTGCTGTTTTTTTTTTTTTTTTGCTTTAATGTATGTACATTTTGTCAAGAAAGTCTTTGCACATTAAAGAAAAAGGTTCAAAATGTTTTCATTTAAGAATTTCAACAACAAATTCTTTATATAGTCGTTTTTTTTACACAATTCCGTTACTGTACTTGTTCAGGACTATAAGACGCCATCCCATTGAAAAAAAATACAAACAATTACACCAACAACAAAAAACGAGATTTACTCAAAAAATTTTCGGCGAATTTGTTGCATTTTGGGTTCTTTAATGCATGCTATTGCATGTGAAAGAGGTTGCATAGCGTTTATGTACAAAATACACTACACTACCATCATTTTCTGATCATTTTCCTATTCATCTTCAAATCAAATTTCAAAACCTTGAGTTTATTTTAAATACACATCCTACTTTTATTACTTTTAAAAATACAAATTGGAATTCTTTTAAAAATGATGTAAGTCAAAGTATATTACAAAACTACCCAACTTCAATTAGAAATCTTTCAAATTTAGAAATTAATCAGTACATTCAGGAATTTTCAACAACTCTAAACTTGGTTGCTAATGAACATTCGGAAAAAATTGAATTGAGGAATCGAAAATTCATAGTTTCTGATAGAATTAAAACTTTGTTTAAAATTAAATATGATTGGCAAAGAAATCTAAAGAAAATTTACCACAGAACTTTAAATCGTTTGGATTCAAATTATTTATTGCTTTCAAAACAAATACAGCTGCTGAATATTATTCTTAAAAGACAAGTAGAACTTGAACAATCAGAAATTTTTAAGGAGCATCTTGAAAAAATAAAACCTGGCCCAACAGCTCATAAAAAGATTTATAATTTAATAGGTTATAAAAAGAATCAAACTTTTAAACATTTATCTGTTGATGGCATATTGATAGAAAATGAAACTTTGATATTGGAAAAATTGAAAAATCATTTTTTAAATATTTATAATAGTCCATTTCCTAATAGAGATATCTCACAAATTGAAATAAATATTAATAATACTATTTCCAGAACTCCGAATTTTCAATATATATTTAACGAAAATTTTTCTGCCACAAATTCACAAAATCACTCAAGTCTAGTTACTTTAGAAGAATTAGTAGTTCATTCAAAAAATTTAATTAACAAAAAATCTTTCGGCTTAGACAAAATTTCCAATTTCATTTTAAAGAAACTTCCATTAAAAGCATTTGAATTTCTAACCATTATTTTTAATAATTGTTTAAACAATTCATATTTTCCTGATGCTTGGAAAGTTTCGAAAATAATACCACTAAAAAAGAAACCAAACTTAACCGATATAAACAATTTACGACCTATTTCATTGCTTTCAAATTTGGGAAAACTTTTTGAGAGAACTATTCGAGAGAAAATGGACATAGGAATTATTGGAAATTACATTCCAGATTTACAATTTGGTTTTAAGAATGGACATTCAACAACTGACGCTTTAATAAAATTTCAAAATGATGTCGTTTGTAATCTTCGTAAACGATTTTGCACTGTTGCAATTTCTTTAGATGTAGAAAAGGCATTTGATCATGCTTTTCACAATGGTATACTTCATAAAATGATTGAAATAGGGTTTAGTCCATTTATTATTAAATTATTTAAAAGTTTTTTTTCTGACAGGACTTTTTGCGTACAATTTAATGATGGTTTATCAGATTTTGGAAATGTTACCTGTGGCGTTCCACAGGGTTCTATTTTAGCTCCACATTTATATAATATATTTATGTACGATTTTCCTCATACTTTTTCAAATTCAATTGGACTATTGTATGCGGATGACTCTCTTTTATATTCACATCATGAATCTCCGCTTGTTGCCTTAAGACAAGTTTCAAGTCACCTTGAAAAAGTTAAAATTTTTTATGATAATTGGGGGATTAAACTTAATACATCTAAATGTGAAGCAATTTGTTTACGCAATGCTTCAGGAAAATGTAGAAATTTTGTTGTGCCAGAAAGTAAAACGCTCAAACTTTTTCTTTGTGGTTATGAAATTCCCTTCAAAGAAAACATCAAATATTTAGGAATCAATATTAACAATCTTCTAAAATTCAACAAACATGCCAGAATAGCTTTAAAGAAATCTTACAAAATTATGGGTGCATTTTCAAAAATTTTGTTTAATAAGAGTTTACCAATGAAAACTAAACTCTTATTATATAAAACAAGTATTAGACCAGTTTTCTTATACGGTTTTCCTATATGGTTCAATATTTCACCTACGGTCATAAAGGAAATGGAAATTTTTGAACGGAAAATTATAAGATGTTGTATTGGTAAAAACTTTGAATCAATTTTTAAGCGATACTCTAACATTTTTATTTATAATCAATCAAATATTACTCCAATTGGCTTATACTTATGTGATATTTTAAGAAAATTCATTTCAAGATTATCAAATCATGAAAATAATTTTATTAAAAAAATTTTTGTTGAACAAAGAAATTTTAGTTGGTCTAACACAAACTACTTATCACCTATTGGTTATATTAATGAAATTCCTCCAAATTTTGATTTGAATACAAATTTATCCGCTAATTTTTATATAAAAAGTACACCAGGTACTCATAGAGGATAGTACATTTTTATTATTATTTATTATTTTGTTGTGATTCGTGTTAATTTCTTTTAGTTTTTAGTTTATTTTTAAGTCGTAGTTTTAAGATTATTTTAAGAGATTCTCTCTCCAGATATGTTAGCTCCGGGAGCAAGAGCATTTTACTCACAGTTACTTTTCATCAAAATTGTAATAATTTCATCAATTAAGCATGGTGCTGTTCAAATTTATTGTAATTAAGATAATACTTTACAGTCTTAAGTTATTTACTCTCTTGTTATTTTTATGTTTAAGTTTCTATTATTGTATTAAAAAAGGCTCAATAAATATAACTTATAACTTATAACTTATACAAAATAGTTGTCCTACGTACATCAATTTTTTTTTTATTTTAATGATTTTTAAAGGAAAATGGGAGGAAAAAACCTTTTTATGATTTAATATATTCAAATACTATCTGAAAATGTTTATATGTTTATAGGAGGTTTATTAGTAATAATAGACCTCTATAAGCATATAATTTTCAATTTGGTGATTTCTTTTTATACCCTATACCACTATGTGGTTTGGGTATAATGACTTTGTGCTGCTGTTTGTAACACCCAAAAATATTTGACCTAGACCCATCTTTAATTATACCGATCGAATCAGAATCACTTTCTGAGTTGATTTAACAATGTCCGTCCGTCCGCCCGTCCGTCCGTCCGTCCGTCCGTCTGTGTGTCCATGTAAAGCTTGTAATCAAACTGCAGGTCGCAAATATGAATATATTTTGATGAAATTTGGTATATAAGCCTTTATCGGCCATGGGATGAACGCTATTGAAATTGGTGAGAATCGGTCCATGTTCAGACCTAGCCCCCATACAAATTACCCATATGAAATCGACATAAATTGCCATAAGATCCAAATTGTCATATAGATCTTACGCAAATTGGGTTTGTATGCGTTCATTACATCCACTAATGAGTAGTCCAAAAATGATCCCTTTGACCCCATATAGAGCTGCTTCCCGATCTTCAGTTAAATCAATTAAAAAACAAAAATATTGCACTGATTCTTCTCAAATTTTGTTTGTACATATTTTTGCAAAATACAAGAGACTTTACCAAACATGATCAGGATCGGTCCATTTTTGGACCTAGCCCCTTTATAGATATAGCATCCGATATGAACTTTTTTATATCTGCAGCCAAAAAAATTAATAAAAATCCCACTCAAATTTGGTTTTTGCTTATTTTCTATGTCCAGTTAGTTGGGCCTAAGAGATAGGGTTTCTAAACGCATGGTATAGGGTATCGTATAGTCGGTCTAGACCGACTATAATTTTCTTACTTGTTTAATTTTACGTTATTTCTTACATTCTCTTAGCAGTGGGTAAGAGGAATTTTCAATTTTGGCAAAATAATTGTTGTTAATCCTTGTTATGAAATCGATAATTTTTTCATAACCTGTTTCTTCATGAAGAAGATTTGTAGGATACCTCCAGGGCTTTTTATTTATTATTTTAAGACATTTGTTTTGTATAATTTGTAAGCGTTTTAGGTGGCAGTTGGCAGCGTCACTCCAAATAGGACACGCGTATGTTAATATTGGCCTTATAACACTTTTGAAGAGTAGATTTTGTTTTGGTGGTTTAGAAATGACCTTCTATTTAGTAGTGTCCAAAATGCTTTAAATGATTTTATAGCTTTTTGGCACGTAGCCATAATATGTTGTTTAAAAGTAAGCTTCTTGTCCAAGACAACTCCGAGATATTTGACATCGTTAAGTACATTTATGGTATTATTTCCAATAAGAAGATGACGTCTTGGCAGTCTTTTGGGAGATTTGTTGAATGGAAAAATTATTGCTTGGGTCTTATTTGGATTAATTTTGATTTTCCATTTGTGGAAATATTTACTGCAATTTACAAGTCCTTTTTCCATTTTCTTCAGGAGTGCACTTGTAAGTTTGTTTGAAGAAATTAACGCAGTATCATCTGCGTAATAAGCAATTTTCATATATTTTGGGACTTTAAAATCGGATGTATATATCGAGTAAAGCAATGGCGACAAGACTGATCCTTGAGGTAACCCTGAGGTAATGGTTTTTGGAGTTGATGTTTCATTATTAATCGAAACTTTAAACCTTCTGTCGTGAATGAAATCTGAAATAAGTTTACATAGATATTTTGGTATATTTGCATCAATAAGTTTAAATAAGAGGCCATTATGCCAAACGGTGTCAAACGCTTTTTCGATATCCAACAATATTAGACCCGTTGAACGTTTATTGTTTTTTATTGCTGATTATTTGATTTTTAATTCTGTTTATTTGGTGAGTAGTGCTATGTCCTTTTTTAAATCCAAATTGTTCTTTAGCAACAATAGAATTGGTCGTTACAAATTCACTAAGGCGAGAATGTAGAATTTTTTCAAATATTTTACCAAAGTTACTTAATAGACTAATAGGTCTATAGCTATTTGGGTTATTTTTTGGCTTATTAGGTTTGTTGACAGCTATAACCTTAGCATTTTTGCAATGGTTTGGGAAATAGTTGAGTTTGATGCAGCTGTAAAATATTATAACCAGTAATTTTAGAGCTTTGAGTGATAGTTTCTTTAAGAGCAGGTTGGGAACATTGTCAAAACCAGGAGATTTTGAGGGTTTTATTGATGAGACAATATTCATTACTTCTTCTAGAGATGTATAAATTGCTGACTCAGAACTGGGATTTTCCTTCTTAAAATTATTTACTGTTGTATTTATTAGTGTATCTGCCGAGTGGTTATAGTTCGAAGTGAGGTTATTTGCTTGGACAAATGTATTCGAAAACTACATTTATAAATTTTTGGATTTCCTGGTCAATAACTTCCTTGGTATTGTATATATCGGAATATAACGTGATTTTATTGTCTAAAAAATTCATATAAATGTTCCAGTTGGTTGCACTATAATCATAATAATTGAGGTCAACCTGCAAGGCCATTGACCTTTTAAGTGTACATATAATGGGGCGATGGTCTGATGGTATTTCGTAATCCATTGTTTTTACGTCTATATTTAAAGCGGAGTTGCTTAAAATAATATCGACTGTGGATGCTTCGCGATTGTGTTGATGGGGGAATAGGGTTGGACTATTAGGATAGTGAATAAAAAAATTGCTTGATTGCTGTAGGTTGTTGAGTGCGATTCCTGCAGTATTATTTGAACGACAATTCCATGAACAATGTTTGGCATTTAGGTCACCAAAAACTATATATTCTTTGGTGGAAGGTGTTAGGTTCAAGATATCAGCACAGAAGTTATGGGTATATCTTGGTGAATATAACGAAGATACAACTATAGGTCTATTATTTATAATAACTTCAATTGAGATGTTTTCGATTGATGAAGTGTTTGATATAAAGAGGTTTTTATGAGCGACAGATTTATGAATTAACAGAGCTACTCCTCCTCCTCTAGCATCTGTTCTGTCACTTCTATATAAATAATAATTTTTAAAAAAGGGTCTATGATTTTCTGAAAAAAATGTTTCATTCAAAGACGCTATTTTAATATTTTCTCTTTCAATTAGTATTTCAAATTGTTTTAATTTAGAAAAGTTTGAAATGCCATTAGCATTCAAGTGAAGCATTTTGAATTCGTTTAAATTATTAGTATAATCCATGGGCGTATTTTACCATTGACATTACAACTTTGATTTGTTGTATGCAAATCATCCATAGCTGTTGTGAAAATATCAAAAAGCTCATCGAAGCTTAATAAATCGTTGTTTGTTTTCAGCTGGTTAGCATATGTAGCTTTGCTGTTATTATACCCTATACCACTATGTGGTTTGGGTATAATGACTTTGTGCTGCTTTTTGTAACAACCAAAAATATTTGACCTAGACCCATCTTTAATTATACCGATCGAATCAGAATCACTTTCTGAGTTGATTTAACAATGTCCGTCCGTCCGTCCGTCCGTCCGTCCGTCCGTCTGTGTGTCCATGTAAAGCTTGTAATCAAACTGCAGGTCGCAAATATGAATATATTTTGATGAAATTTGGTATATAAGCTTTTATCGGCCATGGGATGAACGCTATTGAAATTGGTGAGAATCGGTCCATGTTCAGACCTAGCCCCCATACAAATTACCCATATGAAATCGACATAAATTGCCATAAGATCCAAACTGTCATATAGATCTTACTCAAATTGGGTTTGTATGCGTTCATTACATCCACTAATGAGTAGTCCAAAAATGATCCCTTTGACCCCGTATAGAGCTGCTTCCCGATCTTCACTTAAATCTATTAAAAAACAAAAATATTGCACTGATTCTTCTCAAATTTTGTTTGTACATATTTTTGCAAAATACAAGAGACTTTACCAAACATGATCAGGATCGGTCCATTTTTGGACCTAGTCCCTTTATAGATATAGCATCCGATATGAACTTTTTCATATCTGCGGCCAAAAAAATTAATAAAAATCCCACTCAAATTTGGTTTTTGCTTATTTTCAATGTCCAGTTAGTTGGGCCTAAGAGATAGGGTTTCTAAACGCATGGTATAGGGTATCGTATAGTCGGTCTAGACCGACTATAATTTTCTTACTTGTTATTGATGTTATTGTTACAATTTGTGTTGTTGTTTCTTAAATTAGGGAAATCTCCCACTTTAAATTGAAATGTGTTATTTTGTTGTTGTCTGCTTTTATTCGGACTTTTAGAAGTAACTCTTGTTCTAGTTTCCAAATAGAGAGAACGTAACGGACAGTTGATATCGTTTGGAGAGTGATCAGTTCTCTCTTTTCCTTGTTTTTTTTTTTTTTGCAATTAAAGCATGTAAAAACAGAGATTTCCTCAGAGTTTATGCGGGGTAAACCGTGTAAAAAGGTGGTGTATAACCTATTTTCTTTGGAGCCATAAGAATGAAACTCCATCTTATTCTCTTTAAGTATTTGTTTGTAGCATTAGTACATTTTATTACTTGGAGCAAAAATTTTGGGACCAATTGAAGTACGTTTGAAAATACAATCCTTACCAAGCAGCTTTTGTATTTCTGTAAATGAAACGTTAGCTTCTACAACAATGGGTGGAGGTTTTTGTTCCTTAACATCGTTAATATTTGATACGGGAGTTACGTCCATATCATTGAGGCCAGAAAGCATGCTAAATCTGTTGCTTGAAGTTGACGCAATGTTGGGGTCAGTGTTGCCATAATTTGAAATTGTAAAGACGCTAAATTGCAAAAAAAAAGATGCTAAAGCGTACTGGTCAAAAAAAAAGATGCTAAATTTTTTTCAAATTTAACTAGAGGACCCCTGCTGCTCCGCAGCATTATATTATGTTATATTTTTTATAATATAATACCAAAATTTGCCAAGAGAAGTTAACGTACAGTAATGCCAAAATATGCCAAGAGAAGCTAACGTACAGTAAAAGTAAAGTTCATTGTCCACGCATAACTTTCCTCAAACCCAACGAATTTGCCAAGAGAAGTTAAAGAACAGTAATGCCAAGATAAGTTAACGTACAGTAAAAGTTGATTCTCCACGCATAACTTTCCTCAAACCCAACAGTTAATAGCTCAAAAGGAGCTTGATCCACTGAATGTTCCTAGACCTATGTCAACAGCCTACGTTAATTAGAACTCTAGTTATAGAGGTTTGAGAAAAGAAAAATATTGAAAAAAATCTTGAATGCAAAGTTTATTCATAAATTCTTTTAATATATAAGATTACCTTTATATTGAAAAATTAAATACTTATTAATAAATTCTTTGGTTTTTAAATCGAAAAATTAATATAAAACGATTTATATTTTTTAAATTTTAATTAAAATTATTTTTGATTTCATCTGTAATTTTTTTAACATCAAATTGATTTTTTTTAATTTTAAGTTAAATATTTTTAATTTTTTTAAATTTCAAATACAACAGAATTTACATTATCAAAAGATACGATTATATTGCAATAATTGGTTTATGGAATCTAATATTTCTGTGATGTGTTCTTGGCTCTGATATTTTTCTGGCGATCGACTTCTATCAACGACATCGCTCGGTATTTTGTAAGTGTAACAGCACCCATTTCTCAACTAAACCAACCTTCATTTATAAGTATTACAGAACATAACTCGGATTTTATTCTGTTCAAAGTTTGCTTTTAACTAAAGCCATTAAACTAAACAAATGTTCAACTTCGGCTTTTGAGAGAGACAAAACTAATAAAGACAATACAAATATTGATAACTCTTTAAATGTATTTTCGCCAATAGAATTTTTGTTAACATCAATCCATAAAGAGGTTGTATTCAGTGTCGTATCCCAATATTGTTCTGTGATATGACTCCATTGGATTTGAATTTTTTCTGTTTCAGATGATGTAAATTTAAACTCTTCTAATATATTGGTTATCGGTTCTTTTACGCGGTTTAATGTGTTTTGTATTGAAAATTATGGCATTTTTATAATACAATAATATTTTTTGGCAATCGACTTTTAAATTCATTAAAAACTGTTGTTGGTGTTTACATTCTTCTATTTCAAAATGTTTTGTTATATTTGTTGAAAGAAACGAGCAGAGTGGTAAAAAGATAATACACAAAATTCTCGAATTACACTTTGAGAAATTAAAAATTATCAATATCATTAAAATTGTATATTCAAAAATAATGAAAAAAATCAAAAAAAAAAAAAAGATGCTAAAAGCAACTTTTTATTAATAAAAGATGCTAAGTTAGCATCTAGCATCTTTTCTAAGTTAGCATCTAGCATCTTTTCATAAATTTTGGATGCTAAACGACAAAAAAAAGTTGCTAAATCTAGCAACTAAAATGGCAACACTGGTTGGGGTTAACAAAACCCGGAGGAAGTTTTGTCTTCTTCTTGTTCACAAGCTTCCTTTTTGATGAAGATTTGGCCCCTCGGGCCATCGCTAAATTTTTATTCCTGTTTTAAGCTGGATTGTCAACCACGTGAGTTCAAATGAGATCAAGAATAGGCAATTGCAAAAACAAAAATATACACTTGTTTTTAATTTTAAATAGTTGTACTCTAAGCGCTTTAATTTTTTACACGACCGTTCGTAAAGAGAGTAAGATTCGAACTGACTTTTGTATATAGTAAGACGAATATTGCAAAAAGAAATGCGATTTTTTTGTTTTAAAGATAGTTGGGATTTAATGTGTTAATTAGAGGACATTCAAATATTAAATAAAAAATAAAATAATCGTCACTTAATTTTATTATATCAATTTATTTGTTTAAATAATAATTTCATGAAATAGTTTTTTACACATATTTTAGAAAGAGAAGAGAAAAAACACATGAATAAGGATTATAAACGCTTTTAGTTGGTTGGTTGTTTTTGTGTTGTTTAGTATAATTACAATATAAAGTTTAATAGCTAAAATGTTTGCATTTTATCCACCACCAAATGTTTTACGTGTGTTTTACTCCAAATATGTTAATGCTAGGCAATTTTGTTTTTCTTTTGGATTAAATATTATTAAAAGACCGGCTTTTTGTAAAAATTATAACATTTTTTTTAAAATAAATATTCTGAAATATTGGTGGTAAGACTAAATTTAACACACTATGCAAACATAATAAGCTTTTGGTTAATAACGTTTTATTTCGGTTGTTTAATCCTTTGTTTAATATGTTTCTGTTTAGGGGAATATATATATATATATATTAACTTGTAAATTTTTTAAGATTTTCGGTTGAAATTTCAGGATAATTTTTAGGTTTAACGTATTAAGTATAAAGATTTTTTTCTCGATGATTATTCTTTTCTCAGCTTGCTGCATATAAGCTGACATTTTTTGCAATTGGACTTGGACTAATGAAATTCAAATATTAGACACACACATGCGAAAGAAAGAAAATCTACTAGAATACATCATACATCGGTTAAAATAAAAGGAGCTCGCAGATGTTATTAAAGATTAAGTTATATAAAAAGGTTAGTTATGAATTGCGTGTACGTAGATATATGTGTGACTGTGTGTGTGGGAGACTGTGTGTGTGTGTGTGTTTTCTTCAAATATATAATGACTATAACATCCAACTTGTTGTCGTGTTCACTACCACCAATCACAATTTTTACAAGGTATAAACGGATTTAACATTCGAACCCGTTTTAACCATTGTGTCCTTATGCAGCTGATATTGCAAAAATTGACGACTCATACGTAAGGACTCTCTGAGTTTATGGCCAATTTCTAAAGCGGCTTCTTCATTATTGCCATTAGCAGTCCAAATAGCTGAAGAAAAACAATATAAAGTAAATATTATTGAAAAATTTTAATAGGCTTACAGGAGTTAAAAACTTACAAATTTTATTATTTTTATTACGAATATTGACTACAGCACCACAAATTTGATCTGAATTATCAAAAGCTTCACCAATCAAGCACAGAAGCTAAAATTATAGTTTAAAAATAAAAAAAAAAACACAAATTAGAAATTTTAAATTACTAGCGAAATATTTTCAAACGAAATACAAAAAGTTATAAATGATTTATCCATTATTAAACAAGTAAGAGTGTTAAATTTGTCTGGGCCGAATCTTTGATACCCTCCACCTGCATGTTAAACTCAATATTACAACCAATATTGCGTACGGCTACCACTTTAAAACTGTTGTCGGTACTGAAATTTAAATTTCGAATACCAATTAAATTTAAAGTTAATTGCTTTTCTTGTCGGCCAGTTTCTATTATAATTCCTTGTTATAAAAAACAATGATCGCGTCTTCTATAGAAAGAAATCGTTACTATTTGAAAAATGGCCTTATTTTTCTTTTACTAGAATAGAAAACCCCTGATGAATTTCATTATATAACGCAGCCAGCGTTATAACACCCAAAGTTCGATCCCTATAGGAAAGTTTTGATATAATTCATAATAAAAAAAAATCAGCTGATTCGATCCCTATAAGAAAGTTTTGAGATAATACATAATTCAAAAAAAAAAAAAAAAAAAAAAAAAATCAGCTGATTCTTGGCTAAAAATTTCCAGAGATTAATATTAAAAAAAGCAAATTTTAAATATGTGAATTAAATAATTAATTTTGAATTTTTAGTTTTTAATTTGTAATTTTTAAATTTTCAATTTTCATTTTTTATTATTAATTTTTCAATTTTCATTTTTAATTTTGAATTTTTCATTTTTCAATTTTCATTTTCCGTTTTTATACCCTATACCCTATGTGGTTTGGGTATAATGACTTTGTGCTGCTGTTTGTAACCAAAAATATTTGACCTAGACCCATCTTTAATTATACCGATCGAATCAGAATCACTTTTTGAGTTTATTTAACAATGTCCGTCCGTCCGTCTGTGTGTCCATGTAAACCTTGTAATCAAACTGCAGGTCGCAAATATGAATATATTTTGATGAAATTTGGTACATAAGCTTTCATCGGCCATGGGATGAACGCTATTGAAATTGGTGAGAATCGGTCCATGTTCAGACCTAGCCCCCATACAAATTACCCCTATGAAATCGACATAAATTGCCATAAGATCCAAATTGGGTTTGTATGCGTTCATTACATCCATTAATGAGTAGTCCAAAAATGATCCCTTTGGCCCCATATAGACTGCTTCCCAATCTTCACTTAAATCTATTAAAAACAAAAATATTGCACTGATTCTTCTCAAATTTTGTTTGTATATATTTTTGCAAAATACAAGAGACTTTACCAAACATGATCAGGATTGGTCCATTTTTGGACCTAGTCCCCATATAGATATAGCATCCGATATGAACTTTTTCATATCTGCAGCCAAAAAAATTAATAAAAATCCCACTCAAATTTGGTTTTTGCTTATTTTCTATGTCCAGTTAGTTGGGCCTAAGAGATAGGGTTTCTAAACGCTTGGTATAGGGTATCGTATAGTCGGTCTAGACCGACTATAATTTTCTTACTTGTTCAGTTTTGATTTTCCGTTTTCCATTGTTCATTTTAATTTTTATTTTCCATTTTCATTTTTCAATTTTCATTTTTCATTCTTCAATTTTCATTTTCATTTTCAATTTCCCATTTTTTATTTTTCGTTTTTCATTTTCCATTTTTCATTTTTAGTTTTTCATTTTTAACTTTCCATTCATTTCATTTTCCATTTTTAATTTTTAACTTCCAATATTTAACTTTTATTTGTATTTTTTTATTTTTATTAATTTTTAATTTATATTTAATTTTTAATTCTAACGATAAAAAAATACGTGGTAGGTACTTGCTTAGGCCAATGTGACATGTGTAGTATTAATATACACACAACTGCAATGACTTCAACAATAAGAAGGATTACAACATATACAACATATCTTAAGAAAAACAACAAAAACACCGAAAAAATTAATTTTTTCAAGAATTTTCATTCAAAGTTTCATTCTTAACTCGTGACCCATTTGGCCGATTTTGACGATTTTAAATAGCAACTCCTTTGGGATGTTATTAAACGATTTTATATAAAAACGAACGGTCTAGCTTAGATATTGACGGCGTGATCGTGATTTCCACAGACAGACGGACAGACAGTCATCGCTAAATCAACTTCCCTTGTTATAATGATCAAGATGTAACATTTTGGGTTCTCCGGAATTTATTTCGATGCGTTAGAAACGGAATGACAAACCTATATATACCCTCTGCCACTGAGGTGTGGAGGGTATAATAATAAATTAAATCTAAATTTCTCTATATTAACAGTGCCAGACAAAAATTTTGCCACTATAAATTAGATGGAACAAAGTGATTTACAAAAACAATTTAAAAAAAATAAAAACTTTTTGAACAGCTTGGATAAATAGGAGCTCTATTATAAAATGCAAAAAACGCGCATTGTTTTTAGAAAAGGGTGATCTGTTACAGATAATCATCTATAATCATCTATACATTTAAGCAGGGAACGCATTTAAGCGGGACCTATTTAAACGGGATTAAGTTAATATAATTTGTATATTTTTCTGTTGCCAGTAGCTTTTGCGCATTAAAACGGGGAACGCATTTAAGAGGGGCTTGTTTATTTTGGTTTGCTTATTTTGCTTTCTTTTGCTTGTTTAGCTGGGGACAAATCGTAGCATTCGATATCGAGTAAAATCAATCGAAATTCCACATTTTAGTTCATTATTTAAAGAAGACGGATAATTGTGAGACCTCTTTTCACTTTTACTATTAACTATGGACCATAACTCTTTAGCTGTGATAGAGTAAAATTACTTTTAGTATTTTAGTATTGATATCGAATGCGACGATTCGACCCCTGGTTTGTATATTTTGCTTGCTTTTTTCGGGGAAATCCCTTTTAGTACATCATGTGCTTCTTTTTGTTTGCGTAAGTATCCGTACTTTGCATAAATGTCATTCGCGTTAGATGATAAATTTTAAAATTATATTTTATTTTATTATCATGGCAACTAAACGTGTTTTAAAATGTTTGTCAATTGAAGAAAAATACAAACTAATAATTATATGCCGGCTAGTACGGTCTCAACGATTTTTAAAAACAGAGAATCAATTATCAATTCTTTTGGATCTGGATTTCGTCTACATAGTAAACAAGTCAAAGACCTTAATATTGACCTTAATAAAAAATATTGACAAAGCTGTCCTCGATTAGTTTACAGCAGCTAGAACTCAAAACATGCCTATATCTGGAGGAATATTAAAGGAAAAGGCAATGGAATTCGCAAAACGTTTTGGAGATGATAATTTTATGGTGAGCACAGGTTGGCTTGATAAGTGGAAGCAGAGGTAGTGAGGAAAACGTTTAATTGATGAAACGTTGAATTAATACACAAAATATTTTGTGTTTTTAATTTTAGGCATGATGTGGCTTATAAAAAAGCGTGCGGTGAAAATAATGACGTTGATGAAGTAGACTGCGAAAAGTGGAAAAAAGACGTTTTGCCGAATTTATTACAAAAGTTCTGTAAACGGGATGTTTTTAATGCGGATAAAACACGATTGTTTTTTAAATGTTTGCCAGATAAAGCCCAAACTTTTAAAAACCAGCAATGCCACGGGGGCAAAAATAGCAAGCAGTGTGTTACGTAAAAAATATGGATGGTTCTGAAAAACTTAAGATTTTATTGATTGGAAAAAGTGCCAAACCTCACTGCTTTCTTGGTGTTAAATGTTTACCCGTAGAGTATAAATAAACTCCAAGGCCTGGATGACTGCACAACTTTCTGAAGAATGGGTTCTAAAATTAGATAAGCAATTTCAAAGTACTGGCCTAAAACTTTTGTTTATTGATACTTGTCCTGCACATCCAAAAGACGTACAAAGCAAATTGAATGCCATTGAATTGACATTTTTTCCACCGAATATGACCTCTAAATTACAACCTCTTGATCAGAGAGTAATTTAAAACTTGAAAGTTTTCTATCGTAGCACAATAGTAAAAGAAGCACTAAAGCGCATAGAGGCAAACGAAAAACAGGATATTACACTAATGGATTATATATATTGTATTGGGATATTCATGTCAGTAAACAAACCATAGCGAATTGCTTCAAAAAAGCTGGATATGGTCAGTATTCCGAATGGGAAGAAGATGACATGCCTCTAATTTTTTTGAGTAATATGAGTAATATTGATGAAAATCAAAACGTAATTGAAGCTGACTACGAAGCATGGGTAGAATCAAACAAAATAACTTGTAATGCTATTCTTCATGATTATATTGAAGTAGATAATGAGCTTTGCACAACTGACTTTCCGATAGATGATGATACTGTTGAGCATTACTGTCCTAAATCGGAGGATCCAGTCTTAAGCGGAACGGAGAGTGATAGCGAGGGTTCGTCGGTCATTCAGATGAATGACACTACAACTGATGAGCACTATAAGGCATTGAGCAAATTAGTCATTTTTAAACTCTTAACTCGTACTCTCTGTCTGTCGGTCTATCGTGGGTCAACCCCATTCCCCTTATCCAATTGATCTGAAACTTGGCCTATAGTCATGTGACTACAGATTAATTTTGGGGTAGTCACGCACAGTCACGGAGTGATATAAATGTCATTTCCCCTCATCCGATTGACCTGAAACTTGGTCCATACACTTGCTATGAAAATAGATTACCTTTGACTTAGTCACGCACAGTCACACGAGAGATTGAAAACGGATTTCTCCTCATTAAATCAATCTGAAACTTGGTCGATATACTTGCTGTAAAGAAAGATTAACTTCGTCATATTCACCCACAGTCACGCATAGTCACGCACAGTCACAGAGAGATTAAAACCTCACTTCCTTTCATCCGATCGATCTGAAACATTGTCCATAGACTTGTTATGGGCAAAGATTAATTTTAAGATAGTCACGCACAGTCACGGAGTGATTTAAACCCCATTTCCCCTCATCCGATCGATCTGAAACTTTGTCCATAGACTTTTTGTGACCAAAGATTAATTTTAAAATAGTCACGCACAGTCACGTAGTCAAAACTCATATTCATAAGCAAAGAAAGAGTTTCAACAAAAGCTTTGTTTTTATTGGTTAGATTATATTTACTGAAAATAACAAAAAAATAAAATAAATTTTCAGTCACTAATTTCAGAACATTTTACTTTATTGCAACTTGTTTATTACATATACATTAGGGTGACAGCCATTTTTTTTTTTTTTTTTTTTGAATTTCAAGACGTGCGGGTCGGATTATTGTGACATTGGATCTAAACCTTTAGTGCGCAAAATTTGAGCCAAATTGGACAATGCTTTCTGGAGCGCATTGAAAATATGAATTTATATGTAAAAATTATCAAAAAAAAAAAAAAAAAAAAAAAAAAAAAAATAATTTTTCGCAAAAATTTTGGTATTAATAAAATTGCGTTTCAATTAAATTAATAAATAAACCATAATCTAGAGTAAATTATTTTTCATCTTTCTATTAAAACCAAGGTTCAGAAAATACACACATGAAACACACAATATTCTGTTCAAAAGCAGCCAACACATATCTTTATTTTCATTCAATTATGTGGGTTTCTAAATTTTCTACGGTGCCCAACACAACCATGACTGTGTTCGTTTTAATATTTCGTTATTTACACGAACATTTATGTATCACGTACTTTTTGTTTCAATCACACATAAAGCACACATTTTTGAGTGTTGCTTTATTTGAAGTTCATGTTCTGGTACGTGTACTGAAAAAAAAAAACAGAACATGTACAATAAACAGGTTCGAGTTCAGTTATATTTTAAGTCGTGTTGTGGCTCGTGTAGTAAGAAAAAACAGAACATGTACAATAAACAGGTTCGAGTTCAGTTATATTTTAAACACGACTTAAACACGACTTAAAATTAACTGAACTCGAACCTGTTTATTGTACCATGTTCTGTTTTTTCTTACTACACGAGCCACAACACGACTTAAAATATAACTGAACTCGAACCTGTTTATTGTACATGTTCTGTTTTTTTTTTTTAGTACACGTACCAGAACATGAACTTCAAATAAAGCAACACCCAAAAATGTGTGCTTTATGTGTGTTTGAAACAAAAAGTACGTGATACAAAAAAGTTCGTGTAAATAACGAAATATTAAAACGAACACAGTCATGGTTGTGTTGGGCACCGAAGAAAATTTAAAAACAAACATAATTGATATGAAAATAAAAATATGTGTGTGTTGGTCTAAGTTATGTTTGTTTACATATATGTACGAGTTTTTTATTCAGTGTGTGTTTTTTTCTGAACTCTGATTAAAACAACAAAATCTATCATCGGTTGAAAAACAGCCAAGTTATATCAAATATTTTTGCATTCTCCAGATCTCAAAATGATCTTATGTAAAGTATTTTGCATCTCGTCTATTGTTATGGCGTTCTAAATTAATGTCAAAACGGTACGTATTTTTTTAGCACTATTTCAAAATCTCCAATTTTACTTTACAAAAATTTTGTTCAAGAAATTTTCCGAAATCTGTCAAGAGCATTTGTTTGCATTGATCACACCAAACTTGTGTTTAAACTTCGAGATGAATTTAAATTTTCCAAAACAGCCTATAAACTCATTTACTCATATCTGATTGATCGTTCACAATTCGTTGAAATTGGTGGTCAGGTTTCTGAGACCAGCAATGTTAATTTTGGAGTACCACAAGGCTCGGTCCTTGGACCCCTTTTATTTGTTTTATACCTAAACAATATAAAGTGATTTCAACTATTCATAGATGCGAAGTATTTATCTTTGCAGATGATGTTCAATTGCTCTTAAGTAGTGATGGGCAGTTTCTAGATGTTTTAGGAACTAAAACAAATTTTTTGCCTTGCCAATATTTCATCCTGGATGACAGAAAATAGGATGGGTATTAACGTAACTAAAACTAAATGTATGGTTTTTGGTAATAGTCATCACTTTAATTTTTATATAAATGGCTGTAAATTGCAGTTTTTGGATCATCTTAATTGATGATAAACTTGATTTTGGCAGACATATTAATATTTTAACTGGAAAGATTATTTACACCTTGAGACGATTATACAATTCAGATATTTTTTTTCCTATGAATATTAAGCTATTTGCTATTGCCTGGAATTATATCAGGAACGATTGCCACAAATATTCATAGGTTAGAGAGGTCTTTCAATGATTGTTCGGTTTGTCTTTAATGTAAAAGTCAGAGCGCATATTACTCCATATGTCATAAAATTTCTAGGTTGTACGTTTCGTAAATTTGTGAATTGTCTCAATTACTTTTTTTTTCTTGTATAAACTTATTTTAACTACAACACCACCAAACCTGTGTTATACATTTAATGTTTCCAGAACCATACGTAATGTACAGATTATAATTCCAAGAACGTCCATTTTTGAACGCTCATTTCTTATAAGGGTCGCTCGACTTTGGAATAGTTTACCTTCTAATTTCAGAGTTTTTTGCGATTCCCGTAACGTCTTCAAGAGGAAAATATTCTGATATATTAGTGAGATAGCTTAACATTATTCTAAATTATGAATAATAATTGTCTTCATGTTATTTGATGGTTAAAATGGCAGCACATATATTTACATATGACTTATTTATATAATTGCATATAATTGCATATAATTGTATTTATTTAAACTTTTTTTATATAACAATTAAAAATTTAAATCATTGATATCTTGATAATTATTTATTGAATGTATTTTTAAAAAGTATGCTCTGTAATATTTTTCTTGGCCAAATGTGGCTTATTATATTACAATAAATGAAATCGAAAATCAACGATTGGACTTTAAGGTCTTATTAAAAAAAAACTGATTAAAAATGCCAAATATTATAGGTATCCTGTTCTTAATTTGCCGAGGGCAGCGTTTTCATATTTTTTCAACTATTAGGCTACATCTTTTTCGAGTTTTCATATTTCAAATATCTTTTGACAAAATATTATACCACTTGATATAAGTTCTCAATCCTGGAAATTAAGGTTAAATTGAAACACCATAAATTGTCCCCCTTTAAGGTCAAGGGTCAAATATTTAAGGATATTTAATTTTTTAAAACAAAATATCGAAATAATATATATTTTTGCCAGCGATATTAATGTCACTTGGTTTCAGGTGTTCCAATTTTTGACCACAACCTACAAGTTGGTTAAAAATTGGCACATTCGTCCGATCTTAGTCCAATGAAAATCTTAAGCGTAATATATAACGATTTATTGAACGTTCTGCAGCAGACATCAAGGACAAATATTTCTGATGAAAGATCTCACCAATACAGATTGTAGGTCTATTTTTAGTCATAGATATGATAATTTGATATATCCATTATATGGCAAATTCACTCGAATTTGGTAAATGCTCTTTTTTTCGCTATCTCCATAAAGACCCTACCCACTAGGATTAAAGAGTGGTTTTAGTGTAAAGATCCTTTCTCGCAACTCAAAATTTAGATTTTCATGGTATCGACTGCTATAACTTTCAAAGTATTAATTTTATTTACTTACCACATCAAGCCATATATTATCCAATTCACCTTTAGGACAACGATTTAAATTGATAACCCAACGGCCACCTTGTTTATTGGCTTGATCTTCCCACATAGGTCGGATTCCCTTTTTGAATAGAGAATAATCGCTGCCAATTTTAATATCAGATGGAGGTTTAATGTGATTGTACAGACTGTAAGAAATGGAAAACAACAAAAAATAAAATAAATAAATACAAATACAAATTGTGGTTAATTTTAGAAGGAAAATGAACCACAGAGAAATAAAATTTTCCATTGCCATAAAATCAATTTGCAAACAAATACATTTATTATTAAAAAAAAATATTTTCTTTTCCTTCTTTCATTGAATAAAACTGAAAAACACTTATCTATGATTACTTTAAAAGACACACACCACTTGTTCTCTAAAAAAAAGATTTGAAATCTTTCTTAATTATTCTACTAATCTTAAATAATAAAAAAAAAAGAGAAAATGTTTACTTTCACTTAAAGGTCAATTAAAAATAAAAAGATGAAGTTTTTTTTTTCAAAAAAATACCCCCTTCTTTTTTTTTAACCATCAATGTATAATAAATTCCATAACTTCAAACTATACCTCCAAAAATCTTCTACAGTATCAAAACTGGTGATTTCATTTTGCATGTCTTCCCATGATTTGGTACGATCGTTTTCCAAATACCACAAGGTCCATGTATTCTGTAATGGATGTTTGAACAAATGTTCTGGACGAACTTCTTCTTGCTCTTTATTGGTAGCTTCTTCTTTGGTTTCAGGACGACCGGCTGCTACGGCTGGTTGAGCAGCTGCTGGGGTAGCAGTCTCCTTTTGTGTAGAGGACTTCTAAAATTATATAGAAAAAAAAAAAAAAAATTAAATGTTAAATAAAAATCATGAATTTTTAGGAAGAAAAAAAATTGTCTTACATTAAATAAATTTGGATTGGCAAAATTCTTTTTTCTATGAAAGTCGCTTTGAAACATTATGATACAGAATATTAAAACAAATGATTATTGAAAAATGCAGATACTTTACAGTGATTTACAGACAAGCACGCGAAGAACAAGTATTCAGTTGCTATTGCTTTTTTAAGGTGGGGTATGGTGGATTTGTACACCAACTCTTATTATTTAATTTAAACAAATAAGAGATAAAATATACACAAAAAGAGTTGAACGAAACAACGTAAACAAGAAATATATTAACAAAGAGGAGTGTGTGAGAGAGAGGTGTTTACATATAATCTAGGTAATTAGTTCAGTATATCTATGACGATGATGATGATCACTATGACGTCAAATTCTCTTCTCCGTTAGAAATTAGAACAAGAGTCACCTAATCTTCCACAATCACACTTCACTAACAGCTGCTTGCTGCTATTTTGGACAAACAAATCTCTTTTATTTTGATTTTCTCTTTCTTTTCGTGTTATGTTTTGTCGTTCTTTCTTTCTTTGGTATTTCAACTGAATTTATGTTATTGTCCTCGTTCTTTGATAGAGCTTGCTTGCTTGCTGCTTATTGTATGTATATTCTTTTTGTCTTTTTATGTACAGTGGCAACTTGTTTCAATTGTGTGCCAATCGCTCGTTGCTAGCTAATGTTAATGATGATACTTCACGTGTACACTACTCCTCTGCTTTAGCTTGTAATTCTTTTTTTGTGTATTTTCGCTTTGTTTCTGCTGCTATTCACAAGTTTTTGGTTTTCGGCGTTTTAAGTTGTATTTCTTATTTTTAAGCAAATTTCCAAAATTCTTTTTTCGTATATTTTTTCGGAGGCTATTTGTGTATTTTTTGTTTAAATATTGCGAGAAAATTTTTGTAAACGAAACTGAAGTTAAACGAAATTTTAAATAAAATAATTTCTTGATTTTACTTTTGGTATTTTTTTTTCACATTTGTCACAATAAATTCCAAGGTAGACTTGATTTAAAATGATGTACATATTATTATTGTTGTATTTATTGTAAACGACTTTGCTTTCGGAAAAGTATGAAACAGAGAATTGTATGTAAAATTTGTTTGGGTTGTTTGTTGTCTTATATCGAGATATTTAATTTAATTTTTAATTTGCAAATACAAATCAAATATATCCGATACCGTTCCTGATGTTAAACGAATGATGATGCTCTTACACTGATTGTTTGGGAGCGAATAAAGCTAACATTTAGCAGCGCATACGTACAGACGTATGGTACGTAAAGCAAATGAGCGATAGACGATGTCGGACGATGACTACCACAAAATATCCTCTCAGCTCTTTTTTGTTGTTGTTGTTGTTGTTTCTTGCTTCGTTGGTTATTTATTATTTGCCTGGCTCATACTAAGTGTTATTAGTTTAAAATGAAAGTAAGTCGTTTTCTTAATCGTCATTTGTGTGTTGTTTTACTGTTATTGACCGTTTGTTTTTGTACCAGTGTGTTATTTATGTAGAAAAATCCGTCTTGTCCAACAAGCGCTTTTAAGAGGACTTAATTTTATTTTAATTTATTTTTTTTTAAATTTTTTCGTAAATAGTAATAGAAATTAAAAAAAGGCACAAGACTAGTTTACGGGCGACACCCCGATTTGTATACCCTATACCACTATGTGGTTTGGCTATAATGACTTTGTGGTGCTGTTTGTAACTACCAAAAATATTTGACCTAGACATATCTTTTATTATACCGATCGAATCAGAATCACTTTTTGAGTCGATTTAACAATGTCCTTCCGTCCGTCTGTGTGTCCATGTAAATCTTGTAATCATACTGCAGGGCTCAAATATGAATATATTTTGATAAAAGTTGGTATATAAGCTTTCATCGGCCATGAGATGAACGCTATTGGAATTGGTGAGAATCGGTCCATGTTCAGACCTAGCCCCCATACAAATGACCCCTATGAAATCGACCTAAATTGCCATAAGATCCAAATTGTCGTATAGATCTTAGTCAAATTGGGTTTATATGTGTTTATTACATTTATTAATGAGTAGTCCAAAAACGATACCTATGGGACAACTCTTAGTCATATGCCCCATAAAGAGCTGCTTCCCGATCTTCACTTAAATCTTTCAAAAAACAAAAATATTGCACAGATTCATCTCAAATTTTGTTTCTATATATTTTCGCAAAATACCAACCATGGTCAGGATCCGTCCATTTTTGGATCTTGTCCCCATATAGACATAGCATCCGATATGAATTTTTTCATATCTGCAGCCAAAAAAATTAATAAAAATGCCACTCAATTTTGGTTTATGCTTATTTTCTAAATCCAATTAGTTGGCCTCAAGAGATAGGGTCTCTAAACGCATGGTATAGGGTATCGTATAGTCCGTGTAGGCCGACTATAATTTTCTTGTTTAAATTTTTTTTGGATGGGTTAGGGGCTTTTGGGGTGATTTACGAGAAATATTTTTTTTGGTCGAAAACGTGCCATTATCGCATAAAATGATCTATATAAAAACTGGGTCCACTACTAGCTTCATTTCGATGTATATTTTAACCTGTTAACCCTTTCAGGACCAGATATATTAGCGACTATGTCGGGGACTAGGTCTGAACATGGACCGAATTCCACCAATTTCAATAGCGTTCATCCTATGGCCGGCAAAAGCTTATGTACCAAATTTCATCAAAATATATTCATAATTGCGACACAGACGGACGGATATAATAAAAGATGGGTCTAAATCTAATATTTTTTAGTTACAAACATCAACACAAAGTCTATATCCTGACCACGTAGTGGTATAGGGTATAAAAACATAAAATAATTTCCGAGTACATGAAAGCATGTACCCCATCACATTTTTCTTTCTCCTCTCACCTATAAACTCGGACTTTCAGAAAGAAATATTTCATAACGTGAATCGGAACTAAACAAAAGTTATAAACTTAAAAACCCACAAGCTAGAAAAATAAAAATTAAAAGTAACTGTTAGTTAACTCCTGTGATGAACAGTGTAAGTTTAAACAAGTAAGAATGTTAAATTCGGCTGGGCCGAATCTTTGATTCCCTCTACCTGCACCTTAAACTCAATATTACAACCAATATTGGGTACGGCTACCACTTTAAAACTGTTGTCGGTACTGAAATTTAAATTTCGAATACCAATTAAATTTAAAGTTAATTGCTTCTCTTGTTGGCCTGTTTCTATTATAATTCCTTGTTATAAAAAACAATGATCGTGTCTTCTTTAGAAAGAATTCGTTACTATTTGAAAAATGGCATTATTTTTCTTTTACTAGAGTAGAAACCCCCTAATTATATAACGCAGCCAGCATTATAACACCCAAAGTTTGATCCCTATAAGATTTTTTTTTTCAATTATATATTCTTCCTTTATTTACATATTTTAACAAATTAGATATTCACATATGAGATCTTATCTTTGCATATAGATATTGCAACAAATAATATAAAGGATCTAAATATATTAAATAGTTTTTATTTTATTTTTTAATGGGTTTTAAAGGAAAATGGTTGATAAGAAAGTTTTGGGATAATTCATGATAATTAAAAAAAAAATCAATTAAAAAAAGCAAATTTTAAAATATTTTTATCTGAATTAGCTAGTAATTTTTAATTTTCCATTTTTCATTTTTCGTTTTTCTTTTTTCATTTTCAATTTTACATTTTTTTAATTATCATTTTTCATTTTCCACTTTTAATTTTCATTTTCCAAATTCCATTTATCATTTTTTTTATTTTTCATTTTTACTTTTTATTTTTCAATTTTTCGTTTTTCATTTTTCAATTTTCATTTTCCATTTGTCAATTTTCATTTTTCATTATCCATTTTTCATTTTTCTTCTTTAATTTTCAAAATTCCATTTATAATTTTTCATTTCTACTTTTTATTTTTCAATTTTTAATTTTTCGTTTTTAATTTTTCAATTTTCCATTTGTCAATTTTCATTTTTCCATTTTTAATTTTTCGTTTTTCATTTAGATTCTAATTTTTCAATTATCGTTTTTCATTTTCAATTTTCCATTTTTCGTTTTTCTTTTTTCATTTTTCATTTCCAAATACCATTTTTCATTTTTCAGTTTCCATTTTCCATTTTTCAATTTTCATTTTCAATTTTTTATTTTCTATTTTTCATTTTCCGTTTTTCATTTTCCATTCGCCATTTTACATTTTCTATTTTCCGTTTTACGTTTTTCATTTTTCATTTTCCATTCTCCATTTTTCAGTTTTCATTTTCAATTTTTTACTTTACATTTTACATTTTTCATTTTCTATTTTCCATTTTTCATCTTTCATTTTCCATTTTTAGTTTTCATTTTTCCATTTTTATAACGTGATAACGATAAAAAAAATATGTGACAATACTACTAACATAGCTCATGGTAGTTCTTCTTCTTCTTCAACCGACACATGCAATGAAGTGCCCAATGTGGAATGTATAAAAAATTACTTAAGACACTAGGCCCATGTTGTCATTTTGTGGGGGCATAAATTTTTATGTGGTTGATACAGCTCCCCTAAACAACCATTGACTTCACAAGTGAGGTTAGGGTGAGCTGTTTTATATGTAAACTAAAAAAAAAACACGTGCAAAAAGTATATTTAACCTAATTGCACGTGGAGTAGCAACGCCAAGACCACAAAGTAAAAAACTGAAACGCGTTTTCTCTTATGCGATATAATAGAAGCCGCGAGGCAACCTTTGCTCGATGGATGGCAAATTGAAACTCGCTCATGGTAGTTGTGTTTGTTGGTATGATTGCATCATTTTTTTTTTTGTTGCTTTTTTGAACTGTGAATGTTGTTGTACAACTATTATGTTCAAACACTAAAATATTACAACAACCACACTGGGTTTTATGTTTTTTTTAGAGGTATCTAAATATTTTTGCTTGTATCTAAGCACAACGATACCCGTTTTAGCCCATTTTCAATTCCAACCTGATGGGAATTATGGCAAATGATACTATTGTAACCTTACACAGCAAAGTCTTTTTTTTTTTGTGAATGAGCATGATTTCAACAGACAGACGGACATCGCTATATGGACTCGAGCTGTGATAAGGATCAAGAATATATACACTTAATGGTGTCGGAAATTAGTTTTTCGACGCGTTATAAACAGAATGACAAACCTATATACTTATACCCTCTGCCTCTGAGGTGTGGAGGGTATATAAAAAATCCGGGGTCTAATCGTAGCATTCGTTCACGAAATTTTTCGATCGAAATTATATTTTTATTTTCTTAAATAAAATACTAAGAATCATTTTACTCCGCCACAGTTACCCCCAGGTTAAAAGTAAAAGTGAAACGAAATCTCACGATTGTCCGTCTTCTTTAAATAATTAACCAAAACATGGAATTTCGATTGATTTTGCTCGATATCGAATGCGGCGATTAGCCCCAGGTTTAAAAGTCGAGAGACCAATAATTTCATGGTTAAAATCAAGAGGAGACAAATATCTGAGATTCTGCAACTCCTTTGAGGGGATTTAGACGGTGCGTTGCGTGAAAAGGCTTACGTTTCGTGTTTGCAAGAGTCGGGGAATAGAGAAGTAAGGTGGATAGAGAAGTCTAATTTTATTGAGGATTTTTTTAAAATTCTTTCTAAACTCTTTCGTTTTGTTGACAACAAAATGACAAGTGATTTTATAAACCCCAATTGAATAAAATACGTTTAAAGTGATTTTATTAAGCGCCATTTAAATTTAAAAAAATAAATTTTCCATAATTTTTTCACGTAATTAAAATATATAAAATGATTTTTAAGTTGAATGAACAAATGAAAAATATTTACAGAATGAACGTAAAAAAAATAAGAGTAGTTGCAACCAAAATGCATAATGTAAATGCAAGTGGATTTAAGTATCTTCTAAATCTACTTTTTTTAAAGCAAAATTATCAAGCATGTAATAAATTAATATAATTCTTTATAATTTCAAACACATAAGAGCTCATTGGAAGCACTCCACTGCAAATAATTAAATTTGGAAACTTTTTGTTCTTGATGCAAATTTGTTCCCATCAAAACCTTTCTCTAAAAAATTTCTAACTTATTCATTAACCCTAGAAAATCTTCCTTTTTTATACACAAACGTCATCCTTCGTCATTTTGACTACGACCTATTTCGAGTTGCTATAAAAAATATCGTGAGCAAAATTGTTGACCAAAATTGATTTAATTTTTATATTTAGGTAATTTTTAATTAATATTAAAAGAAATTCAATCACATTTTATTATCGTTTCAACTTAAAATTGAGATCAAAACAAACAATAAAAATATGAAAAACTCGAAAAAAGATGGAGTCGTCGTTTTGACGAGGGATGACGGTGAAGGGTTAATGTCGGTGCAATAGAAAACCAAATAGGATATGCATACAAAAAAAAAAAAAAAAAAAAAAAAAAAAAAAAAAAAAAACTGGTCTCATATGTGTTTTATAAAGTAGTAATTTTGTATTGCTTCAGCTCCCGAACTAAAAATCCTACAAAGAATCCAAATTGTAGATCTTTAGAAAGTATTGAATTGTCAATCATGAAATTAAATGTGATTTAACCGATCTCTTCAAACACCTATAATTTTTATTATTGAAATTATGAGCTGTATTAATTTCCGTTTACTCACAGTTTAGCCTACACACAAAAATATCATCTACAACTTTTATAAAATTCAACATCAGAAGTATTTTCGTTTAATACAATAAAAACAAAATTAAAAAAAATTAATTGTATATAAATCGAAGTTGCATTATTAAGTTAACCATGTTTTGTTCACATTCAATTCTGACCACATTTATATACAGTTTGTTAAGAAAATCTTTGCACAGTAAAAAAAAGTTGAATATGTATGTTATTTTCATTTAAGAATTTCAACAACAAATTCTATTTTTTACACATATTTCATTACTGTACTTATTTAGGTATAGAAGACGCCAACACATTAAAAAAAAGACACAAACTTTACAACAGCAACAAAAAACGATGTTTACTCAAAAAATCTTTGCACGAGTAAAGCGTTAATTTTCCGCGAATTTGGAGCATTTGGATTTTTTCATGAATAATACTATTGCATGTGAAAGAGGTTGCATAGCGTTAGCGTTCTTCCGAGGCTTTCTTCAAAAACAAATATTAAATTTATATACTGCATATTTCATGTGGACAAAAGTCAGCGTCAGTTTCATTTATACAAGAAAAAAAATTTTTAATATGCGTGTGTTTGCCATTATTTTGTATTAGATCTTGCAAACGCTTCTGCAGCAAATGTACCAACTTTTTAGTAACAACTGAACCAATTTTCTGCCATTCCTTCTGTAGTATTTGTTTCAGCATATTTTTCGGGGTAATATGGTGCTCTCAAACCTGCCGATCCAAATGGTTCCATAAATTTTCAATCGGGTAGAGATCCGGCGATTGGTGTGGAGTCTCTACAGTATCGGGGGTGTTCTACAAGACCCACATGCGAACTATTTCTGCAGTGTGCTTGGGGTCGTTGCGTGTTGAAAGTAGTAGTCTTATTCAATGCTAGTTTTTGGGCAATTTTCTTCAAATTATCTTTAATAATATTCAAATAAAGTGTTTTGTCCATTATTTCTTCGATAAATATGAGCTCCCTGACACCAGCCGCTCACATACACCCCCACACCATAACTCCAGCACAACCGTGTTTAACAGTCGTTTGAATATGTGTTGGAAATAAAATTTGGAAACGTCACAAAAATCAAATTCGATTTAATAAAACACTAAATAATTCTTGTTTTGAAAATACTTCTCAATTAGCTCTCTCTTTACTAGAATCATTTGGAAACCAACAGCCATTCATGGAAAGCATATCAAATCTCCATTTATATCAAGAATCTCCGAATGTTCCGCTGAATGAACCTCCATTGCCCATATCTAAAACTCCACCACGCAGATCTCGGCTCAAAAGAAAACCCGATCGATTTTCACCTAATGCACCATGTAATAAATTGACGAGGAGGAATTGATATGTTTTAACTTTGTAAATTTAAACCTCTTACAATTATTTTTGTTAAATCAATATTTCTTTGAATTCTTAATTTTGTTTTGTCAATTTGTATTAAATATTTTTATTCATTCAAGAATTTAATTTCAATAAAACTACAACTATTTGCTTTAGTTATAAAATATTGTGGAAACATTTAAATATGTTTCTCTTGTAATGCTTGGCCCTTCTGCCTCCATGTCAAAACACATTCCGTCCGATTTGTATACACAAAATTTACTTTCGTCAGAGAAGATTATCTTCTCCCAAAAATCTGTTGTCTTGGTTATGTGCTCCTTTGCAAACGAAATTCTCTTTATTTGGTTCCTTTGCTCATCAGTGGTTTTTTCCCTCAAGTCTCTGGCAGTATATCTTGAACAATTCGAATAGAGAGTGCCGGCGGTCGTCCAATTCTCGGTTGATACGCACACTCTGGATTATTTTTAAAACGATTTATTATGTCAGTAATGGTGGTACGTGGTCGACCTACTAATTCGCATATTTCCCGAATAAGTTTCCAGGCATTTAAAATAATTTTTCTTTCTTCAATTGTCGTTTTTATTTTTGGCTACCGTTGTAAAAGAGTGACCGACCAATCTTAGTGTTACCATAATACAAGAATTTATTGAAAAAAGAGTAGGAAAATGACTTTCATTTTAGTAAAAATTTATGTTGGAATACAATCTGGGATGCAGTGATGGTGATTTTTGTCTATAAGAAATATGAACTACAAAAATTAAATATTTGTTGGAATAAATCATTGTTTTTGCTGAATTTTGTGTTTCAATTATTTTCTAGGAGTGACAGCTCCTTCAAACATTCAGTGGAAAAATGACGGCGACTTTTGTCCATCTGTGTACATATTTAATAATAAATAAATAAAAAGCCAGGAAAACGAGTGTGACAAAATATTATTCAGTTGGTGAATTTTAATTATAAATGCAAATCAGACAGGGAAATCGAATATTGATATCTTTTGTATTTTTGTTTGATATGTTTAAAGTCAAAAATACTAATCCCCTTTAAATAAGTACCTATAAAAACTAAAAATCATTTGTTAACTTATTCATTGTGACTATAACCGTCTCTTCGACTGAAAAAGTCAAAAGGTTATGGTTATGGTCTCATTAAAATAGCTCAATAAAAAAGCATATAGTAGTAAATGCAGAAAAACTGATTCAATATTGATCCTTGGTGTTCCTTTCAAAAACAGCTTTGATTTTTGTTTATCTCAATTTTGAGTTTTTTCGATTTTTTCAGATTATGACATTGGTTGACTTTTATATTTGCTCAAAAACCCCCAAAAAAAAAAAAATTTGCTGCTGGAGAAAATAAAACAACAAATTATTATAATTCTTACGGTCCCTCTTTATAACATGTAAAAATATTTTGTACCTATCTATTTAGATATCGAATTAGCTTTGTGATATTTATTAATTTATTAAAAATGTGTTGCCATACATAAAAATGATTTAAAAATATATTTAGTCAGAAATGTCCCCGTACTATTTATAGTTTGGACAGATCAGTCAATAAATAATTCATAGATAAGTATGTACACTGAATCAATTAAGTCTCCGTACAGCTGTTTTGTTTTTAGTTGAGTTAACATATTTATCTAAAACACAAAAATTGCTGTTAACTGAACTACTTAACTTAATCTATGGTTACTAGTGCAATACAATGTGGCAGCTTTATGGGTTACATTTCATATATGATCATGTTTTAATGGCTTTTGTATGGCAACACTGTTTTTAACACCAAAAAAGTCTCCGTACAATTTTTGTTTTTGTATTATAACGGGTTTCCAGCAGGTTTATATGATTTAAAAAATATTGTTTACCAAATACAGTGGTGTTTTCTCTTAAATAAAGTGAAAATTAAAAAAAAATAGAAAACATGGAGAGCAAAAATAAGCAAATTTCTATGGATACCAAAAAAAATCATAATTGACCTTAAAAATGATGGAAAAAGTTTATCCGAAATAAGTGAAATTGTTAAAAGACCACGTTCGTCCATTCAGTACGTTATTCAACAATTTCAGAAAACAGGAACAATGGCAAACAAACCAAGAACTGGCCGACCAAGAAAAATAGACCATCACTTGGAGAGGAGAATTGTACGAACAGTGAATAAAAATCCAAAAATTAGTGCGTGTGTCATTGCAGGAAACTTAAAAATTAGTGATGGAATAACTGTAGACCCTCAAACTGTAAGAAATGTTCTTAAACGAAATGGATATAATGGCCGGATGAGCCGTAAGAAGCCGTATATTCGAAAAGTTAATATGAAAAAGAGATTGGATTACTCCATAGAACATATTGATAAAGATTTTTTGTTTTGGGATCGAGTTATTTTCAATGATGAAAGTAAATACAATATTTTTGGTTCAGATGGAAGAAAAATGGTATGGAGAAAGCCAAATACTGAAATGGATCCGAAGCATTTGACCCCAACTGTAAAGCATGGAGGAGGCAACGTGATGGTATGGGGATGTATGGCAGCTTCTGGTGTTGGTAATCTTGTTTTTATTGAAAACACCATGGATAAATTTGCATATTTAAGTATATTAAAAGAAAACTTAAAACAAAGTGCAGAAAAATTGGGTTTGGGACGTTTGTTTTATTTCCAGCAGGACAACGATCCCAAACACACCTCTGGATTAGTGAAGGAATGGCTCATTTATAATGTCCCTAAGCAATTAAATCACCCAGCGCAGTCACCCGATCTCAATCCGATTGAGCACTTATGGGACCACTTAGAAAAAAAGATCCGGCAGCACAATATAACGAATAAAGAGCAGCTTAAAGCCGTAATAAAGGAAGAATGGGAAAAAATAGATCCTATGACAACAACAAAACTTGTCCATTCTATGAAAAGCCGATTAAATGCTGTAATTACAAATAAAGGAGGACCTACGATATATTAAATGCTACTTACATAAATATTATAAATTTTTACGATAAATATGGTGATCTGTACGGAGACTTTTTTGGCATCGTTTTATATAAAGTTGAAGAAATTGTGTTATTTTTTATGTTTTTAATGAATAATGTTATTTTCATTTTCTGTTATTTTCTAGTTTATAAGAGTTCATATAATATTAAATAAAAAAAATCTAACAAATACAATTTAAAGCGATCATAAATTATTAATATATATAATTAGTATATCTGTACGGAGACTTAATTGATTCAGTGTATGTACATATGTATGTATATAAGCATATGTTTTCTATACCTGCATTATTCATATCATTTCATTTTTCTTTTATGACAAATTTTTTTTTTAATTTATCTTCTCATAAAATTCCCTCGGTTTAAGAGCTATTGGTCTATAATGCGATCATTGCATTGTGTTATTTTCAAATTCTTTTTTATTATGTTTGTTACTCTCATTTTTTGTCGCAATACCTACGTTAAAGCAGAATCATTGCAAAACACAATTATTATCTACATATATGTAAAGAAAACGCAAAATATACATTGTATATAGGGTAAAGGCCTAGAAGAGTTGCCAGATATCCACAAGAGATTTGTTTGAAGAGCAATGTAGAAAATGGTTATACGCGCAGAGGGGTAAAAATATATTTCACAATACAATCACAAAAACAGCGTAAGATGTAAAAAATGAAAAATAAGAATGAAATATTAAAAATGAAAAATAAAAAATGAAAGTCGAAAAATTAAAAGTTAAAAATTAACCAGTTGAAAAATCATGCGAGTCCGATCACAGCGGATATGTGTAAACATCTAGTAATTAAAGATTTTTATGGGTCTTTTTTTAAATCAAACAGAAAGCGTCATCTATGTATCACTTACAGCAATCAACTGCAGGGGCTCTGCTAATATAAAAATATTTATTATTATTTCAACTGGTTCATTATACCCTATACCACTATGTGGTTTGGGTATAATGACTTTGTGCTGCTGTTTGTAACAACCAAAAATATTTGACCTACACCCATCTTTAATTATACCGATCGAATCAGAATCACTATCTGATTCGATTTAACGATGTCCGTCCGTCCGTCTGTGTGTCCATGTAAAGCTTGTAATCAAACTGCAGGTCGCAAATATGAATATATTTTGATGAAATTTGGTATTTCATCGTTTATCGGCCATGGGATGAACGCTATTGAAATTGGTGAGAATCGGTCCATGTTCAGACCTAGCCTCCATACAAATGACCCTTTGAAATCAACATATATTGCCATAAGATCCAAATTATCATACAAATCTTAGTCAAATTGGGTTTATATGTACATATTACATCCATTAATCAGTAGTCCATAAATGATACCTATTGGACAACTCTTAGTCATAGGCCCCATATAGAGCTGCTTCCCGATCTTCACTTAAATCTATCAAAAAACAAAAATATTGCACTGATTCTTCTCAAATTTTGTTTGTATATATTTTTTCAAAGTGTAAGTGACTTTACCAAATGTGGTCGGGATCGGTCCCCATATAGACATATCATCCGATATGAACTTTTTCATATCTGCAGCCAAAAAAATTAATAAAAATGTCACTCAAATTTGGTTTATGCTTATTTGCTATATACAATTAGTTGGACCGAAGAGATAGGGTCTCTAAACCATGGTATAGGGTATCGTATAGTCGGGCTAGACCGACTATAATTTTCTTACTTGTTTTTAATATTTTTTTTTTAATTTTTCGTTTTAAATTTTTTATTTTTACATTTTTACATTTTTCATTTTTTTTTTTTAATTTTTTATTTTTAATTTTTTATTTTTCATTTTTCGTTTTTAATTTTTTATTTTTCATTTTTTTATTTTTAATTTTTTATTTTTAATTTTTCGTTTTTCATTATTCGTTTTTCTTTTTATTTTTTCATTTTTCGTTTTTAATTTTTTATTTTTCATTTTTCGTTTTTAATTTTTCATTTTTAATTTTTTTATTTTTAATTTTTTTTTTTATTTTTATTTTTCATTTTTCGTTTTTCATTATTCGTTTTTCTTTTTATTTTTTCATTTTTCGTTTTTAATTTTTTTTTCTTTTTTCATTTTTTATTTTTCATTTCTTATTTTTCATTTTTAATTTTTCATTTTTTATTTTACATTTTTTATTTTTTATTTTTCATTTTTTATATTCTTTATTTTTTATTTTTAATTTTTCATTTTTATTTTTCATTTTTTATTTTTCATTTTTAATTTTTAATTTTTTATTTTTCATTTTTTATTTTTCATTTTAAATTTTTCATTTTTTATTTTTCATTGATTGTTTTTCATTTTTCATTTTCAAACAGGTTATTACAGGGCAGCGGCTCTGCTAATAATAATAAATTTTACATTTTTCATTTTTTATTTTTAATTTTAAAATTTTTCATTTTTTATTTTTCATTTTTAGTTTTTTTTATTTTTTCATTTTTGCTTTTTAATTTTTCATTTTTATTTTTTATTTTTAATTTGCTATTTTTTACACTTTTTATTTTTTATTTTTAATTTTTCATTTTTTAGTTTTCATTTTTATTTTATATTTTTCATTTTTTATTTTTCAGTTTTCATATTTCATTTTTTATTTTTAATTTTTTATATTTTTAATTTTTTATATTTTTCATTTTTTATATTTAATTTTCCATTTTTCATTTTTAATTTTTAATTTTTATTTGTAATTTTTTATTTTTCAATTTTTATTTTTCGTTTTTCAATTTTCATTTTTTATATTCTTTTTTTTTATTTCTAATTTTTCATTTTTATTTTTAATTTTTTATTTTTCATTTTTTATTTTTCATTTTTCATTTTTAATTTTTCATTTTTTTTTCCATTTTTTATTTTTCATTTTAAATTTTTTATTTTTCTTTTTTCATTTTTTATTTCTTGTTTTTAATTTATTATTTTACATTTTTAATTTTTTATTTTTCATTTTTTATTTTACATTTTTCATTTTTGATTTTTTAGTTTTCATTTTTCATATTTATTTTTTATTTTTAATTTTTAATTTGTTATTTTTCAGTTTTCATATTTAATTTTTTATTTTTCATTTTTTGTTTTTCATTTTTAATTTTTTATATTTTTAATTTTTTATTTTTCATTTTTAATTTTTCATTTTTTATTTTTCATTTATTGTTTTTCATTTTTCATTTTCAAACAGGTTATTTATTACATATCATAATTTTTTCACCAATACAATCATGTCACACAGATTTTGTCTCACTGCTCACATGTTACGTTTTTTTTGTGATTGTATTATGAAATAGAAATTTACCGCACTGCGCGTATAGATGTTTACACATCAATAATAATAAATATTTTTATATTAGCGGAGTCCCTGCAGTTGATTCCTATAAGTGATACATAGATGACGCTTTCTGTTTGATTTTAAAAAATTGCCATAAAAAATCTTTAATTACTAAGTAGATGTTTACACATCTCCCCTGTGACCGGACTCACATGATTTTTTTTTAAATCAGTAAATGCAGACAAAATTTAAATTAATGAGCTCATTCCATTAACCGAATTGCTAAAAATATATAAGAAAAATTTGCAAAATACATATGTCAGTTTTAAATTTTTCATACAAATTTTAAACGTAAAAATAATAACAAATTTGCTCCTGTCATCGAGCAAACCCATACACGGCAAAATTTAGACAGTCATCAATCGTCCTGTTCAGAAAGTTGATCATCTTATGTTGTATGTCATAATTTTTCATAATTTTTACGTTCTACATATACAGTTTGTCAAGAAAATCTTTGCACAGTAAAAAAAGTTGAAAATGTTATTTTCATTTTAGAATTTCAACAACTTCTCTATATATTCGTTTTTTTACACACATTCTGTAGCTGTACTTGCTCAGGACCAGTAAGACGCTATAACATTAAAAAAGACACACACTTTACAAGAACAACAAAAAACTATGTTTACTCAATATAAATGAACAAGTGACCGCATATTTAAATAAAAAATAAGGCCATGAAAACGAGTTTGCCAAAATATTATTCAATTGGTGGATTTTAATTATTATAAAGGCAAATCAGCCAGGGAAATAGATATTATGTTCCCTCCTAAAATAAGGACTGTGTACATCATATCCTGTGCTGTAAAAGGAGGAAGACTCGAGTTAAAAGAGTCACCAGACATACCAAAAAAAGCGACGGGGCTTATTGAAAGCAAAGTAATTAAAACAATTTACGATAAGCCGCAATCCATTATAAGAGGAATAGCTCTTGAAGTGGATCGTGATTGTGGACTCAGTGTTTCACATGAAACCATCCGAAATGTATGATGCGGATAAGTTCACATACAAATATTATCAATATAATGATCCGAAACACAGATCTTATTTGTGTTAGTCCTGGTTATCATATAACTATACCAAAGTTATTGTTACCCCTGCCCAGAGTCCTGATATGAACCTTATCGAAAATTTGTGGGTTCATATAAAATAAAAGTACCCCGACAACTAAAAATTATTTATTAAAGAGTGAGAAAAAATGTGTGCATAATATAATATTTCAAAGCTCATTCATTCAATGAGCAGACGTTTGCAATTAGTAATTGATGCTCACGGTGGACACACAAAATATAAGCAGCTATAAACCCATAAATTTACAATACACAAAACATTTTGTCGAATTTAGCTTAAGTGTACAAACATTTATTTCGACAGCACGGAAATTGAACTGTCGCAGAGTGGCGCCCGTAGAGCAAACGAGCTTGCAAAAATCAAAATTTTCATATGCGCCGACGAAGTTTTGAATAAACCCATGTTATAGGAAACTTTTCAACGACTTCAAATATGCTACTCTTAATAACATCACATTTTTTGTTTAGAAGATATAACCTTTCAAAGTTGACCGACTTTCGGTTTTCAAAAAAACACACAATTTTTAGTCAATTTGTTGCGATTTCAGGTGTAATATCACCAAAAATAGGTAACGAATCGCCTTATTTTTTGTTTGTATTGATTGATGTATTTATTAAATGTATAATGATAAAAAAAAATTAACTGTTTGCTTTGTGTTTCTCCTGGTAAATCACTATTTAAAAACTATCCGTTTTTTCACTATTTTTCAACTTTGACGGAAAATAAAAAAAAATCTATATTTTTCTATATTTGCAAAACATGTTCTTTGATTATTTCTTTACATAATTCAAAAGGTTTAATCTACCCGTACGTGCCCGTTTGGCTTCTAGAGGTAAAAAATGTTAAAAAGACATGATTGCAGAAATTGTATGGCGTGCATCCCTTACATGTTTTGACTGAAGTACTTTGATCTAATAGTTTGAAAATTGCATTTTAAGTCGGTTGTCTACCTGTGAGCCTCTGCCAAAGTCTACTCCCAATATTCTGTTACAGACACAGGATGCACAAAAAACTACTCATTGAAATTCGCAGGTACGCACCTCACTTAAAAATTACTTTGGAGTACAAATGGTCAAGAACAATATTGACTTATGGTCCCTCCAGGTAGGCACAAATCTTATTTAGACACGAGCATAATATCAAAATTGCATAATTCAGCCTAAATCCATATGTATGCAGGGAACAGGTAAATTTTTAGGCATGGTAGCATAAGCCTATATATTGCAAAATAAGCATAATGCCTGGATTAGTCTACGACTGAAAGTTGGCGCAACAAGTACTGAAACCATGGCGTTAAACAATTTAAAATTATTTGAACTGTTTAGAAGGTCAACCACACCCAAGTTTTTCACGGAAGCTGCTTTAGAACTTGATAGCTTATACGGAAATATTGAGAGAAACGAAATTATAAAAAATAATTTTTATCTGATATATGCAAATATTAAGGCAAAATGGGTGAAATCTAATCGAACCATTCAGAACTTCAACTCCAAATACGAGGACTGGCTTAATGAAGACACCATCCTGGATATATTGGCAGTAGATAAACCCACCACATCAACCAGAGAAGCAAAAGGAAGGCCAAAAAAAAAGTATTGAGGAGTGTCCAATTTTCACAAGAAAGAGGAAACTTGCCGATGCTACCAATGACTTGACCACGAAGCATTTATCGGACGCGCTGTCTATTAAATATACAAAGGATAGTGAAAGAGTTAGGTCGCAGATTACAAAATCTGTTGCTGATGCAAGCCCACTGCGACTAAAAATGATTAAGGAAAGCATTCCCACGCCCACAAACGCACACATTAGAAAGTATGGTTCCGAAGAAGCCTTGGCCTTGTTTATGGACTTACAACTTTCCAAAGAAAAATATGAGATACTACGGGCATCCTTGATGCGACACGGGGCTGACGTTTTACCAGGATACAAGCATATTACGCAAGCCAAAATAAATTCACGTCCACTGCATACGGAGTTTACGGAAGTCTCTGTGAAAGCCAATCTTCAGGACCTCATGGGCCATACAGCAAAATGGTTGTTGGAGAGTCTTCCTGAAAATGAGGTGAAAATTCTTCCTGAGAAACTGACATTCATCAGCAAATGGGGCTGCGATGGATCATCCGGACAAAGCGTTTATAAGCAAAGGATATCTTCCGATGACGCTACAATATCGGACGGAAATATGTTGATGGCATCTGTTGTTCCTTTGCGGCTAAAATCTGATGTTTCCCTGCAATGGCAAAATCCACGTCCGTCATCAGTGCATTATTGCCGACCAATAATGTTTCAGTTTGCAAGGGAATCGGCAGAACTCATAAGGACCACGGTGAAGGACATTGAAGAACAAATAAGCAAGATTAAGCCTACAAAGCTGCAAATTGGAGAAGGAAAATATATTGAATACAAGTACGAGTTCCACCTGACCATGGTTGACGGAAAAGTCGTAAACGAACTGACAGGAACAACCTCAACATTGTCATGCCCGATTTGCAAAAAGAGTCAGAAGAACTTTGGTAATTTAAACGATTCTACCAACGAGGAGAATTACGAATATGGAATGTCACCATTGCACGCAAGGATAAGGTGTATGGAGTTCTTGCTAAAACTGGCGTATACCCTACCACAAGAGGAGGAAAACTTCGATGAAAATACATCAATAAAGGATAAGGAAAAGATCAGAAAGAAGTAAATACAGGACGCTTTTTTAAACAAGTTGGACTAAAAGTACTGTCCCAAGCACGGATACGGTAACTCGAACGATGGAAACACTTCTAGGAGATTTTTTGAAAATGATGAGGCAGTAACTAGAATCACTGGAATTGACAATCAAATCGTGAAAAGATTGGGAACGATCTTGAATGTTTTACAAAATATGGAGAATATGCATCGAAAACTGCATCTCTTTTAGCAGAAATGTATCCACAGAAGAAGTTGATCCCGACCGTCCATAAAATATTGGCGCATGGCAAAGATATAATTGAGTACCAGTCTTTGCCAATTGGAGAGCTTTCTGAAGAAGCACAGGAGTCTCCTAACAAATTTTATAAAAAATATAGATTGCAGAACACATTCAAAGCATCAAGGGTAAGGCAAAATGAGGAATTCTTCAACATGTTGGCAGCATCTTCCGATCCACTTATTTCTTTCCTGCGGCATGTGAAGTCATGAATAGAGTTAGAAAATTATTATAGTTTAGAAATGATTAGTCTTTTAGATATACCTTCTCTTACGAATTGTGATGAATATTTTACAGAAAATTGAAAAAATAAATTTAAAAAACAAGTAATTTTTTTTTAATTTTTTGGGTAATAATTTAAAACATAAAACCCTAAAGAAAAAAAAAAATAAAAACAATCTAAAAATGTAAAAATAATTTTTTTTAGTTACCATAAAATTGATTTTTCTACAAATTTTAACTTTGATAACCCATAAGTAGGACAAAGCGTAGCACCCTTTCCAAACGCTCATTTCATAGGCTGAACAGTTATCTATCATATGCTGTTTAAACTGTTCAATTATGTTATTCGGTTCAAAAGATATGATTTTTGCAACGAAAAAACTCAAATGGCGCCACTGTGTGTCGTCCTTTTTTAATATTCATTGGAGTATTTTTTTTATTGAAGTTGTACTTTTGTTTTGTATTTATAAACATACGTAACAGCTGAGATGAAAAAATAAAAAGTTGGTTATTTGAATTAGAAATCAATGTTTCTTTTGAAGTTTTTAATTTTTTCTTGATGTGCAAAGATTTTATTGTCTGTTTTTTTCAGTGAGCCAATAGTTGTTAAATATGCATAAAAAACATGACTTTCTAAATGCATTTTATACATGCAATGTTTGAAAGGGATGATACGACATGTACAAATTATGCAATGAAAAAACATACAAAAACATATCGTCTGATACCTTTTTAAGTGAAACTTCTTGCTGTGAAGCTTATAGACAATATAGAAATAATTATAGCGTAACAACTGTGTCGAATCTTTGGTACCCTACACATCGGTTTTACCTTTACATTAATATCTGAACTTATTGCACTATTTATAACAAATGTAGACAAAACATTTGAAAAACTAAACAATTTGATAAACTTAATAAATACTAAATTATTACGACAAACACTTTGAATTTTTTATCTGGCACAATACCAACTTGCTCGAAATAATGACAAACAATGTCATCATAATTTTACCCCGTTTTAAAGGCGAAAAAAGGCGAATTTTCATAATTTTTTTTGAAGATATGAATAATGTTGTATTATTTATTTAACATTTGAAATATCATTGAAAAAATTTTCAATTCAAAATTTTAATAAATAAGTCCGGGACAGCGAATCTCCGGAGGCGCCTCGAAAAAAAGTTGTTTTGCGATGAACATCATAACTCGTTACCGCATCAGTTGAACCAAAGAAATCGAAATACGTTTGAAAGGTGATATGTTTCCCAAGCTAATCAGGAAGTTTTTTATTTTTTATTTTTGGCAGCATTTTGAAGTGAAAAACACGATTTTTGCTATAAAATCTCGGTTAATTTGTTGTTAAAAAATGGTTTAAAAAAACTTTTCCAGATTACCTAGTGATTTATTTGTAGAAATAGTGTATAAAATTTCAAAAGGATCGGCCAAGTAGATTTTGAGTTATGTTTACGGACTTCAAAAATGTTGTTTGCGAGAAAATCGGTTTAAAGTGTTTAACATATGAGGGCAAATGGCTTGAAACGCTGTATCTCCATTAGTTTTTCTTCAATTTACTTGAAATTTTGACACAAAACTCTCGACATGTTGTAAATTCAGAAAAAAATACAAAAAATGAAAAAAATTTAAAACCGATACTTGCGCCAACATAACAAAAACGCGTATACAGCGTTACACAGTCAATGATGAGCGTAAATATATATCAAGTGTATTTTTACCTAGGTTCTTAACTTATTTTGTTGCACTCTAGGGTTTACGCAACAACTTGGTGTATATCCGAACTTTTAACTAAAGAATGCGGATGTTCTTCCTGAACTTAGCTTAAGGCGGTCGTCTGTTATCTAGAAGTTGTGGATTTTTATACATAATTATGCTTACAAAGTGTTTAGTTGTGTGCACTTTTTATCTGCAAATATATGCGTATTCGCAGCATAATCCCAACTTTTAACTAAAGGATTTTGATGTTACCTTTAGTTTAGCCTCGTTTTTTTTTTCAATTTGTCCTGGTCTGAAATCGTTTTAACCAATTTTGATTCAGCCTCACCAGATTAAATTTTAAGTCATTAAAGCGACAGCGTCAAAAACTTTGCTAAATGTAATCAGTTGCATTTGACTTGGAAATTCGCATATGGAATAATTACTTAAGCTAATTTAACTATGTTGCTAAAAATAAATGTGTGTTTAAAATGAGAATTGTTTTACTTTCTATAAAAAAAAATTCTGTATAAAATTTTATACGAAATTGACAGCAAAATATTTCAATGCATTACATGGCATGAAGGGCAAAAGATGCACGCAACTACATAAACACATTGCAAGCATAATTATGTATAAAAATCCACGACTTCTAGATGGCGACGACCGCCAGACAGATTATGTATAAATCCTCTTACCTTCTCGTTTTCGGCCAAAACCATTGTTCTGTGATAAAATAATTAGGGTCTTATTATTTCACACAATTTATACACTTTTAAAATGTATATTAATTGTAGATGCAATCAAAATTATATTATATTTCGGTTTTTCCTACTAACAAATTTAATAGACGAAATTCGTTTGACACATGTAATCAAAGATGCACAGTTGTACTAGAGAGGAAACTGTTGTACACGAAATGACAAAAACGGTATTATTTAAAAAATGTTGCTAAATAAAGTGAAAGAAAGTACAACTCTGTTAACCCTTTTTATGACAAATGCAAAGTTAAATATCTGGTGCTGCCAGATCTTTTATGTTGTGGATATATTCTATGAAGAACATGTTTAATTGTCTCACAATACCAATAAATTTTACAACATTTTTTCAAATTTTTCTTTTATATCCGGGTTTTAGGAACTTTTTTTTAAATTCCTAGCAGCTTTCTCTGGCCTAAACGTGCACTAAGTATAAATACTATAAATATCTCACAATATCACAGTGTTATTGTAACAGGCTTAAATTTTTTTTAAATTAATAACAAATAACTATTTTTATTCATAATAAACACCAATCACGGTCGCTTAAATATTTTGGAAACGGTCTTAAAATATGTTCTCATACAGAATGGGAATTTTTTTTAGTTATAATCCATTTACTTTTTATTTTTTAAACCAATTTAACGCACATTTTGACGAAGGAGATTATTATTATTATTAGGAGTATTTACAATACTTTTAAATTTATCTGATAATGGTATGTATATTTTACCAATTATATATAGAACTCTAGTTATAGAACTCTATTTCTAACAAATTGTGTTATATTTCTTCTACATATATTAATATTCTCTCATTTTTTACACTATTCGGTAGCATATTGTATAACTTTAGTCCCTTGAAGAAAAGTGATCGTTGCATAGCTGTTGTTGTAGTACTGGGAAGTCTGAAGTCATCTGCATTTCTCAAGTTGTATGGTTGTATTTCTCTCACATAATTAAGCTGATCTATTAGGTAATCTGGTGCATTTCCAATTTTCATTTTCTGAACAAAGTTGATTATGTTTACTTCCAACCTTTGTTGAATATTAAGCCATTTTAACGTGTCGAGCATTGTTTGTATTGGAGTGTATCGATTACAATTTTTGTAGTCTATCTATTTGATTTGTTGTACAGCATGTATATAAAATTGTAGAGCCAAATTCAAAATGTGGTTTTATCATTACGTTATATATGTTTATTGCAGTTATTAACGATATTTTATTTCTAACCCGTTTAAAAAATCCTATTTTTTTTCCCGATTTTCTTACATATATAATCAACGTGTTGTCTGAATTTTAAGTCCTTATCGATTATAAAACCGAGGTATTTTATTTCATTTACCTTTTCTATTGGTTCATTATTTATTTTAAAGACTGAGTCGCTGTTCATATTTATTTGTAGCCTTTTTGTTTTATTTTCATTTAGTTTTAGTCTGTTCATTTTTAGCCAATTATTTATTTTATTTATATCATGCATTAGTTTATTCGTGCATTGTTTTTCCGTGTCTGCTTCCGCATAAATTAATGTGTGATCTGCATACAAGATAATTTCGCAATTGTTTAAGATGTTTGGTAAGTCGTTAATGTATGTATGTAGGAACTTGTTCCTAAATACTTTTTAAAATATTTACGAATTATCTTATCTTAAAGCTTGTGAATAATTTATTTTTGATTATCATTATTAGTGATTTGCTCCTATGTTACATTTATTAGTCTTTGTGTTAATCTTCAATTATATTGTTACCTACATTTATTTGTTCTTACTAGATCTTTTATAAGAAATAATATATTATTAGATGTGCCACAATCAGATTTAACAAAAGATTTAAATTCTTCAATTCCTATTCTACATTCACAAAGTTCTTCTAGTGTTGTTTAAGAAAACATTGAAGAACAATAGACTACGGTTTTTCAAAATCCAATAAATATGAATAATCAAACTTTTAATTTTTCCAAATAATAATATAATTCCTTAAAGTACCATCCTTTTGGATCACTAGTTCAGAAGCCTGGTTCATTCAAACGGATATGCAGTTTAATGTTAAACAAACAGAATATGATACATTAAAATATCAACTTGTAAATTTTACTCTTCCTCAGGACGTTATAAATAAGATTTTAGATATTTAAAATAAACCACCAACTATCAACAAATATGAATTTATTAAAAGAGTTTTATGTAAAAGATTTTCTCTTTGTGAAGAAAAACAAGTAAGAAAATTATAATCGGTCTATAGTTTAGACCGACCATACAATACCCTATACCATGGTTTAGAAACCCTATCTTTCGGCCCAACTAACTGGATATAGAAAATAAATAAAAACCAAATTTAAGTGGCATTGTTAATTTTTTTTTGGCTGCAGATATGAAAAAGTTCGTATCGGGTGCTATATTTATATGTGGACTAGGTCAAAAAAATGGACCGATCCTGAGCATATTTGGTAAAGTCACTTATATTTTGAAAAAATATACACAAACCAAATTTGAGAAAAATCTGTGCAATATTTTTGGTTTTTTTGATAGATTTAAGTGAAGATCGGGAAGCAGCTCTATATGGGGCCTATGACTAAGAATTGTCCAATAGGGATTATTTTTGGACTACTGATTAATGGATACAATAAACACATACAAAGCAAATTTTACTAAGATCTATATGATAATTTGGATCTTATGGCAATTTATGTCGATTTCATAGGGGTCATTTGTATCGGGACTAGGTCTGAACATGGACCGATTTTCACCAATGGCTGACAAAAGCTTGTATGTATACCAAATTTCATCGAAATATATTCATATTTGCGACCTGTAGTGTGATTACAAGGTTTACATGGACACACAGACGGACGGACGGACGGACGGACATCGTTAAAACGACTCAGAAAGAGATTCTGAGCCAATCGGTATAATAAAAGATGGGACTAGGTCAAATACTTTTGGTAGTTACAAACAGCAGCACAAAGTCATTATACCCAAACCACATAGTGATATAGGGTATAAAGATTGGAAAAACCTTTTTTCAGCTAAACAAATAGGAAACCGTAAACCATCAGAATTTTATCTGGATATGTCTAATATATGGCAGTTTCTTTGATAGGTAATATCGATTCTGACCAAACGTATCCTATTTGAAAAGTATTTCTTTTTATCTGTTCACTAGATTTACAGATTTGCACCGTCTGGAAAACTTTTTTTAGAGTAATGCTCATTTAAAGTTGCTACTAACACATAAAATTATACAATGCTATTAGTTTTCTTCATTCACAATAATAATTGTGTGGAATCGAAAAATAGTTTTGGATATAATCCATTCACAATAATAATTGTATTGAAATGGAAAATAATTTTAGACATAAACCATTCACAGTAATAATTGTGTTGGATTGAAAACTAATTTTGGACATAAACCAATAACACAATCGATATTTAGAAAGTGTTGAATTGTGAATTGTCTTATAAAATAATTTATTAAATGAAAATAAAATTTCCTAGAATTTGGAATCTGGAGCCATTTTTTCAAGTTTGGGAACAAATAATAATCGTTTGGGAGCCAGATCTGGAGATTACGGCGGGTGGAGAAGCAATTCGTAATGTAAAGACTTCAATATTTCTGACGTAACTCAACATAGTAATATATGCCGGACTTGCTCTGTTGATATCTTTACGATGTCAGCAATCTCACTCACTTTAATCTTTCCATCATCCAATACAACCTGATGCACTTTTCCTACGTTTTCTTCAGTAACTGCCTCATTTGGATTACCAGGACGATCTGCATCATAGAAGATTCACCATAATATTTATCAATCCATTCTTCGCATTGGACAGCATTTTTCCCACAAAAATAAAAAAAAATGTTTAATCAAAAGACGAAACTCTTTGCAATCCATTTTTTCTCAAACTTTAAAAGCAGCATTATTTTTATAACTGTCATTTTTTTTATAATTATTGAAATGACATGAAATTTTGATACAGTTTTTCTAATAGTTGGCTCTACTGAATAAACAAACAAAAAATTGGCACTTGTCACCCCATCTCTATGTGAGGTCATTTACTTTTCTGTTCATGTAGTAAAACAGCTGGCTTAAAAATTGCATAATTCTCTCTCCCTTATTTTTTTATTCTGCCAGTTTATTTTCTCAAGAAAATAAAACACCCGCGGGAATAATCAGAATTGGGCTGTCAATTTTTTTTTTTGGTTTATTAAGAGATTCAATTATTCTTTGATTCTGTCGTATTTTTTAATAAAACATTTAATTTGTTTTTATTACATTATATTTATTTAAATTTTTCTGTTGCCGTTTACGAAAATAGATTTAATTTTCTTTTATTTACCAATCAATAACGTTAAAATTAAATAAAATTAATAAAATTATATAAATTTAACAATTTCAAATATAGTATTTTTTTATAATTAATAAATTTTTAAATAATTTTTATTATTATTATTTTTAAATAAAACATTGGTTTTATAATTCTTAAGCATTTACATGCTAAAATATTGGTTCCTGTTTGTTGCTGTTGTTGTTATTATTTGTTTTATTAAATGTATATTGTTTAAATATATAGAGTAAGATTTTATTTTATTAATTTATTATTTTTGTTGTCATTATATTAATTTATTTTAAATGAAAGTTAAACAAAAAAACTACAATTAACAATATTAGGATTTCGTAAAAAAAATAAAAAAAATCTATAATAACTTTAAATTAAATAATAAATGTATATAATATAATAAAACAAAATTAAAAAATTAAATCAAATATACATTAAATGACAATTAATTTATTGTTTATTTTTAATGTTTAGGATAGAAAATTATTTTAATAAAATAAAATTAATAATAAATATTTTTTTTTATTTAAATTTATTTGTTTTAAAGTTTTTTTTTTAATAGTTTTGTTAATTTTATTAATCTTGTGCATATTTTATTCTTCTCTAATATTTGTGTTATTTTTTTTTTGTTTTTTTTTTTTTAAATATTTTCTTTCGTATGAAATGCAATTTTTCTTTTAATTTTTTATTGATAAATTTTTTTTCCAGAAATTTTAATTTGTTTGAAGTAATTTTGATGCAATTTTATTTTATTTTGCTTTAATTTTTTGTTTTTGAATAAAAATTAAATAATTATTTCAGTTACTTTTTAAGAAATTTAGAAAAATTTTATATTAAATTTTTAATAAGTATTGCTCCAATTTTCTTGTGTTTTTACAATTGCATATAATTTTGTTGTTGGTTTTTTTAAAAATATAATTTCAATTTTACATCAATTTTTGTTTGGCGCATTCTGGGCAAATAATATCGGGTCCATCTGTTATGAAACCACGACCGACTAGACTAGTCTTGCAACTGGCACATACGAAACAGTCATGATGCCAGTGACGATCTTCGAATGAAATGAAACGAGTTCCGCCAATACCTTTTAAATTAGAATACAAAACAAAATAAGTTATTAGTTTGTTATTAGATACTTTAATTTGTTTTAATAATACAGAAATCTTACCAGTTATAGGCTTAACACATGATGTACAACGTTTGGCAAAAAGTTCGCCGAAACAATCGGCACAATAGGGTTTCTCATCGCGACTAGTGAAACGTTGTCCGGCCAATGTAATGTTACAGTGGGTGCAGGTAAAACACTCACGATGCCAGGGTTCATTCTTGTAAGTTACGCCACCAGAAGTAATGACCTATAATAAGAAAAATAATGCGGGATTTAATAACGGGTGATCCAACTTCTGTTAGACTACTATATTTTTTATAAATTTTTAGGAAAGAAATTTATAAGGAATTCTCTGCGGTTTCATCGCAAATCGTAATGATAAAAAGAAAAATTTCAACACTTCAAACAAAATATAATTTATAATAAATTGTGTTCTCGGTACAAAAAAACAAAAAAAAAATTAAAAATAAAAACATTTGACGAGGGTTTCGCTCTACTAAATTTTCAGTTCTATGAAATTTTTTTTATAAAAATTGTTTGATTTTAATAGGTAAGGGGATTTCTTGTGACCGATGATTTGTTCCACGGTTTTCTCCCGATTTTTACCAGACGTATCTTATTTGAAAGGTATTTATTTTTAGCTGTCCACCAGACTTACAGATTTTTAAATTTGTATTTTTTTTTTTGGAGATATGTTCATTTAAAGTTGCTACTAACACATACATAAAAAAATTATACAATGCTATGTGTGTGTTTATTAAATTTTTTAATATGTTGGCAAAAAAAAGATTAGTTTGTTTTCTTCACTCACAATAATAATTGTGTTTAATTGAAAAATTATTTTGCACATAACCAAAAAAGTGTTGAATTGTGAATTGGATAAAATTGATTAGCATACCTTTAGGGTCAATAATTTATTAGATGAAAAAATAAAACTTCCTAGAATTTGCACTCGAATTTTGAGGGCTAGTTATTATTACTAGCAGATTTCATCCCTCGGATTTCGAGCGCATATTCTAGGAAATTTTATTTTTTCATTAAAGATATGCTAATCAATTATAGCCAATTCACAAATCAACACAAAAAACAAACTCATTTTTATTACAAACACATTAACAAATTTAATAAACACACACATAGTAGCTACTTTAAATGCAATTTACTCAAAATAAAGGAAAAAATTTTAAAATCTGTAAATCTGCAAAACGGCTAAAAAGAATTAACTTTCAAATAATATACGTTTGGTCAAAATCGGTATAAAACGGTAGAATAAAACATCAGTCACAAGAAATCGCCTAGCCTATTAATATTATAGATTATCCTGATTTGTGTAATGACATTGTCCACTTTAGCTTACAATTAAAAATAAAATTGTTTTCATAGTATTGAATATTTAGTAAAGGGGGGTTGGGTACCCTTTTCAAATATTTTTATTTTTAGTTTTTATAATTTTTGGATGATATCAGTGTAGTGTTATATGTCGTAGAAAATGCTTTTACAAGGTGTACAAAAAACTATAAAAGTTTCTGTTTAAAAGTTTCAATTTAAAAAAAAAAACTTCTTTGGGAATATGTCATATGGCCTTATAGCTACTAAGCAGTATAAAAATTAAACTCCTTTGGGGCTTAATAAAAAATTTTATTTCATAAGAAAAATATTTTTTTTTAAACTTTCATTTAACTCATACTCTCTGTCTGTCTGTCGTGGGGCAACCCCATTCCCCCTTATCCAATTGATCTGAAACTTGGCCCATAGTCTTGCTGTGACTACAGATTAATTTTGGGGTAGTCACGCACAGTCACGCATAGTCACGGAGTGATGTAAATGTTATTTGCCCTTATCGATCGATCGATCTGAAACTTGGTCCATTGACTTGTTGTGACCAAATATTAATTTTAAAACAGTCATGCCCAGTCACACATAGTCACGGAGAGATTTAAAACCCATTTCCCATTATCCAATCAATCTGAAACTTGGTCGATATACTTGCTGTGGAAAAAGATTAACTTTGACATAGTCACGCACAGGCACGCAGAGTCGCGGAGAGATTAAAACCTCACTTCCCCTCATCCGATCGATCTGAAACTTTGTCCATAGACTTGTTGTTGCCAAAGATTAATTTTAAGATAGTCACGCACATGAATACTTCAAAATTTAATGCAGAAGGAAAGAAAGAGTTTTTGAGCCCTAAAAGTATGTTTTATTTTTATACCAAAATGTTATGTCAAATGTTAATTTAACAGAAAGCGACAAAAGTTACAGGATAACCATATATACAGTGAGTTACAATACAAAGGAAACGTTTAACAAAATATATTTTTGACGACTTCCAAAAAAAATTGAAATAAAATTAAAAACTCTTTTATTAATTTAAAAATTTATTTAAAAAAAGAATAACTCTATATATTAATACGTGAAGGTAAATTTTTAGTTCCCTTTTTAAGCAATATGCGGGCACGGAGGAGTGTGAAAATTGGCATAGTTATAGTTCATATGGAGGAGAAGCTGAGAATGATAAAATTTATGTTTAATCTATCTTAAAAATATATTAAATTAAATAAAATAAAAAATTCCTAATAATTCGTTACACCCCGTTTATGCGAATGACTTAAATTATATATCAGACGCTCTGTGTTAAATTGTGAATTGCTAAAATTGATTAACAGACCCTTAGGCTCATTTAAATATTCATAAATTTTTTATATATGTGACCTTCTCCGAGAAAAGGGACCTAGCGTGTCAAAAAACGGGTTGTGTCAAAAACGGTGGATTTTGGTGCCTAAGAGGGTGTAGAAACTTTAAATGCGTTTTTTTCTCAAAACCTAATTTTCACGCACTAGGTCCCTTTTCTCGGAGAAGGTCACATATATAGATTAAAAAAAAAAACATTGGAAGACAAAAATTGAATGAACAAATAATATTTCCTAGAATTTGCACTCGAATTTCGAGTGCTGGGCTATACTAGGAAAATTATACTACTAAGAAACAAGTAAGAAAATTTATTAAGTCTGCGTGAAAAATTGCTCAAATAGCCATATCTCGAAAACTCCCTTAGCGTTTTTCTTGAAAGCGGTGATATAGTGCTATCAAACCCTATACTCACTTTTTGAGGAGTATTTTTTGCAGCAGTTCGTCAATTCCGCCCTGAACAATAGATTTAAAATTTTAATAATTGAAATCTTTTATGTACTCATAAAAACAATTACTATATTTTATTCACAGGGTTGCCACCATGAACTACCCAGGAAAAATTGCATAATAGCAGCTCATTAATTTTTGCATTACCAATAATGACCTTCCACTGCCCACTGCATTACTGCAAAGTGAAGATAAGACGTTACTAATAATGTGTTATATAGCTACTAATAAATCATGCGAGCTCCTTGCATACTGCATTACTTTCAAAGTGAAAATAATGAGTTCCAATGACATCCCCGTGTTAAAATAATGAGCTTAACAGGCAATCTTCAACCAGTTACTACTCCTTCTAAAACCCATTATTTGGTAATGTTTTTTTTCCTGGGTAGACTCACTAAAACAGAATTACGAGTAATATTTGTATGAGAGTTTTGTTTTAAAATTCATATGTACCACTATATAAAACCTCCTAAAATTTTAGGGCTTTATTAAGGAACATGTACACTTAAGCATGATAGTTCATGTCTTATACTCTATTTGATAGGCCTTGCATTACATTCACCCCTGTTCTTTAAACCACTATCACAAAAAAAAAAAAAACTCGTAAATGAAAAAATTCTTAAATCTACGAGTTTTTTGCTGTTCTCTAATTTCAATAAGAATATTTTTTCTCGTTTCAATTCACATAGAAAAGGCTTTGTGAAATCAAAACAAATGCCCTTTTTTCTACTAAGCAGGTCTTAAGAGATAAAAAAACTAATTGATGTTTAAACTCTAACATTTTTTTTATTGAACCTTGTCATTATTTTAAAAAATTAGACATTAATTTTATGAAAAAAAACGATTTTAAAAAACGTCTACATTTTGCGCTGATTTAAAAAAAAAACTCGTAATCAGTAGTCAATGTTAATAAAACACACTTTTGGAGATGATGTTGTTCTATAACTATAATAAAAACTTTTTATTTGCACAATCTATTTTCCTTTATAATTTTTTCAATTATAACATAGATTCTTTATGTACTAATTATTACGAATAAAGTAAGTTAAAATAATATTTCACTCAAATAACATATTTTTATTTTTTTTTTGCATCTGACTGCCACAACTTTGTTTATGTTCGAAACAGTAGTGATGCCAGTCAAATCCAATTTATTTGAATTTCGAATTTTCTTTGGTGATGCCTAACTTATTTCCAAAAGAGAAGTCATTCTTAATTGAATGAAATTGAAGAATAAAAAAAATTAAATGAACAAGTAATTTGTTATTTTAAAAGAAAATATTTTTTTTTTTACTTTCTTTATAATCTTAAGGAAAAACATGCAAAAATTACTTAAGGATTTTTTTGTGAAAGTGACTAAAGAACCATATGGCACCTCGATTTCTAGATAACATATGGTTCTGAAGCTAAACCATATGTTTCATGTCATTTGATAATAAAAAATATGATTTCGAAAAATACTTCGAAAATATAAAATTTGTGTTTTCAAGAAACCCAAAATTTCAATTTCATGTTATTTCAAATTCATTCTTATTCAAATAACAACGTTTCAAGAACAGGGCTGATTATGTCTAATTTGTATATAAAATAAGAAAAATCTGCAAATAATGAAAAACCGGCCGTTTTTTGGTACCTTTTTTACTCCCTAAATATGCGATTGGGAGTAAATAAAAATACGTGTCACTTATTTTTTCGTTTTCTTCCTTGCAAAATTTATAAAATCAACTCAGAAATCATAACATGTGTAGCAAATTTCATCTGGCCATATAGCCAGAGATATATACTCATATATGATACAATTATCTCATATATGATACAATTATCATATTTAGGTCATTATTCAAAATTTTCGATGAAACTTTGCTAAATCGCTTTCATGAGTCCATAAATTTTTGGCTGATTAAAAGATTATATTACATGAATATTTGATGTCTTTGGCTAATATTACATACCTTGTTGCACTTAATGCATCTGGTAGCAAATTTCTCTTCGTAACAACCAGCACAGTAGATTTCTTGTTCCCTGGGGATGAACGACTTCGTACCAATGGCCGTTTTGCAAACGCAACAACAGAAACAGTTCTCATGCCACTGTCTGGTCTTATATTCCATTTTCTTTGTGCCTTAAAATAAAAGAAGCAAAAGAAATAAATTAAAATTTAGCACTATAAAAGATCAGCATGATATTCCTAAATTTAATAAGTAATTTGTAAGTTTAAAGCTAAAAGAAAAAATTATAAAAAAAAAATCATTAAGGGTAATTAGAGCCAACTTATAAAATATAGAAATGAAGTACAAGTAGGCATTGTGGAGGCGAGTTGTCGAATTATATACATATATTACATAAAACTACTTAACTTATATACATACTCGTTTGTATATACCGACTATGCGATAGAATTGGTCTTAGGTCCAACTAATTGGATATAGAAAATGAGCATAAACGAAATTTATGTGGCATTGTTATTATTTTTTTTGCCTTTGAATATGAAAAAGTTCATATCGGATCTTATATTTATATGGGGACTAGGTCAAAAAATGGACCGATCCTTACCATATTTGGTAAAGCCACTTCTTTTTTGCAGAAACATATACAACCGAAATTTGAGAAAAATCTGAGCAATATTTTTGTTTTTGATAGCTTCAAGTGAAGATCGGAGAGCAGTTTTATTTATATGCGGGCTATGGCCAAGAATTGTTCTATAGAGTTTATTTTTTGTCTACTGATTAATGGATGTAATAAACATACAGGAACCCAATTTGAACGATATCTATACGGTAATTTGGATGTTATGACAATTTAAGTCGATCTCATAGGGGTCATTTGTATGGGGACTAGGTCAGGACATGTACCGATTTTCACCAATTTCAATAGCAAGCATTCTATGGCCAAATTTCATCGGAATATATTTTGATATTTGCGACCTGCAGTTTGATTACAAGGTTTGCATGGACACACAGGCGGATGGATGGAGGGAAGGACGGACATCGCTAAAACGGCTCAGAAGTGATTCTGAGCCTATCAGCCTGACCACATCGATTTAGTGATGTCCGTCCGTCCGGCTGTCTGCCCGCCTGTACGTGTGGCCTTGGAAACTTTAGATGTGTAGACATCTATACGCGCAGGGGGTAAATTTCAAAAACAGCGTAACATGTAAGCGTAACATGTGAGCGTAACATGTGAGTCGTAAGACAAAATGTGATTGTATTGGTGAAAAAATTATGATATTATGATAAACTGTTTGAATATTAAAAATGAAAAAAAAAAAATAAAAAATAAAAAATTAAAAATGAAAAATTAAAAATGAAAAATTAAAAATGAAAAACGAAAAATTCAAAATGAAAAATAAAAAATGAAAAAAAAATTAATAATAAAAAATTAAAAATAAATAAAAAATGAAAAATGAAAAATTAAAAATGAAAAATCAAAAATAAAAAATGAAAAATAAAAAATGAAACATGAAAAATAAAAAATGAAAAATAAAAAATGAATCATGAAAAATAAAAAATAAAAAATGAAAAATGAAAAACGAAAAATTAAATATGAATAATGAAAAATGAAAAATGAAAAATAAAAATGGAAAATAAAAAAATGAAATATAAAAAATGAAAAATGAAAAATAAAAAATGAAAAATGAAAAATGAAAAATAAAAAATTAAAAATAAAAAATAAAAATAAAAAATGAATAATGAATAATGAAAAACAAGAAATGAAAAATGAAAAACGAAAAATGAAAAATGAAAAACGAAAAATGAAAAATGAAAAATAAAAAATGTAAAACGAAAAATGAAAAATTAAAAAAAAATTAAAAATGAAAAATAAAAAATTAAGAATAAAAATGAAAAATAGAAAAAAAAATTAAAAAAAAAAAAATAAAAATGAAAAATGAAAAATAAAAAATTAAAGCTAAAAATTAAAAATAAAAAATGAAAAATAAAAAATGAAAAATAAGAAATGAAAAACTAAAATTAAAAATGAATAATGAAAAATGAAAAATAAAAAATGAAAAATTAAATATAAAAAATTAAAAAAAAAAAATGAAAATTGAAAAATAAAAAATTAAAAATGAAAGACGAAAAATAAAAAATGAAAAATTAAAAATAAGCAAGTAAGAAAATTATAGTCGGTCTAGACCGATTATACGATATCCTATACCATGCGGTTAGAGACCCTATCTTTTAGACCAAACTAACTGGATATAGAAAATAAGCACAAACCAAATTTGAGTGGGATTTTTATTAATTTTTTTGGCTGCAGATATGAAAAAGTTCAGTGCAATATTTTTGTTTTTTGATAGACTTAAGTGAAGATCGGGAAGCAGCTCTATATGGGGCCTATGACTAAGAGTTGCCCCATAGGGATCATTTTTGGACTACTCATTAGTGGATGTAATGAACGCATACAAACCCAATTTGAGTAAGATCTATATGACAATTTGGATCTTATGGCCATTTACGTCGATTTGATATGGGTAATTTGTATGGGGGCTAGGTCTGAACATGGACCGATTCTCACCAATTTCAATAGCGTTCATCCCATGGCCGATAAAAGCTTATATACCAAATTTCATCAAAATATATTCATATTTGCGACCTGCAGTTTGATTACAAGCTTTACATGGACACACAGACGGACGGACGGACGGACGGACGGACGAACATTGTTAAATCAACTCAGAAAGTGATTCTGATTCGATCGGTATAATTGAAGATGGGTCTAGGTCAAATATTTTTGGTTGTTACAAACAGCAGCACAAAGTCATTATACCCAAACCACATAGTGGTATAGGGTATAAAAATAAATAATCGATTTCATAGGGGTAATTTGTATGGGGGCTAGGTCTGAACATGGAGCGATTCTCTCCAATTTCAATAGCCTTCATCGTATGGCCGATAAAAGTTTATATACCAAATTTCATCAAAATATATTCATAATTGCGACCTGTAGTTTGATTACAAGGTTTACATGGACACACAGACGGACGGACGGACGGATATCGTTAAATCGAATCAGTAAGTGATTCTGATTCGATCGGTATAATAAAAGTTGGGTCTAGGTCAAATATTTTTGGTAGTTACAAACAGAGCACAAAGTCATTATACCCAAACCACATAGTGGTATAGGGTATAAAAATGAAAAATAAAAATAATAAAATAAAAAATTAAAAATGAAACATGAAAAACGAAAAATGAAAAACGAAAAATTGAAAGTAAAAAATAAAAAACGAAAAATTAAAAATTAACCGGTTAAAATAATAAATAATAATAAATATTTTTATATTAACAGAGCCCCTGCAGTTGATTGCTATAACTGATACGCTTTCTGTTTGATTTTAAGAATGTGCTATAAAAAAATCTTTAATTACTAGATGTTTACACATCTCCCATGCGATTGGACTCACATGATTTTTTAATCCAACTACAGGTTGCAAATATGAATATATTTTCATTAAATTTGCTATATAAGCTCTTTTCGGCCATATGATGAAAGCTATTGAAATTGGTGAAGATCGGTGTATGTTCAGATCTAGCCCCCATACAGATAACCCCCATCAGACCGATTAAAATTGTCGTACAATCCAGATTCTCATATACATATATTTAAAATATTTTGTGTATGTATGTGTATTTTACCCGCGAATCCGTAGTACAAAAATAAAACCTGTAGGACCTTTTTTAGTCATATTCGATACATAGAGCAGATTCCGGATCTTCACTTAAATTTATCAAAAAACGAAACAAAACATAGATTTTTTTCAAGCTACACTCGATGTTTTGCGCCCTGTTTTTGAAGATCGCATTATCAGCCGCAGAGCTGATGTCGTTTGGCTACCTCGGAGCTACGATTTGACACCGTTGGACTATTATTTGTGTGGTGCCCTCAAAGATAAGTGTTACGCCAACAAGCCAGAGACAATTGACGCCTTAAAGGACAATATTCGTGAAGCCATTGGTGAAATACAGCTGCACACAATCGATAATGTGCTTAAAAATTGGACCGATCGTGTAGGCTACTGCATGGCCAGCCGAGGCAGCCATTTGAATGAAATTATTTTCCATTATTAACCGGAAGGATTGTGCTTTCAAATAAAAAAAGAAATTTGAGATAATATTCAGTAGTTTTTTTTTATAGCATTTTCAAAAAAAAAAAAAGTTATTTGGCGGACCCTTTATATATTTTTGAGAGAAGAAAGTGTCTTTATTAAATATATTAAATATGATCGGTTCATTTTTTGACCTAGTTCCCCTATGGAAATAACATCAGATATGAACTTTTTCATATCTGCATGCCACAAACTAGCTTTGTATGTTTATGTTCTGCTAGTATACCCTGTCGTGCTTCGTTACGACGACTTACCGAGACTTATTGACTTGTATGTTTTTATAATCAATTTTTTCTACGAAGTTTGTATTGTACAATTAAAATATATTATTTTATATATTTTTTAATTCAATGCTTGCTGATATGCAATATTTTTTCACTGGGTGCAAAAATGATAAGATTGTTCGGCTTTCCTACCCATGGGAAAAACATGGATTTTCCAAATTAAATCCGGCAACTCTTAACGATTGGCCTTTAATTTAGAATATTATTTAGCAATATTTAATTTTTGCGATTTTTGATTTTACTTTTTATTTTTGGCGATTCTTTATTGTTAAGATTTTTTGATTCAGCGATTTTTGTTTTTTGAGATTTGCGGTTTTGGCAATGTTTGACTGTGGCGATTCTGCCCAAACTTGTCTTTGTATCTGTCCTAGTACTCGATATATATGATATATAAATAGTAACTTTGTATGGGAGGTGCCACGCGCAATTATCCGATTCCGCCCATTTTCGGCATGGCTACTAACATTAATAATAGGTGACCTCACACAAATTTGCAAAGCTCGTCCAGTCATAGTACTCAATGTGTGAAAATTAAGTTTTGAGAAAAAAACGCATTTAAAGTTTCTACACCCTTTAAGGTACCAGAATCCACCGTTTTTGACACAACCCGTTTTTTTTCGGAGAAGGTCACGTATGTGTTATTAAAATTCCAGCCCACTATAAATATCAAAACAATTTATAGCCTATAGTTCTTTCCAGATGCACAGTAAGAGTCTGTAAACATTCCAGGCTTAGCCTCTTATAAGTGACAAGCAAATAAACATACATACTGTCGCTCTTATACATACTAGCAGAGCCCAACAATCGAAATTCGAGTGCAAATTCTAGGAAATTTTATTTTTTCAACCAATTTTTTCTTTAAATTTTTTTTAATATATATAATATATGACTATATATGAATATATATATATATGAATATTTAAATAGAATTCATTTTCGGCATGGCTACTAACATTAATAATAGGTGACCTTACACAAACTTGCAAAACTCGTCCTGTCATAACTAGTACTCAAGTGATATTAAAATTCAATATCAAAACAATTTATAGCCTATAGTTCTTTCCAGATACACAGTAAGAGTCTGTAAAAATTTCAGGCTTAGCCTCCTATAAGTTATAAACAAATAAATACGTACTGTTCTCTTATACATACTGGCAGAGCCCAGCACTCGAAATTCGAGTGCAAATTCTAGGAAATTTTTTTTCAACCAATTTTTTTTCTCAAAAATTTTTTTTAATCTCTATGTATATGAAAAGTTTATGAATATATAAATAAAATTCATTAAATTGCATTATAAATATTCATTGAACACACAGAAGATATATAAATGGGTTTGTTAATAAATAATTTTATAAGAGCCTAAAAGTATGCTAATCAACTTTAGCGAATTCACAATTCAACACAGTGCTTTTAATATTTCTGTGGTTTTCTAGAATAACCGCGTATGTCATAAAATCAAAATGTTCAGGGGAAACAAAAACGTCATATTTGAAATTATGGGCTCGATGTAAAGATTTTAGAGCTTTTTTTTAACAGTTCTGTAGATATGGGCAATAAATACTTTATATAAAATTTTGAGTCAAAAATCTTCAGAGGAATAGATCCTAGAGAAGGAAGAAAAAAACAATATGTAAATTACAATTAAAGTGTGTGCAGATAAAACAACTTATGTCGACAAACGTCGAAAAAGAAAACTACCAATGCAACCACCCATGTAGACATAAGTTGTTGTTGCTTGAAAAATGGATTTTTTTTGTTCGTCAACAAAAAGTTAACGGGACTTAGGATGAGAATATAACAACGTATCAAGAATAATAGTGACAAAAAATAACAGAAATAAAGACACAAGTTTTTATAAGTGGTTATAAACTGAAAAATAGTTCAAAATTATTTTGCATTTTTTTTCATTAATAACAACGTATGACGCTATGTGTCGTTTTCTGAGAAAATAATTTGTCAGCGATCAAACGTAGGTTGACATACGTCATTAGTGCTGCACATTAATTTAATAAACATTTAAATTACGTTGTTATTTAAAGAAAAAAACTCAGAAATGGTCAATATTTTTTTTTTTAAATTGAACACATGTAAAGAGCCTTAAAAATTAATATATATATGGGCCACATCGTTAACTCAAAACTGACAAAAATAGACATACGCGGTTATTCCAGAAAACCACAGATTTATAATAAGCACACATACAGTTTGTGTTTTATGTTTTATGTGGACATCTGTAAAGAAAACCTTTCAAATGGTATATTTTATTGTCAAAATCGGTTGATAAATATAAGCCTATTAATATTATAGATATATAGATATCCAGTTATAGCCTCGGTTAAGTTGGATCCAAAACCGTCTCTAGAAACGCATGGCATATTGTGTCGTATTGTTGGGCTAGGCCGAATATAATTTTCTTAATTGCTTTTCTTAAAATATATACATATGGATATGAACAATGCTTTATATGTATTACGATTTTATTTTGTGAGTTTGGTTTGTGGATTCTCTAGTTTTCCCAGGTTATTTTAATACATTGTAATTTTCTTTTATAACTTTTGACATTTTCTTCCATCAATGAAACTATTTTTATGAGTCAAAATCGGTTTATCTAGGATTTCTCATATTTGAATTGTATTGAGTACGCGTACTTAAATTTTTCAATTGTTTTTTATACAAATGGTAGAGAAGTTGGATTTTCACAAATATACCTCCTCATTTGATTGCATGTAATATTATTTTTATTTCTATTTATCACGCGATAAATATGTAATAAAATGTTAACAAATCAAACAAATCAAAGAAAAATTATAAAAGTTTTTGACTTTGTGCCATTGACACATAATATTATTCATTTCATTCATTGTTCTCTCTCAAACTTTTACTTTTTTTTGATACATGTAATATTGAAATTGAAGTTTAAGTTTAATGAGTTGTAAAAAAAAAAAAAAAAAAAAAATAAAATAAATTTTCAATACCATAATGATTTGCTAAAGTTTTGTTTATTCATATAATGTTTATTTCTAACACCGAAACGTGTGTTTTTTTTTTGTTGAAATTTTATTTAAATTAATTTTGTTTTCAATAAATAGAGTTCATAGACCTAAATGCTTGGCAATTGTTTATAAATAAGCATAACATCATAATTTGTTTTTGTTTTCAGTCACAACAGTAAATCATTATTAAACTGAAACTCATTTTCCACACGGCATCACATTTAATATAATACTCGTGTTATCCCAGCAAAAAAAAAAAAATACATTACTAATACATTCAGTAGGAATCCCCAAATTTGAGCTATTAGTAATGCGACCAAATCAGGTCGTATCTATAATATTAATAAGCAAGGCGATTTCTTGTGACCGATGATTTGTTAAACAGTTTTCTCCCGATTTTGACCAAACGCATCTTATTTGAAAGGTATTTCTTTTTAGCTGTCCACCAGAGTTATTTTTTAAATTTTTTATTTATTTTAAATTTATTTATTTTTAATTTTTTTTAATTGCTACTAACTACTAACACATACATAAAATTATACAATGCTATGTCTGTGTTTATTAAATTTGTTAGACCGAGTTTTTAGGATGTCAGTTAAACTTAGTTTAGTTAAACTCAGATATTTTAACACCTATAACTTTCAAACTATTTGATTAAATCATTAAAAATTGTGAGTTTAGCTAAACTAAGTTTAACTGCCAACTTAGAATCTCGCTCTTAATGTGTTTTGAGTTAGTTTTCTTCATTCACAATAATAATTGCGTTGAATTGAAAAATAATTTTGGACATAAACCAATAACGACAATAATCGATATTTAAAAAGCGTTGGATTGTGAATTGGCTAAAATTGATTAGCATACCTTTAGGGTGTTTATTAAATGAAAAAATTAAATTTCCTAGAATTTTCACACGCACTTCGAGGGCTGGGATCTGTTAGAAAATATTAATAAGCAAGGCGATTGCTTGTAACCTACATAAACATTGTAGTTAACAACCGATTCTGACCAAACATATATCATTTGAAAGGTATTTCTCTTTAGCTGTTTGCCAGATTTACAGATTTTCATGTCAGTAACATTTTTTTTGGAGTAATGCTCATTTAATGTTGCTACTAACGCACACACAAATCACAGACTGTTGTGTGTGTTTATTATAAATACCAAAAGCCCTGTGTTGAATTGTGAATTGGCTAAAATTGATTAGCATACCTTTAGGGTCTCCATTAAATTAAAAAATAAAATTTCCAGAATTTCCACTCGAACTTTGAGCGCTGGGATGTGCTAGCTATTTATAAATATATTATTGGGGTTTCACCCTCTTTACAAATTAAATCAATTATTTCATCACTTTTTGTGGCGTGCGTACTTCATACAAAAAAAAAAATCAATAACATGATTTGTATGTAATTCTTTAAAATGTTCATTTTGTAACGCACCTAATTTTTTGCTGGGATATAATAGAAAATTCATTAAACGAAATATTTAACTTAACGTATAGATAGATAAATAGATATACGGAAGATAGACGTCATTAAATGGCAACTGTAAAAGCATTTAACATAAAAACGTTCATAATTATCGCTTAAGATTTGTTTTCGGCACAAACCTATTATTACCCAGCAAAAACAAAGAGAATTGCTTTAAATCGAACTGTTTTTTTTGCATACAAAGTTCCAACTAGCACCGACCGTTTTTTAAAAACAAATTCTAAAAATGTTAATGAAATATAATTCATTCTAATGATTGAGCTAATTAATTAATTAATTCTAATTTAAAAAAAAAATTGCAATAAAAATATATTTAAAATAACAATAAATGATGGCAGCCATATACACAAATATATTATGAATCCCACAAAAAAGAAATTTAAATAAATTTTAGTTTTGAAGTAAAACAAGTGTGTTAAATTCGGCTGTGTCGAATCTTTAAGACCCTCGCTGCGTTTTAAACGCAATATTACAACAAATGTCGGGTACTGCTACCACTTTAAAACTGTCGCCGATGTAATTAACAAAATGTATTTGTTTGGAAAAGGGTATTTTTAAAAAACATACTTTTTTAAGAAAAGGTTAAAATAGGCGTACTTTTTTTTTAAAAACGTATTTTTTTAATAAAAGGATACTTTAAAAAAATGGTACTTTTTTAACAAAAGCGTACTTTTTGAAAAACGCCACAAAAAAGAAGGATACTTTTTTAAAAAAATTTACTTTTAAAAAACGGTTACTATCGAAAACAGGGTACTTTTTTAAGAATCTGTTCTTTTTGAAGAAGTATTATTTAAAAAAATGGTACTTTTAAAAAGGGTCCTTTTTTAAAAAAATTTAGTTTTAAAAAACGGTTACTATCGAAAACAGGGTACTTTTTTAAAAACCTGTTTTTTGAAGTTGTATTGTTTAAAAAAATTGTACTTTTAAAAAAGGGTACTTTTTTTAAAAAGAGTTACTTTTAAAAAAAGGTTACTATTAAAAACAGGGTACTTTTTTAAAAACCTGTTTTTTAAGAAGTATTATTTTAAAAAATGGTACTTTTAAAAAAGGGTACTTTCTTAAAAAAAGTTACTTTTAAAAAAAGGTTACTATTAAAAACAGGGTACTTTTTTAAAAACCTGTTTTTTTGAAGATGTACTGTTTAAAAAAATTGTACTTTTAAAAAAGGGTACTTTTTTAAAAAGAGTTACTTTAAAAAACATTATTATTAAAAACAGGGATCTTTTTTAAAAACCTGTTTTTTAAGAAGTATTATTTTAAAAAATGGTACTTTTAAAAAAGGGTACTTTCTTAAAAAAAGTTACTTTTAAAAAAAGTTTACTATTAAAAACAGGGTACTTTTTTAAACCCGTTCTTTTGAAGATGTACATATTGTTTAAAAAAAATGGTACTTTTAAAAAAGAGTACTTTTTTAAAACTAGTTACTTTTAAAAAAACGTTACTATTAAAAACATGGCATTTTTTTTAAAAACATGTTCTTTTTTGGAATATCGTTTTTTTTAAGGTACTTATTTTAAAAAGTACCCTTTTTAAATAAAAATTACTTTTTTTAAGAAATATTCTTTTTTGAGAAGTTAATTTTTTTTTATCTACACTTCCTTTTTAAAAAAAATCCTTATTTTTAAAGTACCCCTTTTAGAAAAAGGTATTTCAAAAATGGTTATTTTTTTAAAAGTGCAATTTTTTTAAAAATGGTTATTAAAAAAGGGGCAATTTAAAAAATAAATGGTATTTTTTAAAGGATAATTTTTTAAGAAAAGGGTATAAAAGGGGAATTTTTTTCAATAATTTATTTTTTTTTAAAACAGAGTACTTTTAAAAGGGCACTTTTACAAAAAAGGCTACTTTAAAAAAGGGTATTTTCTTAAAATGGGTAATTTAAAAAAAGGAAATTTTTTAAAAAGGGTGATTTTTTAAAGAAATGGGTAAGAAAAGGGTAATTCTTAAAAAAGATGTACTTTTTTAAATAAATTTAACTTTTTTAAAAAGGGTAATTTTTCAAAACAAGGATGCCTTTTTTTAAAAGACAGTACTTTCAAAAAAATTACTTGTTTTAAAATGGTACTTTTTAAAAAAATATATTTTTTTAAAAGATTTAAAAAAAAATTTATTTTCAAAAAAAGTTTTTTTTTAATAAAAGTTACCTTTCATATTTTTAATAAAAATATGATTTTTGAGATTTAATTATTAGAGATTTTTGTATATTTTAACCATATTTGCTTGTTTTTGCTTATTCTACTAAAATCTGCATATTTTTTCTTCAAAAGAAATATCGGCATTTTTTTAAGTGGAAACATTTTTTTAATACTAAAAAACAACCATGGAAATTTCACATTGTAGCAACTCTGGTTTAAAAGTTTCAATCGCTAAGCAAATTCATGAAGGCCAAGTATTAACTGTCGATCATTGTCAAATGCAAGGTTCAGAAAATACACACATCAAACACACAATGTTCTGTTCTAATGCTGCCAACACATATTTTTATTTTCATATCAATTATGTGTGTTTCTAAATTTTGTACGTTGCCGAACACAATCATGACGGTGTTTCGTTTTAATATTTCGTTATGTACACGAACATGTTGCTATCACGTATTTTTTGTTTCGAACACACATAAACCACACAGATTCGAGTGTAGCTTTATTTTAAGTTGGTATTCTTCTACGTGTAATGCTAAAAAAACAGAACATGCTCTTGAACGCGTACATCTAAAAATTAAAACATTATCCACTCGTGATCGGAAAAATCTGATACACCCCTATAAAAACGACAACAATTGTTTCAACCAATTTTATTTAAAAAAAACTAAAATAATTCATTAGCAGTTATAAAAAAATAATAAGATAATAATAAAAAAAAAAAATAAATATCAAAAGATAGTAATAAAATAGTAAACAGAGGAATTTTATATGTTCGCTTTTTTTTTAATATTTTTTAATTTTTAATTTTTTTTTATTAACTAAAGTTGTTTTTATTCGACCTTTTCTTTTGATTTTTTTTATTTTTTTTTATTTTTATTATCTTTTTATTTTTATTTTTTTATAACTGCCAATGAATTATTTTTTAAAATAAATTTGGTTGCAACAATTGTTGTCGTTTTTATAGGGGTGTATCAGAATTTTCCGATCGCGAGTGGATAATGTTTTAATTTTTAGATGTACGCGTTCAAGAGCATGTTCTGTTTTTTTTAGCAGTACAAGTACAAGAATGCGAACTTAAAATAAAGCTACACTCGAATCTGTGTGGTTTATATGTGTCCGAAACAAAAAATACGTGATAGAAACATGTTCTTGTACATAACGAAATATTAAAACGAAACACAGTCATGCTTGTGTTCGGCACCGTACAAAATTTAGAAACACACATATTGATATCAAAATAAAAAATATGTTTGTTTGATTTATAGTCATTTTTCAGACATTTTGCAATTACTACTGTAATTAATATGCAAATTTTAATTTTGTTTAAATGGTCTCAAGAATATGTAAAGTGCATATGTAGGTATGTACAAAACCGTACATCACATATGACTTCTCTTACGAAAACTGAGAATAGTGGAAATTAGAAGTATAAATGCAAAAAATATTCAAAAATTCAAAAAATAATAACGATTGTTTGTTTGGACAGAGTTGTATCTTCTGAAATTAATACAAAGTAAAGCTGTATGGTACGAAAACTGAGTCTAACCACACTGCTCGTAGGCCTGACTTTAGGTGAGTGTGTTAAAGCGCTGACCAAAAAGTGCAAGTACGAGTGTATGTGAAGGTTCATGGTTCAAAACCTCACGGCCGCCCTAAGTAGAAAAAATTTTCATATAGAAACAATCTATTTCAATTAAAACATAACAATTATCACAATGTTCAATAAATCGCTGATGAAGGCTGAAATGCCAGAAACCGGTCCGATTAAGAATACAGTGCAGTTATGAATTTTTGAAATATATGCTTTCTTCTTCTTTACCACGCACCATTTAAATAAAAAATATGTGTTTGTTGGTCTGAGCTATGTTTGTTTACATATGTATATGTACCGAATTTTTTATTCAGTGTGTGTTTTTTCTGAACTCTGGTAAAATGTTACTGTTAAATGACGCTTATACAACTTTATTGAACATTTTTAATTAAAATTTACCAAAACTAAGTTAATAAAAAAAAAATAAAATAAAATAAAATAAACAAATTAAAATTTGTTTATCGAAAACGTAAGTTTTTTTTTAAATTTTTTAAAAATATTTGCAAAAAAATGTGTTTTTTTAAATGCCAAAAGTTAAAGAAAGAAAATCAGCAGTATTGCATAAACTGGCTCGGTTATATTATACACTATATGCTCTATCCCAATTTGTCGCGATAAAACTGTCTATATTAGACAACACTCAGATACAAAAAAAAAAAAAAACAAGTGAAGGAAAGGACATTTCGAGAAAACCCTAAAACCACATCACCCGACGATAAACATTATATGGACCTTTGTGAAGCCTTTGTATCACACTGTACAAAAATTCGCCACTTAAAAATTCAGGAATATCTTGAAAAATACACATCATTCAAAGTTCATTCTAACAAACACGTAAAATCAGCGTTAGAATCTACTGTTGACAAAATGAAACAAGGTATACAAAACTGTTTTCGTTGGATGTCTATCGACGAAACATCTGATTCATCCAACAGATATGTGGCAAACGTAATTGTAGGAATATTACACGTGGAAGAAGAAATTTCCGAAAAGCGATTTTTGATAAACACGGCAGTTTTGGAAAAAGCAAATCATTCTACTATAGAACGTTTGTTTGTTGATTCAATGAAAAATTTTTAAATAGATAACGAAAAAAATTCTTATTTTTGTAACAGATGCCGCCCCATATATGGTCAGAGCTGCTAGTGCGTATTTTACCCATATTTTACACACATGACACATGCCTTGCACATGGTGTACATAGAGCTTGTAAAAAAAAATTACAGAAAACTTTTCAAATGTGGACTCATTCATATCGAATGCCAAAAAAAAAAAAAAAACATTTCTAAATTCTCCCGCAAGAATTTAAATTCTACGAAAAACAGTTCCAAATTGGCCTCTTCCACCACAACCTGTAATAACTCGTTGGTGCACTTGGATAATGGCTGTAAATTAATAGGCTAAGTACTTTCATCAGTTCGTAGATATTTTTTCTAAGCTCAACTCCACTGACTCTTCAGCTGTGCACACGTGTCAATCTTTAACCCTTTCACGACCAAACCTAAACTGCTGGAAAATTTTTATTTATTTTGTGGATTCGTACTTAACGACCCAACATTTCTAAACAAAAGTGTCGTCAAAAATATTTTTTTCAATTTCTTCAATGAAAAAATTCATGGGACATATATCTGTGGTTTTCTAGAATAACCGCTTATGTCATAAAATCAAAATGTTCAGGGGAGTCAAAAAACATTATATTTAAAATTATGGGCTCGATATAAAGATTTTAGAGCTTTTTATTTAACAGTCCTGTAAATATGGGCAATAAATAATTTATATAAAATTTTGAGTCAAAAATCTTCAGAGGAATAGGTCCTGGAGAAGGACGAAAAAACAATATGTAAATTAGACTTAAAGTGTGTGCAGATAAAACAACTTATGTCGACAAACGGCCATGTAGCCATAAGATGTTGTTGCTTGAAAGGTCGTCAACAAAAAGTTAACGGGACTTAGTATGAGAATATAACAACGTATCAAGAATAATAGTGACAAAAAGTAACAGAAATAAACACACAAGTTTTTATAAGTGGTTATAAACTAAAAATAATCCAAAATTATTTTGCATTTTTTTCATTAATAACAACGTATGTCGCTATCTGTCGTTTTCTGAGAAAATAATTTGTCAGCGATCAAACGTATGTTGACATACGTCGATAGTGCTACAAATTAATTTAATAAACATTTAAAGAAAAAACTCAGAAATGGTCAATATTTTTTAAAAAAAAATTTAACACATGTAAAGAGCGTTAAAAATTAATATATTTGGCATCGTTAACTCAAAACTGACAGGAATGGATATACGCGGTTATTCCAGAACACCATAGATATATGAATCCCACAAAAACGAAATTTAAATAAATTTTAGTTTTGAAGTAAAACAAGTGTGTTAAATTCGGCTGTGCCGAATCTTTAAGACCCTCCACCTGCTGCGCTTTAAACGGAATATTACAACCAATGTCGGGTACTGCTACCACTTTAAAACTGTCGCCGATGTAATTACAAAATGTATTTGTTTGGAAAAGGGTATTTTAAAAAAAGGTACTTTTTTAAGAAAAGGTTAAAATAGGGTAGTTTAAAAAAAAAAACAAAGGTAATTAAGAGTTCATTTTTTAAGAAAATGTTCTTTTCGAAATAAGTACTTTTTAAGAATACGCAATTTTTTTAAAAAAGTTAGTTTTTTAAGAAAAAGTGTACTTAAAAATTATATTTTTTTAAAAAGCGTACTAATAAAAATGGTACTTTTTTTAAAGTTATTTTAAAAGTTATTTATATATTTTTAAATAGGCGTACTTTTTTTTAAAATCGTATTTTTCTAATAAAAGGATACTTTAAAAAATATTATATTTTTTTTTAAAAAGGTACTTTTTTAACAAAAGCGTACTTTTTAAAAAAAGGCCACTTTAAAATAAGAAGGATACTTTTTTAAAAAAGGTTACTTTTAAAAAAAGGTTACTATTAAAAACAGGGTACTTTTTTAAAAACCTATTTTTTTTTTTGAAGAAGTATTATTTAAAAAAATGGTACTTTTAAAAAGGGTCCTTTTAAAAAAAAATTTACTTTTAAAAAACGGTTACTATCGAAAACAGGGTACTTTTTTAAAAACCTGTTTTTTGTATTGCTTAAAAAAATTATACTTTTAAAAAAGGGTCCTTTTTTAAAAAAAGTTACTTTTTAAAAAAAGGTTACTATTGAAAATAGGGTACTTTTTTAAAAAACTGTTTTTTTGAAGATGTATTATTTAAAAAAAAAATGGTATTTTTAAAAAAGGGTACTTTTTGAATTCAAGGGGCGTATTTGAAATGAAAGTGACAACAGGAATAACCATGTAAAATATAGTATATCTTTTAAAAACAACTAGCAGATTCCAGCGCTTGAAATTCGAGTGCAATTTCTAGGCAACTTTATTTCTCAACTTAGCCAATTCACAAACCAACACTTTTATGGTTTATTATTATTGTGAATGAAGAAAACAAACTCTTCAACAAACACATTAACAAATTTAATAAAACACACATAGCATATGTATGATTTTATGTGTGTGTTAGTAGTAACTTTAAATGCAATTTACTCAAAATAAACGAAAAAATTTAAAAATCTGTAAATCTGCAAAACGGCTAAAAATAAATACCTTTCAAATAATATACGCTTGGTTAAAATCGGGTTAAAACGGTAGAACAAAACATCGGTCACAAGAAATCGCCTAGCCTATAATATTTAATAACAATACTGGATTCTTTTGTCTTGTACCGGTATTCGCTTCAAAATTTACTGCAACCATTACGAATTTATGTCAAATGATCTCATCATCTTTTAACTGGTAAAGAACGTTTTGGATTTAATTTATTTGTTTTTGGCAAAAAAAACATATTCATAACTTATTAATGTGTATTTTTGACACTGTGAGCAATTGACAGTGGGCGTTTGTTTTAATTACCAAACAAAAATTTAGCTTCTAACAGCAAAAAAAACTATTCAGAGTATTAAAATGTAACTGACATCATAGTTAAAGAAATCTAGTCAATTTGTCAAAGATTTTTTTTTATGAATCATATGAAAAAACCAAAAATGCTTATATAAATTTACCTGCTTTTGTAGAGGTCGGATCACCCTGGCGACAGTAGTCACCGAGAGAACAATAAAAATTGCGATTCTCTTCACGAGCCGATGCATTGGGCAGGAACATACTTAATACCGCTATATCTTCATTATTTTCTTTGGCTTTCTTGATACGATCGGCGCCGATAGTTTTGGATTGTATATGCAAACGCGAATTCATGCGCGACGATAAAACATCAACATCGGTCATTTTGTTATTGAATTTAGTTAAAGTTCTTTTTTTGTGGTTTAAATTTTATTTTTTTATGGTTTAAAATTTAATTATTTTGATTCGATGTATAAATTAAAGCACTTTTAATTAAGATATGAAAGATATTTTAATATTTTTTTTTATCAGAAAAAAAAAAAAAATGTTTAATATTCATAAGCATTAAAAAAGCTTATAAATCTTAGGCTCAAAATTAAGGGCAACCGGTATTAAAATTGGTAACATACAAATGCCCTATAAATTTAAACAGACCTATATTCAGATAACGAGAACATGTCAATCTCTAGCCAAATTTGGTTTTCACAACATTTTTGTATACGAACAACAACATAATTCTCAATAAACTAAATATGGTCACTACTAATTGATTAATTAATATAATAAAAAAAAATATTTATAACATTAATAACCCAAATAAATGTGATAGTTTTCTATAAGACCAGAAAACTTTTTCTCAAACAATATCCATATTTATAAAATATTTAAAACATTTTTTTTTTCTAAAAACGAATTGAAATACATTAATCATAATCATGCATCATGTTTCTATGGTTTTATGGTAGACTTTAGGTCTACTTGTTAAACAAGACAAATTACAATTTTTCCTAAAATATAAAATGACATCATGCAAAGACGACACACAAAAATATTAAAAAAAATTTTAATATTTTTTATTAAAAAAATTAAGATAAATCTTATTTAATTTTTTTTTATTAAACAAGAATTACGCAAGTTAAAGTTAAGATATTTTTGGGTTTTAAATTAAACAAAACAATTTGAAGCCAAAAAATTTAATTTTTTTTGAATTAAAATTGCTTAAAGTATTACACAATTTAATTAGAAGAGCCAAAGTACTTAGTTAAATCTATGCAAAATAAAAAAAACCCTGGAAAAGATGGAATCAAACCGATTATAAAACCGATTACTAAAAAAGATGTCAGATGTTTTTTATAATTATACTGGAGGACCCCTGCTGCTCCGCAGCATTTTATTATATTATATTAATTTTTATAATATAATACAATACCAAAATTTGCCAAAAGAAGTTAACGTACAGTAATGCCAAAATATGTCAAGATAAGTTAACAAACAGTAAAAGTAAAGTTGATTCTCCACGCATAACTTTCCTCAAACACAACGATCCACTGAGTGTTCTTAGACCTATGTCAACAGCCTACGTTAATTAGAACTCTAGTTATAGAGGTTTGAGAGAAGAAAAATATTGAAAAAAATCTTGAATGCAAAGTTTATTCATAAATTCTTTTAATATATAAGATTATTGGTTGTGTAATGGATATTTTCCTAAACAATTTAAAGAGGCCAAAATAATACCTAGATTGAAGTCAGGGAAAGACAAAATACTGCCTGAAAGCTATTAGCATGCTAAACGTTCTTGGAAAAGTTTCTGAAAAGTTTATTTCAGTGCAGAATTGGAATTTTAAACAATGATTAGTTTAGATTAAGGAAAGAGCACTCAACTGTACATCATCAGTTAAAAAGGGTGAACATAATTACTAGAAATAAAAGCAAGTAAGAGAGTTAAATTCGGCTGTTCCGAATCTTTGGCACCCTCCACCTGCGTCTTAAACTCAATATTGCAACCAATGTTGGGCACGGCTACCACTTTAAAACTATTGACGAACAATTAGTTTTGATGTCAATTGTTTTTTTTTGGCCAGTTTCTATTATAATTTCCTGTATAAAAAAGGTACTTTAAAAAAAAAATACAGTTTTTAAAAATAGTACTTTAAAAAAAGGGTAATTTTTGGAAAAAGTACTTTCTAAAAAAACTTGCTGATTTGGGAAAGGTACTTTTCCAAGAAAAGGAAATTTTTTAATAAAATTTACTTTTTTAAAAAACTTATTTTAAAAAAATACTTTTTGTACTTTTTTAAACTATGTACTTTTAAAAAGGGTAATTTTTTAAGGAAATTATTTTTTTTTTAGAAAAGGTAACTGAAAAATTATGTTTAAAAAAACGTACTTTTAAAAACAAGTATTTTTTTAAAAAGGGCAATTTGTAAAAAAGGACACTTCTTAAAAAAGATTCTTTTTTAGAAAAGGAAATTTTAAAGAAAATGTACTTTTTAAGAAAAGGTACTTTTTTTAAATAAAGGTTAATTTAAAGATAAAAAGAGTAATTAAAAAAAATGTATGGTACTTTTTTTTATAAAAATTTACTTTTTAAAAAAATTTTCTCTTTTAAGAAATGTAAATTTTTTAAAGGTAATTTTTTAAAAAAAAGTACTTTAAAAAATGAGTACTTTTCTTACATAAGTTAACTTTTTGAAAATGGGTACAATTTAAAAAAGGATTCTTTTTTAAAATGGGTACAATAAAAAAAGGTTTCAAAAAAATTTAATTTCTTAAGGAAATTAACTTTTTTTAAAAAAGTTACTTTTTAGAAAAAAGTACTTAAAAAATACTTATTTTTTAACAAAAGGTAATTTTTGAAGAAAATGTGCTTTAAAAAAAATTTACTTTAAAAAAAGGTAATTTTTTAAAGAAATTAATTTTTGGAAGAAAATGTAATTTAAAAATTGTTTTAAAAAAGAAAAGGTACTTTAATAAAAAAATTCCTTAAAAAACGTACTTTTAGAAAAAGTACTTTTTTAAAAAAGAGTACTTTTTTAAAATTTTTTAAAGAGTACTTTTTTAAATTTTTTTAAAAAAGAGTACTTTTTTAAAAAAGGGTAGTTTAAAACAAATTAACTTTTTGAAAAATGGTACTTTTTAAAAAAATTTACAATAAAAAAATTTCCTTTTTTAAGAAATGTAATTTTTTTAAAAGGTAATTTAAAAAAGATTACTTTTGTTAAAAATTTACATTTCTTAAAAAAGGAAAATTTTTTTTACAAAAGAATACTTTAAAAAAAAAATTTACTTTTTTAAAAAAATTTTCCTTTTTTAAGAAATGTAAATTTTTTAAAAAGGTACTTTTTTTTAAATGGTAATTTAAAAAAGAGTACTTTTGTAAAAAAGGTACTTTAAAAAAGGTACTTTAAAAAATTAGTATTTTTTTTATAAAAGTGTACTTTAAAAAAAGAAAAATACAACTTAGAAAAAGGGTACTTTTTAAAGGTTATTTTTTTAAAAAAGGGTGCTTTTTTAAAAGGTAATTTTTTAAAAAAGGGTACATTTTTAATGAAAGCTTACTTTAAAAATAAAAAGACCACATTTTCAAAAATGGAACTTTTTGAAAAAAGGTACTTTTTTAAAAACATTACTTTTTTAGGAAAAGGTACTTTTTAAAATAAAGCTAATTTAAAAATACAGAGTATTTAGAAAAAATGTATTTAAAAAAATGGATATTTTTTTAACGGTACTTCTTTAAAAGGAAACTTTTTAAGAAAATGTACTTAAAAATAAGAGTACTTAAAATAAAAGTTACTTAAAAAAATTTACTTTATATAAGAAAGATACTTAAAAAAAAAGTAAAATACCTTTTTAAAAAAATAAAAGTTTTAAAAAACTGTAAAAAATGTTATTTTAAAAATAATAAGAAAATCTTTTTTAAAGGGTACTTTTTAAAGAGGATACTTCTTTAAAAAATGGTCTTTAAAAAAATGCTGCTTCTTTAAATTTTTATTTTTGAAAAAAGTTATTTTTGATAAATTATATTTTTACTTTAAAAAAGTATACTTTTAAAAATACCTTTTTCCAAAAAGGACATTTGTAAAAAAGAGTACTCTTAAAAAATTTATTTTTATAAGAAAGGACTTTTTTAAACCTGTACCTTTTTTAAAAAAATATGTACTTCAAAAAAGGGTTATTTTTTTAAAAGGTAATTATAAAGGGAAACTTTTTAAGAAATTTATTTTCAAAAAGGGTACTCTAAAATAGGGGTACTTAAAATTAAGGTTACTTAAAAAACTTTACTTTATATAAGTGAACTCAATAAGTTTAAGTTAATTGTAAATATTATAAGATTTGCTTATTATTTTTGTAAAATCGATTGCAAATATAGATAAAACTAAAAACAAAAAAAAAACTTTATATAAGAAAGGTACTTAAAAAAAAGTAAAGTACCTTTTTTAAAAGGTAAAATTTAAAAAAACTGTAAAAATGTTACTTTAAAAATAATAAGAAAACCTTTTTTAAAGGGTAATTTTTAAAAAAGGGTACTTTAAAAAAAAGGCTGCTTCTTTAAATTTTTATTTTTGAAAAAAGTTATTTTTTATAAATTATTTTTTTTTACTTTAAAAAAGGATACTTTTAAAAAATACCTTTTTCCAAAAAGGAAATTTTTAGAAAAGAGTACTCTTTTAAAAAAATTTTTTTATAAGAAAGGACTTTTTTTAAACCTGTACTTTTTTTTTAAAAAATATGTACTTTAAAAAAGGATTGTTTTTTTAAAGGTATTTATAAAGGGAAACTTCTTAAGAAATTGTATTTTCAAAAAGGGTACTATAAAATAGGGGTACTTAAAATTAAGGTTACTTAAAAAAATTTACTTTATATAAGTGAACTCAATAATTTTAAGTTAATTGTAAATATTATAAGATTTGCTTATTATTTTTGTAAAATCGATTGCAAATAAAGATAAAACTTAAAAAAAAAAACTTTATATAAGAAAGGTACTTTTAAAAAAAAGTAAAGTACCTTTTTTAAAAGGTTAAATTTAAAAAAAAAAAACTGTAAAAATTTTACTTTAAAAATAATAAGAAAACCTTTTTTAAAGGGTACTTTTTAAAAAGGGATACTTCTTTAAAATAAGGTACTTTAAAAAAAGGCTACTTCTTTAAATTTTTATATTTGAGAAAAGTTATTTTTTATAAATTATTTTTTTTACTTTAAAAAAGGATATCTTTTTTCAAAAAGGACATTTTTAGAAAAGAGTATTCCTTTAAAAAATTTATTTTTATAAGAAAGGACTTTTTTAAACCTTTACTTTTTTTTTAAATATATACCTACTTCAAAAAAGGGTTATTTTTTTTAAACGTAATTATAAAGGGAAACTTCTTAAGAAATTGTATTTTCAAAAAGGGTACTCTAAAATAGGGGTACTTAAAATTAAGGTTATTTAAAAAAATTTACTTTATATAAGTGAACTCAATAAGTTTAAGTTAATTGTAAATATTATAAGATTTGCTTATTATTTTTGTAAAATCGATTGCAAATAAAGATAAAACTTAAAAAAAAAACTTTATATAAGAAAGGTACTTAAAAAAAAGTAAAGTACCCTTTTTAAAAGGTAAAATTAAAAAAAAAACTGTAAAAAATTTTACTTTAAAAATAATAAGAAACCCTTTTTTAAAGGGTACGTTTTAAAAAAGGATACTTCTTTAAAAAAGGTACTTAAAAAAAAAGGCTACTTCTTTAAATTTTTATTTTTGAAAAAGTTATTTCTAATAAATTATTTTTTTTACTTTAAAAAAGGATACTTTTAAAAAATATCTTTTTCCAGAGAGGACATTTTTAGAAAAGAGTACACTTTTAAAACATTTATTTTTATAAGGGCTTTTTTAAAACATGTAATTTAAAAAAAAAAATTATATACTTTTTAAAAGCTAATTTTTTAATGAAAGGTTCTTTTTAAAAAAGGTTACTTTAAAAATAAAAAGAGTCATTTTTTTAAAAGGGTACTTTTAAAAAAGTGTACTTTTTTAAAGAGGGTCACTATTTCTAAAAGCGTACTTTAAAAAAAAATTTACATTTTTTTTTTAGAAAAATACTTATTTTTTCAAAAAAGCTACTTTAAAAAAAGAGTAATTTAAAAAAAGGTACTTTAAAATAATACCAATGGCAATTTTTTTAGAAAGTATACTTTTTATAAAAAGGGTACTTTAAAAAAAGAGTACTCTAAAAAAAAATTTACATTAAAAAAACGTACTTTTAAAAAAGGTACTTATTTAAAGTAAGTTACTTTTATAAAAAGTACTTATAAAAAGGGTATTTCTAAAAATAATATACTTTATTTAAAGATTATATTTATACCCTATACGATCCAAATTATCATATAGATCTCAGTCAAATTGGGTTTGTATGTTTTTATTATATTCATTAATCAGTAGTCCAAAAAGAATCCCAATAGGACAATTCTTAGTCATAGGCCCCATATATAGCTGCTTCCCGATCTTCACTAAAATCTATCAAAAAACAAAAATATTGCTCAGATTTTTCTCAAATATGGTGTGTATATATTTTTTAAAAATATAAGTGACTTTACCAAATATGGTTAGGATCGGTCCTTTTTTCGACCTAGTCCCCATATAAATATAACATCCGATATGAACTTTTTGATATCTGCAGCCAAAAAAATTAATAACAGTACCACTCAAATTTGGTTTATGCTTATTTTCTATATCGAATTAATCGAATTAGTTGGACCGCAGAGATAGGGTCTCTAAACCATGGTATAGGGTATCGTATAGTCGGTCTAGACCTTTTATAATTTTCTTACTTGTTTTTCTTCATATTGGCTATTTTCTTTAAAATATCGGGATAACGGTAAACAAAATTGTGCCAACGTGCAACCGTACACACACCCTCGTGAAGCAAATGCCACAACCGCAATGACTACAACAATAAGAAGAATTACAACATATACATATATCAAGAAAAACAACAAACACATTGAGCATTTTAAATTTTTCAAGAGTTTTTTTCACCTTTTCAATCATATCACGTGACCTATTGGGCCGACTTTGATGATTTTAAACAGCAACTGCATCAGGATGTTAATAAACGACATTGTGCAAAAACTAAGAGGGCGTGACCGTAATTTCCACAGACAGACGGACAGACCGTCATCGCTGAGTCAACTTATCTTGTATTGAGGATCAGGAAAATATATTGTTTATAGGGAGTTTATTTCGATGCGTTACAAACGCAAAGGCAAATGTATATGATGTATATCCTCTGGACAGTGGTTTGAAGGGTTCAATTACATGAAAAGTACCGAAATTATTTTCCTAGATATTGAAAAAGCGTTTGACGTTGTATGGCTCGACGGCCTTATTTTTAAACTTAATAAATTTAGATATACCTACGATATGTTTGCAAAAATTAATAAGAAATTCTCTGACAGATAAATAGTTTAAAGTTAATGTAGGTGGAGAAACTTCAGCATAAAGAATTATCCCAGCTGGAGTGCAAGAAGGATCAGTATTGTCACTTACCCTTTTTTTTTGTACCCTATACCACTATATGGTTGGGGTATAATGACTTTGTGCTGCTGTTTGTAACAACCAAAAATATTTGACCTAGACCCATCTTTCATTATACCGACCGAATCAGAACCACTTTCTGCGTCGATTTAACGATGTCTGTCCGTCCGTCCGTCCGTCTGTGTGTCCATGTAAACCTTGTAATCAAATTGCAGGTCGCAAATATGAATATATTTTGATGAAATTTGGTACATAAGCTTTTATCGGCCATAGGATGAACGCTATTGAAATTGGTGAAATTCGGTCCATGTTCAGACCTACTCCCCATACAAATGACCCCTATGAAATCGACATAAATTGCCATAAGATCCAAATTATCATATAGATCTCAGTCAAATTGGGTTTGTATGTTTTTATTATATTCATTAATCAGTAGTCCAAAAATAATCCCAATAAGACAGTTCTTAGTCATAGGCCCCATATAGAGCAGCTTCCCGATCTTCACTTAAATCTATTAGAAAAACAAAACTATTGCACAGATTTGTCTCAAATTTGGTTTGTGTATGTTTTTCGAAATATAAGTGACTACCAAATATGGTCAGGAGCGCGTTTTTTTTCGACCTAGTCTCTATATAAATATAGCACCCGATATGAACTTTTTCATATCTGCAGCCAAAATAATTAAAAACAATTCCCCTCAAATTTGGTTTATGCTTATTTTCTATATCCAATTGGTTGGACCGAAACGATAGGGTCCCTAAATCATGGTATAGGCTATCGTATAGTCGGTCTAGACCGACTATAATTTTCTTACTTGTTTTTTTTTTGCTGATGTTTGTAACTACCTACAATATTTGACATAGACTTCTCTTATTATATTGATCGACTCAGGATCATTTTCTGAGTCGATTTCGCGAAGTCCGTCCGTCTGTCCGTCTGTGTGTCCATGTAAACCTTGCAGTCAACAGGTTGCAAATATGAATATATTTTGATGAAATTGTGTATATAAGCTTTAGTCGGCCAAAAGACGAAGACGGTGAAAATCGGTGCATGTTCATAGACCCTATACAAACGACCCCTATGAGTTCGACTTAAATTGTACTAAGAACCAAATCATCATACAAATTTCGATTAAAATCGGTTTGTATGTATGTGTTTATTACAATCATTAATTAGTACCCTTAAGTTAAACCCCGTAGGACCATTTTTAGACATAGTCCCCATATAAAGTTTATTCACCATCTTCATTTAAATCTACCTAAAAATAAAGATATTCCACAGATTTTTCTCAAATTTGGTTTGTAAATGTTTTTTTTCCAAAAATAAGTTACTTCATTAGATATGGTCAGGATCGGTACATTTTTCATGCTAGACGACATATCGACAGGTAACAAATTTATAACAATGACACACAAATTTGGTTTATGCTTAGTTGGACCCGAAACCCTTTCTCTTACCTCATGGTATGAGTTATCACAAAGAATATAAATTTCTTACTTGTTACATCTAATTTTAAAATACCACAATGTCAACCGATAATTCTACTATTACAGTCAACGGAAAAGTTTCCAGGAAAACAGATAAGCGATAATATTTTCTTTCAATAAGTCACCAAAAAAAAAATACCCAGTAATACTCTTTCTATTAATGAAACAATAATACCAATGCAAAACTCTACAAAGTATTAGACAAAAAGTTTTCCTTCAATAATCACGTCATTCAGTCTTTTGACAAAGCTATGAATTGTGGAAGAGTCCCATTTCCCTTTCTTCATAGAAACTCGCAACTTAGCATGGAAAACAAATTACTGCTTTATAAAATGTGTCACAGTTCTATAATGACATATGTATGGCTGTCAGGTTTGTATTCCAAGGAGTGCCAAAATATACCTTGAAAAACTTCAAGTTATCCAAAACAACAACTAAACAGTATTTAAATGATATCTTTAATCAACTAATTATTAGATTTGAAGACAAATGTAGATCTTTATAATTTGACATTATAAGAAATGTGTTTAATTAATTAATTTCTTCAACAAATTCTTAACAATTTAAAAGTTTTTCTTATCTCTGCCTCAAATTGTATTTTTTGAAAATTTTAAATATTTTTAACTAAATTCTCAAAATATTGTATGTATTAAATTATTTAAGTTTTCAAGTGATTTGATGATAATTAAATAAATAAAAAAAATAAAATAAATTAGAGGAAATAATTGTCGAATATGGTGGTTTTTAATTTCAAGGAAATACCAAAATTGTAAACTTCCATGTTTGTTAGTTCTTAGTTGGTGTAATTAAACCCAAGCATTAATCTTAATTAAGTTTTTGTTTATTTATTTCTTATTTTTCTTTTAATGATTAAAATGTTTAAAGCATTTCAATTTAAAGGAAGTTCAAAAAAGGCAAAACAACAACAAATGTTGCAAATGTTTATATTGAATTTAAGTGTTTTTTTTTTATAAATAATTTTTAAAAAGAGTTAAACAAAAAAAATCTATATTTAAGACTATTTAAAATGACCATTTATTTAATTTACCATTTACAATTTCCGTTCTATATTTTATATTTCTATTTGAGATTTTATAAAAGTTTCAAATACACATGCGAACAGAAAACAGGTGTGACATGACATTTCATTTGCCATGTTAAGCAGTTTTTTTTTTTTTGGCAAATCTTATATGGAATTCCCTTCCTTTCGGAACAAACAAATTGATTTTATTTTATTTATGAAAGGTGTTCTATTTTGCTTGGATAGAACTTACGAAAGGTATAGTTATTAGCCCAAACGAACTATCGTACTGCGCTCTTTTTTTTAACATTTATGATCGGTATACTATGGCAAATCATCGTGAATAGATTAACGCATGAATAAGGGTACTAAATTATTCAAATTTACTTTGAAAATCAGTCATCGCACATAATCGTCCATCTGAGCAAGCCATCCGTTGGACTGTGGGTAGATTTCATACCACGAACTCTCTAAATGATGGAATAGCACCAACACGTCGAAGGAATGTGCGTACTGAAGGGAATATCGCCGCTGTAAACGAAAGTGTGGGAGATGATCAAAAATTATTAATTCGTCGTTGATCGCATGAATTCGGGCTCCGTCGATCCACTACGTGGAAAATTTTGTGCTAGGATCTTGGCCTAGGTTGGTTAGGTTAGGTTGAAAAAGAGGAGCCATGTATACACATAGCTCATATCCGTTTTACCCGGATATACACTTAAGCCAGAAAGTCGGCTTGTTGTGCGCTCTACATCCTCGTGCTCATCCATTAATCTACTCCTTATTTAACTTAGGAGTTCGGTCTCGATAGCAAATCTCCTGAGTGCTTTCCAGTGTATCCCCCTAAGAGCCGCTAGGCCTGGTATGATTTCGTTGGATAAATTTCTGACCCTTGTTCCGGCAAATGCAGGGCAGTAACAAAGGTAGTGTTCTAGGGTCTAGTCATCCTCTCCACAAGCTCTGCATGTGGCCGATTCTGCCCGTCCTATACGGTATAGATGAGCCCTCAGTTCAGAGTGTCCAGTGAGGATGCCAATAATCCTACTCAGTTCCTTTCTATTTAGACTAAGGATTTCCTTAGTCTTCGAAGTGTTTGGAGATCCCCATAGTATCTTCGTAGCCTTACCCACGTCAGTTTCCTCCCAAATTGAAGTATGTGAATTAGTTGCCCACTCCGATAGTTTCAATTTGAGAGCCTGGAAAGGTATTGGGTTTTCCAAATTGACACCCTCCAGGAAAGAACCCTTCCTGGCCAGTTCATCTGCAATCTCGTTACCCATTATACCACTGTGTCCTGGGATCCAAATGATTTCAAGTCTGCCTCTTGTAGTGAAGTTTGCAATTTCTTCCTTACATCTGAGGACAGTCCTTGATCTAGTTTTGTCCGAGGATATCGCCCTGATAGCCGCTAGACTGTCCGAAAATATTTTCACGTCTCCGGGGCTTGGGATTGCCCGTACGTCAATAGATCTTATGCATTCCGTTATCGCGACCACTTCGGCCTGAAAAACAGAGTTGTGGTCCGGAATGCGTAGGTGTATGCCATTGGAACGGTCCTCATCATAGAAACCTATACCAGTCCTACCATGCAGACTAGATCCGTCTGTGTAGTAGTGTGACCCTGGAAGGTTTCGTAGAAAATTTTCGTTCAACCAGCTTTCCCTGTCAGGTATCCTCATACTGCAGGGTATGTTTGTCGACACTTCCGCGATTCTATCACAGCTAAAATCCACTGTGTTGAATTCCGGTATCTGGTCCAATATTGTTTGGTGTCTGGTCATATGGTCGGTGATGTATTCCCCTATTACTCTTAGTCGTAACATGGCCAGAGCTGCCTCATATTTAATTCTAATCTCGATCGGGTGTATAGATAGAATCGTCTCTAAAGCCCTCGTAGATGTAGTCCGTATTGCGCCGCTGATTCCTATGCAGCAGAGGCGTTGTATTTTTTGGAATGGTTTAATATAGCATTTCCTGTTCATTGATGTCCATGTGACTACGGATGCGTAGGTTAGAATTGGTCTAACGACGCTTGTGTAAAGCCAATGAGTCATCCTCGGGTTTAAACCCCATTTTGAACTTATAGCTCTTCTGCAAATGGCCCATATCCGATGAGCCTTCGCGACTTTGCTCTCAATATGGTCCTTCCAAGTGAGCTTTTTGTCGAGAATCACCAAGGTGATTCTAATCGTTTGTGTGATTCTAATCGTTTTGCCCTGGAAGCGGGGTTCATTGAATTCGACTATTTTCGTCTTCCTAGTAAAGAGGCATATTTCAGTCTTTTCCGGGTTCACATTTAATCCCCTTGGTTGTGCCCAATCGTATGCTATTTCGAGTGCATCCGATGCCTCCTACATAAATTTCTAGGATCTTTCCCCCTTAACAATGTCGCTACATCGTCTGCGTAGCAGACAGGTTGGAAACCCTTATCGGTTAGAATCCTTAGAAGACTGTTTATAGTGGTCACCTAGAGAAGGGGGGATAGAATTCCCCCTTGAGGTGTCCCACAGCAAACCTTGTCTCTTATTTTAATGCCACCAACCTCGCAACTTATCTTGGCCTACACCCGTATAAGATCCAGCTGTTGCCTTATTTAAAACCACGAGACCATATGCGTCGTTATTTCGCCAATTTAGATCTAGAGCAGTTGGAAACTGACCCGCAAAATTGTGTTCCACGATGAGGCTCACTTATGGTTTAACGGGTTTGTTAATAAACAAAATTGTCGCATATGGACTGAAACCAATCAACAAAAGACCCAACAGACTCCATTAAACTAGAAAAATGTATGGTTTGGTGCGGTTTACACGCTGATAGTATCAGCGGACCTTATTTTTTCAAAAATTAAGCCGAAGCTCGCATTGCGGTAAATGGAGATCGTTACCGCAATACGATCAATGATTTTTTTGTTTGAGAATATATATGAAATTGATCCGGGCGAGATGCGGTTTCAACAGGATCACGTTTCGTACCATACGACGACCGACAACCATCATAATCTGGCGATTAGTTGATTTCGAGAAATGGACCTGTCAATTGGCCTCCAAGATCGTGCGATTTGACACTTCTCGATTATTTCCTGTGGGGCTACGTGATGTCACTGGTTTATGCTGATAAACCAGCAACAATTGACGCCTTGGAGGCCAACATTGTTAGTGTTATTCATGACATACGGCCAGAAATGCTCTAAAAAGTGGCCCAAAACTGGACGTCCAGAAGGCACATCGTCAAGAAGAGCCAAGATGGCCATATGCCCGGAGTCATTTTCGAATGCTAATTTCATGTATTGGTCTTTGAATAAAAACATTTTTTTGATCAAAATTTAATTTTTTGTGTTATTTTTCACAATTTAAAGTTTTGTCGGCCTTAAAAGACACCCTTTATTATTTTTGGCCAGTTTTTTGTGTTTCTTCGTTATATTTTTCTTAAGGTCGTTGCTCAACTGAATATTTCAACACTTTTTTTCACTTTCTGGTACCCAAAATGTTTCTACTCTTCTTCAAATTGGCCTGTCTTGGGAAGAGAACTATTCTAGCTATTATACCTAGTACTTTTGCAGCCAGCAATCTTTGTCGGTCTATTCAGGATGATACAATATTCCCAATTTTATTTGAAATTGCTTTCGAGGAGTTAACAGGTCTCGTATAGCTAAAGTACTTTTGCGATGATTATCTCTCTCTGGAGGATTTTTCTAGCAGCTCCGCGTTTTTCAATAATTCTCTTTGGTTTTAAAGCATTTGTAACGAAGTTGTCAGCTAGTTCTAACAATATAGCATCAATCAGAGATGTCGCGACTTAACCTAATTTATTTTATATATAATTAAAATTTATGTTTATTCCCAATTAATAAAATTTAAACCAATAATTCACTGCTGTCAGAAAAAACTTGAGTTTTCAGAACTTTAAACAAAACGCATCTATTTCACGGTCCAGGTCAAATTGCAACTAGAACTAAAGAACGTCTCTGCTTTTGTTACTACAAGCGTTTCAATTTGTGGAACCAACCTTCTTAATTTTAAAGCAGTGATGCCAGATGTAAAAGTTTATAGTGGTCTTTATGGGAGTTTTTACAATTTCCGTTAAATTAAAAAAACTGTGGAACATTTTCGAGGTCATTGTTGGGGGGTGAGAAACTCCAACTCAGAGTGAAAGTACTAGGCTTGCATAGTAAAAGCTAGAAAAATTTTGGCATTCTTAAGCCAAACTTTTTTTATGACCTTTAATATTTACTAGGAGATTCCAGCGCTCGAAATTCGAGTGCAATTTCTAGGCAGCATTATTTTTCAACATAGCCAATTCACAAACCAATATTTTTATGGTTTATTATTATTGGGAATGAAGATAACAAACTCATTAAGAAATTTAATAAAACTCACAGCATATGTATAATTTTATGTATGCGTTAGTAGCAGCTTTAAATGCAATTTACTCAAAATAAAGGAAAAAATTTAAAAATCTGTAAATCTGCAAAACGGCTAAAAAGAATTAACTTTCAAATAATATACGTTTGGTCAAAATCGGGATAAAATGGTAGAACAAAACATCGGTCACAAGAAATCGCCTAGCCTATTAATATTATGGATATCATATGCCACTATGTGGTCAGAGTATGAGTTTGTGCTAATGTTCATAACTACCAAAAATATTTCACCTAGACCCATCTTTTTTTATACCGATCGACCTAGAATCACTTTCTGAGTCGATTTAGCGATGTCCGTCCGTCTGTCCGTGTGTGTCCATGTAAACATTGTAATCAATATTTTAAAGGAATTGGTGTTCAGACCTAGTCTGCATACAAATGGCTCCTCTGAGATCGACTTAAATTGCCATAATATCCAAATTATCATATAGATCTCGGTCAAATTGTGTATGTTTATTACATCCATTTATGAGTAGCCCAAAAATAAACCCTATAGGACAATTCTTCCTCATAGCCCCCACATGAAGCTGATTCCCGATCTTCACTTAAATCTATGAAAAACAAAAATATTGCACAGATTTTTCTCAAATTTGGTTTGTTTATGTTTTTGCAAAAAATAAGTGACCTTACTACATATGATCAGGCTCGATCCATTTTTAGATCTAGTCCCCATATAAATTTGACATCTGAGGTGAACTTTTTCATATCCGAAGGCAAAAATATTAATAATAATACCACTCAAATTTGGTTAACGCTTGAGTTATTTTCTGTATCTAATTAGTTGGACCTTAGAGATAGGGTCTCTAAACGCTGGTTTTTCAGCTGTAACTCAAAATCCAATGATAATTTCTCATTGTATTCTTTAGCAAAATTGTAGCTAAGGCTTAAATAAATAATTTTTATTAATATATCCATGTAATAATCTAACCAATAAAAACAAAGTTTTTATTAAAAGTCTTTCTTTCCTTATGTATATGAGTTTTGAATCTCTCAGAGACTGTGCGTGACTTTGCGTGACTATTTTAAAATTAATCCTTGGTCACAAGTCTATGGACAAAGTTTCAGATCCATCGGATGAGGGGAAGTGGGGTTTAAATCATTCCGTGGCTGTGCCTGACTATCTTTAAGTTAATATTTGGTGACAACAAGTCTGTGGACCATGTTTCAGATTAATTGCATGAAGGAAAATGGGGGTTCAATGATCCCGTGAATGTGCGTGGTAAAATTAATCTTTGGTCACAACAAGTCTATGAGCCAAGTCTCACATTGATTGGATGAGGGGAAATGGGGGTTTAAATCACTCCGTGACTGGGCGTGACTATGCGTAAATTTGTGTGACTATCTTGAAATTAATCTTTGGCCACAAAACAAATCTATGGACAAAGTTTTAGATCGATCGGATGAGGGTAAGTGAGGTTTATATGTCTCCGTGACTGTGTGTAACTTTGCATGACTGTGCATTAGGGTGGCTCTTCATTATATGAAGGGAAAAAAAAAGTGTTCAAACTCTCGGTCAAACCCCCTGAAAATATGCAAATAGCAAGAAAGCTGAAAATACAAAGGTTTGGGCCAATCAAAAAACATTTAGTCGTGCCTCAACGCGATTGAAAATTTCAAGTGTGTTATATGGGGGTAAATATGACTTTTTTTTTTCAGATTTTGCGCAAATTTCGTTCTATAGTTTAATTTTTCCGACAAGTTGTTGTATAATTCGGGATTAGTATTAAATTATCTTTTCAAAAAGCTACGAAACTTCGAAATCGAATAAAACATCGCCAAGAAATAGCAAATGCCCCAGACCACTTTTGTGCCAAAAAAACTAGGTCATGAAATTTGATGGCATTTTTTTTCAACTTTAAAAAATTGATTAAAGCCATAATTTCTTTTTGGTCTCTATACTTATAAGGACTCAGATGTGAAGTATTGTTTTATTACCACGTTGGTAACCCATTGCGCATTGAGGCCGAAAATGGGAAATTTTTTTGATAAAATTTTGAAAACTCCTTTTTTAAGTTTTAAAAAATTTTCCCAAACAAAATTTATAAAACTGGATCTAAAACTTAAGGGTTTTGTTAAACACATGTCACAGATTAAGTGTGCAAATTTTTAAGTAAATCCCTACGCAGGAATTTTTCTTGACAAGGATTTTATTTTTGTGGATTTCGAGAAAAATGGGATTTTATTAAAATATTTTGAAAATGTACTCTTTCTAAATACTTTGTATCAAAAATTCATCATTTTCCTACTTTTAAATGCTATATTTTATTCCAATAGCCTAGGGTTTCGGAAAAAAATAATATGACCCCATTAACCCATTTGTAGTTGGGGTCACATATGACCCCAAACTAATAAAAGACAATTTATTCAAAAAATTGAAATATTTTGATAGTGCTGTTGAATTTTTAGATGTGATGCTTAAAATATACTAAACAAGTGTGTAGAACTTCCGCTCCTAAAATTTGGGATAAATCCGAGAACGTTAACCCATTATTTGCCAAGGCCAGCTTTGGATTTTAAGATATTTTTAAATAAAAATGACTGAATCTGAGTTTTTCTGTTAAACTCGATGAAACCACTATTTCGAATTTAAGAAAAATAATTCGGTTAATTTTTATTTATTTAACCCTTCAGTGCTCCTGGCATCAAAATAATCCATTGCGGTATATCTTTGGTGCAATTATCTGCTTATTGCTCGCGAATATAAATTAAAACAATAAGAGGACCCACAAATAACCCAAAGGTAATAAAAAATAATTTATTAAAAAGAATATGATATACATTAATATTAATTCTATTTATTTATTTATTTAAGGATGTTTTAGTGTGCGATTCAAATTGTTTTCTGTAATCACTTACGACTTGCAATAAGTATTGATTTTCTTTAATTTTATATTATTATATTAATTTTATATTTCATATTCCTTTGAATAAATTGTCTTTTATTAGTTATTTGTGCGTCTTCTTATTGTATTTAGAAAAATATAGATAGTTTTTATACATAAAATAATTTTATAACAAAGTTGGTTAAAAGTTGTTTTAAAAGTTTTGTCTTTTATTAGCTTGGGGTCATATGTGACCCCAATTACAAAAGGGTTAATGGGGACATATTATTTTATTCCGAAATCCTTGGCTATTAAGATAAAATATAGCATTTCAAAGTAGAAAAATTATGAATTTTTTATACAAAGTATTTAGAAAGAGTACATTTACAGAATATTTCACAAAAATCCCATTTTTCTCAAAATCCGCAAAAATAAAATACTTGTCAAAAAAATTCTGGCAGAGGGATTTACTCAAAAATTCACACACTTAATCTGTGACATGTGTTTAACAAAACCCTAAAGTTTTAGATCCAGTTTTTTAAATTTTGTTTAAGAAAATTTTTTAAAACTTAAAAAAGGAGTTTTCAAAATTTTATCAAAAAAATTTCCCATTTTCGGTCTCAATACGCAATAGGTTATCAACGTGGTAATAAAACAATACTTCACATCTAAGTCCTTATAAGTATGGAGACCAAAAAGAAATTATGGCTTTAATCAATTTCTTAAAGCTGAAAAAATGCCATCAAATTTCATGAGCTAGTTTTTTTTAGCACAAAAGTGGTCTGGGGCATTTGCTATTTCTTGGCGACGTTTTACACGATTTTGAAGTTTTAAAGCTTTTTGACACGATAATTTAATACTGATCCCGAATTATATAACAACTTGTCGGAAAAATTAAACTATAGAACGAAATTTGCACAAAATCTGAAAAATAATCATATTTTCCCCATATAAACACACTTGAAATTTTCATTTGCGTTGAGGCACGACTAAATGTTTTTTGATTGGCCCAAAACTTTGTACTTCTCAGTTTTTTTTTTGCTATTCGCGTATTTATAGGGGGTTTGACCGAGAGTTTGAACACTTTTTTTTTATTAAGGGCCACTCTACTGTGCATGACTATGTCAAAGTTAATCTTTTTTCACAGCAAGTCTATCGATCAAGTTTTGAGATCGCTCGAATAAGGGGAAATGGGTATTAAATCACTCCGTGACTGTGCGTGACTATGCGTGACTACCCCAAAATTAATATATAGTCACAACAAGAGGGGGAAAGACAGACAAAGAGTATGAGTTAAAAGAAAGAGTTTAAAAAATAGAACAAAAAATACTGCTGTATGTTTGATTTAATATTAAAAATATCACTCATACGTACACATCTATTCCACTCTACAAATTAATAATAATCATACGTCCTGTATATGTTCTGTTATTAAAAAAAAATGACAAAAAAGGAAAAAATAAAATATTTCGTAGATTTCATAAAATTATGTTAACTTTATTTGCTGAAGCTATTTGCTGAATGAGAAATCAGCAATGGTTATTGAGTTATAGCTGAAAAACTAAACATACAAACATCAAGATAAGGGAACATATTAAGAGGTCGTAAGAAAAAGTTTGGCCTGAGAATGCCAAACCCTTTGGAGGTTTTACTATACTGGCAGAGTACTTTTACCCTGACTTGGGAATTTGTCACCACCACAGCGAATATGTTCCAGCTATATTCAATGAATTCATCCCACGTTTGATTTACATAGAAATTTTATTTGAATAAAATATAAAAAATAACTCAATTATTTATAGAGTCTTATTTCTCTAAGTTAAAACTTTTACAATTTAAGAAAGGAAACAATTATAAAGAAATATTAACGAATATTGCTTTATAAATTCAAGAAGTAACTTTATATTTTTTTAGAATGTAATGTTTTAAATACCGTTGAAAATTTGCATAAATAGTTTTGCTTTTGAAATGCCTTCGGTATTAACACAAACACTTGAATGCAACTAACTTTAAACAATTTTCCATTCATAATTCTCTTAATGTTTAATCATAGTTAAATTAAATAATAAAGCAAAAAACATTGGCATCTATGTTCTGCAAGACAGGTTATACAGCTGTTTCGAGTCGAGCTACCAACCCTCATCAGTAAAGAGTTAAATTCATATACTTTCTCTGAAACCAACTTAATGAGAATCCAACAAACTGAAATATAAAACAACTTTGCCACAAATATGTTTATATATGAGTATGCATCGCATACTACAATATACGTGTTTGTTTTAATATTTTAAATTTTTATATGATAAAGATAGAAAATAAGAATTTTTATACCCTATACCACTATGTGGTTTGGGTATAATGAATTTGTGCTGCTGTTTGTAACAACCAAAAATATTTGACCTACACCCATCTTTAATTATACCGATCGAATCAGAATCACTATCTGATTCGATTTAACGATGTCCGTCCGTCTGTGTGTCCATGTAAAGCTTGTAATGAAACTGCAGGTCGCAAATATGAATATATTTTGACGAAATTTGGTATATAAGCTTTTATCGGCCATGGGATGAACGCTATTGAAATTGGCGAGAATCGGTCCATGTTCAGACCTAGCCCCCATACAAATGACCCCTATGAAACCAACATATATTGCCATAAGATCCAAATTATCATACAAATCTTAGTCAAATTGGGTTTGTATGTATATATTACATCCATTAATCAGTAGTCCAAAAATGATCCTTATTGGACAACTCTTAGTCAGAGACCCCATATAGAGCTGCTTCCCGATCTTCACTTAAATCTATCAAAAAAGAAAAATATTGCACTGATTCTTCTCAAATTTTGTTTGTATATATTTTTGCAAAATATAAGAGACTCTACCAAATATGGTCAGGATCGGTCGGGGCCTAGTCCCCATATAGATATAGCATCCGATATGAACTTTTTCATCTCTGCAGCCGAAAAAATTAATAAAAATCCCACTCAAATTTGATTTATGCTTATTTTCTATATCCAGTAAGTTGGGTCTGAGAGATAGGGTCTCTAAACGCATGGTATAGGGTATCGTATAGTCGGTCTAGACCGACTATAATTTTCTTACTTGTTCTTTTTATAGTTGTAAATATAGGAAATAATAAATTAAATTACGATATATGTATATTGTAAATTATAGTTTTTAAGACAAGCATATCATTATAATTAGAACAATGCAGTTATATATGGAAAACTTAAATGCAGCTAAAAAGTTAAGGAAATCATTAATATGAATTCCACACATCTGCCTACGATAAATAAAACAAATACAAATAAAAAAATATTTAAGAAATGTAAAATATCACACCAGCAAAAAAATAAAGTCACTCGAAATGCAAACAAACTTTTTCAATGCAACCAAATTTTTTCAATGCAACCAAAGTATAGTTTCTAAATAAAGTTTTTTTTTTATAAATAATAGTAAACTGTTAAAAGACAAAAAAAAAAAATAAAATGAATGATAAGGGCTTCATTTCAAAACCGCAAGATTTTAACTTTCAACGGTCGAAATATGACACATTCTAAAATGCACACATTGACTTATCGATATGTGCTGTCAATTTTTGGTCATCTCTAGTAAAAACAGCTGGTTTGTGATATTATTTTAATATTCAGTGGTAATTTGCTATCCATCCGCTAAAGGTCGCTTCGACACTGCTATTATTTCTTGAATAAAAGAAAACACGTGTCGCTTTGTGGTGATAGTGGTTGCTTCTCCATGTGAAATTAGGTTAAATATACTTTTTGCACGTGTTTTTTGCGAAGCCAATGGTTGTATAGGGGAGCTACGAGAGTTTACCTTGGAGTTTTGGTTTCGTACCTTTTCCATTAAAATTTAGAATACAAACAAAATTATTTTAATAGTAACTCTCAAGTAGATTAAGTGAAAATAATCAAAGATCGTATCTGTTCAACGAAAATCAATACGAAAAAATATTCAATTGAGAAATGTACATGGGGGGATTTCACCAAAAACATTTTTCTTTGATTTTTACAAGAAAAAAATTAACCGCTGTAAAAATTACACTGTACATCAATCATTCTAGGGGGGTCATAAATTCCAAGTCAGGGGTAAAGTACTACGTCAGTATATTTAAACCTCTAAAGGGTTTGATGGTCTCAGGCCAAACTTTTTATGACCTTTCATATTTTTTCCTTGATGTTTGTTTGCTTAGTTTTGCAGCTAAAACTCAGAAAATAGCTTCAGCAAATCAAGTAGGCCTAATTTTATCGAATGAAATCTTAAAAAAAAATATACAAACAATATATATGTTTTTAAAATATTTTTTTTTTAAATTTCATAACTTATTCAGAGCATATGATTCTTATTTATTGATTTAATATTAAATCAAAGCAGAGCCCAATACACGAAATTCGTGTGCAACTTCTATGAAATTTTATTTTTTCATTCAATGTGTTTTTAAATCCATATAAATAAAAAATTTTAATAATATTTAAATAAAATTCATTAAATTTCATTATAAATATTTGTTGAACACACAGAATATATATAAACGGGTTTGTTAATATATAATTTTATAAGAGCTTAAAGGTATACTAATCAATTATAGCCAATTCACAATTCAACACAGGGCTTTTGATATTTATAATAAACACATACACGGTATTGTATAGTTTTTTATTTGAAGCTTAAGTATGTCGTTATGTATGTGTTAGTAGCTACTTTAACTGATTATTACTTTAAAAAAATGTATCAGATGGTGCACATCTGTAAAGATGGTGCACATCTTCAAATAAATACCTTTTACATGGTATATTTTTTGTCAAAATCGGTTGATAACTAAAAGCGTAGAAGCGGTCACAAGAAATTTGTGTGTCTATTAATATTATAGATATACATAATTATAGGCATACAATTTTGCTGAAACAAGAAATGATAAATAATACAGGGTTCTTGAGTTACAGCTGCAAAACTAAGCAATCAAACATCAAGATAGTGAAAAATATAAAAGGTCATAAAAACAGTTTGGCCTGAGAACGCCAAAGCCTGTCATGGTTTTACTATACTAAAGGGTCCGCCATCTAACGTTTTTTTTCAACTAGTGCTTATTTCGTGAATGGTAACACTTAGCTCATGTCTGATTTGACAGATAATTAGTTTTATCCTTCCGCTGAACGAATATGGTTGTGTATACGCTTGAACAACGCTGGGAAATATTGCGACATTACTTTGAAAATCATGGTAATGTTGCAAAATGTGTGCGAAAATTGCGTACGGATTTTGGAAGAAGAGAAGCACCGTCAGCTCCGTATGTTCGTTATCTTGTGAAAAAAGGGAAAGAAACTGGCATCCTCATCGATAAACCAAAGCGTGAAAAGCCAAAAACAGTGCGTACACCCGAGAATATTGCAGCTGTGGCAGAATGTGCGCGTGAAGCGCCATCAACATCAATTCACCGTCGGTCTCAAGAATTGAACATTTCGGAGGCATCATTGAGACGAATTTTGCATAAAGACCTTGGTATGACGCCATACAAAGTCCAATTGGTTCAGGAGTTGAAGCCAACAGACCATCCAATGCGTTTTCGCTTCGCTAAGTGGCCTGCGATCGACTTACAGAAGATGCCAATTTTGCCAAAAAAAATCATCTTTTCAGATGAAGCTCATTTTGATCTTGGCGGGTATGTAAACAAGCAAAATTGTCGCATTTGGGGCACAGGAAACCCGCTCGCATACATTGAAAAGCCGATACACTCAAAACGAGTCACTGTTTGGTGCGGATTTTGGTCCAGAGGCATAATTGGGCCATTTTTCTTCGAAAATGAGCAAGGAGTGGCCGTTACAGTCAATGGCGATCGTTATCGGGCCATGTTGAACGAATTTTTGTTCACAAAAATTGAAGAGGAGGATATTGGCAACATTTGGTTTCAATAGGACGGCGCTACGTGCCACACAGCCGAAGCTACACTCGATGTTTTGCGCCCTGTTTTTGAAGATCGCATTATCAGCCGCAGAGCTGATGTCGTTTGGCCACCTCGGAGCTGCGATTTGACACCGTTGGACTATTATTTGTGGGGTGCCCTCAAAGATAAGTGTCACGCCAACAAGCCAGAGACAATTGACGCTTTAAAGGACAATATTCGTGAAGCCATTGGTGAAATACAGCTGCACACAATCGATAATGTGCTTAAAAATTGGACCGATCGTGTAGGCTACTGCATGGCCAGCCGAGGAAGCCATTTGAATGAAGTTATTTTCCATTATTAATCGGAAGGATTGTACTTTCAAATAAAAAAAGAAATTTGAGAAAATATTCAGTAGTTTTTTTTATAGCATTTTCAAAAAAAAAAAGTTATTTGGCGGACCCTTTAGTAATTTTAGCCTGAATTTGAATTTCTCACCCCCCCCTCCCCCCCCAGACAACGACCCTGAAAATTTTATACAATGGTATTAGTTTAAGGAGAATTTTTTGCGGTTTACACGCCCCAAACGGAGTGTCGTGCTATGGTTAATGGAGATTGTTACGGCATCATGATCAGTGATTTTCTGTTTACAACAATCGGCTTATTGAAATCAAATTTTAGCGATAAGTTGATTTCGAAAAATGGACCTGTCAATTGACCTCCAAAGTTTTTTTTTTTATTAATCAACACTCAGGGGATGCCCCCTACAGATGCAATGCATTGTGTTGATCTCAGGAAAGATATAGATATAGGAAAGAGGAAAGAGGGAGTAGTGTGTTAATTTTTTTTTTTTTTCAGCGACAGACCAAAGCCTCTGGTGGGAATCAAACCCACGACCCCCGCATGATAAGCGAGCACGCTACCTACTGACCTACCGGGGCGCGATTTAACACCTCTCATTTATTTCCTATGGGGCTACGTGAAGTCACTGGTTTATGCTGCTAAACCAGCAACAATTGACGCCTTGGTGGCCTATATTGATCGTGTTATTCTGACTTACGGCCAGCAATGCTCGAAAAAGTGGCCTCCGGAATGTGCTTCGTCAAGAATAGCCGAATTTGCCCGAAACCATTTTCAAATATTAATGCCATCCAAGTATTGATCTGTAGAATAAAATTTTTTTTTTGATTAAACTTTAAACATTTGTGTTATTCTTTACGATTTCAACTTCTATCGGGCTTAGAAAACACCCTTTACCAATCGAAAAAGGTCCATACAAAAGTGTGTAAATTTGCTCTTATTGCTCTTTCAAATTTGAGAAAATTTTCCATTTTTCATAAATAAAACAAAATCATTTCTTTTTCTCATGGCACGAGATTTGTTCCAAAATATGCAAATTTCATGATGATATTCAAATGAAAGGTGTTGTGAAGACCTATCTAACTAATTTAATTTTCGTTGAAATATTACAAATCTCATGAGTAATTGAGGTTTGAACTTGGGAAATATTGAATTTTTAATTTTGAAGTCATCAGAGATCCCCTAACTAATAATTTTTACTGCGGAAAACCTATAATATTAATAGGCCAGGCGATTTCTTGTTACCGATGTTTTGTTCTACCGTTTTATCCCGATTTTGACCACACGTGTATTATTTGAAAGGAATTTCTTTTTAGCTGTTCACCAGATTTACAGATTTTTAAATTTTTTCCTTTGTTTTGAGTAAATTGCATTTAAAATTGCTACTAACACATGCATAAAATTATACATATGATATACGTGCGTTTATTTGTTAATGTGTTTGTTACTTAGTTTTTTATCTTCATTCACAATAATAAACCAAAAAAGTGTTGGTTTGTGAATTGGCTTAGTTGCGAAATAAAGTTGCCTAAAAATTGCACTCGAATTTCAAGTGCTGGAATCTGCTAGTGTTCTTTAATGGACTAGTACTCTTCGTAATTTTAAAACTAAAACAACGGAGAAAAAGAGAAAAAAAATATTACATAATTTAATTTTTTTTTTGGATAAAATCATTTTCAGCGACCCCGAAGCGACCTCCAAAAAATGTTAAAAAATTCTCAAAAAATTTTGTATAATAAGAATTAATATTCCGCTTTCAGAGTTGTAAAAATCAAAACAACATTTTTGGTGAAACGCCCTAATGTTCATGTGTTAAACATCACGTTTTGATGACAGTAAATTATTTTTGTTTTATTTTCAAATAAATAATTACATTCGGCAACGCGTTAAAGTTTGTGACTTTTAGAAACACTATGCGGATATAATTTAAATAACAATACTACTACTAGGTTTGGTTAATTTGCTATTATCTGCTTAAGTCATTTTTTGCTGGGACAGTTTATGTTACAATTTTAGATCTGTTTTTGATATCATTTTATAGATATACTCAAAGATATAGGCTTCATGTTTTACATTAACCAAATTCTGTCAAATAGATAAATTAATGAATAACTCATATAACCTGAAAGTTGGATAGTTAAGCGACATAATAAATATTAAAAAGCCCACAATTTTGAATATTCAAAAGAGTTAAACATTTTTTGGTTATTAACGTATTATTAGTTATTAACCAGATATTATGACAAGTTATACTCGTATAAGGTACAGATACGAGTATGTATGTTATTGCTTGAACTGATTTTTTACAGCAATATCAAGTCGATACCTTAGATACGCCTCTGCATTTTTTATTTCTATTTTTCTGGTTGCTCATAGTATCAAGTAGAAATTTGTTAATGACCAGCAGGTTTAAAGTGTAGTGCAAAGTAGAGTTTTAAGCCTAAAATTTATTAAAAGTTAATTTGTGTACGTTGGTGTTGGGTTAAAGTTATTTCGTTGATTTTTTTTTTCTTGATTTCAAATTTAAATATATAGAAAAATGTACTAGTATTTATGAATTTGGCAAAATAATTTTTTATTAAATCTCAAAATTACTTCCCTATTACTGAATTTTACAATTGTAAGGAGAGGAAACGAAAACATTTGATCTTCAGCCTGAATAACTTCAAACACTATCATTAAAATGATAAAGATCGAAAATAGGTTTTTTTTTATTTTTATAGAAAATAATAAAATTAAAAATACGGAGGGCACGCCGTTAACGCTAAATGTAAGCTTAGCAAAAACAAATTGTTTTTCTTGTTTTTTCAAAACAAAAAACAACATGTATATAGTAGTATGCGATGTGTACTCATATACAAACATATTTGTTTCAAAGTTGTTTTATATTTTAGTTTGTTATATTGGAAGAGGCTTAAATAGTATAACTTTGGCTTGAATTCTCATTTGGTTGTTTTCAGCAAATATATATGAATTTAACTTTTTACCAAACAAATTATCTACTGCTTTTGGTTACTGATGAGGGTTGGTGACTCTGCCTGAAACAGCTGTATAACATGTCACGCATAATATAGATCAATTTTTAAAACAAATGTGCCAATTTTTTTGCTTTATTTAAAGTAAAAACATTTGATCTTGAGCCTGAATAACTTCAAACTCAATCATTGAAATGATAAAGATCGAAAATAAGACTTTTTATTTTTATAGAAAATAATAAAAATAATCTGATTTTAATTTTTTTTGTTTAACGCAACATGAGGCAGCAATATACAGCCAGATTCGGGAATACGCGCTTCACTTCGACTGTGGCGAAGTTTATATTCACAATATCGAAAAAAAATCATTTCCAAAAATTATGCGCGCTAAAAATTATTAGTTTAACAGGCACTTTGATGACCTGAAAGGAAAAAATTAAGTATTTCCCAACTTCAAACCTCAATTACACGAGAAATTTGAAATATTTGGGTGCAAGTAAGATTAAATTCGTTAGGTAGGTCTCCGAAATACTATTTCATTTGAACACCGTTATGAAATTTTCATATATTGGTACAAATTTCATGAGGGAAAAATATTTTGTTTTATTTTTTAATATTTCCTCTAAAGTGACGAGAGAAAAATAAATTGTATTTTGAAGGAGATAATTTTACGCAATATTATTAATTTTACGCAATTAATATTAATATTTCGCGAGTTATTGAGGTCTGAACTTGGAAAATTCAAAATTTTTAATTTTAAGGTCATAACAAATTCCCCTGAACAAATAACTTTTACCAATATATTTGCAAGTTATAGACATAATTAAATATTGTAAAATTTTCTGGAGTAAAATTTTATTTTCAAATTTATATTTTCATAAGATATAAATCATTTTAAATTTTCTTGAAAATAAGCTGCCACAAACTTTAGTATTGAAATGCTATAAAATTGCTTTATTTCCAAATTATTAAAATTATTTAATGAAACTCCAATGAAATAAAAAAATTACAGAAATATATTCTGATTTATGTAACTATGAAAAAATATTCCTGATAGTTTAATACAAATCTGAAGAGGTCAGGTTGAATGACCGGTTAATTTGGCTTGGAATGACCCTTTCATATAATTAAAATAAATGACATCTCAGGTGCTTTAGTTAACATATGAAACAGAAAATGTGATTTAACAGTATAACAACAATGTAATTGTTACCGCGGATAATAATTTTTAATTGGAGAGTACTCGTTAAAAGTGATTTTTCTGGTTTTGTTAAAATAAAGCATCAGAGAAAAATAATAAGAAAATTATAGTAGGTCTAGACCGCTATATGATACCCTATACCATGCGTTTAGGGAACTGGACTTATTGTTTATAAAATCCAGATAAACCAATTCTGAATGGAATTTTTAATAAGGAATGATGTACGAAAATGTAAAAATACTCGGATAAAACTTCATATAAATTAATCAGTTTTTGTTATAGTTCATATGGAGGAGAAGCTGAGGATGATAAAATTTATGTTTTATCTGTCTTAAAAATATATTAAATTAAATAAAATAAAATATTTATAATAATTCGTTACGCCCTGTTAGCGCGAATGATTTAAATTATACATCAGACGCTCTGTGTTGAATTGCTAAAATTGATTAACATACCTTTAGGCTCATTTAAATATTCAAAAATTTTATATATATTATATATGTGACCTTCTCCGAGAAAACGGACCTAGTGTGTGAAAATTAAATTTTGAGAAAAAAACGCATTTAAAGTTTCTACACCCTTTTAGGTACCAGAATCCACCGTTTTTGACACAACCCGTTTTTTGACATACTAGGTCCCTTTTTCTCGGAGAAGGTCACATATATAGATTAAGCAAACATTGGAAGACAAAAATTGAATGAAAAAATAATATTTCCTAGAATTTGCACTCTAGTTTCGTGTGCTGGGCTATACTAGTATTTTTTAAAACTTGAAAAAGGAGTTTTCAAAATTTTATCAAAAAAATAATTCGGTCCCATTTACCCATTTTTGGCGCAATAGGTTAATAACGTGGTAATAAAACAATACTTCATATGTGAATACTTGTAAGTATAGAGATCAGTTTCTTAAAGTTTGAAGTTTTATAGCTTTTTTAAAAAGATACTTTAATACTGAAAGCGATTCATATAACAACTTGTCGAAAAAATTGTAGAACGGTATTTTCGTAAAATCTGAAAAAAGTCATATTTTTCCCATATAAACACACTTGAAATTCTCAATCGATTCCGGCGCGACTTTTCTTTATCGGATTGTCCCCAAACTTCACATTTATTAGTTTTATATAAAAAGGAGACAAACTCCCCAAAATCGCCATTTAAAAAAGTCCATATAACGAAGGACCACGCTAATGTGCATATAGATATGAATCAGCGATGTGCATATAGATATGATCTGCTTAGATCGGTCGGCTGCCCGAAGGCGAGTACACTCGCCCATTGTGATACCCTTTGGAAAATATCGGAAAAGTAGAGTTTGGAAAAGAGATAGATAATGTAGGGAGTATGAAAAAGAAAAGAAAGGTGATAAAGAGATCTTTCGTTCGCTATGCGTCCGTCCTGAACCAGATTACTTCAAGAAGTCCACAAGGTCGCCTATCTACTACTCAGCCCAGGTTATCGAAGAATCTATGTCCCAGATATCTGAGGCGGCGCATAGCACTTAGGCCCCATTGAACAAATGCCCCAAAAAAATTTACGAATGTGATTTTTCTTTATCCGATTGTCCCAAACTTGACATTTATAGTATTATATAAAAAGGAAACAAACTCCCCAAAATCGCCATTTAATAAAAGTCCATATAGTGTAGGACCACGGTAAAGAATCAGAGGTGTGTATATATATATATGATCAGGTTAGATGGGTCGCCTGCCCGAAGGTGAGTACACCCGCCTATTGTGATACTCTTTGGAAAATATCGGAAAGGTAGAGCTTGGAAAAGAGATAGATAATGTAGGGAGATAGGGAGGGAGGGAGCCCTATTCCCTCAAGAAGTCTACAAGGTCGCTTAGTGGAGCATCTACTATGCAGCCCAGCTTATCGAAGAATCTATGCCCTAGATATCTGAGGTGCCGCTCCTTCAGTCCTGGACATTCACACAGCAAATGTGTCACTGACTCCTCCTTGTCCACATCCATTAAGCTCCTACAGAAGTTCGGCCATCCGCCCTATCACACAGTGTCCAGTGAGTACTCCTATAAGTAGGCTGATTGTTCATTTACCAAAGCCAAGTAGTGCTTTCGTTTGCCTTCGATTAGGCAAGGGCCATAGGATCTGGTATATTCTGCAAAAAGTCAGTTGTGTCCACCTTGTCTTTAATTGAAGATCAACTGCCTCTTCAATTAGATTAGACAGCTCGGACAGCTCGGATAGATTGATTCTAATATCAGTGTCCATCGCCCCGCTCAAGGATTCTGAGCCCTTCCGCGTCGTCAGCCAGCTCGTTTCCTTTGACCCCTCTATGTCTTGGAACCCATATTAGACTCACGGTGAGTTGTCAGATGTGTTCGAGGGACCTGATACATTCCCTCTCACACTTCGTTTTAACTGTCCTCGATTTCAAAGCTTTGAGAGCAGCAAGACTGTCCACCCAAATATTTATGGTCGTTGGAGCCATATCCCGGCCTGAAGAACGCTACATTTGTCAGGCATCCTCCGAGACACCTAAATATAAAGCTGCTCAGTAGGGCGGGTCGATTTGTAGGCAGGCAAAAAAATCGCTCAAGTGAAAATCGTATTCTAGGGATCAAAATAAGAAATTTTGCCCGAGGAACCATACCTCTAAAACGAATTCTGAAGTCCTGACTTTTGACCCGTAGGGTCAAATTTTGAAAAATCCCACTTTGACCTACTTAGACAGCTCCAATCGAGTCCAAAAGAAATTTTTCTTTGAAACAAAGTAATTTCGTCTTTGGAGCCATTTAAAAGACACCATCTTTGTTTTAACAACGTATTTTTTTGTGTGTGCGCTTGCTTAATTTTGTTGCTACTGTTCCTTGGATTGTTATGTTATTGTATTAAAGTTTGAAATATGGATTTTTCCCGTTTTTTTTTATATTTTCTTTAGTTTACAATGAATTCACCATCCTCTACACCGCAAGATGGACAACAACAACATCTACAACTATCGAAAATCCAATGAGTCATATACCCAAGCATAATGTTACTGTTTTTGGTGTGTCTACCGATTTGACTGATCTTAATTTACTAACCCATATGGAGATCTTGAGATATTTTTTAACTTGAGCTAACGCGCTAAAACAGAAAAAAAAAGATTTCCTAAAAATCATTCACTATTCAAGAACAAGATAAGTTGATTGGAATTTGGGAAAAACTTGGTATGGAAATAATGCCGAAAAACATTGTATTTATTAAATTGAAAAGATTGCTTGACAAATATCAAGAACAAATCCAGAGCAAAAAGAAAAACCCAAAATTTTCAGAGTTTGTAAAATCTCTGGAAACAATTTTTTACATTGGAACATATAAATGCGATTTGCAATTGTGTTCATACGGCTTGGTACCAGAACGCCTCAAAGAGTTTATGCACGATCAACATAATCAGAGGAGACTAACAGTGGATGCATTTGTGATGGAAATTGAAGAGCAAGGAGCAGCGTCTTTGTCATCAATGCCAACATATCAAGATCCCGATCATTCAACATACGCACCACCATCGGTTCAGTGTTGTTTGATGATAGCAAAGAAAAGCGCGACTGTGCTATCAAGAAAATTCTACGCTATCGAACCGATGTTGACGACCCAACGCAACTTAGAGCTTATAAAAAAACCAGATATAAACTTTAATTGCACAAGTTACACGGAAATGATCAATTTGAATGATATAAATAACATATTTGAACCACCATTCACGCGAATCATTCCCTACGATACATTGCAAGAATATTTAAATCAAGATGGTCCACCGTTTAATGATCCAAAAATTCCATCACACATACGGAACGAATCGTTAAATTGCTAGCTAGCGTTTCCAAACGAGTTATACCGGAAGTAGAGGCGAAATTGCCCAGACTTGAAAGCAAAAAAATACTTCAAACAATAATTTTTGTTAGTTTCTTTTCTATTAATAAGTTAAATTCATTTTTTCATATACATATGTTCTGACAAAATGAATTTCTAAAGAGAAAAAAAATGAAATGTTTGTATGGGGAACCCCCCCAGGGGGTTCCAGGAGGTGTGCCACTGGCATGGGTGGATCGGCCCTCCAAAGAGTGTGCGGGTCGGGCATACATTTGGACTCGATAGGGATTTTTCAAAATTTGATCCTACGGGTTAAAAGTCGGGACTTCAGAATTCGTTTTAGAGGTATAGATCCCCGGGTAAAGTTTCTTATTTTGATCCCTAGAATTCGATTTTCTTTGTCACTTGGGCGATTTTAAAATCGATCCGCCATACTGCTCAGAGTAGATCCCTGACCCTGTTTGATTGTTCTTTTTGATTGTCTGTTTTGTATATGTGAACTATAGGTTTACCGATGAGATTAAGAAAATAACCACTCCCTTTAAACCAGTGGTGGCCATCGAGAGAAGTGAGTTAGTAGTAGTGTTTTTGAGCATGTGTTAGTTATACTACACTGATCGAAATCCATGGACGTAACACAATGCCAATATTAAATGGGTTTGTGTAGATTTTGTATGAATATTTATAAGAATGACTAAAAGGGAAAATAGTTGAGTTCACGAAGAATATGGTAAAATTTTATATATATTTTGTTGTTTTTAAATATTAAATCTTACATTCTGAAAATGTAAAACAAAATATAAAGAACATTTAATCTTTTTTATCCATAAGTTTGAAGTTTATTAAATCAAATAAGTAAGAAATTCATTTCTTTAAAAAACGAAGAAAATCAAAACTTAAAAAGATAAGAAATTTCAAAGGTTAATAAGTGGTATGTTACCAAAAACTAAAAAACTTACCAGCATGCAGTAACTGGATATTTTTTAAAATAAAAAATTATTATAAAAGACAGCTATAATGTTGTCAAATGGAGGCGACCGTATGTAATTTATAGAAAATGTTTAATTTATAGCAGATTCAACTGCTTTGCGTAACTTAGTTTATCAAGTCTTCGGAATTTTCTCAACATTTTTGGTTTCTTTTAAATAAATATTCTCTGTGTAGCTATTAAAAAAATTACATATGAATTTCAAAAGGCAATGCGACACAGACCTGCTTTGTTCCAAAGCTTTCATAAGACTGAATGAAATTGTTGTTTACTTTTACTCTTTGATGAGTATTTTTGTTTTCGTCGGCTGTATACATATACGAAGCCGAACACCAGCGTGTTTGGTATGGCCTTCACTGCTTTAAACAAACAAAAATGTAATTGTATGTATTTAAATTTATGCAGATTGCATTTAATAATTGTTGCACAGTGTAATTAATCTTAAAATTCTAATGGCTTTTAAACTTAAACTTAATTGCTTTTCTTTTTTGATCAGTATTTATTAAAACTTCTTTTTTAATGTGTTTTTATAAAAACAATGATGTTTTTTTTGTAGAAAGAATAAATTTCAATTTGATAAGTGCATTACACTGTACAACAGTTTTCGGATTCCTATACAGGATTATCATATTTATTTAAATCATTATTATAAAAAATCTAGCCATTATAATATGAACTCTAGTCTTTTTATCCCTTAGTGTTGACATTCTAGGTTATTATAATATTGAGTTTAGAACACGGGTGCAGGGTATCAAAGTACTTGTTTCCATTATAATTATCCGCTATATCCTAGGGCAAAAAAAAAATTAATAACAATGACAATAAAATTTGGTTTATGCTTATTTTCTGTACCCAATTAGTTAGACCTAAGAGATAGGGCTTCTATATGTATAGTATAGGGTATCGTATAGTCGGTCTAGACCGACTATAATTTTCTTACTTGTTTCCATTATAATTAAATTTTTGCATAATACTAATGGATTTTTATTTTATATAATTTATGACTTTTTTTCACTTAATGAAATTAATCGATTTTTATTTTATATAATTTATGATTTTTTCCAATTATGAAATAAAAAAAAAGTTCCTATATATAATTTAAAAAAAAATCATTAATTTTAAAAAAATCATTTTTTTTCCAAAAACCTCATTAAACATCTTTTTTTTTTGAAAAACAATGAGTTTTATGATATTTTTTATATACATCTGTCTATATATATGTAATGAAATGTGTGTTTGTTTATTTGTTTGTTTCTCCTTATAGGAGACCAAACCACTGGACCGATCTTCCTGAAATTTTCACAGCATTTAACTGGGACTCTGGCATGATTAATAGGGTACTCTCTTTTGACCACGCCCACTTTTACGCCCACTTTTCTAAAATTATGTAATTGCTCCCATATAGTTTTTAACAGATTTACTTCAAATTGTATACACAATATACGCCACGCCCCCTTTCACGCCCCTTTTAACGCCAAATTTTGTTTGAAAGAGTTAAACTTTTTGTACTCTGTACAAATTTGTTCCTTCCAACGGATTTTTTTTTATTTGCTAGTATATTGCTCTTAATACTGTTAACGTCGCCATATAACTATGAACCACGCCCACTTCACCGCCCCCTTTTTTTAATTCAGATACTTACTTATACCACTAACAATGTTTGCTATACAAAATACTTATTTTGTAACATGTATTTACCTAAAGTTTTATCTTTTTATCTACAGGTAAGGTAGCCATACATTTATTCATTACCAAATCCCCCTTTTTCGCCCCATTTTACCTTAAATTATAATTAATCTGCTTTCAATCTATATCTATAAAAAAAGAATGTGTGTTTGTTTATAGGAGGCCAAACCCCTGAACCGATCTTCCTGAAATTTTCATAGCGTGTTACTGTGACTCTGGAAGGAATAATAGGCCGTACAAATTTTTGATTGGACAAAGGGGCGGTGCCACGCCCATATAACCCAAAACTTTAAATCGTCATATCTCGGGAATTTTTGACCTACAGCGGTCATATTTGGTACATATGGTACTGGCATGAATAGAAATACATACCAGAAGAAAAGTGGGCGGGACCACGCCCCTTTTTAGAAAAATAAAAATCGTAATATCTTCTAAGCTACTGGAAGGATCGTCATGAAATTTTCACAAAAGGATATTTTTGCGAAATACTAAGTCCTTAACTATATAAAGTTGTTAGTGGGCAAAGGGGCGTGGTCCCGCCCATATAACCCAAAATTTAAAATCGTCATATCTCGGCCATTTTTTAACCTACGGCGATGATATTTGGTATATATCGTATTGAAATTAATAGCAATAGTACTACAAGAAAACTGGGCGGGGCCACGCCCTTTTTAGAAAAATTAAAATCCATAATAACTTCTATTAAGCCCTTGACTATAAAGTTGTTAGTGGACAAAGGGGCGGGGCCCCGCCCATATAACTCAATATTTGGCATGGATTGATTTGCTTAATAAGGTGTTTTCTTAAATAGGTATACATTCCATGGAAAGTTGGCGGGCCACGTCCCTTTGTTTCCGATTTGTAGGAAGCCAGACCTATACACCATTCTTCCTTAAACTTTCACAGTGTGAAACTTTCACTCACTACATCCAATTTTTTATATTCGATAATTGATGTGCCAGGCTTTCCACCACATGTGCTTCAACTCAAAATTGGAGTGCCCATTATTTTACTGCGCAATATCGATCCACCACGGCTTTGCAATGGCACTCGACTTGCAGTAAAAAAATGCTAAATAATTTAATAGAAGCGACCATTATAACAGGAAAATATAAAGGAACAGATGTACTTTTGCCACGCATTCCAATGATACAGTTTCCTGTTAGATTAGCGTTTGCGATGACTGTTAACAAAGCTCAAGGTCAATCTCTTCAAGTTTGCGGCTTAAACTTAGCAAATCCATGTTTCTCGCATGGACAGCTTTATGTTGCATGCTCACGTGTGGGGAAACCCACCGACTTATATGTTTATGCTCCAGATGGACAAACTAAAAATATTGTACATCCTAAAGCAATGCAATAATTAATTCTAAATTAAATAAATAATATTTTGTTAATGTATAAATATTTTTTTTTATTTTGTTTTATTTTATAACGATGAGGAGTAGCGAAGTACACCGGGTTCAGCTAGTTTTTTATATTTATGAACAACAAATTAATCACAAATTCTTTGACTCTAGTTTAAAATAGAAAAGAAATTATTTTTTTCTTAACCTAATATTATTTGTTTTAACTTTTGTAGGAAAAGACAAATTTAAATATAAATATTATCAATCAAATACAACTTTATAAATAACTATTAAGTATGTCTTTTGTTTGTCTCAATGATTAATTCAGGCGTACTATAAATTTGCTAAAAAAAAAAATAATTAATGATTGAATTTATATGTCGGTCTTAACGTCTAAATAATAAAACGAAATTTCTCTTTTGTTTTTGAATTGAGGTGTCAACTGAAACTAGTAAACTAAAGTTTCTATAAGCTCCTAAGTAATTCGTAAAAGTAGTTAAATATTTTTGTGTCACACTTTACCTTATAAAAATTTTTGAAATCGTCATATTTATATTAATGTCTACGAAACAACGACTAATGCCCAACTGTTTTTTCACATGCCGCTAAGCATTGAATGACTTTACAATTTTCTATATTCTAATTATTGGTTATTTAATTAACCATAATTATATTTATAGTGTTTGGGAAATGTGAAGATATTAAAGTTTTAAAAAACAATCTACAACATTTTTTTGAAAAATTCATGGAACTTTATAGATTCTAAGGATGAGAATGAAAAATCCTCAAAAATAATTTCAACAAATGAAGAGACTTAACAAGTACATACTTTATTATTATTTTTTTTTATCAGATATTTATTTTTATTCATATGACGATAGTCTTAGCTCTTTAAATACGAGTAGTTTTGTTAATATGGAATATAGAATTCATTCATATTGTTGACGACCATTTTCAATATCACTAGTATCTTTGTTGTTGACACATAAACGATACCTTTTTAGCAGCAACAATAAAAATAAATATAGATAATAAATTTTTGATTGTAACATTCAAATTATCTTACTGCTCATATATGTAATATGTATCAGTATGGTAGGTCGAATATGTGGGCTTATTAGGGTTAAAGTTATTTTTACAACTTTGACATGTAGTTTTTAAACTAAGGTTTCACCATTTAATAAGAAATAAAGATAAAACAGATAATTTTTCGTTATTATTTATCTCTAACATGCCAAGTTTAATTTAAGGTTAACCACGAAAATAAGGAGGTTAATCTGCATCCCAAAATCAAGGCTTTAGTAATGCAAAGGTTTTTATGGTGTCTTAAATATAAAGACTTACTATTTTTTAAAGTCATTTTAGAAGTGAGAGGGTACTGCTGGATATGGATCGCTACTGTTTCTATTTCTTTATCAGTTTTTCTAACAGAAATATTACATTTAGAATTAAATTATACATATTTATTCCTTATTAAATGCCTAATATTTTTTAATAATATATGCCATCCTAATGTCCTTAACGATAAAATATTAAAAAAATACCTTTACCTCTAGAAAATATATATAATGAATGAGTTTTCTGCTACCAACATACATATGTTTATGAATGTTACTTAAATGTTGACAGTCATGCGATTTTTTATAAAGAAATGTTTAACTACAAGGTTTTTGCCAAAAATTTTGTTTTATCAAAAATATAGCAAAATCTAATAGTGGATGAATTTTTCAAGTTCAAAGAATATCTTCCAGTTGAAACTGAGCAAATAGGTTTGATATTATAGTTGTGAAGGTGGACTTTTTTGAGGTGTTACAATGGAAAGAAATTGTTTTTTTTTAATTTTTTAACAATACGTTTACAAATAATGGAAAAAATTAAATATTGTTAAATTTCCTTAAGTAAAATTTTATTTATGAATCATATTCAAGATTGCCTTTAAAATAATTGGTCAAAAAAATCTATATACCTTACAGAACTTGAGAAATTTAAGATTGAAATGCTATACAATTGCTTCATTTCCAAATTTTAAAAAATGTTTAACTGAAAATCCATTATTAGAAAAAAATTAATTGAAATCTTTTGGAACCTATCGTGACATTACCCAACATGTGTTTTACAATAAACCAGATTCCATTTTACTTAAATTTAACTCAAATCTTAGACAACAAATGGTATTTATGAAACCGTACTTTTTTAAGAAAATTCACTTTTTTTTATTGAAAAATTATTTGAAAACTATGAAAAAATGTACTTTTTAAGAAATGGTACTTTGTTAAGTAAATTTACTTTTTTATTGCACCTTTAGTTTGAAGAAAATGTCTTTTTTAGGAAGGGTACTTTTTGAAAAAAAGGTTTCTTTTAAGAATAGGTGATTTATTTAAGAAAAGTTTATTTGTAGGAAAATTTACATAGGAAAGGTATTTAAAAAAAAGACATTTTTAACGAAACGGCACTCTGTTAAGAAATGGTATCTTTTATGAAAAGGTACATTTTGTAGAAAATTTATTTTTTTAAGAAAAGGTAGTTTTTTTAAAAAGAGGTACTTTTTAAGAAGAGATACTTTTTTAAGAAAAGATACTTTTAGAAGAAATAGAAAGGTACATTTTGTAGAAAATTTATTTTTTTAAGAAAAGGTAGTTTTTTTAAAAAGAGGTACTTTTTAAGAAGAGATACTTTTTTAAGAAAAGATACTTTTAGAAGAAATAGATTTTTGAGGAATAGTTACTTTTTTAAGAAAAGTTACTTTAAAAAAGCTAATTTTTTAAGAAAAGAGACTTTTTAAGATAAAGACACTTAACAAAATTTACTTATTTATGAAAAGGGATTTTTTTAAGAAAAGGTATGGTACATTTTAAGGTATGGTACTTTGCTAAGGAAAGGTATTTTTTGTGAAAACGTACATTTTAAAAAATCGTGTGAGTCCGATCACAGGGGAGATGTGCAAACATCTAGTAATTAAAGATTTTTTTATGGAACTTTTTAAAATCAAACAGAAAGTGTCATCTATGTATCACTTATAGCAATCAACTGCAGGGGCTCTGCTAATATAAAAATATTTATTATTATTTTTTATTTCAACCGGTTAATTTTTATTTTTAGTTTTTTATTTTTCGTCTTTAATTTTTAATTTTTAATTTTTAATTTTTAATTTTTAATTTTTAATTTTTAATTTTTAATTTTTAATTTTTAATTTTTAATTTTTAATTTATAATTTTTAATTTTTAATTTTTAATTTTTAATTTTTAATTTTTAATTTTTAATTTTTAATTTTTAATTTTTAATTTTTAATTTTTAATTTTTAATTTTTAATTTTTAATTTTTAATTTTTAATTTTTAATTTTTAATTTTTAATTTTTAATTTTTAATTTTTAATTTTTAATTTTTAATTTTTAATTTTTAATTTTTAATTTTTAATTTTTAATTTTTAATTTTTAATTTTTAATTTTTAATTTTTAATTTTTAATTTTTAATTTTTAATTTTTAATTTTTAATTTTTAATTTTTAATTTTTAATTTTTAATTTTTAATTTTTAATTTTTAATTTTTAATTTTTAATTTTTAATTTTTAATTTTTAATTTTTAATTTTTAATTTTTAATTTTTAATTTTTAATTTTTAATTTTTAATTTTTAATTTTTAATTTTTAATTTTTAATTTTTAATTTTTAATTTTTAATTTTTAATTTTTAATTTTTAATTTTTAATTTTTAATTTTTAATTTTTAATTTTTAATTTTTAATTTTTAATTTTTAATTTTTAATTTTTAATTTTTAATTTTTAATTTTTAATTTTTAATTTTTAATTTTTAATTTTTAATTTTTAATTTTTAATTTTTAATTTTTAATTTTTAATTTTTAATTTTTAATTTTTAATTTTTAATTTTTAATTTTTAATTTTTAATTTTTAATTTTTAATTTTTAATTTTTAATTTTTAATTTTTAATTTTTAATTTTTAATTTTTAATTTTTAATTTTTAATTTTTAATTTTTAATTTTTAATTTTTAATTTTTAATTTTTAATTTTTAATTTTTAATTTTTAATTTTTAATTTTTAATTTTTAATTTTTAATTTTTAATTTTTAATTTTTAATTTTTAATTTTTAATTTTTAATTTTTAATTTTTAATTTTTTATTTTTAATTTTTAATTTTTAATTCTTAATTTTTAATTTTTAATTCTTAATTTTTAATTTTTAATTTTTAATTTTTAATTTTTCATTTTTCATTTTGCATTTTTCTTCTTTCATTTCTAATTTTTAATTTTTAATTTTACATTTTTAATTTTTCATTTTTATTTTGCTTTTTTCTTTTTATATCTTATATTTTTCTTTTTTCATTTTTTATTTTTTATTGTTCATTTTGCATTTTTCATTTTACATTTTTTATTTTTCTTTAATAATTTTTTATTATTCATTTTGCATTTTTCATTTTTTGTTTTTCTTTTTTCTTTTTTAATTTTTTATTTTTCATTTTGCATTTTTCTTTTTTCATTTTTCCTTTTTATTTTTCATTTTTTATTTTTAATTTTTTTATTTTTCATTTTTCATTTTACATTTTACATTTTTTATTTTTCATTTTCATTTTTATTTTTCATTTTGCATTTTTCTTTTTTCATTTTTCATTTTTCATTTTTCATTTTCCATTTTTCATTTTTAATTTTTTATTTTCCATTTTTCATTTTTTATTTTTAATTTTTTATTTTTAATTTTTTATTTTTCATTTTTTATTTTTCATGTTTCATTTTCCATTTTTCTTTTTTCATTTTTTATTTTTAATTTTTCATTTTTTATTTTCATTTTTAATTTTTCGTTTTTCTCCTTTAATTTTTCATTTTTAATTTTTTATTTTTCATTTTTTATATTTAATATTTTATTATTCATTTTTCATTTTTAACTTTTAATTTTTTATTTTTTATTTTTCATTTTTAATTTTTATTTTTTTATTTTTTATTTTTCATTTTTTATTTTTCATTTACATTTTTTATTTTTTATTATTCATTTTTAATTTTTCGTTTTCAAACAGGTTATTACATATCATAATTTTTTCGCCACAGCGTTTTGTCTTACGTCTTACGTGTTACGTTGCTTTTGTGATTGTATTGTGAAATAGAAATTTGGCCCCCTGCGCTTATAATGTTTACACATCAAAAAGTCTTTTTTAAAAAGGGTTTGTTTAAAGTAAATGTACTTTTTTAACGAAAATGAACTTTTTTAAGAAAATTTTATTTTTAAGAAAAGATACTTTTTCAGAAAAGGCACTTTTTCGAGAAAAGATACTTTTTTTAAGAAAAAGTACTTTTTAAGAAAAGGTAATTTTTAATAAAAGGTACTTTTTAAGAAAAGGTACTTTTTAAGAAAAGGTACTTTTTAAGAAAAGGTACTTTTTAAGAAAAGGACTTTTTTAAGAAAATTTAGTTTTCAAGAAATAGGTACTTTATAGAAAATTTACTTTTTAATCAAAGTTAAATATTTTGAAAAAAGTATTTTATTTAGAGAAGGTACTTTTTTTAGAAAGGGTACTTTTTAATGGTAAAGGTACTTTTTAGGAAAGGTTATTTTTTAGGAAAATATATTTTTTAAGAAAATGTACTTTTGTAGGGATGGGTGTATTTTTTAGAAAAGTTATATTTTATGAAAAATTGCTTTTAAGAAAAGGTATTTTTCTGGGAAAAGATCTTTCTTAGGAAAAGGTACTTTTATAAAAAAAGATAGTTTTTTAAAAAAAAGTACTTTTTAAAAAAAGGTTCTTTTTTAAGAAAATATATTTTTTTCATAAGAAGGTGCTTTTTAAAGAAAATGTACTTTTTAGGTAGAGGTATATTTTTAAGTGGTACTTTTTTAAGAAAAAAGACTTTTGGGAATAGGTACTGTTTTAAGAAAACGTATATTTTAACAGAAAAGGTACTTCTTAGATAGAAATTAAATATTAACAGTCAGTTAGGCAGTGATGAGCAGTACTATATGTAATGATAGTAATAATAAATAATTATTTGTTATTGATTTTGACATATATTATTTGGTCATTCGGAGCGAAAGCCATACATGTGTACTTCTGTTTAGGTGATATCTATATCTAAAATATTACACCGGCAGTAGTCACCAGTTATTATTGGGGTTTGAAAATTATTCATCCTGTTGTATTAAAATAGGAAAAACAAGAGCGTTCAATTCGCCTGTGCTGTATTTTTGATACCCTCCATCTGGGTTTCACGTTTACATAAATGTCTGGGGTCTAGCTGTGTATTTGGAAGGAATGAAGGCTATAAATGGGCGGGAATCGGATAAGTGGGTGTGGCACCTCGCATACAAAGTCATTATTAAATATCGTACATGTACTTCAACTACTATGACAGAGACAGCTTTGAAAATTTGTCTAAGGTCATCTATTATAAATGTGATTAGTCGAACAAAAAATGGACGTGATCAGAGAATTGGGCATGGCCACCGCTCATGCAAAGTAAATATAAAATGGCATTTAACTGGAGTTATATAAAAGTGAAAGCATTGACTTTTAGTACAAGTCCATCAGATAATAATATGAGTAGTCAGATAAAAAATGGGCGGGATATGATTAGTGGGCGTGGCACCTCCTATACAAAAAATATGAAATACTAAAATATGGGCGGAATCGCCAAATTCAAAAATCGCCAAAAACAAAAAATCTTCAAAATCAAAAACCGGAAAAATCAAAAATCACCAAAATCAAAAATCGCTAAAAAAAATTAAGAATCGCTATGCAAAATAAATATAAAATGTCATATAACTGGAGTTCTATACAAGGGAAAGCCTTGACACTTTGTACGAGTCCATAAGATATTAATGAGAGGTAGTTAGATAAAAAATTGACGTGATAGGATAAGTGGGCGTGGCACCTCCTATAGAAAAAAAATATGAGATACTATGAAAATGAGAGTCTTGAAATTATTCAGAAGTACATTAATTACCAATGTGAGTAGAAGTGGAAAATATGGACGGATTCGCCAAATTTAAAAATCGCCAAAAACAAAAATTGCCCAAAACCAAAACTCGCGAAAAAACAAAAATCGCCAAAAACAAAAATTTTCAAAATTAGAAATCTCCGAAATCAAAAATCACCAGAATAAAAAATCGCCAAAATAAAAAATCGCTAAAACAAAAAATTGTCAAATGATATTCTATATTCAAGGCCAATCGATAAGTGTGGCCAGATTTAATGTGAAAAATCCACGTTTTTCTCATGGTATATGTAACTTGCTCTAAAGTAGGAACAAGGAAATTTAATATATAATTTTTGCACCGAATGAAAAAACGAAAATGTTGTAAATCAGCAATCATTGAAATGAAAAAAGTATAAAATAAGTAAAATAACATGTTTGAATTGTACAATACAAATTTTGTAGGAAACATTGATTATGAAAATATACATGTCAATAAGACTCGGTGGGTCGTAGCGAAGCGCGATAGGTCATACTAGTTTATAAGAAACGTAAACAAGATAATTGAAAAATTGAAAACAAGTTGATGAACTTAATACTAAATTAATTGATTTTCTAACATTTTTCAGAGGTATCTCCATATTTTAGTTCAGAACTTGGCACAATCATGTGCCGATTTATCCCATTTTCAATACTAACCTGCCCGAAATAAAAACAAACAATACTATCATAATTTTACCCAGGTAAATGGTTTATTTTTTGAATAAGCGTGATTACAACAGACAGACGGACAGAGAGACGGATGACGGACTTTGCTATATCGATTCGAGTTGTTATAAGGACCCAGAATATATATATACATGTACTTTATGGGGTCGATGCCTTACAAAATTAATGACAAACTGATATATACTATCTGCACAGTGGTGTGGATGGTATGAAAATTGAATATATTTTGCAACTTTTTTCACTTATTTTTTTCATGTGTTTGTCGTGTATATTAAAATAATATCCAAAAATCAAATTTCTTTTGTGTATTTATACACAACGACATCCACAACCATTAAAAAAAACATGTTATGTAAAAAAATTTAGTAAATTGTAAATAAATAAATGAAAAAATATATTTATAAAAAATATTAATAAAAAAACATGCAAAAATTAATTAAAAACAATGCACGCATACTATTATTTCAGCAGTGTAGTGAAGTGGGGGGAGGTAGAACGGTTAACAAACAATTTCAATAAACTGATCAATATTCAAACAACGTTTTACAAGTTCAAAAACTTTCAACGGCAAACTAAAAAAACTACTTGCACTTTCATTTTTACTTGTTGCATAAATTATAGTCAATTGATTCATTATTCATAAGTCCTATTGACTAATTGCCTCGACAAATTAATGCTAAAAATATTTTTTCATTTATTTCAATTTATTTTATTTTATATATATTTTTTTTCTTAAATTGCAAACATATCAGCACATCTATTGTTTATGAACTGTCAATTTGAAATTTCAATTTCGATTGATTTAAATGTTCTATTGTAAAGACACAGCGAATTTAAAAATGACAAAGTAATTTATTGAAATACATAAGTCTACAATAAATATAAAAACATGACCTTAAAATTTCAAATAAATAAATGTCAAAACAACACCTACAAGTTAATTGATTCGTGTTGTTTTTATGTGCTTCTATTCATCAAAAATAACAATTTCATAAAAGAAGAAGAAATAGAATCGGTTTCAAGAGATAAGAGAATGACTGTTTGGAAAAGTAATAATGACGAAAGATGATGTTGCTGTACAGAATTGTTGTAACATATGTTTTTATCTTAATATTGATATTTCTTGTTCTCATTAAACATAATTGCACCATTTCCATATTTATTTAAGAAAATTATTTCCATACTTAGAAAAAATATATTTTATTTTCAGCCATTGACAATTATGTTGTTGAAGTTGTTTAAAAAAAAAAAAAATAAAAAAAAAATACTTTTCAATAAAATTCCAAAATTTTGAATTTAGTTCAATTAAATATATAGAAAACAACTAGTAGTGTTAAATTCGGCTATGCCGAATCTTTGATACCCTCCACCTGAGTTTTACGTTTACATTAATATCCGGACTTATTGCACCATTTATATTAAATGTAAACTACATTTTTTAAAAAGTAAATTTTAAGCACTTTTTTGAGATGTCTCCATATTTTGGGCCATATCTTGGCGCAATGATGCCAGATTTACCCCATTTTAAATATCGACCTGCTCGAAATAATGACATATAATATTATTTTAAGTTTACCCAGGTAACTGGTTTATTTTGTGAATGAGCGTAATTTCAATAAAAAGACGAACAGACGGACGGACTGACGTTGCAAACAGAACTGATATATACCCTCTATAGTGGGTATAGTAAGTAAGAAAGTTATAGTCGGTCTGGGATGCCTATGCGATTTCTTATATCATGAGTTTCGAAACGACGATATATAAATTTATTTTGTTATGAATTTTTGAAAAAAAATTTGTGTAAAAAATTTTTGTGTAAAAAACTGGAAAAATTATTTTGAGAAAAAAGAACAATGTCATTTTTAAAATACTTTAAAAAAAAAATTTAATTCAATTTTTTTTTTCGTGTTTACGTATTTATGTTCTCACCAGACACTTTTATGGTGAAAACATAAACACGTAAAATTGTTTCAATGGGCTAAAAATTTGATTTGAAATTTTTTTAAAATTTTCAATCTATAAAAATTGAAAAAAAAAATTGAATTAAAAAAAAATTTAATTAAATTTTTTTTTAATTTTTTAAAAATATTTTAAAAATGCCATTGTTTTTTTTTTTGTCAATCAAAATTATGTTTCCAGTTTTTTACACAAAAATATTTTGCAAAAATTAATTAATTTAGTATTAAGTTCATTAACTTCTTTTTAATTTTTCAATTATCTTGTTTACGTTTCTTATAAACTAGTATGACCTATCGCGCTTCGCTACGACCTACCGAGACTTATTGACATGTATATTTTCATAATCAATGTTTCCTACAAAATTTGTATTGTACAATTCAAACATGTTATTTTATTTATTATATACTTTTTTCATTTCAATGATTGCTGATTTACAACATTTTCGTTTTTTCATTCGGGACAAAAATTATATATTACATTTTCCTCGTTCCTACTTTGGAGCAAGTTACATATAGCATGAGAAAAACGTGGATTTTTCACATTAAATCTGGCCACACTAAACGATTGGCCTAGAATTTAGAATATCATTTGACAATTTTTTGTTTTAGCGATTTTTTATTTTGGCGATTTTTTATTCTGGTGATTTTTGATTTCGCCAATTTTTGATTTTGAAAATTTTTGTTTTTGGCAATTTTTATTTTTTTTTTTTCGCGATTTTCGGTTTTTTGGCGATTTTTGTTTCTGGCGATTTTTAAATTTGGCGAATCCGCCCATATTTTCCACTACTACTCACATTGGTAATGATTATACTTCTCAATAATTTCAAGACTGTTATTTTCATAGTATCTCATATTTTTTTCTATAGGAGGTGCCACGCCCACTAATCCTATCACGTCAATTTTTTATCTAACTACCTCTCATTAATATCTTATGGACTTGTACAAAGTGTCAAGGCTTTCCCTTGTATAGAACTCCAGTTATATGATATTTAATATTTATTCTGCATAGCGATTTTTAATTTATTTTTTTTTCGATTTTTGATTTTGGAGATTTTTGATTTTTCCGGTTTTTGATTTTGAAGATTTTTGTTTAATTCAATTTTTTTTTTACGTGTTTACGTATTTATGTTCTCACCAGACACTTTTATGGTGAAAACATAAACACGTAAAATTGTTTCAATTGGCTAAAAATTTGATTTGAAAATTTTTTAAAATTTTCAATCTATAAAAATTAAAAAAAAAAATTGAATTTTTTGTAATTAGCAACTAAATTTCAACAGGGATTAACAAAAAATAAAACATATAAAACGACGATATAAAAATTTCAATAGAAAATTGTTTATTTATATTAAAAAAAAAATTGTGACTTAAAATATAATCATGTCAAATTTTTCAATCAAATTTATTTTATCAATGGTTTTTATGATAAAATTTTTATAAAATAAAAACAAATTATTTTAGTTTTTATTTTTCTTTTGAGTCCAAAATTTGATTTATATAATTTTTAAAGGACAATCAATATTTTTAAAAATATTTTTTGAAAAATTTGTGAGCAAAAACATAATCACCTTAAATTTCGTATCAAAATTATTGTTCCAATTTATTTTTCTACTACAAATTTGTAACATTTCATTATTATCCTTTATTATCCTTCCTTTGAGACCGCTGAATATCATTGAATATTCATAAAAAAAATTATTTTAAGTTTTATCTGTAGTTTAAGATGCAAATTTTATATCTATAATTTTTAATGGAAACTACTTAGTATTAAAAAAAATTGTGAATAAAATCATAATCAAGTAATCAAGTAATTTTTCAATCCAAATTATTATTCCAATTTAAGAAACTTTTAAAAAATTTTTGTAAAAAAATTACATCAGGTTTTGTCTTTCATTTGATATCAAAATCTTAGCTTTATAATTCTTAATAAAAACTTTTTTATTTAATTCTTATAAAAAGCGAATAAAAACCAATTTACAATCAGAATTATTTCTCCAATTTATTTTTCTACTACAAATTTTTAGCAAATCATTTTTAAGTTTTTTTTTTTAATATATAAAATAAAATTAAATTTTTATAAAAAAAAAATTTATTTAAAATTTTATCTTTTGTTTGGGACCAAAATTAATGTAAAATATTTAATATTAGAATAAAAAAAAATTAGAATAAAAACATAATCACGTCAAATTTTTCAATCAGTTATTTTTCCACTACGATGTCTTATATAAATTTTTTTATAAAAAAATTTACTTCAGGGGACAAATCGTCGCATTCGATATCGATTAAAATCAATCGAAATTCAATATTTTGGTTTATTATTTAAAGAAGACGTACAATCGTCAGACCTCGTTTCACATTTACTATTACTTATGGACCTTAACTCGTTAGCTGTGAGAAAGTAAAACTACTCTTAGTATTTTATTTTGGAAAATAAAAAAATAATTTCGATCGAAAAATTTCGAGAACGAATGCGACGATTCGACCCCAGATTTTATCTTTCATTTGATATCAAAATAATTTTTAATGGAAGATTTTTTAAAAAATTTGTTAATAAATACAAAAACAAATAATTTATTCATTGAAAATTAAAATAAAATTATTTCTCTTGAGACCAAAATTTTATCTATGTATATATATATTTTTTTAAATTAACCAACATTCAGTGGATGTCCCCTACAAGTGCAGTGCATTATGTTGAATTGACGCAAATAGGTTATGGGAAGGAGGAGGCAGGGAGTAGTGTTTGTGGATATTTGACTTTAATTTTATTAGATTATAACTGTCCTTCTGCGGGGAGTTTATTCCACACACGGCTAGTTCGACTGATAAACGAATTCTCTCGACTGATAAACGAATTCTCTCTGTAATGCGTTGTGCGGTCAACTGGACAATAGATTACAAACGAATGTGATATCGAAATAAAATTTATCACGTCAAATTTTGCATTAAAAATTATTTTTCCAATTTTTTTCTACTTGAAATTTTGAGCAAATCATTTTTTAAGTCTTTTTTTCCATTAAAAATTATAAAATTAAATTTTAAATAACAAATATTATTTCAGGATTTATCTTTCGTTTGAGCCCAAAATTTTAGCTCCACAATTTTTAATGTAACAAACATATTTAATATTAAAAAGACATGTGACAATTATTTTTTCCACTACAATGTTTGATAAAACTTAATTTTTATACAAAAATTTCTTTTAGATTTCATTTTACATTTGAGTGTAAAATGATTTTTAATGGATTTTTTTAAATTTTTTTAAAAATTTTATAAGCAAAAACAAATTTTTCAATAAAATTATTTTTCCAATTTTTTTTCCACTAATAATTTTTACACCTTTTTTAAATTTTTTTCATTCAAAATTGTAAAATTAAATTTTTATAGAAAAATTGTTTTAAGTTTTATCCTTTATTTGAGATCAAAATTTTATCTATATAATGTTTAATGCATTATTTTTCATTTATTTTTTAAAATATATTTAAAAAAATATAATCACGTAAAATTTTCAAAATTATGTTTCCAATTTTTTCACTACAAATTTAAAAAATTTTTTTTAAAGATTTTTTTTTTAAATATTTAATACCGTTTTCTTTTCTGACAAAAAATGTCGCATTTTATTTGCACTTTTTTTGAAAAGTGTATTGTTTTATATATTCTGAATTGAGAGCAACCTTATCTTATACATCAATCGAAAGGTCTCAAAGGTCTATTATTTCTCTTTGAAGTCATAGGGTGAAAATATTCAAAAAAGGGGAACGCTGGGGAAATATTCTCACACTACGACCTGAAAGAAGTCAATGGCTGCAAATTATTGCGATTGACGAGGGCTCGACTTTAAGACCTTTCGATTGATGTATAAGATAAGGTTGCTCTTAATTCAGAATATATAAAAAAATACACTTTTCGAAAAAAGTGCAAATAAAATGCGACATTTTTTGTCAGAAAAGAAAACGGCATAAGTTTTCAACTTTCTTTTGAGAGTGACCATAGTTTCACTTTAACAAAATTTGAGTGGAAAAAAATTTTTTATATAATTTTTTTTTTTAATTTTTTTAAACTACAAGTATCCATCATTTGAGATACAAATTTTATCTATATAATTTTTAATGCAAAAATTATTTAAAATTTTATTTTTCGTTTGAGACCTAAATTTTAGTTCTATAATTTTTAATGGTAAATATTTAATATAAAAAAAAAAATAATAAAAAATCGAAAAAAGTCGTAATCATGTCAAATTTTTCAATCAAAATTATTTTTGAAATTTTATAAAAATTTTTTTAGACCAAAATAACTTTTAATGGAAAATATTTGTTTAAATTATGTTTCAAAGAAATTTGAGCTAAAATATACGTAATTACGTAAAATTTTTCAGTAAAAATTATTTTTGAATTTTATACACTACACATTTTTTATAAATTTAAATTGTTATAACAAAAATGTATTTTAGTTTTTATGTTTAATTTGAAACAAAAATTATATTTAGATAATTTAGAAAGGAAGTTTTGTTTATATATTTAAATAAAAACGTTTTTAAATCAATTTTTTCCACTAGAAATTAAAAGAAATAATTTTTTAAGTTTCTTTTGTTAAAAATTCATAACAATAATTTATTTCAGTTGAAGCCAAAATTTTATCTAAATATTTTTTTTTTATATTTAAAGTTTGAGAGCAAAAAATAAAAATTTATAAATTTCCAATTAAAATTATTTAAAAAATTTTTGCATAGTAAAATATAAAATAAAATTATTATCAAACAAATTATTTCAGGTTTTATCTTTCGGTTGAGACCATAGATTTACACCTATCGAATTCCGTATGGAAATTATTTTTTTTAAAATAATTTTTGGGAAAAAAATTAAGTGAAAATAAATTTTTTATATAAAATTATTTTTAAACCTTTTTTAAACTAAATATTCTTTTTCTTTTGATATATTTTTTCAATAAGAAACTATTAATTGATTTTTTTTTTGTTATTAAAAATATTTTTACTCGTTTTTTACAACTTTTTTTGAGGATATATTTTTTAAGGTTAGTTACATTAAAAATTTACAATATTTTTGTAAAAGATTTTTTTATATACTTTTTATACCCTCCACACCACTGTCATTCCGTTTGTAACGCATCGAAAAATACATTTGCGACCCCATAAAGTATATATTCTTGATCCTTATGACAACTTCAGTCGATAAAGCGATGTCCGTCTGTCCGTCCATTGAAATCACGCTCATCCACAAAATTAACCATCTACCTGGGTAAAGTTATGATATTTTTTTGTCATTATTTCGAGCAGGTTTGTGTTTAAAATGGAGTAAATTGGACATTACTGTGCCAGGATATGACCTAAAATATGGAGACACCTCTAAAATAATAATTTGGTATTAAGTTTATCAAATTGTTTACTTTTTAAAATATTTTGTTTACATTTGTTAAAAGTAATGCAATAATTACAGAGATAAATATAAACGTAAAACCCAGGTGGAGGGTATAAAAGATTTGGCACACGCGAATTTAACACTCTTACTGGTTTTATAAAAATTTGTTTTCCATATGAAATTAAAAAATGTACTTTTTAATTTTTATGGCTATAGAAATATTTCAGTGAATTTTTTCCATTTAAGGTTATCAAAGTGTTCTCTAAGCAGATAACAATTACCTGAATAATTTTCATTAGTAGCCTGATACTCTGCAGAAGCCGTTAATGTGGTTTTGTTAAAATAAAGCACCAGAGAAATAAAATAAAAAAATTAGGTTTCATGGCCTCAAATTAAGAGTATAATCGATTTCAGAGACCCCGTATCGAACTCCACAAAAATCTGAAAAAAGCCTTAAAAATATATTGGGCCATAAGAAATCATATTCCCGACTTAGATGGGATTTGAAGTACACTGTCCCCAATTTTAATATTGATCTTCTATGAGCCTAATGGTAATAAATTAATAAGTATTTATATCCAAACTTATAATATCTGTGGTCTGTAGCTGACGTACACTGATTACCTGGACACACATACATGAACAGACACAGCCTAAACGACACAAAAAGTAATTTAGAGCCAATTGATGGAATAAAAGTTTAGATGAATACAAAATCAACACCAGGGTGTTAAGCAGTGATGTCAACTTCGCACTTTTTTGCGCTAGACTTAGCGGTTTTTTCACGACTAAAAAAGCGAATTTTTCCCATTTAGCGCTTTTTATAAAAAAAAAAAACTCTGAATTAGTGCTTTCCGTTTTACTGTTGAGGCGCTTTTTAAACAAATTTAATGTTAAATAATATTTAATATTTTAGAACTATATTTATATAATGTACTTGGAAAAATTTCATTATATACAGGACGAGATCGTCTCTTTTTAATGAAATTTTCTTTTTAAGTTACAGTTTAAAAAAGACCTGTTTTGACAGTAATATTGAAGAATCGGACAAAAAATTATCATACAATAGTTAATTGCGTTCACAAAATTTCTTATTAAAAAAAACATTTCATTACTCACATTTCCAAAAAAATTCTTTCAATGAAGTTTTAAAATGTAGAAAATAAATTGAAGAGTACGAAATGGAGGCAGAACTGATTTATTTTGGATTGAAGTATATAACTTCAAAAGTCGGACAATGATATTCAATATGGACTACAAAAGTGAAATTAATTATTTCACTTCAATATCGAATTAAAAATTGAATTAATTATTTCTTTTCAATATGGACTAAAAAAGTGAAATTATTTATTTCACTTCAATATAGACTAAAAAAGTGAAATTGATTATTTTACTTCAATATGGACTAAAAAAAGTGAAATTAATTATTTTACTTCATAATGGACTAAAAAAGTGAAATTAATTATTTCACTTCAATATGGACAAAAAAAGTAAAATTAATTATTTTACTTCAATATGGACTAAAAAAGTGAAATTAATTATTTCACTTCCAAACTGAATTAATAATTAAATTAATATGGACTAAAAAAAGTGAAATTAATTATTTTACTTCAATATGGACTAAAAAAGTGATTTTAATTATTTGACTTCAATATGGACTAAAAAAGTGAAATTATTTATTTGACTTCAATATGGACTAAAAAAGTGAAATTAATTATTTCACTTCAACATGGACTAAAAAAGTAAAATTAATTATTTTACTTCAATATGGACTAAATAAGTGATTTTAATTATTTGACTTCAATATGGACTAAAAAATTGAAATTAATTATTTCACTTCAATATGGACTAAAAAAGTAAAATTAATTATTTTACTTCAATATGGACTAAATAAGTGATTTTAATTATTTGACTTCAATATGGACTAAAAAATTTAAATTAATTATTTTACTTCAATATGGACTAAAAAAGTGAAATTAATTATTTCACTTCCATATCGAATTACAAATTAAATTAATTAGTTCTCTTCAATATGGACTAAAAAAGTGAAATTAATTATTTCACTTCAATATGGACTAAAAAAGTAAAATTAATTATTTTACTTCAATATGGACTAAATAAGTGATTTTAATTATTTGACTTCAATATGGACTAAAAAATTGAAATTATTATTTCACTTCAATATGGACTAAAAAAGTAAAATTAATTATTTTACTTCAATATGGACTAAAAAAGTAATTTTAATTTTTTGACTTCAATATGGACTAAAAAAATTAAATTAATTATTTCACTTCAATATGGACTAAAGAAGTGAAATTAATTATTTCACTTCAATATGGAGTAAAAATGTGAAATAAATTATTTGAATTCAATATGGACTAAAAAAGTGAAATTAGTTATTTTACTTTAATATGGACTAAACAAGTAATTTTAATTATTTGACTTTAATATGGACTAAAAAAGTGATTTTAATTATTTGACTTCAATATGGGCTAAAGAAGTGAAATTATTTATTTGATTTCAATATGGACTAAAATGTGAAATTAATTATTTCACTTCAATATGGACCAAAAAGGTGAAATTAATTATTTCATTTCAACATGGACTAAAAAAATTAAATTAATTATTTTACTTCAATGTGGACTAAAAAAATGATTTTAATTATTTGACTTCAATATGGACTAAAAAAGTGAAATTAATTATTTCACTTCAATATAGACTAAAAAAGTGAAATTAATTATTTCACTTCAATATGAACTAAAAAGTGAAATTAATTATTTTAATTTAATATGGACTAAAAAAGTAATTTAAATTTTTTGACTTCAATATGGACTAAAAAAGTGAAATTAATTATTTCACTTCAATATAGACTAAAAAAGTGAAATTAATTATTTCACTTCAATATGAACTAAAAAGTGAAATTAATTATTTCAATTGAATATGGACTAAAAAAATGATATTAATTATTTCATTTCAATATAGACTAAAAAAAGTCAAAGTAATTATTTCACTTCAATATGGACTAAAAAGTGAAATTTATTATTTTACTTCAATATGGACTAAAAAAGTGAAATTAATTATTTCACTTCAGTATGAACTAAGAAAGTGAAATTAATTATTTTACTTCAATATAAACTAAGAAAGTGAAATTAATTATTTCATTTCAATATGAACTAAAAAGGTTAAATTAATTATTTGACTTCAATATGGACTAAAAAAGTGAATTTAATTATTTCACTTCAATATGGACTAAAAAGTGAAATTAATTATTTCACTTCAATATGGACTAAAAATGTGAAATTAATTATTTCACTTCAATATGGACTAAAACAGTGAAATTAATTATTTCATTTCAATATGGACTAAAAAAAATGAAATTAATTATTTGACTTCAATATGGACTAAAAAAGTTATTTTAATTATTTGACTTCAAATATGGACTAAAAAAGTGAAATTATTATTCGACTTCAATATGGACTAAAAAAGTGAAGTTAATTATTTCACTTCAATATGGACTAAGAAATTGATTTTAATTATTTCACTTCCATATCGAATTAAAAATTAAACTAATTAATTATTTCATTGAATATGAACTAAAAAGGTGAAATTTATTCTTTCTTTGCAATATGAACTAACAAAGTGAAATTATTTATTTCACTTCAATATGGACTAAAAAAGTGAAATTAATAATTTCACTTCAATATGGAATAAAAAAGTAAAATCTATTATTTCACTTCAATATGGACTAAAAAAGTGAAATTAATTATTTCACTTCAATATGAACTAAAAAAGTAAAATTAATTATTTTACTTCAATATGGACTAAAAAAGTGAAATTAATTATTTCACTTCCAAATTGAATTAATAATTAAATTAATTATTTCTCTTCAATATGGACTAAAAAAAGTGAAATTAATTATTTTACTTCAATATGGACTAAAAAAGTGATTTTAATTATTTGACTTCAATATGGACTAAAAAAGTGAAATTATTTATTTGACTTCAATATGGACTAAAAAAGTGAAATTAATTATTTCACTTCAACATGGACTAAAAAAGTAAAATTAATTATTTTACTTCAATATGGACTAAATAAGTGATTTTAATTATTTGACTTCAATATGGATTAAAAACTTGAAATTAATTATGGACTAAATAAGTGATTTTAATTATTTGACTTCAATATGGACTAAAAAATTTAAATTAATTATTTTACTTCAATATGGACTAAAAAAGTGAAATTAATTATTTCACTTCCATATCGAATTACAAATTAAATTAATTAGTTCTCTTCAATATGGACTAAAAAAGTGAAATTAATTATTTCACTTCAATATGGACTAAAAAAGTAAAATTAATTATTTTACTTCAATATGGACTAAATAAGTGATTTTAATTATTTGACTTCAATATGGACTAAAAAATTGAAATTATTATTTCACTTCAATATGGACTAAAAAAGTAAAATTAATTATTTTACTTCAATATGGACTAAAAAAGTAATTTTAATTTTTTGACTTCAATATGGACTAAAAAAATTAAATTAATAATTTCACTTCAATACGGACTAAAGAAGTGATTTTAATTATTTGACTTCAATTGGACTAAAAAAAATTAAATTAACTAAGAAAGTGAAATTAATTATTTCATTTCAATATGGACTAAAAAGGTTAAATTAATTATTTGACTTCAATACGGACTAAAAAAGTAAATTTAATTATTTCACTTCAATATGGACTAAAAAGTGAAATTAATTATTTCACTTCAATATGGACTAAAAATGTGAAATTAATTATTTCACTTCAATATGGACTAAAACAGTGAAATTAATTATTTAATTTCAATATGGACTAAAAAAATGAAATTAATTATTTCACTTCAATATGAACTAAAAAGTAAAATTAAATATTTTACTTCAATATGGACTAAATAAGTGATTTTAATTATTTGGCTTCAATATGGACTAAAAAAGTGAAATTATTTATTTGATTTCAATATGGACTAAAAAGTGAAATTAATTATTTCACTTCAATATGGACTAAAAAAGTGAAATTAATTATTTCATTTCAATATGGACTAAAAAAAAATGAAATTAATTATTTTACTTCAATATGGACCAAAAAAGTTATTTTAATTATTTGACTTCAAATATGGACTAAAAAAGTGAAATTATTATTCGACTTCAATATGGACTAAAAAAGTGAATTTAATTATTTCACTTCAATATGGACTAAAAAATGTGAAATTATTTCAGCTCAATATGGACTAAAAAAGTGAAGTTAATTATTTCACTTCAATATGGACTAAGAAATTGATTTTAATTATTTCACTTCCATATCGAATTAAAAATTAAACTAATTAATTATTTCATTGAATATGAACTAAAAAGGTGAAATTTATTCTTTCTTTTCAATATGAACTAACAAAGTGAAATTATTTATTTCACTTCAATATGGACTAAAAAAGTGAAATTAATAATTTCACTTCAATATGGAATAAAAAAGAAAAATTTATTATTTCACTCCAATATAGACTAAAAATGTTGAATTTATTATTTCACTTCAATATAGGCTAAAAAAGTGAAATTAATTATTTCACTTCAATATGGACTAAAAAAGTGAAATTAATTATTTCACTTCAATATCAACTAAGAAAGTGAAATTAATTATTTCATTTCAATATAGACAAAGAAAGTGAAATTAATTATTTCACTTCAATATGGACTAAATAAGTAAAATTAATTATTTTACTTCAACATGGACTAAAAAAGTGATTTGAAATATAAATTAATTATTTCACTTCAATATGGACTAAAAATCTGAAATTAATTATTTCATTTCAATATGGACTCAAAAAGTGAAACAAGTTATTTTACTTTAATATGGACTAAAAAGTAATTTTAATTATTTGACTTTAATATGGACTAAAAAAATGATTTTAATTATTTGACTTCAATATGGACTAAAAAAGTGAAATTATTTATTTGATTTCAATATGGACTAAAAAAGTGAAATTAAATATTTCATTTCCATATCGAATTAAAAATTAAATTAATTATTTCTCTCCAATATGGACTAAAAAAGTGAAATTATTTATTTCACTTCAATATAGACTAAAAAAAGTGAAATTTATTATTTCTCTTCAATATGGACTAAAAAAGTGAATTTAATTATTTCATTTCAATATGGACTAAAAAGTGAAATTAATTATTTCACTTCAATATGGACTAAAAAAGTGAAATTAATTATTTCACTTCAATATGGACTAAAAAAGTGAAATTAATTATTTCACTTCAATATGAACTAAGAAAGTGAAATTAATTATTTCATTTCAATATGGACTAAAAAAGTGAAATTAATTATTTCACTTCAATATGAACTAAAAAGTAAAATTAAATATTTTACTTTAATATGGACTAAATAAGTGATTTTAATTATTTGACTTCAATATGGACAACAAAATTTAAATTAATTATTTGACTTCAATATGAACTAAAAAAGTGAAATTAATTATTACACTTCAATATGAACTAAAAATGTGAAATTAATAATTTCATTTCAATATGGACTCAAAAAGTGAAATTAGTTATTTTACTTTAATATGGACTAAAGAAGTAATTTTAATTATTTGACTTTAATATGGACTAAAAAGGTAATTTTAATTATTTGGCTTCAATAAGGACTAAAAAAGTGAAATTATTTATTTGATTTCAATATGGACTAAAAAGTGAAATTAATTATTTCACTTCAATATGGACTAAAAAAGTGAAATTAATTATTTCATTTCAATATGGACTAAAAAAATGAAATTAATTATTTTACTTCAATATGAACTAAAAAGTAAAATTAAATATTTTACTTCAATATGGACTAAATAAGTGATTTTAATTATTTGACTTCAATATGGACTGAAAAATTGAAATTAATTATTTGACTTCAATATGAACTAAAAACAGTGAAATTAATTATTTCACTACAATATGGATTAAAAAAGTGAAATTAATTATTTCATTTCAATATGGACTAAAAAAAAGAAATTAACTATTTTACTTCAATATGGACTAAAAAAGTAAAATTAATTATTTTACTTCAATGTGGACTAAAAAAGTGATTTTAATTATTTGACTTGAAATTAATTGTTTCATTTCAATATGGACAAAAAAATTAAATTAATTATTTTACTTCAATGTGGAGTAAAAAAGTGAAATTAATTATTTTACTTCAATATGGACTAAAAAAGTGATTCTAATTATTTGACTTCAATATGGACAAAAAAAAAAAAGAAATTACTTCAATATGAAAATAAAAAAAATAAAAACTTTATATAAAAATAAAAATATTGTCCTGGACATGAGGAAGAAAATTAAACCCTTTTTGTTTGAAATTTTTTTTCACGTTTTTAATTTTATTTTTTATTGATACACTTAACAAGTAACATCAAATATTAGAGCTTTCTGGCGCTTTTCGTTTCATTTAGCGCCTTATAGCGCTTTTTAAGGTACTGTTTTGCTTTTTTGCTTAAAAAAAGTTATTTTCGCTGTATTTGAGACTTAATGTTAATATGCACAAACATTTTCTATATCCTCCTGAACGTATACGCGTTAGCAGGACTAAATTTTACTCATACGTAATAAAAGTACAGATTTATTTTAAAATGATTTTCTACTAATAAACAAGTCTATAAAATGTAGGATCCAGTAGTTGAAATTAGAGCTATTAAAATCTAGAGCTATTAAAACAAACAAATGTGGGAAAATTATTTTAAAAATAAATGAAATGCACTATTATTTTTAAAATTTGTTTATAATAAATAATCATTTCACACTTAATTTGTTGTACAAATAATGTTTTCGTTCGATTAAGTGTTTTTGGATATTGTTTTTTTTATTCTTCTGAATATGCAAATAATAAACCATAAATTTACATGTTTAATTTAGGTGAATTTATTGTTGTTGCCGAAAAATAAAGACGAAACACACACACGCCCGTCTTAATTTTGTATTCAATTTATAAAATTTATTTTAATAAAAAGGTATTTTTTTCTTTGAATATTTTGCTGAGCTATTAATTTTTAATATATATTTATTATTATTTTTTTTAATTTAAAGCTTTGAATTTCCGCAAACACATTCCACGCTCATTGAATGCCGTTTTGTTACTAAATTCATTCGAAGCGCGTGGTATTGCCAATACCACAAAAACGAATCAATGCCTCTGGTCGGGCTGAACTGACTAACTGACTGACTGACTGGTAGTTTAGTTCAGTTCAGTTGCTTTGTTATTGTGATGTGCTGTATATTGAATTATAGGAGTAGAGTAGGTACTTAAGAGTAGTTTTTCATTCTTGTTGTTTTTTTTTTTTTTTGGTTTTGCTTCGCTTTTTGTTTAGTAGTGAGCATTGAAATTGAAATCAAAATTCATGTTTCTTTTGTTTACATTTGCCATATGTGTAAACAAACGGTTTCAATTTCAATTTCAATTTGCGGTTTAGGTATTCGGTTTTTTATGCTCGCATTTAAAGCTTCTTTCTATCTCTTACACTAACAGGACTGCACTAAATACAATGAAAAAAGTTTTATCTTACAATATTCTGCTGTACTGTGGTGAGAGAGTAATTTAAGTCGAGTTTATGTTTGCTGACAGCTTTTAACTAGTTACATACATATTTAGGTGAATGTTTAGTTTAGGTAAGTGGCAGAAGTTTAAAAATGTGAATATTAACAACTTGTTGCTTCTTAAGTAGAAAAAAAAAAACATTAAAACTGTTTGTAAAATGCTTGGCTTATTCATAAATGAATGATATGCGAGGGGGGGCTCAATAACGAAAATATTCACGATATCATGTTGGCCATTCAGAGGGCGAAAATACGAGAGATTGTTAACTCCATAGGCATTTCATACGAGGGCGATCTCAGAGAAGCCCAACCTGGCGTACAGATGGCGGCAGTGGTATGAAAATAATTGGTCACCGCTATTTAATTTAATACTTTAATTTGAAATGTCTCAGTCCAACCAATATTAAAGCCGAGTCAGATTCTACTTTGGAGGAGTCTGCGCCTTCTTTTACGGCTTCAAAATATGGGGTGACAGAGTTTAAATGAGGAGCTGCGAGCTGCAAAGACGAACACCGTAGTGGTCGACCAATTGAGGTGGCCACGCAAGAAACGGTCAAGAAAATCCACAAATGATATTGGATGATCATCGGCTGAAGGTGATTGAACTAGTTGAAAAGTGCTATTCATCGCATATTGACCGAAAAATTGGAGATCAGAAAGCTATCCGAAAGATTGGTGCCGCGTTTGGCTACGATAGAACAAAAACAGTGTCGTGAAGATGTTTCAGTAGAGTATATGACGATGTTTGACCTCAATACAGGCGAGTCACGTAATGGTACTTTTCCCATGTGTTGGAAGATTGCCAATGTTCAGCCAATCCCATAAAAAAGGTATACTTAACAACCCTCAAAATAGTCGTCGAATGGCAACTTGCTCTGCGCTTTCAAAGATAATGGAGAATATGGTGAATTTCCAACTTATGAACTATTTAGAGACCAACTTATCGCTTTATGGCAGACAGTATGGTTTTCGTAGAAGTCGTTCTATGGGTGACCTGATGGCGCTTCTGTCAGATCGTAGAAGTCAGTCCATTCACCGATTCGGTGAAAGTAAGATTGTTGTTCTAAATATTTCCAAGGCGTTAGATCGGGCGTGGCTTGCCAAGTCTGATTACTTTTGGTGTTGGTAACGATATCTCTCGATTTATATCGAGTTTTCTCAGAAATCCAGAGAGTTTTAGTAAAACGTAGGGGTACCGGAAGGCTTTTTTTCTTCTTCTACTCTTTTTCTTATTTTTAAACTCTTTCTTTTAACTCATACTCTCTGTCTGTCTGTCTGCCAAGGGCGGACCCCATTCTCCCTTATACAATTGATCTGAAACTTGGCCCATAGTCTTGTCGTGACTACAGATTAATTTTGGGGTAGCCACGGACATACACGCGTGGGCACGCACAGTCATGGAGTGATCTAAATGTCATTTCCCCTCATCCGATCGATCTCAAACTTGGTCCATACACTTGCTGTGAAAAAAAAGGTTAACTTTGACTTAGTCACGCACAGTCACGGAGAGATAAAAACCCCACTTCCCCTCATCCGATGGATCTGAAACTTTGTCCATAGACTTGTTGTTTTTATGGGTTAGATTATTTAATGACCTTTTATGTCAAACTTCCAATCCTACCTACTCTTTTGCTCACAATAGCAATACTTGTCATTGATATTTATTCGATCAAAGGCTTTGCCTTAGTGAGATTGGGGGCAAGCGGCAATATATATGAATGACACACTCAATTAAGTCCTTTTAACAATCTCTGAGTGGGGCCTAATGAATAGGGTAACTAGATTTGAATGCTCGTAAGACCCAATGTAGTTTATTGACTCACAATCGAGCCATGTAATCATCTGTATCCATTGGTGGTGTAGATGTTGAGGAAACAGACGCTCTTTATGTTCTGGGCATGACAGTTTAGTATGATATCCATTGGAATAAGAACATTTTTCAATTTTCGAAAGAAGCTTTCAAGTGCCTTCTAAATCGTTGTGAGAATTTCTTCACCCCATCTGATTTCCTTACTATTTATACCATCTATATCCAAAGGAAAATGGAATACAACTCCCATATATGGGCAGGGGCTTCAGAGTCCATAATGAAGCTTCAGAACCGTGTACAAAGGAGGGCTTTGGTACTTACCAACAACAGTACGGTAACCCCAACTCTATTGACATATTGGAGCGTTGTCGGAATATTGATTGTGTTACACTGTATTATAGATACTGCATTGGGAATTGTTTAGCTGAAATAAGTGAACTCATCCCTAAGAGTCCATGTTTTTCTACGTAACACTAGCTCATCTAGTAGATTTCATCAATTTGCAGTCTATTGTACAGTGGATCGCATAAACGCAATACTGCGAAAATTCATTTATTAGCCGCACAAGCTGCATGGGCAATAAACTACCCGCTGAGGTCTTTCCTGTCATTTACAATATAGATAAATTTAAGTCGAATACCCACAAATACTACTCCCTCTTTCCTACTACCCGTACCATATTTTCCTGGTATCCTGACATATATATGAAAAAAATGCACGGTCGCCATGGCGGAATTCCAGGAATTCTAATTGCTACTTTATCCGCCATATTAATTGAATTTAGCCCGCAGTGATTTCCTTCTATTTCCCAAAACTAAAGTAATGGCTCGGCGAAAAGATAATTAGCTCCAACGATGAAATCAATAATCATACTAATATCTATTTTGAGGACCTTAGTTAGTAGGAAAAACTGCAGCAAAGTGTATTAAACTAGAAGGAGACTATAATGGTATATAAAATTTTTGTGATTCAAGATTTATTAATCCGCTCTCGTGATAGGGGCCCAAGATCTTTACTTTAGATCAGAGCATACTTTTCTTCCAAATTTAAAAAACTTCTTATGGAATTTTCCTTTAAACATTTCTCAAAAAATTCCCTGAAACCAGATAATACTTTCATAAAGTTCTTCAGTGTGACATAACATACAATTTTTCGAGAAATCTCAAATTCGTTCCATCGTCGGTCGTAGGAATTAGGACTTTGTCCGTCCACTATGTGGAAAATTTTGTGCAAAGATCTTGGTCTACAACCGATCCAGCTGCTACAGGAATTTAAGACACGAGACTATCATATGCGTCGTTCTTTCGCCGATTGCGCTCTAGAGTAGTTAGAAACTAACCCGATGTTATAGCAAAATTGTGTTCAGCAATGAGGCCATTTTTGGCTCAACAGGTTTGTTTGTTAACGAACAAAATTGTCGCATATGGAGTGAGACCAATCCAATGCGGTTTACACGATAGCGGCATTATTTTTCGAAAAAATTACATTGACCCGGGCGAGACGTGGTTTCAATAGTATGGCGCTACGTACCATACGGCGGCAGCAACCATCGATTTTATGAAGTCATAATTTGGCGATAAGTTGATTTCGAGAAATGGATCTGTCAATTGGCCTCCAATGTCGTGTGATCTGACACCTCTCGATTATTTTCTGTGGGGCTACGTGAAATCACTCGTTTATGCTGATAAACCAGCTACAATTGACGCCTTGGAGTCCAACAACAACGAAAAAGTGGCCCAAAATTGGACGTCAGGATGCGCTTCCTTAAGAACAGCCATATGTCCGAAATTCCTTTCAAATATTAGTGCTTGTATTTATTTTTCGAATAAAAAATTCTTTTGATTAAAATTTAATTTTTTGAGCATGAGTTGAAGTTATATACAGCAGGATGCTGATGATGAAGAAGTCTTGTTGTATGAAAGTAGCTCCTCCATCTAACGCTGTTTTAAATTATTTCCATGTTTCTCTTAGGTTATATTTTCTATGATTAGAAATTATATACATGATCTCGAACCGAACTAAAAATAACCTAACCCATAAAACTCTTTCTTTACTTTGGCATATGAGTTTCGAATTTCTCCGTGACTGTGTGTGACTTTAAAATTAAAATTAATCTTTGGCCACAACAACTCTATGGACAAAGTTTCAGATCGATCGGATAAGGGGAAGTCAGGTTTTAATCTCTCCGCGACTGTGCGTGACTATGTAAGAGTTAATCTTTTTTCACAGCAAGTCTATCGACCAAGTTTCAGACCGATCGGATAAGGGGAAATGGGTTTTAAATCACTCCGTGACTGTCCGTGACTATGTCGAAGTTAATCAATCTTCACAGCAAGTATATCGACCAAGTTTCAGATTGATTGGATGAGGGGAAATCAGTTTTATATCTCACCGTGACTGTGCGTGACTAAGTCAAAGGTAATCCTCAAAGTTAATCATCACAGCAAGTGTATGAACAAAGTTTCAGATTGATCGGGTGAGGGAAAATGACATTTAGATCACTCCGTGGCTGTGCGTGACTATCAGTGACTGTGCGTGACTACCCCAAAATTAATCTGTAGTCAGAACAAGACTATGTGCCAAGTTTCAGATCAATTGGATAAGGGGAATGGGGTTGCCCCACGACAGAGAGAATGACTTAAAAGAAAGAGTTTAAAAAACTAATTATTTGTTAAACATAAAGATCAGCAATACAACAACCCGAACAAAATTTAAAAAAAATTTTGTAGTTCAAAAATTAAATGAAAAATTAAAATTATATGAAAAAAATGAAAAATTCTTATCAACTGGCATTTTAAACAGATTCAAAGAAGTGATTGGTTCTGTTGAATTATTATTTATTTATGTCAGTTATAAATCTAGGTAAACAAAGGTAGCCCTAAAGCACAGCAATATTTCGGGGGAACTTCAACTTCGCATTGTTGCCCTAACAAATCGTAGGATTACAAGACAAATCGCCATCTCTGACTCAAAAACACACAAATGCAATACGCGCAATTCTCCCGTGAAAAATTTCGACATTAGTGGCGGTTATAACTGAACACTGCCTCACAGAAGGACACGCTGAACGTCTTGGGTCTCGTCAAATGATTTCTGTTGTAGCTGAATTGATGCAGAGAATGTAAAGAGTAACGAACGTTTTTTCTGCTATTTCCCGGTACTCTCCAGAATTAGACTTCGGACATTGGGATCGTTCCTACTTCACAATCTCTATTATCTCTCAAATGTTGAGGAAACTGGTTCTACGGTTCCCTGTGGTATCACAATGGACCCTAGAGTCTGGAAAGGAAATGAACGTAGGAAAGAAAAAATTGTCCGTTATGTTCACGTTCTGAACCACTCGGATTTCTTTATAAAGTCCGCAAGATCTCCCAGTGGCATATCTGCAATACAGCCTATTTTATTAAAGTATCTTTACCCTAGATATGTAAAGATCAAGTATTTCAGTTCTGGGGACCCACACAATAGATGTTGCACAGAAGCCTCCATGCACATATCCATGCAGCTCCTACTGGCATCAACTCCTAGAAATGTGAGCACTCCTATAAGTAAGCTGATTGTTCCTTTACCAAATCCAATAAGTATTTTAGTGTCATGGATTAGTTAATGACCATGGGAGCTGTGTTATCTTGCAAGAAGTCATTTGTTTCCATCTCATTTTCAATTTAAAGCCAGCTGCTTTCTTAGAGAAATGTGTTAAAATATCAATGTCAATTGCTCTATCCCGTTATAAAGAATACATTTCCACTTGTGGTAGGCGAAATAGAACTTGCCTCTCTTAATGGCAACGTATTGCAAAATAGAATCGTTATCGTTATAACATCTTGAATATAATCAGAAGACTTAGCTGAATGTAAGATCTGGATGAGAGTGTTTAAGCAATTTTATATTTACCATAAAAGAAGCCCAAACCAAAATAATATGACTTCATTATTACAACCTCGGAGTGGAAAAATGATAACGTGAGTTAAGGTACAAACCGATTGCTTAACCATCGCTTTTTTAAACAATACAACGCCTTAAATTTAATTTATTAATATAATAAAATCAAATAGTATACACCTAAATAAAAATGTAAATAAAATGTGGAAAAAAAAAACATTAACAACATTTTGTAATTATGCCCTACATCACTTAAAGGTCGGGCTATAAAGAGTTTGTGTGTTCATTATACTGATCGATTCAAAATAACTTCCTAACGTTTCCATAACCATCCGTACCTTTATATGTATGTATGTCTGTCTATGTCTATTTTTGTCCTTTCCCGAGTTTCATTGTGTAGAGTATCATACAATCAAGATTGAATATAAATTTGTTACTTGATTTTTTTTTTATATTAACTTAACGAACTAAATTATTAAACTAAGAAAAAGAAAGAAATGTAAAGGAAGTTTAAATTTTCCGAATAACGTTATTAAATTTCCACATCTTTTTTTAAGGTGACTTAACACGACATCTATTTGTCAGCTGACGTGTCAATTTTTTCCAATGCAAAATGTTTACATGTCGTGTGATTACGTTGATCTTTTGCTTCTGTGAAATGAACCCAGCATGTAAAGGGTGCTTTTTTTTTAATACCGATAGAACTTGAAATTGTAAAAAATAGCACAAAAATTTAATCTTACAAAAAAAAAAAATTTTGTATACGAAGGATCAATATATGGCATTAAAATTTGAAAATGACTTCGGGCATAAGGCCACCGCGGCTTTTCTTGACAAAGCGCATTCGGGACTACCAATTTTGGGCCACTTTTCGCCGTGCTGGCCGTGTGTCACAAATAACACAAACAATGCTGGCCTCCAAGGCGTAAGCCTCACAGGAAATAATCGAGAGGTGTCAAATTACACGACTTTAGAGGCCAATTGACAAATAAACCGCACTAAACTGTACATTTTTTTTTAACAAACATTTTTTTTTTAACAAACCCTTAAGCCAATTTTGCGGTAAAAAGAGTTGCGAATCGATTACTGATTTTCAAAGTAAATTTTAATAATTTGGAAGAGTTGTTCAAGCGTGAGTCTACTTGTGATCATTTGCCACCGTACATTGATCATAAATCGCAAAAGTTGAGCACAGTACGACAGTTCGTTTGGCAGCAACTTCTTTCGTAAGTTCTATCTAAGAAAAAAATAAACCCTTTATAAGGGGTGATTTTTTAGCTATTATCTTTTTGGCAACACTGGTTTAAACAGCTGACGCACGTTTCGTGTTTTGTTTAATTGTCAAACATCTTCAGTTTGGTCTATAATTTAACCATGAATCGTCTTACAAACGAAAAACGCTTGCAAGTTATTGAATTTTATTATCAAAATGCGTGCTCTGTTAAGAAAGTTCATCGCGCGCTTCTTCCATTTTATGGTCAGTTTAATCGACCCACTGAAGCGGCTATTCGGGCTATTGTGACTAAATTTCGGACCAAATTTACATTGTTGGACATTAAACCACCAATACGCTTACGTAGAGTGCGAACTGAAGAAAATATCGCAGCTGTATCGGCCAGTGTTAATGATGACCATCAATTATCGATTTGTCGCCGTTCGCAGCAATTGGGCCTCTGTTACTCAACAACGTGCAAAATTTTGCGGAAGGATTTATGTGTGAAGCCTTTCAAAATACAGCAGGTGCAAGAATTGAAGCCGAACGACCTACCGCAACGTAGAATTTTTGGTGAATGGGCTCTTGGAAAGTTGGCCGAAGATCCACTTTTTTACCGAAAAATTGTGTTCAGCGACAAAGCTCATTTTTGGCTCAATGGGTACGTAAATAAGCAGAATTGTCGATTTTGGAGTGAATATCAGCCAGAAGCATTGGAAGAGCTACCAATGCATCCAGAAAAAGTCACAGTTTGGTGCTGTTTATGGACTGGTGGCATCATTGGACTGTACTTCTTCAAAGATGATGCGAATCGTAACGTAACTGTGAATGGTGAGCGCTACCGAGAGATGATATCCAACTTTTTTTTTTGCCCAAAATGCAAGAGCTTGACTTGCATGACATGTGGATTCAGCAAGATGGTGCCACATGCCACACAGCACGCGCAACGAGGGACTTATTGAGAGGCGAGTTCGGTGAACATTTTATTTCACGTTCGGGACCGGTCAATTGGCCGCATAGATCGTGCGATTTAACGACTTTAGACTATTTTTTGTGGGCTTGAATCCCGCTTGAATTGACGCATTGGAAGACAACATTGAAGCATTTATTCGTGAGATACCGGCCGAAATATTGGAAAGAGTATGCCAAAATTGGACTAAGCGGATGGACCATTTGAGGCGCAGTCACGGTCAACATTTGCATGAAATAATCTTCAAACATTAAATTATATGGACCGTACTATCGATTCAAAAAAAGATTTCATGCATTTTTCTGAATTTTATGTGTTTTTTTTTTTTTGGAAAACTTTCCTATAGCTCTTTAAAAATCACCCTTTATTAGGAGGTTTAACCAAAAAAAGTTTTTTTTTTTGATTTTTGGAACTTTTTACCGCTGCTAACTTTCTTTAGTTGGCTAGTACTCGTCAGAAGCGATATATACGATTTTGTGAAAATAAAGCACGAGAAAAAAAATTATGGTTCATAACCTCATTTTTTTGACAAAATCGATTTCAGTGACCCCCGTACAGAACTTTAAAAATGCAGAAAAAATTCTTAAAAATCTTTTGGGTCTCCCAAATATACATTCAAGTTGCAAAAATCAATAAAAAACGTTTTCGGTGAAACACCTTAATACACATTCCCAATTAAAACATATTCTATTTTCACCTGATAACAGCTGCTTTAGCTGATTTCAGCCATAATCAGACATGGACGTTTGGACGCAAGTAAAAGCGGCCTGTAGAGATGGTTCGGAAAATAATAATACTGTTCTCAAACTTCACTTGATTTGGGCAAATTTTTTGTTTTTTCAGGTTGGTAGTACTGCTTTTGACATCTGGGCCAAATTTCATATTAACATCTTCATTGGATTAATAGTGACTTTCGTTTTTGTAAACAACTGGAAGTGAATTTATCGAATTTAACATTGTCTGATTTTGTTGAGCAAAGAAGTTCCATTAAATTTTGTTTGCGTTAGAAATTTCTGCTGCAGAATCATTAAGGATGTTGCAGAAGTCCTTAGGTGACCAGACTATATACAAACAGTTCCAAAAAGCCAGATATAGTGTTGGAGAAAAAGAGCACTCCAGACGAAATAAAATACCAAATGATCCACAACTCGTCCAAGAGAAATCAAAGATTTAATGCTTAAATACAAAGAGCACTCCAGACGAAATTAAATATCAAATGATCCAAACTCGTCCAGGAGAAATCAAAGATTTGGTGCTTAAATACAAAGAGCACTCCGGACGAAATGAAATATCAAATGACCCACAAATCGTCCAGGAGAAATGAAAGATTTAATGCTTAAATACAAAGAGCACTCCAGACGAAATTAAATATCAAATGATCCACAACTCGTCCAGGACAAATCAAAGATTTGGTGCTTAAATACAAAGAGCACTCCGGACGAAATGAAATATCAAATGACCCACAAATCGTCCAGGAGAAATCAAAGATTTAATGCTTAAATACAAAGAGCACTTCGGAGGAAATAAAATATCAAATGATCCACAACTCGTCCAGGAGAAATCAAAGATTGAATGCTTAAATACAAAGAGCACTCCTGACTAAATAAAATATCAAATGATCCACAACTCGTCCAGGAGAAATCAAAGATTTGGTGCTTAAATACAAAGAGCACTCCAGACGAAATAAAATATCACATGATCCACAACTCGTCCAGGAGAATTCAAAGATTTGGTGCTTAAATTTTGTCTATTTAATAACGAGAGATTTGGCTGATACTGTTGATATTTCAACACTATTTTCAGAAATATTAAGGATCTTAAACGAGTCAAGTCTCGCTTGCTTCTAAAAATACTAAGTATTTTTGAAAAGAGCTTCCCAGAATGAATGAAACGCATCATTAGGGGTGATGAGACTTGGATATATGGCTACGACCCAAAAAAAAAAACCGACTACTCAACCGAATACCGTGCTAAAGTTGAAGAAAGTCCCAAAGGAACACGTTAAAGTCGTTAAAAATCAAGCTCATTCTAAACAGTTTTCCTCGATTATTGTGATGTAGTGCTTTGTCGGGCCAAACTTTTATTTAAGTGTTAAGCATTTTTTGCGTAATTTATCACAAAAAGAGAGAATTATGGGCCGACATTTTTTCGTACCACGATAAAGTATTGTTTTTTTTTTTTGATAACATTTCGCACAGAATCCGATTTATATCGTTCAACAATCACCTTATTAGCCGTACTTAACACCGTCTCACTTCTGGCCATTCTACCGGAACACAGTTTTGAATCGATTAAGTAGATAACAGCTGAATCGCAGAGCGCTTTTGATGAAGGTAATTCCGGAAATCGATTTTAACTGCGTTGAGGATTTGAAAACACGTTGGTATTGGATTGCGATTGAAATTGATTTAGAAAGATAAAAGTTTTTCATTTTAGAACAAAAATCACCTTTTCATTTGAACACAGTGGTACATGACGTCTAAGGCCACTTTTAGCATTACACAACAAGTTGAAACAATATCGTTGCTTTCTATTTGCGTTAGAACAATTAAGTACAAAATTCTCATTAATTTTGCACTTGTTATTAGTATTTCCTTAAAAATTAAATTATTTAAAAAATGTTGTAATTCTATAATTGAAAGTCTGCAACCAACGCAAAAACTGAAATAAATAAACTCGCTTACAGCATGCATGCATGCAACAAACAACAACATTACCATCAATAACAAGTTCATAAATAACCTGAGGCGAAAATAGTTGATGTAAATATTATGAATACATAAGGGAACATTGGGTTGATCGAACAATATTTATAGAGTGACTGGGCAGACAAAATTATTAGCAAAAAATAAATATTAAAATTTAATTAAATTGCATATGCAAAACGACGTAACTAACAAAAAAATTAACAATCGGATTGTAGATTGATTATGATGGATTTCATTAAATGCCATGTACCCACGTATTGTTAGACTCATATAATCGTTAAATATGATTTTATTAAGGAATAGCAAAAGGACACTAATTAGAAACCCTTTCCTCTAAAAAAATAAAAATGTTAGTTATGTCGTTTTGCATATCAGCCAATTACATGAAAACTGTGAAAATTCTAAACTCATCCTCATCCTCATTTAAAAAAAATCATATTAAAATGTCCTGGCTCTGTCAGTGAAAAAGGGAAAATAACAACTGCTTGACACTTGGTGTTTTAGTCATTCGTTATGAGTACAAAATCAGAAATAGTTAGTCCAATTTCCCGTATTAAACACGCAATTCAATAAAATATCTCATATAGATAAATAGTAAAAGGTGATCCCATTTTATTTCAGATCAACACTGGTACAGTGACTACTAAGAGTGTAGTTGCTAAAGTATGTAAAGGTCCTGGGTTCGATACCTAACCCAAACAACCAACAATGATCTCACCTAGCAAAACTCTTTCATATTGCCATATGGATGCAGAATAAAACTGTAGATCTTCTTATGAGTTCTATGTAAGACATCATTTAACTTCAGTGTCATATTAGTTGAACTATTAGAACCGTGAGCATTTTTTGGAAAAGGTCATAATTCAGCAGCCAACTACTGTAAAGAGTAGTTAAAAAAGTCTGCAACAAATTGTTAATAGTTCAGATGTTACAAAATATAACTAAAGTTCTTGGCATACTTGTTTATTTTTCTTACTTTTTGTGGTACTGAAGTTTTATGTCTGGGAAGCTGTTGGCATATATGTAAATTACTTAAAAAAAGGAATTAATGGTCAACGCTTTTAAACTTGTTTAACTGTAACTAGCCACAAACATTAAGGGATCTCACAACCAACACAAGATGATGACCTACTGATATCTTTTACTAGACTTAGTTTGATTATAGAAGATTTGAATCTGAGTCTTATGTAGATCAAAGTGTAATTTTAGTTTCACTCAGAGTGAACATTTTTAAGAGGAATTTGTCTAAGGTTAGCGCACAAAAAAATTATAAAATTATCAATTATTTTTTTTTTTTTGCAAAATTTGATGAAATATGTTTTCATTATATTATCAGCATTTTATAAATACTAGCAGATTCCAGCTCTCGAAATTCGAGGGAAATTCTAGGAAATTTTATTTTTTCATCAAATAAAGACCTTAAAGGTATGCTAATCAATTATAGCAATTCACAAATCAACACAAAAAACAAACTCATTTTTATTACAAACACCTTAACAAACTTAATAATCACACACATAGCATTGTATAATTTTATGTATGTGTTAGTAGCAACTTTAAATGCAATTTACTCAAAATAAAGGAAAAAATTTAAAAATCTGTAAATCTGCAAGACGTCTAAAAAGACATACCTTTCAAATAATATACGTTTGGTCAAAATCGGGATAAAACGGTAGAACAAAACATCGGTCACAAGAAATTGCCTAGCCTATTAATATTATAGATTTTACTTTAAAATGGATTTTAAGGGAAAAGTAGATGAAAAATGCTTTTGAATATTTAATAACCTAATATGTATAAATAATGTTTACTAATTTTTGTTCGCTTATGTTTTTTTTTTGTACTTCACAATCAGCCCACTTATATGAAATTCGTAAAAAAAATTATTATCGGCCCTGTTCTTGAAACGTTGCTATTTGAATAGGAGTGAATTTAAAATCACATGAAATTGAAATTTTGGGTTTCTTGAAACCACTTTTTTATTTATTTAATGAAAACATATGTTTGAGTTAAGAACATATGTTATCTAGAAACCGAAGTGCCATATGGTTCTTTATTCAGTTTCACAAAAAGCTTTTAAATATTTTGTGCATGTTTTTTTCTTAAGTTTATAGAAAATGTATAAAGAAAAATATTTTCTTTTAAAATAACAACTTATTTGTTCATTTAATTGTTTTTATTCTTCAATTTCATTCAATTAAAAATGACTTTTCTATTTTTAAAAAGTTAGGCATCACCAAAAAAAATTTCGATATTCAAATAAATTGGATTTGACTGGCATCACTACTGTTTCGAACATATGCAAAAAAATAAAAATATGTGATTTGATGAAAAAATTTTTTTTAATTTCTTTATTTGCAATAATTAGTGCATAAAGAATCTATGTTATAATTGAAAAAATTATAATGGAAAATAGACTGTGTAAATAAAAAGTTTTTATTATAGTTATAGAACAGCACCATCGCAAAAAGTGTGTTTTATTAACATCGACCACTTATTACGAGTTTTTTTTTAAATCAGCGCAAAATGTAGACGTTTTTTAAAATCGTTTTTTTTATTATGTCTAATTTATGTCAAATAATGTCTAATTTTTTAAAATAATGACAAGGTCCAATAAAAAACATGTTAGAGTTTAAATATCAATTAGTTTTTTTATCTCGTAAGACCTGCTTAGTAGAAAAAAAGGGCATTTGTTTTGATTTCACAAAACCTTTTCTATGTGAATTAAAACGAGAAAAAATATTCTTATTGAAATTAGAGAACATCAAAAATCTCGTAGATTTAAGAATTTTTTCATTTACGAGTTTTTTTTTGTGATAGTGGTTTCAAGAACAGGGGTGTATATGCCCACTTACCATTTAAAGACATCCTGTAAATTTCAGGATAGAACGCCAATGGATTCTATTTTTTTTAAGATTTTTTAAACAGCTGTATCTAAAAAATCGCTTTCTCCATAGAAAGTATATAATCTATAATATTAACAGGCTAGGCAATTTCTTGTGACCGATGTTTTGTTCTAACGTTTTATCCCGATTTTGACCAAACGTATGTTATTTGAAAGGTATTTCTTTTTAGCTGTTCCTCAGATTTACAGATTTTTAAATTTTGTCCTTTATTTTGAGTAAATTGCATTTAAAGTTGCTAGTTACTAACACATACATAAAATTACACATATGATATGTGTGTTTTATTAAATTTGTTAATGTGTTTGTTAATCAGTTTGTTATCTTCATTCACAATAATAATAAACCATAAAAGTGTTGGTTTGTGAATTGGCTAAGTTGAAAAAAGCTGCCTAGAAATTGCACTCGAATTTCGAGCGCTGGAATCTGCTAGTGTTTAAAAACATGTTTATGTGTAAACAATGTTTATAGTTATGTTTATGATTAATAAAGTTTATAAACATGTTTGTTTATAAAAAATATTTATAAACAAGTTTATACAAAAAATGTTTATAAACATGTTCATGTACGAACAATGCTTATATATATGTCTTTGTATAAACTATGTTCATATTCTTATTTATGTATAATTAATTTTAATTTTTCATCAATGTCTATAAACATGTTTTTGTATAAACAATCTTTATAAATATATTTTTGTTTAAACAATGTTTACAAAAACATGTTTTTGTATAAACTAGGTTCTAATTATGTTCAAATAGTAAAAAATGTTTTTGTGAACATTTGCACTCGAATTTCGAGCGCTGGAATCTGCTAGTGTTTATAAACAGGTTTATGTGTAAACAATGTTTAGAATTATGTTTATGATTAATAAAGTTTATTAACATGGTTGTGTATAAAAAATGTTTATAAACATGTTTATAAAAAAAATGTTTATAAACATGTTCATGTACGAACAATGCTTATAAACATGTCTTTGTATAAACTATGTTCATATTCTTATTTATGTATAATTAATTTTAATTTTTCATCAATGTCTATAAACATGTTTTTGTATAAACATTCTTTATAAATATATTTTTGTTTAAACAATGTTTACAAAAACATGTTTTTGTATAAACTAGGTTCATAATTATGTTCAAATAGTAAAAAATTTTTTTGTGTTAACAATGATTATATACATGTTTTTGTATAAACAATGTTTATAAGCATTTTTATGTCTATAAACAATGTCTATAAATATGATTTTGTATAAGCAATGTTTATAAACATAGTATTTCTATTCAACCATAGTAAATAGAACCCATCGGTGTGCTATCCTGAACTTTACAGGATGTATTAATTCAATTGTTAATTATACCCTATACCAATCGACTCAGAATCACTTTCTGAATCGATTTAGCGATGTCCTTCTTCCGTCTATCCTTTTGTCCGTCTGTCCGTCCTTCTGTGTGTCCATATAAACCTTGCAATCAAACTACAGGTCGCAAATATGATTACATTTTGATGAAATTTTGTATAACATTTTTTTTAAGCCCTAGCATAAACGCTGCTGAAATTCGTAAAAGTGGGTGCGTGTTCAGACCTAGTACCCGTACAAATGACTCCTATGAGATCGGCTTAAATTGCCATGAGACCCAAATTATCGTACAGATCTTGATCAAATTTGGTGCGTTTGTGTTAATTGCACCCATTAGTAGACCAAAAATAAAGCCTTTGGATTTCTTAATCATAGCCCCATATACATAAACCTGCTTCCCGATCTTCACTTAAGTCTTTAAAAAACAAAATTATTTCACAGATTTTTTCATATATGGTCTGTATATGTTTTTGCAAAAAAATATGTGACTTTACCAAATATGGTCAAATTTGGTTTATGCTTACTTTTTATACACAATTAGTTGGACCTGAGACCCCCTCTCGAAACGCATCGTATAGTCAGTCTAGACCGACTATTCCCTTAGTTGTTTTTTCTTGAAACAAGTGTTTAATATTTTTAAAAGTAGAATATTTCTGAAAAATTAAAAAAAAAACTGATTTTAAATTAATTTTGGTCGAAAATCGTACGGTTTCAATTGCAATTATGTACTCATAAACCTTTTAAGGGGTGGAGCGATTCATAAAATATTTTTTCATTAATTTTTTGTTTTTTCGTTTTGAGAAGAATATTTAAACAAAATAAATCAAATTAAACAAATTTATTGGAAACTAAAATTTAGATATAAACAGTCTAATTTTAGACATACATACATATTTACATTGATTTAGCTAGGCTGTGACTATCCCTAATATTTGAATACAGCAACCTGTCAAACAAAGTAGAAAATGTTGCTTTTTACAACTATGGGATGTAAACAATTTTTATTATTTAGTAAATGTCTGCTGGTAATACACTAAGTAAGAATGCATTTAAGTTCATTAATGTTGGTGTTGCCATTATGAAAACTTTCAATGACAATATGTAAAGTATGTATTTGACATTACAAGTGAAAAGAATTTTAATTATATTCGCATGTTTGAATATTTATGCTGGACAGGTCTTTGAATAAATGAAGTCAATGGATAATTTATATAATTTCTATTTCCTAAAACTGAATATTAACTGGAAAAAAATGAGAAGAAAAATATATTTCCTATTAAGTTAGAAATTGATTGAAAAATTCATAACTCAATTTTCATTTTCTGTACGTAATTTAATTGATCTATTAAAAGTTATTAAGTCTCTTTATTTAATATAGTGAAATTGAAACCACAAATACAATATGTATTACAATTTTAGTCGATTGTTTGCTTGGTTGCTTGAATGACTTGTGAGTATTCGTAGTTTAACGAGTATTTAAACATTTTGTTGTCACAAAATCAAGAGAAATTTTAATAATTATGTGGGCTTAAAAGTTAAGAAATTAAACTGAACTTGAATGACGTTTGCCGGTATTGTTTTCGTTGCACTTAATCACATGCGGGGTTATCGCAAACTAAATAAACCGTAATTAAGTAGTTATTGTGAAATACAATACAAAGAAAATAAGATCCATTTAAATGAATTGTATTCGTTGGTTTGTGCGGCGGTTTTCTTGAGAGTTAAGTTTTCAAAAAAGGTCGATTTTGTAAAACAGAAGGCATCTTGATCTATTTACAATTAAACGAATGTCATATTTTATTGTTTACATAGGTTGTTGGCTGGTTTCGTTTCGAGCTGTTTTGAAGATCTCATCATGACTTAGCAATTGATGGACTCCTACATGTAAAGTTGTAACATTGTATAATAACAACAATATATTGTAAGTCAATACCATTTGATTGGGCTGTGTTAAAAGGGTAACAATGACTCAAAAAAGAAAATGTATTTACCATAAGTAGATCGATATTAAAAATAAGTTAAATCAATCTGGGATTCACAGATTTTTTTCACTTATAACTTGAATGAAGTGACCTCTAATGTTAAGTAATTTAGAGATCAACTCACAATTTAATAAATGTCCTAGTTAACCTATTTTCGTTAAATCTGATGATTACCTTTGACTTTTGGATGAAAACATAAGGCATTATTCAGACTATAACGGTCTTATTCATAATAAATTTAAACAGTTTTATAAGAGTTTAGTAAGATATTTTTTTAAAACAACATTCATAAACATACGAGTATAATTTTTTGAATAAACTAAAGTAAAAGTTTGGTCTCCAACAACTTTAATATTTAATGAGCTAAAGAGTAAAGTGATTTGGCTACAAATCTATCTAAACTATTTGATGCATTTTGAAAAATGTTTGTACAATATTAAAGGAATTTTGGTTTGTACAAAAATACTAAGTTTTTTGAAAAATAAATTCGAATATATTTTGTAATCGTATTAGCAAAGTATTAGCAAAGTTATTTATATCTGTGTCACAAGAATAACCGCATAAGTCGAAAATCATGCTTTTGAGAAAAATAACTTTTTATTTAAATGTAATGGGGCTTCATTACGACTTACGACTTTTCATTGGTAACTTTTTACTAAACAGTGCTAGAAAAATAGGGATTTCACGGAAATATAAAGCGATTTTAGTAGAGTATGATAACATACATAACTTAAATTGTTTTTAAGTCGACTTAGGCGGTTATCGCTTGTGACCACAGATATATAAAATAATTTGTTTGTAACGAAGGATTTCTGGAACCGAGCCAAGATTAACATTATAATTTTGGTTCTTCTGTTTTTTTTTTTCTTAATAAAATGGAGTGAACGAACGAGATGGCGTGGAGCCACCCATATAAAGGAAATATTAGTGTTCACATATCTAGAGTATTACGATGGTGAGAGTTTTAAATCCAGCTATCGTATTTTAAAAACCAAAACCAGTAATTTTATAGTTTTCATAAAAAAAAGAAAAAAAAAAACAAGTAGGAATATATAGTCGGTCTAGGCCAAATATACGATACCCTATATTATGAGTTCATATAAAAAAGTATCTTTTATATGAAAAAGTACTTTTTATTAAAAAAATAACCTTATTATATAGAAAGTACCTTTTATCTAAAATAGTACCTTTTGTATAGAAAAATACCCTATATTATGAGTTCATATAAAAAGTATCTTTTATATGAAGAAGTCTTTTTACTAAAAAAATAATCTTTTATATATAAAAGTACCTTAAATATGTATATAAAAAATACGTTTGATATAAAAGTACCTTTTATTTTAAAGAGTACCTTTTATTGAAAAAAGTACTTTTATTCAAAAAAGTACTTCTTATTTAAATAAGTAAATATTATTAAAAAAAAGTACCTTTTTATATAAAAGAGTACCTTTTATTGAAAAAAGTTCTTTTTATTTAAAAAAGTACTTTTTATTTAAAAAAGTAAATTTTATTAAGCAAAGAACCTTTTATATAGAAATGTACATTTGATATAAAAAATTATATTTTATATAAAAAAGTAACTTTTACATAAATAAGTACCTTTTATATATAAAAGAAACTTTTATTTAAAAAATATATTTTATTTAAAAAAGAACCATTTATTTCAATAAGCTCCTCTTATATAAGAAAGTACCTTTTACATAAAAAGTACATTTTATATAAAAAGTACCTTTTATATAAAAAGTACCTTTTATTTAAAAAAGTAACTTTTATTAAAAAAAACACCTTTTATATAAAAAATACCTTTTATTTATAAGAGTACATTTTAAAAAAAAGTAAGTATTAAAGGAGTTTTGGATTATACAAAAAAACTAATTTTTTTGAAAAATAAATTAAAAATAATTCAAACAACTCAAGTGATTTGTATAAAATCAAAACCAATCCTAAATTAGAATATATTTTGTAATCGTATTAGCAAATTTAAACAAATTATATTTACATATAAAACAATTTGTTTGTAACGAAGGATTTTCGGAACCGAGCCAAGATTAACATCATAATTTTGGTTCTTCTGTTTTTTTTCTTAATAAAATTCCATGAACGAGATGGCATGGAGCCACCCATATAAAGGAAATATTAGTGTTCACATATCTAGAGTATTACGATAGTTAGAGTTTTAAATTCAGAGATCGTATTTTAGAAACCAAAGCCAGCATTTTTATAGTTTTCAGAAAAAAAAGAAAAAAAACAAGTAAGAATGATATAGTCGGTCTAGACCAAATAAAAGGTACTTTTATATATAAAAGTTTCTTTTTCATATAAAAGAGACTTTTTTTGTATGAACTCATAATATAGGGTATATTATGAGTTCATATAAAAAAAGTATCTTTTATATGAAAAAGTACCTTTTATATAAAAAAGTACATTTTATTTAAAAAAATTACTCAAAAGGAATTAATAGTAAAGCTCGGGGTCCAATTTTTGTTTCTAAATTCTTTATTAACCGATATTCCGCTACTCTCTGAGTAGCATCATCAGGGATAGTAGCTATGTTTGAACAAAAAATTTTTTTCTTTTAAGATAAGCACAGTAATCCTCGGCTAACTACCTCGTCAAAATTTACAAGATTTATGGGTAATTATGTGGGGAAAGCATTTAAACGAACACATTTAATTACCTCAGGCGATTAGACGAATACTTTTAAATACATTATTAAAATAATTTAAAAACACTTTTCCCACAGAGTTACACAAAAATAATAACTCCCCTTTTCGAGCACAACTTCATAAAAAAAGGCCACTCTTATCAGCATTAAATATATTTTCAGGAGTATAATTTTGAAGAATTAAGGAAAAATTGCTACTTTCCAGAAAATTTCGGGCACATTCACGATCATTTTCATTTCTTTCTTCATGTATCTTTGTGAATTTTATGTTTTCTCTCTTCTGCCACCTCCACAACCAACCACTGTGCGGTTTAAAATCTAAATTAATTTTTATAACAAACTTCTTTGCTTTATTCATTACCAATTTTCTAGAAATGACAGCATTATTCAGGCGCATCTGGTTAAACCATATCGTGAGCCAATGGGTAATTAAACCAAGGAAATTTAATTGGGTAATTAAGCGAAAGTTATTTAATTGTGGGGTTTTGTTAGAAAAAGTGAGCAAAAAAGGGGATTTAGAATTCGATGTAAATAAGCGTGAAAGGTAATTAAGCGTGGGGTAATTAAACAGGTTATACTGTAGTTAGGTTTTGTCGTCTATTGTTGCACAAAACCTAAGTACTTAGCTTAAAAGAAAAATATTTATTGTTCAAACATAGCTAGCCCTGATGATGTAGCGAAATATCGGTTAATAAAGAATTTAAATACAAAAAATGGACATCGAGCTTTACTATTAATTTCTTTGTATAACATATAAAAAGGTTAACTAAAAAATTTACATATATAAAAAAATTACTTTGTGTTTTAAAAAGTACCTTTTATATAAAAAAGTACCTTTTATATAAAAAAGTACCTTTTATATAAAAAAGTACCTTTTATATAAAAAAGTACCTTTTATATAAAAAAGTACCTTTTATATAAAAAAGTACCATTTATATAAAAAAGTACCTTTTATATAAAAAAGTACCTTTGATATAAAAAAGTACCTTTTATTTTAAGAAGTGCCTTTTATTGAAAAAAGTACTTTTATTCAAAAAAGTAGTTTTTATTTGAAAAAGTAAATTTTATTTAAAAAAGTAGCTTTTATATAAAAAGGTACATTTGATATAAAAAAGTATATTTTATATAAGAAAGTGCCTTTTACATAAAAAGCACCTTTTATATAGAAAAGTAACTTTTATTTAAAAAAGTAAATTTTATTTAAAAAAGTACCTTTTATAAAAAAGTACCTTATATTTAAAAATGAACCTTTTATTTAAAAAAGTACCATTTATTTCAAAATGCTCCTCTTATTTAAGAAAGTACCTTTTACATAAAAAGTAAATTTTATACAAAAAATACATTTTATTTAAAAAAGTAACGTTTATTAAAAAAAAAATGCCTTTTAATTATAACAGTACATTTTATATAAGAAGGTACCTTTTTTATACAAAAGTACTTTTTACAAAAATAAGTACTTTTTTATGTATGAAAGTGCCTATTATAAAATAAAAAGGACCTTTTATGAGGCACCTTTAAAAAAAACAGCTTTTATATGAAAAAATATATTTTATTTATAACAGTACATTTTATATAAAAAATTACCTGTTATATAAAAAAAAAACACTTTTTGTTATATAAAAAGGTACCTTTTATATAAAAAAGTAGCTTTTATATATAAAAAAAGTACCTTTTACATACTTGGATATACTTACCACTCAAGTATATCCATATAATTTTTAAGATGTATTTGAAAAAAATCTTGCAATATTTATGTTTTTTTTGCTGTGGGACACCTCAAGGGGGAATTCTATCCCCCCTTCTCTGGGTGACCACTATAAACAGTCTTCTAAGGATTCTAACCGATAAGGGTTTCCAACCTGTCTGCTACGCAGACGATGTAGCGATACTGTTAAGGGGGAAAGATCCTAGAAATTTATGTAGGAGGGCATCGGATGCACTCGAAATAGCATACGATTGGGCACAACCAAGGGGATTAAATGTGAACCCGGAAAAGACTGAAATATGCCTCTTTACTAGGAAGACGAAAATAGTCGAATTCGATGAACCCCGCTTCCAGGGCAAAACGATTAGAATCACACAAACAGTGAAATACCTTGGGGTGATTCTCGACAAAAAGCTCACTTGGAAAGACCACATTGAGAGCAAAGTCGCGAAGGCTCATCGGATATGGGCCATTTGCAGAAGAGCTATAAGTTCAAAATGGGGTTTAAACCCGAGGATGACTCATTGGCTTTACACAAGCGTCGTTAGACCAATTCTAACCAACGCATCCGTAGTCACATGGACATCAATGAACAGGAAATGCTATATTAAACCATTCCAAAAAATACAACGCCTCTGCTGCATAGGAATCAGCGGCGCAATACGGACTACATCTACGAGGGCTTTAGAGACTATTCTATCTATACACCCGATCGAGATTAGAATTAAATATGAGGCAGCTCTGGCCAAGTTACGACTAAGAGTAACAGGGGAATACATCACCGACCATATGACCAGACACCAAACAATATTGGACCAGATACCGGAATTCAACACAGTGGATTTTAGCTGTGATAGAATCGCGGAAGTGTCGACAAACATACCTGCAGTATAAGGATACCTGACAGGGAAAGCTGGTTGAACGAAAATTTTCTACGAACCCTTCCAGGGTCACACTACTACACAGACGGATCTAGTCTGCATGGTAGGACTGGTATAGGTTTCTATGATGAGGACCGTTGCAATGGCATACACCTACGCATTCCGGACCATAACTCTGTCTTTCAGGCCGAAGTGGTCGCGATAACGGAATGCATAAGATCTATTGACGTACGGGCAATCCCAAGCCCCGGAGAAGTGAAAATATTTTCGGACAGTCTAGCGGCTATCAGGGCGATATCCTCGGACAAAACTAGATCAAGGACTGTCCTCAGATGTAAGGAAGAAATTGCAAACTTCACTACAAGAGGCAGACTTGAAATCATTTGGATCCCAGGACACAGTGGTATAATGGGAAACGAGATTGCAGATGAACTGGCCAGGAAGGGTTCTTTCCTGGAGGGTGTCAATTTGGAAAACCCAATACCTTTCCAGGCTCTCAAATTGAAACTATCGGAGTGGGCAACTAATTCACATACTTCAATTTGGGAGGAAACTGACGTGGGTACGGCTACGAAGATACTATGGGGTTCTCCAAACACTTCGAAGACTAAGGAAATCCTTAGTCTAAATAGAAAGGCACTGAGTAGGATTATTGGCATCCTCACTGGACACTCTGAACTGAGGGATCATCTATACCGTATAGGACGGGCAGAATCGGCCACATGCAGAGCTTGTGGAGAGGATGACGAGACCCTAGAACACTACCTTTGTTATTGTCCTGCATTTGCCGGAACAAGGGTCAGAAATTTATCCAACGAAATCATACCAGGCCTAGCGGCTCTTAGGGGGATACGCTGGAAAGCACTCAGGAGATTTGCTATCGAGACCGAACTCCTAAGTTAAATAAGGAGTAGATTAACGGATGAGCACGAGGATGTAGAGCGCACAACAAGCCGACTTTCTGGCTTAAGTGTATATCCGGGTAAAACGGATATGAGTTATGTGTATACATGGCTCCTCTTTTTCAACCTAACCTAACCTAACCTATGTTTTTTTATATAGGATTTAGTGAAGATCGGGAAGCAGCTCTGTATGGGGACTATGAATTACGAAGCTCCTACGTGGTTTATTTTTGTTGGGTATACTAAATATAAACAAACAAAATTTGGTCGAGATCTATATGTATGGTAATTTGGATCTTAAGGCAACTTTAAGCTGATCTTGGTTGATTTGTAGGGAGACTAGGTTCGATTTTCACCAATTTCAATAGCGATCGTCCTCCTATATTTATATGTTGGCCCTGTAGTTTGATTGCAGATAGGCATATAGACAGACTAGCAAAATGGACGGAAAATAAGACTGAGTCGATTGGTAGAATAAGCGGTGGGTTTTGGTAAGATATTTTAGTTTTAGTTACAAACATTATACCTTCATCACATAGTGGTCCGCATAATGTGTACCACGTTTGCTAACAATGGGGCATTAATACGTATGTAGTCGCCATGGCAAAATTCCATGAATTGGGCTACGATCATATTTTCCAGATTTCGCCTCCAGTGATTATTTCCTATATTCAAACCTAAAGAAATTGTTGTTATTTCTGCTTATATTGATGTAATTTTTTAAAAATAATTTTTTCATTACAAAAATTAATTAACTGTATATTCTTCATTTGAAGTACGTTAATTATTTATAAAATATTTAAAAATCAAAACTAACTATTATATAATAATACTGGAGAGCCCGATTAAGGGACTTTGTATATACATCAAACAAATATATATATATTATTGTTAACTATTCTTTATTATTGTTTAAGTTTGTTATATACTGCGAATTTATAAACATTAAAAAAGAGCTTCAGCTCCAACGGTGAAATCGTTGATCAAACAAATGCCTTTTTTTTGAGAAGGACCTTCAGAAATCTTATTAGTATCCTATTTGGTATAACAAAATTAGAGAAACATTGAACTATAGGGAGACTACGAGTATGTTTAGAAAAATAATACATTATTTTTACAGATTTATTGATCTGTTCTCGTACCATACAGGTAGGTTTATAAGAGCTTTATAAAACAATTTCCGTTCAATAACATCAGTAAAGAAGAAATTATAATTTTCTATTATTTTCTAAAACATAAATTGTAGCACGCTTTAAATTTTATTAACAAAATCAAACTTTAAAAGCACATCCCTCTACAAATACATAAAAATCAATTATTTCATGAATTTCGACTAATATGTTGAACTCGAATCAATTCTTGACAGGAAATGGTTTAAACAAAAAATTTTAATATTCGTCAAATAATTTTTTCTGTCTAAAAATAATTACAAATGTTGTATATAATTAACTTTAAAAAATCGCGTGTTCTTTCTTTGAGAAAATATTTATTTTCTTAATTCTTAGTACAAAAAGAAAGACGAATTATATTTCGCTTGCCATATCTAATGTATTATTTCAAATTATAGAAAAGAATTTCCTTCTATAAACTAAATTTTTTTTTCGCTTTAAAGAATTGCTTTTGTTTTTAATTTTGCTAAAGTGAGAATTTGTTGAATCATCTTAATTTATAGTTCGTTTTAAGATTAATGATCGCAACAATTAATGTCGGTGTATGTATTTGAATGAATGGATGATATGTATATGCTCAGTATACAGTGGTGGACAAAAATGTGTTAGTAAAAATATAATTTTCATTTTGATAAATTTTAATATCAAACTTCTTATCAATCAAGAAAATTTGAATTTAATGATCCCAATTTAATATTTTAACAAAATAAAAAAAATCAATTCGGGTATAAACCAGACCGTTGCGGAGCCTTTTATGTACAATTTACATACACAAAATGTAAACAATGAAATTGACAATATATAGCATCAACATTGTTATTTTATTTTTTTTTTTTTTGTTTGTTACCCACCAAAAAAATGTTCCGCACCGGTCTGGTTGTGCTCTAATTATTCAATAATTGAATGTTTTCTGTGTGGAATTTGTATGAAGATCAAAGTCTGTTTTGATTTTATTTTAGCGCTGAAATAAAAATTATATCATAAATATGAACTTCTCAGAACAACTGTTTTTAGCAGAAGTAACAAAAGTTTATATCATAAAACGATTTAACGTATAAACGAAAGTGAAATTTCGATGGCGTCAAATAGAAGGGCGTATTTTAGAATAGAAATTTTATAAAGTTATGAGACATTTCTATAATATTAATAGGCTAGGCGATATCTTGTGACTGATGTTTTGTTCTACCTTTTTATCCCGATTTTGACCAAACGCATATTATTTGAAAGGTATTTCTTTTTAGCCGTTTTGCAGATTTACAGCTTTTTCAGTTTTTTCCTTTGTTTTGAGTAAATTGCATTTAAAGTTGCTACTAGCACATACATAAAATAAAATTATACAATGCTATGTGTGTGTTTATTAAATTTGTCAATGTGTTTGAAATAAAAATGAGTTTTTTTTTTGTTGATTTGTGAATTGGCTAGCATACTTTTAGGGTCTTTGTATAATGGAAAAATAAATTTTCCTAGAATTTGCACTCGAATTCCGAGGGCTGGAATCTGCTAGTTTTAAACTAATCTCTGTAATTAATTTCATATTTACCACTACATATTATACTATTGACAAGTAAGTGCTCCTGGGAAGTTCAATTTTGATACTGGCAAGCAATTCTGACATTAATGTGGGGAAAAAGTGGTGAGGAATCGGAAGATTTGCGCGATTTCTTATTTCTGCGATTTTTTTGTGCGTTATATGCAAATTTTCAAATTATATATGCCGCACAAATAAGAAATCGCATAAAGAGAGACTGAAATAAACAGGTTTGAGTGTATATTTATATTTTATTTTTTTGCAGTTCACAATCGGTCCACCCATACGAAATTCTTAAAAGATTTTAGGTATATGTCCTAATAGTTTCTTAAGACATCCTGTAAATTTCAGGATGCTATTTATTTAAATTTTTTAAACAGCTTTAGCTTAAAAAATTGAGTTTTCTGTGACTTACAGATTATAATGATGTTTATGTATGTAAAAGCAAGTTTATGTCTAAACAATATTTATAATAAAGTTTGTGCATAAACAATATTTATAAACATGTTTGTCTATAAACTACGTTTATATGTTGGTGTATACACAATTTTTACAAGCAAGTTTATGTTTAAACAATGTTTATAATAATATTTATGTATAAACAATCTTTAAAATTATGTTTATGATTAATAATGATTACAAACATCTTTGTCTATAAAAAATGGTCATAAACATGTTTATGTAAGAACAATGTTTAAAAACATCATTATGTATTAACAATGTTTATAAACATCTTTATGCATAAAGAATGATTATAAACATGTTTATGTCTAAACAATGTTTATAAACATGTTTGTACTTAAACAATGTTTAAAAACATGTTTGTGGATAAACAATATTTATAAACATGTTGGTGTCTAAACAATGCTTACAAGCAAGTTTAAGTATAACAATGTTTATAAACATGTTGGAGTATAAACAATGTTTATAACATTGGTGTGTAAACAATGTTTATAAACATGTTTGTGTATAAACAATGTTTATAAACATGTATGTATATAAACAATGTGTAATAATATGTCATCTAAAGATATTACTGTGACTTCTGGTGTTCCTCAATTCAGCCATCTTGGACCAATTCTTTTCTCCCTCTTCATCAATGATCTTCCAAAAGTGATAAATTTTTGCAACGTTTTAATGTACGCTGATGATGTTAAAATTTTTTTAAGTTACTGTCAACATAATGATCATATTCATCTTCAATCAGATCTCAACAATTTCTTTTCGTGGTGTAACCGTAACCTAATGGAACTAAATTTGAAAAAATGTAAATGTATGCGTTTTTCTAGAAATAATGTTTTTCCTGCTAACTACTTTTTGGGCGGATATCAGCTTGAACTTGTTGATACTTTTCTGGATTTAGGGATTCTACTTGATCCTAAATTAAACTTTGTATCTCACGTCACCATGACAGTTACTAAAGCTAGAGGTACACTCGCCTTTATTAAAAGATGGGCAAAAGAATATATTGATCCTTACATAGCCAAACAACTTTTTACATCTCTTGTAAGACCTATTTTAGAATATGGGTCAATAATATGGGATCCCTTCTATAACATTCATATTCAACGAATCGAGTCTGTACAGAAACAATTTCTACTCTTTTGCTTACGTGGCTTACCTTGAAATTCTGCAATTAATCTACCTTCATACGTTGATCGACTTAAATTAATAAAATTACCTACTTTGGAAAGCCGTAGGACTATGCTAAAAGTAACATTTATGATCAACCTAATTAATGGTGAAATATGTTCTGACTTTCTTGTCAACAATATAACTTTTAATGTTCCTCAACGAGTATCACGCCAATTCCAACCACTCTTTGTTAAATCTTTTCAAACCAACTATGCTCTAGTTGATCCTTTTAGAAGAATTTGTTGTGTTTATAATAATCTTTATCAATTAATTGATTTTTCGTTGAACACTGATGTAATTAAGCATAATATCATTATTTTCTTAAATTCCTAACTATTTGTTTTTATTTTTAAATCATTTAATTGTTTCAATATATGTACAAACTAGCTGAGTCCGGTCCGCGTTGCTGGCCCGAAGAAAACATCTGGATTTTATATTGCATCTAAATTTTAATACCGAGTGTCGGGCAAAAGTAAAGCACGAACTCCCTCGAAAATTTTAGCAAATATCTAGGTACAATACTAAAATTTGATTTCGCCATGCCCCTCCGCCCACAGATCAAAAATCAAATATCAGACTACAGTGTCACCCGAAAAGCTATTCAGAAGATTCTGTGCCTTAAATACATTGCATTTAATAATATTATGAATATGACTGAAAAAAAATATACGTTTTCTCGAATATTTTAACACCAGCGCCACCTACAGGTGAAAAACTTTGTCAGCAACTTTAGTTTTATGTACATAATATATGTTGCGAATTTGAGCTAAATTGGACCGTAAATAAATTTTTTGGGAAAATCTCGACCCCAGCGCCACCTATCGGGTACAAAAAAAAGTTATGCAAATCGAAACCAAAACTCGAGAACCAAAGGAACATATGGTATGAATACGAAGTCACTAGCATTAGTGGTTCAACAGTTATTAGAGTACCAACATACGCACCAACGTTTTTATATATATGTACATATGTAATTATATCATTTATACAGGTCTGTAAGGATTTATTCCATTGACCTAATAAATAAATAAATAAAAAAATGTTTATAAACATGTTGGTGTATAAACAATGTTTATAAACATGTTGGTGTATAAACAATGTTTATAACACATTGGTGTGTAAACAATGTTTATAAATATGTTGGCATATAAACAATGTTTATAAACTTGTTGGGTATAAACAATGTTTATACAAATGGTTATGTATAAAAAATGTTAATAAACATCATATTTTTATTCAACCATAGAAAAATAGATTTTTGTGTGGGCGACTGCTTAAAAATCTTAAAAAAATAAAACCGATGTTCTATCCTAAAATTTACAGGATTTCTTAAGTATGTGGGCATATAATTGAATTTTTTTACCATTCCATACGGGTGGGCTGTGAAGTACAAAATAAATATCAACTAAAGAGATAATGGAAAATTTTTATTTAAAAAAAGTTAAATAAACAGATGATACAGTTTTTTCCTGAAACAAAAGTATAATATTTCTGAAAAAAAAAAATCGGTATCTTGGAGGTAATTTTTACCAAAAATCTTACGGTTTGACTTGGAATTACTCATAAACCTACTTAGGGCAATTTATTAAATATTCTTTTCAAAATAAATCAAATTAAACAAATTTATTGGAAACGAAAACTTGGTTAGATATAAACAGTCTAACTTTAGACGCATTTAGATTGGACTGCAGCAACCACCTTTTCTTATTTTCAGACAATGAGAACTAATGAACTTCGGGGAGTGAATAAACACTTTCATTTGAAAGGCAAAATACGTACAGAAATCTAAGTTTAGTTTGATAAAGTTCTTGACATATTTTGTCCAGTTTTTAAAACTGTACTCAATTGGGTGAATGAGCTTAAATGTGGTCGTACGAGGGCGGTTTGATAACGCAGTGATTTATTGAATAAAATATATTTTTTACGGTTAAACATTGTTTATAAAAATGCATTAATAACTTTTGAAGATTTTTTTTTGCGTGTTCCTAGAAGGAAAAAAATTATTAATTTTCATTCAAGAAACAAAACAATTTAAAAAAGTATTACATTTTCCTACTCCACTGTAAAAATTTTACGCTTTGTTCTGTTTATGTTTTAATACTAAATCCGCATAAGTATAACAGTTTGTAAATTTAAAAAAAAATCTTTTAAGAAAAAACAAAAAATTGCAAAGTCAGCGTAATGATTTTTATTTATATTTCTGTTGAATACCTGCTGATTAATAAATAAATGGTTGTATAATTAGTTAAAAATTACATTTTTTTAGTTTGCCAAACTAAATTTGAAAAATTTAAGGCATCATATTGGTGTTTATGAATTGTAATTATTTAATTAATGTTTACAGTTACTCAATTTCACAACATGAATAACGAACAGATTTACTATGTTCCTGTTTTTTAAGTATTCCCACATAATTCTTTTTTGAAATTTTAAAAAGGTTAATTGAAATTTAAAAAAAAAAATATGTTTTTTGGTCAGTAATCGACACAGTGTTTACTGACAACATTTTTGAGAATCTACAAATTGTAAACTTTTCTTTGCTTGATTTAATTACAATTCAGGTTTTCAAATTCCTCTAAAATTTTCTAGTATTGCCATAAGTACCTGGATCCGTCAAAAATAACATTTTAAATGTAGAACGCGTAGTAATGAATTTATAAGATTGCAAATGTAATTAGAGTTTTAAAAAGGCCAACAGCTAAATTTTCATACAAAAAATTTGACATAAAACTTAAGACGAAATGAGCCTTTAAAGTGTGGAATAATCCCATCAAATTTAATATAAATATCTGGTAAAAAATTCTTCCACTTTTATGGACATAAATTTTGAATTTGTAATATCTGCTTATTTGTTATCGATAAATACATTGGACGAAATAAAGGGTATCCAAAGAAAGAGTATCCAAAGAAGTCGTAATTGGATCCAGATATTGAGAAAATTTGACGAAAAATTAATTTAACATGGGCTTGTCATAGAACCCAAGTTGTCCATAATAGATTCTGTGTAGCATTTTTTTTTTACTCCTGCTGAATATATATTTTATAAAACCATTTATGAGTATGGTTTATGGAAAAGGTCTACATTACTCAAGTATCGAACTATTCGACTACTCGAGCTGCTCGAGCTACTCGAGTAATAAATGAGCTACTCGAGCCGAACGAATAGCTGTAGTAGTAAAAATTAAAATATTTCATGTTTGAAAGTATTTAAAAGGATAGATATAAGTATTTAGTATGACAAATATATACTTTTTGAAATCGTACAAGTACCAGGAAAATCGCCTTAAATTTTACTTGAATCGGTCTATCCTACTGGCGTGACCAAACTACTACTCGAAAAAGCTAGATCACTTTCCATACAAACAAAATAAAATATGCACTCCATGGATGTTAGACATCATTTTGCAAAAAAATTTCCAAAAATCTGATAAATTTTCGAGTCAGTTATATTGATTGATTATTCTCCTGAAATTTTGAAGCATTCTGGCTTATCTCGAAAAAGATGAGCCACTTTCCACTCAAATATATGAAAATATGTTCTTCGTATATGTTTGATGACTATTAAAAAAAAAAAAAAAAAAAATTCAGGACCAATTCGAAAATTCTATTAATATTTTAATTTTAATGTATGTAGAGAACATGATTTCAAAATTGATAAGCATTCCGACAAACAAAATATTTTTTATGTTTTCATAATTTTTACACTGTCTGTAATCGACAATACTCATAGATAACTCATTAAAAATTTTAAGGCGTTTGAACCAAAAATATGGTGTCGTATAGCAGTACTCGACTGATATTGACCACAAATATGTGAGAATATGCTCTTGTTTGAAGTTTGATGGTACTGGTATTTTCCAGAAAATTTTCCATAATGACTTAATAAAAAATTTTATCCCTTAGAACTGTATACATAAGTAAAATAATTCATTCCAGTTTCAAGGTATTATCCCCAAAATTGACACTAGGAGAAACTACTTTTCGAAAAAAAAAACAGAAAATGAAAAAAAATTAAAAATTTTTTTGTTAAATTATATCTATAATATTAATAGGCTAGGCGATTTCTTGTTACCGATGTTTTGTTCTACCGTTTTATCCCGATTTTGACCAAACTTTTATTATTTGAAAGGTATTTCTTTTTAGCTGTTCACTAGATTTACAGATTTTTAAATTTTTTCCTTTATTTTGAATAAATTGCATTTAAAGTTTCTAATAACACGTACATAAAATTATACATATACTATGTGTCTGTTTATTGAATTTGTTAATGTGTTTGTTAGTGTTTGTTTTCTTCATTCACAATAATAATAAACCAAAAAAGTGTTGGTTTGTGAATTGGCTAAGTTGAAAAATAAAGTTGCCTAGAAATTGCATTCGAATTTCGCTGGAATCTGCTAGTTTATACAAATGTAAAAATATTATTTTTGATCTCTTCAAGATAGAGTTTGAAAATTTTTTTTCAGGCTCAAGATCAAATATTCTTACTTTAAAATAAAGTAAAAAACATTGGTATAGTTGTTTCAAAAATTGATCTATATTCTGCATGACAGGTTATACAGCTGTAACCAAAAGCTATTAAGCCTCTCCCAATATAACAAACTAAATATATGTATGCTTTTGCCTACTACAATATACTTGTTTTTTTCAAATTAAAATTTTTTGTTCAATGCCCGTAATTGAACACATTCATAGATGACTCATTTCAAAAATTAAGCCATTCTGATTAAAATTGAGCTACGGACGAATAACTGCTCGCAAAACATCAGACACTTTTTACAGAATTGTGTGAAAATTTGTTCTTATTGTTTGATGTAATTTTACAAAATATTTTTAAATGCGACTTGATAAAAATCTTTACTGGAAAAAGCTTCCATACAAATGTATGAAAATATATGTACACTCTATTGAAATTTGACATCGATAATAAAAAATTTGTGGAAAATATGAGGGCATAACGTTCTTCAAATTTCAAAGTTACGAGCTTTTATTTTAAAGTGTCCTTTTTTCACAATAACTTTATATTAAAATCTTTGGAAGTTGTTTAAAATCGCATCCTTTAAAAAAGAGAAAGGTTAAAAATGCACAACAGAAAGAAAGTTGAACACTTATAATGTTTTTATATAAAGTTTCGATGCAAAATTGTTTAATGAAAATTGATCCTTTTTCTTTAAAATCAGTCTAGGTGCATATTTTTAATATAACTAATTTTTTTTTAATTTTTAGGAAGTGAAAAAATTGAAATTTCCCATCTTTCTAAGGATTTAAAAGAATTAATAATAAAATTATAAAAAGAAGAAAATTCGATTCGTGAATTCTAACCCATCTCTTTGGTCCAACTATTTAGATATAGAAAATAAACATAAACCAAGTTTGCAAGTGACAAGCTTTCTTTGCCTTCGGATATGAAAAAGTTCATATCGGATGCTATATTTATATAAAGACTAGGTCGAAAAATGGACCGATCCTGGCCATATTTGGTAAGGTCACTTTTTTTTTGCAAAAACATATCGCACCTGTACCTCTAAAGTGGGTCAACTCAAAATTTACAAATTTTCAGTAGAGGCAAAAACGGTTTTTTTTAAATATTTACTATAAAATTATAAAACAGTTGTTTCATTATAAAGAATTGCGATTTCTTCAGTGATCATCAAAAATAACAAGTTTTTTTGGGTGGTACTCAAAATGTGTCTTTTTAGTGGATTCTAAAGAAGATAGATACTCTTTTAACACAAAGAGGGTTACAACTGTATTTTTTTTGCGAAAGACTAGAAAGATCGATGTAAGATTTTTAAAGTTGATAGATATGACCACTGTGCATCGTTTTCTTGCAAAAAGTAAAATTGAAAAATTTTGAGTTGACTCACTTTAGAGGTAGAGGTGCGGTATACAAACCAAATTTGAGAAAAATCTGTGCAACATTTTTGCTTTTTGAAACATTTAAGTGAATATCGGGAATTAGCTTCATATGGGGAATTACCATATAGGGTATATTTTTCGACTACTGATAAATGGATGTAATAAACATACACAAACTCAATTTGACCGAGATCTATATGATAATTTTGATATTATGGCAATTTAAGTCGATCTCATAATTGTAGTTCGTTTTATTTAAACTTTAAACATTTTAAACATTTTTTTTAGAAAATAATTTAGTGCAAGTTTTCTAATGTTTATGATTATTTTTAATGACATTTTAAGGGAAACTAAATTAAGCAAATACAAGATTTATAACTAATTTAATAGAAACTTTATTTATTTGTTTTCCTACTGATTTAGATTATAAGCCCACCTAAAATACTGCAATTAACAAGTATGCAAATAATTACGTATTGAAGGTAAATGTCAAGTGTAGGATTTTCGTTTTTTTTTTTGTAATTTTGCCGGGAAAAAAAACATTAAACACATGTTAATTACTAGTGACATTGTGTTTTTTTCATTTTGGTTAATTTAATAAACAAATTCTGTTTTTATGATAATGTTTTAATCTTATTTGGTTATAAATTTCAAAATCAGGAATAAATAAAACAAAGTGACATTTCAAAATGTTTTTGAAATTCTTAAAAAGGTAAAAGTGTGAAATGATATTATGAATTTTGTAATAAATTTAATATAATATTATTAACATTTAAATTATACAATTAAAATATGACAAATATTGTATAATTAAGCAGATTGTTTTTGAAAAGGTTTAATTAATACAAATTATTTCATACAAATTTTATAACTAAAAAGCGCTTAAAAAACAAAACAAATTTATAACATTTTTAAAATGAATCTTTCTTTTTGTTATTTAATTTAAAAATACAACAGGAAATTTTTAAGTGTTATTACAAGTAAGTTCAGGGTTTGTTTTAGTCAATCATCGGGTGAGTGTGCGTGGGAGGTCTTAAAAGTCTGTTTGTCATGTTTGCAAGTTCACTTTACTATTGTTTGACTCATTACAGTAACAATGAACTTTAAAATGAATGGTAAGAGTATTGCTTAAAAAACAAATATCTATATAAATGATTAATGTTTACTAAAAACCAGTAGCTAAAATATTAAACGCAATAAACTCAATTGTCTTATAATTCAAATCAGGGTTGGGATTATAATCTTAACTTAAAGATTCTGTTTTTTGTTCAGCTTTAATTTTAAATATAGTATACATTTGTTTAATATATAATTTTAAAATATATTAACTTACCAGCACGAAATACTTCACCACAGCCATCGCAACGTGATGCAAATTGAGCATCATAACAATTGCCACAATAGATTTTATCGGCCTTAGCACCGAATTGCTTATCCACCAATGACAGATGACACTTGAAACACAAGAAACAGGCTTCATGCCAGTGTTTGTCTTTGTATGATAAATCCTGTTTTGGAGAAAAAGAAGAATTTTTGAATTATTAAATAGTTTATAGCTTAAAATAGATTAAATAAAACAAGTAAGAAAATTATAGTTGGCCTAGATCGACTATACGATACCCTTTAGCATATGTTTAGAGAAAGGGTATTAGGTCCAACTAATTGGATATAGAAAAATAACCATAAATCATATGTGAGTGATACTGCTATTAATTTCTTTGGATATGAAAAACTTCATATCTCTTGCTATATCTATATGGGGACTAGATCGAAAAATGAACCGATCCTGACCGTATTTAGCAAAAACAATTATTTTTTTCAAAAACATAAACAAATCAAATTTGAGAAAAATCTGTGGAATGTTTTTGTTTTTCACGTCTGAACATTTTCACAATACAATCACAAAAACAGCGTAACATGTGAGCTGTAAGACAAAATCACGATTGTATTGGTGAAAAAAATATGATGTGTATTTACGTGTTTGAAAATGAAAATTGAGACATGAAAAAATAAAAAATTAAAAATGAAAACTCAAAAATGAAAAATAAAACTGAAAAATTAAAAATAAAAAATGAAAAATGAAAAATAAAAAAATTAAAAATGAACACTGAAAAATAAAAAATGAAAAATAAAAAATGAAAAATGAAAAATATAAAATTAAAATAAAAAATGAAAAATAAAAAATGAAAAAAATTAAAAATAAAAAATGAAAAATAAAAAATTAAAAATGAAAAATAAAAAATTAAAAATGAGAAATAAAAAATGAAAAATAAAAAATTAAAAATAAAAAATGAAAAATTGGAAATAAAAAATGAAAAATAAAAAATTAAAAATTAAAAACTAAAAATGAAAAATAATAATGAAAAATGAAAAATGAGAAATAAAAAATGAAAAATAAAAAATAAAAAATGAAAAATAAAAAATGAAAAATGAGAAATAAAAAATGAAAAATAAAAAATTTAAAATGAAAATAAAAAATGAAAAATTAAAAAAGAGAAATAAAAAATGAAAACTCAAAAATGAAAAATAAAAATGAAAAATTAAAAACAAAAAATTAAAAATGAAAACTGAAATATAAAAAATGAAAAATGAAAAATAAAAAATGAAAAATATAAAATTAAAATAAAAAATGAAAAATGAACAAAAAGAAAAATTAAAGATAAAAAATAAAAAATGAAAAATGAGAAATAAAAAATGAAAAATAGAAAATTAAAAATGAAAAACTAAAAATGAAAAATAAAAAGAAAAATTTAAAAATGAGAAATAAAAAATGAAAAATAAAAAATGAAAAATGAGAAATAAAAAATGAAAAATAAAAAATTAAAAATATGGAAATAAAAAATGAAAAATTAAAAATCTAAAAATGAAAAATAAAAATAAAAAATGAGAAATAAAAAATAAAAAATGAAAAATGAAAAATTAAAAATGAAAAATAAAAAATGAAAAATGAGAAATAAAAAATGAAAAATTAAAAATTAAAAATGAAAAAATTAAAAATGAAAAATAAAAATAAGAAATGAAAAATGAGAAATAAAAAAAAAAATGAAAAATGAGAAATAAAAAATTAAAAATGAGAAATAAAAAATGAAACATAAAAAATTAAAAATGAAAAATAAAAAATGAAAACTGAAAAATAAAAATAAAAAATGAAAAATAATAAATGAAAAATTAAAAATTAAAAATGAAAAATAAAAAACGAAAAATTTTAAATTAACAGGTTGAACTAATAAGTAATAATATTTTTGTATTAGTAGAGCCCCAGCAGTTGTTTACCATAAGTGATAAAAATGAAAAACTAAAAATTAAAAATAAAAATAAAAAATGAAAAATGAGAAATTAAAAATGTAAAATAAAAAATAAAAAATGAAAAATTAATAATGAAAAATAAAAAATGAAAAATGAGAAATAAAAAATGAAAAATAAAAAATTAAAAATTAAAATAAAAAATGAAAAATGAAAAATGAGAAATAAAAAATGAAAACTCAAAAATGAAAAATAAAAATGAAAAATTAAAAATAAAAAATGAAAAATGAAAAATTAAAAATGAAAACTGAAAAATAAAAAATTTAAAATAAAAAATTAAAAATATAAAATTAAAATAAAAAATGAAAAATGAAAAAAAAAGAAAAATTAAAGATAAAAAATTAAAAATTAAAAATGAAAAATAAAAAATGAAAAATAAAAAATTAAAAATGAGAAATAAAAAATTAAAAATAAAAATAAAACATGAAATATGAAAAATAAAAAATGAAAAATAAAAAATTAAAAAATAAAAATTAAAACTGAAAAATAAAAATAAGAAATGAAAAATTAAAAATAAAAAGTGAAAAATAAAAAATTAAAAATAAAAAATTAAAAATGAAAAATGAAAAATAAAAAATGAAAAATGAGAAATAAAAAATGAAAAATAAAAAATTAAAAATAAAAATAAAAAAAGGAAAATGAGAAATAAAAATGAAAAATAAAAAATTAAAAATTAAAAACTAAAAATGAATAATAAAAATAAAAAATGAAAAATAACAAAAAATGAAAAATAAAAAATTAAAAATGAAAAATAACAAATGAAAAATGAGAAATAAAAAATTAAAAATGAAAAACTAAAAATGAAAAATAAAAATATAAAATGAAAAATGAGAAATAAAAAATGAAAAATAAAAAATAAAAAATGAAAAATTAAAAATGAAAAATAACAAATGAAAAATGAGAAATAAAAAATGAAAAATAAAAAATTAAAAATAAAAATAAAAAATGAAAAATGAGAAATAAAAAATGAAAAATAAAAAATTAAAAATGAAAAATTAAAAATGAAAAATAAAAATAAGAAATGAAAAATGAGAAATAAAAAATGAAAATAAAAAATGAAAAATGAAAAATAAAAATAAAAAAAGAAAAATGAGAAATAAAAAATGAAAAATGAGAAATAAAAAATGAAATATAAAAAATTAAAAATGAAAAATAAAAAATGAAAACTGAAAAATAAAAATAAAAAGTTAAAAATAATAAATGAAAAATGAACAAGTAAGAAAATTATAGTCGGTCTAGACCGACTATACGATACCCTATACCATGCGTTTAGAAACCCTATCTCTTAGGCCCAACTATCTGGACATTGAAAATAAGCAAAAACCAAATTTGAGTGGGATTTTTATTATTTTTTTTGGCTGCAGATATGAAAAAGTTCATATCGGATGCTATATCTATAAAGGAACTAGGTCCAAAAATGGACCGATCCTGATCATGTTTGGTAAAGTCTCTTGTATTTTGCAAAAATATGTACAAACAAAATTTGAGAAGAATCAGTGCAATATTTTTGTTTTTTAATAGATTTAAGTGAAGATCGGGAAGCAGCTCTATATGGGCTTAAAGGGATCATTTTTGGACTACTCATTAGTGGATGTAATGAACGCATACAAACCCAATTTGAGCAAGATCTATATGACAATTTGGATCTTATGGCAATTTATGTCGATTTCATATGGGTAATTTGTATGGGGGCTAGGTCTGAACATGGACCGATTCTCACCAATTTCAATAGCGTTCATCCCATGGCCGATAAAAGCTTATATACCAAATTTCATCAAAATATATTCATATTTGCGACCTGCAGTTTGATTACAAGCTTTACATGGACACACAGACGGACGGACGGACGGACGGACATTGTTAAATCAACTCAGAAAGTGATTCTGATTCGATCGGTATAATTAAAGATGGGTCTAGGTCAAATATTTTTGATTGTTACAAACAGCAGCACAAAGTCATTATACCCAAACCACATAGTGGTATAGGGTAAAAAAATGAAAAATAAAAAACGAAAAATTTAAAATTAACAGGTTGAACTAATAGGTAATAATATTTTTGTATTAGTAGAGCCCCAGCAGTTGTTTACCATAAGTGATACATAGATAACGCTTTCTGGTTGATTTTAAAAAAGTGACATAAAAAATCTTTAATTACTAGATGTTTACACATCTCCCCTGTGATCGGACTCACATGATTTTTTTGTAAGATTTAATTGAATATCGGGAAACAGCTTTACATTAAGGCTATGACTAAGAATTGTCCTACAGAGTTTATTTTTGGACTACTAATTAATGGGCATAATAAATACACACAAACCAAATTTGACCGAGATCTATATGATAATTTGGATCTTACGGTAATTTAGGTCTATCTCATAGGTGACATTTGTACGGGGACTAGGTCTAAACATGCACCGATTTTCACCAATTTCAATAGCGTGCGTCCTATGGCCAATGAAATTTTATCAAAATATTTTCATATTTAAAACCTGTAGTTTGATTACAAGGATTACATGGACATGCAGACTGACGGACGGACGGACGGACGGAAGGACATCGCTAAATTGACTCAGAAAGTGATTCTGAGTCGATCGGTATAATGAAAGATGGGTCTAGATCAAATATTTGTGAAAGTTACAAACATCAGCATAAACTCATTATACCCTGACTACATAGTGGCATAGGGTATAAAAACAAAAAAATATAAGAATGTATAATAAACACTGGTCAAAAAAGGAGAATGTTACATACACAATGAGAATATTAGAGTTGAACTTATTTAAGTAACTTATGGCTTTTTCTTTTCTGGCAAATATTACAAGTCAGGGTGAAAATACTAGGCCAGTAAAGTAAAACTTTCAAAGGGTTTGGCGTTCTCCTTATATTGATAATTGATTGTTTAGTTTTTCAGCTACAACTCAAGAATTATTGACGATTTATCATTGAATAATCCATCATATAACAAAACAATGACCATTTTCGACTAACAAATAATCCGATCGCTTAACAAAAAAGTAATATTTTTTTTTTCAAAAAGTTATTTATTTATATAAAATAAAAAAATAAAAAATATATGGTAATACTATTCCACAATTTTGACTTGTTACATAGCAGATGACTTGGTATACTTAAAAAAATCTAAAAATAATTTTCTCTAAACCAAACATTATCAACAAAAATCAAAATCTTATTATTTTTTTTATAAAACTCAAACTCAATCATTAATAATCTAAACCATAAAAAGTTTTTATTAAAACTCTTTCTTTCCTTATGCATATGAGTTTTGAATATCTCCGTGACTGTGCGAGACTGTGTGTGACTACCTTAAAAATAATCTTTGGCCACAACAAGTCTATGGACAAAGTTTCAGATAGATCGGATGAGGGGAAGTAAGGATTTAATCTCTACGTGACTGTGCGTGACTATGCCAAAGTTAATCTTTTTTCACACCAAGTCGATCGACCAAGTTTCAGATCGATCGGATAAGTGGAAATGTGTTTTAAATCACTACGTGACTGTGCGTGACTATACCGACCAAGTTTCAGAATGATTGGATGAGGCGAAATCCGTTTTAAGTCTCTCCGTGACAGTGCGTGACTAAGTCAAAGTTAATATTTTTTCCACAGCACGTATATGGACCAAGTTTCAGATGGATTGGATGAAGGGAAATGACATTTAGATCAATCCGTGACAGTGCGCCCAAAATTAATCATTTTCACAACAAGACTATGGGCCAAGTTTCAGATAGGTCGCACTTAGAGACCTTTCGATTGATGTATAAAATAGGATTGCTCTTAATTCAGAATATATAAAAAAATACACTTTTCTTCAGAAAAGTAAGTCATTCTTCTCATGTTAGCTATATAAGTACATATAAGAAAAATTAAATAAAATAACGATTATTAAATCGAACAAAAAAAAAAAGAAAACACGCTTATAATTTAATATTAAATATCGATCTAGTAAGCGCTCCTAGTTTGAGCTCTTCTTTTTCCCTTTCGATATAAAAAACATTACATGGCGATCCTGCCACACAAAAAAGAAACATTACAAAAAGCAAAAAAAATTTGAAAAAGTAAACAACTTGATAAACTTAATACTAAATTAAAAAAAACGAACAGACTGAATTTTTTAGCAATTTTTAGAGGTGTCTGCATATTTTAGGCCAAATCTCTGCACAGTAGTGTGGAGGGTATAAAAAAAGTGGAAAATAAAGTTGGTACTTCTGGTTTGGCTAGCTCAACTTTAAAGACCTAACTGAAATAAGTAAGAAAATTATATTCGGTCCTGACCGACGATACGTAACCTATGCCATGTGGTTCAAGAAAGGGTCTTCGATCAAACTTTGTTCAGACAAGAACTGGGGCCAAATCACCGCATTCGTTATCGAAATTTTTCGATCAAAATTATTTTTTTATATTCCAAAATAAAATACTAAAAATTATTTTACTATCCCACAGTAAACGAATTATGGCTCCTAATTAAGAGTAAAAGTGAAACGAGGTCTGATGTGTTTCCGTCTCCTTTAAATAATAAACCAAATTATGGAATTTCGATCGATTTTACTCGATGTCGAATGCGGTGATTTGGGCCCAGGATCTTAATAATAAGTACATATATAAAATTTAAGTGCTATTGTTTCAGCTTTATGGCTAAATATCGTCCAACAGGGTTTCTTTTTAGGCAACTGATTAGTGGGTATAAATGACATAAATACACAAAATTATATCGCCAAACATATGATATTCTGGATCTTACGACCATTTTAGTCAGTTTGACTCAAAAAGTTATTTTGATGATTTTTCGTAAGTAGCAACTATTATTTAATTATTTTCAAAATTTTTTCTGGCATGCCGGCTAAAAATGTCAAATATTTTATAGCATATGGATACACAGGAAGATCGGTCAAATAGTTAAGCCTCCCATAAGCTACAAAAAACAGTCATCAATACATACGATAGCTTTTATATATATCTATAATATTAATAGGCTAGGCGATTTCTTGTGACCGATGTTTTGTTCTACCGTTTTATCCCGATTTTGACTAAACATATATTATTTGAAAGGTATTTCTTTTAGCCGATTTGCAGATTTACAAATTTTTAATTTTTTTCCTTTATTTTGACTAAATTACATTTAAAGTTTCTACTAACACATACATAAAATTATACAATGCTATGTATGTGTTTATTAAGTTTGTTAATGTGTTTGTAATAAAAATGAGTTTGTTCTTTGTGTTGATTTGTGAATTGGCTATAATAAGCATAACGTTAGAGTCTTTATTTAATGAAAAACAAAAAATTTTCCTTGAATTTGCACTCGGATTTTGAAGGCTGGAATCTACTAGTATAGATTAGAAAGCCCAGCCAGTAATTTACAAATATTAGCGGTTTATATCCTGAAATAGTTACGAATAACTAACTCAGAAAAAAGAAATGGAGTTCTATCTCAAAATGTTCAAGTTTAGAGACAAATTAGTTTTTTATTGCAATATTTATAAGAAGTTAATCTCTCTTTAATTCTATAAGCTCAGGCATTTGCAAATTGTTTTCCAAAACCTATATATTTCATTTAGTGATTCAGACGAACTATTTGCTAAATTCTTAGTAGTTCTTTCTTCTTATATCACTTGATTTATGAGATGAATTTAGGTACAATGCAAATGTCATCAATTAAAGTCGATGTGGGCTATAAAAATAGATTACACCTTCTGATTCACATAATTATTTGTGTAATTTTTCATAATTCATTTGGCAAATAAATAACATATGTCAAATAATATTTTTTCCATCATTAATGTTTTTACAAAAATAACCCCAAACTGCCAGCATACATACCTTACTCATATGCAATAGAAATTGCAATTACACAAGTATATGGGTAGACAATTTGAAATTAGAATTTTTGTGTAGACCAATCAAAGACAAACAGAGCAAATTTAAACATACAAATTGCATTTGGTAACTATCTGTGGTGCTGCAGAGTATTAATTAAATTCGCCTAGGCAAACATTAAAGAAAAAACTCATAATGTTAGACACAGAAATATTTAAAATTGCACTTATATGGAAATCAAATAATGTGGAAGAGAAAAGGAAAAAAACGTTGATATTACGAAATCCCAAAATAAAAATATGATGTAATTACGAAATTTTGATAAACGAAAAACATTTAATTGTATTTAATTTTTTTTTTGTACTTCTCTCAAGTGTAGCGCCGATGAAATGATAAATAAATACATACAGTGGGTCGCAGGAAAAATTCTACACCTGTGATCAAACACTTTAAAGTGTAGAAAAGTCGAATAAAGCAATGTTAATATAAAAGAGAAAAAACAAAATTAATTATTGCATTGCATTTAATTAGAAAGCAAATAAAAAAGTTTATTAATTAAATACCATTTCGCACAAAAAGAAAAATTCATGTTACAATGAAAATGGTTCACAATACAGAGGTACGTAAATAACGGTACTTTTTCATAATTCTTTTACACCAGAGACCTGCAATAAGTACTGAAAAAAATAGTAGAGTTGAATCATAATTCATAATTTCTTGTACTTATACGCATTCATACTCATTGAAATGTTGTCGAGCTTTATATTCACTCTAAAGTTTAAACTACTCATCATACTCACACTTAACAACACATATGACGTTGTTGATTTAGACTCTCCTTCATATTTATTGCAACTTATACTTATGAATCAACGTTATTGTGAGAATGATTACATCAGAGAAGCTGAATTTCAGTGAGCTTTACTCACTCATACCTAAAATTTCCTGAATGTCTATGAAGAGCGAAAAAGAATCATTGCTGATCTCTAGTTTACCTTACGCATTGAGACAAACGTCAGTTGGTTATTAAAAAATTTCAAAATGAGTAGCCATACTACGCTCGAGCTGCGAAATTTAGTTAATGAACACTATAAAAATGGAAAAAGTCAGTGAGAAATTCCACAAATTGTCAACAAAGCCTACACAATTGAAAACATCATTAACCGGTATCAAAATGAAGGGTAATCCGAGAATTAGTAAAAAAAACTATTGAGCGAACGTCTAGAAAAGTGGATAATCAATCAAATCTATATTAATCCAAGGTAGAGGATACTAAAACACTTCAACATAAGCTGTAACGCCGATACAATTCGTTGTAAGCACAAAGAATAAAACAATTGATTGGAGTTTGCTCGTCTTATTCACGGATGAGAGCAAATATTATTTTTATGGATCAGATGGTAGAGTAAACGTTGGAAGAATAACCAATTATGAGATGAACGCGAAGCATTTACGTCCGACAGTTAAACATTGAGGCGGGCATGTGTTGGTCTGTAAATTGCCCTCTGGCTGAAGGGAATATGGAAAAAATTATATATTTAAATATTTTGAAAAAAAAATCTTAAATAAAGGGCTGAAAAACTCGGAATAGAAGGCACATTTAATTTCTATCAGCATACTGATTCAAAACATTCGGCTGAAATTGTTAAAATATGATGGTGTTGTATCCTTCTCCCAAAGAAATCAAAACTACCCTCCAATCACCAGGATTGACTATATTTAAAATAAATTGAAATACGAATATATGAAATTATAAACAACAACTAAGAAAATTATGCCATGCTCTATACCATGCACTTGGAGATTTCGTCTTAAGTCCAACTAATTGGGTATAGAAAATAAGCTTAAACCAAATCTGATTGGAATTTTTATTAATTTTCTTGCCTGCAGATTTGAAAAAGTTAATTTCGGATGCTATATTTATATGGTTACTAGGTCGAAAAATGGACCGATTCTGACCAATTATTTTTTGCAAAAACATATGCAAATTAAATTTGAGAAAATTTTTGAAATATATTTGTTTTGACATATTTAAGTGATGATCGGGAAGCAGTTTTACAAGGCTATGACAAGGCTATAACAAAGGTTACCTATAGGGTTTATTTTTGGACTACGAATTAATGGGTGTATAAAGTGAATTTTTAGTATATAATATCTGGAGTAGTATGACAGCAAAAGTCTTCAAACTTGGTAATAGTACAAAAGTTATCAAATGGGCGGGATAAGATCTTTGGACTTCACAATCATACAATGCAAATATTAAATTCATATATCTGGATTACGAAAATACTGAAGGCCTTGACATTCTGTGCAAGTCTATAAATTAGAAATGTAAGCATTCGACCTAAAAATGGTCGGAAGCGGATCAGTGGACGTGGCACCTTCGGTGAATAATTGATTAGTGAAACATATATCCATAAATTTTTGTAAGTAAGGATATACTAGTACTTTAATAAATGTAATTGAAATTTAAAATAAAACTGTATTTAAAATATCACTGGATGTAATTATGTCTAACATTTTTATTTATGAAACTTGTCAGACAATTATATAGAGCACACAATGTTTTATACATATGTAGATATATATATATGTACTAGCTGGACCCGGCAAACGTTGTTTTGCCCTCAATGAATTTTTAATTTTAGATAGAATCTGTATATATCTACATAAAAAAACGTTTGTGCATTTGTTAGTATTAAAACTGTTAAAAAAAACCATTTTTCATTTATGAAAATTAAAATAAATATATATTGTAACATACATATGTATAAGAATGACCAATATATTTCTATCATTGTAATTCTAAAAAGAGTGAACAATATTTTTAGTTTCCTTAGTCTGGCAGTAAATTAATAAATTTGCTGGCTTTCCGACACGGGAAAACAACTGTTTTCGAGGTCCAAACCACATATTTGCAATGATTGTCCTAGAGATTTATTGATGGTCATGGTAAAGCCCAATCTGTTCGGAAATTGCAATCTTTTGAATGTTATCGGTGTGTCGGTAGGAATCATAGGAATTCTTGGCAGCAAGAAATGTTTTCCTTTAAATTTGCCTTTGAGAATTGTGGCCTCAATAACATTGGGTATTATTCCCTCAACAATTAACCTGGTTCCATTACATAGTCTCGGAGCGTTGAGGTTACGTAGCAAAATTATTGGAGGACCAACTTTTAATTTTAATAAATGGTGAGGTAGATCGGGCACATCAAACGAATTCAAAAATTCTGTTGGATAATTGACTGCTTAATTTTCTTCAACAACACTATCCATAGATTTGAAGTAACACTTTCAGAATCAATCATGTCCTGAATAATAACATTAATATTATCGACATCGAAATTTTTTGCGGCTTAAATAGTTCTTTCACTTAACCAAGTAGTTGTTTTGAAAACTGGTCAGCCGTTGGATCATGGATAATAAAATGAGAGCTCCACCAAAAAGTCTTTCATTGCCTTTCAAATCTTTTAAAGTTGTATGTTGTGCTTCTAAGGAATGTTTGTAAGCCATGTTATATTCATCCCAAATAATAATATTGCATTTTGGCAGAACTTTTGCCATTCCGGAATGTTTTTTTATATTACATACGGCATTCTCATTCGTTTGTACATTTAACGGTAATTTGAGTGCTGAATGAGCTGTACGACCACCATGCAATAATGTTGCGGCTATTCCGGATAAAGCAATAGCTAATGCAATTTTCCTTCCTTTTTGGTTAGAATATTTGTATATAAAAACGTTTGTGAACCTTGGAACTTATAAAATTTAAATAAATTTGACAACTCATTATTTTTTGAACGCCAGCGCCATCTACCGGGTCCAACAAAAAAATTTTTGGAATCATCTAACATACATATATGTACATTCTTAGTTTCAGTAAAATCGCACCGTAAATAAGAATATTCGAAATGACTTTACCCCAGCGCCACCTATCGGGTCCATTTATACATACAAAAATTTCCAATGATAAAACATACATACATTCTGAATTGCAGTCAAATCGCACTAAATAGAAAAATAAAAAAAAACAAAAAAATGAGTTTAACTTCTTATATATAAAATTCTCGTGTCGCGGTCTCTGTAATTGAACTCCTCCGAAACGGCTTGACCGATTCTCATGAAATTTTGTGCGGATGTTGGGTAGGTCTCAGAAACGGACAACAGGTATTTTTTTTTTTGATATCTCAAGTGCGCGTGGCACTTATGGCTATCATAGTACTCCAGATATCTAATTTTAAAAGTTCACTTTGTATGGGGGGTACCCCTCCCAGTGGCCCTATCAAATAAAAAAAAATAGACGTTGTCCGATTCTCAGACCTACCCAATATGCGCACAAAATTTCATGAGAATCGGTCGAGCCGTTTCGGCGGAATTTTACCACAAACACCGCGACAGAAGAATTTTATATATAAGATATAAGTAAGTATATATTTCGAATCATTCCATTTATATCAAATAATGCACCAAATTAGATACGTGCGTTATCTATATATTAATACGTGAAGGTAAATTTTAAGTTCCCTTTTTAAACAATATGCGGGCGGAGGAGTGTGAAAATTGGCATAGTTATAATTCATATAGAGGAGAAGCTGAGAATGATAAAATTTATGTTTAATTTGTCTTAAAAATATATTATATTAAATAAAATAAAATATTTCTAATAATTCGTTACACCCTGTTAATGCGAATGATTTAAATTTTACCTCAGACGCTCTGTGTTTAATTGTGAATTGCTAAAATTGATTAACACATTTAAATATTCATAAATTTTTATATATGTGACCTTCTCCGAGAAAAGGGACCTAGTGTGTCAAAAAACGGGTTGTGTCAAAAACGGTGGATTCTGGTACCTAAAAGGGTGTAGAAACTTTAAATGCGTTTTTTTCTCAAAACTTAATTTTCACACACTAGGTCCCTTTTCTCGGAGAAGGTCACATATATGTAAAGGGTCCGCCATCTAACGTTTTTTTTTTCAACTAGTGCTTATTTCGTGAATGGTAACACTTAGCTCATGTCGGATTTGACAGGTAATTAGTTTTATCCTTCCGCTGAACGAATATGGTTGTGTATACGCTTGAACAACGCTGGGAAATATTGCGACATTACTTTGAAAATCATGGTAATGTTGCAGAATGTGTGCGAAAATTGCGTACGGATTTTGGAAGAAGAGAAACACTGTCAGCTCCATATGTTCGTTATCTTGTGAAAAAAGTGAAAGAAACTGGCATCCTCATCGATAAACCAAAGCGTGAAAAGCCAAAAACAGTGCGTACACCCGAAAATATTGCTGCTGTGGCATAAAGTGTGCGTGAAGCGCCATCAACATCAATTCACCGTCGTTTTCAAGAATTGAACATTTCGGAGGCATCATTGAGACGAATTTTGGATAAGGACCTTGGTATGACGCCATGCAAAGTCCAATTGGTTCAGGAGTTGAAGCCAACTGACCATCCAAGGCGTTTTCGCTTCGCTAAGTGGGCCTGCGATCGACTTACAGAAGATGCCGATTTTGCCAAAAAAAATCATCTTTTCAGATGAAGCTAATTTTGATTTTGGCGGGTATGTAAACAAGCAAAATTGTCGCATTTGGGGCACAGAAAACCCGCACGCATACATTGAAAAGCCGATACACCCAAAACTAGTCACTGTTTGGTGAGGATTTTGGTCCAGAGGCATAATTGGGCCATTTTTCTTCGAAAATTAGCAAGGAGTGGCCGTTACAGTAAATGGCGATCGTTATCGGGCCATGTTGAACGAATTTTTGTTCACAAAAATTGAAGAGGAGGATATTGGCAACATTTGGTTTCAACAGGACGGCGCTACGTGCCACACAGCCGAAGCTACACTCGATGTTTTGCGCCCTGTTTTTGAAGATCGCATTATCAGCCGCAGAGCTGATGTCGTTTGGCCACCTCGGAGCTGCGATTTGACACCGTTGGACTATTATTTGTGGGGTGCCCTCAAAGATAAGTGTTACGCCAACAAGCCAGAGACAATTGACGCTTTAAAGGACAATATTCGTGAAGCCATTGGTGAAATACAGCTGCACACAATCGATAATGTGATTAACAATTGGACCGATCGTGTAGGCTACTGCATGGCCAGCCGAGGCAGCCATTTGAATGAAATTATTTTCCATTATTCACCGGAAGGATTGTACTTTCAAATAAAAAAAGAAATTTGAGATAATATTCAGTAGTTTTTTTTTTATAGCATTTTCAAAAAAAAAAAGTTATTTGGCGGACCCTTTATATAGATTATAAAAACATTGGAAGACAAAAATTGAATGAAAAAATAATATTTCCTAGAATTTACACTCGAATTTTGAGTGCTGGGCTATACTAGTTATATTAAATATTTAGTTTAAATTTAAATTAATTATAGGTATGTTATAGCTACTCTCATGAACTAGCAGAGCCCAGCCCTCGAAATTCGAGTGCAAATTCTATGAAATTTTATTCTTTAATTTTTAATAAATTTACAAGAGCCTAAAGGTATGCTAATAATTTTAGCCAATTCACAATTCATCGCCTGTGCATTTATTATTGATAGTTTCAAAAAAGAGTACATTTTAATCGCCCTGTGTTGAATTGTCAATTGCCAAAATTGATTAGCATACCTTTAGGTTCAGTCAAATGTTCATAAATTTTTATACATATAGCTTAAAAAAATATTGAAAGAAAATAATTGAATGAAAAAATAATATTTCCTAGAATTTGCAGTCGAATTTCGAAAGCTGGGCTAAACTAGTACAATTTAAATACAAATAGACGGCACATGAATAAAAATGTTAGTTAATGTCTCAATTAATTAAGAAAAACTTTCCCACTGATCTTCGAAATTAACATCAATATATATATATATATATAGAATAAATTCGGAATTCGTCGAGAGTTTTAAGAATCGCTGCAAGTACCCTGAATGAAACTTTGACATATTAATAAGTAACTAGCATAAGCCAGCACTCGAAATTCATGATTCTAGGAAATTTTATGTTTTCTTTAATTTTTTTTTTCAAAGTTTTTTTACTCTGTATATATATGGGGGGTTTCATGTCAAGTGCACCAACTTTTGAAACCGATGTCTTCCGATCGGGATGAAATTTGCACCAAGATTAGTCCTATTGGATAGTAGTTTAGACACAATTTTTCAACAAGATCGGTCAAGATCTCTCTGAGTTAGAGGGGATCAATCTAAATTTGACATTTTGGCCGAACAGGTGTTTTTTCTTAGAAAATTTTCTCCCAAATAGTTTAGATAGCTATTTCTTCAATATTTCGGAAAAAATACTTAAAAAAAAATTTTTTTGTAGACTTTTTTTTTGCTAAATCAAAGCATTTTTGCCTTTTTTTTCAAAAAGGGCATTTTTTTTTTCATAAAAAAGCTTAGGCTTTTTCCGTTAAGAGCTTTTTTTTGTCGCTTAGTGGGATGGGAGTGGGATATCTATCAAAATAAATGTTTTGTAACTCAAGACAACGGTTTTTCAATTTTTCACAAATGCACTATTTTGAATTTTTTCCTATTTGTATCTAAAACCTTACAAATAAAATTTATACTGAGAAACTAGACAAATTAACCTTTCCGAAGGTATGTAACATACCTTCATAACATAACAGAAGAGAATGGTTCTCTGTAACCTGAAAGAGTTATTTGCAACATTTCAATCTGAACACGAGGATGTTAAAATTGGCTTCACGAAATTTACCTAAATGAGGCCAAAGCATTGTGTTTTGGCAGGAAGCAGCGGAACTCATACAGTATGCGTTTGCATTTACCATGAAAATGTTAAACTGATGTTGAAGGAAATCAACTTAAAGTATTTAACAGATGATTCGGCAGAAGATTTACATGATTACCGCGATTGCCTTAAATTGACTATGTGTCCTAATGCAACAACTTCTTGCCACTTAGGTGAATGTACCAATTGCCCGAAAACCACATTCATCAAAGAAAATTTAATCAACTCTTTAAATCGAGAATATCTAGAGGAGGTCAAATTTGATTCTTGGATTCAGACTGACAGATGTACATTGAAAACAATCATTTTAAATGTGGGTGATTTTGTGGAAGAAATGTGTACAGGATTGCTAAACTTGAGAACCCATGACTTTTTAGTCAAAGAGCAATGGTCATTCTTCAAGGATTTGAAGATACATTTGAACTCTGGTGAATTCGTTATTTCATATGATTTCGCAGAAAACTATAAATATGTTCTTCAGGATGCCATACAAGCATTCCACTTCAATAACGACCAAGCAACTATATTCACAGTAGTTATTTACTACATGAAAGCTGAAAAACTGGAACACAAAAGTATGGCAATCATATCCGACGATTTAAAACATGATACCGTTGCAGTTTATGAGTACCAGAAGATAATACTAAAATATCTAAAATCTAAATTTACAGTAAAGAAGGTATACTACGTTTCGGACGGAGCTCGTCAACATTTTAAAAACAAAAGTAGCTTGGCAAATCTTATGGCCCATGAAAAAGATTTTGGAATGCCAGCTGAGTGGCATTTTCATCCTACTGCTCATGGTAAAGGAGCATGTGATGGTATTGCAGCAAATTTTAAAAGAAATACAGCGAAGTATAGCCTCCAGTGCTCTCATTTAGATCACATCTTAGATGCGACTGCTTTATTCCATTGGGCAAAGAGTTATTGTAAAGAAACTAAAATAGTTTTTAGTAACAAAGAGGATCATCAGGAAACATTGAAAACACTGAAGAGCAGATTCGATGCTGCGGTAACAATCGATGGCACCGCCCAATACCATGCTTTTATACCGCTTGTCGATGGAAGACTCAAGTTGAAAAAGTTTTCTGCCTCTATTCAATGCGATTTCTTTCCAAAGCCAACAAATAAACCATCAGCGAAATCAACAGCTGAACATAGTAACGCCAAGAAAGGATTGACAAAAAAACGCAGAAAATAAAGGCGACAAAAAAGCTGGATGAAAGACTGGTTATTTAAAAATTTACAAGACTTAAATACTTCATCAGCTACAATAAATTAAGTATAAAAAGAGTTATGATATAAATGGACCTAATGCAATTAAGATTAAATTTTAATAAATTATTTATCTTTTTATTTTTAATATTATTATTATTATTATACATTAATTTAATTATTATTAAAAATAAATAAAAAATAATAATTTTTCAACATTTCTATAGAAAAAAAGCGATTTTTTCCCCTGAGGTTAACATATTCTGAGTATTACAGTATCGAGGGTATAAAATTTTAGTTAGGTATGTTATATACCCTCGGAAAGTTTAGTTTGTCTAGTTTCTCAGTATAAGTTTTATTTGTAAGGTTTTAGACACAAATAGGAAAAAATTCAAAATAGTGCATTGAGTTACAAAACATTTATTTTGATAGATATCCCACTCCCATCCCACTAAGCGACAAAAAAGCTCTTAAAGGAAAATCCTAAGCTTTCTTATGAAAAAAATTCCCTTTTTGAAAAAAAAGGCAAAAAATGCTTTGATTTAGCAAAAAAAAAGTCTACAAAAAAACTTTTTTTTAAAGTATTTTTTCTGAAATATTGAGGAGATAGTTATCTAAACTATTTGGGAGAAAATTTTCTAAGAACAGTAGGTAATAAGTTACATGTATGAGAAAAAATACCTGTTTGGCCAAAATGTCAAATTTTGATCCCCTCTAACTCAGAGAGATCTTGACCCATCTTGTTGAAAAATTGTGTCTAAATTACTATCCAATAGGACTAACCTTGGTGCAAATTTCAACCCGATCGGAAGACATCGGTTTCAAAAGTTGGTGCACTTGACATGAAACCCCCATACATATAAAATTTATGATAATAAATAATTTTATAAGAGCCTAAAGGTATGCTTATCAATTTTAGGCAATTCACAATTTAACACAGGACGTGTGATGTACAATTATAATGAAATTCGATGAATTGTGAATTGGGTAAAATTGATTACCATACCTTTAGGCTCTTATAAAATTATTTATTATTTATATTTTATTTTATTTAATTTAATATATTTTTAACACGTATTATAAATAAATCTTAAAATTCTGCACTTCTCCTCCTTATGAACAATAACTTGATAATTTTCAAACTCCTCCGTACCCGCATTATGCTTAAAAAGGGATGAAAACATTTTCCTTCACGTATTATTATATAGATAATTTAACGCAAATGTCTTGGTCGACAATAATTTTCTTATTTGGTTACATAATTATGATTATTTTTTAATTTTTTAGTGCTTTAAAGACAGACGGACATCTATCAAAAGTAATAAGTCGATTGGTATAATAAATGGTGAAATAAGAGATATTTAAACTCTTGAAAGTGTCAAAAATATGATAATTTGAGAGCATCCATAATTTAAAATTAAGTGGAGCTCTGCTTATGCTTCTTCAGGCATTAATTGAACCGCTTTGTATTTTCCTCTCCTAAATATTAATGAATGGCAACTCCTGGATATTTCATAATTCAATTTATAACTTCAATTTAACCAGAAGCTTTTTATTGAGAGAATTGTATTTTTTTTCTTAGTTTAAATTTAGATTAGTTTAAATTTAAATTAAGTTTAAATTTACTCACCTTGGAATCGATACCGATGATCTTATTGCACTCTTCACAAGTGTTGGCGAATACATTCTCGTAACACTTGATGCAATAAGGATGATCATCACGTATTACATAACGTTGACCGGTAAGGCTTTCATCACATTGCCAGCAACAGAAATGGCCAGAATGCCAGTCCTTGTCCATGGCTTTTGTATATTCACCACTGAAAATTAACTGTAAAATAGAAGAGATGTAATCCAGGTTTTGTTTTTGTGGTATATTATGAAGTTGAAAAATTAAAATCACTTATTAATTAGGATTTTTTTTTTTGAGTGTAGAGAAAGTGTTGTTGTGAACAGTTGTATTTTTTGTGTAGTTTTATAGGAGTAGTGGTAGTAGTAGGTGGTGAAAACAATACTAGTAGCAGTTTATAAAAAGAAGAGTATAGTAGAGTATTCCAAAAAATTATAGATTTGTTAATTTTAGGGTGTAGGTAAGTGTAATTTTTATATTTTTCTTTTTTTTTTTGGATTTTAATAAATTTTTTTTACATAGCTGTGAGGTAAGTGTAATTTCGTTTTAAATTAATTTAAATTTCTGGTATTTTTTTTCAAAATAATTTTGTTTTTGTGTTTCTTAGTGGAAAATTCGTGTTAATAATCACAGGAAAAAATAGTTCACTTTTTGTATTTTCTATTGGTGTATTTTTTTTATATATTTTTGGTTTGTGATTATTTTTGATAGTGTTGGTATTAGTTTTGAACAATTTTTTTTTGGAAATTTTTTTATTTCATTTATTGTACCTTTTGTTTAGTCAAAGGAGTAACGTGTCGTTTGTAAAATTCATTGTGAATTGTGGTTTGAAATATTGTTTTGATAGAATTTGTATTTGAGTATATAGAATTATGGTAAAAAGAGTAAAAGTTTGTTATGGTTAGAAACAAAAAAAGAAAAAAATCAATCAATATTAAAAAAAAAAATAAAAAGTCCGTATTTAAAAACTACTCAAAACTATTTTAGCTACAAATATAATTTAAATCACAAATTCACAAATTTGTTATTTTGTTTTATTTTTTTTTTTATAAATTAAATCTATATCCTTTCAAATCGTCTTCAATGAATTTTCCCATTAAACGACACGTACCCCTTTTCTTCATTGGTTTGTTCGATTTCGGTTATTTGAACTTCAGATTCGCGACGTTTTGAAGTTTTCTTAATTTTCTTTGTTTTCTTGACTTCCGATACGCTCTGCATAATTTCAACATCCGCCATTTTGGTTTCGAAATATATATGTATATTCTTTTAACTGTAAATTCAAATATAAGAAATTAAAACCGAAAGCCTTTCTCCACTTATTCGTTTAACGTATGTGTATGTATAACGCCCGCGTTTGACCGACTAAACTTTTTAATTTGGAATTTTCTTTTTTTGGCTAACATATGTATTTTCCTCGTTGATCTTCGTTCTGTCTGCCGTGTGCTCTTGTGAATTTGACTCGTTCTTTTACTCGAACGCAATTTTTCGTTTTTCACTTTCACGCCATAAAAATCTCAACTATATGACCGTATGGCAATTTCAATTTTTAATGGCATTTAGCAAAGTAAAAAGTTTCGATAATTTAAAAAATGTATTACAGTATACGCAATGGTTTAGTTTTGGTTTTGTTTTTGTTTTTTTGTTTTCTATATGAAACAGACAATTTTCATATGAAAATGTAAAGAGAGAGCATACGAAATGCATTCAATAAAATCTTATTTCTAGACGTTCTCAGTTGGTGTTTAAAATATATAATATTTATTTCTTGGAGTTGCCAGATCAGCAGGCGATAACTATAAATAAATCTATAAATCTAACAAACAAAAAAATTTCTTCGCTTCAAAGCGTCATCGCAAATATATGTAAAGTGCATATGTAGGTATGTACAAAACCGTACATCACATATGACATCTCTTACGAAAACTGAGAATAGTGGAAATTAGAAGTATAAATTCAAAAAATATTCAAAAATTCAAAAAATAATAACGATTGTTTGTTTGGACAGAGTTGTATCTTCTGAAATTAATACAAAGTAAAGCTGTATGGTACGAAAACTGAGTCTAACCACACTGCTCGTTGGTCTGACTTTAGGTGAGTGTGTTAAAGCGCTGACCAAAAAGTGGAAGTACGAGTGTATGTGAAGGTTCATGGTTCAAAACCTCACGGCCGCCCTAAGTAGAAAAAATTTTCATATAGAAACAATCTATTCAATTAAAACATAACAATTATCACAATGTTCAATAAATTGCTAATGAAGGCTGAAATGCCAGAAACCGGTCCGATTAAGAATACAGTGCAGTTATGAATTTTTGAAATATATGCTTTCTTCTTCTTTACCACGGACCATTTAAAAAAAATGGTCATGTTTTAAGACAAATACTCTTAATTTTTATGATCGCCCCACATTCTTATTTCAATTAACGGGAAGTCCTAAACTTATGTATTTTTTTATTTGCGAAATAACTCTTTGGTGTGTTCGCTATCAAAAGATAAGAAATTCGTTACAAAAAAAAAAAAAAAAAAAAATAAATAAAAATTAAATCAAAACAATGGAAACTTTAAAACTTCTTACCACAGTTGATTAAAACAATAAAAATGTTTATATTTTCAGACATTTTCTTTCAACGGGTTTTTAAATAAAATTGTATTTTTCAAAGCTTTATTCTCTTAATTAATTATTCAGCCCAATTTTAATTCCGTGGGATTCTATTCCCTCATTATGAAAAAACACTCCCTGAGAGTTTTTTCCCCTTTTATTTATTTGCATTTAACACCCAAAACTAAATGAAATTCGAAAATTCTCCCGCCCTTATTTTTGTTTCCCCCGTCAGTTTAGAACAGAAGAATTTTTTTTCAGAGAAAAATTCACGGGTACATTCAGAATTTTATGAAGAGCTAAAATCCAGAATAATAGATGATTTTACTGCTGGTCTTAAGCAAAAGAAATTTTGTGAGAAATATTTTATGAAAAAATCCACAAATTCAAAAATTAACAAGAAATATCGTGAAAGAGGTACTATGACGACTCCACAGTTAGGCCGCAGGCACCGTAAAACGAGTCAGACAGGATAGTTTAATAGTAAGAGAGTTTAGTCCAAAAATGCTACCTAAAGAGGCCATTTGAAATTTAAAACTAACAATATGTGCTCGAACTGTTTCCCGACAAGCAATTGTGGTTGATCTTGGTTGTTATCGTGCTGTGAAGAAACCACTGATATCAGAGAAAAATCGTTTGGTTCGCATAATTTTTCCTAAATAATACCTGAACTGGTTAAGACGGAATTGGAATATTGTTCTCATTTCAGATGAGTTCAAACTTAATTTAACGATTAAAGGGGAAAAGACTAAACCCTAGATATCTATAATATTAATAGGCTAGGCGATTTCTTGTGACCGATGTTTTGTTCTACCGTTTTATCCCGATTTTGACCAAACGTATATTATTTGAAAGGTATTTCTTTTTAGCTGTTCACCAGATTTACAAATTTTTAAATTTTTTCCCTTCTTTTGAGTAAATTGCATTTAAAGTGGCTACTAACACATTCATAAAATTGTACATATGCTATGTGTGCGTTTATTAAATTTGTTAATGTGTTTGTTAATGAGTTTGTTATTTTCATTCACAATAATAAAAAACCATAAAAGTGTTTATTTGTGAATTGGCTAAGTTGAAAAAAAAGCTTTCTAGAAATTGCACTCAAATTTCAAGCGCTGGAATCTGCTAGTACAAATAAAACTGTTAAGTTCCCCGGTGGCAATATTATGGCATTTGGTTGCTTTTCAGGCCAAGGAATAGGCCCAATTAATGCAGCTAAAGATACTCAAACTGGAATTGGATAGAGGAAAATTCTAAATGACATAACGTATCTATACACGGAGGAAAATATACCCTTGGTCTGGAAGTTCCAACAGGAGAATAACCCAAAACATATCTCCTCGAAAATACGGACACGAAATTATACAAACAAGAAATGTAGTAGTCAATTCAGAGTGGCAAAAAATTTCAATGGATATCATCAACAATTTAGTTGATTCCATGCCAATTAACACCATGCCGGTGTTAATTGTCTCAGTTGTAAGAAACGAACTGCTTCGTCTGTCGTACATATTGCCTGCCTTAAAAAAATTTTTTTTTGGGAAATTTGACTTCTTTTGTGTCTTATATTTTTCTTGGACATTTCGCCTACGATCTGCAATATAAAAGTAGACAACAGGAAGCTGCGAAAAGTCACCAAGAACATTAGTCTTATCGTCCATAAGGAAGCAATCAAATTTCTTAATGAAATCTTTGTAAAATATTTGGGCTCTGTTTTTTGCATCACTATTCTGGAATTTCTGTCAGGAACTCTCTGGACTTGGTATGAATATAGCCCTTCCATCCTTTTAACTTTTCTGACAAAAGCCTCAGCGCATTGTACTTTTTCGGCTTATTTTCTACCCGATATATTGGGATTATTCTTCAAAATAACGACTCTAGTCTTTAGCGATACGTGAAACTATACTCTCCGAAACTTTGGATTTTCTAGCAATTGTTTTGAAAGTCCAATTTGGATTTTTTTTAACCTATCTAATAACTTTTTCACTTATTTTTATTTCACAACTCATTTTAAAACCAAAAAGAATATTATAATTTACAAACTAAACATGAGGATGTGTACACTAGGGTGGCCCTTCGTTATATGGAGGAAAAAAAAAGTGTTCAAACTGTCGGTCTCACCCCCTATAAATATGCGAATAGCAAAAAAACTGAGAAATACAAAGTTTTGGGCCAATCAGAAAACGTTTAGTCGTGGCGCAAAGCGATTGAAAATTTCAAGTGTGTTTATATGGGGAAAATATGACTTTTTTTCAGATTTTACGGAAATTTCGTTCTAAAGTTTAATTTTTCCGACAAGCTGTTATATAATTCGGGATCAGTATTAAATTATCTTTTCAAAAAGCTATAAGACTTCAAAATCGAATAAAGCCTCGCCAAGAAATAGCAAATGCCCCAGACCACTTTTGTGCCAAAAAAAACTAGGTCATGAAATTTGATGGCATTTTTCTCAACTTTGAGAAATTGATTAAAGCCATCATTCTTTTTTGGTCTCTATACTTATAGGTACTCAGATATGAAGTATTGTTTTATTGCCACGTTGGTAACCTATTGCGCATTGAGACCGAAAATTGGAAATTCTTTTGATAACATTTTTAAAACTCCTTTTTCAAGTTTGAAAAAATTTCCTTAAACAAAATTTAAAAAAATGAATCTATTACTTAACGGTTTTATGAAGTGCATGTTTCAGATTAACTATGTGAATTTTTAAGTAAATCCCTCTGCCAGAATTTTTTTGACAAGGATTTTATTTTTGCGGATTTCGAGAAAAATTGGATTTTTGTGAAACATTCTGTAAATGTACTCTTTCTAAATACTTCGTATCAAAAATTCATCATTTTTCTACTTTTAAATGTTATATTTTATCGTAATAGCCTAGGGTTCCGGAAAAAAAGAATATGACTCCATTAACCCTTTTGGAATTGGGGTCACATATGACCCCAAACTAATAAAAGACAATTTATTAAAAAAAATTCGAATATTTTGTTAGTGCTGTCCAATTTTTAGATGCGACACTTAAAATATAATTACCAAATATGTAGAAGTTTCGATCCAAAAATTTGGGATAAATCCGAGAACGTTAACGCATTATTTGCCAGGGCCTGCTTTGGATTTTAAGATATTTTAAAATAAAAATGACCTAAAACGAGTTTTTCTATTAAAGTCGTTGATACCACTATTTAGAATTTAAGAAAAATAAGTCGGTTAATTTTTATTTATTTAACCCTTCAGTGCTCCTGAGATCAAAATTATCCATTGTGATATATCTTTGGTGCAATTATCTGCTTATTGCTCGCGAATATAAATTAAAACAACTTAAGTCATATGTCTAAAAAATAGGACGTTTTTTGAAATTCACTTTGATTTAATTTTGTAATTTATTCCATTAATAGTAGTATTAATTTAATATTACCTTTTATATATATTATTATATTTGAAATTTACTTTTATTTAATAAACTGTGAAATAAAATTGTAGAAGTTTCAAAACATGTAGGTGACACTGAAGATAATATAAAGTGACCGATTATAAAAAATCAAAAAAATCTACACCGATTGACCTGAAATTTTTTTTTGCGTTTTTGATCAATATCCACCAAATTGGTGGGTGACACAGCAAGAAATTCAACTATTACTTTATTACATAAAGTAATTTTATAACAAAATTGGTTAAAAGTTGTTTTAATTTATATTCGCGAGCAATAAGCAGATAATTGCACCAAAGATATATCACAATGGATAATTATGATCTCAGGAGCAGTGAAGGGTTAAGTAAATAAAAATTAACCGAATTATTTTTCTTAAATTCTAAATAGTGGTATCAACGACTTTAATAGAAAAACTCGTTTTAGGTAATTTTTATTTTAAAATATCTTAAAATCCAAAGCTGGCCTTGGCAAATAATGGGTTAACGTTCTCGGATTTATCCCAAATTTTTGGAACGAAACTTCTAGACATTTGGTAATTATATTTTAAGTGTCGCATCTAAAAATTGGACAACACTTACAAAATATTTGAATTTTTTTAATAAATTGTCTTTTATTAGTTTGGGGTCATATGTGACCCAATTCCAAAAGGGTTAATGGAGCCATATTCTTTTTTTCCGGAACACTAGGCTATTAAGATAAAATATAACATTTAAAAGTAGAAAAATTATGAATTTTTGATACAAAGTATTTAGAAAGAGTACATTTACAGAATATTTCACAAAAATCCAATTTTTCTCGAAATCCGCAAAAGTAAAATCCTTGTCAAAAAAATTCTGGCAGAGGGATTTACTTAAAAATTCAAATAGTTAATCTGAAACACGTATTTCATAAAACCGTTAAGTAACAGATTCATTTTTTTAAATTTTGTTTAAAGAAATTTTTTCAAACTTGAAAAAGGAGTTTTAAAAATTTTATCAAAAAAATTTCCAATTTTCGGCCTCAATGCGCAATAAGTTAACAACGCGACAATAAAACAATACTTCATATCTGAGTACCTACAAGTATAGAGACCAAAAAATAATGATGGCTTTAATCAACTTCTCAAAGTTGAAAAAAATGCCATCAAATTTCATGACCTAGTTTTTTTTGGCACAGAAGTGGTCTGGGGCATTTGCTATTTCTTGGCGAGGTTTTATTCGATTTTGAAGCTTTATAGCCTTTTGAAGGGATAAGTTAATACTGATCCTGAATTATAAAAAGTTATATTTTCCCCATATAAACACACTTGAAATTTTCAATCGCTTTGCGCCACGACTAAACGTTTTCTGTTTGGCCCAAAACTTTGTATTTCTCAGTTTTTTTGCTATTCGCATATTTCTAGGGGGTGAGACCGACAGTTTGAACACTTTTTTTATTAAGGGCCATCCTAGTGTACACATGTAGCAAAGGCAACGTGCTTAAAAAAATTTTACAAGCAAATATGTGTAAACTAACTTTATCGTACGCAAGCCTTAAATAATAATGAATATAAAATATTGAAACCAAAAATAGAGGGAAAGCTTTCAATTACTGTATAGTAAAGGTTTCCAATGTTTTGTCAACAGCATAAAAATTAATACTTTTAAGTTATGTTATTTTTTTTTTCTGAAGTTAAGCTATTTTTTTGTTAATATTTTTGTCTTTTTGAATCATGACCAACGTGTTTGGTATTGGTCAATACTATGGACCATTCAAGCCGTCAAAAATATTTTTGATGTGTAAACATCTATACACTAAGGGGGGTAAAAATCTACTTCACAATACAATCACAAAAACAGCGTATGAAGTAAGACAAAAACGGTGTGAGGTATGGGTGTATTGATGGAAAGATTATGATATATAATTATTTCAGCTAAGTCAACAATCCTCTACTACAACAACATTAAACACTTCGCAATATAAACGTAGAACATATAATTCAACAACCCCTTAAGTATAACGCTAGTAATAATATAAAAATTATTTCAGCTAATTCAACAACCCTGAACTATAACAATCAGTTGAAATAATAATAAAAATTTGTATATTAGCTGAGCACCTGCTGTTGTTTGCTATAACTGATACATAGATGACGCTTTCTGTTTGATTTTAGAAAATCAATGTGGGTCTGATCACTGGGGAAATGTGCTAGTAATTAAAAATAATTAATTAATAATAATGAAATAATTAAAAATCTGTAATTATTTGATGTTTACACATCTCCCCTGTGATCGGACTCACATTTATTTTTTAAGTTTCCATTGTATTGTCAGTCAATGTATATAATTTCTTATATATATATATATCTTATACCACCTGTTAATAGACTACTGTAAAACTTGGAGCTAGTTCCTTCATTTACTTTGCGTTTAACAGCTGTTCAAAACATACAACCTCGTGTTTTTTTTTTAAATGGAAAAAAGTGAATTTCGAGTGCTCAATTAACAAAAAAACGAAAAAAAACTGTCAATCAAACCAAGGAAAAGCTTGATAAATACTATGGGGACTCTGAACCATCGATTTCAATGGTAAAAAAGTTGTTTACTGACTTTCGTTGTGGTCACACAAATACAAATGACGCTGAACATTCTGGACGGCCAATTGAGGTCAATACACCCGAAAATGCCGAAAAATCCACGATATGGTGTTGGGCGATCGAAGAGTAAAAGTGGGTGAGATTGTTGATGCCATAGGCATTTTATATGGCAGTGTGGTTTCTATTTTCAATGATCAGTTGAGTTTAAGAAAGCTGTCTGCAAGATGGGTGCCGCGTTTGCTCGCAATTGACCATAAACGTAGTCGTGTGACAACTGCAAAATTCCATGAATTGGGCTACAAATTGGTACCTCATCCGCCATATTCTCCGGATTTAACTCCCAGTGACTATTTCCTATTTCCAAACCTAAATAAATGGCTCAATGGAAAGAGATTTAGCTCCAACGATGAAATTATTGAGCAAAAATGCCTATTTTATGGACCTAGAAAAATCCTATTTTTTGGAAGGGATACAAAAATTGGAGAAACGTTGGACTAAATGTATTGAGCTAAAAGAAGATTATGTTAAAAAATATTTTTTTTCAAAAAAAAAAAAACTGTGTTTCATTATAAAAGTCACGGACTTATTGAGCCGCCCTCGTATTATATAATTATACCCTATACCACTATGTGGTTTAAGTATAATGACTTTGTGCTGCTATTTATAACAACCAAAAATATTTTACTATACCTATCTTTAATTATACCGATCGAATCAGAATCACTATCTGATTCGATTTAACGATGTCCGTCCGTCGGTCCGTCCGTCTGTGTGTCCATGTAAAGCGTGTAATCAAACTGCAGGTCGCAAATATGAATATATTTCGATGAAATTTGGTATTTAATCTTTCATCGGCCATGGGATGAACGCTACTGAAATTGGTGAGAATCGGTCCATGTTCAGACCTAGCCCCCATACAAATGAACCCTATGAAATCAACATATATTGCCATAAGATCCAAATTATCAGACAAATCTTAGTCAATTTGGGTTTGTATGTATATATTACATCCATTAATGAGTAGTCCAAAAATGATCCTTATTGGACAACTCTTAGTCATATGCCCCATATAGAGCTGCTTCCCGATCTTCACTTAAATCTATCAAAAAAGAAAAATATTGCACTGATTCTTCTCAAATTTTGTTTGTATATATTTTTGCAAAATACAAGAGACCTTACCCAATATGGTCAGGATTGGTCCATTTTTGGGCATAGTCCCCATATAGATATAGCATCCGATATGAACTTTTTCATATCTGCAGCTGAAAAAATTAATAAAAATCCCACTCAAATTTGGTTTATGCTTATTTTCTATATCCAGTTAGTTGGGCCTGAGAGATAGGGTCTCTAAACGCATGGTATAGGGTATCGTATGGTAGGTCTAGACCGACTATAATTTTCTTACTTGTTTTTTGTTTGCTTCATTATTCGATTCATTTCTTCAAATATTTTGTTTAGTTTTGTTATAAATAGTGAAATAAGTCCAGATGTTATTACAAACGAAAAACCTAAGTGGAGGGTATCAAATATTCGGCACTCTTACTTGTTTTTATATCCATCAATAGTCAAAGGATGTCCCATAATAATGCAGTTAAAATATTTAGGGAACGGCAAAAAAAAATAAAAATAAAGTTATAGGCAGTCTCGACCTACTATACATTACCCTACACCATGTGGTTAGAGAAAGGGTCTTAGGTCCAACTAATTGGATATAGAAAAGATACATAAATTTTTTTTTTTAGATATGAAAAGGTTCAAGTCGGATGCTATATTTATATGGGTACTGGCCGATCCTGACCATTTTTGGAAAAGATACTTATTTTTTGCAAAAACATGCACAAAGAAATTTTGAGATAAATCTGTGCAATATTTTTGTTTTTTTTTGGTAGATTTAACAGACGATCAGAAAGCGGCTTTATATCGGCGCTATGGCTAAGAAATGACCTCCTATAGGGTTTATTTTTGGACTACTGATTAATAGGTGTAATAGACACGCACAAACCAAATTTAACTAAGATCTATTTGATGATTTGGATCTCATGGCATTTGTATACGGTCTAGGCGTGAACGTGAACCGATTTTCACGAATTTCTATATCGTTAGTCCTATGGCCGCTGAAAGCTTATATGCCAAATTTTATCAAAATATACTCATATTTGCGACATATAGTTTTATTGTAAGGTTTACATGGGTACACAGACAGACGGACGGACGGATATACAATGCTCAGTAAAAGATTCGAGTGTAGCTTTATTTTAAGTTAATTTTCGTGCACGTGTACTGCTAAAAAAAAACAGAACTCGTCCTTCAACGCGTACATTTGAAAATTAAAACATTATCCACTCGCGATCGGAAAAATCTGAAACACACCTATAATAACGACAACAATATTTTCAACCAAATTTATTAAAAAAATCTAAAATAATTCATTAGCAGTAAAAAAAAAAAAATAAAAATAAAAAGATAATAATAAAAATAAAAAAAAAAAATAAAAATAAAAAGTTAGTAATAAAGTAGAAGACAGAGAAATTTTGTATGTTGTTTATGACTTAATTTCGTTTTTTTCCGATCGCGAGTGGATAATGTTTTAATTTTTGGATGTATGCATTGAAGAACATGTTCTGTTTTTTACCAGTACACGTGCAAGAAAACGAACTTAAAATAAAGCTACACTTGAATCTGTTTGGTTTATGGGGGTTCGAAACAAAAAAATACATGCTGAAAAATGTTCGTGCAGATAACGAAATATTAAAATGAAACACAGTCATGATTGTGTTCGGCACCGTACAATATTTAGAAACACACATAATTGATATCAAAATAAAAATATGTGTTGTGTGTATTGGTTGAACCTTGGTGTAGGGTACAAAATTTATTTGTTATATTAACAAAAAAAAAAAAAGAAAAATATATATATATATATACATATTTATTATATTCAATTAAAAAATTAATTGTATTTACGAAAATTGAATTGACAATTGAGTTGTTGTAAATTTTTTCTGTGTTAACATATTTTCGAATAGATTTGTTTTCAGTTATTAAATTGATTTTTAGTTTTTTTTTTTTGAATTTTGGGATTCTGTTTTTTCAAAATTGGGAAATCAATTGAAAATTTTTTGAATTTCTGGCAATACTATTTAATTTGTATCTAGTATAACTTATCTAGTATCCAATGTGTTTCAAGTATTCTCTTCTAGAATTTTAAAGCATTAAAGTCAAGTGTATTGCTATTTTTGTTGTTGTTGTTTATATATAAACGATTTTGGTCGAGAGCAAAAACAAAAACACTATCCATTATGAGAAAGTTTTTCTTTTAATTACTCGTGTTTTTAAACTCTTTTTCTTGGGGAAAAACTTACTGAATGGTAGTGATCGCACTTTTGAGTATTTATGGTTTAAAATGAAAATTCGTCGGGTTTTTGTGTTTCTTTAGAGAATATGGCACATATTGTTTTGCTCTTAACAAATTTCTATTTTGATCGTAACGATCATGCGAATGGGAATTTCTGTATTTATCGTACGTAATGTTTTGTCTATTTGTTTTGTTGTTGTTTACCCGCCATCTGTTGGGCGAGCAAGCCAACCATTGGATTTTCATTTAAAGTAGTTTTTAGCCAACGTCAAACTTTTGTTTTGTATTTGTCAATGAGAGCAATGTAACAATATTTTGTTGTTATGTGTGTGTGTGCGTGTTTTTTAAAATTAAAGGCAAAAAAACTATTTAAAAACCCAGTGCTAGCATTGGAGAGTAAAATAATAATTTATATTTGACATAAGTTCAATAGCCCGATTTGCACAGAGGCCTTACAATATGAGGGAAATCAAAGAAATGATTAAAATTTCGAGTACATATTAGAATTGAGATATTTTAGGGCGCACAACCATAAAACAATTTTATAATTTCTATTTTAATTTAAAGTTTAAATTGTCACAATTTTTTTCAAATAATTGAAAAGGATTAATGTAAGATTAATGTAATATTTGATAATGATAATTTTGATCCCTGAAATTTTCCAAAATGAAAAAAAAAAAATCAAACAGCTAAATTGCATACACCCCCTAATACGTTGACGCCATGAACAACAAATTCCATTGGTTTGTAACGAACAATTATAGTCTGGCCGATATAATTTTTAAAAAATAAACACAATCATATATAAAATTTTTGTTTAGTTTTCCAAAACAGCATGAGGCTCACCTTTAAATTTGAATTGTTTTTATAAAAACAACAATTTATTTTTACAACAACATTAAACATTTTTATTTTCTATTTATTTAATGAAAATTGTATAATTCGATTTGTTCGTTTAAAAAGAACATTATGTAACTTAAGTTAATTTATGACTGTTTCAATAAGTAATTAACCAATAATTTACCAGGCACAATTTGTGTAATTTTTTTTGCCATATTTTGCTGACCAATATTAAAGGAACAAAATAAATAAATAACGTGAACTCTAAAAAAATTAATAATCTAACCCATAAAAACAAAGTTTTTATTAAAACTCTTTCTTTCCTTATGCATATGAGTTTTGAATCTCTAGGTGACTGTGCGTGACTTTGCGTGACTATTTTAAAAATAATCTTTGGTCACAACAAGTCAGATCGATTGGATGAGGGGAAATTGGGTTTAAATCACTCCAAGACTGTGCGTAACTGTGCGTGCTGTGTGTGATTATATTAAAATTAGTCTGTTGCCACAGCAAGTCTATGGACAATGTTTCAGATCGATCGGATGAGGGGAAATGACGTTTACATCACACCGTGACTGTGCGTGACTACCCAAAATTAATCTATAACCACAACAAGACTATGGGCCATGTTCCAGATCAATTACTATTATTTCTTTATTAATTTCCTGTACAACAAGACATGTCTTATAATTAAAGTACAGAATTTTCATCGTTCAAAAATTCGCCACAAAATTAAAATACAATAAAAAAATTTATAACTTATTTAAAATAAAGTAAAATAAATACAAGACATTAGTAAAATTCATGAATTTAAAGAAATGAAAATTAAATATATTTAAACAAAGTAACTAAACAAAAATTTTTTAAAATGTATCGCGTTGCTAACTAATTGTTGGTTGTGTGGAATTGCATTCCAAAGACGTGTGGCGTTTATGAAAAATTGACATTCTGACACAAGGCATCGACGCATACAGATAATAAGTTTTTTGCTTTTTCTGGATCTAGCAAACTGTATATGATCATAAAGATATAGGGGTTTCTCAGTGTAAGTAATTTTGTGCAAAAACATTAAAACCCTTATATTAATAAGATTATCGAATGAGACTCCATAAAGACTTTTTGAGAAAGTCGAAACGCTATCACGTTTCTTCAGTCCATAAACATATCTAACAATATTGTTGTAAAAAATATTTAGTTTTTTCTGGCTGGCGTAGTCGCAGTTGCCAAAAAGTACAGCCATAAAGTAGAACAGGAATTAAGTATGCCTTTGCAAGAAGATGTCTTACTCTTAACGGCGTAAAATACTGAGTTACCCAAAGCGATCTTAGATTTATATACGTTTGAACCGCAAGTTTATCTACGTGGCTTGACCAAGTCAAGTTGTTATTGAAAACTATGCCAAGATTTTTTACCTTTTTTACAATCTCGATTTTCTGATGGTTTATTGTATATCATGTTCATGAATAGGCTGAAAAGTTTTTTTTATGAATAATCAAACATTTTGATTTATGCGGGTTGAGACAAAGTCCATCTGCAGTGGCCCAAAAATGTATTTTATTAAGGTCATAGTTTAGCTTTTCAACATTTTCTTCTATGGAGCTTACTGGACTACTCAGATACAGCTGAACGTCGTCCCCACACATGTGTATTTTGCAGTGAGATAGTTGTTGTGGCAAATCATTGGCAAAGACGGAAAAAAGAAGTGGACCCAGAATCGATCCTTGAGGTACGCCTCTCGTGAGTGTTACAGGTCTTGAGGTCGAATTATTAACGTATACAGATTGAGTCCGATTTGTGAGGTATGAATGTAAAAGCTGCGTAGAAGTGGATGAAAAGTTAAAAAAGTGTTTTAGCTTCATACATAGTGTTTGATGGTTTACTGTATCGAACGCCTTTGAATGGTCGAGAAGTACCAAAAAGTTTATGTTACCACAATCAAGTTCACGTCTTATGTTCTCGGTTACATTAACCAAAGCTGTAGTACAACTGTGGTTAGAACGAAATCCGGACTGCTTGTCAGACATTAGTTGATTTTCGTTTATGTAATTGCTCATTTGTAGATGTAGTAGTTTTTCCATTACTTTTGATAGAAAGCTTAATATAGCTATTGGGCGATACTCCGTTTTCGATTTTGGAATAGGTATTATTTTTGCATATTTCCATTTAGTAGGGAAAGAACTTGATGTAATAATGGTGTTAAATAGGTGTGTTATATAAGGCAATATTAATGGCAAAATGATCTTGATAACCTTGGGATGTAAGTTATCGAAACCCACGGCGTTTGATTTTATTAATGAAAAACTGGATAATACATCAAACTGACTAACACAAGAAAACTCAAATGCAGTTTCTTCAAAAGAGGAGCTATTATTCATAATATTGCTGTTCGAATCTGTACTGTTCACTATTGTCGTCGGAAGATAAGTGAAAATGCTATTAAGTTCGTTTGCATCAATTGGGCAGCTTTCATTTTTATTATTTTTGCCAATACCAATATCTCGAATGGTTTTCCATGTATCCTTGGAGTCAATGGCGGATGAAAATCGTTCGGAATAGTAATTAGTTTTAGCGATTCTTATTTTAGAATTAGCCTCACTTCTAGCAGTGCGAAAATCGAGTTTCAATTCATTCGTTTTGAAACGTTTCCACCGGGAATAAGCAAAATATATACGTTGTATTGATTGCTGGATATCAGTTGAAAACCATAGTTTACTCTTTGTGTATCATCAAAGAGGCTTAACATATTACGTTCTAAAAACTCCAACTGATCATCAACAGAAGTCATTTGTTATACTTGGTTCCAATTGAATAAGTTGAAATTTTCATACAACAAACTATAGTTAAGATTCTTGTAACCACGATAGGAGAAAAAAATTTGATCTTCTTGGTGAAGCTGGAAATCATAGGCTAGAAAAACCAGATCATGTTTAGAAAAACTGGAAGCTGAGATTTGATCATACAGCAGGACCTTCGATGGATTAGCGACAAATATTACATCAATCAATGTACTGCTGGACGTTGTAAAGTGTGTTGGTGTTGTAATATTCGTTGGTGTAAGTCCTAAAGACTGCATACTATCTTTAAACGACGATTCTTTTAGTAGATTCGAATTGAAATCTCCCAATTGCATGAGAGGGAGTGTGGTTGCCCATTGGTAGACATACAGACAGACAGACAGACAGAGAGTATGCGTTAAAAGAAAGAGTTTAAAAAAAGAATTGAATCTGCAGGTACATAATATTTATTTTTATTATAAAGGCGTCGATATATAATTAAACAAGAAGTAAGAAAATACTGTGCCTTATGCCTTGTAGTTAGAGACCCTATCTCTTAGGGCCTACTAATTAGATATAGCAATCTAACAAAAACCACTGATAAATGGATGTAATTAACATACAAAAAAGCAAATTGACCGAGATCTATATGATAATTCTGATCTTATGGCAATTTAAGTCGAGCTCATAGGGGTCATTTGTATGGGGACTAGGTCTGAACACAGACCGAATTTCACCAGTTTCAATAGCGTTCATCATATGGCCGATAGAAGCTTATATACTAAAATATATTCGTATATGACACCTGTAGTTTGATTACAAGGTTTACATGGACAGACAGACGGACTAACGGACAGACGGACATCGCTAAATCGACTGAGAAAGAGATGGGTATAATAAAAGATGGGTCTAGGTCAAATATTTTTGGTAGTTACAAACATCAGTACAAAGTTATTATACCCTGACCATATAGAGGATTTTTGTTTCGAACACACATAAACCACACAGATTCGAGTGTAGCTTTTTTTAAGTTCATTTTCTTGCACGTGTATTGCTAAAAAAACAGAACATGTTCTTAAAACATTATCCACTCACGATCGGAAAAATCTGAAACATCCCTATAATAACGACAACAATTGTTTCAACCAAATTTATTAAAAAAAATCTAAAATAATTCATTAGCAGTTATAAAAAAATAAAAATAAAAAGATAATAAAAATAAAAAATAAAAATATAGCAATAAAATAGAAACTAGAGAAATTTTATATGTTGTTTATGACTTAATTTTGTTTTTTTCCGATCGCGAGTGGGTAATGTTTTAATTTTTAGATGTATGCGTTGAAGAACATGTTCTGTTTTTTAGCAGTACACGTGCAGGAAAATTAACTTAAAATAAGCAACACTCGATTCTGTGTGGTTTATGTGTGTTCGAAACAAAAAATACGTGATAGAAAAATGTTCATGTAGATAACGAAATATTAAAACGAACCACAGTCGTGATTGTATTGGGCACCATACAAAATTTAGAAACACACATAATTGATATGAAAATAAAAATATGTGTTGGCTGCTTTAGAACAGAACATTGTGTGTTTCATGTGTGTATTTTCTGAACCTTGATACCAGGTGTTAACTTTTACATACATGTAGGATTTGATAATGATATAGCAAATCCAAACGGTTAGTTTTATAAAAATTAAGTTTATTAACCGAAATTATTAAAATATTTACAAAATTAGAAATATTGAGACAAAATTAAAAACCGAACTGACTTCATTGAAAATAACAAAACGAATATTTTTTAAAAGAATTAAATTGAAAATTAAAAAATATCTAATGAAATATTTACATCGGATAGATTGATTAAAATAATAATAACAATGTAAAGTATAAAATGTCATTCCCACACTCGGCCCTATGTCCATTTATTGGCTCGATAAAGTTGATTCCAAGAAATTCTTTCGAAATGCATGTTATATATGGGGTATCGTATATTCGGTCTAGACTGACTATAATTTTATTACTTGTTTCTTATGAGCCTTACGCATAAATGGCTCTACTTTCTCCCAAATTTTGTTTTCGTAAAATACTTCGGATAGCTCTGTTATCCCATTTTCGGTTATGGTTATTTTTAATTTTTCTTACCAAATACCGCTCATCGGCTTCAGAAAATAATTTAGTTGTTGCATTTTTGGTTTATTAGCAACATCTTTAAACTTTTTATAGCGTTTAACGATATTATGGACGGTTGAATGGCTTCTGTTTACCAGTTTAGTGGTTTATTAAAAGTTCACGAATGTCTGTTGGTAGGTGTTCCATTTGGCGAGCCATTTTAAAAGTTTCAGTTTGTACATTTTTTAAGCTTGTGACTCAAAAATTTTTTTTTAATTAAAAATTATGACAGAAAACGCAAATGAGGTACGATTTTTTTTGCATTTCCATTAAGTGTTCCAGTTTTGTTTGTGCCCATTTTTTACATTTTTATTACCAGTAAAAAGGTGATAAACTGTCATAGTACAAAACATATATCTGTGGTCGCAAGCGATAACCGCCTAAGTCGACTTAAGAATGATTTTAGTTATGTATGCTATCATATTGTACTAAAAACGCTTTATATTTACATGAAATCCCCATTTCTTTAACCCTGTTTATTAAAAAGTTATTAATGAAAACATGCTGACCTAAGTCGTAATGAAGCCCCATTACATTTATATAAAAAGTTATTTTTCTCGAGAGCATGATTTTCGACTTAGGCGGTTAATGCTTGTGACCACATATATATGGCAATATACATATCTCTTAAATACCTTGTTTTAAATTGAAAATAGACGTATAGTTTTTCCCAGTTTGGATTGCATCTACTGTAAATAAAAAAATATTTAATCGAAAATGCTTCTCTTCATTAGTTCTTTATTCGGTTACAGTATTCCATATTATTTTTGAACATATGCTTGGACTTTTGCCCAACAGACCAGTTGTTGTGCATTCACTGTTCTTTTTAAGCCTCCCTCTGTGCATCCTTTACTCGCACTAGATAATTATCGACTATGTATTCCCGTATATACGGGTATGTACGTGTTAATTCAAACAAATACACATTATTTATATATCCATTAAATTAGACAAATTTAATGTGGTTTTTTTTTGGCTATTTATTTTTGTTTTAAAAGTATTTTAGCAAAATAATTGTTTTGTTTTGTGAAAAACAATATACAAAATAAAAAAAACTACCATAGAAATGAAAACTTGAAATTTAAGAGAACAAAAATTCTTTATGAACATATTGTTGATTATAGAAATTGCTTTTATTTTTTATATTTTTGTTTGTTCTGTGCACACGACACGCCACTCGTTCATATAGAACATACGTAAATCAGATCAGTTGGCTACATAGAAATATGGCCAGAAAACGCTACAAGTCATGTTAATACTCGTGCATATTTGTACTTGGTTTCTCATCAAAATCAATTTTCTTCAAATATTATGTTTTGGTATTTTAATTATTTGTGATTTGTTTTTTATATGGTCAACAGAAGGAATGTCACATAATAAAGGTTGTGGTTAGAAATAAAAAAGCTAAACCAAGTTGGCTAAATATATTTAGAATGTAAAGAAACAATAGTGGGATTAGATGCATTAAAGCTTCCATTCGATGTGTAATCTTGATTTCATTACTCGATGAAAATAGCCTAGCGTAAAGCAGTATCTAGTGAATAAAAAATCCTAGAACTTTTGATTAGGACTTTTAATTTAAAGGAATGTTTAAGTATTGACTTTTAACCCCTTAGAATATAGAAAATTTGCTTCAAATTAAAATCTTTGGTATTAGTTGTAAGGCAATGTTAGAAACGAGATTTCATTCATTTCAAATTTAAAAGCGATTTCGAAAGAACTAATTTTGATTCAGAATTTAAAACCAACACATTGATGAACTTTTTATCGCCCCTCTGAAGTTCATCTTAAGCCCAGAAACGTGTATTATTATAACCTATACCACTATGTGGTCAGAATATAATCACTTTCTGAGTCGATTTAGAGATGTCCGTCCGTCCGTCCGTTTGTCCGTCTGTCCGCCAGGTAAACCTAGCAATCAAACTACAGGTCGCAAATATTAATATGTTTTGATGAAATTTAACATAGAAGCTTCTATAGGCCTTAGTATGAACGCTATTGAAATTGGTGAAAATCGGTGCAGGTTCAGACCTAGTCCCCATACAAATGAAATCGACTTAAATTGTCATAAAATCCAAATTATCTTACAGATCGCGATCAAATTAGGTTTGTGCATGTTTTTTACTCCCATTAATCAGTAGTCAAAAAATAAACCCTATAGAACAATTCTTAATCATAGCCCCCCATATGAAGCTGATTCCCGATCTTTAGTTAAACCAACCAAACACAAAAGTAATGCACAGATTTTTCTCAAATTCGATTTGTATATGTTTTCGCAAAACATAAGTGACCTTACCATATTTGATCAGGATCGGTCCCCATTTTTCGACCTAGTCACCATATAAATATAGCATCCGATATAAATTTTTTCGTATCCGAAGGAAAAAAATTAATAAAAATGCCACTCAAATTTGGTTTATGTAGGGTGGCCAGATATACTCTTTTGAAGAGTATTATACTCTTTTGGGGTCAATAATTTTCATACTCTCACTTTTCTAAAAATTTCTTAATATATACTCTTTTGTCTAACATACATAAATTTGTTACAACTGTTTGAAAATTGTATATATATTGGCGAGTTAGTTGGCAACATTGTTTGCATTGCATGTCATGGAGTTAGCAGCATTGTTTGCATTGCATGTCGACGGGTAGCAGCACTGGCAATCTGGCAATTGCATACCAACTACGGTATAATTCTTCCAATCATTTTACTCAATTAGATTTGTATAGCGTTAAAATTTTTTAACGTGTGAGTGAAACGTTCAATTTTTTTTATGGTGGCATATATCAATATCTGCAGTAGCTCTTAGTTTTGTTTTGTAAAAGTGAAAAAGGTAAGAAAAATATAGAGCAAAGTTTATTTTTCATTTTTAATAAATACAATAAAAATTTATCAGTTCTAGTCATATGTCGAAACGAGAAAATTGCAAATTCAACCAAAGTTTTACGCAAGGATATCCCTGCATTATTGAGTATCGTGATGATGAATTTAAAGCAACTTGTACCACGTGCAAATATTCATTTTAAGTTCGAAATAAGGGCGAAATTTGACGTATATCAGCACATATCCTCAAAAAAATATCAAGATTCTGCTAAAATAACAATAAAACAGAAGTTGGATTCATTTTTCAAAACAAAAACTCTGAATTCAAAAGAATTAAAAACTGTACATACGGAGTTAGTTTGGACGTATCACAATGTCAAACATGACCACTCACTTCGAGATATGGATTGCACATCAAATCTGTTGCGAAACACCACTAACAATTTAAAATGAACTTGTAGTAAACCTAAGGCAAAAGGGTTAATGTCAGTGATAAGTGATTGGTCCGATTGAAAAATCAAAGATGATTTATAAAAAACAACTTTTGTGGTAATAGCTAATGACGCTTCTAATCACAAAGCTATAAAATTGGTTCCAGTACTGGCTAGGTATTTCTGTATGGACACATTTGAGATAACAACTGTCGTTTTAAATATAAACAGCATACCGGATGAAAAGGCCGCCACAATTGCAAACATAATTTTAGCCGATATTTATAAATTTAATCTAGAAGAAAAAACAATAGCATATGTCGCAGATAATGCAGCAGTCAATTTCGGAAGCATTGAAAAATAAAACCTTTTGCAATGTGCATCACTTTTTGGAGCAAAAATTGAAACGTAAGTTATTAGCCATACATATTTTGTGCAGCACACATATTAAGCAATACATTAAATATTTCTACTGGAAAAATAATTCCAATCGATGTTGATACGATATGCTTTAAAATATATCAACATTTTTCGATTCATACAGTCAGCGTTGAAAAACTAAAAGAATTCTGTAACTTTATTGGTTTAGAATACAAAACCTTGTTATCGCATTCCAAGACACGATGGTTATCATTATTTCCGTGCGCTGAAAGGATTTTAAGCTTGTACCGATGTTTAAAATCGTACTTTCTCTCTGAAGAAAAAGATGCTCCTTTATTGCTGGTTAATTTTTTTTACTAATTATACCCTCCACTCCAGTGTGCAGAGGGTATATATAAGTTTGTCATTCCGTTTGTAATAATTAGAAAAAAAAATTTTGGACCCCATAAAATATATATATTTGTGATCCTTATAACAACCGGAGTTGATATAGCGATGTCCGTCTGTCCGTCTGTGGAAATCACGATGGCGGCATCAATCGGGCAGCTAGTGTGCTCGCTGACATAAAAATGATTCTTTAACATCCTGAAAAGTTTGCTATTTAAAATCGTCCAAATCGGTCGATTAGGGCCCGAGATTTGAGTGAAGAACTAAAAAAAGTCTTGAAAAAATATAATTTTCTATGTTGTTCTTGTCACGATCACGCCCTCAATAGGATAGCTAAGGTGATCATTTTTAGTGAGAATGATTCTCCAAATTCATGGGAAGATTTCTATTTCAAAAATCATTAAAATCGGTGGAACAGGTCCAGGTCTGAAAAAGTAAAAAAAAAATGAAAAATATGATATTTCTATATTGTTCTTGTTGTTATTCTAAATGTTGTATTGTTGTCATAGCTGGACTTGTTGTTTTTGTGGTCGTTGTGGTAATAGTTTAATTAAAACTAACCCTTTGTACATTTTTTTTATCAACTCTGGTAGAAAAATTCAAAAGTTTCCATTATTTTGGCATCACTAAAAAAATTTACTAGGTCATTTCTGTCATTGCCACGAGCCTGCCTGCAAAGTTTCAGATCGATTGGGTCACGGGAAAGGGGTTAAAATCGATCCAAAATTTTTTCGACAAGCAGACACTACGAGTTCATATAAAGGGAGTAAAAATTCACCAGCATCTAAAGCAAATAATGCTAAAATACCTAGTTGTTAATAAATAAAAAAAACAATGTAAATTTAGCAAAAAAAAATTTTATGTATTAATTTATTTAAAGAGAAAAACACAAAAATAACGTTTGATGTTGTATTTTTTGTGTGTAATATTTACATATACATACATACATACACATATTAAATAATAGGTATAAATAATATACATATATTCCATATATGTATATCCATAATAACTGCATGTTAGAAATAAATCGGTATATTATTTTATTTACATAAAATTCTGCAATATTTTGTTGTGGGGAAAATACATTTCTTTTGCATTAACAGAGCGTCACTTCATTTTGCTCAGCGTGACTATGCCACAGTAGATGGCGCCACAATTTTTGTTCTAATTAGATGTGCAATAGTTATTTCTATTTTAACATGAATGTCAATATTTTCAACTAGATATCATACAGAACAATGTTAAGAGTATACACGGGCTGGTCTTTTATTTCATACGTTTTTTCATTATTCTTTTACAAATATGAACATAAGTTTGGCATGTTAACTTTCTGTTGTCTTTACAAAATAGAGTTACCGAGTTCATCAATGAGTTTTTTGCTTTCAAAACAGTTCTACATAGTTATATAGAATTATTATTCTGCTTTACCTACAAAATATCTGATTGCGATTACATTTAATTTTTAAAAATTGTTTATAATTACTAAAGCATTATTATTCACATAAATACAAAATTGCACTTTTTAAATTTTACATTCAAATTTTAGAAAATATCAATTCTAAAAACTGGAACTAAAATTTCCAATTGTAAATTATAAAATATTAATTGAATTTCAGAAAATCATATCAAAACGTCGGAAATAATGATTTTAAATTTGGAAGACATCAATTGCATCAAATTCCAAAAAAAAAACACCAAATATGTTTACATTTAAAAAATGTTTACATTAAAAATAAAAAGAAATATTGGCATTCAGGAGAAATTAATAGTTTTCAGTAACTTCTTTTAACGATAGTCGAATCGTTAAAAAAAGAAAAGCAAAATTATCAGTAAAATTTTTAAACGATATTCGCTATTGTTAAAGTCAGCTGTTGTTGTTTATCTAAACGACAACCATTTTTGTGTTGTTTTTCAATCGATAAAAACTTAAATTTTTAGGTTGAAATGTCGTCATACATAAATAAAAATCATAAAATTGTGAAAATATTTTGCTTTAATTAAAAAACTTTTTTATATAAATAAAAAAATTAAATAGCATATTAAATTCATTATTTCATTTTCAAATAAATACACAAAAATATTAGTAAAAAAAAAAAAGATATTAAACATAAACATAAAATCATCCTGTCAAACACGAAGTAATTTGTTTTTTTCTATTCTTTGTGTTTTTCGCTTATTTTGACAGAGATGCCACTCGTTTACAATTTAAATAAATAAAACAATAGATTTGTCGACTGTCGTTAAGATGTATGTACTTAGTGAATCATTTAATCCTTAGTGCAAACAACAATATCTGTCGATATATTTTGCGATTGTCGGAAAACAATAATTTAAATTCAATGAATTTTATAAAACCTCAAATGATATTTAAGAATTGCGAACGTAAAAATTGTTACATAAATAAACGCAATTTGATGAGAATGTTATTTATATATAAATTTTCACAATTTTTTTTGGATGACTATTTGAAGTTTTTCAGAAAATAAAGATAACAAATTATTTTATTTAAAATGTTTGGGACATTTGGTTTTTTGCGTTTGGCTTCCCTAATTTGATTATTTATTATTATAAATTTATTCTCTATGTTTTCCAAATATGGCAATATTTTAATAAAAAAGTTGAGAGAGCTTTTTTTTGGTTATTATTTTGTTAGTCGATCCGACCTATATGGCCGCAATGAAAAAATATTTCGCCAGTTAAAAGAAACTATATAGCCATCTCCAATTAACAAGATTTAATGTATATAGCCACCCTACACAACCATTACCTTTGCAATGGAAGTTAGGGCGAGCTATTTAATTAGCAAAAACTAAATTAAACGAGAAGTTATGTCATATAACCGGAAACGCATGCATATAGGAAACGCATGCATATTTTTCCAATATTTTGTTTACATTTATTATCAATACTCAAACCGAGGTGGAGGGTATCAAAGATTCGGCACAGCCGAATTTAACACTCTTACTTGTTTACTAATGAAACTTCCGAATTTTGTTTGCTTTTCCTACACCCAACAATGCGGTTATTTAACAAGACAATAAAAAAACCAGAAAGAAGCGATATAACTGCAATCGAAGTTACGTCTCTTTTCTACAATTGTTTTATAATTGAAAATGTAAAGATCATACATCTTTTAAATTTCAAACCATTTCGACAGTAATTGTGGGGTGGGCGAACTACACCTCGAGAAAGCTCGACCACTAAACATACAAATGTATGAAAACATTTACGCCATGGAAGTTTGACATAATTTTACAATAAATTTCTAAAAATGCATAGTAAAAATTAATAAAAATTGTATTCCCTTATGTAAACAGATAATTTTTCCGAAATATTGATATACTATTCGAAAAATATCAGTCAGTTTCAATGAAAAATGGACTCCATGCTAGTTTAACACCGATTTGCAAAAAAAATATTTAAGGAACACATGCTACAATTTTACACTTCTTAAACTTGCAAATATGAGGACATTACATACTCAAAATTTCAAAGCATTCCGATATACGAATAACAAGTAAGAAATACCGAATGGCATTGTTATTTATTTGTTTGGCTGCATATATGAAAAATTTCATTTATATATATATTTATATGTGGACTATATTTAAATGTGGACTAGGTGGAAAAATAGACCGATCCCGACCATATTTGGTAAAGTCACTTATATTATTCAAAAATATATACAAGCCAAATTTGAGATAAATCTGTGCAATATTTTTGTTTTTTAATAGATTTAACCGAAGATCGAGAAGCAGCTATATAGGGCTTACGACTAAGAAGTGTCATATATGGATTAATTTTGGACTACTAATTAATAGATATCATAAACATATATAAACCCAATTTGACTGAGATCTATGTATATGATAATTTGGATCTTATGGCACTTTATGTCGCTTTCATAGGGGTCATTTGTATGGGGACTAGGTCTGAACATAGACCGAATTTTACCAATTTCAATAGCATTCATCCTATGGCCGATAAAATCTTATATACCAAATTTCATCGATATATATTCATATTTGCGACCTGTAATTTGATTACAAGGTTTACATGACATACAGACGGACAGACGGACAGACGGACGGACATCGCTAAATCGATTCAGAAAGTGATTCTGAGTCGATCGGTATAATAAAAGATGGGTATAGGTTAAATATTTTTGGTAGTTACAAACAGCAGCACAAAGTCATTATACCCAAGCCACGTAGTGGTATCTATAATATTAATAGGCTGAGCGATTTCTTGTGACCGATGTTTTGTTCTATCATTTTATCCCGATTTTGAGCAGACGTATATTATTTGAAAGGTATTTTGTTTTAGCTATTTTGCAGATTTACAGATTTTTAAATTTTTTTCCTTTATTTTGAGTAAATTGCATTTAAAAGTGCTACTAACACACACATAAAATTATACATATGCTATGTGTGTTTTATTAAATTTGTTAATTTGTTTATTAATGAGTTTGTTATCTTCATTCACAATAATAATAAACCATAAAAGTGTTGGTTTGTGAATTGGCTAAGTTGAAAATAGCTGCCTAGAAATTGCAATCGAATTTCGAGCGCTGGAATCCGCTAGTAGGGTATAAAAACACTAATGTAAATTTGATATCGATTTACAAAAAATACTTAAAAAACATATGGTACAAATTAATACTTTCTAAAATTGTAAATTGTAGTACGTAGTACGTCTTTAAGATGTAAGAGAATTACGACAACAATTGTGCTATTGGCGAATTATAACTCGAAAAGGATCAGACACTTTCTTTACAAATATATGCAAATTTTCTCTTATTTCAAGTTTGATGTAATTTTACAGAAATTTTTCGTTCACGTTTTGTTAAAAATTTATATGTTTTGAATTTATCGAGTGCAGGACATTAAATCATTAAAATTTCAAAAATTTCCCAGAAAAATTGTGGAGGCGGCGTACTACTACTCGAAAAAGATCAGTCACTTTAGATACAAATGCATGAAAATATGTTACTCTTTCCAGTTTGATGTTATTCTATAAATTTTTTTTAAAAACTATATTGAAATAATGTATACTAGCCAATTCCAGTACTCAAAATTCGAGTGCAAATTCTAGGAAATTTTATTTTTCATTTAATAAATACCCTAAAGGTAAGCTTACAATTCAACTCATTTTAAATGAAGAAAACAAACTCAACAAATTAACACAAACACATTAACAAATTTTATAAACACACAAATAGCATTGTATAATTTTATGTATGTATGTGATAGTAGCAACTTTAAACGATCATAACCCAAAAAAAATATTCTAGACGATGAAAATCTGTAAATCTGGGTAACAGCTAAAAAGAAATACCTTTCAAATGATAATTTTTTTTCAAAATCGGGGTGAAACAGTGAAACTTACATCGGTCACAAGAAATCGCCTAGCCTATTAATAATATAAGTAGATGATTTTAAATTGCGTATACACTGTAATTACTCTCTTTAACTATCAAAACAGTGCGTTAAAATTTACAGCTTGGTCGTACTACTACTCGTGAAAGCTCGACCAATTTGCATACACATTTATGAAAATATGAATTTTGGGGCCCATATCACTATGTGGTCAGGGTATAATGAGTTTGTGCTGGTAATTACCAAAAATAATTGTCCAAGACCCTCACTATACCGATCGACTCAAATTCAGTTTCTGTTCTCCGTCTGTCTATCTGTCCGTTCATCAAACTACAGGTCGAAAATATAAATATATTTTGATAAACGATCTGATCTAAGTTTTTTGCTTTTATCGCTACTGAAGCGTTTTTCTGAATAATTTTATTTAATGTTAATCAATATTTTGTCGCTAGATTGTTCGTACTGTTTCTGGTTTACAATTAATGTCATAGTGTTTTTCACTTAAGAACACATGTTTTTGAAACGTCAGTTCAGTACTATTTTTTATCATGTATCGCTTTACACCAAAACAACGCGCTGAAACAGTGACGCTGTACATTGAAAGGTGTGTTAACTCACCGTGCACATCGTCGAAAATATCATGGCCAAAAAGCAACGTCTGACAAAACTATTCGTCGTTTAGTGTTGAATTTTGTTGAGCACGGGACAGAGACGTTCCAATAAACTGGTTGAAGCGGTAAGAGATTGTTGCCGAGAATTCAAAGGTGGTATAAAGTGCAATTGACTCAAAGAATTTTGTTTGTTGACATAGAATCTGAATTTTGAAAAAAAAATTGTTGATGACCGATGAGGTTCATTTCAAATTAACAAGCAAAATAGCCTCATTTGGGTAACGGAGGATCCACATGAGATCCGGGAAATACCATGTCACGATCAAAAAGTGACTGTTTGGGCCGTCCTTTGTGCCAAATCGATCATGGGCCATTTCAATTTATAGAATGGGACACGTTATCGGTGGATATTGACTCATTATGTCGGGCCGAAAATGTGTGAAAAATGTCTGGACGGTTACTGATTTAAACAAGATGATGCATTATGACATACTGCAAATCAAACAATGCAGTTTCTTCAACAAAAATTCCCTGGAAGTGTGAAGATAAAAAAGGCGACATTGACGGTCTACCCAGATTTTTAGATCTGGTCTCTCCGGAATTCTTTTTGTGGGATTATTTGAAAAGCAAAAAATAAGCCTTAGATCTTTGACGAGCTCAAGGCAAACATTTGTGCCGAAATTATTGCTATACCGCCCGAGATGCTCGAAAAAGTTATGGAAAATGCAGCAAAAGGGGCACGTTTTTCCCTGACCAAGAGAGGCGGCAAATTGATTGATGTTGTATTAAAAAAGTAGTCCATATGAATAGAAAAGGACCAAGCTATACAAAAATATCACATATATGGAAATCAATATTCACATACTGACATAAAATATGGCACATCCAGAATTTTTGCAAACTTTATATTGGTCAGTAACTAAATTTCTAACTTAAATTGTGGTATTGCGAAACACATGTTAGAATCTTTGCAAAAGATGAATTTAGAATGAATTAGGGAAAACAAAATATTCAGTTAATAAAAGTTTGTATTATTTCATCAATTTTTTGTACAACTGCTGCTGTTTGTAACTATCAAAAATATTTGACATAGACCCATCTTTTATTATGCCGATCGAATCAGAATCACCTTTTGAGTCGATTTAACAATGTCCGTCCGTCCATCCGTCTGTGTGTCCATGTAAACCTTGTAACCAAAACTGCAGGTCGCAAATATGAATATATTTTGATGAAATTTGATATATAAGCTTTCATCAGCCATAGGATAATAGCTGTTGAAATTGGTGAAATGTTCAGACCTAGTCCCCATACAAATGACCCCTATGAAATCGACATAAATTGCCATAAGATCCAAATTGTCGTATAGATCTTAGTCAAATTGGGTTTGTATGTGTTTATTACATCCATTAATGAGTAGTCCATAAACGATACCTATGGGATAACTCGTAGTCATAGGCCCCATATAGAGCTGCTTCCCGATCTTCACTTAAATCTATCAAAAAACAAAAATATTGCACTGATTCATCTCAAATTTTGTTTGTATATATTTTTGCAAAATAGAATAGACTTTGCCAACCATGGTCAGGATCGGACCATTTTTGGACCTAGTTCCCATATAGACATAGCATCCGATATGACCGACTATAATTTTCTTACTTATTTATTTTAAAAGGTGGGCCATTTCCAGTGCGATTCACTGTACCTCTAAATATGCCATAACAATCTTACTCAAATTTGGTTTACGCTTATTACACTGTGGAACATTTTCGGAATCATAGTCTGGGGGGTGAGAAATTCCAAGTAAGGTGAACGCACTAGGCCAGTATAGTAAAACCTCTAAAGGATTTAATGATCTTAGGCCAAATTTTTTTTCCTTATCTCGGTGTTTGTTTTCTTAGATTTTCAGCTTCATTTTCATTCTTCAACAAAATTGTAGCTAAGGCTTAAATAAATAATTTTTAATGCTGATGTATGTTTAATTTAATATTAAAAATATCACTCATGCGTATGCATCTCCTCTGCTATACTAATAAATAACTGGCTGAGCCCAGCGCTCGAAATTCGAGTGCAAATTCAAGGAAATTTTATTTTCTCTTTCAATTTATTTCTTTCACAGTTTTTTTAATCTATTTAATTCATTTAATTTATTTCATTATAAATATTTCTTGAACACACAGAAATAAGGCCACCTAAAAATATGATAATTTTAGGCAATTCACAATTCAGTACAGGGCGTGTAATATGCAATTATTATAATTAAAGTCTATTGTCGTTATTGGTTTATGTCCAAAATTATTTTCCAATTCAACACAGGGTTTTTCATATAAAGGGTAATTTTTTAGCTATTATCTTTTTGGCAACACTGGTTTAAACAGCTGACGCACGTTTCGTGTTTTGTTTCATTGTCAAACATCTTCAGTTTGGTCTATAATTTAACCATGAATCGTCTTACAAACGAACAACGCTTGCAAGTTATTGAATTTTATTATCAAAACGCGTGCTCTGTTAAGAAAGTTCATTTTTGGCTCAATGGGTACGTAAATAAGCAGAATTGTCGATTTTGGAGTGAATATCAGTCAGAAGTATTGGAAGAGCTTCCAATGCATCCAGAAAAAGTCACAGTTTGGTGCGGTTTATGGGCTGGTGGCATCATTGGACCGTACTTCTTCAAAGATGATGCGAATCGTAACGTAACTGTGAACGGTGAGCGCTACCGAGAGATGATATCCAACTTTTTTTTTCCCAGAATGCAAGAGCTTGACTTGCATGACATGTGGATTCAACAAGACGGTGCCACATGCGACACAGCACGCGCAACAATGAGAGGCGAGTTCGGTGAACATTTTATTTCACGTTCGGGACCGGTCAATTGGCCGCCTAGATCGTGCGATTTAACGCCTTTAGACAATTTTTTGTGGGGCTATGTTAAAGCTCATGTCTATGCAGACAATCCCGCTTCAATTGACGCATTGGAAGACAACATTGAAGCATATATTCGTGAGATACCGGCCGAAATGTTGGAAAGAGTATGCCAAAATTGGACTAAGCGGATGGACCATTTGAGGCGCAGTCGCGGTCAACATTTGCATGAAATAATCTTCAAACATTAAATTATATGGACCGTACTATCGATTCAAATAAAGATTTCATGCATTTTTCTGAATTTTATGTGTTTTTTTTTTGGAAAACTTTCCTATAGCTCTTAAAAAACCACCCTTTACAATATTTGCAAACACATTAACAAATTTAATAAACAAACACACAGCATTATATAATTTTATATAAGTGTTAGTAGCAACTTTAAATGAATTTTACTCAAAAAATGTTCCAGATGAAGCTAATCTATAAATCTGTTGTACAGCTAAAAAAGAATACCTTTCAAATGAGGTATGTTTGGTCAAAATAGGTTTAAAAGTGACCAAGTTATATCGGTCACAAGAAAAGAGAGGATAAAATAAAATTTTTGTGAAGATATCATTCGATAAAATTAGTTCAACTTGATTTGGTGAAGCTATTTGCTATACTGTCCTATTATAGGTTTGACCTTTGGAGGTTGTACTATACTGGCCTCACCCCCCCGAATGGCTGGTGTACAGTCTTTTCAAAAAATATGATTTATTTCATTTGTAACCTAATAACCCTTTCACGATAGGGAATTTGATGGTCGGTTTAGATTGATTTTTCCAAGTTTATGTCTTATTCTTTGTATAAAAAAAAAAATTATGCCGACTGTCAATAACATCAACAAATACTATGAAATCCCTATAATGCTTAAAATATTCACAGTGTTGCTAAGTTGTAAAATTTTATGTTTAAAATATTTTCATTCACCTTTTGATTGTAAAAAAAAAAATATTTATATAAATGATTGCATTTCTCATTTATAAATAACAACCAAAAGTCATAATGCATATTAAAGAATATTTATCACTCAGCATGTTCTAGATTTCAGTGCAAATCTTAATAAATTGTGTAGGCTGAACAAAATTAATTTCAACAAGTAAAAGACTTTAATTTTACTCAAGCGAATTTTTGTATAAAAAAAATTTTGTTTTGATCTACGAAAAAAAGTCTTGACGTGAAAAAAGAAATTTACATTAAAAAATAAAAAAATCTTTAGCGAAAAAATTATTTACCTAAGAAATTTTTTAGAAAACAATTTTGGACGCATAATAATAAATATATAAAAATTTATTAAAAAAAATACGACCGTCTTCTTTCTTCATCATTTGCTGGTATTAAGTTTAGTTAAATACGTTAATCTACAATTCTTAAGATTTAATCTCAAAAATAATTACAAAATTTAGACTTTTCTTCATATTTCAAGCTCATAACGTTTAGAGCCCTGGACCAATATTGCTCGTTTTCTATATCAAACAGCCCACGATCAACATACCAGGGAGAGCTTGATTAATACAGACAGATAGAACAATATTGATTCATTTCCACGTTACAGGGACTAAGAACAAATATATTTTATGAGTTCGCAGACATAATTATACGACAAAATTCAAACCGATTAACAAACTTTATGTACCCTGTTATACATTGATGTGGACAAGAAAAATAATATATTTTAATAAAACTGCCAAAATAAAATGTTTTTTTTTTTTTAAATTTTATTTTGTATTTACCATCGTAATAATATTTCATGAGTAGGTCTGGTACATAATTTTTTATGTGAACATAAATATATTTGAATGCCAAAAAATATGTACAGTGGCTCCATAAAATAATCTCTCACTAGTATTGTTATTTAATATTATACGGTTTTTTTTATTATCTAAAATATTAATAGGCTAGGCGATTTCTTGTGACCGATGTTTTGTTCTACCGTTTTATCCCGATATTGACCAAACGTATATTTTTTGAAAGGTATTTCTTTTTAACCGTTTTGCAGAATTACAGATTTTTAAATTTTTTCCTTTATTTTGAGTAAATTGCATTTAAAGTTGCTACTAACACATACATAAAATTATGCATATGCTATGTGCGTTTTATTAAATTTGTTAATGAGTTTGTTAATAAGTTTGTTACCTTCATTCACAATAACAATAAATCATAAAAGTGTTTAGCACAACCTTTTTAAGTTTTTTTTCCATTAAATTTAAATTTCTATTCTTCATTTGAGATCAAAATTTTATCAATATAATTTTTAATAGAAAAATTATATCAGGTTTTACCTTTCATTTGAGGTCAAAATTTTATCTATATAATATTTAATGGATTATTTTTTATATTTTTCTAAAAATATATTTAAAAAAAAAAACATAATCACGTAAAATTTTTCATTCAAAATTATTTTTCCAATTTATTACTTCCACAAAATTTGAGTGGAAACAATTTTTTATATAAAATTATTTTTAAACTTTTTTAAACTATAACTAACCTTCATTTGAGATAAAAATTGTATCTATATTATTTTTAATGAAAAATTATTTTAATTTTTTTTTTCTCGTCTGAGACCTAAATTTTAACTCTATAATTTTTAATGGTAAATATTTCTGTGGTCACGAGCATTAACCGCCTAAGTCGAAAATCATGTTTTTGAGAAAAATGACTTTTTATATAAATCTAATCGGGCTTCATTACGACTTAGGTCAGAATGTTTTCATTAATAACTTTTTAATAAACAGCGTTAGAGAAATGGGGATTTCACGTAAGTATAAAACGTTTTTAGTAGATTATGATAGCATACGTAACTCAAATCATTCTTAAGTCGACTTAGGCGGTTATCGCTTGTGACCACAGAGTTATAGCCGTATTCATAAAAATTAAAGTGTACATCAATTAGACTTTATTGTATGTTTTTCATACAAAATTTGTTGATAAAGTCTACGGCTGTTAATTTTTCAAAGCATTACTTTTCCAATTTTTTAATTACAAATTTTTTATAGAATTATTTTTTTATAAATTCTGAAACCAAGATAGTTTTTAAAGGGAAATATTTTTTAAAAAAATTGAATGCTAAAACATAATCACGTAAAATTTTTCAATGAAAATTATTTTCCAAATTTTATACACTACAAATTTTTTATAAAATTAAATTGTTAAAAAAAAATTTATTCTAACTTTCATGTGTTTTATTTGCGACCAAAATTATATATAGATAATTTTCGAAGCAATTTTTTTCCACTAGAAATTAAAAAAAAATATTTTTTAAGTTTCTATTTATTAAAAATTCATAACAATAATTTATATTAGGTTTTGGCTTTTATTTGAAGCCAAAATTTTATCTAAATATTTTTTTTTGTTTAAAAATTGAGAGCAAAAAATTTTAAATTAAATAATTTTCAATTAAAATTATTTTTAAACATTTTTGAAGATTTTTTCATGGTAAATTATAAAAAATTAAATTAAATTATTTCAGGTTTTATCTTTCGGTTGAGACCATAGATTTACTCCTATCGAATTCTGTATGGAAATTAATTTTTTTTTAAAATTATTTTTGGGAAACAAATTTGAGTGAAAATACATTTTTGATATAAAATTATTTTTAAACCTTTTTATACACTCCACTCCAGTGTGCAGAGTGTATATATAAGTTTGTAATTCCGTTTGTCATAATTAGAAAAAAAATTGTGGACCCCATAAAATATATATATTTGTGATCCTTATAACAACCGGAGTTAATATAGCGATGTCCGTCTGTCCGTCTGTCCGTCTGTGGAAAACACGATGACGGCATCAATCGGGCAGCTAGGGTGCTCGTTGACATAAAAAATGATTCACTAACATCCTGAAAAGTTTGCTAGTTAAAATCGTCCAAATCGGTCGATTAGGGCCCGAGATTTGAATGAAGAACTAAAAAAAGTCTTGAAAAAATATAATTTTCTATGTTGTTCTTGTCACGATCACGCCCTGAATAGTGCAGCTACACTGATCATTTTTAGTGAGAATGATTCACCAAATTCATGGGAAGATTAAAATCGTGGAACAGGTCCAGGGAAATCTCTGAAAAAGTGAAAAAAATGAAAAATATGATGTTTCTATATTGTTCTTGTTGTTATTCTAAATGTTGTGTTGTTGTCATAGCTTGACTTGCTGTTTTTGTGGTCGTTGCGGTAATAATATAATAAAAACTAACCCTTTGTACATTTTTTATTAACTCTGGTAGAAAAATATAAAAGTTTCCATTGTTTTGGCATCACTCTAAAAATTTGTTAGATCATTTCTGTTATAACCACGAGCCTGCCTGCAAAATTTCAGATCGAATGGCTCACGGGAAATTGGTTAAAATTGATCCAAAATTTTTTCGACAAGCAGACACTACGAGTTAATATAAAGGGAGTAAAAATTCACCAACATCTAAAGCAAATAATGCTAAAATACCTAGTTGTTAATAAAAAAAAAACAATGTAAATATAGCAAAAAAAAAAGAAAAAGTTATATATTAATTTATTTAAAGGGAAAAACACAAAAATTACGTTTGATGTTGTATTTTGTGTGTGTAATATTTACATATGTATACATACATACACATATTAAATAATACAAATAATATACATACTATATATATATGTATGTATATACATAGTAACTGCATGTTAGAAATAAATCGGTATATTATTTTATTTACATAAACTTCTGCAATATTTTGTTGTGGGGAAAATACATTTCTTTTGCATTAACAGAGTGTCACTTCATTTTGCTCAGCGTGACTATGCCACAGTAGATGGCGCCACATTTTTTGTTCTAATTAGTTTTACAATAGTTATTTCTATTTTAACATGAATGTCAATATTTTCAACTATATATCATACACAATAAGCTTAAGAGTTTACACGGGCTGGTTTTTGTTTTCATACGTTTTTTCATTATTCTTTTACAAATATGAACATAAGTTTGGCATGTTAACTTTTTGTTGTCTTTACAAAATAGAGTTACCGAGTTCATCAATGAGTTTTTTGCTTTCAAAACAGTTCTACATAGTTATATAAAATTATTATTCTGCTTTACCTACAAAATATCTGATTGCGATTACATCTAATTATTAAAAATTGTTTATAATTACTAAAGCATTATTATTCACATAAATACAAAATTGCACTTTTTAAATTTTCCATTCAAGTTTATGAAAATATCAATTCTAAAAACTGGAATTAAAAATTTCCAATTATAAATTACAATTAATTGAATTTCAGAAAATCATATCAAAACGTCGGAAATTATAATTTTAAATTTAGAAGACATCAATTGCATCTTTAATATATAAATTTTATTCGTTAAACACAAATTGAAATTCCAAAACAAAAAAAAAACACCAAGTACCTATGTTTACATTTAAAAAATTTTTGCATTTAAAAAAATCTTGACATTCAGGAGAAATTAATAGCTTTTCAGTACCGCGATTCAGTAACTTCTTTTAACGATAGTCGAATCGTTAAAAAAAGAAAATTGCAAAATTATCAGTAAAATTTTTAAACGATCTTCGGCTATTGTTAAAGTCAGCTGTTGTTGTTAGCTAAACGACAACCATTTTTGTGTTGTTTATTCAATCGATAAAAACTTAAATTTTTAGGTTGAAATGTCGTCATACATAAATAAAAATCATAAAATAGTGAAAATATTTTGCTTTAATTAAAAAACTTTTTTATATAAATAAAAAAATTAAATAGTATATTCAATTCATTATTTAATTTTCAAATAAATACACAGAAATATTAGTAAAAAAATAAAGATATTAAACATAAACATAAAATCATCCTGTCAAACACGAAGTAAGGTGTTTTTTTCTATTCTTTGTGGTTTTCGTTTATTTTGACAGAGATGCCACTAGTTTACAATTTAAATAAATAGAAAAATAGATTTGTCGACTGTCGATAAGATGTATGTACTTAGTGAATCACTTAATCCTTAGTGAAAACAACAATAGCTGTCGATATATTTGGGATTGTCGGATCGTTGAAATTTACAGAATCGCACTACAGAAAACATTAATTTAAATTCAATGAATTTTAGAAAACCTTAAATGATATTGAAGAATTGCAAACATAAAAACTGTTACATAAATAAACGCAATTTGATGAGAATGTTATTTTTTATATATAAATTTTCACAATTTTTTTTGGATGAAAATTTGAAGTTTATCAGAAAATAAAGATAACAAAGTATTTTATTTAAAATTTTTGGGACTTTTGGTTTTTTGCGTTTGGCATCCCTAATTCGAATATTTATTATAATAAATTATTCTCTATGTTTTCCAAATATGGCACAATTTTAATAAAAAAATTGGGAGAGTTTTTTTTGGTTATTATTTTGATACTCCATCCGACCTATATGGCCGCAATGAAGAAATATTTGGCCAGTTAAAAGAAACTATACAGCCATCTCCAATTAGCACGATTTAATGCATATAGCCACCCCACACAACCATTACCTTTGCAATGGAGGTTAGGGCGAGCTATTTAATTAGCAAAAACTAAATTAAAAGAGAAGTTATGTCATATAACCGGAAACGCATGTATGTAGGTATATAACCTAAATGCACGCCGATCAGCAACCACGATGGCCAAAAAGCAAACACTGAAATAAATCCGAAATAATAGAAAAGACGAAAACCAACCCAAAGAATTTGCTGAAATAGTTTGGTATTAAGTTTAACAAATTGTTTACTTTTTCATTTACATTTGTTTTCAAGACTCAAACCGAGGTGGAGGGTATCAAAGATTCGGCACAGCCGAATTTAACACTCTTACTTGTTTTATATACAAATTTTTTATAAAATTATTTTTTTTATAAATTCTGAAACCAAGATAGTTTTTAAAGGGAAATATTTTTTAAAAAAATTGTATGCTAAAACATAATCACGTAAAATTTTTCAATGAAAATTATTTTCCAAATTTTATACACTACAAACTTTTTATAAAATTAAATTTTTATAAAGAAAAATAATTATTTTAGTTTTTATGTTTTATTTGAGACCAAAATTATATATAGATAATTTTGGAAGCAATTTTTTTCCACTAGAAATTTAAAAAATAATATTTTATTAAAAATTCATAACAATAATTTATGTCAGGTTTTGCCTTTTATTTGAAGCCAAAATTTTATCAAAATTTTTTTTCTTATGTTTAGAAATTGAGAGCAAAAATTTTAAATTAAATAATTTTCAATTAAAATTATTTTTAAACATTTTTGAAGGTTTTTTCATGGTAAATTATAAAAATTAAATTAAATTATTTCAGGTTTTAACTTTCGGTTGAGACCATAGATTTACTCCTATCGAATTCTGTATGGAAATAATTTTTTTAAATTTATTTTTGGGGAAACAAATTTGAGTGAAAATAAATTTTTTATATAAAATTATTTTTAAACCTTTTTTAAACTAAATATTTTTTGATATATTTTTTTCGATAAGAAACTATAATTAGATTTTTTTTTGTTATTAAAGATATTTTTACTCATTTTTTTAAAACTTTTTTTGAGGATATATTTTTTTAAGGTTATATATTTATATATTTGGGGGTTTCATGTCAAGTGCACCAACTTTTGAAACCGATGTCTTCCGATCGGGATGAAATTTGAACCAAGGTTAGTCCTATTGGATAGTAGTTTAGACACAATTTTTCAACAAGATCGGTCCAGATCTCTCTGAGGGGATCATAATTTGACATTTTGGCCAAACAGGTGTTTTTTCTCATCCATGTAACTTATTATCTATTGTTCTTAGAAAATTTTCTCCCAAAGAGTTTAGATAGCTATTTCTTCAATATTTCGGAAAAAAATACTTAAAAAAAAAAAAAAAATTTGTAGACTTTTTTTTTTTCATAAGAAAGCTTAGGATTTTTCCTTTAAGAGCTTTTTGGTCGCTTAGTGGGATGGGAGTGGGATATCTATCAAAATAAATGTTTCGTAACTCAAGGCAACGGTTTTTAAATTTTTCACAAATGCACTATTTTGAATTTTTTCCTATTTGTGTGTAAAACTTACAAATAAAACTTATACTTAGAAACTAGACAAATTAAACTTTCCGAAGGTATATAACATACCTAACTAAAATTTTATACCCTCGATACTGTAATACTCAGAATATGTTAACCTCAGGAAAAAATCGCTTTTTTTCTATAGAAATGTTGAAAAATTATTATTTTTTATTTATTTTTAATAATAATTAAATTAATGTGTAATAATAATAATATTAAAAATAAAAAGATAAATAATTTATTAAAATTTAATCTTAATTGCATTAGATCCATTCATAACTATTTTTATACTTAATTTATTGTAGCTGATGAAGTATTTAAGTCTTGTAAATTTTTAAATACCCAGTCTTTCATCCAGCTTTTTTGTCGCCTTTATTTACTGCGTTTTTTTGTCAACCCTTTCTTAGCGTTACTAGTTTCTGCTGTTGATTTCGCTGCTGGTTTATTTGTTGTCTTTGGAAAGAAATCGCATTGAATAGAGGCAGAAAACTTTTTCAACTTGAGTCTTCCATCGGCAAGCGGTATAAAAACATGGTATTGAGCGGTGCCATCGATTGTTACCGCAATATCGAATCTGCTCTTCAGTGTTTTCAATGTTTCCTGATGATCCTCTTTGGTACTAAAAACTATTTTAGTTTCTTTACAATAACTCTTTGCCCAATGGAATAAAGCAGTCGCATCTGAGATGCGATCTTGATGAGAGCACTGGAGGCTATACTTCGCTGCATTTCTTTTAAGGTTTGCTCCAATACCATCACATACTCCTTTACCATGAGCATTAGGATGAAAATGCCACTCAGCTGGCATTCCAAAATCTTTTTCATGGGCCATAAGATTTGCCAAGCTACTTTTGTTTTTAAAATGTTGACGAGCTCCGTCCGAAACGTAGTATACCTTCTTTACTGTAAATTTATATTTTAGAAATTTTAGTATTCTCTTCTGGTACTCATAAACTGCAACGGTATCATGTTTTAAATCGTCGGATATGATTGCCATACTTTTGTGTTCCAGTTTTTCATCTTTCATGTAGTAAATAACTACTGTGAATATAGTTACTTGGTCGTTATTGAAGTGGAATGCTTGTATGGCATCCTGAAGAATATATTTATAGTTTTCTGCGAAATCATATGAAATAACGAATTCACCAGACTTCAAATGTATCTTCAAATCCTTGAAGAATGACCATTGCTCTTTGACTCAAAAGTCATGGTTTCTCAAGTTTAGCAATCCTGTACACATTTCTTCCACAGAATCATCCACATTTAAAATGATTGTTTTCAATGTGCATCTGTCAGACTGAATCCAAGAATCAAATTTGACCTCCTCTATATATTCTCGATCTAAAGAGTTGATTAAATATTCTTTGCTGAATGTGGTTTTCGGGCAATTGGTACATTCACCTAAGTGGCAAGAAGTTGTTGCATTAGGACACATAGTCAATTTAAGGCAATCGTGGTAATCGTGTAAATCTTCTGCCGAATCATCTGTTAAATACTTGAAGTTGATTTCCTTCAACATTAGTTTAACATTTTCATGGTAAATGCAAACGCATACTGTGTGGGTTCCGCTGCTTCCTGCCAAAACGCAATGTTTTGGCCTCATTTGGGTTAATTTCGTAAAGCCAATTCTAACATCCTCGTGTTCAGATTGAAATGTTGCAAATAACTCTTTCAGGTTACAGAGAACTATTCTCTCCTGTTATGTTATGAAGGTATGTTACCTACCTTCGGAAAGGTTAATTTGTCTAGTTTCTCAGTATAAGTTTAATTTGTAAGGTTTTAGACACAAATAGGAAAAAATTAAAAATAGTGCATTTGTGAAAAATTTAAAAACCGTTGTCTTGAGTTACAAAACATTTATTTTGATAGATATCCCACTCCCATCCCACTAAGCGACCAAAAAACTCTTAAAGGAAAAATGCTAAGCTTTCTTATCATAAAAAAAAAAAAATGCCCTTTTGAAAAAAAAGGCAAAAAATGCTTTAATTTAGCAAAAAAAAGTCTAAAATTTTTTTTTTTTTAAGTATTTTTTTTCCGAAATATTGAAGAAATAGCTATCTAAACTCTTTGGGAGAAAATTTTCTAAGAACAATAGTTAATAAGTTACATGGATGAGAAAAAACACCTGTTTGGCCAAAATGTCAAATTTTGATCCCCTCTAACTCAGAGAGATCTGGACCGATCTCGTTGAAAAATTGTGTCTAAACTACTATCCAATAGGACTAACCTTGGTGCAAATTTCATCCCGATCGGAGGACATCGGTTTCAAAAGTTGTTGCACTTGACATGAAATCCCCCATTTATATATTTTTTTAAGGTTATTTACATTAAAAACTGACAATCTTTTTGTAAAAGATTTTTTTATATACTTTTTATACCCTCCACACCACTGTTATTCCGTTTGTAACGCATCGAAAAATGCATTTGCGACCCCATAAAGTATATATATTCTTGATCCTTATGACAACTTTAGTCGATAAAGCGATGTCCGTCTGTCCGTCTATGGAAATCACGATCATCCACAAAATTAACCATTTACCTGTGTAAGGTTATGATAATATTGTTTGTCATTATTTCGAGCAGGTTTGTGTTTAAAACGAAGTAAATTGGACACTATTGTGCCAGGATATGACCGAAAATATGGAAACACCTCTTTAAATGCTAAAAATTCAGGGTGTTTAGTGTAATAATTTGGTATTAAGTTGATCAAATTATTTACATTTTAAAATATTTTGTTTACATTTCTTATTATAAGTACTGTAATAATTACAGAACTAAATATCAACATAAAATCCTGGAGGAGGGTATTTAAGATACGGCACAGGCGAAAAATAAAGTTGCCTAGAAATTGCTCTCGAATTTCGAGCGCTGGAATCTGCTAGTTATTATTACTATTTGTGATAGTTCCTTTAATCGAAACAAGGTAAAATATGAATATGCTTTCTAACTAGAATAAATACAAGCTGACGTATAAATTTCGGTAGTTGATGGTACTTAGAATAGTGGCAACCTTATGCGGGTCAAACATATACTTTTAGTTTCAAGGCACCATGTTGTTTAGTATTTTTTTTTACCCATCTCTGAATTTGTAAACATGGAAAAAATTGTTCAATTGTTGAAAGGTCTCAGTCCAACCAATATTAAAGCCGAACTAGATTCTTCTTTGAGGCAGTCTGTTACTGCGATAACGACTAAAAAATATTGAGGTGGTCACGCCAGAAACGGTTAATGAAATCCATAAAATGGTATTGTATGATCATGGGCTGAAGGTGGGTGAGCTAGCTGAAATGATGAAAGGAAATGAGAAAGCTGTCCGCAAGATGGGTGCCGCGTTTGCTTACAATAGAATAAAAACATCGTCGTGAAGATGTTTCACCGCAATAAAGCGGAGTTTTTGCATCGATCCGTTATCACGAATGAGACTTGGGTCCATCACTTCACACCTGAGGCAAAGAAACAGTCAAAACAGTGAACTGAAATGAGAGAATCGTGTCTAAAGAATGACAGTTCCATCTGGAGGCAAAGTTAGGTCATCTGATCTTTAATGGTAAGAAGAGTCTTTTGTCATAACTTAAACAAATTAAAAAAAATTATAAAAAAATAATAGATAAAAAAATAAAAAAATAATTTCTTTCAAACTATAAAATGTGTGCGAATACTTTATGGCATCACTGTATATTCACAATGCACCTCAAACATTCTTTGGGACAAAATTAATATTTTTTGTCCTTTATTTATAGTTGTAGTGAATATTCGTTTTGTTGTTGCTGTAAAACTGCTTATGTTAATTTGAAATAATTATGTTTTTATACCCTATACCAATAGGTGGTTTAGGTATAATGACTTTGTGCTGCTGTTTGTCCGTCCGTCCATCTTTGTGTCCATGTAAACCTTGTAATCAAACTACAGATCGCAAATATGAATATATTTTGATGAAATTTGGTATATAAGCTTTTATCGGCCATAGGATGAACGCTATTGACATTGGTGAAATTCGGTCCATGTTCAAACCTAGTCCCCATATAAATGACCGCTATAAAATCGACATGGATTGCCATAATATCCAAATTATCATATAGATCTGAGTCAAATTGGGTTTGTATGTGTTTATTATATTCATTAATCAGTAGTCCAAAAATAATACCTATAGGACAATTCTTAGTCATAAGCCCCATATAGAGCTGCTTCTCGATCTTCACTTAAATTTCTCAAAAATCAAAAATATTGCACAGATTTTTCTCAAATTTGGTTTGAATATATTTTTTCAAAATATAAGTGATTTTACCAAATATGGTCAGGATCGGTACACTTTTCGACCTATTCCCCATATAAATATAGCATCCGAAATGAACCTTTTCATATCTGCAACCAAAAAAATTAATAACAATGCCACTTAAATTTGAATTTATGCTTATTTTCTATATCGAATTAGTTGGACCGAAGAGATAGGGTCTCTAAACCATGGTATAGGGTATCGTATAGTCGGTCTAGACCGACTTTAATTTTCTTACTTGTTATTTTTAAAAAAATGTCGGCAGCAATTCTTTTTTAATAATATAAAATAATATTGTTTAAACATGTGTGTGGTCGCTCATGTTCACCTTGAATTTAATAATTAAAAAATTAAAAAAAAAATTAAATAATAAGTACATGTTTAAAAGGAAAATATATTTTAAAAAATTTGTGTATTTTCTCTAGTTACTAGAACTTTTTTTCGGTTAGAAAATGATTTATCGGACACTATTTTTTTTTAAAAATACTAAAGAGGTAAATTTTTGATACCAACCAAGGTTCATTGCTTTAACAGTTTTATATAAAAAAGCAACTAATTATATACACTTTCTAGAAAAAGTATCCGTACACTTGTCGATGAAAATTTTAAATATTATTATAAATTTTAATAAAATATTTCGAATTACGAACTTTTTACCATGAACACTTACGGAACGCAGTATGGCAACAATAACTGCCACAAAAAGTATTCGTATGTACATTTACAGTAAGGGAAATAGGGGAAATAGGAAATATGCAACGACGTGCAGGTCCGTTATATCGATTCTATTTTAGTAGAAGACAAACTTGTTTGTATTAACCTGATTTGATTTAATTATGTTTCATTTGGAAACAATATTTTGAGATGAATCGGTGCTGACGAGAGGAAAATTATCTTAAAGCTTAGGAAAGAGGGTCAAATTTTTCATGAAATACCGCGTATCATAGGCAGAATCCATTTCTCAGTGTCAAAACCTCTTTCTGGCATCAGCAAAACAGAATCCCAGTACCACTACTTCTTAAGTTTATAGATCAAAGAATTCTTCGGCGAAGACATTCATGAAGACCGTTCCCAAAAAAGGGAACCGTTATTAAAAGAATCTTACTATCATGGTTATTTACCACGTAGGAAGCCATACATTTCCGATGTCAATAGATAAGAAAGTATGGGCTTTGTAAATGAGCATATAAATAAGGCTCTAGAATTTTGGGGAATTGTTTTATTTTCAGACGAAAGCAAGCTTTGTGTTTTCGGCATTAAAAGAAAAAAAAATAGTTTGGTGAAAAAGTGGAACTGTTTTAAATAAAGAAAATCTTTTGCTAACAGTTAAACACGGTGGAGATGGCAATATGATTGAGCTTATAACACAGTGTGAATATTTCCGAGGTCGTTGTCTGGGGAGTGAGAAATTCCAAGCCATGGTAAAAGTACTAGGCCAATATAGTAAAACCTCCAAAGGGTTTGCCGTTCTCTTGGAAATATGTGTATATAAAAATATATACAGTCTGTCAAGAAAGTGTTTTGACAATGAAAAAAATTATTTCTTGGACTTCATTTACAAAAATCATTTCTTTTTTTTTATTAAGGATATGTTGTTTTAATTTATATTATTAAATTCAATTATTATATGATAAATAATATAACCCATAAAAGAAGTTTTTATTAAAACTCTTTCTTTCCTTATGCATATGAGTTTTGAATATCTCCGTGACTGTGCGTGACTGTGTGTGACTTTCTTAAAATTAATCTTTGGCCACAACAAGTCTATGGACAAAGTTTGCGTGACTGTGCGTGACTATGTCGAAGTTAATCTTTCTTTACAGCAAACATATGTATAGACCAAGTTTCAGGTTGATTGGATGAGGGTATATCCGTTTAAATCTCTCCGAGACTGTGTGTGACCATGCGTGACTGTGCGTGACTAAGTTAATATTTTTTTTCACAGCAAGTGTATGGAAAGACAGACAGAGAGTATGAGTTAAAAGAAATAGTTTAAAAACAAGAGTTTCTTTAAAAATGCTACTGCTGTTGAAAAGCGATTATCTTTTTCTACGATGTACAAAGAAAAGCCTATTGATAACTGGACGATGTCATATTTTGCGATAAAACCAAAAGATGCTTTATTACAATTATGGGCCCAATAGAGAGTGGTGAAAGCCGTTAAAAGCGTTGGAGATTTCTAAAATTTTTCTACTGTTAAATTTGGGAAACTTTCAGAAATGGTATGGAAATGCATTTCAAGCAAGGGGTTGCAGATTTCGTTTTTATAGAGAACACCATGGATGTGCAACAATATTAGAATATTTCGACGAGTGACTTGATAAACAGTGCAAATGAATTTGAGTTTACAAGAGACAACAAACTAACATTTAAATTTTTATCAAGATAACGACCCACAGCATAAGGAGCACACGGTGAGAATGTGGGTTCTGTTTAATTGCAGCAATGTTTTGGATACTCTAACTCAGAGCTCGGACTTATACTCGGACTTGTATAGAAAAAGTGTCAAAAAACCATCCAAAAATTCGCACAGAGCTGAAAAATGCAATATTGGAGGAATGGTATAAAACACCAAATGAATATGATTTTCTAAAATTAATAAGGTCAATGAAAAAGACTGTAAGCCATTGTAGATGGTAAAGGTGGCTATACTAAGTATTAAATTATGTAATGCTAACATTTTATTATATTTGCATGTAAAATCACTTTCTTGACAATTTAATGTTGGAGTATTTTTTTTTTCTTTTTATGTTTTTACTTTTAATATTTTCTTGTTTCATTGTAGTCCATTAAAAAACATGTTCAAAACAAAAGAAAATAATTTTTGTAAATAAAGTCTAAAAATATTTTTTTGCAATGTCAAAACACTTTCATGACAGACTGTATATACCTTCTGTATGTCATAATTTTTTAATTTATGTATTTAATGCAACTTTAATTGACAAATTCTCAAACATGGCTCCATTTTTGAAAAGACCTTTCACATGATTTGCATTTGCATATGGTTTCCTTTAGAATATAAAACAACAAAAGTGAAAAAAATAAAAAAAATAAGTTTTCTAAAAACGGTGCAGCTCATTAACGGTTATAGCTAAACCATTTCCAAATGAAATTGAGAAAATTTCAATTAAAATTTAGATTTTTCATTTGCAATTGAGAAAATTACAAATGAAATTGAGAAAAATAACAGTTTTTTTATTTTTTTGGTGAAGATTAATTAAAGATTTTTATTGAAAATTTATGAAAAAATTAAATTGAAATTGAGATTGTGATTATAGGAAATGAGATTATATAAGGAAATCAGATATTTGAAAAAAAAAAATTTTCTTTTTAAAAAAACTATCAGTTTCATTTCGAAATTTCTCAATTTCAAATGAAAAATTCTCAATTTCATTCCAAATTTTCTCAGTTTCAAATGAAAAATCTTAATTTCAGTTGGAATTTTCCCAATTTCAAATGGAAAATCACAATTTAAATAGAAATTTTTTAATTTTCAAATGGAAAATTCCAATTTTAATTGGAGCTAGCAGATTCCAGCCCTCGAAATTCGAGCGCAAATTCTAGGAAATTTTAGTTTTTCATTAAATAAAGACCCTAAAAATTATGATAACCAATTATAGCCAATTCACAAATCAACACAAAAAACAAACTCATTTTTATTACAAACACATTAACAAATTTAATAAACACACACATAGCATTGTATAATTTTATGTATGTGTTAGTAGCAACTTTAAATGCAATTTACTCAAAATAAAGGAAAAGATTTAAAAATCTGTAACTCTGCAAATCGACTAAAAAGAAATACCTTTCAAATAATATACGTTTGGCCAAAATCGTGATAAAACGGTAGAACAACACATCAGTCACAAGAAATCGCCTTGCCTATTAATATTATAGATTTCAATTTCATTTGGAATTTTCTCAATTTCAATTGAAAAGTTCTCAATTTTAATTGGAAATGAACCGAGGTATTTTGAGTCATTACGAAAAATTTCAACGTTTATTTGTATGAGACCACAAAACTCCATTTTTTGTGTGAGCCACCCTAATTGTGAGTCCTGTAATATACTGTCAATTTAATATTCGAATGATATATCCAATAGGGTCGTTCGCCAACAAAAATTGAGCTTGTCCTACCCTAGGATTAAAGATTTGTTAGAGACGGTTCGGAAAACAACATTTTTCTTTTTTGCTTCAGCACTGCGTCGCCCTTTTAGGTTTTTGTTCACTGAATAGTCATTTTTAGTCCTATCATAACATGCCGCATATCGTTGTGCAGGGCTTCAGTATGGTTACATTTCTTTCTTTACTAATTTTTTAATCCGACATCAAAAATTATTCCGACTTTCAGTACCTCGGGCAGGACCCACCCTAGTGGCAATTATTTTTAAACGAAAGTAAAGCCGCTCTAATTTCATGAAACTTTTTCTTTTAAAGTATTCAGTTATATTAATAAACAAAAGAGTTTTAGAGGCTTAAAAAAATAATAGAGCTCTTATGAAAGTTTGTGTTTTTTAAGCAGAGTTACAGCACAACTGAAAGTGCGTTTACAGTTTATATTTTCGTTATGTTTTTTACACATTAAGTTTTAATAAAAAAGAGAAAAACAGAGAATTATAGAAGAGGGAACATAAAATAGTGCAAAATAAAAGCGTTGACATTACAAATTGCAATTTTTACGGATGATTTTTAATTTTTCTTTTTAGTTTCTTCTTACATTCGATTTTATCGTTCAGTTATCAAGTGTAAAATATATTTTCTTTTCATTCTGAAATTTCTATTTGAATAAACGAACGTTTCTTTCAATTCGTTATTGTTAACATTTCCAACTTAGTACATTCCACTGAATTTAATTCCAATAAATAATAATTAATAAAATTTAATATTAAAACAAAATTCATTTCAAAGCGGAATCGTCATTAACTTATCTTAAAAACTAAGGTGGGACAAGCTCAACTTTTTTTGTATAGAGACCGAACCACCCTAATGTTCAACATAAGGTTAGATGTGTCTCCAATTTCCCTTCACATGATATACATTTGTATACGTTTTCTTTGGAAGATATAGAAACAATTTTGAAAAAAATAAAAAAAGGTTTTCCAAAAACGTTGCAGACCACTTATGGTTATCAATGGAAATGAGATTTTTTGGCAATCATCAGGAAAAATATCAAGTTTTATTTTCATGAGACCGCAAAAACATCTTTTGGAGTCACCCTAATATGTATATCTTCATCATTCATTCCCCGAAAAATTAAAATTTTGGTTTATACTTGTGATGCATGTTGATGCTGTCCACATTTGACTATATTTGTACCTAACAATTTTTCCCGAAACTTAACATGTGTCAATCTAGAGTGATTTGAATTTTTTTACTAATATATTGAAGAATTATTTCTTGTTTTGTTTTTGTTCTGATTAAGTAAAAGTCAAGCGAAACCATTTAAATTAATTAAAAATCTTATTTATATGTCTATATTATATAAATCGTTGCTATAGAGGTAAAATTTATGAATGTTTTTGTTTTTATATGGGTTTTGAAATTAATTAATGTGTTTTTAGCGATGATATAAAATGAATCATATACAATTAAATGTGCAAACAAATCTTAAGATAAATTGATGTTTTTTTTGTTGTTAGCCAAATATTTTGAATACAAAAATATATTTGTATATATTGATATAATTTAAAAAAAAACAAGTAAAAAAATAATAGAAACAATTTACAGGGGGGTAAATTTCAAAAACAGAGTAACATGCAAGCGTAACATGTGAGTCGTAAGACAAAATGTTTTTGTATTGGTGAATAATTATGATATTATGATAGATAAACTGTTTGAAAATGAAAAATAAAAAATTAAAAAAAAAAATGAAAAATAAAAAATGAAAGATGAAAAATGAAAAAAAAATGTAAAATTTAAATGAAAAACGTAAAATTAAAAATGAAAAATGAAAAATGAAAAATGTAAAATAAAAAATGAAAAATAAAAAATGAAAAATAAAAAATGAAACATGAAAAATAAAAAATGAAAAATGAAAAATGAAAAACGAAAAATTAAAAATGAATAATGAAAAATGAAAATAAAAAATGAAAAATAAGAAATGAAAAATGAAAAACGAAAAATGAAAAATAAAAAATGAAAAACGAAACATGAAAAATGAAAAATAAAAAATGAAAAACGGAAAATGAAAAACGAAAATGAAAAATAAAAAATGAAAAATGAAAAATTAAAAATGAAAAATGAAAAATAAAAAATGAAACATGAAAAATAAAAAATGAAAAATAAAAAATGAAAAATAAAAAATTATATATAAAAAATGAAAAATAAAAAATGAAAAAAAAAAATGAAAATTGAAAAATAAAAAATAAAAAATGGAAAAAGAACAAGTAAGAAAATTATAGTCGATCTAGACCGACTAGACCGACTGATACCCTATACAATGCGTTCCGAGACTCTATCTCATAGGCCCAACTAACTGGACATAGAAAATAAGCATAAACCAAATTTGAGTGATATTTTTATTATTTTTTTTGGCTGCAGATATGAAAAATTTCATATCGGATGCTATATCTATATGGGGAGTTGAGTTTTCCACAGGAGATCGATGCATTGAATACGTTTTTCCCCAAGCGACATTTATATGACCAGACCAGGTGAGAGTTTTATTGAAAATAATTCCAGATTTTTGGTTTTTTGTCTAATTTCAATAATTTGACGATTAAGGATAATATCTGGTATAGCAAGGGGAGGCACTGATCTTCGAGTTATAATAATGCATTTAAACTTTGAAGGATTGAGACATAGCCTATTTGCCATAGCCCATAAATGAATTCGATTAAGATCCACATTTCGGTTCGCAACACAGTTATTTAGTTCATCGAAACGACTACAAATGTAAAGTTGCACATCATCAGCATACATATGAACTTTACAATACGAAAGTTGCCTAAGCAGATCATTTATACTAGCTGATTCCAGCGCTCGAAATTCGAGTGCAATTTCTAGCCAAGTTTACTTCTCAACTTAAACACACATATAACATATGTATAATTTATGTATGTGTTAGTAGCAACTTTAAATGTAATTTACTCAAAATAAAGGGAAAAAATTTAAAATCTGTAAATCTGGTAACAGCTTAAAAGAAATACACCAATTTCTCTTATAAGTTTCCATGTTTTTTTTAGAGTGTGTAGCAGAAATAAATAGGACACAGTAGTATGCAGATTTAGCAGTTTTTTTTTTATCATTTATTTACTTATTTTCTAGCTTTGGAATATCCGCCATATAAATTATCTGTTTTAAACAGTTTCCAACTTTTAACTGCTTTATCCCTTTCACAGATTTTATCCATAATCATTTGTTATTGTATTTTGTTGTTTTTAAAGGTACAGATTTGTGGAACACATGTGCCAAATTTTGTTTCCATTATGCAAAAGAAGAGCCTTTAAACTGTACCTAGAGCCATCAATAAATAATCTCCATTCAGTTTTGTCATATGTCTGGTTCATTTTTTGAAATAAACCATCAACATCCGTACAGTATAGAATAGGTTTTCTTTTCAAATTAAGCAGCTAATTCCAAGCTTCCATCTCTATAGATTGTTACTTTTGTCCCAACTGCAAGATGTTTCCACTGCTGCATGCGTGAAGCTAGTAAATCTGCGTCTTGCTTCGTTAAATTTAAATCCCGAATTTGATCATTCAGCTCAGCTTGAGTCACTAAATGGCGTTCATCATAAGCCTCATATAAACTACCACTGCTGGTGAAAAATGTTTCGGACTCACTGCTCGTATCACTGCGAATGACTGGTAATGAATCATTTGGTGGACGTTGAACTGGTTTGGAAACCGATGGGACATTCGCGTAAGTAATATTTTTTCGATTTTTCATATTGAATCCAGCAACTTTTGTTAAACAGAAATAACAATCGGTTTGGTGGTTACTTGACTCTCTCCAAAGTACTGGAATTGTAAAATCGAAAAAGATCTTTTTGGCAATTGACCACTTGTATAAAACAGTTCTGCAGCTATTGCAAAACATTGTCGGCATACATGGTTTTTCCAAGTTTCTGACCGCAAAACCAAAATAATGTATCATATTTTGATGATTCCGATATTGCATATCCTTTTTTTTCAACCAAATATTCACCATACACAAAGCAAAAATAGCTTGAATCAGTAACACACGATCTCCCTGACATACGCTACTATTATGAATATTTAAAATGAATGTGGGCTTCTATCAAATTAATAATTGTGAATTTGTGGTGTCAGCATTGACTGTTTTTTAGTATTGCCAGCATGCGATAAAAAATGAACAAGACGTGATAGCCCAATTTTTATGCCAGTTTTAAATTCAGCGCACCTAGATTAGTTGAAAAAAACATGCTTCGTTCCTGCAGTCAATTTTTATACCCTCCACTCCAGTGTGCAGAGGGTATATATAAGTTTGTCATTCCGTTTGTAATAATTAGAAAAAAAATTTTGGACCCCATAAAATATATATATTTGTTAACAACCGGTGTTGATATAGCGATGTCCGTCTGTCCGTCTGTGGAAATCACGATGACGGCATCAATCGGGCAGCTAGGGTGCTGGTTAACATAAAAATGATTCACTAACATCCTGAGAAGTTTTCTATTTAAAATCATCCAAATCGGTCGATTAGGGCCCGAGATTTGAATGAAGAACTAAAAAAAGTCTTAAAAAAAATATAATTTTCAATGTTGTTCTTGTCACGATCACGCCCTCAATAGAACAGCTAGGGTGATCACTTTTAGTGAGAATGATTCATCAAATTCATGGGAAGATTTCTGTTTCAAAGGTCATTAAAATCGGTGGAACAGAACCAGGGAAATCTCTGAAAAAGTAAAAAAAAAAATGAAAAACATGATATTTCTATATTGTTCTTGTTGCTATTCTAAATGTTGCATTGTTGTCATAGCTGGACCTGTTGTTTTTGTAGTCGTTGTGGTAATAATATAATAAAAACAAACCCTTTGTACATTTTTTTATCAACTCTGGTAGAAAAATTTAAAAGTTTCCATTGTTTTGGCATCAGTAAAAAAATTGGTTAGATCATTTCTGTCATTGCCATGAGCCTGCCTGCAAAATTGCAGATCGACTGGGTCACGGGAAAGTGGTTAAAATCGATCTAAAATTTGTTCGACAAGCCGACACTACGAGTTAATATAAAGGGAGAAAAAATTCAGCAACATCTAAAGCAAATAATGCTAAAATATGTACCTGGTTGTTAATAAAAAAACAATTTAAATGTAGCAAAAAAAAAATTTATGTATTAATTTATTTAAAAAGAAAAACACAAAAATAACGTTTGATGTTGTATTTTTTGTGTGTAATATTTACATATACAAACATACACATATTAAATAATACAAATAATATACATATATTATATATATGTATATCCATAATAACTGCATGTTAGAAATAAATCGGTATATTATTTTATTTACATAAAATTCTGCAATATTTTGTTGTGGGGAAAATACATTTCTTTTGCATTAACAGAGTGTCACTTCATTTTGCTCAGCGTGACTGTGCCACAGTAGATGGCGCCACAAATTTTGTTCTAATTAGCTTTGCAATAGTTATTTCTATTTTAACATGAATGTCAATATTTTCAACTAGATATCATACATAACAATGTTAAGAGTATACAGGGGCTGGTCTTTTATTTCATACGTTTTTTCATTATTCTTTTACAAATATGAACATAAGTTTAGCATGTTAACTTTTTGTTGTCTTTACAAAATAGAGTTACCGAGTTGATCAATGAGTTTTTTGCTTTCAAAACAGTTCTACATAGTTATATAGAATTCTTATTCTGCTTTACCTACAAAATATCTGATTGCTATTACATCTAATTTTTAAAAATTGTTTATAATTACTAAAGCATTATTATTCACATAAATACAAAATTGCACTTTTTAAATTTTCCATTCAAATTTTAGAAAATATCAATTCTAAAAACTGGAGTTAACATTTCCAATTATAAATTAGAAAATATTAATTGAATTTCTGAAAATCATATTAAAACGTCGCACAGTGACGCCCGTAGAGCAGACGAGGCTGCAAAAATCAAAATTTTGATGTGCGCTGACGAAGTTTTGAATAAACCCATGTTATAGGAAACTTTTCAACGATTTCAAATATGCTACTCTTAATAATATCATATTTTTAGTTTAGAAGATAAACCGTTCAAAGTTGACCGACTTTTGGTTTTCAAAAAAACACACAATTTTTAGTCAATTTGTTGCGATTTGAGGTGTAATATCACGAAAAATAGGTAACGAATCGCCTTATTTTTTGTTTGTATTGATTGATGTATTTATTAAATGTATAATGATAAGAAAAAAAATTAACTGTTTGCTTTGTGTTTCTCCTGGTAAATCACTATTTAAAAACTATTCGTTTTTTCACTATTTTTCAACTTTGGCGGAAAATAAAAAAAAATCTATATTTCTCTATATTTGCCATATTTGCAGAACATGTTCTTTGATTATTTCTTTACATAATTCAAAAGGCTTTATCTGCCCATACATGCCCGTTTGGCTTCTAGAGGTAAAAAAGGTTAAAAAGACATGGTTGCAGGAATTGTATGGCGTGCATCCCTTACATGTTTTGACTGACAGTAGTTTGATATAATAGTTTGAAAATTGCAATTTAAGTCGGTTGTCTACCTGTGAGCCTCTGCCAAAGTCTACTCCCAATATTCTGTTACAGACGCAGGATGCACAAAAAACTACTCATTGAAATTCTCACTTAAAAATTACTTTGGAGTACAAATGGTCAAGAACAATATTGACTTATGGTCCCTCCAGGTAGGCACAAATCTTATTTAGACACGAGCATAATATCAAAATTGCATAATTCAGCCTAAATCCATATGTATGCAGGGAACAGGTAAATTTTTAGGCATGGTAGCATAAGCCTATATATTGCAAAATAAGCATAATGCCTGGATTAGTCTACGACTGAAAGTTGGCGCAACAAGTACTGAAACCATGGCGTTAAACAATTTAAGTACTGAAAACATGGCGTTGAACAATTTAAAATTATTTGAACTGTTTAGAAGGTCAACCACACCAAAGTTTTTCACGGAAGCTGCTTTAGAAGAACTTGATAGCTTATACGGAAATATTGAGAGAAGCGAAATTATAAAAAATAATTTTTATCTGATATATGCAAATATTAAGACAAAATGGGTGAAATCTAATCTAACCATTCAGAACTTCAACTCCAAATACGAGGACTTGCTTAATGAAGACACCATCCTGGATATATTGGCAGTAGATAAACCCACCACATCAACCAGAGGAGCAAAAGGAAGGCCAAAAAAAAGTATTGAGAAGTGTTCAATTTTGACAAGAAAGAGGAAACTTGCCGATGCCACCAATGACTTGACCACGAAGCACTGGAATTGACAATCAAATCGTGAAAAGATTGGGAACGATCTTGAATATTTTAAACTGCAAAGAAAATGTCAATTCTACAAAATATGGAGAATATGCATCGAAAACTGCATCTCTTTTAGCAGAAATGTATCCACAGAAGAAGTTGACCCCGACCGTCCACAAAAAATTGGCGCATGGCAAAGATATAATTGTGTACCAGTCTTTGCCAATTGGAGAGCTTTCTGAAGAAGCACAGGAGTCTCTTAACAAATTTTATAAAAAATATAGATTGCAGAACACATTCAAAGCATCAAGGGTAAGACAAAATGAGGACCTCTTCAACATGTTGGCAGCATCTTCCGATCTACTTATTTCTTCCCTGCGGCATGTGAAGTCACGAATAGAGTTAAAAAATAATTATAGTTTAGAAATGATTGGTCTTTTAGATATACATATTTTACAGAAAATTGAAAAAATAAATTCACGAATAGAGTTAAAAAATAATTATAGTTTAGAAATGATTGGTCTTTTAGATATACATATTTTACAGAAAATTGAAAAAATAAATTTAAAAAACAAGTATTTTTTTTTAATTTTTTGGGTAATAATTTAAAACATAAAACCCTAAAGAAAAAAAAAATAAAAACAATCTAAAAATGTAAAAATAATTTTTTTTAGTTTCCATAAAATTGATTTTTCTACAAATTTTAACTTTGATAACCCATAAGTAGGCCCCTACAAAGCGTAGCACCCTTTCCAAACGCTCATTTCATAGGCTGAACAGTTATCTATCATATGCTGTTTAAACTGTTCAATTATGTTATTCGGTTCAAAAGATATGATTTTTGCAACGAAAAAACTCAAATGGCGCCACTGTGCGTCGGAAATAATAATTTTAAATTTAGAAGACATCAATTGCATCTTTAATATATAAATTTTATTCGTTAAACACAAATTGAAATTGCAAAAAAAAACACCAAATATGTTTACATTTAAAAAAAATATTGACATTCAGGAAAATTAATAACTTTTCAGTACCGCGATTCAGTAACTTCTTTTAGCGATAGTTGAATCGTTAAAAAAAGAAAATAGCAAAATTATCAGTAAAATTTTTAAACGATATTCGCTATAGTAAAAGTCAGCTGTTGTTGTTATCTAAACGACAACCATTTTGGTGTTGTTTATTCAATCGATAAAAACTTTTAGGTTGAAATGTCGTCATACATAAATAAAAATCATAAAATAGTGAAAATATTTTGCTTTTATTAAAAAAACTTTTTTATATAAATAAAAAAATTAAGTAGCATATTCAATTCATTATTTCATTTTCAAATAAGTACACAGAAATATTAGTAAAAAAATAGAGATAGTAAAGATAAACATAAAATCATCCTGCCAAACACGAAGTAATTTGTTTATTCTATTCTTCTTTGTGTTTTTCGCTTATTTTGACAGAGATGCCACTCGTTTACAATTTAAATAAATAGAAAAATAGATTTGTCGACTGTCGTTAAGATGTATGTACTTAGTGAATCACTTAATCTTTAGTGCAAACAACAATAGCTGTCGAAATATTTTGCGATTGTCGGATCGTTGAAATTTACAGAATCGCACTACAGAAAACATTGATTTAAATTCAATAAATTTTAGAATGCCTCAAATGATATTTAAGAATTGCGAACATAAAAACTGTTACATAAATAAACGCAATTTGATGAGAATGTTATTTATATATAAATTTTCACAATTTTTTTTGGAAGTTTTTTAGAAAATAAAGATAACAAATTATTTTATTTAAAATGTTTGGAACATTTGGTTTTTTGCGTTTGGCATCCCTAATTTGATTATTTATTATTATAAATTTATTCTCTATGTTTTAAAAATATGGCAATATTTTAATAAAAAAGTTGAAAGAGCTTTTTTTTTTGGTTATTATTTTGTTACTCCATCCGACCTATATGGCCACAATAAAGAAATATTTTTCCAGTTAAAAGAAACTATACAGCCATCTCCAATTGGCACGATTTAATGCATATAGCCACCCTTCACAATCATTACCTTTGCAATGGTGGTTAGTGCGAGCTATTTAATTAACAACCAAAAATATTTGACCAACACCCATCTTTAATTATACCGATCGAATCAGAATCACTATCTTATTCGATTTAACGATGTCCGTCCGTCCGTCCGTCTGTGTGTCCATGTAAAGCTTGTAATCAAACTGCAGGTCGCAATTATGAATATATTTTGATGAAATTTGGTATTTGATCTTCTATCGGCCATGGGATGAACGCCAAATTATCATACAAATCTTAGTCAAATTGGGTTTGTATGTATATATTACATCCATTAATCAGTAGTCCAAAAATAATCCCTATTGGACAACTCTTAGTCATAGTCCACATATACAACTGCTTCCCGATCTTCACTTAAATCTATCAAAAAAGAAAAATATTGCACTGATTCTTCTCAAATTTGGGTTGTATATATTTTTGCAAAATACAAGAGACCTTACCAAACATGGTCAGGATCGGTCCATTTTTGGGCCTAGTCCCCATATAGATATAGCATCCGATATGAAATTTTTCATATCTGCAGCCAAAAAAATTAAGAAAAATCCCACTCAAATTTGGTTTATGCTTATTTTCTATATCCAGTTAGTTGGGTCTGAGAGATAGGGTCCCAAAACGCATGGTATAGGGTATCATATAGTCGGTCTACACCGACTATAATTTTCTTACTTGTTTTTTTTTTTAATTTGTAGACCAGTGTAATTAAAACATTCTAAATATAAAATTGAATTGTTTTATTTACAACCCCATACCTAATGGACACACATACCGATGGACAGACAGGCAGACAGAAGGACGGACGAATGAACGGACGGACGAACATGGCCAAATGAACTCAGAAACTCTAGGTCAATTATTTTGGGTAGTTACAAACATCTGCACAAACTCATTATACCCTGACCACAGATTGGTATAAGGTAAAAATATTCATTCATTTATAAACAAATTTTTAAATGATTTTCGAATTTATAAAAATAACACATCCAAAAATAAGAAACGCATCAAACCATAACAAAAAATCGCATAGATTTAGTCATAAATCCTTTGCACACGACCAATAATTTCTATAAATAATAATAATAATAATTTATAAAAAAAATATACAAATGAAAATAACCAAATTAAATTGTTGTCATTTCTAAATGGATTTGTCATAGATTTATCTAAAAAAATAGCTAAATTATTTTATAAAGCAAAATAATTATTTAAAAAAAAAACCGACAAATTTATGTTAAAATCAAAAAATCACAACTTGTCAATATTAAGTAATAAATCAAAAATAAACATACAATAAATTGTATGTACTCGTACATACTCATATATTACCTCAGATCTACATATATCTAAAATATAGAGTGAACACAATGTGTTTAAAAAAAATCTATAAAAACGTTTTGGGATTTCTTTGTTTCATTTAAAGCGAAAATTAATTCTACTTCCAAAAATTGTTGGCCAAAAACTCGTTTAGTAGTTTGTTCTAAATTTCAAATAATTATAAAATTATGTAATTTAAAAAAAGAAAACGCATTAAATTTTTTATTTTTTATTTTTTTTTCATTTGTTATTATTATTTTTGTACTTGTACAATACATTTCAGTGTATCATATTAGATGATCTATAAAATTTCTTACGTTTTTTTTTTTTTTTAAGAATACAAACAAATGATCTCAATTTGACGATTTGGCACACTTAGTATGTTCAATGTCAGTTTTTAGTTAAAAATTGGCGAAAATGAAATTTGTTCTTTTCAAAAAAAATTTTTTTTTCAATTTATTTATGTTACATTCTCGTCTATGCATATTTATATTTTTGTTTGATGTGCTGTGTACGAGTTGTATGCTGGCAAAAAATTCAAAATTGTTTTTAATTGTTTTTTATTCTTTATTTTTTTTTTTGGCATCGTCATTGAGTGGTGACAGCAAATCATTTCAAAAAAATCTATAACATTTTGTAATACAGTCATAATAATGTTTGAGGTTAAATTTGTGTACGTTTTCGTAATACGACTGTATAATTCCGGTGAGTGCATGTTATATAGTACAGCACCGAAGCCTCACTAAACGGCTACGTTAATACTGGAACAAGTAAGAAAGTAAGGAGTGAAATCGAAATAATCTTAGCACTCGTTTTTAAACTCTCCACACCACTGTGCAGGGGGTATATGGGGCAGTCCAAGTGAAAAAAAAATACTTTTTGAGCACTATATCTCCGATTCGGATAAGGGCATAGTCAAAATTCCCTGGAAACAAAAATTTCAGCTTAATAGCTGGTTTAATTTAAGTTTTTTTCTGCGGCGCTTGTTTAGTTTATCAAAAAAACAATTACGTTTTCTACAGTGCTTTGATATTAAACAAAAAAAATTTTTTTTTGCTTCGTTCCTTTAAAAAATTTTAGAGGTTGCCTTACAAAAATGGCTATAACTCCGATGTTTCTTGCCCGATCAACTTGTTCCACCCTCGAGATTTTTAGGAAAGAAGCAGCCTTAACGTATATTTTTTTGGAAAATTTTTGAAGAATGATGTTTTTTGCTAGTCCAAGTTTTTTTTTTTAAAAAACATCGTTTTTTAAAGAAATCTTATAAAATTTTAGAATTTTTTTTTCAAAATAATTTTTTTTTTTCAAAATAATTTTTTTTTAAGAGATTCAAGTCTCAAATATTGAAAAAAATTTCATATTTCTAGCTTTTATCGTTTTATTTTTGACTTTGAAAAAAAAACTCGATTTTCACCATTAAAAGCTTATAAAACCTACAACGGACGTCCGATCAAGCTCAAAAAGCAAGGTTTTCTAAGCATAAGGTCTCTCTCCACTGAATTTTATCCGAATTGAAGATATAGTGCTCAAAAAGTATTTTTTCACTTTTCACTTGCCCCATATATAAGTTTGTCATATCGTTTGCAACGCATCGAACTAAATTCCGGAAACCCCAAAACCATATATTTTCTTGATCCTTATAACAAGGGAAGTTGCTTTAGCGATAAACGTCTGTCCGTCTATGTGAGGAAATCACGATTACATCTTCAATAATTAAGCTAGACTCTTCCTATTTACATTAGATCATTAACTAACATCCCAAAGGAGTTGCTCTTTAAAATCATCAAAATTGATCCAAAGGGCTATGTGGTATGAATGAAAATGTGAAAAAACTCTTGAAAAAATTAGAAATGTTCAATGTGTTTGTTGTTTTTCTTAAGATATGAATATGTTGTAATTCTTCTTATGGCTGTAGTAATTGCAGTTGTGGCAAATAAAGCACATGAGGGTGTATGGTGTATGTTTGTACTCCACATGTCACATTAGCCTATGCAAGTATTGCCACATATTTTTTTTAATCATTATCCCGATCTAATAAAGAGAATCGCCAATATGAAAGAAAATTATAGGCGGTCTAGACCGAGGATACAATACCCCATACCATGCGTTTGGAGACCTTATTTCTTAGACCTTATTTCATTGGTATTGTTGTTAATTTTGTTTGCCTTTGAATAAGAAAATGTTCATTTCAGATGCTGTATGTATATAAGGACTAGATCGCAAAATGGACCAATCCTGACCATATATATAAAAACCGAATTTGAGAAAAAGCTCTTCCATATTTCTGTTTTTTGATAGATTTAAGCGAAGATCGGGAAGCAGCTTCATATGTGGGCTATGACTAAGAATTGTTCTATAGGGTTTATTTTAGGACTACTGATTGATGATTTGAACGAGATCTATATGATAATTGGGATCTTACGACAAAAGAAGTCGATTTCATCGAGAAAGTGATTCTGAGTCGATCTATATAATAAAAGGTAGGTAAAGGTCAAATATTTTTATACCCTGACCAAATAGTGGTATAAGGTATAAATATTATCCCTAAAATAGTACCTTCTTTAAAAAAGTATTTTTTTAAATACCTTTATAAAAAAAGTACAATTTTTAAAAAGTACCCTTTTCAATAAAGTACTCTTTTATCAAAAAAGTATTTTTTTTTAATTTATCCTCCTATCACACATCACACTGCAAGTTCGAAAAACTCAATACACTCACATTTTTTTTACTAATACACACATTTTCCGCAGTGGTCACAACACTAATGGCACCAGAGTTTTCGTGTGAGCAATGGCAGCCACTAACAATGGTTAATGTTACCCTGTTATAAATTTAATGCAAATTTATTGGAATCTGCAAAATTGTAATTAAAGTTTTAACTTGTTAAATCTATTATTATGATTTATTTCTTGAAATGCGCATATAAAAACGCAAGTTTGTTAATTATAGAGCATAAATATTATTAACTATTATTAAAATAATACTAATAATAAACTAGCAGATTCCAGCCCTCGAAATTCGAGTGCAAATTCTAGGAAATTTTATTTTTTTCATTAAATAAAGACCCAAAAGGTATGCTAGTCAACTATAGCCAATTCACAAATCAACACAAAAAACAAATTCCTTTTATTCCAAACACATTCACAAATTTAGTAAACACACACATAGAATTTTATAATTTTATGTATTTGTTAGTAGCAACTTTAAATGCAATTTACTCAACATAAAGGAAAAAATTTAAAAATCTAAAAATCTGCAAAACGGCTAAAAAGAAATACCTTTCAAATAATATATGTTTGGTCAAAATCGGGATAAAATGGTAGAACAAAACATCGGTCACAAGAAATCGCCTAGCCTATTAATATTATAGATGTAAACATTTTCCCTCAAACATGTGCCTGTATAATAAACTCGGTAACTCTACTTAAAAAAAAATAAGAGAGAGAAGTAAACAAATTTTTTCAAGTTTACGCTTCGACGACATTTTAAAAATGAGATTGTAGTCAGACGATTAAACACAAAAGTTAATGTCGATGGATTCGACTAATTCGAGCAATTTTTCGTTGATAATACGTACACAACGATTTCACAGTTGCAGTGTGATGTGATATAGCAGGGTTAAGCTTTTTAAAAAGAAAAAACAAGTACCCTTTTTAATCAAGTACCCTTTTTTTTTACAAAACTACCCTTTTTAAAAAAAGTACCCTTTTTAAATAAGTAAAAAATTAAAAAATACCCTTTTAAAAAAAAAGTATCTTTAAAATTAGTACTTTTTTTTAAATTATCCTTTTTTTAAAAACGTACCCTGTTTTTAAAATAGTACTATTTTTTAAAGTGCTATTTTTTAAAATATTTCCTTTTTTAAATTACCTTTTTTTAACGTACAATTTTCTCCAAAAAAGTACTGACTTTTACTTTTTGTAGAAAAGTACATTTAAAAAAAATAAAATACACATTAAGAAGGCAAAGGTATGTGGCAAAAGTTTCTGAAAAAGTACGGAAAAAACTAATATGGGGTAAATTTTTTTGAAATTTAGTTTTATTTTGTATATATACTATAAATAAATAAATATCTAATCGAACATGCTTCTTCCTCAATATTATTTTTAGCCCATATTTGAATTTATAAAATTATTATCTCTAAATACATTTTAAAATTTTTTTTAAAGATTTTGATTTTGAAATGTAAGTCGTCTAATCTGTGCAGAATAATTAAAAATTTTTTGTTATTAAGTTCTTCATAAGTTTACCATTTTAATCCGCGGCTCTTATGGAATATTAAACTGACAGCTTTGGATTTAACACGTGCAAATCTCTTTGTAGAGTTTTAAATGCTCTTTTTCTGAAAAATTAAAGAAAATTTAATGCATTCACAAAAAACGATTTAGTAGACAGCCAAATAGAAAAAAAAAATAGAAACTGGATCAAAGTGAATACCATAAATGGCGGATATGGTGCTGAGAGTTTGCCATATAAATCTCATTTCCGTACAAACAAGAGCTAACTTTAAAAGGTCTCGATATATTTTCGAATTATATATTTTTATAACTAAAATAAAATGCTATACTTCTTAAGCCTTTTAGCTATGAAAGTTAAATATAAAATCAACTAAGAACTTAATAGAAAAGTAAAGTACTTCCCTGGGTAAGGTTTTAAAAGCGAAAAAGGCGTATTTTCATAATTTTTTTTGAAGATATGAATAATGTTGGATTATTTATTTCATATACAAGTTATAGAAAAATAATTGAAGAATCTTTAAAAAAAAATTTCAATTGAAAATTTTTATAAGTCCGTGACAGCGAATCTCCCAAAGAGCCTCGACAAAACGTTTTTATTTCGGTGAACTCGTAACCGGATCATGTGAAATAAAAAATCGAAATGCGTTTAGAAGCTGATATGTTTCCCGAGGTAATCACGAAGATTTTTTTTTACTTTTTATTTTGAAGTGAAAAACACGATTTTTGCTATAAAATTTCGGTGAATTTGTTGTTAAAAATGGGGAAGAAAATGAAAATAAAAAATGTGTTATAGTGTGTAAAATTTCAAAAGAATCGGTCAAGTAGATTTTGAGTTATGATGTTTCAAACATGTTAATTGTGAGAAAATATTTCTAGGCTTAACTGAAAAATCGAGTAGCTTGGAAACTTAAATCTTTCAAGAAATTATCTACAAATTGACTGACTTTATTTTTCGAGCAGAGATACTAAAAGATATTTTATTTTTATTTTTATTTTGCAGAGCAAATATAAAAATCAACCACTGCGCAAAAAATGTGTGAATAAATCAATTGAAAAATTTGTTAACATTTAATATTAATGCCAATTAAAAAATTTAATGCAGCTAACCTCTTTTTTTGGTGGATTCATCTCTTTTTATGTCTATGTTTAATTTTTATAAAGACTGGCCCAATAAGAGTGCACGACTATGAATAGCATTCGTGACAGGAACATGTTAGCGAAGTTCGTGTGGCTTTAACTGGATGCTATGCATCTGAAAGACAAGTGGTTTCAGCAAGACGGCGCTACCTGCCACACCGCGCACCAAATAATCGGTTTATTGGAGCTACGATTTCCAGACCAAATCATCCCCCGAAATTCCAATAACAATTGACCGACAAGATCGTGCAATTGAACCAAGGTTCAGAAAATACACACATGAAACACACAATGTTCTGTTCAAAAGCACCCAACACATATCTTTATTTTCATATCAATTATGTGCGTTTCTAAATTTTCTACGGTGCCCAACACAATCATGACTGTGTTCGTTTTAATATTTCGTTATTTACACGAACATTTTTGTATCATGTATTTTTTGTTTCGATCACACATAAACCACACATATTCGAGTGTTGCTTTATTTGAAGTTCATGTTCTGGTACGTGTACTGAAAAAAAAAAAAACAGAACATGTACAATAAACAGGTTCGAGTTCAGTTATATTTTAAGTCGTGTTCTGGCTCGTGTACTAAGAAAAAACAGAACATGTACAATAAACAGGTTCGAGTTCAGTTTTATTTTAAGTCGTGTTCTGGCTCGTGTACTAAGAAAAAATAGAACATGTACAATAAACAGGTTCGAGTTCAGTTATATTTTAAGTCATGTTCTGGCTCGTGTACTAAAAAAAATAGAACATGTACAATAAACAGGCTCGAGTTCAGTTATATTTTGAATTCGCGTTCTGGCTCGTGTACTGCGAACAACTGAAACATCAATTCGCGATCTGATACACCCCGATAAAAGCGACGACAATTGTTTAAACCAAATTTATTAAAATTTTATTGACCCTTTTTTATGACTTACGTTGCAAATTGTTTACAATTGTCAAATACTTTAAAATTTTATTGGCCATTTTTTTGTGATTTACGTTGAAATTATTTACAATTGTTTTTATTGACTGGTTTTTATTGCTGAGCTCAAAAACAAATGCGTTTTATTATAAAATGAAATCGTGCACGCTTATTTTTTCATATGCTCGAAAAAATAAAAATTAAAAAATTATCTCTGTTTTGTGACTGTTATTACAAAGGTACAACTGTTGCAGTCCCTGCTTATAATTGGTTTAAAGGACTAAAATTTGTATAGAAATTTTTTAATACACTTTTCAGCTTCTTACCCAATTGTTTATTATATTATATTATATTATATTATATGTGTCTACATTTAGAATTTGGTGCATTAGTATCGTTACTTGTTCAACAATAATGAATAATGAATTTTTTTTAATAAAAAATCTCATATCTCAATTATTTTATGAAGTTATTTTTTTCACTTCATTACGAATTCATTTTTAATATGTTGTATGTATATGTAGTTTAGAACAAATTTATTTTAAATGAAGCGTCGTCAAGCGAGGTTAAGGTGTTTATTTTTCTTCATATACAAAAAGTAAAGTATACTTTTAGGATGTTTGTAAAATAAATACAATATAAATAATGGCAATTGTGATCAGAGTAGAAAGAAAAAAAAAAAAGAAAAAACAACAGCACAAACAATGGGAAATAAACAAATCCATACTATTATCGTTAAATAAATTTGTAATACAAATTTTTGGGTTTCTTTCAAGGTTGTCTACCGTATGGGGAATAGGGTTGTCTACCATAACCATTTAAATACCGTTACCGAGGGATACCAACTTAAAATTAAAAAAATAAAATCAAATGGAAATATTTAATCAGTATTTAAATCTTTATTCCCTTTTGTGAGAGAAACCAGAACAGTTTTAATTTTGTTTTAAATATAAATTTAAAGAAATTAAATTTTGCTGATCGAAGGATAACAGATTTGTTACAAAAATTCTATAATAACAAAAAAAAAAAAACTAGATAAACGAAAAAAAGTATGTTGTTTAGTGGTGACAAATCAATCGAAACTTTTAAGCATCTGTACCATAGTTGATTAAAACAATAAAAAGGGGATGGTAGGAAAGAAATTGTATGAAATCTTAACCGTTATTTAAATATTTATAGCTTCTGAGGTTTTTTCAACTTTTTTTTTATTTTTCAATGTTTTCATCTTATAATTAAAATAATGGCAAGAATAAAGTTTTGTGAAGCGTTAAAAACCAGAACAGTAGATGATTTTATTGCTGGTCTTAGGGGACAGAAGATATATTCTATGAATAAATCCATAATTTCAAAAATTATCAAGAAATATCATGAAAGAGGTACGGTGACGACTCAACATTTAGACGCAGGCCCCGCAAAATTTTGGCTCGAACTATTTCCTGACGAGCAATTGAGGTTGATCTTGGTTGTTATCGTCCTACTAAAAAACCACTGATATACCAAAAAATCATTTACTTATGAACACATGCACTGGTCAAGACGGAACTGGAATACTGTGCTCTTTTCAAATGCGTCCCAGTTTAATTATTATATATCACCAACAATTTAATTGACTCCATGCCACGCCACGGCGTTGGTTTCCGAACAAAATATTGAAACCAAAAATAGAGGGAAACTTTTTAATTATTGTATAGTAAATGTTTGCATTGTGGCCCTATGCTCCTCATGGGAGTGACAGGACTTAATATATGGGGGGTTTCATGTCAAGTGCACCAACTTTTGAAACCGATGTCTTCCGATCGGGATGAAATTTGCACCAAGGTTAGTCCTATTGGATAGTAGTTTAGACACAATTTTTCAATAAGATCGGTCCAGATCTCTCTGAGTTAGAGATCAAAATTTGACATTTTGGCCAAACAGGTGTTTCTTCTCATCCATGTAACTTATTACCTATTCTTCTTAGAAAATTTTCTCCCAAATATTTTAGATAGCCATTTCTTCAATATTTCGGAAAAAAGTACTTAAAAAAAAAAAAAAATTGTAGACTTTTTTTTGGCTAAATTAAAGCATTTTTTGCCTTTTTTTTCAAAAAGTGAATTTTTTTTTTTATTTTTTCATAAGAAAGCTTAGGATTTTTCCTTTAAGAGCTTTTTGGTCGCTTAGTGGGATGGGAGTGGGATATCTATCAAAATAAATGTTTTAACTTCATAACATAACAGAAGAGAATGGTTATCTGTAACCTGAAACAGTTATTTGCAACATTTCAATCTGGCTTCACGAAATTAACCCAAATTTACCATGAAAATGTTAAACTGATGTTGAAGGAAATCAACTTAAAGTATTTAACAGATGATTCGGCAGAATATTTACACGATTACCGCGATTGCCTTAAATTGACTAGGTGTCCTAATGCAACAACTTCTTGCCACTTAGGTGAATGTACCAATTGCCCGAAAACCACATTCATCAAAGAAAATTTAATCGACTCTTTAGATCGAGAATATATAGAGGAGGTCAAATTTGATTCTTGGATTCAGACTGACAGATGCACATTGAAAACAATCATTTTAAATGTGGATGATTTTGTGGAAGAAATGTGTACAGGATTGCTAAACTTGAGAAACCATGACTTTTTAGTCAAAGAGCAATGGTCATTCTTCAAGGATTTGAAGATACATTTGAAGTCTGGTGAATTCGTTATTTCATATGATTTCGCAGAAAACTATAAATATGTTTTTCAGGATGCCATACAAGCATTCCACTTCAATAACGACCAAGCCACTATATTCACAGTAGTTATTTACTACATGAAAGATGAAAAACTGGAACACAAAAGTATGGCAATCATATCCGACGATTTAAAACATGATACCGTTGCAGTTTATGAGTACCAGAAGATAATGCTAAAATATCTAAAATCTAAATTTACAGTAAAGAAGGTATACTACGTTTCGGACGGAGCTCGTCAACATTTTAAAAACAAAAGTAGCTTCGCAAATCTTATGGCTCATGAAAAAGATTTTGGAATGCCAACTGAGTGGCATTTTCATTCTACTGCTCATGGTAAAGGAGCATGTGATGGTATTGGAGCAAACCTTAAAAGAAATGCAGCGAAGTATAGCCTCCAGTGCTCTCATCAAGATCACATCTTAGATGCGACTGCTTTATTCCATTGGGCAAAGAGTTATTGTAAAGAAACTAAAATAGTTTTTAGTAGCAAAGAGGATCATCAGGAAACATTGAAAACACTGAAGAGCAGATTCGATGCTGCGGTAACAATCGATGGCACCGCTCAATACCATGCTTTTATACCGCTTGTCGATGGAAGACTCAAGTTGAAAAAGTTTTCTGCCTCTATTCAATGCGATTTCTTTCCAAAGACAACAAATAAACCAGCATCGAAATCAACAGCTGAACCTAGTAACGCCAAGAAAGGATTGACAAAAAACGCAGTAAATAAAGGCGGCAAAAAAGCTGGAGACTTAAATACTTCATCAGCTACAATAAATTAAGTACAAAAATAGTTATGATATAAATGGATCTAATGCAATTAAGATTAAATTTTAATAAATTATTTATCTTTTTATTTTTAATATTATTATTATACATTAATTTAATTATTATTAAAAATAAATAAAAAATAATAATTTTTCAACATTTCTATAGAAAAAAAGCGATTTTTTTCCTGAGGTTAACATATTCTGGGTAATACAGAATCGAGGGTATAAAATTTTAGTTAGGTATGTTATATACCTTCGGAAAGTTTAGTTTGTCTAGTTTCTCAGTATAAGTCTTATTTGTAAGGTTTTACACACAAATAGGAAAAAATTCAAAATAGTGCATTTGTGAAAAATTGAAAAACCGTTGTCTTGAGTTACAAAACATTTATTTTGATAGATATCCCACTCCCATCCCAATAAGGAAAAATCCTAAGCTTTCTTATGAAAAAAAAAATGCCATTTTGAAAAAAAGGCAAAAAATGCTTTAATTTAGCAAAAAAAAAGTCTACAAATTTTTTTTTTTTTTTTTTAATTATTTTTTCCGAAATACTGAAGAAATAGCTATCTAAACTGTTTGGGAGAAAATTTTCTAAGAACAATAGGTAATAAGTTACATGGATGAGCAGAAACACCTGTGTGGCCAAAATGTCAAATTTTGATCCCCTCTAACTCAGAGAGATCTGGACCGATCTTGTTGAAAAATTGTGTCTAAACAACTATCCAATAGGACTAACCTTGGTGCAAATTTCATCCCGATCGGAAGACATCGGTTTCAAAAGTTGGTGCACTTGACATGAAATCCCCCATATATAAATATATAAATGTTTCCATTGTTTTGTCAACAGCATAAAAATTAATACTTTTAAATTTTGTTATTTTTTTCTGAAGTTAAGCTATTTAATGTTAATATTTATATATATTTTTTAATAAATACAACATACAAATTTTGAAATTAATAAAATAGTTCTTAATTTTATGATCCAATTCTTTGGTATTGACCGTTCTATTCGTCAAAATTATATTATGTTAAAAGTTTTCATTGTATTGTCACTTTGTTACTGTATATAACAAAACATATGCCAATCACAAAAATCTGTTTACGGTTTTATCCGGTAAAATATATTGAGGTCATTCCAAGCCAAATCAACGAGTCACTTAACCCGACCAATTCGAATTTCAATGAAAATTTCATGAATTATTCTTCCTGGTGCTATTAATAAGACTTCATATATTTATATTTTTATTACGAAACAAAAGTTATTATTTGGTTTTTATTTTTTCGAGCAATTATGGGCAAAGAATCCCCCCGAAAATTTGGAATTTTTAATTTTAAATGTTAAAAAATATCAATAGATTTTTTCCCACATTCTTGAAAAAAAAATTTTTTTTGGCGGAAAATTTTTATACGGGTGATCCCCGTATAAATAGCCTTTTTTTGACAGATCACTGTGAGTCGTGTCATGCTGTCATGTTATTTTTGTTTAGTATTGTTTGGCATTTCATCATGGAAAGACTTACGCCTGAACAACGTTTACAAATCGTTCAACTTTATTGCGAAAATTCACGTGCTGTGAAGAATGTGTTTCGTGCACTTCGCTCAACATATTGTAAACATAATCGGCCTACTGAGCTTACTATTCGCAACACCATCAACGATCTTGAGACCCAGCATTCATTATTGGATAATATTCGACCAATAGACCACGTCCAGCACGCAGTGAAGAAAATATAGTGAATAGAATATAGAGTTGATGCGGCGCCGTTCGCAGCAACTCGGACTGACGTATGGCACGACTTGACGCATTTTACGTCGAGATCTTAAATTGAAAGCGTACAAAATACAGCTTGTGCAAGAACTGAAGCCGCCCGACCTTCCCAAGCGACATCGCTTCGCTCTATGGGCTATTGAAAAGTTCCAAGAAGATCCGACGTTTTCGAGCCAAATTTTGTTCAGCGATGAGGCCCATTTCTCGCTCATTGGGTATGTAAACGAGCTAAATTGCCGCATTTGGGACGAAGAGCAACCTGAAGAGATTCAAGAGCTGCCTTTTCATCCAAAAAAACAACGGTTTGGTGTGGTTTGTGGGCCGGTGGAATCATCGGTCTATTTGCTTCAAAAATGATGCCGGTGAGAACGTAACCGTCAATGGCGACCGTTATCGTGCCATGATAACCGACTATTTGATGCCTGAAATTGAAGCTCGTGATCTTGGCGACGTTTGGTTTCAACAAGACGGCGCCACATCCCATACAGCGCATCAATCAATGGATTTATTGAGAGAACACTTCGGTGAGCAGATAATTTCACGTTTTGGGCCGGTCGATTGGCCACAAAGATCGTGTGATATCACACCGTTAGACTTTTTCCTGTGGGGATATGTAAAGTCTAAAGTTTATGCGGAAAATCTCGCTTCGATTCAGGCCTTGGAGCAAACAAAATATCACGCGCGTCATTCGCCAGTTACCAGTCGAAATGCTCGAACGAGTCATCGAAAATTGGACCATCTGAGACGTAGCCGCGGCCAACATTTGATAGACATAATCTTGAAAAAATAAATGCCAAAGAATGTTCTTTCAAATGATAATAAACATTCCCCATTAAATTGGAACTTTCTGTGTTTTTTTTTTCTTTAAAAAAGTAGGGAATCTCGAAATGGATCACCCTTTATTTGATAGAAAAAATAAAAAAATCAAGAAAGAAACTATTAGTTTCTGCTCGAAAAAATCAAAATCAAAAAGTAAATGTTATAAAAAAAAGATAAAATTTTTAAGATAGCAGTTCACATGGACCGAAATTGTGTACTTGGATCAGTTCTCCGACATTTAATTCTACATCCTTTTTTGTTAAAATTTGTTTAAATAGCCGTTATTTTCGTTCCCCCATATCAGTTTGTGGTCAGGGTATAATAATCAAACCAAAAATTGCACATGTGAATACATTTTGATGAAAATTCACCGGTCACAGCATGAACGGTACTGATAAGACTCCTAGTAGATCGATTTAAATTGTGATAACATCCAAGTTATCATACATGTTTCGGCCAAGTTGAGTTTATGTATGTTAATTACATCCATTAATCGATATATTAATACGTGAAGGTAAATTTTTAGTTCCCTTTTTTAGCAATATGCGGGCACGAGGGATTGTGAAAATTGGCATAGTTATAGTTCATATGAAGGAGAAGCTGAGAATGATAAAATTTATATTTAACATGTCTTAAAAATATATTAAATTAAATAAAATAAAATATTTCTAATAATTCGTTACACCCTGTTAAAGCGAATGATTTAAATTGTATATCAGACGATTAACATACCTTTAGGCTCATTTAAATATTCATAAATTTTTTTATATATGTGACCTTCTCCGAGAAAAGGGACTTAGTGTGTGAAAATTAAGTTTTGAGAAAAAAACACATTTAAAGTTTCTACACCTTTTTAGGTACCAGAATTCACCGTTTTTGACACAACCCGTTTTTTGAGAAGGTCACATATATAGATTAAAAAAACATTGAAAGACAAAAATCGAGCGAAAAAATAATATTTCCTAGAATTTGCACTCGAAATTCGAGTGCTGAGCTATACTAGTTAATTATTAGTATTCAAAAAAAAAAAAAAATAAAAATCATGTAGAACAATTTCGATCTTCACTGAAATCTTTAAAAAAAACCAAAAACATTGCACAGATTTCTGTAAAAATTGGTTTCTATACATTTTTGAGTAAAATAAGTAACTTTGGTAATTATAGTAATGATCGGTCCATTATTCGACCTAGTGCCCATATAACAATACCATTTAATATGAAATTTTTATACCCTATACCACTCTGTGGTCAGGGTATAATGACTTTGTACTGATGTTTGTAACTACTAAAAATATTTGACCTAGACCTATCTTTTATTATACCGATCGACTCAGATTCACTTTCTGAGTGGATTTAGCCATGTCCGTCAGTCCGTCTGTCTGTCTGTCCATATAAACCTTGCAATCAAACTAAAGGTCGCAAATAGAAATATATTTTGATGAAATTTAGTATGTAAGCTTCTATCCGCCATAGCATGAGCGCTATTGAAATTGGTGAAAATCGGTGCATGTTCAGACTTAGTCTCCATGACCCCCATGACTTAAATTGCCATAAGATCCAAATTATCACATAGATCTCGGTCAAATTGGATTTATGTGTGTTTATTACTACCATTAATCAGTAGTTCAAAAATTAACCCTGTAGGACAATTCTTAGACGTAGCCCCTATATTAATCTGCTTCCCGATCTTCACTTGAATCTATTAAAAAACAAAAATATTGTACGGATTTTTCTCAAATTTGGTATTTATATATTTTTACAAAAAATAGGTGACCTTACCAAATATGGTCATGATCGGTAAATTTTTTGACCTAGTCCCCATATAAATATAGCATCCGATATGAACTTTTCCTGATTCAAAGACAAAAAAATTAATAACAATACCACTCAAATTTGGTTTATGCTTATTTTCTATACTCAATTAGTTGGACTGAAGAGATAGGGTCTCTAAAGCATGGTATAAGGTATCGTATAGTCGGTCTAGACAGACTGTAATTTTCTTACTTGTTCATGCTTGGTTTATGCTTATTTTCTCTATACAATTAGTTGGACTTAAGACCATATCTCTAAACTCAAAGTAATATGTATCGTATAGTCGGTCTAGACGGACTATAACTGTCTTACTTGTGTCCATATAAATAATATTTAATATTTTAAAAAATTTTCATTAGCATCCATAAACATTTTTAAAAAAATTTTAAAAATTTGTCCTGGAAATTTTGTTTGATATCTGAAGTGGTTTAATTTTGAAACTTTTGGGTTTATTTGACTTCGAAAATTTCTGTTTATAATAAAAAAAACCCAAATGATTATTAAGCAACTATTTTCAAAATAATAAAACCAGGCATAAGTTCTTTTAAAAAATTTTGAAAAAATTATTAAACCGTTCAAGACCACGAATAATCGTACCCACAATATTCTCTGAAAGGCCCCAATTATAGCTGCCGCTAGTATTTTTTAGAAAAAATATAGATAATAACATAAAAATGTCAACTTATTTTTTTAACACGTGCTAAATATGAAAAATTACTTGTCGGCGCATAGTTTTATTCTTTGTACAAACATTTTAAATGGCACATTTATTTCTATGGAAGATTAAAAATTTAAAATAAAAAGTGATCTCAATGAAAAAGTACGGGATAGTTTTTGTTTATTTTTAACAACAATTAAGTACAATGTCAGCAATTCAATATTTTGTGCTTTTGTGAGAAGGTAAACCAACAAAGAATACGAGAAATGTTTTGGTAGCAACAAAGGTGAGATTGAAAAAGATTTTTGACTTTAAAATTAAATTGAAGCCAACAAAAATTTTTGATGTGTAAACATCTATGCGCTCAGGGGGGGGGGGGGGGAAGGGGGTAAATCCAATTTCACAATACAATCACAAAAACAGCGTAAGGGAAAATTGGTGTGTGGTATATGTAAGTGTATTGGTGTATTTAGTAAGCCGCCGAGTTCGCTGTTTGTTTAGCAAAATCACAAATCTTTTTTGTTAATTTTAAATATTAAAGCTATTGACCGCTAGGTGTGCTGTGAGTTTAACATGTTCAAAAACTTACAGAGTTGTTTTTTTTTTAATATTCAACTATATATTTGCTATTGACAGAACTTTTTTAGTAAGCAGAACCGCTCGGCGTGCTGTGAGTTTAAAAAGCTAAATACTAGGAAAACTTTGAAGAAGTCGAAAATAAACTTAGGTGTTTTTTTAATAACTCCATCTTTTAAAATTGCATTTCAGAAAACATCAATTAAATTTCAGAAAGTATCAATTGTGTTTCAGAAAGTATCAATTGAATTGTAGAAAACATCAAGTGAATTTCAGAAAGTATCAATTGTATTTCAGAAAACGTCAATTAAATTTCAGAAAATATCAATTGTGTTTCAGAAAGTATCAATTGTATTTCAGAAAACATCAATTGACTTTCACAAAGTATCAATTGAATTTCAGTAAACATTAATTGATTTTCAGAAAGTATCAATTGACTTTCATAAAATATCAATTGAGTTTCAGAAATTATCAAATGTATTTCAGAAAATATCAACTGTATTTCAGAAAACATGAAATGTATTTCAGAAATTATCAAATGTATTTCAGAAACCATCAAATGTAATTCAGAGAATTTTAAATGTATTTTAGAAAACAGCAAATGTATTTCAGCAATTATCTAATGTATTTCAGAAAACATTAAATGTGTTTCAGAAAACATAAAATGTATTTCTGAAATTATCAAGTGTATTTCAGAAAACATCAAATGTATTTTAGAAAATATCAACTGTATTTCAGAAAACATCTAATGTATTTCAGAAAATATCAACTGTATTTCAGAAAACTTAAAATGTATTTCGGAAATTATCAAGCGTAATTCAGAAAACATCAAATGTATTTTAGAAATTATTAAATTTATTTCAGAAAATATGAATTGAATTTCAGAAAAAATCAATTGAGACTCAGAAAAATAGTCAGAACGCTATATAAAAATATATTTTTTTAAGTATTACACTGGGTTTGTAATATCTCTTGAAAACTACAAATCGTCACCTAAAATATTTTTATTTTTATTTTTTTACAGGAGAAGTAAAAAACATCATAAAACAAAAACTACTTTAAACTTAATACCCAAATTTTAGCATCAAGCTGAAAAATAAAGATGGATTTTTATTTATGAAAACAAATTTATGGTAAAATAGTAGTTTTTAAGTAAAAGGCCGTAACTACAATACAAAAAGTCAATTTTGAACTTTTTGTTAGTTACGGCCTTTTGCATTTTAAGTGACGATATAAACGTGTTTTTTTCAAAATGATGACTTCAAGATCGGTCAAAATTCTATCCTGGTGTTTATATTGTAGCTGATTATTAACAAATGAGGTCATCAACTTCTTTCGATAGTTTATTTTCCAGTGCATAACAAATAAGTCCAAACGATTTCAAATCACTAATAGAAACTATAATAACTTTTCGGTATTGTAGGGTAAACTACTTTTTAATTCTGAATTTCAATAGATATTTTCTGAAATTCAATTGATATTTTCTGAAATATATTTAATACTTTCTGAAATACAATTGGAAAAGGTGTAGAATAGGGTGGCCCTTCATTTTATGGAGGGAAAAAAAAGTGTTCAAACTGTCGGTCTCACCCCCTAGAAATATGCGAATAGCAAAAAAACTGAGAAATACAAAGTTTTGGGCCAATCAAAAAACGTTTAGCCGTGGCGCAAAGCGATTGAAAATTTCAAGTGTGTTTATATGGGGAAAATATGACTTTTTTTTTCAGATTTTACGAAAATTTCGTTCTATAATTTAATTTTTCCGACAAGCTGTTACATAATTCGGGATCAGTATTAAATTATCCTTTCAAAAGGCTATATAACTTCAAAATCGTATGAAACCTCGCCAAGAAATAGCAAATGCCCCAGACCACTTTTGTGCGAAAAAAACTAGGTCATGAAATGTGATGGCATTTTTTTCAACTTTGAGAAATTGATTAAAGCTATCATTCTTTTTTGGTCTCTATACTTATAAGTACTCAGATATGAAGTATTGTTTTATTACCACGTTGTTAACCTATTGCGCATTGAGACCGAAAATTGGAAATTTTTTTGATAAAATTTTTAAAACTCCTTTTTCTAGTTTGAAAAAATTTTCTTAAACAAAATTTAAAAAAATTAATATATTACTTTAAGGTTTTATTAAATACATGTTGCAGATTAACTGTGAGAATTTTTAAGAAAATCCCTCTGCCAGAATTTTTTTGACAAGGATTTTATTTTTGCGGATTTCAAGAAAATTTGGATTTTTGTGAAATATTCTGTAAATGTACTCTTTCTAAATACTTTGTATCAAAAATTCATCACTTTTCTACTTTTAAATGTTATATTTTATCTTAGTAGCCTAGGATTTCAGAAAAAAATAACCCATTAATCCTTTTGGAATTGGGGTCACATATGACCCCAAGATAATAAAAGACAATTTATGCAAAAAATTCAAATATTTGGTAAGTGCTGTCCAATTTTTAGATGCGACGCTTAAAATATAATAACCAAATGTGTAGAAGTTTCGTTCCGAAAATTTGGGATAAATCCGAGAACGTTAACCCATTATCTGCCAAGGCCAGATTTGGATTTTAAGATATTTTTAAATAAAAATTACCGAAAACGAGTTTTTCTATTAAACTCGTTGATACCACTATTTGGAATTTAAGAAAAATAATTCGGTTAATTTTTATTTATTTAACCCTTCAGTGCTCTTAAGATCAAAATTATACATTGTGATATATCTCTGGTGCAATTATCTGCTTATTGCTCGCGAATATAAATTAAAACAACTTAGGTCATATGTCCAAAAAATAGGACGTTTTTGAAATTCACTTTGATTTAGTTTTGTAATTTAATCCATTAAGAGTAGTATTAATTTAATATTAACTTTTTTATATATATTATTATATTTGAAATTTACTTTTATTTAATAAACTATTTAAAACTTGGAAATAAAATGCTAGAAGTTTGAAAAGATGTAGGTGATATTGAAGATAATATATAGCGACCGATTATTAAAAATCAAAAATGTCAACCATTATAAGTAATGGCATCTTTACCGATTGACCTGAATTTTTTTTTTGCGTTTTTTATCAATATCCACCAAATTGGTGAGTGAGACCGCAAGATATTCAACTATTACTTTATTATATAAAGTAATTTTATAACAAAATTGGTTAAAAGTTGTTTTAATATATATTCGCGAGCAATAAGCAGATAATTGCACCAGAGATATATCCCAATGTATAATTTTGATCTCAGGAGCACTGAAGGGTTAAATAAATAAAAATTAAACGAATTATTTTTCTTAAATTCTAAATAGTGGTATCAACGAGTTTAATAGAAAAACTCGTTTTAGGTCATTTTTATTTAAAAATATCTTAAAACCCAAATCTGACCTTGGCAGATAATGGGTTAACGTTCTCGGATTTATCCCAAATTTTCGGAACGAAACTTCTACACATTTGGTTATTATATTTTAAGCGTCGCATCTAAAAATTGGACAGCACTTACCAAATATTTGAATTTTTTGCATAAATTGTCTTTTATTATCTTGGGGTCATATGTGACCCCAATTCCAAAAGGGTTAATGGGGTCATATTATTTTTTTCTGAAATCCTAGGCTATTAGGATAAAATATAACATTTAAAAGTAGAAAAGTGATGAATTTTTGATACAAAGTATTTAGAAAGAGTACATTTACAGAATATTTCACAAAAATCCAAATTTTCTTGAAATCCGCAAAAATAAAATCCTTGTCAAAAAAATTCTGGCAGAGGGATTTTCTTAAAAATTCACACAGTTAATCTGCAACATGTATTTAATAAAACCTTAAAGTAATATATTAATTTTTTTAAATTTTGTTTAAGAAAATTTTTTCAAACTTGAAAAAGGAGTTTTAAAAATTTTATCAAAAAAATTTCCAATTTTCGGTCTCAATGCGCAATAGGTTAACAACGTGGTAATAAAACAATACTTCATATCTGAGTACTTATAAGTATAGAGACCAAAAAACAATGATGGCTTTAATCAATTTCTCAAAGTTGAAAAAAATGCCATCAAATTTCATGACCTAGTTTTTTTCGCACAAAAGTGGTCTGGGGCATTTGCTATTTCTTGGCGAGGTTTCATACGATTTTGAAGTTGTATAGCCTTTTGAAAGGATAATTTAATACTGATCCCGAATTATGTAACAGCTTTTCGGAAAAATGAAATTATAGAACGAAATTTTCGTAAAATCTGAAAAAAAGTCATATTTTGCCCATATAAACACACTTGAAATTTTCAATCGCTTTGCGCCACGACTTAACGTTTTTTGATTGGCCCAAAACTTTGTATTTCTCAGTTTTTTTGCTATTCGCATATTTCTAGTGGTTGATACCGACAGTTTGAACACTTTTTTTTATTAAGGGGCACCCTAGTGTAGATGTTCACACATCTCCCCTGTGATGGGACTCACATTGATTTTTTTTTAAGTTTGTGGTTAAAGATTTTAGGTTAAAAAATTTTATTATTCCAAAAACAAAATTCAGAAACATCTTTAAGAAATATCTATTTTTTAAATATAAAGATTTTAAAAATTCGGGAAAACACAATATTTTATACAAATTAATATTTAAAAAACTATTTACATATGAAGCCGTCACAGGGTAGGAGAATACATAACCTTAAAAAGTCGTTGATTCTAAAACCAGTGACAGAAAAAAATAACAATTATTTTTATATAAAAGTAAATGTGATCCTTGTGAACTAATCTTTCCAAATGTTTTGGCATGAGTAGACATTGCATACTACAATATACTTTTGTGTTACGAACTTGAAAATGACAGTTTGTTTCAAAGTTGTTTCATATTCTAGTTTGTTATATTGGAAAATGCTTAAATAGTATCACTCTTTGCTTGAATTCTCATTAGGTTGGTTTTTCGCAAAGATATATGGTTACTGATGAGGGTTGGTGACTCGACTAGAAACAGCTGTATAACCTGTCTTGCTCAATACAGATACATTTTTGAAACAAATGTGCTAATGTTTTTTGCTTTATTTAGAGTACCTAAATTTGATGTCGAGCTTGATTAAGTTTTAACTCAATCAAGTTCTAACAAAGATCAAATATGTGGGGATTTTAATTCAAAAGTCTATTCAATAAATTGGCCTTTCTCCAACTAACATTACAGTTCCAACACATTTTACTGCTACAAGTAACTCGTTACTCGATTTTTTCTTTGCAAGTAGTAAAATGGAAATGAATTTGTTGGTCAAATGATTTTCGTTATGCTTCTAAGGTACGATCGTATAAAATGAAGTTGTAGGTTAGAATATTCTGACGTGATAGAAAAATTCTTCTTCAAGCTTCGAATTTAATCAAAAAAGTCTACGTCACATCTCAGTTGGGAAATGAAAGTCTAAATTTTGTTGGTCTGTGATATGAAAAAATTATATTTAATCAATCTGCAAAGCTGTGCAGCCAATATTTGCCATGATGTTACCCTATAAAGTGGAAATCAAAACAGCATTAGAAATTTTAGTATATCGGGTCATATACATTTGTAATCTCTATGATAATTTTAAGAAACGATTTAATATTATTTCTAGTGAATATTTTTGGTGTTAATTATATTGATATGTATTTAGCATGTATGGGAGGTGCCACGCCCATTGGTTTGATCGCGCCCATTTTTCACATAACTTCTCACACTCATCATTCGTGAACTCATACGTAGTTTCAAGACTGTCGGCTTTACTGTATGGGAGTTGCCACGCCCACTAACCCAATCCAGCCTATTTTATGTACGACTACATATATTAACAACAAATTGACGTGTAGTAAATTTCAAGACTTTGGCCATCATAGTACTCTAGATATATGATATGTATTTACCTTGTATGGGATGTGCCACGCCCACTTGTTCGATCCCGCCTTTTTTAGCTCGACGTCTCACATTATCAGAGAGCTCCAGATATATGATGTTAAAATTTTTTTATATGGGAGGTATCACGTCCACTTCATATATATACAAAAATATATAGCCTATTTAACTTCACCGATACAAACTTACACACTGTGAAAATTTCAAGAATACCGGTCCTATGGTTTAGCCACCTATTAATGTCAAACCCACAAACCCACAAACAAACAAATTTTCATTTTTATATACATATATAGATTTAGTTCCGCGGAGCCATGTATAATTCCGGATAAGAAAATTATAGGATTACATAGCTTATAACATGCATTACTCAAATATGGTCACAGGTTTTATGATGTGGTTACTCATTTTTTCCGAACACGATATTATCAAAGTTTATATTAATAAGTGACTAGCAGATTCCAGCGCTCGAAATTCGAGTGTAATTTCTAGGCAACTTTATTTGTCAATTAGTCAATTCACAAACCAACGCTTTTTTGGTTTGTTATTATTGTGAATGAAGATAACAAACTCATTAACAAACACATTAACAAATTGAATATACACACACATAGCATATGTATAATTTTACGTATGTGTCAGTAACAACTTTGAATGCAATTTACTCAAAATAAAGGAAAAAATTTAAAAATCTGTATATCTGGAAAACAGCTAAAAAGAAATACCTTTCCAATAATATACGTTTAGTCAAAATCGGGACAAAACGGTAGAACAAAACATCGGTCTCAACATCGCCAAGTCTATTAATATTATAGATATGGGTTCGATATTCTCATAACTGTCAATACTGGTCCATATTTCCCACATGACCATATTATTTTAAAAACTTATTGTTGTTTTCTTGTATCGCATTTTTTACGCATCTCCTACAGTACGTCATCGCTGTTTGATTGTTTGAATAATAACACCTGGCAGGCACCATTTTGCATTATATAAATATAAAATCGGAATAAAAAATAAGTAAGAAAATTACAGACCGACTATGCGATAACCAATACCAAGAGTTTCAAAAAGGTGTCTTAAGTCTAACAAGGCTGAAATCATAATTGGATATAACAAATAATTATAAACCAAGAAAATGTTCATATCAGGTGCCATTTTTATATGGGGACTATGTCCAAAAGGACCGATCATGACATATTTCCTAGTCACTTATTTTTCTCAAAAATAGAAATTAATCATATTTGAAGCAGCTTTATTTTATCGCTGGATTTATTTCTGGACTACTGATTAATGAATAAAATAAACAGCATAAACGAAATCTGACTGATATCTATATGATAATCTGGATTTTGCAGCAATTTAAGTCGATCTCATAGCTACTATTTGTATGAGGGCTAGGTCTGATCATGCACCGATTTTCACCAATTTCATTAGCGATCGTCCTATGAACGACAAAAGCTAAAATAAAAACAAGTAAGAAAATTATAGTCGGTCTGGACCGACTATACGATACCCTATACCATGCGTTTAGAGACCCTATCTCTCAGGCCCAAGTAACTGGATATAGAAAATAAGAATAAACCAAATTTGAGTGGGATTTTTATTAATTTTTTCGGCTGCAGATATGAAAAAGTTCATATCGGATGCTATATCTATATGGGGACTAGACCCAAAAATGGACCGATCCTGACATTGTTTGGTAAAGTCTCTTGTATTTTGCAAAACTATATACAAACAAAATTTGAGAAGAATCAGTGCAAGATTTTTATTTTTTGATAGATTTAAGTGAAAATCGGGAAGCAGCTCTATATGGGGCCTATGACTAAGAGTTATCCAATAGGGATCATTTTTGGAATACTGATTAATGGATGTAATATATACATAGAAACCCAATTTGACTAAGATTTGTATGATAATTTGTATCTTATGGCAATATATGTTGATTTCATAGGGGTCATTTGTATGGGGGCTAGGTCTGAACATGGACCGATTCTCACCAATTTCAATAGCGTTCATCCCATGGCCGATAAAAGATCAAATGCCAAATTTCATCCAAATATATTCATATTTGCGACCTGCAGTTTGATTACAAGCTTTACATGGACACACAGACGGACGGACATCGTTAAATCGAATCAGATAGTGATTCTGATTCGATCGGTATAATTAAAGATTGATGTAGGTCAAATATTTTTGGTTGTTACAAACAGCAGCACAAAGTCATTATACCCAAACCACATAGTGGTATAGGGTATAAAAAGATTTATATATTTACAAAGAGTGCCGCTTGGGATCTTGGCCTTGAGCTAATGAATTGCTTGTGGTTTATTCACATAGACCTTAGATTACAAAAAAAAAACCCAAAAAAAAAAAGAAAAAAATAATGCTGGTTTAAATTCGCTCGATCTTGGCGGTCAATTGTTAGTGGAATTTCGGGAGATGATTTAGCTCCAATAAATCGATTATTTCGTGCCCGATATATTAAGTGGCGCCGACTTGCTGAAACTACATGCCGCTCAGATCCATACCATCAAGTTGAGGCAACAAGAATACCGTTAGCATGTTCCTTAACGAGTGCCATTCACGGTCAAGCACTCTTATTGGTTCACCCTTTAATTGCGAGCTGTTGTTTGATTATAAGGTTTACATGGACATACAGCCACCAGAAGGACGGACATATCTAAATTGATTAATAAAGTGATCGTTTAGGTCGTATAGGCCAAATATTTTTGTACGAACTCCTTATACCCTGACCATAAAGTGGTGTAGGACATATAAATTTGTATGGACTAGTTTATTTTTATCGTTTTTTATAGTTTTTTTTTAATCGGCAATATATTGACTCATAAAGTAATTCTGAGTCGATAGGTGTGAAAAAAGGTGGAAATAAGTAAATTATTTTTGTAGTTATAAATATCAGCACAAACTCTAGGGTAAAAATGTCCCACAATTTTTTATTCCGATTATCGAGTCAGGCCATAATATAAATTCTCGCGCAAAAAAAGCAGAAAATTTTATACTCCATACCACTCAGAATAACTTTCTGAGTCGATTTAGCGATGCCCGTCCGTCCGTCCGTCTGTCTGTGTGCCTGCTACGAAGTCTGACCGGAAGCTTAATATATATATTCTGGTACCATGGGTAGTCCAAAGCCAATGGATCACAGATTCCTGTTGACTTTTTGGCCACGGCCCTTAAGTGGGAGTATCGTGGTGGTTGTGGTATAAACCAAAAATCGCGGGAGAGCACAGCTCGATGTGAAGTTGCATTGAACCGGACGAAGCAGAGGTGTGTTAGGTAGTCCTCGACTCCCGACCAAGGATTGTGATTTGTTGTCCAAATTCACAAATCTGGAATTTGTGAATGTGTGCAGTCTTCCTACACAAGGGGGGCGGAGGCCGGCGCATATTCCGATCCAGTGTTCAGAGCACCGTGAGGTTATGTCAACGAGACAGGAACTCACGTAGATCACAAGAGACTTCTGTTTGCGTGTCCATTTAAACCTTGTAATCAAACTACAGGTGGCAATATTCGTGCCTGTGAAGAAGATTTAGGAGATTTGACAGCAAGGTATGATCATGTTATATACATGGGTGATTTAAGTATAAATTTGTATGACAATGGTAATGCAATGAGAACGTTATGTTCTTCTTTAGGTTTGAATATTGTTCATAATAGTATACCAACCCATTGTGATATACGTTATGATAGTTGTACTCTAATATAATACTTTTTGGTTGCCAATGATGGCCTAGTATGTAGTAAAGGACAATTTTAGTTTCCAGCATGCTGCTGTCTACATTTCGTACAAGATAGATTTAAATAGAATTATCAACAAGACAAATATTAGGGGCTATAGTCGTTTTAATAAGGAAAATTGTGAACATGATATAGCTCAAGTCGTCTTCAGTCCCATATATAACACATCTAATACTAATTTTCAAGTTGATTATTTAACTCAACAGTTATTAACTTTGTATGAAAGACATGTTCCTATGAAAACAGTGAAATTTAAGAAAAATCATGCTTGGATGAAACGTAGGGATGTGCTAATTGCTAAGGAGAATAGAGATTTTGCATACCGTGCATATTTGCAATTGAAAAGTCGTGAAAAATGAAAAGTATTTTGTTGGTACCATAATAAATTAAAGTCGACTATTAGGAAAGCCCGTGCTATATATTGTCAGAATTTATTTTCGAAATGTAATTCTCGGAAAATGTGGAATGAGTTAAAAAGAGTGGGAATAAATAATGGTAATGAAAATAGAAATGCATCCAATATTGATGTTGAGCAATGTAATGCATTTTATATATTACCTTCCATACCGATACCTCCTTCAATTTTGTACTTACAAGAAACAAGTGCCACTAACGGTGGTTTTTCTTTTCGAAATGTTAATGAATTTGAGGTTTGGAGTGCAATGAGGAGGATTAAATCAAATTGCATTGGTCCAGATGGCTTGTCCATTAAATTTTTAAAGTTAATTTTTTCAATGATTTCAGTACATTTTACACATATTTTAAATTCTATTATAACAACGTCTTTATACCCAAGTAATTGGAAAACTGCAAGAGTTGTACCGGTCCCGAAGGTTAAAAATCCTTGTGAAATTTCTGGTTTCCGTCCTATTAATGTTTTATCTGTTAGCTCCAAAATTCTTGAAATATTCATGAGTACTCAATTGGAGGAATACCTAGCAAATGAGAGATTACTTGCAGAGAATCAATCAGGTTTTAGGAGAAAACATAATGCAACAAATCTTGTATTAAAAATCATAGAGCAGGTAAGGGCAGCGGTTGACCAGAAAAAACTAGCGTCAATAGTTAGTCTGGATTTTAGTAGGGCGTTTGAATCTATTTCACACGAAGTGTTGCTCAATAAATTGTTTACGTTGTATGGTTTTTCAACGTCAGCATGTCGTTTAATAGATACATTTATAAGAGGGAGGTCACAGTATATTCAGCTGAATAATATAGTTTCAACTATCCGATGTGTTTATCGAGGCGTTCCGAAAGGATCTATATTAGGACCTAAATTGTTTTTATTATATATTAATGATGTTTTAAACCAGTTATCAGCTTTGAAAGGTTATCTCTATGCCGATGATTTGCAACTTGTTGCCATTTCTGATTCGGAATATGAGCTCGATTATGTAATAAATAGCGAAATGCAAGAAATAGACCGTTGGTGTGCTAACAATTATATTTTATTAAATGTTTCTAAATCAGAAGCTATGTTTTTTGGTTTTTGTGGTCAAGTAAAACCAACTATTTTAGTAAATGATGAAATCATTGATTTTGTTTCGTATTTTAAAGTTTTAGGTAGGTATATATGTTGATAACCGATTTTCATTTTTACACCACATTAATTTTGTAGTTACTAAAATAATAATTTCCTTAAGAAGAATTTATAGTTCATGTTATATATTACCGATTAAAATTAGAAAACAAATTGCTCACGCTCTTCTTATGCCGATTATATTGTATGGGTTGGAAATATTTGTTAGGTACAAGTGCTACTAATTTTGAAAAGATAAAGAAAGGGTATTTTAACAGAATTATTCGGTACGTGTATCACCTTCGTCCTCGTGACCATGTATCCGAACATGTTTTTGATTTTTTAGGATGCAGTTTCGACGACTTTGTTAGTGTAAGGTTGCTCACGCTATTTTATAAAACATACAAATTTGGCTTCCCAGCTTACCTAGCATCGAAATTTACATTTTCAAGCTTATCACGAACTTGTGCTCTTATTTGTCCCCGATTCAATACAACCATAATGCAAAGATCTTTTATGATGAGTTATTCGTTTATGGAACAGCATAATACCATATAGTGATCGAAATTTTTCTGTACAATGCTCCGTAAAATTGATTAAAGATCTTATATAAACAATTCTAAAGTAGACGTTGTTGATGTATTGTTGATTAAGTCAATAAATCAATTACTTATGTTATATCATATTAAGTTACATATTAAGTATTTTACAAATTTCTGCTGTGTTATATTAACTCTGTAATCAGTTTTGGCCTAACAAAGACTTTTTGATTATATGTAAATAAATGAAATGAAATGAAATATAAATATATTTCTATGCAATTTTGTGTATGAACGCTATTGAAATTTGTGGAAATCTGTGCATGTTCAGATCTAGTCCACATACAAATAATCCCTATGAGAATGATTTAAATTGCCCTAATATCCAACCTCTCAGTCGCTCGTTTAAATTTGTTTTGCCTGTGTTTATTAATCAGTACTCCAAAAATGAACCCTGTAGGACCATTCGTAGTCACTGAAAAAACAAAAATATTGCACAGATTTTTCTCTAGTTTGGTTTGCTTGTATTTTATTTATTTTTATCGGTCTATTTTTCGACCTATTCCCCATATAAAAAAAAAAAAAAATACGATATCAACTTTTTCGCATTGACAGGCAACAAATTTAAAACAATGCCACTAAAATTTGGTTTATTCTTATTTTCTGTATACAGTTAGTTGGACCTACTTCTCTAAACCTATGGGTATAGACAATTGATTTTTTTTGTTGCTATTTTCGGAAATAGTTTGACTCAGAAAGTGATTCTGAGTCGATTGGTGTAATAAAAGGTGGAAATAAGTCAAGAATTTTTATAGTCACAAATATCACGTAGTGGTCTAGGGCAGTGCTTCTCAAACTTTTTCATATTGCGGCTCCCTAAATTCTGAAACAAAAGTTTCATTAACCCACCCTCCCCCCCACCCAAAAAATAATACTATTAAAACACTATTTATCATTAATTTTGTTTAAGTAATATTTTTATTAGAAATAATAAATCCATTTAAATCAATTTTTTTTAAACAAAAACTTTTTAAAATAAACTCAAAAATAATATTATATAAAAATAACTTTTACAAAAAGAATATCTAATTTTTACGATATAATAATTTAATGAGAAGGATGTGATTGCATAGTTTTACACAAACCGAACAATAAATGACTAATTATTCCAATACAGATCAACAATACATAACAATAACAAATAATCAATATCGGATGAAATTTCAGGAATACTAATTCGAAGGTTTTGTTCCAAAGAGCTCGTTGAAAGGCACGATCTATGTTTATTTTTATGTACTAGTAATGAAGAAAATGCTGTTTCACAAAGATACGTTGTCGTAAAAGGTATTAATTTTAGCAATGCCACTTTTGCGATAGTCGTATATTCTTGCTGTCGCCTTATCCAAAATTCTGTAAAATTTTTTTCGTTAAACTCTAATTCAAAAGAATTATCTGATCTAATTTCAATCAATTCTTCTTGAGCTACCCAAGAAATATGATCATATTTCAATGTTTTAGCAAATGGCATCCTTATCCAGTCGTATTTGCGTTCCTCGTTCATGTTTGGGAAATATTTAGCAAAAAATCTTTTAGATTCATCAATATGATTCAGTATTGTTTTTTTAATTGAATTTGATATTGATATTTCATTGGTGCAAACAAAGACATTCAGACATGGGAACATTTCCATATTTCCTTCGTTAATAGAGTTTGACCATGAACAAAGTTTTTGTTGAAAAGCAATAAGTTTTGTATTCAAAACTAAAATATTGGTTTCTTTTCCCTGCAGAGAAAGATTGAATTCATTTATTTTAGCAAAAAAATCTGCTAAATATGATGCTAAACACATCCAACTTTCATCACTAAAGTGCGTAGCAAGATCTGGTTTTTTATCTAAAAGAAATAATCGTAACTCATCTTTAAGTTCTAAAATTCTATTTAAAACTTTTCCACGTGAAAGCCACCTTACTTCAGTATGATATAACAAAACCTCATGCACTGATCCCATCTCCTTACATAAATTATTAAACAATCTCGAGTTTACAGCACGATTTTTTACAAAATTAACAATAGTTGTAATGTCACTCAAAATTTCACTGAGTTCGGAACACATTCGTCGAAAAACTAAATGTTCTCTGTGTATTACGCAGTGAATATGTTGCGCATCTGGTGATACTTTTTGTACTTCTGCTTTGAATCCAGAAATTCTCCCAGTCATCGCTGCTGCACCATCTGTACACACTCCTACACATTTTGACCATTCAAGTTTATTCTCTGAAAAGAACTCATCTACTTTTACAAAAATATCAATACCTCTTGTTGAAGTTAATAGCTCCCGACAAAAAAGTAAATCGTCATGAATTTGGAAGTTATACTGATATCTTACAAAAACCATTAACTGCGCGTAATTTGTTATATCAGTAGATTCATCAATTTGTATCGCGAAGAAGTTGCTCTGTTTAATACGAGATATTAATTGGGTTTTAATATTATATCCCATGCTATCAATTCTTCTTTTCATAGTATCGTTTGAGATAGGAATAGACTTCAAAGGACTAGAAATTTTTTCACTGTATATAGTTTCACAAATTTTAATTGCTGCTGGTAATATAAGATCTTCTCCTATCGTATAAGGTTTTTTGTTTTTTGCAATTAATAGGGCAACTTCGAAATATGCTTTTAGCAGGTCATCATTAAGTTTTGTATATTTTGTAAGAGAACCAGTTTGTTCCTTTTTATCTGCTGCCTTTCTTTGAAAAAATTCGAGTGGCTTACTTTGATATTCTGGGTGCAAAGTAGTTAAATGACGCGTAGTTTTCCTGGCCTCATACCACCGTTTGATAGTTGGGTGAAACAAATTACACATATAGGTCTTTCTTGATTATTAAATGTTGACGAAATAAATCCATATTTCAAATAATCAGTATTATATTTACGATTTTTCAATTGAGGTATATTATCTGCGGCGACTTTTCTCTTATTACCAGTTGTTAATCTCGATGTTGAAGTAGAAGTTCCTGGTAAAGATGATAATTCTACTGGTTCTTGTAGATGTTCAGATGTAAGTTCTATTAATTAATGTACAGTTTCATAATTTACTCGCTCTTTAGGTATTTTTATTAGCCACTTATCCATTTTTAAACCCGTACTAAAATCGTTAAAATTTTAAGAAAATAATAGTTAAATTTATCACCTAATTAAAAGAAATAATAATAATTACCTTGAATATAGAAAGAAATATAATTATTTTATAATATTTAATTATACTTTTTTTGCTTTAATATATTCACTTTTTTAACTTTTTTAATATTACATAAAAAAAAACTACAAAAATCGTCAATGTTGAAAGCACATAACTAAATGAAGATAAAATTTAAAAATGTGCTTCTTTTTGCAAACTAACTAAGCCTACTGCGGAAATAAATTTTTCAATTTAATAAAATTCTAGGAAGTTAAAAAATATGCTTCTGTGTAGCTAAGCCTACTACGAAATCTAATTTCATAAAATTTAACAAAGTTTAAAAATAACTAAACCTACTGTGAAATCTAATTTGAACAAATTTTACGATTTTATATTTAGGAATACACCATTTTCAAAGAAATTTATGAAATAAAAAAAAATATTTTAAAGACTAAATACATAAATGTAGAAATACTTAAATGTTTTGCGGCTCCTTTAAAAAAGTTCTACGGCCCCCTAGGGGGCCGCGGCTCACAGTTTGAGAAGCACTGGTCTAGGGTATACAAATCATAAAAAGTCTTGTCTATAAAATTTTTTTATTGCGATTTTCGAGTTTAGAAGCGCTCAGTATGTTTTTAGTTTTTAGTTGTCTATTGCAATTAAATGACCGATCATAGCACGAGTTAATTTTATTTATTACAAAACTTAAGAATCTAAAAATCAGCAGAAAATATCGGAAACTAGATCAGAATTGTTTTAATTTAATTTTTTATTTAGATCAAGTTATACGGCTTGGGTTTCCTTCTCTAAGCAGAAAACATTTCCGAAACGTTAACACTTAGCTGTGGGAATTTTTGTGCTTTTTTTTTGGAACACACAATACGTCCGCATTCTTTGAAAACTGTAAATCTAAATTTAAAATTGGAAAACAATGATGTTTGGAGAGCAATTTATACACACAAATGAGAAAAAGTCTGAAATAGTTTTTGTTTTTTTTTTTTGCTTAAATATACAAATATTTTATTTGAGAAAATTTAAAGTCGTTTAAATAAACTATATACAAGACAACTATGCAACTAGGTTTGTATACAAATGAATCTACATTATGAATTGAAAGCAAATAACATATTTCTTCTAGAACATCTCAATCATTTCACTTATTCATTATTCATTCATAGCTAGTATGCGTATTCAAGGAGAAACCTTGACTCGAATGTATTGGTTCCACACTTGAACACTGTCTTTTTTTTTTTTGGTATCGCAACATGTGTGGTGATTGTGTTGATGGTGGTGTAGTTTTTTTCAAGTGCATTTGATGGCGCTCTTGTGCAGCAGGCAGATTGGGGCGTACTGGGTTTGCGAAAAAAAAGATATAAAGAAATTCGTGCATTTGCTATTTTGGCGTAGTTATTTCATGAGCAGGTCTATAAAAATAAAAAGAAATAAATAAAATAAAAACAGGATAAGAAATAAAGCTAATAATATGTAAATTCAAAACAGGAACAACATATAATGTTTGCATTAAACATGAAATAAAAAATAAACGGCAACTAATGTTAAATACAACACTGACGTTCACTTACACGCTTGATGGCTTGTTACTCTAGCTTACGGTATGTTAACGTAATGAAGAGATATCAGCTGTTAAATGTTATGACTGTTATCGAAGAAATTTGGATGTGTGATTAAAGGAAATTCTATATATTTAAACGGCCATTTGTGCAGATTAAAAGCTAAAAAATTAGAGGTGGATCACGTTACTCTCTTTCAATCTTATCGAATAACCCACTTTATTTCCAAAATTGGTTCTTACATTTATTAATTAAACTGTGCAACAAATTAAGGGTCATGTTTTTGATAATGCTAAATTCTGGGGACATTTTTTGAGAAGGCGCTGAAAAGTCCCATTTTTTTAGTCAATTTTGAAATTAGATACAGATATTTAGGAAACTAAGGAGCCAAATTAAATCACTGCAAACAGGGTGATCCCAAATATGCTTTTTCTGTTCTGGGCTAAACTATAAGATAACTTTAGTGTCATTTCAAACTTTAAATGCGTATAACTCTTTCGTTTTCAAAGATATTAAGTTTGTTTTAATATAATTTAATAACCTATTATTCAAGGTATCATTTGTGTCTGGAATAAATAGTACTTATTCTATGAATTATTTATGAAATTCCAAAAAAAATTCCTGAAGATTTATTCTCTATGTAAATACGAGGTGGTCTCAAAACTACCTGAACTGTCGTATAGATGGCGGCAGTAGTTTGAAAAAATTTTTTTGGTGAAAAGTGGCAAGCTTATAAAACATATTTTAAGCTTCACGGCGCCACGGTGTTTAGTTTCCTTTTTTCATTTGGAGCCATCAAAAGTAAGAGATCATATTGAATATATGAAAATGACAATACTTTATTGTGAAAGGTCTTAGTGCCATCAATATTAAAGCCGAGCTAGATTCTACTCTGGCGGAGTCTGCTCCTTCGTTTACGATGCCGTACGAGCTGCCAAGACTAGCACCATAGTGGTCTACCAATTGAGGTGGTCACCCAAGACACCGTTAGGAAAATACACAAAATGGTATTCGATAATCGTCAGCATGTTGCCATTTCAAAAAGTTCTACAGATCACATCTTGACTAAAAATTTGGAGATGAGACATCTGTCCGCAAAATGGGTTCCGCGTTTGCTCACAGTAGAACAAAAACAGCGCCTTGAAGTTGTTTCAATGGAGTTTTTGGCAATGTTTCACCGCCATAAGCCGATTTTTTGCACCGATTCGTAACCATGGATGAGACATGGGTCCACCACTTCACACCTGAGACAAAGAAACAGACTGAAATGGGTGAATCGTGTCCAAAAATGCAGAGAGTTCCATCTGCAGGCAAGGTTATTCCGTTATTTTTTGGGGATGCGCGTGCGATAATTTTAATTGATTATCTCCACAAAGCAAAAACTATCAACGGTAAGTATTATGTTAAGAGAAGAAATTAAGGAAAAAAGGCTGCATATTACCATGAATAGATTCACGCTTGAACAACGTTACTAAATTATTCAAATTAACTTCACACCTTATACGGTCAATGGAGATCGTTACCGCACCATGATCAATGATTTTTTTTTTGTTTGAAAATATGGATGATACTTATCCGGGAGAGATGTAGATGGCGCTGCGTGCCATAGATATATTGAAATCAAAATTAGACAATACGTTGATTTAGAGAAATGGACATGTCAATTGGCACACAACAAAACTTATACGGTCAATGGAGATCAATGATTATTTTTTGTTTGAAAATATGGATGATACTTATCCGGGAGAGATGTGGATGGCGCTGCGTGCCATAGATTTATTGAAGACAAAATTAAACAATACGTTGATTTAGAGAAATGGACATGTCAATTGGCACACAACACAACTTATACGGTCAATGGAGATCAATGATTTTTTTTTGTTTGAAAATATGGATGAAACTTATCCGGGAGAGATGTAGATGGCGCTGTGTGCCATAGATTTATTGAAATCAAAATTAGACAATACGTTGATTTAGAGAAATGGACATGCCAATTGGCACGACCTTGGTGCTGGGTTATGCTGTTAAACCAGAAAAAATTGACGCCTTTGCGGCCAATATTGTTCGTGTTGTTGTTGACATTCGGCCAACAATGGTCGAAAAAGTGGCCCAAATTGGACGTCTAGAATGCGCTTCGTGCGCCGCTGTGGCCATATACCCGAACTCGTTTTCAAGTGCTAATGCCATGCATAAATCTTTCGAATAAAAAATTTTTTTTTGATTAGAATTTAATTTTTTGTGTTATTTTTTACAAGTTCTATCTATAAGAGAGACAGGAATAACTACAATATTTTACGAAAATGTTTATAGTAAGATTTTGTCGTGGACACTTAGACTGTTTTTCCCCCTATTTTACACAAAGTTGGCCAGAATCATAAAATATTATTAAACGAAAAGGTAGATCAATATTTTGGATGTTTTTTCTAAACTAACCTAATACAATCGTCAGATGCTAGAAACATCTATCGCCTAAAATAATAGTGAATATTGTCAGCATATCAGCATTTTGGGGATATGAAAAATACAATAACAAAAATGGATTAATGCAAATAATCTCAACCAATTTTAAAGTCAGGGGTAGCAAAAACCCTGAGAATTTAATCTTATTTAGTTCCACCTTAAGTTTTACTGGAACAGTTTGTTTTATAAAGGAAATAATTTTCGTTACAGCAAAAAGTTTACGAACTAAGTGAGAACTAAGAAGTGATTTTTCAAAATCTAGTTATAGATTTCCCTATTTAAGCTGAGCAACTTTCAATCCGCAGTTTATTGCCTGAAAAATCTTCGATTACTTCAATCACACATTCAGTCATCTGATATCAAAATCTGTACTTACTATTTAAAATACAATTTTTGTGCTAGAGTAACATTGCACTCAAATCTATGAGTACGAACAATTTCACGATGACAAACAACTACTACATGATGATATATTTATTTACTTGCAGTGCTGTTTTAGAAGAGGGGATAGAAATTAGCATCTTTCAAAATGTCAAAAGTATCCACAGGAGAAGTAATTGAATTCGTACTGGAGGAACTAGCTGTTGGAGAAATTGGACTTGGTGTAGCTTCTGCCGGTGAAGTTGTACTTATGGTTGCTGTTGCAGCATTTTCGTTTTCCTCTACTAAATTGCCATTCAATTCCAAATCAATGGAAGCTGGAGTTACACAAACACTATTTTCAGGACTGAGAGTAGATAATATATTATTATTAGATGATTCTGGTGTTATTATAGCTGATATAGGTTGAACACTATTCATGTGTTCCTCTTTAATATCTGATGGATTTTCAGTAACATTTAACATTGTTTCCTTAACCTTCTTGCGTTTTTTAATTTTTTTTGGTTTTACGATTTCTTGGACCATTTCAGTATATTCTTCCCTTATATCGGTTATAGGTTCAGCATAGCCCACACTACTGCGTGGTGAGAATAATGTTAAGGAATCGTCATTTGTTAAACTACTCTTGGAGCTACGTCTGGAGCGCGATTTACGTTTTGGTGAATCAGTTTCCATTTGTATACTGTTGCTACGTCTACTATACATATAACTATCGGGTACGTCTTCTTCATCTTTGTTAACAAATTCCAAACTTTCCCGGGATTCTTTACGAGACGACTTCTTTTTGGTTTTCTTTTTCTTAGGTTTCTCCAGTTGTTCTTCGTTCGCCGCGCTGCTTATATCAACTACCTTAAAAGATTGGCAGTCTAGTTGGACATCTTCGTTATCAGCATTATCGGCATAATCTTCTTCTAATATAGTTCTCTCTGGACTTCTGCTTAAAAGACTTATACTGTCGCCTCCCAGACTATTTGTACATATGTATGTTGCATTTGTAGTCTCTGTATTATCCATTCTATACTCCCAGTCTCTTTGTTGGTGTTCGTCAGTTTTATTTGCTTGTCTATATTCAACTGATTCTTGATTTTCATTAGTTGGACTGTCTTCATCCAATTTGAAATTTTTACGCCAATTGTATTCCCTTTTGGGCACATAATTTAAATCCACTTCACTATCGTCATCGTTATGATTAGCTTGTAGTACCGGATTATAACCATATCGAGACCTTAAACGTAGGGATTGTCTTTCTGATGCTTTAGCATTTCCTAAGTAACGCATTTCCGTGTCATTTCTTTCATTTTCTAAAAATTTAACATTAAACTCCACATTTTTTGGCTTCTTTTTTGATTGAACAGATTGTTCATCGATGTCACCTTTAGAAATTTGCATTAGAATACTATCATATTCCCTTAAAATGCCCGACTGTTTGCGATTTCTAATGGCTTCGTCGTATATCTGATCAATGGCAAAAGAGTCTGAGTCATAGGGAGATTGAGCTGAACCACCTACAGCACCTTGAATTTCATCTTGGACATGTTCCACTTCATTCCAATCACTAGCTTCTCGACCAGCATAACGATCCATCTCACGCTCAGCTTCTTCGCATTCGGAGGTTTCGTGGTGAGACTCTTCAGCTTTGAAATCTGATATGTCCTCATCGATTTCATCATCAACTTCAACTACCGTCTGTCTATCATCATCGCTGTTATTAGAATATTCATCGTCGTTCTCCACAATATTATCTTCATCTGCTTGTTTAGGTCTTTCCTCCATATTATCATTATTTCTATGGTCTTCTTCTGGTTGAATATCATATTCTGGATTTGCTTCAGTATCGCTTAACGATGGACTACTATCGTTTTTACTTTCGCCATTATTTTTTGTAGTTTCCTTCTGCCTATTTAGAAAATCGTTAACATCCTCACTGTAGAAATCTTCTCTTATCCAGGTTCTGGAACCTTTACGCGTCCGAACTTCTATCTGTTCTATAAATATATAATCATCGTTGGGATATTCTTCTACAGGTTGCTCTAGCGCCAAAGAAAATCTTCGATAATGATGATATTCGTCAGGTTCCATATACATACTTGGATCATTGTTGCTGCTTTGAATTTGTAATACATTTTCAGGTTTTTGAATTAAAACTGAATCGGAAGCTCGACGATCGTAATCTAAAAAATCCGGATTTAAATGTCTTGAAAACTCTTGGAAATTCATTGAGTTATTGGCGATTTCATCGAGTACGTTATCTTGTAATTCACGCTTTACTGCTTCTTTTTCAATCTCAACTAGTTCCTTAAGTTGAGCTTCCTTCAGAGGAGAGCGACTCTTACTAGCTGATCTTCTAAATTCGGCATTTCTACGTCTCATTTCCTCATACTCTAATGGAATATCTACGGATTTTCCTAACATTTCCTCCCTCATTTTTATTTCCGCAGACAAAGACAATTCTCTATCTGTAGAGGATATTCGCTCTGATTTAGGTATGGCTCCCGTTTTGGACATTTGACTTGTATCCTGAGAACTTCCAGTTAATTCTGCTAATATCATATCTTGAATCTTGCGTTTTTCTTCGGCCTTTAATTGAGCCGTTTCAATGTCTGTTCTTGAAAATGAAGGTGAAGGAGTACGGGATCTTTGAAATTGAGCTGCCTCACGTCTTAAAGGTTCATACTCTGAACCAATATCTAAAGATTCCCCTACATAAGTGGAGCGCTTAAACTTCTTGTCTAACATTTCTTGTTTGATACGTTCCACATCTCGCATTTCCTCAGAAAAAGTTCGTTCATAGTCAGGGGTAGTGGGTGATTTTCGTAAAAGTTTGGCCCGTTCAGTAACGGGAAGTTCAGCTAAAAAGTCCAGACTTTGCTGTTCGTTAAGTTCATCGTTATCCAACGACAACGGTGATAAAGTTCTTAGTTCTATTTCTTCAGAAGCATTTTTTAGTTGTTCTAAAGCTTCCCCATCTAATTGTCGTTGGCGATACAATTTCAGAGATTCTATTTCTTCGGAGTTTTTCAAAAGAGTTTTATTATGCGATCCCTCCAAATTAAGCATAACATGAAAATCATTACATTCAGAATGTTCGTTTGAAGATAATGCAGATTCATTTGAAGGGGATAAAGAATATGAAGGTGAGGGCGTATTTGATCTCGAATGCCTTGATCGTTTATATGGTTCTAGTTCTTCCGGGCTTTCAAATTCAAAAACATATTCTAAATCTAGACGTGGAGGCTCGGGTATTTTGGCTCTCTCTTCTACAAGCTGATGTAACTCATCATTACGTTCTATTAGCTTTTGACGTCGAGAAACTAAGCTATTGTTCAAATTGTCAGCAGTAGGAAGACGCATAGGGCTTTTAGAGCGTGATCTACTTCTTGCGACACGTAATGATTGCAAATGTTCATTCATTTCTTCTCGTGAGCTATCATTATGATCTAATATGTCTTTTTGGGAGGATGTTTTATTATCAGTATCAAAGCTTTCTAAAATAATAGCGGGAATTTGAGATGATTTACCTTCTTCGGTAGCTTCAAATTCATAAATATATTCTACTGATAAATTGGGAGTTACGGGTAAGGTACGTTTTTCCTCTTGCTCTGTTCTAAACTGCTCTGCTGCAGGATGTCCCATACGACGTTTGGAACGTGATCGTCGATGTATAGGAGTTCTTGATCGTGATCTGGCTGCACGTAAAGATTCGACAAGTAAATTCATATTTTCCCTTGAACAATCATCATTATCCTCTTCTGCTTTCGAAGATGTTACATCAACTTTATCGTCAAACTCAACAGATATTGTAGGGGCTTGTAAAATTAAAGAGCTTTGCGATTCAGTGAGAGTAGATTCAGTGAGGTTTTCAAATCCATAAAAATTTTCTTCTCTCTCTTTGATTTGTTTTTGAAATTCAACATTACGTTCTGCCAAAGGTAAATGCATAGGGCTCTTGGAGCGTGATTTTTGCTCGTCAAATTTTGAAGATTGCTTCAGAGAATCTTTCTCCTCCTCTGGAGAGGAAGATATTTTATCGTTTTCTATAAATGAAGCATTGAAATCAAGCGGGCTTTGTGATCCACTGGAGGGTATATTATATTTCTCGAAAAGGTCGTCATTTTCTTGTATACGCCTATTGCGACGATGTTCTAGGCTATGCTCAATATTAGTGGCAGTTGGTAATGGCGAACGAGAACCTGATGAATTCGAATTGGATCTATGACTTCTAATGGAGTCGACTAACGAGTTCATATTTTCTCTTGAAGAAGCTTCCACTTCCATTCCTTCTTTAGAAGCATATGTTTCCGGCAGTAAGTTTGATGCGATTAGCTTTTCTAATATATCCTCATTATGTCTGATTAGTTTATCACGGCGATTTTCCAAACTGCGTTGTAAATTACTTGGAGTAGGTAAAGGGGACTTCGATCGTGAGCGTGACCCGCCTTCACGCTGGGTTCGTAATGATGCTACTAGCGAATTCATAGCATCCTGGTTATCATTTTCACTCTTATCAGGCAATGAAGAATCTGCAATAATATTTGTCATGGATGAAGGTGTTGGTTTACTATGCCAATCTCCTGATGCCTTTGAAATATCATCCATTACATATTTTATCTTATGTTGTAACGAACTCTCGTTTAGCTCTGTAGATAATTCATATTCAACTTCCTCAATGTTTGATTCCCTACCACTGAGAGAGTCTATGAACTTAACAATAGTTTCTTTTTTAAATTCATTTTTTTCGAAATCACCGGTATCATCATATATTTCCACCGCATTTTCTAATGACTGTTCCGAGTTCGGTAGATCTAAATCAAATGAAATATTTTTTGGCTTTGGCGTATTCGGAGCCGAATTAGCGGGTGAAAGATTTCTGGAAGTGTTTCGGGATCTTGATGGATTCACTGATGCAGTAAAGTCATAAAAATCACTTAAACCTTCCATCATCAAACCGTGTTCATCACGCCATGGCCCAAAATCTAGAGGAGATTGTATAGTTATCAATGGTGTATTAACTGGTGATGTGGTAGGAGTTGTTTTTTCTTCGCAGTTTTCTTTCCAACGTTCTTCATATTGATCCATTTCTTCAATACGTGGACTGCGACGTAAGCTTGGTGAAGCAGAAGAGCATGCAGGAGAAGCTTCTTTTTCCGATTTCTGGGAGGTTTCAAGCTTAGCATTTACAGAAGCATTGATGAGAAAAATTAGGAATTAAGCAATATAGTTAAGGTTTCGAATTAGATTAATAACCAGCAAAATTTGTTTTTCCAAATAAGTAAAAAACTGCATAGTATTTGCTATTACCAATATTTAAACGAGATCTTGACCTGAGGATTCATGTTAAGACTTTTGAATTTTATTGGGAGATTTAGCTAATAATGTTATCTCACAATAATCTTATTTTCGATTAGTAATGAATGATGGATATTACAATTCTGGAAATAGTTTCCACATTTGCATGATCCTACTTATTTTCTCAATATTTTGACCTCAGTGTTAACATTTTTCTAAATATTTTTTATGAAATGATATCGCTGATAGAAAGTAAAACAAAATTAGCTCTTAAGAAGTCAATAGTATGACTAAGTTTGTCGGACGGCGTAAGCATAAATAGAGATCAGTTCTAAAAGTGATACACTTTCATATTAACAGTCAGAAAAATCAACAGAAACATCGGAATATGGTTGAATAAAATTTTTTTATATAACTCGTTAAATTTAAAACCAGTTTTAAACAAATTCTGCTGGATATTAAGATTGTAATGGAGGATTAGTTGATTGGTAAAGCAATGATCAGTGGTAAAATTAATAAATTACAATATTGATTATTATACTATTCTCAAGAAATATTAATATTAAATATTTTTTTTAAATCGTTTTTCTTTTAGATCGAGTACATGAATCTTTTTAATGACTTACATTTGTTTTATTATCACTTCTGGCTGATTCATCTAGTGCTGTAGCTTTCGCATCGAGTTCTTCATTCTGTATATAGAATATCAAACTTGTATCAAACTTATATCATATAGACTAAGAAAATAAAGTACTTACCCTTGGTTCTTTGCTACCTTGACTTCGTAAGGTTATCAGAGCCTGTTCATTTTGAATTTGAGTAGCTTCTTCAAATGACGAAGCACTGGGCATATTTGTGGCGGTGTCATAGGCAATCTCTTCACTAGAAGCGGGTTTTTCAAGTTCCAGTTCTTCATCAATGGAGAGAGCTTTCTCTCTTTTCCAGAAATCAGTATGTTTGTAATGATCTGGTTGTGCCTCACCCCAGGGATTACTGGGTTCTTCACCCAAACGGTCTAGGGATGCGCGTAAGCTATCATCACTTTTCATATCCTTAGCGGGACTTCTTTTATGACGTCTATGGTGGCCTTTAACTTTAAGCGAAGGTTCACTAGTGTAGCGTATGGGGGTAAAGTTCGAATCACCGGTCGTTTTCATTTCTTCTTCTTCTAGGGAGGTAAACATTTTCAACTCTTCGTCACGTGAAGTACGTGACTCACGTGATGAATTTGAGCTGTTGCTAGAACGACGTTTTTTAAAAGCTCTTCGTCGTCCAGAGCCATCTCGAATGAGTGGTCGTGGCTTAATGCCATCGAGAGAACGTAGATAGTCCTCTGAGTATTGTAGGGAAGGGGTAGTGTCTTCGCCATCTGGTTCCTGGCGTTCTTGTTGCGGAGGATATTGAGAATCTGTACCAGTTGTTACGTCTTCGGACAGTTGGGTACTAAAAGAGGATTGGTAACTTGAAGTAGGTTCTAGGGACGAACCCTCATCGGATAAGCCCGGAAATAGTAAAGGTTTCGTCGACACCGTATATGATTCATTTAAATCTTGTGCCAATTGAGTCTTAACTCTTTGATTAATTGGCTGTGAAGGTTCTTCATCTAGAAGGGGCACAATTATCTTCTTTACACAAGGTTCTTCGAATATGGGAGTTTGAGGAGCACTTTCCAGATTGCTAGCATATGTACGATTTTCTACTGCTTCTTGCATTTGTTGTTGTAATTCTGCCATTTCTTTTTCGGCCTTCAAAAATAACAAAGCGTTCTCTTCTATGCGTCTTTGTTTAGCTTCTTGATCTTGTTCTCGTTGCATAAGTCTGAGTGATTGTTCTTCTTCTGAATCTTCGCCAAACTGTTCTCGTGCCTCAAGTATACGTCGTAAGAGCTCGGCCTCTTTTTGTTCATTGTGATCTTCTTCGCGTATATCGCGCCGTTTAATAGATTCTATTAGTTGGCGTTCCTTTTCGGTTAGGTCCGCTTCTTGTTCGGCAGCCCGTAGTTGCTCTTCCAGTTTATGTTCAATTTCTAGATATTTTCTTTCAGTTTCTTCATCTAGTTCCTGTCTTTCTGCCTCGAGTATAAGTCGTTCGTTTTCTTCGGCTGCTAGTTGGTCTTCGTTTGCTCTTTCCAAGTCAGCCAGATGGCCTGAATATTCTTCGGCTTCTCGTTGCGCTTGCTCTTCTTCTTCTTCTTTTCTACGTTGTTCTTCTTCTCGTTGTTTTTCGGCTTCTTCCAACTTTCGGTTATTTTCCTCGGCTTCTCGTTGTGTTTGCTCTTCCTCTTCTTCTTCTTTTCTACGTTGTTCTTCTTCTCGTTGTCTTTCGATTTCTTGCAACTTTTGGTTATTTTCCTCGGCTTCTCGTTGTGCTTGCTCTTCTTCTTTTATACGTTGTTCTTCTTCTCGTTGGCTTTCGGCTGCTTGTAACTTTTGATTATTTTCCTCGGCTTCTCGTTCTGCTTGCTCTTGTGCCTCTTTTCGTTGTTTTTCTAGTTCCTCTAATTTTCGAGCATTTTCTTCTGCCTCTCTTTGGGCTTGCTCTTCCTCTTTTCGGCGTTGTTCTGCTTCTCTTAGTTTTTCTGCCTCCATTAATTGTCGAGCATTTTCTTCGGCTTCTTGTTGTGCTTGTTCTTCTTCCTCTTTTCTACGTTGCTCTAGTTCTATTTGTTTTTCTTTTTCCGCCAATTTTCGAGCATTTTCTTCTGCCTCTCTTTGTAGTTGCTCTTCCTCTTTTCTGCGTTGGTCTGCTTCTCTTTGTTTTTCTGCCTCCATTGATAATCGAGCATTTTCTTCGGCTTCTTGTCGCGCTTGTTCTTCTTCCTCTTTTCTACGTTGCTCTTGTTCTCTTTGTTTGTCTGCTTCCTCTAATTTACGAGCATTTTCTTCGGCTTCTTTACGTGCTTGCTCCTCTTCTAGTTTACGCTGTTCTCTTTCACGTTTTTGTTCGGTCTCAACAAGTTTTCTAGCATTTTCTTCTTCTTCTGTTCGTTGTGTGGCTTCAGCTTCTGCCAATTGTTTACGAGTCTGCTCAGCTACTTTTTGAAGTTTGGCCAATTCTGTTTCTAATTCTTGGCGTTTCATATCGTTGAGTGCCTTGTCCTTGAGTTGTTCTTTTAATACATTAATTTCATCTTGTAAAGGATCTATTCGAAAACCGTCATTGTATTGGACACCGTCCTGCATCATTTTAGTTCCAGTTTTATTCTCATTACTTTTGGCATTCTCTAACTGATGGCGCATGTTATCTTGTAAGTGTACCAAACGGTCGTTGTCATTGATAATTTCTGCAGCGTCATGGTTAAATGACCAGTGATACAGGTGACGTACAACGTAGAGTAATTCAATGGCACCTATATAGCTAATGACCAGTGAGAAAACTAAATCGCCAATTTCTGATAATAATTCACCCATTGTATGTATGCACTCAGTGTTAAGTTTATCAAAAAAAGTGTGTATTTAGTTTTTCGTTGTTTGTCTTTTCTGTTCTCTTCTTTAGCTCTCAGCGCGTAACTATAAAAACATTTGTATAAAATTCCAACTTGCGTAATAACGTTTGACAAAAATTTAACACAATTTCATAATAATTAATAGTGAAAAACCGTTAAAATGTTTTTGGATTTACAGAACTGCGTTACACGTTTCGTGAGAGCAATCACATTGAATTTGGCAGAAAAAAAAAATAAGAAAAAAACTTTTTAATGATTTTTCATATTTTCATATAGAAAAATATTATATAAAATTCACCACGATTGTATAATTCACCAAAATTTCACGTTATAATTTATGGCCACCGTATGGCTCATTGGCTTATAGAATGCTTTTATTATATTATGCCACCAAATTGAAGCCAATTATGTTTTTGAAGGTCTATTTTTTATTTATTTTTTTTGAGAATTAAACTTAAATTTTTTAAAAAGTTGTTCGAAGCAGCTACTCAAATACTGAATGAATTGGATGGCTGTGTTGTTAAACTAATTGGCTGCGTTTAATTAATTTGATTAAAAAAAAATTCGAAGATGTTTCGTGTTAATCGATCGATTTGCAACTAATCAAATCGTTGATAATTCGCCAATTGCCTGAGGTACAACGCTCTCTTTTTTTTTTTTTGTTTGTTAGAATCTACAAAAATTAGAACACTGTTGGAATTGATTTACAAACAATTAAATTTAGATAAAAAGTAATACTAAAATGAATCACTTAGCAAATCGATAAAACCGGTAGCGCGAATCATTCAAATACGTTTTTATAAATTTTGTTTTATTGTCTACAGTACTAAATGATTTTTATACAAAAAACCAATTGTTGTCGTTTTTTCGAATTTAATGCAAAAAAAAATTAAATGAAAATAGAAAATTTATTAGAGATACCGCGCACCATCGTTTTCAAGGTATTAACGCCGTGTTTTCTCGTTGGCAAATGCCAATGAAAATAAAATCATAGAAATATTTTGGCTGCACCTTTTAAGACATATTCAGAGAACAATTTTTTTGGTGGCTATTTATTGTCTTGGTTTTTATTTTGTTTTTGAAATATTCTTTGGTTTGTTTTGGTTCTTTTGTAATACTCATTGATATATACATATGTATATGTATTAGACTGGTCGCATCTTGTATGGGATTTTATTTTTTTTTGAAATTTAATTGTTTGCGCTGCTTAAAAGATGAGGTTTGGTGTAAGAAATCATGTCCTAATTTTTCAGATCAATCCGACGGTGCCTAGTCGTGCCTAGTTGGGCCCAAAGTTCCCCATATTATAAAAAACGTCTATTCAGTCAGCTCTTTATAGTTATACTAGTTAAAAAGCCGGCCCCGTAGACCGAAAATCAAAACTCTGGCTTCGTTACGATCTTCCGCAGAGAAAGTACTTTAAGTGTGCCAAATTTCAGCTTCCTATGTCATCAGATGGCTTCAGAAAGTTGCGGAAAGAATATGACATACATACAAACATCCGGACATACTAAGAAATTATATCGACGATTTTCTACTCTGCTTGACAACTACTTTGCTTGTTCGTCGTTAACATGTTTGTTTACTTACGCACTTCATATTGTCTGTAAACATTTGTGTATGCATCACAAATCATTTGCTCTGCTTTGAAGCTAACGGTTTGCATACAGATAACGGCTTTTTTACGTGGAACGATATGTGCTGCGACTGAGCTGCAGTCTTCATTTATGTTTGCTATTTTTTTCACAATCGTCAAGTCGTTAACGTAGCAAGAAGTGCAAATTAATAATCAGTCGTTAAGTAAATGAAAAATATAGTCAATTGATCCCGTTAGCAATATGAGTTCAAAAGTGATACGAAAAGTAAACCTACGCTCTGATGAAGATATTTTTCTAGTGGGAAAATGTGCAAGTAATATTTTAGGAGCCAAACTACCATCAATAAAGCAAGTGCTTCAATTATTTTTTTTACAAAATTCGAGTAGAAAATATGACAGTGATAAAGAGTATGAAATATACTATTGGCGTTGCACTCGAATTTTGGAACAAGGCAAAAATTCCTACTTTACATGAAACTAATTGTGTGAATAAATTGAGGAAAATTTATGAAAACTGGAGAAATATTCAAAAAAATTGTAAAGCCCCATACGAAAAATACCGCAAACAAGAACAAGATTTTCGTGACAAGATAGAAAATTTTATATTTGATGTTGCAGCTCCAAATGCTCTAGAGATAATGAAAATACAGGAAGACAAAGATTTTCTAGTGCTTCAGAGGAAGAGAGGTCGCCCAGGAACAATGTATGGCGTTGATAGAATTTTAACGCAAAAACAAAAACGTAAAGATAAACTATTGGAAGAAGAAAAAAAGCGTTTTGAAAAACATAAAGCTCAAGGTATTTAACTCACAAGCTATTATATTTATATAGATTTTATAAAAAAAATTCTCTTATGAATAAAATAGCTGCATTAACCATTAGTGTTGAAGATAACATAGAAGCCGAAATAAGAAATGATTCTCCGGACTCCGAAAACGTCTCAGACAATATAAATGATATCCAGGAAAAAGATATATCACAAACAATATTATACGGTACCGTGAATTTTATTGACGACAGAATGCTAGCAAGCATGGACAAATGTAAGCTTTCGACAAGAGATGCTATGCATATTGTTTCTGCAACAGCTAACGCAATTCTGAATAAAGTACAAGATCTTTTCCCTGCTGCTACACCTATCAAATTAGAAAATCTTGTATTAAATCGTACCACGCTTCATTTAATGCGAAGAGAATATCGTAGAAGACAAGCTAAGCAGATTATCGATGATTTCAATGTAAGTATTATAGTTGATTTTATATTAGGCTTTATATATTATTTTAAAACTGTTTATTGCAGATTCCTGAAGTATTTGTCCTTCATTGGGATGGGAAACTCCTTCCAGAAATAAAGGGTACAGAAAAGAAAGATCGACTGGCTCTCGTTGTGACAAGTGAACGTATGGAAAAACTGCTCGGCATACCCAAAATAGAAAATTCTTCTGGGGCAAATATAGCAGACGTCACCTACAATTTTTTGCAACAATGGTCACTTGATGCATTAGTAGAAATAGTGTCTTTTGATACCACAGCCGCTAACACTGGGGTTCATAATGGCGCTGCATATTTGCTTGAACAAAAATTAGGACGAAAACTACTTTTTCTTCCATGTCGCCACCATATAGGTGAATTGTTGGTCAAATCTGTATTTGACATGCATTTTGGGAAAACATCCGGGCCAGAAGTTCTTCTCTTCAACAGATTTGCCAAGTATTGGAAACACATTGAAGCTAGCACATTCAAGAGTGGAACTTTGGACGAAGAAGTGGTACGAATTTTAACAACATCGCACGTAGATTATTTGAAGAAGTTTTGTATAAATGCGTTAACGCTCCATTACGTGCGTGCTGATTATAAAGAGTTGCTTGAGTTAACACTCCATTTTATTGGGGAGCGTGTACCAGATTTTTCACAATTTCGTTTGCCTGGTGCTACATCGCATGCACGATTCATGGCAAAGTGCATTTATTGTTACAAAATATTTCTATTTCGCGAACAGTTCAAATTGACAGATACGGAATTGAAAAGTCTTCGGAGCATTTGCTTATTTTTGACAATCATATATGTTCCTTATTGGTTCCGATGTGTGAATGCTATAGAAGCGCCAAAACTAGATCTTGATTTTATTCAAAACGTTGTATCTTATTTTGATAAAGAAGTTTCGACCGCATTATTGCAAAAAATAAGAAACCATTTGTGGTATTTGTCAGAAGAAACTGTTGGCCTTGCATTTTTTGATGAAAGCGTGTCTTTGGAAATAAAAAAGATGATGGTCCAAAAACTCGACATCGGCAATGACATACACGGAAATAATGAAACAATTTCGAAAAGGAATGTTGTCAATATGGATGAAATTTTCTCTTACTCGTCAAGAGATATATCAGATTTCGTTTCTCCACTGACAAAGAAATTTTTTTCTCGACTAGCCATAGATCCAAAATTTTTAGAATCGGAACCTTCTCAATGGCAGCAGAGGGATGACTATTGCGCTGGAAAAGCTGTCTGTCAACATTTGAATGTTGTGAATGATGCAGCAGAAAGAGCAATTAAACTCATCACGGATTACAATAAATCGTTAACATACGATGAGAAAGATAAGCAGTACTTACTCCAAGTTGTTGAACACTATCGCCATTTATATCCTTCTCACAACAAATCTTCTCTTATAAATTAATCAACTCAATAAAATTAATCAAATAAATATATAAATTTTTTTATCATTATATTAACTTTCACATTATTCAATATAACTATAAAGATCTGACTGAATAGATGTTTTTTTATAATGTGGGGAACTTTGGGCCCAACTAGGCACGACTAGGCACGGTCGGATTGATTTGAAAAATTAGGACATGATTTCTTACACCAAACCTCATATTTTAAGCAGCGCAAACAATCAAATTTCAAAAAAAAAAAAATTGCGACCAGTCTAATATGTATGTATATATACATATATAGATTATACATAGTAAATTCATATACAAACAAACAAATACGTTCTAATATGCCTTAATATCTAATATATTAGTTTTAGTTTTAGCCATAGCATAGCTAAACTGACCCATAACGTCATTGTTTTATGGCCAACGGTTTTAATTGGCTGTGAGAGAAAGTAATTTCTCAAAAAGCAAACTTAGTCCATCGTAGAAAGGTGTATCCATTGGAAATATTTAATTAAGAAGATCCATTGAAGTTCTTTTTCCAAACAGAAATAATTTTAAAAGTAGTGTTAAGAAGTGGTAAAAAAGGTGTACACTAAATTTTAAAATGCAGACAACGTTCGTTAAGATATGTCACACTGTACAACAGCCATTCAATGTGGTGAGAAATTTCAAGTGAAAGTTATAGGCCAGTACAGTAAAACCTCCAAAGGGTTAGGCTTTCTCTCTCTCTTTATGACCTTTTATATTATTTCCTTATCTTGATGTTTGTTTGCTTAGTTCTCTAGCTATATCTCAAGAACCATTGATGATTTATCATGGCACTATTTAGCAAATAATAGATTCAGTACAGCTAGACCGATTATAATTTTCTGGCGCCATGAAAATGGTCCCAAACCGAAATGAACAATTAAGAAAATTATAGTCGGTCTAGACCGACTATAAGATACCCTATACCATACGTTACGGATCCTATCTCTTAGGTCAAATTAATTAGATATAGAAAATCAGCATTAACCAAATTTGAGTAGCATTGTTATTAATTTTTTTTGCCTTCGGATATGAAAAAGATCATATCGGATTCTATATTCATATGGGGACTAGGTCAAAAAATGGACCGATCCTGACCATATATGGTAAAGTCACTAATTTTTCGCAAAAACATAAACAAACCAAATTTAAGAAAAATTCGTGAGGGGCTACGACTAAGAATTGTCCTATATAGTTTAATTTTCGACTGCTGATAATGCATGTAATAAACATGCACAAACCCAATTTGACCGAGATCTATATGATAGTTTGTATATTATGACAGTTTAAGTCGAACTCATAGGGGTCATTTGTATGGAGACTGGGTCTGAACATGAACTGATATTCACCAACTTTAGTAGCGTTCATCCTATGGCTGATAGAAGCTTATGTACAAAATTAGATCACAATATATTTATATTTGCGACATGTTGTTTGATTACGAGGTTTACACGGACACACAGACGGACGGAGGGATTCTGAGTCGATCGGTTTAATAGAAGATGCGTCTAGGTCAAATATTTTTGGTAGTTACAAACATCCGCACAAAGCCATTATACCCTGACCACATGGTATAATATATAGGGTATAAAAATGGCTCCAAATTTTTATAAGGGGTCCGCCATCTAACGTTTTTTTTCAACTAGTGCTTATTTCGTGAATGGTAACACTTAGCTCATGTCTGATTTGACAGATAATTAGTTTTATCCTTCCGCTGAACGAATATGGTTGTGTATACGCTTGAACAATGCTGGGAAATATTGCGACATTACTTTGAAAATCATGGTAATGTTGCAGAATGTGTGCGAAAATTGCGTACGGATTTTGGAAGAAGAGAAGCACCGTCAGCTCCGTATGTTCGTTATCTTGTGAAAAAAGTGAAAGAAACTGGCAACTGAAAGAAACTCATCGATAAACCAAAGCGTGAAAAGCCAAAAACAGTGCGTACACCCGAGAATATTGCTGCTGTGGCAGAAAGTGTGCGTGAAGCGCACACTTGAACATTTCGGAGGCATCATTGAGACGAATTTTGCATAAAGACCTTGATATGACGCCATACAAAGTCCAGTTGGTTCAGGAGTTGAAGCCAACTGACCATCCAATGCGTTTTCGCTTCGCTAAGTGGGCCTGCGATCGACTTACAGAAGATGCCGATTTTGCCAAAAAAAATAATCTTTTCAGATGAAGCTCATTTTGATCTTGGCGGGTATGTAAACAAGCAAAATTGTCGCATTTGGGGCACAGAAAACCCGCACGCATACATTGAAAAGCCGATACACCCAAAACGGGTCACTGTTTGGTGCGGATTTAGGTCCAGAGGCATAATTGGGCCATTTTTCTTCGAAAATGAGCAAGGAGTGGCCGTTACAGTCAATGGCGATCGTTATCGGGCCATGTTGAACGAATTTTTGTTCACAAAAATTGAAGAGGAGGATATTGGCAACTTTTGATTTCAACAGGACGGCGCTACGTGCCACACAGCCGAAGCTACACTCGATGTTTTGCGCCCTGTTTTTGAAGATCGCATTATCAGCCGCAGAGCTGATGTCGTTTGGCTACCTCGGAGCTGCGATTTGACACCGTTGGACTATTATTTGTGGGGTGCCCTCAAAGATAAGTGTTACGCCAACAAGCCAGAGACAATTGACGCTTTAAAGGACAATATTCGTGAAGCCATTGGTGAAATACAGCTGCACACAATCGATAATGTGCTTAAAAATTGGACCGATCGTGTAGGCTACTGCATGGCCAGCCGAGGCAGCCATTTAAATGAAATTATTTCCCATTATTAACCGGAAGGATTGTACTTTCAAATAAAAAAAGAAATTTGAGATAATATTCAGTAGTTTTTTTTATAGCATTTTCAAAAAAAAAAGTTATTTGGCGGACCCTTTATTAAAAGCAACAAGAAGAACATTTGGGTCAATCTTTCCTCTTCAGTTCGAGCTATTTTTCCTATTCCAATTTGGGACCATCTTTCATTTAAAAAAATGACCCCTAACTCTTAAAATTATGGGGGCTTTCTCGTTTTTTGTTTTAGGCCCATTTTGCATAATGAAAAACGCCCCTAATTCGAGATTATTGTTAAAGAAATAATTTAAAATTTTTCTGGAGCCATTTTTAATTTTTCATAAAATAAGTATTTAAAAGCTAATAGAACTGCATCAGGATTTATCATCTGTTGTTTACGTTATTTGTTTTCTGTAAATGAAGTTGATATTTGGTTTGTGGCGAGTGTAAATGATCAGAAAATGATTTATAAAAAGAAATCATCGTATAAGGCATTGCAAAGTACGAGTGTTGAAAAGCACATGGCAAGAATAAATCTTTTGCCTGAAGGAAAATATGTGTTGCCGAAAAAATTTATTGAACATAATCACAAACCGAATAAGAGGTTTGCAGGAGGAGAACGAAATGCCATTAAAACTATTAAATCCGCCTACAGGAATGTAAGTGGAAGGTAATATTAAACAGTTTTAAATACATAAATTTTAAAAATATAATGTTTAACATTTGCATATTTCATGATGAAACCAAGATAAAAAGGGGTCTTAATTATTTAGTAAGCAAATCGTTTGTCTCATCTCCAAAATCTACCCTGGACGTTATTGAAGCGTTCCAACTGGAAAGAGTATGAAGCAATTTTGGTATCTCTAAGGATAAAGAAAATCCGAGACCATTTTATACCGCTTGTATCATAGAAGAGAGCTTCTCATAGTTCATTGCTATATCCAATAGGAATACGACAAAACAATTGTTTACTACCTTTGTAAGACCAATACTCGAATATGGGTCTGTAGTCTGGGATCCGCAATATCATATACATTCGAACAAAATTTAATCAGTTCAAAAACAGTTTTTGTTATTTTGTTTCCGTGGTTTGGGCTGGGATCCTAATACGAGGTTGCCATCTTATGAAAATCGTCTGGCTCTAATTAAGCTTCCTACATTGAAAAGTCGCAGACATATGCTAAATGTTACTTTCCTGTTAAACCTGTTAAATGGTAGTCTTAAATCTGAATTTCTTATCAACAAAATAAATATAAATATTCCTTTTCGATCATCAAGAGAATATAACTTTCTAACTATCAAATATTATTGTACAAACTACACTTTTAAAATTGTTCCTCAGGGATGTTTCAGGCAACTTTTAACAATATATCGAGGGTTTATATTCAAAAAGTGCTATCTGCAATTTACAATATAATTTATGTTTGGTTTTAAATTATTATCTAAGATTACTGTTATCTATAATAATGATTTTACTTTTCTACATCAATAGTAAGATTAATTCTTAATAGATATTATACTAAACCGATCGATATATGTATACGTTTAGATCTAATGAATAAATTGGTGTTGATCGCTCTCCTTAAAAATTTTGTTAAAGGAGATAGCACTTTTTGAGTATAAACTCTCGATATATTGAATATTTATATGAGGTAAAAAGGGAGGATTTAAAAAAAATGCCTGCTTTGACACGAATTCTGCAAAAAATATTTGTGTGTTGTTATGCCCCAACTGCTGGAAGAAAAACTTTTAATAGCAATAAAAAATTATGTGATTCACAACATGAATAATTTTCTTTAAAAACTTTTCTATAATAGATATTTCCAATATTTTTTGTCCTTATAACAAACAAGAGCCAAATTTCAGGTGAATTATTTACATATCTTAATGTTGTTTTGTATAATCTCAATAATTACTTATCATATTAATTAGGTGGGCTGCGAAGGTATAAGTAGGTACCAAGAGAGCGCTCGCACCACTTCGGCAGTGTAACTGATATAATGAGTATTGGGAAAATCTATAGAAAAGAATGAAGATTCTTTAAGTTTCTTAATTCAATTAGAAATGAGGAGTTCTTTAAAACCCGCGAAATTGAAGTTATTGCCAAAAGTGATTGAATAGACCAAAAATGACGCAGGAAGACTACAGCAAGGAAAAATCAATGCCACCGCATTCCTAACAAGTAAGAAAATTATATTCGGTCTAGACCAACTATACGATACCCTATACCATGCGTTTAGAAACCCTATCTCTTAGGCCCAACTAAGTGGACATAGAAAATAAGCAAAAACCAAATTTGAGTGGGATTTTTATTAATTTTTTTGGCTGCAGATATGAAAAAGTTCATATCGGATGCTATATCTATATGGGGACTAGGCCCCAAAATGGAACGATCCTGACCATGTTTGGTAAAGTCTCTTGTATTTTGCAAAAATATATACAAACAAAATTTGAGAAGAATCAGTGCAATATTTTTGTTTTTTGATAGATTTAAGTGAAGATCGGGAAGCAGCTCTATATGGGGCCTATGACTAAGAATTGTCCAATAGGGATAATTTTTGGACTACTGATTAACGGATGTAATAAATACATACAAACCCAATTTGACTAAGATTTAAACGATAATTTGGATCTTGTGGCAATTTATGTTGATTTCATAGGGGTCATTTGTATGGGGGCTAGGTCTGAACATGGACCGATTCTCACCAATTTCAATAGCGTTCATCCTATGGCCGATAGAAGCTTATATACCAAATTTCATCGAAATGTATTCATATTTGCGACCTGCAGTTTGATTACAAGCTTTACATGGACACACAGACGGACGGACGGACGGACGGACGGACGGACATCGGTAAATCGAGTCAGCTAGTGATTCTGATTCGATCGGTATAATAAAAGATGGGTCTAGGTCAAATATTTTTGGTAGTTACAAACAGCAGCACAAAGTCATTATACCCAAATCACATAGTAGTGGACATAAATTGGCATAAGTCCAAATTATCGTATAGATCTCATTCAAATTGGGTTTGTATGTGTTTATTATATACATTAATCAGTAGTCTAAAAATAATCCCTATAGGACAATTCTTAATCATAGGCCCCAAATAGAGCTGCTTCCCGATCTTCACTGAAATCTATCAAAAAACAAAAATATTGCACAGATTTTTCTCAAATTTGGTTTGTATATATTTTTTTTTTTTCAAAATATAAGTGACTTAACCAAATATGGTCAGAATCGGGTTATTTTTCGACGTAGTCCCCATACAAATATAGCACCCGATATGAACTTTTTCATATCTGCAGAAAAAACAATTAAAAACAATTCCCCTCAAATTTGGTTTATGCTTATTTTCTATATCCAATTAGTTGGACCGAAGTATCGCTAAACCATGGTATAGGGTATCGTATAGTCGGTCTAGACCGACTATAATTTTCTTACTTGTTAATTTTATTACTTTTTATAAAAATAAAAAAAATCTTATTTTCGATCTTTATCATTTTGTTTCAAAGTTGTTCTATATTTTAGTTTGTTATATTGGAAGAGGCTTAAATAGTATAACTTTTGCTTGAATTCTCATTTGGTTGTTGTCAGCAAATATATATGAATTTAACTTTTTACCAAACAAACTATCTACTGCTTTTGGTTGCTGATGAGGGTTGGTGACTCTTCCTGAAACAGTTGTATAATCTGCAATACAGAATATAGATCAATTTTTTGAAACAAATGTGCCAATGTTTTTGCTTTATTCAAAGTAAAAACATTTGATCTTGAGCCTGAATAATTTCAAACTCAATCATTAAAATGATAAAGATCGAAAATAAAAATAAAAATAAAAAATAATAAAATTAGTTTTTCCTTGCCTTAATATAATTTGAAATATGAATTTATTAAGTAGTATTATTTTATTATTATTATTATTAATTTTATTGTATTTTTTTTTGTCATAAATAAAGTTTATTTAAATAAATTTGGGCCTTTTTGTTATTGGCTTGGATCTAAAGAACGATTTTTTTTAAAGGGAGGCCATTTTCCATATTGGCAACATTAAAATTTTGGGATCTTTTTTCCTTTTCATAGAAATTGCTGTTATTTTAAGAGCATTTTTTCACTTCAGATTGGGGCCAATTTTCATATTTCATATAAGGGAGATTTTTCATTTTTAAAATGACCTCATTTTCGGTTTGAGGCCATTTTTCATGGCGCCTAATTTGCTTACCTGTTTTATGTTACTGAAGTTTTTTTTTTTTTTTTAAATATCGCATAACTTTTAAGTTCTCAAAATCTTGCAAAGCATGATCCCTTACTATGACCTTGGCAATTTAAATGTCCTGTGCGTAAAAAAGTATTTGTTTTCGGTCTTTAGAGGAATCTTAATTGTCTTTCTAATCTAATAATAGAAAAATTGCGCAATTTTTAAGATAAAAGTTAAGACGTTACCAAACATGGTCAGGATCGGTCAATTTTTGGGCCTAGTCCCCATATAGATAGAGCATCCGATATGAACTTTTTCATATCTGCAGCCGAAAAAATTAAAAAATCCCACTCAAATTTGGTTTATGCTTATTTTCTATATCCAGTTAGTTGGGCCTGAGAGATAGGGTCTCTAAACGCATGTATAGGGTATCGTATAGTCGGTCTAGACCGACTATAATTTTCTTACTTGTTGTTATTGTTAATGAAGATAACAAACTCATTAACAAATACATTTACAAATTTAATAAACACACACATAGCATATTTATAATTTTATGTAGCAACTTTTTACTTGCAATTTACTCAAAACAGAGGAAAAAATTCAAAAATCTGTAAATCTGGAAAACAGTTAAAAAGAAATACCTTTCAAATAATGTACGTATGGTCAAAATCGGGATAAAACGGTAGAACAAAACATCGGTCACAAGAAATCGAAAAGCAATTAAATTTAAATTCAAATGGTATTATAATTTAACCGTAGCCAATATTGGTTATAAATTTTAGTTTAAGACTCAGGTGAAGGGTACCAAAGATTCGGCACAGCCGATTTCAAAACTCTTAGTTGTTTTTTTCCTGAGTTGTGTGCTTTGAATGATTTAATTTTTTTTTAAATAAATTTTTTTTGTTAAGTCTCACCAAAATTCTCTTTCCAATTAATTCAACTTTAAAAAAATATACGAAAAAAACTTTTCTCTTATCCAATATATTTGATAATTTTACTGAATATTTATAGCAAATTTTTGTTTAATATTTTAAATAAAATTTTCTTTGCTAATTTGTTAAATTGATTTTCCTGAAAACTGACAAGAATATCAGAAAAGAAAACCGACCCCAAACACGCATAAATAAAATAAAAAGAAAAAAATCATCGGCCATTTATTGTATTTGAAAATATTTAATTTGTGCAGAAAAGATTTTTATAAGGAGTGGTGAATTTTGCTAATTGCATGCTATCATAGATATACACTCTCGATTCTAAACGCCATCGTGTGTATTTGATCAGATTTATAATTAAATTTGTACAAAACATTTCACATTTGATCATTTGTTAAACTATAAGAATGCTCTTCGTTTTCTTTATTGTGCATTATCTTGACATTCAAATTCTTCTGCGCTTTTTGTTTGTTTTTAATTTTGGATACCTTGACATCATCGTCATTATCATCATCAACATCATTATCATTATTAAATGTGTTATTTTGTTAAAAATCCAACAAATGCTTTTTTATATATATTTTTTTCTGGTATTTTATTTTTTTTTAAAAAAAGTAAATACACTTGAATAGGGTTTCTTAATATTGTTTATAAAAGGGAAATTTTCAAATTTCTAATAGGAATTTCAATAGATCCTATTTTAAAAGAATTTTTTTTTTTTAGTTCAATTATTTAAAAATTTAAATAATATTTTATTAAACACTTTGATTAACTTACAGGATTTCAATAGAAAATATCGAAATTTTTGCATTTCAGTTTAAATCGACTTTACACAACCACAATTCAATTAAAAATGAAGCTTATGTAGCTTCTTCAGTTGTCATCCTGAACGCATTGCTACCGTTTGTTAAACAGTAATAATTTTTTTTTAAATTTCCCAGCCAATAGTAATTGTTTCTTAAGTAAATACTACTTGTATAAGACTGTCCGTCCGTATGTCATCAAAGTTCAATGTCATAAGGAAATAAATAACGGTATAACGGATGTGCCAACATTAACTGAATGACATATGAATTGTTTGGCCACTCCTTATAAGCAGGACAGTGCAAAGAGTTCATTTTCATGTCCAGAAATAGTAAAAATTTAATTTATATCAAATGCATTAATTGTTTTTTTCTTCTGTTCATTGTTTCTTTCTTCTTCTTTGTAATCAGTTCAGAATTTATCTAACATTTGATTTTTCAATCAAATAACTTAAAATATCATGGAAATAGCCAATAAATGAAATGAAATCACTAAAAGCTAATAATTGTTAATATATTTGCCAAAAAGATATTTGGATGTCCGTGTCTTTTTTATATTAGTTTTGAGTTGAAAATCTTAACTTTAACTTCTTACTACAGACTTAGCTACCACCTTACTTCCAACTTTTTCTTAACACCTTAACTTCCGTTTCCTGGCTTATTTTTATGTTTTCAAATGGTTAGAAGAAAAAAAAAAAAAAAAGAAACAAAACTTACCTCATCACAGCCAGCACAACGCGGTTTCAATAGTTCCGCATAATGACGTTCACAATAGATTTTATCCTCATGCACACAGTAGGTTAGATCGACCAACAGTTCATGGCAGGTGTTGCAAGTAAAACAACGAGGATGCCACATAACACTTTCCACAAATTTGGGAGCAGCCACCACCATCTCCCCGACATTAATTTCACCATCACAATGGGCACAATGTTCATCATAGACGGCATCTTTGACATAACCTGCATATTTTTAAAAATTGTTTTTAGTTTCCTCATTCCGTTATACTTTCAGAAATTGTTTGCAGAACTTACCTATATCCAGGGCTATTTCATTACGTGCCGTTACAAAATCTTCATAGGAGGCATCATGTAAATCATCCAAATGTTTACAATGATCCAGTGAGAGATCCTGCTTGGGCAATTGATATGAGATCTGCTGTTCGCGATAGCGTGCACCTTCGCTGCCAATTTTTGGCACTTTTTCTAATGGCAATTGTTCGAAGTAACGATTTATACGTGAGGAGACTCGTATGCCGGGTGGCACCCAAGTATAACCTAAATCCCGTGGTTCAACACCCGAGTCAGCCGGCGATACAACTTTAAAGCCCAAACGTTCATGTACCGTTGTTGTTTGTTGTTGATATATGGCATGAGCTTCGCGGGGACATTTACAGGATTGGCAAGTTTTTCTAAAACACACAAAAAAAAAAATACAAAATGAAGAAATTAGATTTCAGTCAACACAGTAAAGTTATTCGAAATTTTTTATCTTGGCCTTAAGAATTTAAATTTAGAAAACATCAATTAAGAATTAAATCTAAGATGTTAATGTAATGGAGAACTGTTAAAGTGCAAATCGAATGGGATTTTTATTGAGGAAGTAGATCTCACAGAAAATGGTCGGATGTAAATAAGATGTGTCATGTTATGGGTAAATTCAGCGAGTTTCATAATTTTTCTATACCCGTTACCATTCTGTGGTCAGGGTGTAATGTCTTTATAATAAACACATACAAACCCAATTTGACTAAGATTTGTATAATAATTTGGATCTTATGGAAATTTATGTTGATTTCATAGGGGTCATTTGTATGGGGGCTAGGTCTGAACATGGACCGATTCTCACCAATTTCAATAGCATATCCTATGGCCAATAAAAGCCTACATACCAAATTTCATCAATATATATTCATATTTGCGACCTGCAGTTTGATTAAAAGCTTTACATGGACACACAGACGGACGGACGGACAGACGGACATCGTTAAATCGAATCGGATAGTGATTCTGATTCGATCGGTATAATAAAAGATGGGTCTAGGTCAAATATTTTTGGTAGTTACAAACAGCAGCACAAAGTCATTATACCCAAACCACATAGTGGTATAGGGTATAAAAACACAGAAAGTTCAAATTTAATGAACTTTGAAAGAACATTCTTTGGCATTTATTTCTTGAAGATTATGTCTATCAAATGTTGGTCGCGGCTACGTCTCAGATGGTCCATCCGTTGAGTCCAATTTTCGTTGACTCGTTCGAGCATTTCGACTGGTAACTGGCGAATGACACGCGTGATGTTTTGCTCCAAGGCCTGAATCGAAGCGGGATTGTCCGCATAAACTTTAGACTTTACATATCCCCACAGGAAAAAGTCTAACGGTGTGATATCACACGATCTTGGAGGCCAATCGACCGGCCCAAAACGTGAAATTATCTGCTCACCGAAGTGTTCTCTCAATAAATCCATTGATTGATGCGCTGTGTGGGAAGTGGCGCCGTCTTGTTGAAACCAAATGTCGCCGAGATCACGAGCTTCAATTTTAGGCATCAAATAGTCGGTTATCATGGCATGATAACGATCGCCATTGACGGTTACGTTTTCACCGGCATCATTTTTGAAGAAATATGGACCACCGGCCCACAAACCACACCAAACCGTTGTTTTTTGTGGATGAAGTGGCAGCTCTTGAATCTCTTCAGGTTGCTCTTCGTCTCAAATGCGGCAATTTTGCTTGTTTACATACCCATTGAGCCAGAAATGGGCCTCATCGCTGAACAAAATTTGGCTCGAAAAGGACGGATCTTCTTGGAACTTTCCAAAAGCCCATAGAGCGAAGCGATGTCGCTTGGGAAGGTCGGGCGGCTTCAGTTCTTGCACAAGCTGTATTTTGTACGCTTTCAATTTAAGATCTCGACGTAAAATGCGTCAAGTCGTTCCATACGTCAGTCCGAGTTGCTGCGAAAGGCGCCGAATCGACTCTCCACGGTTTTCTTGTACACTCTCAGCTAAGGCCGCTATATTTTCTTCACTGCGTGCTGGACGTTGTCTATTCGGTCGAAGATTATCCAATAATGAATGCTGGGTCTCAAGATGGGTGATGGTGTTGCGAATAGTACGCTCAGTAGGCCGATTATGTTGACCATAAGTTGAGCGAAGTGCACGAAAAACATTCTTCACAGAACGTGAATTTTCGTAATAAAGTTGAACGATTTGTAAACGTTGTTCAGGCGTAAGTCATTCCATGATGAAATGCCAAACAATACTAAACAAAAATAACATGACAGCATGACACGACTCACACGTGATCTGTCAAAAAAAAGGCTATTGGATTATCCATTATTAAGAAGAGTACGTTTTAATTTGCAAAATGAATATATTTCCTGCTTTGCCCGAGTTCGTTGTAATTGTTGATTAATTCTGGTATAAAATTGTAACTTATTTTCCTCCGAGCAACTCATCTATTACATGCCTTAATATTAAATCTAAAATATGATGTTGATAACCAATGTATTGTGGCGTATTCAGTTTAATTGAATACAAATAGAAATTTGAAACTTCATCGTTGATGGTTCGTGAACCTCTTTGACGCCAGCGAAAAAGTAAAAGCGTATTCCTTCATGGTTTTCAATGGCCTATTCGACTATGGTATGTCAGTTTTGTTATTTTCAAAAAATGTTAAAACGTTATAGCCCTAATGTATATATTTACATATGTTGTGATTTCTAATGATTTCGATTTAATGTATTCAAATTTTGTGAACTAAAAATTAAGATTAAGTACAAAATTTATATAAATTTTCAAAAAAAAAAAAATAAAAAAAATATATATATATATGACCATCTCCGAGAAAAGGGACCTAGTGTGTCAAAAACGGTGGATTCTGGTACCTAAAAGGGTGTAGAAACTTTAAATCCGTTTTTTTCTCAAAACTTAATTTTCACACACTAGGTTCCTTTTCTCGGAGAAGGTCAGATATAAGAAACACTAATGGTTTTTTGAACATTAAAAAAGGTAGTTATATTGAATTAAATTAAACTTTTAAAAAATTGTATCAGCGATGTCAACTTTTTTCTAAACAGTAACTCAAAAGGCGCTAAATTCGAGTGAAATATAAAGGCGCTAAAAACTCTTTAAATTTTTATAAATTGTGTAATTAATTCCACATAGGGTCAGGCAGGTCCTGATCGAGGATGCTTACAAAAAAGTTCAAAAATGAGCTGTTTTTTGGGGGTATTTACCCCCACCCCTCCGCTGGTAGTAAAGTAAGCACAATTATCCTGTCTGACGTGATTTCCTACAAAACGCCGCCCGCCACATCTTGATCCGACTTCTGGTTTGAAAAAAGTTATTTCGAGAAAAACGTATTAAAGTTTTATTACAAGAATTTTCCATATTGTCGTACAAATATTTTCTTATTGGTTTAACTCTAAAAATAATTCGAATTTTAAAAAATCCTTTTAGGGAATTATTTTTTAAGGATTTTAGAAGAAATTTAGGAAATATTGTATGAGCCTTTTATCAGTTTCATACTGTAATATAAGATGTAAGTCTTGTATATGAAACATCACATAAAAATATAAATAAATAACTAACACATTAATTTTACATATTAATGAGGACGATCCGAGAACAACTCTGCTTTTTAGGTCGTATAAAACGCTTACTTGCCATTCTGCTCTTTTGATTTGGAAAAATGGAGATCTAAGTCACAAAAAAATACGACTATTTTCATTGTTATCTTAATTTTCATGTTATTGTTTTTAAATTAAATTAACTAAAAAACAACGAAATTTAAACAGCCTATTTCTTTTGTTCTTAGTGCATATTTTATGGACATAATCTCGATTTTTAAGTTAATGAAAATCGCAGCCTTGTTAATAAATGCGAACGTATAAGTAATATGAGAGTTTATAAAATATTAATCATACGCAATGTTTGCAACAAAAAAATTTTGTCCACCCAGCTTTTTTTAGAAGCTTATAGTATGAAGTATTTTTCCAGATTTTTTCGGAAGAGGTTTAGAGGTCGCTGAAGTCGAACTTTACCCAAAAATCGGGTTTTCTAGACATTTTTTGAATTTTACTTATTACCTGGCCCATAACCACCAATTTCTTTGTAACGAGGTCAATATTTAAAAAGAAAAATGTTCAAACTTTACTTTTCTGTGTGAAAATCAGAAGTTTCGGTAATTTTTTTTTGCTTATTTGGGTACCCTCAATGACATTTTTTTTCGCAAACTTTGCATACATTTTGAAGGTAATGCTTTGTAATCTTTAAAATTTCTATCGAAGTTAAAAAACTAATGAGAAAAAAAATTTTGAATTTGCTCTTACCATTCCAAAGTTATATACCCTTTTTACGGTTTTTGCCCATTTTGTGAAATTAACAAGTAAGAGTGTTAGATTCGGCTGTGCCGAATTTTTTGATACCCTCCACCTGAGTCTTAAACCCTATATTACACCCAATGTTGAGTACGGCTACCACTTTTAAACTTTTGGCGATACAGATTCAAAATTCAAATGATTATTGGCTAAAAATTATTATTATTAAACATATGCTAATTTTAAAATATTTTTATTTGAATTATTTTTTATTTTTATCTGCATTACATTCAATACAAAAAAAAATACATAATAACAACAGGTAAGAAACTAAATATAGAAATTTAAACTTTCATATTTAATTTTTAATTCTTAATTTTTAATTTTTAATTTTTAATTTTTAATTTTTAATTTTTAATTTTTAATTTTTAATTTTTAATTTTTAATTTTTAATTTTTAATTTTTAATTTTTAATTTTTAATTTTTAATTTTTAATTTTTAATTTTTAATTTTTAATTTTTAATTTTTAATTTTTAATTTTTAATTTTTAATTTTTAATTTTTAATTTTTAATTTTTAATTTTTAATTTTTAATTTTTAATTTTTAATTTTTAATTTTTAATTTTTAATTTTTAATTTTTAATTTTTAATTTTTAATTTTTAATTTTTAATTTTTAATTTTTAATTTTTAATTTTTTAATTTTTAATTTTTAGTTTTTAATTTTTAATTTTTAATTTTTAATTTTTAATTTTTAATTTTTAATTTTTAATTTTTAATTTTTAATTTTTAATTTTTAATTTTTAATTTTTAATTTTTAATTTTTAATTTTTAATTTTTAATTTTTAATTTTTAATATTTAATTTTTAATTTTTAATTTTTAATTTTTAATTTTTAATTTTTAATTTTTAATTTTTAATTTTTAATTTTTAATTTTAAATATTCAATTTTTAATTTTTAATTTTTAATTTTTAATTTTTAATTTTTAATTTTTAATTTTTAATTTTTAATTTTTAATTTTTAATTTTTAATTTTTAATTTTTAATTTTTAATTTTTAATTTTTAATTTTTAATTTTTAATTTTTAATTTTTAATTTTTAATTTTTAATTTTTAATTTTTAATTTTTAATTTTTAATTTTTAATATTTAATATTTAATTTTTAATTTTTAATTTTTAATTTTTAATTTTTAATTTTTAATTTTTAATTTTTAATTTTTAATTTTTAATTTTTAATTTTTAATTTTTAATTTTTAATTTTTAATTTTTAATTTTTAATTTTTAATTTTTAATTTTTAATTTTTAATTTTTAATTTTTAATTTTTAATTTTTAATTTTTAATTTTTAATTTTTAATTTTTAATTTTTAATTTTTAATTTTTAATTTTTAATTTTTAATTTTTAATTTTTAATTTTTAATTTTTAATTTTTAATTTTTAATTTTTAATTTTTAATTTTTAATTTTTAATTTTTAATTTTTAATTTTTAATTTTTAATTTTTAATTTTTAATTTTTAATTTTTAATTTTTAATTTTTAATTTTTAATTTTTAATTTTTAATTTTTAATTTTTAATTTTTAATTTTTAATTTTTAATTTTTAATTTTTAATTTTTAATTTTTAATTTTTAATTATTAATTTTTAATTTTTAATTTTTAATTTTTAATTTTTAATTTTTCATTTTTAATTTTTAATTTTTAATTTTTCATTTTTAATTTTTAATTTTTAATTTTTAATTTGTAATTTGTAATTTTTAGTTTTTAGTTTTTAGTTTTTAATTTTTAGTTTTTTATTATTCATTATTATTTTTTCATTTTCCATTTTTCAGTTTTCATTTTTCAATTTTCATTTTCCATTTGCCATTTCTAATTTTTCAATTTTCAATTTTCAATAATCATTTTCCATTTTTCATTTTGATATTTTAATTTTGCATTTTTCGTTTTTAATTTTTAATTTTTCAACTTTCATTTTCCATTTTTCAATTTTCATTTTCAATTATTCATTTTTCAGTTTTCATTTTCCATTTTTTATTTTTAATTTCTCATTTTCCATTTTTCATTTTCCATTTTCCGTTTTTCATTTTTCAATTTTCATTTTCCATTTTCCATTTTCAATTTTCCATTTTCCATTTTTCAATTCTCATTTTCCATTTTCCATTTTTTAATTTTAATTTTCCATTTTCCATTTTTCATTTTACATTTTACATTTTACATTTTTCATATTTAATTTTTCAATTTCCATTTTTCATTTTTCAATTTTCATTTTCCATTTTTCATTTTCCATTTTTAATTTTTCAATTTTCAATTTTCATTTTCCATTTTTCGTTTTTCATTTTTAATTTTTCAATTTTCAATTTCCATTTTCCATTAGTCATTTTTCATTTTACAATTTTCATTTTCCATTTCTCAATTTTCATTTTCAATTTTTCAATTTCATTTTCCATTTTCCATTTTGCATTTTCCATTTTTCATTCTTCAATTTTCTTTTTCCATTTTTCATTTTTCATTTTGCAATTTTCCATTTTCCATTTTCCATTTTTCATATTTCAGTTTTCAATTTTCTTTTTTCATTTTCCATTTTCCATTCTCCATTTTTCATTTTCTATTTTCCATTTTACATTTTTCATTTTCCATTTTCATTTTCTATTTTCCATTTTTCGTTTTCAGTTTTTCTTTCATATTGGCGATGTTTTTTATTATAACGTGATAACGATAAAAAAAAATATGGGGCAATACTACTAACATGATTTATGTTATTGTGTTCTAGGTATTGTTAATATATGCATATTTTTTTTGTGGCATTTATGTTCAACCACTAAACTGTTACAACAAACACACTGGGTTTTATGTTTTTTTAGAGGTATCTACATATTTTTGCTCGTATCTAATCCCGATGATGCCCGATTAAGCCCATTTTGAATACCGTCCTGCAGGGAATTATGTCAAATGATATTATTGTAGTCTTATCCAATTAGATGGTTTTTTTGTGAATGAGCGTGATTTCAACAGACAGACGGACAGACGGACATCGCTATATCGACTCGAGCTGTGATAAGGATCAAGAATGTATATACTTTATGGGGTCGGAAATTAGTTTTTCGATGTTACAAATGGAATGACAAACCTATATATACCCTCTGCCACTGACGTTTGGAGGGTATAAAAATATTCTAAGGTGTTTGCCAGTTGTGCATCGGATTTGTTTTAATTTTAGTTTTTAATTTTTTCTTTTCAAATATTAAATATGGGTGGTTTTTTGTTCTCTTGCAATGAGAGTCAATATGGTTAATGTTGAAATTTTTTCAAAGCACTTAAATCATTAAGAGGAGCGTATCTAGGGCACTGGCATTGGTACCAAGTTTTGATGTATGCTCTCAAAATAAATGAATTAAATTAAATTCAAACAAGACGTCAGTTTTTGAATTTTTAATTTTTTCTTATTGATCAATAATCATAAAACCATAACAAACAACCATTAAGCGTTTTTTTCTTTAAATCGCAATTTCTCATTTTAATCATCATTAATCATACATTCACACATTAAATATTTATGCCTTTCTTTTGTTTTAAAAACACATTTTTTTAAAGCATATAAAATATGCTCTAATTGGCAATATAATTTACAAATTTATCGTTTTTCATTCCAAAGTTACAGCTAAAATTGTGATATAAGAACGTTTTTCCGAAAATACATAAAGCGCCCAACATGCGAAACAAAATTTTCTTGCAACTTATTTTTTAAATGCTGGCTTTTTATGTATTTATAAATATCCACCAATAAAAAATAATAATATTTCAAAATTACGACTTCCCTGAATTCATCGTCATTTTGCATACTGAATTGCAGTCTGAATTGTTTATATTAATTGCTGTTACTCATACGCCCACATTTGTTACACATACGACTACAGTTTAATGTTAGGCTAACACAATAACATACGAGTATATTAACAGAGCAGAAAAGCTTTTAAACTTTATTTAACATCAACAGCAATGGCAAAGTAATCATTGTGTATAAAAGTTATAAAAGCTTTAAATAAGCTTTCAATAAAATTGTTTAATATTATTACGTTATTTTTGAAAAAAAAAAGAGATCTTATTCTTTATTTTCTTGTTTTTATTGTTTTTTCAGAATAATTTGAAAATTTATTTTTTTAATGATTTTATGAGTCATAAAATCGATTTGGAGAAGAATTCGATTTCAAAGTAGCTGATATGCAAATACACTTATTTAATAATTAATTAAGAAACTCAAGGACTTTTGTTTACGAAATTCAAAAGGCCGTAACTTAAAAATGCATGTAAAAAAATAAAAATGTTATTGATGAGGTTTTTTATTTTTAGCTAACCGTATTTAGTTTAAAAACACATTTGTTGTGTTGTTGTGATACCTGTAATATCCTGATTAAATTTTCTTTTTCAACTCATAATTAATTTCTATGAGATTTGATTAAAACGTAAAATAAATATTTACTAACAATAAAAATTAGCTTACCTTATAATGAGATCATAAATTTCTTTTTTATCAAATACTTTACAATAGGCGTGCAAAACATTAAGGCAAGCATAACGCAGACCAGTCCATGGTACATCTTTTGAAGCTAACGCCTCCCATAGGGGGCAATCAGCATGACGATCCAAGTCAAGCATTTTCACCATTTTATTTCAAAATATGTTTCGGTTTGAATTTGTTTATTTGTGTTTGTCACAAGTCACAAATTAAAGTCAACAACAATAATTCTTTAGTCATTCAGTTGCATGAATATGAAAATTTTTTTTATCTACGCTGACAAAAAGGTGATTAAATTTTTTTAACATTCTGTGGTATTTGTTTTTATTGTGCGGGATTAAATTTTAACATCAACAAAAAATTCAATGACAATTCAAAAGAAATCTGTTAATAATTATTTTTCAGAATCATACAAAAATAGTTTATTACTTTAGGTAAGAGAATGCCGCCGTTAGGAATTTAAAAATTCACATGGCTTCGCATGTGTATGTACAGTAACGAGCATAAGAAATAACCTGACCACTGTACGTCTAAAAGTTTTCAATGGGATTTTAATAATCCACTACCGTACCAGCGGAACAATTGATCTAAGCAGCGTTTTTTTAATCCTTCTTCTACCAGAAAGAGACAAAGTAAATGTCACGGTCGTTCAAAAAAATACCTAGTTTTCAGTGATTTTCTTGTTACATTTAGAAATATCCCAGCAAAATTTGTGAAACTCCTTCTAGCATACCTATAGTTAGAAAACAGTGCCAGTGGAAAAAATTTCCGCTAGTACTCATCAAAAGAGTGAAGTAATTCTTAAAAGAAAGAACTTCCTTGGTTGTGATTTTTAAAAAGTACCAAAGATGTTAATATCTGTGGTCACAAGCATTTACCGCCTAAGTCGAAAATCATGCTTTTGAGAAAAATAGCTTTTTATATAGGTCAGAATGTATTCATTAATAACTTTTTATTAAACAGTGTTAGCGAAATGGGGATTTCACGTAAATATAAAGAGTTTTTAGTAGAATATGATAGCATACATAACTCAAATCGTTCTTAAGTCGTCTTAGGCGGTTATCGCTTGTGACCACAGATATAAAACTGATATAGAAAAAAAGTACAGTTTCTAATCTACTCAATATCAAATAGAAATTTATATCATGCAAAATAAACTCGTGAATTAAAATTTTATATCGAGAAGGAAATAACACAGAAAAAAATATAAATTGATATAAAAAAATAAGAAATTAATAGCGGTCTTCACTCTTGATATTAAATTTACAACCCTGTTATATTTACAACGATTTTATACTACAAGCGTAAATAATCAGCTGTTTTTTGTTTTGTTTTTTTTTTTATCAATTTGAAAACTTAAAATATCAACAAGAATTTGCAAATAAGAAAAATGCCCAAAATTACGGAAAAGAAAAAATTATAAATTTTTAAATACAAAATGCAGTTGACGAAATAGAATATGCAGAGATTATGGATGTTGAAGGTACGGTATTACTAACCAATACAAAACAAGTAAGAAAATTATAGTCGGTCTAGACCGACTATACGATACCCTATACCATGCGTTAAGAGACACTATCTCTTAGGCCCAACTAACTGGACATAGAAAATAGTATAAACCAAATGTGAGTGGGATTTTTATTAATTTTTTTGGTTGCAGATATGAAAAAGTTCATATCGGATGCTATATCTATATGGGGACTAGGCCCAAAAATGGACCCGACCATGTTTGGTAAAGTCTCTTGTATTTTGCAAAAATATATACAAACCAAATTTGAGAAAAATCTGTGCGATATTTTTGTTTTTTGATAGATTTAAGTGAAGATCAGGAAGCAGCTTTATATGGGGCCTATGACTAAGAGTTGTCCTATAGGGAGCATTTTTGGATTAGCGGATGTAATATACGCATACAAACCCATTTTGAGTAAGATCTATATGACAATTTGGATCTTATGGCAATTTATGTCGATTTCATAGGGGTCATTTTTATGGGGGCTAAGTCTGAACATAGACCGATCCTCATCAATTTCAAGAGCGTTCATCCTATGGCTGATAAAAGCTTACATACCAATTTTCATCAAAATATATTCATATTTGCGACCTGCAGTTTGATTACAAGGTTTACATGGACACACAGACGGACGGACGGACATCGTTAAATCGAATCAGATAGTGATTCTGATTCGATCGGTATAATAAAAGATGGGACTAGGTCAAATACTTTTGGTAGTTATAAACAGCAGCACAAAGTCATTATACCCAAACCACATAGTGGTATAGGGTATAAATCAGAGTTTAGAAAAAAACACACACTGAATAAAAAACTCGTACATATATGTAAACAAACATAACTTAGACCAACACACACATATTTTTATTTTCATATCAATTATGTATGTTTTTAAATTTTCTTCGGCGCCAAACACAATCATCACTTGTGTTCGTTTTAATATTTCGTTATTTACACAAACATTTTCCTATCACGTACTTTTTGTTTCGATCACACATAAACCACACATATTCGAGTGTTGCTTTATTTGAAGTTCGTGTTCTGGTACGTGTGCTGAAAAAAAAACAGAACATGTACAATAAACAGGTTCGAGTTCAGTTATATTTTAAGTCGTGTTCTGGCTCGTGTACTAAGAAAAAACAGAACATGTACAATAAACAGGTTCGAGTTCAGTTATATTTTAAATCGTGTTCTGGCTCGTGTACTAAGAAAAAAGAACATGTACAATAAATAGGTTCGAGTTCAGTTATATTTTAAATTCGTGTTCTGGCTCGTGTACTGCATCAATTCGCGATAAAAACGACGACAATTGTTTCAACCAAATTTATTAAAATTTTATTGACCTTTTTTTATGACTTACGTTGCAAATTGTTTACAATTGTCAAATATTTTAAAATTTTATTGGTCATTTTTTTGTGATTTACGTTGAAATTATTTACAATTGTTTTTATTGACTGGTTTTTAATAAAAGATGGTAATAAAATACTTAAGACACAAAAACTATTTAGCATCATAAAAGTTACACTTGTTGGTTGTTATGTTTTTATGCATTACCCACCCCTATTTTCGCAAACAATTAGTGTCACGAAAGACACACTTGTTGGTTGTAAGGATCTTTTGCAAAAAAATTTTTTTTTTTTAAACACAATCACCCACCCTTAATTTGCGAACCAATTAGTTTCAATGCACAATCCTTTTCTCAATGATTTTTTTTGGGATTTTTTGCGTAAAAACACAATGAGAGTCAATAAAAAAAAACACAAAAAAATATTTTCATATTTTATTGTCCTTTTTTTTATGACTTACGTTACAATTGCTTGCAAGTGTTACAATTTCACGCAATTGATTTTGCAATAAATAGCGAGTGCGTGCGTCATTTATTCATTAAAAGTGGTTCAGTTTTCATTAGATCGTGATCTATAAGTGTACTGTGTTATTGTGTACATTGCAAATATTTTGTGAAAATTAAAACAATTTGAAAGCAATAACAGAAATAAGTTTTGCTATAAAAAATACGCAACTTTTAATAGGAAACGAAAAAATTTACATGTTTGATTGAAACCTGCAAGAAAGATTTAAGTGCAGTGTGCAGTTTTTGTGTCTTAAGTATTTTATTAACATCTTTTATTAAAACAAAAACCAGTCAATAAAAACAATTGTAAATAATTCCAACGTAAATCACAAAATAATGGAAAATAAAATTTTTAAATATTCGACATTTGTAAACAATTTGCAACGTAAGTCATAAAAAAGGGTCAATAAAATTTTAATAAATTTGGTTGCAACAATTGTCGTCGTTTTTATCGGGGTGTATCAGACCGCGAATTGATGTTTCAATTTTTCGCAGTACATGAGCCAGAACACGAGTTTAAAATATAACTGAACTCGAACCTGTTTATTGTACATGTTCTATTTTTTCTTAGTACACGAGCCAGAACATGACTTAAAATATAACTGAACTCGAACCTGTTTATTGTACATGTTCTGTTTTTTCTTAGTATACGAGCCAGAACACGACTTAAAATATCACTGAACTCGAACCTGTTTATTGTACATGTTCTGTTTTTTTTTTCAGTACACGTACCAGAACACGAACTTCAAATAAAGCAATTCTCGAATATGTGTGGTTTATGTGTGATCGAAACAAAAAGTACGTGATAGAAAAATGTTCGTGTAAATAACGAAATATTTAAACGAACACAGTGATGATTGTGTTGGGCACCGTAGATAATTTAGAAACGCACAAAATTGATATGAAAATAAAGATATGTGTTGGCTGCTTTTGAACAGAACATTGTGTGTTTCATGTGTGTATTTTCTGAACCTTGGTATAAATCAGAGTTCAGAAAAAAACACACACTGAATAAAAAACTCGTACATATATGTAAATAAACATAACTTAGACCAACACACACATATTTTTATTTTCATATCAATTATGTTTGTTTTTAAATTTTCTTCGGTGCCCAACACAACCATGACTGTGTTCGTTTTAATATTTCGTTATTTGCACGAACATATTTCTATCACGTACTTTTTGTTTCAATCACACATAAAGCACACATTTTTGAGTGTTGCTTTATTTGAAGTTCATGTTCTGGTACGTGTACTGAAAAAAAAACACAGAACATGTACAATAAACAGGTTCGAGTTCAGTTATATTTTAAACACGACTTAAAAAAAACACGACTTAAAATATAACTGAACTCGAACCTGTTTATTGTAAATGTTTTACCAGGGTTACAAGAGTACTTTACTATCAAGAGTGAATAATTAATTTTGAGATAATAAAAGCCTACATTGAGGAGAGGAAAGAATAATTTATATTGAAAACTAAACCTTTACGTAATAAGGAGTACGAGGAAATACGCATAAAAATTGCTTAAAAAAGTCGATTTAGAAGAGGTCGTTTATCATGACTTCTAATTAGGGCAAATTCATTCATCCAAATTTTTTTTTCTATTCTCTTTGGATAATGTAATTTTGTTGGGTATAAATACGTCATTTGCGCTACCAACAAATAACGAAAACCTGTGTTAAAAACTAATCTGATGTCATAATATCTACGCTGATCCAACCTCTCTTTGCGAATGACAGAATTCGTAACAATCTATTTTTAGAAATTTATTATAGATCTTGGATGTATGTTCTTCTAGGCCCTCATATATTGTAAAATTTTCATCACTGTTAGCATTACTCACAGCCTTGCACAGTGCCACAGTTGGCGAATTTACAACGATAAAAATATTATTTTAGAGATATTGAATTGAAATTGTAGAAAGCAAAAAGATTCGTTAATGTTCCCCACAAAAAAATTGGGCCAAAGTCAATTCATAGGTTAAAATCTGGAAAAGCGATGAGAAAATTACGGAAAATATGAGTTGGAATCGCTTTTTTATTGAAAATGTTAAGTTTAAGAAAAAAACCCACACTGAATAAAAACTCGTACATCTATGTAAACAAACACAGCTCAGACCGACGAACACATATTTTTAATTTAATGTCAAATATGTGTGTTTCTAAATTTTGTACTTTGCCGAACCCAATCGTGAATGTGTTTTCTTTCAATACTTGATCCTGAACACGATCATGTTGGTTGTTTTAGAACAGAACATGGAGTGTTCGATGTGTGTATTTTCTGAACCTTGGTGTCAAGTTAAAAAATAGTTATATACTAAAATGAGCATATTCACTGATTTTCCTAACATTTTCCTGACCGCAGAAAGCGAAGCACAATATTAATAAAGGTGCTGAGACGCCAGTTGAGCACAGGGACATAACAGTTATAAGAGAAATTACGAAAATGTCTTATTTGGTTACAATCAGAGCTTGCTGATATGCAAAATTTGTTGTTATTTCATTCGGTGCAAAAATAATCAAATTTTTCTGCGTTCCTGCTCTGGAGCAAGATACATATAGCTGTCCATGAGAAAAACATGGATTTTGAATTTAGAATATCATATGGCAATTTTTTATTTAAACGAATTTTGATTTGGAAGATTATTGTTTTTGACGATTTTTATTTTTCGCGATTTTCGCAATTTTTTATTTTAGCGATTATTGATTTGTCGATTTTTGATTTCGAAGATTTTCGGAATTTGGCGATTCTCTCTATGTTTTCCACGACTACTCACTTTGCTAATTAGTGTACTTGTTAAAAGTTTCAAGACTGTCGTTTTGATGCGTGGTGGCTGTGGTAGCCCAAAATCACGGGAAGAACACAGTTCGATATGGAGTTGCATTCAACCGGGTGTTGCGACCCATAGAGCAATAAGGTTTTAGATCGGCCCGACCCTTCAGCAAAAGATAGAGTTATGCCAAACACATTTCTCATATTATCTGTCTAGTGTTCAATTACTGTGAGATAAGACTTCAAGACAGGAGCTCAAGTTAAGCACAAGAGACTTATGTCGCTTTGATGGTGCTTCATATTTTTTTTTGTACAGGAAGTGCGACGCCCTTTAATCCAATTCCACACAAAGCTTTCTCTTTTAAAATACTCTAGTTATATGATATTATACATTTACTTTGTATGGGCGGTGCCATGCCCACTGCCCCGATCATGCCGAGTTTTGTTCGACAAAACACTGAATAACTTATGGGTTCACGCAAAATCCCAAAGCTCTCACTATTACAGTTCACAAGAAATATGAAATTTTAAAATTTTCCTTGCATGGGTGGTTATACGCCCATTGGTCCAATCCCGCCCATTTTTTGACCAACTACATACATTAATAATAGATGAACCCGTACAAATTTACAAAGCTTTCCCTGCCATAGTACTCGTGATATATGATATTGAAGAATCACTTTGTATGGGAGGTGCCACGCCCACGTATCCAAACCCGACTATTTTCGGCATGACTACTAACATTAACACAAATTTGCAAAGCTCTCCCTGTCATAGTACTCAATATATATGATACTAAAAATCACTTTGTATGGGGAGTGCCAGGCTCACGCACCTTTTCTTAAAAAAATACTTTTCCTTAAAAGAAAGAAAGAAAAGGTATCTTTTGTTAAAAGAAAATTTTATTAAAAAAACACATATTTTGTTAAAAAAAATAAACTTTGGTAAAAATGCACAGTTTCTCAAAAAGTACATTTTTTGAAAAGAAAAAATAGTACCTTATCATCCAAAAAGTTGATTTTTTTAAAAATTACATATTCTTAAAAAGTAAATTTTTCTTAAAAAAGTAAATTTTCTTAAAAAGTACATTTTATCAAAAAAGTACTTCTTATTAAAAAGTACCTTTTATTAAAAAGTACCTTTTATTAAAACCAGAACCTTTTATTAACAGAGAAGCTTTTATTAAAAAAGTACGATTTATTAAAAAAGTACTATTTATTAAAAAATACCTTTTATTACAAAAAACCTTTTATCACAAAAAAGTTCCTTTTCTTAAAAAAGTACACTATCTTAAAAAAGTACATTTTCTTAAAAAATTAAAATTTTTATAAAAAAGTTGTACCACTATTAAGAAGTACATATTTTCAATAAAGTAACTATCCTCAAAAAGTACTTATTTTTCAAAACCATTAAATATCTATTTTTAATAAAGTTGCTTGTCTTAAAATAATTCCTTGTCTTAAAAAATTACTTTTTCTTGATAATTATCTTTTGTTAAGAAGCATGTTTTCTTATAAAGTTATTTTTTCTTAAAAAAGTACATTTTATTAGAAAAGCACATTTTGCTAAAAAATACACTTTCCTGAATATTTCTCAAAATGTACCTTTTCTTAAAAGAATGCCTTTTACTAAAATAGTACTTTTTCTTAAAACGTGCGGCTTCATAAACAAGTAAAATGTCTTAAATAAGAACATTTTCGAAAAAAAGTACATATTCTCAAAAAGTATATTTTCTGGAAATTTTACCTATTGTTAATATAGTTCCTTGTCTTAAAATAGCTCCTTTTCTTATAAAAGTGCCTTTTTTAAAAAAGGCACCTTTTATTTAGAAAGCACGTTTTGTTAAAAAAAATACACTTTCTTGAAAAAGTACATTGTCTTAAAAAAAGCAATATTTCGAAAAAAAGTACCTTTACTTAAAAGAGTACCTTTCCCTAATATAGTATATTTTCTTAAAAACGTACCGTTTCTAAAAAGTACAATTTCTTTCACAAGGATATTTTCTAAAAAAAAAATCAATTTCTAAAAAGTTCCTATTCTTAAAAAATACGTTTTCTTGAAAAAGTACATTGTCTTAAAAAAAGCAATATTTCGAAAAAAGTACCTTTACTTAAAAGAGTACCTTTCCCTAAAATAGTACATTTTCTTTAAAACGTACCGTTTATAAAAAGGTACAATTTCTTTAATAAGGAGATTTTCTAAAAAAAAATCAATTTCTAAAAAGGTTCCTATTCTTAAAAAAGTACCTTTTCTTAAAATAGTACATTTTCTTAAAAAGTACAATTTCTTAAAAAGTACGTTTTCCTAAAATAATACATTTTCTTAAAAAAGTATATTTTTTTTAGAAGTAAATTTTCTTAAAAAAGTACCACCTCTTTTTTAGAAAAGGGAAATTTCATAACATAATAGCTTTCTTAAAAAGTACCTATTCCTAATAATGTGCCCATTCTTTAAAAAAATCCTTTTCCTTAAAAAGTACCTTTTCTTAAAAAAACGTATCTTCTCTTAAAAAATAATGAATAAAAATAACCCTTTCTTCAAAAGGACATTTTCTTAAAAAAAAATACAGTTTATTAAAAAAGTACCTTGTATTGAAAAGTAAATTAAAAAAAAATATTATCTTAAAAAGTACATTTTGGAAAAAAGTATATTTTGTTTAAAAAGTATATTTTTTTTTTAAAGTATCATTTCTCAAAAATTTACTTTTTTCCTAAAATAGTGCCTTTTTCTTAAAAAAGTAACTTTTTCTTAAAAAAGTATCACTTCTTAAGAAGTAAATACTTTTTTTTAAATTACCCAAAAATTTTAAAACGCGTCCACAAAATCGTTAGTGTTAATAACATAGTGAACGGTAATTCTAGTTCAAGACTTACACCTCAGTTCTTAAGATCTTCGATTAATAGTTTACATAAATATTTCGAACACCTTCGAATTCATATCCGTATTTCAGATATGTAATTTAAAACCCTATTTTCACAAAATTATTTACATAATCGGTCTATTATTTTAAATATTTTGTGTTTTTAAGTAGCTGTAATGTGAGACAAATGTGCATAAAGAGTTTTCATCATCCAGAAGTTGGCACAATCAGAGTATTGAAATATTGTTTATAACAAACTACACAACAATCAATTGCGTAGGGTATCTGATGGAATGTTTTTTCACAGATTTTGTTTTATTTCAAGAAATAAACGCAAGCCAAAAGCACTGTGCACCGACACTTACAGGTTTAGGGCTATAAAATTTGATTAAATAATATTTTAGGAACATTCCCACCACAAACATCTGAAAAATAATCTCATACAACATTCAGTTCTTTTTTTTTTTCTTGAAGATAAACAATTTACGTTTAGTGCAAAATTAAAAGTATCTGATTAATAAAATTATTTTTAAATAAACATTAAACGTAAACAGGGGTTGGCCATGTTAATATCGTTACTTATATTTTTGTTAATGAATCTTTAAAGGATTTATAAAATTTAAAAATCCTGTAGTCTTAGCAGCATTAGGTCGGAAACTGTGCATTCTTTAATTCAATTTTGAGCTTAGAATTAATATTCAATGAATTTCGAATTAATGTGTTCCCCGACTATATTTTATTGAATGAATGAAAATATTTCCAATTCATTATTTTTTTTTATAAAGTCATTTGTATTTTCTGTTAAGATTTCAATTGTTTGAGCTTAAGGAAAGTTAAGTCTTTCAAGGTCTAAAATGTGAAAAGTGAAAAGTTTAGTCTTGGAAAGTTTGATTAGAAAATATTTTGAAAATATTTTTTGACACAAATAAGAACTTTATAATTAAATCGTTTAATGTAAATTCTCAAACATTTTTTATAATTAAATCGTTTAATGTAAATTCTCAAATGAACATATTTTGAACATAACTAAAAATAAATAATTAACTAAGTTTTGATCTTGAAAATATTTTTTTGGAAGGTAAACCTAAAAAGAAAATTTGTGTATTTTAAATTTTTTTACTATATTTTTTTTAGAAAAAGTTTGAGCACTTAGAAAAATATTAAAACTACCTAACTTTTTTTGTTTGTAAGTTTACTTTAAAACTTATATTCTTGAACTAATGGGTTCTTAAACTATTGACAAACTAGTTATTGAAAATAAAATAATAAAAATTACAGTATTTTTTTCTCTTATGTAGAAAAGAAAAAGTCTTTTAAAGTTGAAGAAATTCGTCAAGAGTTTCAGTCAGTAAGAAAATCATAAAGTGAACTTTAAAATAATTAAATTAATTCATTATTAATTCATTAAATTTAAGATGGACTTTAATGTTTTAGGGATGGTGTTTAAATACAAATACTTAATTTTGTATATATTCTTAAATTTATAACATTTTTAAACTGTGACCCCTTTTTGGGTTAATTACTAGTTAATATCTATTTAACTCCACTTTTTAACATCTTTGTTAGGAGTTTTTACGCAGATAATAACTAGTAAAACCGTTAACGGTACCTGTAAATATTGTTTGTCACCCTCGTACATCCTTAACTAATATAGATAGCTAGTCTCTTTTTGACACTACGACGATATACCGCGATTAACCTAGCAACTTCGTATATAACATTTGTACAAAAGGTAATATTTTAATAAAGTACAATTTGAGAACGTTTATCTCTTTTGTAACTAATTGAAAAATTTGTCTTTTTATTTATATATTTTTGCATTGACGGCAAACATTTTGGTCCTTCGAACCGGATTTTTGAAAGGAGAATTTTAAAAGTTTTAATTTTTTCAGATTCAATCATTTTTTCAACAGCAGCAGCAAATTTAACAATTTTATTAATTTCTTAAAATTAAAAAAGGTACGTATACTTTAATTTTATGTGAGCTTTGGTGAGTCAAAATCGCATAAAAATGTCGTATATTTAGCAAAGGCCATGCACGAAGTTACCAAGTAATCCAAAAACATTAGCATATAGCCCATAGGATTTGTTTAAATGAAACGATTACCTTAACAAATTCATAAGCCTTAATGCACTTATTTTTCTAAAGCAATTTGCATTTTTTTTTGCTCCACAGTTCGTTAATTATTGTTAAATTCAAGGGAAAATAATAATTCAAAAAAAGGTACGTATAGTTCAATTTTATTTTTTTTTTCGGAAATAAAAATTGATTTCATTAACATTGGAAAGTGTTTATTTGGTAATTTTGACTCACTAAAGCTCACATAAAATTGAACTATACGTACCATTTTTTTCATTTGAAGAAATTAATATTGTTAAATTTGCTGCTGCTGTTGCAAAAATGATGTAAGATTGTAGAATCTGGAAAAATTAAAACTTTCAAAATTCTCCTTTCTAAAATCCGGTTCGAAGGACCAAAATGTCTGCCATCAAATGCAAAATTACAAATACAAAGTTTTCGATAGTATTAGTGGTACGGTAGAAAGCCAAAAAGAGACTAGAACCAAATAATAGTAGTTACATATGTAAGAGGGTGACAAACAATGTTTAAGGGTACCGTTAACGGTTTTACTAGTTAAAAGTGTTAAAAAAGTGGAGTTAAATTGATTCCAACTTGGTATTAACCCAAATGGGGGTTAACATTTAACCGTGGTACAAATATGGAAACATGTACGAAATTAAGCATTTGTGCTTAAACAGATGGGATGTCGGTTAGATTCTAGTTTAGTTAAACCAAGATTTTTGAACACATTACTTTCATACAATATGATTTATGCGTCAAAAATCGTGCGCTTGACTAAACTAAGTTTGAATGGCATCCCCAACACTCACTATAAATCTTTAATAATAGTGCTTTAAGCTTAATTGAGTCTAAATAAGCTAGGTTGAAATAAACTAAGATTAAATTAACTAAGTTTAAATAAACTAAGTTTAAATAAACTAAGTTTAAATATAATAAGTTTAAATGAAGTAAATTTAAATTATCTAACTTTAAATAAACTTAGTTCTGAATTCACTAGGTTTATATAAACTAAGTTCTGGATTGAAGTTTAAATAAAGTAAGTTTAACTGACATCCCCAAAAAATGGCCCGAAGTATAAAACTCTATCCCAAAATCTCGGTTCTATAACTTTAAACTATTTGACTAAACCTGTTAAATTTAGTTTAGTTAAACTAAGATTTTTGAATACTTATTACATTCAAACATTTTAACTGAAGCTTTTAAAATTGTGCGCTTCTCTAAACTCAGTTTAAGTGACATCCCAAAAACTAGCTCTAAAGCTTTAATAAACCTGATTAAAGTCTAAATATACTAGGTTTAAATAAGCTAAAATTAAATTAACTTAGTTTAAAGAAACTAAGATTAAATAAACTAAGTTTAAATAAACTAGGTTTATTTAAAATAATTTCAAATAAGCTAAGTTTAAACAAAGTAAGTTTTATTAAAATAAGTTTAACTCATACACCTAACATCCAGCCTAAAACAGCAAACTCCATTCAAAAATTCGGTTCTATAATTTTAAACTATTTAACTTCACCCGTGCTTTTGAGATTTCAATTGAACTTAGTTTGAAAGTTATCGGATTTAACTAACCTAAGTTTAAACTGGCACTCTAAAAATTCGACCTTATTCAAAATTTCATTCCTGGGTTTAAATAAGCTATGATTAAATAAACTAAGTTTTAGTGAACTAAGATTAAATAAAATAAGTTTAAATAAACTAAGTTTAAATAAAATAAGTTTAAATAAACTAAATTTAAATGAAGTTAGTTTTGAATTAACTAAGTTTTTAACTAAGTTTAACTAGCAAAACCCGGCCTTAACCATAAAACTCTATCCAAAAAACTCAGTCCTATTATTATAAAATATTTGACTAAACCTAAGTTTTTGGGATAGCATTAGAAGTTAGTTTAGGTAAATGCCGATTTTTTAATACTTAATACTTTCAAACTATTTAACATAAGCGTTAAAAATCTTGCGTTTAACTAATCTGAGTTTAAATGACATCCCAAAAACTCGCTCTAAAGCATTAATAAGCACGAGTTAAGCCAAAATGTGTGTAAAAAAACTATGTTTAAATAAACTAAGTTTAAATAAACTAATTTAAAAAATAACTTTAAATAAACTATGTTTAAATAAACTAAGCTTAATTAAACTAAGTTTAACTGTCATCCTTAAAACCCGGCCTAAACGTGAAACTCCATTCAAAAATTTCTATGCTATAATTTAAAAATTGTTTGACTAAACCCGAGTTTGTGGAATTAAAATTAAATTAAGTTCAGTTCAACTCACGATTTTTAACACTTCAAAACCAATAGTTAGAAAGTTATCGGAGTTTAACTAAACTAAGTTTAACTAACATCCCAAAAAATTCGATATTATTCAGAATTTCATTCTTATTCTTTTTGGTCATTAAATGAATTTTTTAAATAAAATTAACTAGATTCAATAATTGGATTAATGTACAATTTGACTTAAGCATTAAAAATCGTGCGTTCAACTATTCTGAGTTTAAATTACATCCCAAAAACTCGCACTAAAGCATAAATAAGCACAAGTTAAGCTAAAATGAGTGTAAATAAACCAGGTTTAGATAAACTAAGTTTAAATAAACTAATTAAAAAAAAACTAACTTTAAATAAACTATATTTAAATAAACTAAGCTTAATTAAACTAATTTTAATTGACATCCTTAAAACGCGGCCCAAACGTGAAACTCCATCCAAAACTCTCGATGCCATAACTTAAAACTGTTTGACTAAATCCAAATTTGTGGAATTTAAATTAAATTAAGTTCAGTTAAACTCACGATTTTTAACACTTCGAACCAATAGCTTGAAAGTTATCGGAGTTTAACTAACATCATAAAACTTCGCTCTTATTCACATTTTCATTCTTTATATTTTTGGTCATTAAATGAATTTCTAAAATAAAATTCACTAGATTCAGTAAATGAATTAATGTACAATATGGCATCCCAAAAACTCATTCTAAATCATTAATAATCATGAGTTAAACTATATTGAGTCAAAATAAAATAAACTATGCTTAAATAAACTAATTTTAAATAACCTAGTTTTAAGTAAACGTAATGTGAAAAATTTAGTTTAACTAAACTACGTTTAAACGAGTTAAGCAAAGCTATGTCTAAATTATTTTTTTTTAAAAACATGTTTAAATGAACTAAGTTTAAATGAACAAGATTTAAATAAACTAAGTATAATTTAGCTATGTATATTTAAACTTAGTTTAACTGGCATCCTTAAAATCCGACCTAAAACATGAAACTCGATCCAAAAAATTATTTGAATAAACCCGAGTTTTTGGGATTTCAAGTAAATTAAGTTTAGTTAAACTCACGATTTTTAACTTTAGTATGAAAGTTATAGGTTCAAAAAAAGGTTTAACTAATTTAAGTCTAACCGACATACCATTTTCAATAGCAACCTGTTCGAAATAATAAGAAACAATATTATTATAACTTTACGGATGTAAATAGGTTTTTTTGTGAATGACCGTGATTTCAACAGACAGACGGACAGACGGACAAACGGCAGACGGAAATCGCTATATCGACTCGAGTTGTTATGAGAACCAACAATGTTTATGAGATCACGAGTATTGAGCAAAATTTTAAAGAAATGCATCGAAAGTCCAATCGGGTAATACAAGTTCTGAAATAAGGTTAATTTTTATCTCTTGACCTTAGATATATTAAACGGTCGCTTTAATAACGGTCTTCAGTTATGGCAGCTAAACTGTTAAAATAAATTTTAGCCCTTCGCGAAAAACTTCGCAACAACTCTGCTTATTTACCTTTAACTGTGCAGGTGATGGTAAATTTTACACTCTTGTACTGTTTTTTTTTTTTTTGTACTAAAGCTTTGTGAAATAAAGTGCATATTTTGTTGAAATTAATGAAAAAAAATTTCAATTTTTTTATTTCTTTAAATTAAAAATGTAGTAGCTTTAAAAAAAAAAAAAACAACTAATTACACTGTGCGACAGCCAAAATCGGGATGGAATGAAACCACCGGGGAAAGTTATATCGGTAAAAAAAATAAGTTATACGTGTCCCTGCGTTTCGCTGGGTCATGTCTAGGAATCGAGATATATGGATTAGTCACGTTTTGGGCTCTTTTGTTTGACATAACTCGAGAATCGCTAGTCCGATTTTGCTGAAACAAATTTAGAAATATTAAGAATTAAAATAACTTTAATCTACTTCTATATGATTTTTCAACACAATCAACAGTTTCGCAGTTATTAATAAATCTATGAAGAAAAAAAAATATTTTTTTGCCTAAAAAATTTAAATTTTGTATTTTTAAAAATCATGCAAAATCCAAAACTTGAAAAAGTGTCAAGTCTTATTACTTCGGCGTAAAGTCACATAACCTGTGAGACATGGATCATGAAAATGGGTGGACGCGTTTCACTTTTCTTCACAATTAAGTGAAGGTATCTATCTATTTAGAAGGAAAGGCTTCATTGAAAAAAAACGTTGATGACTTTTTATGATTCTCAGAATTCAAAAAAAAAGTAATAAACAAAAGGTTATTTCATTTTTATGATTGCGGTAACAAACTAAGAAACGGTCGTAAGTCTGTGCAGACGCTGAATTTCTCTTCTTGTTCCTTCATGAAACCTAGTTCATGCACAGACAATTAAAGTGAAAAAAGGAAAGTGCACTTTTTTTCTGTGGCCTACCTGTAATTGATTATTTTTTTACAGAAATATCACCCGCATTTATGAGAGCTCACTATTTGTAAAGTTATAAAAAATTTTAAACGAATTTGTATGAGCCCTGGTTTTAGAAGGCTCAATCAGGTAAATGTGCTCCCTTAACAGATGCGTCCATTTATATGTACCTGTCAGTTAAATATGGAAAAATACGTAGTATATATATGTGTTCATTGTCGTTTTATGACATTCAACAAGTGTCTACGAACGCGAAAAGTTTGGTTTTTTAAAAGTGACGAAAAAGTAATAAAAGTATAAAGTAGCAATGAGTGCAAATTGCCCAGAAAATCTCAATTTATTTTGTTACGTTTGTGGCAAAAGAGCTTTTTCAACAAATACTGCACTACTCACTGAGCAAGCGTGCTTTTAAACTTTGATTTTGATTCCGAAATAATTCGCGGCATTTCGTGGGCCCCAGACAAGATTTGTAAAACGAGCTACAATGCTCTTAACATGTGGATCCAAGGGAAATGCAGTTCACTTTCTTATGGTGTACCATCAAGTGGCCATGCCCATGGAAACGCAATATAAAAGCAAAAGGCTGGATTCGCTGGTGGCTAAAAATTGTTCGTGGTCGCAAAAGAGGTACGATCTCGACAATGAAGATGAAGAATATGCAATGGAAGTTTCCTCCGAGGGTAAGTCGCAAAATTGAAAATATCTGACTGATTAAAAACAGACGAAGGCAGAGCCTCATCCGATACAGACTCTGAACAAGTAGGCGAACCACCACGCAAGAAAGTAAAAGGAGCAAACAAACGAAAATAAATTTATGCTTTCATCGATTTTTATGACCTATGTATCTAGTAATAACCTGATATTTTTAACTTTAAATGTTAATAATAAATAATATATAATATTATCCAAATATTTCCCAGCGAAACGCCGGGACACGTATAATTTTTTTTTTTTTTACCGATATAACTTTCCCCGGTGGTTTCATCCCATCCCGATCACTGACCCCTACCATTTGTCGCACAGTGTTATCAAGAAATGTTTTTCATTAATAGTTTTTAGTAAAATAAAAGGGCGTAAAATTTACCACCACGTCACTGACTATGTTCCAAAATTTCATCTTCTTAGTTAAAGGTTAAAGTGTGGATTTTTTTTATTATGTCCATACTAATTTGGCCAATTTTTATTTACTATACTCTCGAAAAACCAAGTGTTATTTGTTTATGTATACGTATCAATATGACTGTGCATTTTCTTTTAAGAATCATTTAAAGAAAATAAAACTACGAAATTTTTTACTTTTGTAATTTTTTTCTTTTTATATCAAATTCTTCATTTTGATTAGATTAAATGGTCATAAAAAAGGTGAGTAGACTTTTTTGCTTTCCCATAAATATTTGTTGTGAACACGAAATTTAGTTGTGTGTCATCATTAAGTCTTGTTATCAAAAATGAAAATGAAAAACGTAAAATGACGTAAATAAAAAAACCGAAATAAAAAAAACAATTTTTATTAATGTTTCTCTCGTTACCTTAATACTACAAAGTAATAAAGATAAATGAAATGGATTGAATTCTTATCTTATTTCAGGTAAACTAACAAACGAACTGCCAAAGGGGAAATTGAGTTTCGATTTCATTTAAGCTTTTAACTGTTTAAAGCATTTTAACATTTGATCTTGAAGGGTTACCGTTTTTCTTTTCGAATTTTTATGTAGTGGGAGTAGGAGTTTTTGTTGTTTTGGTATTTTAAGAACTAATTGAAATAAGATAGATAAATAAATACATAGTGAATAAATGTTAAATATTTTAAAGAATTAAACAGAGTCGCTAGTTCTTTAACAATCTTTAGAAAACAAATAAAAAGGCAAGGTCGAAAATTTATTGGCCTGTATATAGAGGATATTTTAGCCTCAACACAAAGGAGAGGCTCTAACAAAGAATTGAAAATCTAATTTCAAATTTTTGATTTTCAAAATTATAAAAAACCCAAAATAATTACTCGAGTTGATAGGAAAGGTGATCATCATGGTGATAGTGATATTTTTTCTATGAGAAAATGTGCTCAAAACCTATAAATATTTTAATTTTAGAATTTTTTGAATGGTTCGAAAAAGTTCGTAAAATAATTTGCAAAAATTCCGTTAAATCCTCAAATTTTTTGGAAAAATTTGTCATCATTCTAAAATCTAAATAGGTTAATGGTCTCTATTAAATGAAGAGGGTTATAAAAATATCATTGATTTCATTATAAATTTTAATATAAATTTCACACAAAATTGTTTTTGTATATTATATTTTAACTATAAATTATATTAAGTAGAGGTAATAACAATTTTCCACTTAAAGTCCGATTATTTTTATTTATGTATTGTGATCTGCTATAATTAAGAATCGCAATAAAACAATTTTTATGGACAAATTTTTTTACGATATTTTTTTTTTGCGGAATTAGTGTGACTATGACTGTTTCCTGCTGTGCAGCAACAATCAGGTAACCATTAGCAGAACTACATCATTAGACTGGGAAAAATTTGGTTCCCATATTTATTATACCCTATACCACTATGTGGTTTGGGTATAATTATTTTGTGCTGCTGTTTGTAACTAAAAAAACATTTGACCTAGACCCATCTTTTATTATACCGATCGAATCTGATTACTATCGAATCAGATTACTATCTGATTCGATTTAACGATGTCCGTCCATCCGTCCGTCCGTCCATCCGTCCGTCCGTCCGTCCGTCCGTCTGTGTGTCCATGCAAAGCTTGTAATCAAACTGCATGTCGCAAATATGAATATATTTTGATGAAATTTGGTACATAAGCTTCTATCGGCCATAGGATGAATGCTATTGAAATTGGTGAGAACCGGTCCATGTTCAGACCTAGCCCCCATACAAATGACCGCTATTAAATCGACATAAATTGCCATAAGATCCAAATTGTCATATAGATCTTACTCAAATTGGGTTTGTATGCGTTTATTACATCCATTAATGAGTAGTCCAAAAATGATCCCTATGGGACAACTCTTAGTCATAAGCCCCATATAGAGCTGCTTCCCGATCTTCACTTAAATCTATTAAAAAACAAAAATATTGCACTGATTCTTCTCAAATTTTGTTTGTATATATTTTTGCAAAATACAGGAGACTTTACCAACCATGATCAGGTTCGGTCCATTTTTGGACCAAGTCCCTATATAGATATAGCATCCGATATGAACTTTTTCATATCTGCAGCCAAAAAAAATAATAACAATCCCACTCAAATTTGGTTTATGCTTATTTTTTATATCCAGTTAGTTGGGCCTGAGGGATAGGATCTCTAAACGCATGGTATAGTGTATCGTATAGTCGGTCTAGACCGACTATAATTTTCTTACTTGTTTTTTTGCCTTTGAAAAAGTTTTGTTTTTTAAAAGAAAAACTAATTAACAAAAGCGAATTCAATTCATTTGAAAAAAAAAGAATAATGAATGAATGATATTTCATTGATATTGTTCATTTTGAAATACACATTATTAAATAAAATCATGTCATAAAAGTCATAAACAAGTGAGAAAATGGGAACCAATTATTTTATGATCGTGTTTTAATATGTTGTTTTTTTAAGTTTTGATTTTTTCGAAAAAATTAGTAAAATCATAAAAAATATATTTCTATATAAATAGTCTCAAAATATGAAATTGTTCTTCTATAGAAAAATTCTCAAAATATGAAACTTCTTTTTTTTTATCGAAAAATTACGAAAATCTGATATTCTGTGAAAAAATTGGTCAAATCTGAAAATTTTTTTTATTGAAAAGTTAACAAAATTTGAGACTATTTTTTGTGTAGCAATATAATAATAACACTGAAAAACAATAAATCGCCTGGTGTAGACAATATCTCCCCAGAGCTGTTAAAAATTGACGCAAAAACGAGTGCCCATTTACTCACGCCAATTATAAACCAATTCTAGTGCACGGAATTCCTCCCAGAGGAAATAGCTGAAGGTAAAGGTGAAATTTACCAAAAAAAAAAGGAGATTTAGCAGCCCGTAAAAATTGAAGAGATCAACAAGGTGATTATATACATAATAAATAAAAGAATTTGAACTTCCCTTCTTCTGAGCTTAGGAAGGAACAAGCCGGTTTTCGTGCTCACAAATCCTGTGTCGATCATGTAAATAGTCTAAGAGCAGTCTGTAGAATGGAGATCGCCTTTGTACCTAACGTTAATAGACTTTGAGAAGGCTTTTGACACCCTGAATATGGAACGCATTAGAATGTCAAGCTAATAAATCTCATAAAAGATCTATATGAAAACGCCACCTGTCGTATTCTTCATAGGAAATAACTTAGCAACAAAATAAACATTAACGCCGGTGTACGGCAAGAGTTTGTATTATCTCCTCTGCTTTTTAACCGCGTACTTGACGTAGTAATGGATAAGGCAACATCTCACCTGGGGTCTCCAAGGCAGACTTGAGGACCTTGACTACGCTGATGACATTTGCCTACTTACTCACACCTTTTTAGACATGCAATCCAAGTTATCACTAGTCCAGGAAACTGCATCACACGTTGGCTTGAAAATAAATATCAGCAAAACCAAAATAATGGTAATAAATGTAAATAATGAACAAACATTAACCGTTCAGAACCAATCGCTTGACGAAGTCGATTCATTCTGTTATCTGGGAAGAATATTGGGTAAAAGAGGAGGTTCTAAAGCTGACATCTCCAGCCGCATGAAGAAAGTCCGGCAAGCATTCGGCCAACTCAAATCAGTGTGGAACTTGTTATACATAACAAAAAGGACGAAGCTAAAGATATTTAATTCGAATATAGAATCCACACTGTTGTATGGATGCAAGACGTGGAATGCAGCAACAAGTGGCATACATTCCAAGTCTTTGTAAATAAATTCCAGAGGAAGATTCTTCACATATTCTGGCCTAGAATAATTTCTCTAAGCAGAAACTGGTCAACAACCTATCCAAACTGAAATCCGCAACGTAAAAAGCCCAACGACATTGCCAAACATGCCATAGACTGGAACCCGCAGGGCAGTCGTCGTATTGAAGACCATCGCACACCTGGAGACGGCAAATTGATAATGAAATGTCCCATTTACAACTGCGTTGGAATGAAATTAAACATCGTGCATCAGATCGAATTTATTGGAGTAACATTGTGACGACCTTATGTTCATTGCAGGAGTAAAAGGAACAAAGACATATATATAATATTGTAATAATATAAGACAGTTTTGTAAGAAAATGCTCAGATACTGAAACAGTTTTTCTACAGGAAAATGCTGAAAAAAAATTCATAGAATCATAGACAGGTTTTCTCTAAAAAAAACATTCGTAGATTCTGCGAATTTTTCAATAGAAAAAAATCTCAGAATCTGAGAAAACAATCCCATAATTTTTTAATAGAAAAATAATCTCAGAATCTAAGAACTTTTTTTATAAAAAAATTCCCAGAATCGGAAAGAGTTTTGCAATAGTAAAATCTCATTATCTGACCCAAAATTATTAAGAAAAATTCTAGGAATCTGAGACAGTTTTTCTATAAAATTAATCACAGAATCTGAGACAGATTTGCCATAGAATTAATTTTGTCTGAGACAGTTTTTTTTTATAGAAAAATTTTCAGAACCTGAGATAGACTAAGAAAAATTCCCAGAATCTGGGAAATTATTTCTAAAGAAAAAATTTCAGAATCTGTGATAGTTTTTCTCTAAAAAATCCGAAAATCTAAGACAGATTATCTATGGAAAAACTTTCAGAATCTGAGACAGGTTTTTTATTGTAAAATACTCGTAATATAAGATAGTTTTTCTATAAAAAAAATTTGCCAAATCTGAAATAGTTTTTTTTATAGAAAAAATCATAAAATCGAAGAAAATATTTGCCTATAAATAATATCGGAAAATAATGCCGTTTTCTTTTCTGACAAAAAATGTTGCATTTTATTTGCGCATTTTTCGAAAAGTGTATTTTTTTATATATTCTAAATTAAGAGTAACCTAATTTTATACATCAATCGAAAGGCCTCAAAGTGCTGTGTCCATAAAAGGCAACAAATTTTGATTATTATCTTCTTTGAAGTCATGGGGTGAAAATATTCAAAAAAGGGGAATAATGTTGAAATACTCTCACACTATGTCCTGAAAGAAGTCAATGTCTATAATTTTTTTGCGATTTACGAGTGCTCGACTTTGAGACCTTTCGATTGATGTATAAAATAAGTTTGCTCTTAATTTAGAATATATAAAAAATACACTATTCGAAAAAAGTGCAAATAAAATGCGACATTTTTTGTCAGAAAAGAAAATGGCATAAGACTGTTTTTCTAGAGAACATTTCTCAAAATATGAAACTATTTTTGATGGCAATATTGCCAACATTCTGCGATTGTTATTCTAGAGAAAAATTGCCAAAATCTAAGATTTTTTTTATCGAGAAGTTGACAAGATTTGATTTTCTGTAGAAATATTGTAATAATCTAATAATGTTTTTCTCTAGAAAAATACTTAGGCTCTGAGAGAGTTTTTCTTTAGTAAAATTGTCAGAATATCAAAGAGTTTTTCTGTACAAAAGGTTTGAAAAAGTTTTTATAAAACAGTTTTTCTGTAGAAAAATTCTTAGAATCTGAGTCTGTGTATGAATAGGAGAAATCCCAGAAACTGAAACAGTTGTTGTATGTAAAAATTCTAAGAATCTAAGACAGACTTTTAAGTAAAATTCTCAGATTCTAAGACAGCTGATCTAAAAAAATTTTTTTTCTTACAGAAAAATTTTCTCAGAATCTGAGATAGTTTTTTATGATACTGCATCAAAACATTTAAAAAATGTGACTATAGAGTTGAGATAACGTAATGTCAATTCAATTTTAATGAAAAGTTAAAAAGTTTTAATCTGTCGACAGTTTTTCATTTCCATAGCATGCAGAATGCGAAAATCATGAAAATCTCATCAGCTTAAGCATAAGACAGATTTTCATAATATCTGTGGTCACAAGCATTAACAGCCTAAGTCGAAAATCATGCTTTCGAGAAAAATTACTTTTTATGTAAATGTAATGAGGCTTCATTACGACATAGGTCAGTATATTTTTAATAATATCTTTTTAATAAATAGTGTTAGAGAAATGGGGATTTCACGTAAATATAAAGCGTTTTTAGTAGAACATGAGAGCATACATTACCCAAATCGTCGAATATCATACTTTTGAGAAAAATAACTTTTTATACGAATGTAATGGGGCTTCATTACGGGTTAATAACTTTTAATAAAGTTAAACAGTGATAGAGAAATAGGGATTTCACGTGAACATAAAGCCTTTTTAGTAGAATATGGTAGCATACATAACTCAGATAATTCTTAAGTCAACTTAGGCGGTTAACGCTTGTGACCACAGATATATTGATGCAAAATCCAAGAATTATTGCATTTATAACAGGCTTTTTATAGCCTATACCATTATGTGGTCAGGGTATAATGAGGTTTTGCTGATGTTTGTAAAAACCAACGAAAGCTCTTGCGTGGTGCAAGAATAATAACGTGGTTTTTGTATATAGGGAGGCTAATCCTCCAAACTGTTCGCAGCTTAGGCCGGTGAAGAGATCTTGCGTTCTTGTGAAAAGTGAGTTGATGATCCAAAAAGGTGTCCCTAAATATGGAAGATTTAAACGGAGATAGACTACCTGTTGTAAAAAAGAGACTGAAGCCACCATAAAATTCCTAATGGAAGAGTTTCCAGAAAAGGTCCCTAATTTAGGGACTAGATTTCTAAAGGTTATATTTTTTTGTAAGCTTTAATGTAATTTCAATTGAATAAACATATAAAAATCTAGGTTCAATACAATACTTATTATTAAATTTTATGTACATATGTAAGATTTTTTCGATCAGGTTCCTTAGTATATTTACAGAGCTTGTTTTTACTCTTATTAAGTGTAATTGCTTTCCCACGTTGTTTAGTACAAAAACTTAACTCTAAACTTTTAACGGATTTTCTCAAAACAATAATTTAAAAATCGATAATCGTTGCAAGATTAAAAAATTTAATCCAGCACTTAAAGATTTTTCAAATATATTGAGAATTTTTTATGGCAAAAAAATTTTGATTTTTGTTTTTTGTATTTTTTTTATTTGTGGAGGAGTGGAGGAGCCTTAAAACAAGCCTTTGCTTTTTATTTTCCAATAATTATTAATGGAGCTACGATGACATTCGAGTTTGCTTTTAAAATATGAAAGCTTATAATGAAACGGTAACAATGGAAATCCTGGCAGCATTAATTCTAAATTTATATTTTTGAAAAATACTAGCAGGGCCCAGCACTCGAAATTCGGGTGCAAATTTTAGAAAATTTTATTATTTCATTCATAAGTAATTTTATAAGAGCTTGAAGGTACGCCATTCACAATTCAACACAAATTTATAGTTTTTTTATTTTAAGCTTAAATATGTGTTTTATGTATGTGTTAGTAGCAACTTTAAATGAATTTAACTCAACAAAAAATGTACCATAGTACACATTTGTAAATATGGTGAATATCTGTAAGGAAGTACATTTCAAATGGTATATTTTGTGTCAAAATCAGTTGATAATAAAGATGTAGAATATGTCACAAAAAATCGCCTTGCTAATTAATATTATAGACACCTTTCTATTTTCTAAGAACATATTTTTTCTAAAATCCCATTAAGCATGCTTCAATTTGCAATTGAATTTACTAATTTGTCGCTTTTCATTTTAAAGTTGAAGCTAAAATTGTGAAAAAAATAACATTTTTTCTTAAATACAAAAAACGGAAAATTATGCACTTTTGGAAGAAAATGTATGGAATAGAAAGTGTTCAGAATCATTCTAGAATACTGAGAAAAATTTTAAAGAATTTTTGGACATATTTTTTGACATTAAAAATTTTTTTTAAAATAAATGCAAAAAATCGGAAAAACATGAAACATTAAAAATTTTGATTTTTAATATTTATCGCAACGAAGATTTTCAGTTGAAAATTTTTGGAAAAAACCCATTCTCACGCTTCGTAGGGTCACATTTGCGTCAAAATTCATTTTTTTTTCTTTCGTAAAACCCAAGTTTTGAAGACAAATTCCAGAAAAATGTGAGCCTATATCAAAAATCCGAAAAGTGGTATCGATGGGCAAATTCAAGACGAACATTTAATAAAACCCCCCAGCTCAAACAATTGAACTATGTGAGGTGTAGAGTAATCTAAACGGAACAGTTATATAATATCCAATTTAATAATATAGACAATGATTTGGTCGACGATTATTATTAAATTAAAGCGGCTTTCTTTTCACAAAAAGAGTTGCCATATCTCAGAAACCGAAATAAGCTGACATATCTGATCTTTTGATTACATGTATTTTTCTTACACTTATGTAACTTTTTAAACCCCTCTCTTTTAACTCATACTCTCTGTCTGTCTGCCTGTCGTGGGTCAACCCCATTCCCCCTTATCCGATTGATCTGAAACTTGGTCGATAGATTTTTTGTGAAAAAAGATTAACTTTGACATAGTCACGCACAGTCACGCTTAGTCACGGACAGTTACGGAGAGATTAAAATCTCACTACCCCTCATCCGATCGATCTGAAACTTTGTGCATAGACTTGTTGTGGCCAAACATTAATTTTAAAATAGTCACGCAAAGTCACTTACAGTCACGGATATATTCAAAATTCATATGCGTAAGGAGAGAAAGAGTTTTAATAATAACTTTGTTTTTATGGGTTAGATTATTTGTTTATGAATATAAGTAAATACTTTTAAAGTAAAAGTTTCATGATATTAAAGTGGCTATTTGTTGTTCAAAAATAATTGGCATTGGCAATTAACTCTGACAATCTCGGTGGGTGAATTAAAATTTTTCGTGTCAAAAATTATTGAAGAGAGAAATGTAGCTGTTATGAAGCCATAAACAACGGTATGCAATATGTTATGATCGTACTAAAAATTGCGATGCAGTGTACAACAGGGGCGTGGCCAAATATTTTTTTTTATAATCGTCTTCAACTTATCTTTAATCATAGAGGTTGACTGGCTCAACTTTTTTTGTATGGGGACCATACCCTATACCACTATGTGGCTTGGGTATAATGACTTTGTGCTGCTGTTTGTAACTACCAAAAATATTTGACCATCGTTAATTACACCGATCGAATCAGAAAAACTAACTGATTCGATTTAACGATGTCCGTCCGTGTGTCCGACCGTCTGTATGTCCATGTAAACCTTGTAATCAAACTGCAGGTCGCAAATATGAATATATTTTGATGAAATTTGGTATTTAAATTTTTATTGGCCATAGGATGAACGCTATTGAAATTGGTGAGAATCGGTCCATGTTCAGACCTAGCCCCCATACAAATAATCCCTATGAAATCGACATAAATTGCCATAAGATCCAAATTGTCATATAGATCTTACTCAAAATGGGTTTGTATGCCTTTATTAAAGCCATTAATGAGTAGTCTAAAAATGATCCCTGGGTCAACTCTTAGTCATAGGCCCCATATAGAGCTGCTTCCCGATCTTCACTTCAATCTATCAAAAAGCAAAAATATTGCACTGATTCTTCTCAAGTTTTGTTTGTATATATTTTTACAAATAACAAAAGACTTTACCAAACATAGTCAGGATCGTTCCATTTTTGGGCCTAGTCCCCATATAGATATAGCATCCGATAAGAACTGTTTCATATCTGCAGCCAAAAAAATTAATAAAAGTTCCACTCAAATTTGGTGTATGCTTATTTTCTGTTTCCAGTTAGTTGGGCCTATGAGATACGGTCTCTAAACACATGGTATAGGGTATCATATAGTCGGTCTCGACCGACTACAATTTTCTTACTTGTTGTTTTTGCTTTCGTTTTTTTTTTTTGTTTTGTATATGTGAACAATTGAATTATTGATGAGAGCAAGAGAATAACAATATGGTTATGCTCTTACTCTCTATAAAAAAGTCAAATGTATTTACATTTCTGCTGATTGTATTTAATAATTACTTTCAATTAAAAAAAAAGAAACGCGAAATACCTATTTTTTTTTTTTTTAATTATTTCACTAATTTTAAACATCATTGCGAAAACTCTATAACTTGGCCTTTTTTGTCCCTTAGTGTTGATAATTATAATATTGTGTTTACAACACGGATGAAGGGTATCAAAGATGCGGCACAGCCGAATTTAGCACTCATACGTGTTAGAATTAATACAGTCAATATTGGCCTCCTTTAATTTTTTACTCGCTTCTTTAGAACACTCTGAGCAGCCTGAGGAAACGTTAAGTACCACAAATAAGTTTCCAGTATACAAAAATTACATTTCGATAAAAACATTTTCAGATTCTAAAGGCTTTTTTATACCCTATACCACTATGTGGTTTGGGTATAATGACTTTTTGCTGCTGTTTGTAACAACCAAAAATATTCGTCCTAGACCCTTCTTTAATTATATCGATCGACTCAGAATCACTTTTTGAGTCGAAATAGCAATGTCCGTCCGTCCGTCTGTGTGTCCATGTAAACCTTGTAATCAAACTACAGGTCGCAAATATGAACATATTTTGATGAAATTTTTTATATAAGCTTTCATCAGCCATGGGATGAACGCTGTTGAAATAGGTGAGAATCGGTCCATGTTCAGACCTAGTCCCCATACAAATGACCCCTATGAAATCGACATAAATTGCCATAAGTTCCAAATTATCATATAGATCTAAGTCAAATTGGGTTTGCATGTGTTGAATTACATCCATTAATCAGTAGTTCAAAAATAATCCCTATAGGAAAATTCTTAGTCATAGGCCCCATACAGAGCTGCTTCCCGATCTTCACTTAAATCTATCAAAAAACAAAAATATTGCACAGATTTTTCTCAATTTTGGTTTCTATATATTTTTTCAAAATATAAGTGACTTTACCAAATATGGTCAGGATCGGTCCATTTTTCGACCTAGTCCCCATATAAATATAGTATCCGATATGAACTTTTTCATATCTGCAGCGAAAAAAATTAATAAAAATGCCACTCAAATTTGGTTTATGCTTATTTGCTATATCCAATTAGTTGGACCGAAGAGAGAGGGTCTCTAAACCATGGTATAGGGTATCGTAAAGTCAGGCTAGACCGACTATATTTTTCTTACTTGTTAAGATTCTAATTTTTCCTATCAACCAAAGCCTTTGGAAAATGACACAGTTTTCTAAATTCATCCCACTCTAATGGGTTCATAGTGTTATTATCAATTACATGGTGTTTCCTTCAGTTACTCAGAATATTTATTTGGGCCATAACTATTTCGCAAGGGCATTCAATGTTATATGAATTTTATATAATTTTTGTTATTGTTGCTGCAATAACATGTGGTTGTTGTCTTTTGTACTGCTATGTACAATATTTTCAGGGGTCTGTTATTGTTATTGTTATTCGTATGGTCTGTCTGTCTGTCGGTCGATCGCTCGATGTACATATTTACTGGTTGTTGTGTGCTGGTTATCCAAACAATATTGTTTGTTGATTTATTTGTTCTTGACTTTGATTTGTTTTAATTAAAGATTTCTCTTTTGGTTTGTTATTTGAAAGATAACAGGAATAAATACAAATAATAAACATTTTGTATTAGATATATGTTTTTTTTTCTTTTTAAGTGAAAAAATTAATTAATGCAATACAAAAGTGACTTAGAAAACAAAGCCTAAACCATGAGTTTCTAATTCCCACAGTGTTTTTGATTCTAACCATAATTAGTTAGTTCGAATAAGCATGAAGCAAATTCCAGAGAGATTGTAATGAATGCCGAAAGATATGTTTTATTATTTTTTTAATTTCAACTTTCATTTCTATACCCTAAACAACCCTAAACCACCAAATAACAATTTTTTGCTGATGTTTGTAACTACCAAAAATATTGGCCCTAGACACAGCGATGTTAACTTTTTCCAAGTAAAAAGCAAAAACAGTACCCCAAGAAGCACTGAGAGGCGCCAAATTACAATGAAACGAAAACCGGTAAAAAGCGCTATTTTTATGCGTATTATTATTAATTTTAATTAATTTATTATTATTAATTTTTTTTCACATTTGAGATCACTTATATCAATATCAAAGATATATCTATGGTTTTCTAGAATAACCGCGTATGTCATAAAATCAAAATGTTCAGGAGAGCCAAAAAACGTTGTATTTGAAATTGTGGGCTCGATATAATGTTTTTAGAATTTTTTATTTAACAGTCCTGTAGATATGGGCAATAAATACTTTATATAAAATTTTGTGTCAAAAATCTTAAGAGGAATAGATCCTAGAGAAGGACGAAAAACAATATGTAAATTACACTTAAAGTGTGTGCAGACAAAACAACTTATGTCGACAAATGTCGTTTTCTTTGAACAAGAAAACTACCAGTGCAACTACCCATTTCGACATAAGTTGTTGTTGCTTGAAAAATTGATTTTTTTGTTCGTCAACAAAAAGTTAACGGGACTTAGGTTGAGAATATAACAACGTATCAAGAATAATAGTGACAACAAATAACAGAAATAAACACACAAGTTTTTATAAGTGGTTATAAACTGAAAAATAATCCAAAATTATTTTGCATGTTTTTTTTTCATTAATAACAACATATGTCGCTATGTGTCGGCGATCAAACGTATGTTGACATACGTCGTTAGTGCTGCAAATTAATTTAATAAACATGTAAGTTACGTCGTTATTTAAAGAAAAAACTCAGAAATGGTCAATATTTAAAACAAAAATTAAACACATGTAAAGAGCGTTAAAAATTAATATATTTGGCATCGTTAACTCAAAACTGACAAAAATAGACATACGCGCTTATTCCAGAAAACCACAGATATAAAGTACGTGGAAATAGATTTTTTAGATTTTTCCAATAAAAATGTATGATTTCTTGACTCATCCTCAGGTCATAGTATTGTTTTTATGAACAATTTAAATATTGTATGTTAGAAGTAGAAACATTTGAGGAATTTTTTATTTACAACAACATCTATAATATATAATATTTGCGTATTTCCTTTTAGCCTTTTTGCAGATTTACAGATTTTTAAATTTTTTCCTTTATTTTGAGTAAATTACATTTAAAGTTGCTACTAACAATTACGTAAAATTACACATATAATATGTGTGTTTCATTAAATTTGCTAATGTGTTTGTTAATGAGTTTGTTATCTTCATTCACAATAATAATAAAGCAAAACCGTTTTAGTTTGTGAATTGGCTAAGTTGAAAAATAAAGTTGCCTAGAAATTGCACTCGAATTTCGAGCGCTGGAATCTGCTAGTTTTATTAAACAGGCCATAGATTTATTATATATTCTAATAAACACATATTATTATTTTAAACATATTTAAACTTTACCACAAGATATTTTTGTGCGAAAAACGCTAAAACTTTTTACAGCTGTAATATCAATATCCTCGTATTCATTTTATATAAAAACAAGAACACACAATAACAGGCAACAGTCTGCTTTTACAACTAGCCAGCAACAACAACAGAGACTCAATTAAAATATACTTCAATAAGATTTTGCTAACAATGTTATTTTTAAACTCTTTTCTTAATATTTTTAAGAAAAAAACACTTCACCTTTATTAATTTTTAATAGCTTTACACTTTTTTGAAGATTTATCTTTAATGTATTCAATAATTTGAGTATTTTTATTAAACTACTCGAAAGCCATTAAATAGACGTACTAATAACCGGAAAATTTGTACACAACTTACGGAAAATGTTAATATTAACTAGCAGATTCCAGCACTCGAAATTCGAGTGTAAATTCTAGGAAATTTGGTTTTTTTCATTTAATAAAGACCCAAAAGTATGCTTCACAATTCAACTTATTTTAAATGAAGAAAACAAACTCAACACATTAACACAAACACATAAACAAATTTAATAAACGTACACATATCATATGTTATGCTATGTATTTATTAGTAGCAACTCTAAACGATCATAACTCCAAAAATATATTCCAGACGATGAAAATCTGTAAATCTGGGTAACAGCTAAAAATAAATACCTTTCAAATGATAAATTTTTTGTCAAAATCGGGGTAAAACTCTGAAACTTACATCGGTCGCAAGACATCGCCTTGCCTATTAATATTATAAATAGGCTAGGCGATTTCTTGTGACCGATGTTTTGCTCTACCATTTTATCCCGATTTTGACCAAACGTATATTGTTTGAAAGGTATTTCTTTTTAGCCGTTTTGCAGATTTACAGATTTTTCAATTTTTCCTTTATTTTAGTAAATTGCATTTAAAGATGCTACTAACACATACATAAAATTATACATATGCTATGTGTGTGATTATTAAATTTGTTAATGTGTTTGTTAATGAGTTTGTTATCTTCATTCATTGCCTAGAACTTGTACTCTAATTTCAAGCGCTAGAATCTGCTAGTTAATAATAAGGTTTTATATTTATATTTTTCTATATAACGCTCCATCTAAAATAAAAATAACTATTTATCCTTAAAAATTGTCTAATAAATTTCAAAGAAAATATAAACAGGTTTTTATTTTAATATTCCGATACTTCAAATGAACATTTGTAAAAAAAAAAAGTATGATCATCCATATTTTGGTTTAATATTTGAAGAAGACGGGTAAATGCTTTTGCTTTTCTTCTTAACCGGGGGCCATAATTCTTCAACTGGGAGAAAGAAAAATTATTCTTAACTTTTTATTTTGGGAAATAAAAAAATGATTTCGATCGAAAAATTTCGATAACGAATGCGGTGATTTGGCCCCTGATCAAATTTGACAATTTTATTTTACCTAAACTGCAGTATTGAAAACACGCTAAAAGGCACTTAAATTAAAAACTTAAAGTGCCAATTAAACTCTTTAAAAAAAAAGACGCTGCCTAGACCCATCTTTTGTTATACCAATCGACTAAGAATCATTTTAGCGTGTCGATACAAATGACCCTATGAGAGTGACTAAAATCGCCTTAAAATCGAGATTATCATATAGATCTTGGTCAAATTTTGCTTCTGTATGTGTTTTACAAACACACACTATGTGTGCCCATTTGTAGTTACAGTCCTTTTATAAAGTGGTTTCCCGATATTAATTTAAATCTATGGACAAAAAAATATAACATAGATTTTTCTCATATATTGTTTGGTTTTTGCGATAAGTAAGTGAACTAAATATGGTTATCGGGTTATTTTACAACCTACCCTCAAATAAAAATGGCATCCGGCGGAATACAATGCCATTTTTCTATATCGAATTAATTCTAACTAACAAATTCCAGCCCTCGAAATTCGAGTGCAAATTCTAGGAAATTTTATTTTTCATTAAATAAAGACCCTAAAAGTATGCTAATCAATTACAGCCAATTTGCAAATCAACACAAAAAACAAACTCATTTTTATTACAAGCACATTAACAAATTTAATAAAACACACATAGCATATGTATAATTTTATGTAAGTGTTCGTAGCAACTTTAAGTGCAATTTACTCAAAATAAAGGACAAAATTTAAAAATCTGTAAATCTGCAAAACGGCCAAAAAGAAATACCTTTCAAATAATATACGTTTGGTCAAAATCGGGATAAAACGGTAGAATAAAACATCGGTCATCGCTTAGCCTATTAATATTATAGCTTCTAATTCTATATCGAATTAATTGGATCTAACGATCTAAACTCATGGTATGGGTATCTTAAAGTCTCTCTTGCTACTCCTATACTGGAGCCTATTTTTCCATATAGGACTCTCTACTGGGCGTCATATGGGATCTTCTAAGCTGAGTATGCATGCGATACGACTTCTTATCAGCTGTCTTGCGAGCGCATTTGGGTGTCTGTGTAGCCTGAAAGGTATTTTTTCGAATTTTTTAATTTTACTAACACATTTGATGGTCTTTATGTAAATTCTCATTTTTCATGTGCCATTTCTCAAAGTTGGATACCATAAGTCCATATTGAGTTATTATGTCTTTATACAGAATGACCTTACCATAGAGGTTAAGATTTTAATGCGTACATATTAATCAGACCAATTTGCTTACTAAAAGTTTTATTTGAACCCTCGATAGAACATGAAATTTTGAAAAATAACATAAAAAAATTAAATTTAAATAAAAAAAAATTTTTTTTCGAAACCCAAAATTTATCGATTCTTCGTCGGTCGCAGGAATTGGGGTTCTGTCCGTCCAGTACGTGGAAAATTTTGCGCAAAGATTTTGGCTTATACCCGTATGAGATCCAGCAGGTGCAGGAATTAAACCAACGAGACCATTATATGCGTTGTTCTTTTGTAATTGGGCTCCGGAGCAGTTGGAAACTGACCCGATGTTTTATCGCAAAATCGTGTTTAATTAGGTACATTTTTGGCTTAACTGGTTTGTTAATAAAAAAAATTGTCGCTATGGGGTGAGACCAATGCATTACCGACCCTATAGACTCCATTACATTCAGCAAAATGCACCGGTTGAAGCGCATCGGACCATATTTCTTCAAAACTGAAGCCGGAGCTCGCGTTACGATCATAAGAGATCATTGCCGCTCCATGATCAATGATTTTTATACCCTATAGCACTATGTGGTTGGGGTATAATGACTGTGCTGCTGTCTGTAACTACCAAAAATATTTGACCTAGACCCATGTTTTATTATACCGATCGACTCAGAATCACTTTCTTGCCATAAGATACACATTATCATACAGATCTTAGTCAAATTGAGTTTGTATGTTTTTATTACCTATAATATTAATAGGCTACGCGATTTCTTGTGTCCGATGTTTTGTTATATCGTTTTATCCCGATTTTGACAAAGCGTATACATTTGAAAGGTATTTCTTTTTAGCCGTTTTGCAGATTTACAAATTTTTAAATTTTTTCCTTTATTTTGAATAAATTGCATTTAAAGTTGCTACTAACACATACATAAAATTACAAATATGATATGTGTGTTTTATTAAATTTGTTAATGTGTTTGTTAATGAGTTGTTATCTTCATTCACAATAATAATAAACCATAAAAGTGTTGGTTTGTGAATTGGTTAAGTTGAAAAAAAAAAAACTGCCTAGAAATTGCACTCGAATTTCGAGAGCTGGAATCTGCTAGTATCCATTAATCAGTAGTCCAAAAATAATCCCTATAGGACAATTCTCAGTTATAGCCCCAATGTGAAGTTGATTCCTGATCTTCACTTAAATCTATCAAAAAACAAAAATATTGCACAGATTTTTTTCAAACTTGGTTTTTATATATTTTTTCAAAATATAAGTGACTTTACCAAATATGGTCAGGGTCGGCCCATTTTTCGACCTAGTCCCCTTAGATATATAGCACCCGGTATGAACTTTTTCATATCTGCAGTCAAAAAAAATTAATATGCCACTCAAATTTGGTTTATGCTTATTTTCTATATCCAATTAGTTGGACCGAAGAGATAGTCTCTAAACCATGGTATAGGGTATCGTATAGTCGGTCTAGACCGGTATAGACCGACTGTAATTTTTCTTACTTGTTTGTTTTCAAATATGTATCACATTGATGTGGTTTCAACAGAATGGCGCTACGTGTCATACGGCGGCGACTGCCACCATCGACTTATTGAAATCAAAATTTGGCGAAACGTTGATTTCGAGAAATGGACCTGTCAATTGACCTCCAAGGTCGTGCGATTTGACACCTTTCTTTTATTTTCTGTGGGGCTAAGTGATGTCATTGGCTTATGTTGGTAAAATAGCAACAACTGACTCCTTGGAGGCCAACATTGTTCGTGTTATTCGTGACATACGACCAGCAATGCTCGAAAAAGTTGCCCAAAATTGGACATCTCGAAAGGGCTTCGCCAAGAACAGCCGCGATGGCCGAAATCATTTTCAAATGTTAATGCCATATATAGATCTTTCGAATAAAAAATATTTTGTGATTAAGGTTAAATTTTATGTGATATTTCTTACAATTTCAAGTTCTATCAGGCTTAAAAAAACGCCCTTTATGTGACCTGAGTTTATTTTTAACGCGAGTGCTTGAAAAAATTTAAAGGGGATTTAGTCAGATCAAACGTTTTTCAGTGTTTATTGATGTTCCATTAATAATTTTTGAAATAACAAAGTCTATAAGATCTGGAATTTTTCAAGGGTCAATATACTGGTTGTCATAGAGTTACGAAGTTCAATTTATTAATTCGATCAATTAGTGTCTGAATACGGGATTTAGTTTTTAATATAGTCTCCACAAGCCAGGAATAAATCTCCTATAGTATTAAAGAATTCCTCGAACTGGGCCTTAGTTACTAAAATTTGTGGCGCTTTTATCGTTAAGTTATTGCCGGAAGTTTCCGCTAAAATGTTTCCTTTAAAAAACTTATGTATTTCTATTCATATTTATAAAAAACAATTATAAAATACATATTTTATATACTGTTTTACTTGTAAAATTTGCTCTTCTTTATATTCTAAAGCTTGTTGCAGTTTAAAATATAGTATAGCACGTTTTATGATCTGGCTTGGTAGTTAACATTTTTATAAATTAATAACTCTATTCAATTTTATATTTAAATAAATGTTATAATTTAAAATTTCCTTTTTTTCGTTTTGCTAAATATGGTAAAAACATCGAGGAATTAAAAATGTTAACGCGAAACATTCGTTGTGTTCATGCAAATGGCTGAATAAATGTATTTCTATGCATATGTCAGTCAATATTGTTATTATTTTCAGTCAAGTTCAATACGTTTTGAAAATAAACAATAATAATTGCAATCTGTTTGTTGTTGTCTGTTTGTGTATTTGTTTATTTACGTTTATAGGTGACTCACTAATTTTGATTTTTACATTTATTTCCGGTTTTATTGGACATGGTTGTAAGTTGAATATGAACATTGGTTTGAAATGGGGGGTAAAAATTCAGAAGTAATAAATAATATGGATATGGTTGATATTTTGTTCGTAAAAGAAATCGATAATCAGTCCGGGAAATGACCTAGGGGTTTATATATTGAAGATAAGGATGCTTTAGTAAATAGATCATCACAAAAGTAAATCGCTTAAAAAAAAGCGATACATCAAAAGCAAGTAGTATAAAAATTTTATCGCAAACTAATTTCCTCAATCGTCCCGCTAATTTTGTTTCAATTGGCTTTGCAGGCATTTAAGTTTCATTTACAACCACTGTGCGTTGTTTGCAAATCGGAGTATTTAACAATTGCAAACATTTGTTAATTGTATCGTGTTTTTCATTGTACGTATATATATGTAAATAAATGTCGATTATCATTTAGCATATTTTAAGCTTATTGTCTATAACATAAAAATTGTCTGATTCATTATATTCCGTAAAAGTTAAATTTGCCAGAAATTAATGATTATTTTGTGCTAATTTCATTTAAACCTGACAACTAGTAACAAATAATTTAAGACATGTACGTATGACAACTCTGTTTAACTAGTTAGTTGAAATGCGCACAAGGTGCCCGCTGAAAAAAATTAATTTAATTTACGCGATATATTTATTGAAAATTTATTTGTTTTAAAAATTATTTTGTGATTTTACGTTTTTGCGATTTGGAATTTTTCTCTTTTGCGATATAGCGTTTTTGCAATTTTGCGTATTAGCGATTTTGAGATTTTACGATTAACGTTTTTACAAATTAGCGTTTTTTGCTTCTGCTTTTTCTTGATTTTGAGACTTTGCGATTTAGCGTTTTTGCGATTTTCGGCTCTCGACTTAGCTTTTTTTCGATTTTAAGTGTTCCAGATTTTGAGATTTTGCGCTTTTCCGATTTTCGGATCCCGCGATTTTGCAACTTAGCGTTTTTCGATTTTACGTTTTCGCAATTTTAAATTAGCGTTTTTACGATTCGACGTTTTTGTGATTGAGCGTTTTTGCGATTTTTCGTTTTCTTCATTTTGAGATTTTGCGATTTAGCGCTTTTGTGATTTTAAGATCCCCCGATCGTGCGAATTAGCGTTTTTGTGATTTTATGTTTTCGCAATTTTAGATTTAGCGATTTTATGATTTAAGGTTTTTACGGTTTAGCGTTTTTGCGATTTTTAATTTTCGCAGTTTTGCGATTTTCGGTTTCCACGATTTTTAAATTTTATGCTTTTGCGATTTAGCGTTTTTGAGATTTTATTGTTTTTCGAATTAACGTTTTTGAGATACTACTTTTTTGCGATTTTTTGTTTTTGTGTTTTTGTCTTTTTGAGATTTGAAAGTTTTCATTTTTGTGATGTTGCATTTTTGCGATTTTGGCCGTTTGCGTTTTTGCAATTTTGCTTAAATTAAAAAAGGTGATTTCCGTATATTTAAAAAAATAAAATTAAAAATATATATTCGCAGTACAACGTTGAATATTCAGCAAATCAGCGAGTGAGTGGTGAGCGTAACAATATATTAAAATTGTAAATATAAATAATTCGCTAAATATTTTTTATTCGGACCTGGCATGTGTAAAAGCAGCTAATCCACAATTCCGATGGGTTTCAACCATTTTGCGCTTAGTTTTCGATGGCGGAAAAATGATGAAGGGTCAAAATTTAAACCATTTTTCTGCGACACTTTTTCTTTCCAGATCTAAAAATTTTTTTATACCCCGTCAAAATTTAAAAATTTTTAAAATGGCAAACTTATATCATTTTCAAGATATAAGTGAAAAATTATTTTTTTTTTTCGATTTGGAAACCCTCTCTATTCTTTTTTTTCGGTTTGTTCTAAGATTTGCTCATTTCTTTTTTTAATGATACCTTTCCAGGTAATTATAATATTATTAATATTCTAAATTACAAAACAAGGTTTATTACTTGTATCGTTTATAATGTAAACTCACTTAAAGTTCCTAGAAATACATAATACAATTAATTAACCCACTTAACTGTGAAGCAATTTATCCAAACAACCCACCTACGGTAACACAGTCACAGACATTAAGTCCTTTTAATTAAATTCCTACAACTAATTAAAATTGTTGAATATTATCAAACCCCAACATACAAATAGCAATTAAAACAAATTATGAGTACACAACATACATAAGTACGAATACAATACACTCTCAAATAAACAGTAAATTGTAAATCCAGTCAACCAAACATCTGAAAACACATTTTAAGCAAAAAAAAAAAAAAAAACAATTGGAAAATGTACAAATTGCTACAAAGTCAAAGTCGAAAAGTGAAATCAATGTCGTTCCACATAAACACAAACATTAAAAAAAAATTTAGCATGGCATGGCATGAAAAGTTCACAAAGGTACACAGATAGAATTTTGGGAACATACAGCTGCAATTGACTTTAAGGTTAAACGGAATGGATACAAACAGAATATTGAGTCAACGAATGAATACAGCATTATATAAGCCGGAAACCTAATTAGAACTACCAGCTACAATCGAGATAAACTGCTAGGAAAAGTTTATTGTTATCAATGTTTTTGGAAGATGGGGCTAAAAATTACTTGGTAGCTTTGTGTAACCCAGCAATATTATTTGTAATCGATTACTAACATAATCTGCTTTAGAAGAACCTACTAGAACAGAGTAAAAAAGTGTATTTATGATTTGCTTTACCCTAACCACTAAAAGTTCGTACAGTTTTATAATAATACATATGATTTTAAAAAAATTAAACAAATGCAATTTGGTTAATATTTTAAAGTTTTTCGACGTTTTGATTAGCTTGTTAGCAAAGATTTAATACATCACCAAAATTTTTTGCGTGCTAAAAATTGCCTCTAAATGCATCCTTGTTTTTGAAAAGTCTCATTATATCTGACTTGTCAAAATTGACCACGAAAAGTTCGTACAATAAAGTTCCGTTATTTTTATTTAGAAGCAAGTTTTCTTTAAAAATTTCTTTCTTTCTGTTAGAACTAAGTAAAATAATCTTATCTAATGTATACATATATATATATATATATATATATATATAATAAAAATTATCCATAAACAAGTAAGAAAATACGATACCTTATATCATGTATAGAAAATAAGCATACACCGAGAGGTAATATTATTAATTTTTTTGCCTTTGAATATGAAAAATTTCATATCGGATGCTATATTTATGAGGGAATTAGGTCGAAAATGGACCGATACTGACCATATTTGGTAAGGTCACTTATTTTTTGCAAAAATACATAAATACCAAATTTGACAGAAATCTGTGTAATATTTTTGTTTTTGGATAGATTTAAGGGAAGATCGCGAAAAATTGTCCTACAGGGTTTATTTTTGGGCTATTGATTAATGGGAGTAATAAACATACATAAACCCAATTTGACCAAGATCTATAAGATAATTTGGATTTTTTGATAATTTAAGTCGATTTCATAGGGGTCATTTGTAGGGTGACTAGGTCTGAACATGCACCGATTTTTACCAATTTCAATTGCGTTCGTCAGATGACATATATGTCACCTGTAGTTTGTTTACAAGGTTAACATGTACACAAAGACGGACGGACAGACATTTCTAAATCAAAAAGTGATTATGAGTCGATCGGTATAATATAGGTCAAATATTTTTGGTAGTCATAGATTTTACTCTGACCACATAGGGGTATAGGGTATAAAAATCATTTCGTTTAATGCGATTCACAAGTAATTCGTCAAATAATTGAATACTAGCAGATTCCAGCGCACGAAATTCGAGTGCAATTTAGCCAATTCACAAACCAACACTTTTATGGTTTATTATTATTGTGAATGAAGATAACAAACTCATTAACAAATACATTCACAAATTTAATAAAACACACATAGCATATGTATAATTTTATGTATGTGTTAGTAGCAACTTTAAATGCAATTTACTTAAAATACAGGAAAAAGTTTTAAAATCTGTAAATCTGCAAAACGGCTAAAAAGAAATACCTTTAGAATAATATATGTTTGGTCAAAATCGGGATAAAACGGTAGAACAAAACATCGGGCACAAGAAATCACCTAGCCTATTAATATTATATATGCAACTGAGGATAACACGAGATTTAAAGAATACTAGCAGATTCCAGCACTCGAAATTCGAGTGCAAATTCTAGCAAATTTTATTTTTTCATATAATAAAGACCCTTAAGGTATGCTTCACAATTCAACTCATTTTAAATGAAGAAAACAAACTCAACATATTAACACAAACACATTAACAAATTTAATAAAGACACACATAGCATTGTATAATTTTATGTATGTGTTAGTAGCAACTTTAAACGATCATAACTCCAAAAAAATATTCTAGACGATGAAAATCTGTAAATCTGGGTACCAGCTAAAAAGAAATACCTTTCAAATGACAAATTTTTTGTCAAAATTGGGTTAAAACTGTGAAATTTACATCGGTCACAAGAAATCGCCTTGCCTATTAATATTATAGATATGTATGAGTAGTTTTTGAAAGTGAGAGTTGCCAGACCTAGTGAAATAATTTGCTTTTCTGAAGCTTTGTTAGATTTGCGGTAACTCTATATTATATAGTATAGAACCATGCTTAAAAGCTTAAAGTTTCTAATTTGACAGTTTTTCTACGAAACAAATACCCCTTGAATTCATTAATACATGGTAACTTGTATATAAAAAATTTTAAATTAGGAAAAATTTAAATGTTTTGAAATAATAAAAGCTTGTAAAAAACTTGTTTCAAACTAAAATATAGTTTGTTATATTGGGAAAGGTAAAATAGTATAGCTCTTTGCTTGGATTCTCATTGCATTGGTTTCACAGCAAATGTATATGGATTTAACTTTTTACCAAGCAAACTACCTACTGCTTCTGGTTACCTATGTAGGTTGGTGACATGACCCGAAACAGCTGTATAACCTGTTAACCTGTCGTGCAGAATATAGATCAATTTTTGAAATAAATCCGCCAATGTTTTTGCTTAATTTTAAAGTAAATACATTTCAAACTCAATCATGAAAATCTGATTAGTTTTTATTAAAATCTATAAGTAGTTATTTAATTTCTTATAAATAATTTGGTACTTTTTTGAAAATGTGCTTATTTAATAGTATTTTTCTTTCATATTGGCGATTTTTTGAATTTTTTTCGGGATAACATTACAAAAAAGTGTGGCAATACCAGACTAACTAATATAAAATTGGTATACAATGATACATACACACTCATTTAGAAAATGCTACAAACACAACGACCACAACAGCAATAACAATCACAGCTATGACACACAAACTCTAAAATTTGGAATAACAACAATAACAAGAACAACAGAAAATTCAAGTTCTTTTACATGTTCATTGAAATCTTGGTATCCATTCAAGGGCTTTAGATGATTTCCGTATGATGTTGCGCCAAGTGATTTTCACAGACGGACAGATGGACATCGCTGTATCATTTTGTTTGTTTCTAATTATTACGAACTTATAAATACCCTACGCACACTAGTGTGGAGTGTATACCAAATTAAAGGGTAGTATACTTTTTTGGTTCAGCTAGTTTATTAAAAACTAGCAGATTCCTGCGCTCGAAATTCGAGTACAATTTTTAGGCAGCTTTATTTTTCAACTTAGCCAATTCACAAACCAAAAATTTTAACAAACACATTAACAAATTTAATAAAACACACATAGCATTGTATTATTTTATGTATGTGTTAGTAGCAACTTTAAATGCAATTTACTCAAAATAAAGGAAAAAATTTAAAAATCTGTAAATCTGTAAAACGGGTAAAAAGAAATACCTTTCAAATAATATATGTTTGGTCAAAATCTGGATAAAACGGTAGAACAAAACATCGGTCACAAGAAATCGCCTAGTCTATTAGTATTATAGATAAGTTAAAAATATTGCATCAAATTTTTAATTTTTGATCTCTTATTAATAAAGTTGCAAAACGACATTTTAAATTTCATTCAGAAATGGTTAGTTTAGGTTAGATGATTATGTACGTATAAATAGTCAATTCCTACAGCTCTGACTGTATCGCCTGTCGTTCACATTGTGCTCTGTTGCTGAAGAACACAATAAGAATCACTTTATGTGTTTGTATGTACATTGTTATATTCTGAAGATGCTTCTTAAAAGCAGTAATAAACGCAATAATAAAATCTATAAAATATGAGCATATTAGGTTTTATGTCGTATTAGAGTGTGCATTAAGTATCAGTCTTTAAAGTTAGTGAGAGCGAACGACACTAGCGAAACAACACTATGAATTGCAAAATCCTACGAGCAAAAATTATAGCTACTAGATTGCATTTTACTGCATAAAATTTTATTGCAGAATTTAAGGTCTGTTAGAGATAATGTATTTGAAAGATAATATTATTAGGTGTAATTGTGTTCTAATGAAGTCGTTCTGATATCATTTTACCAATATGTAAATGGAACTTCTCTTTAAGTAAATATTATGCCACACAGTTGCTCATTTGATGATGGGGCGGTAAATGTTGAAGGAGGTTACAAATTTAAGTGCGGTTTTTGATGTGTAAACATCTATACGCGCAAGGGTGTAAATTCCTATTTCCCAATACAATCACAAAAACAGCGTAACATGTGAGCCGTAAGACAAAATCGGTGTGATTTATGATGTATTGGTGTAAAAATTATGATATTTAATAACCTGTTTGAAAATAAAAATGAAAAATAAAAAATGAAAAATGAAAACTAAAAAATAAAAAATGAAAAATAAAAAATGAAAAATGAAAAATGAAAAATGAAAAATAAAAAATGAAAACGAAAAACTAAGACGAAAAATGAAAAATAAAAAATTAAAACTGAAAAATAAAAAAAAAAAAATTAAAAATTAAAAAAAATTAAAAATAAAAAATTAACAAGTAAGAAATTATAGTCGGTCTAGACCGACTATGCGATACCCTATACCATGGGTTAGAGAACCTATCTCTTTCGTCCAACTAATTCGATATAGAAAATAAGCATAAACCAAATTTGAGTGGAATTGTTATTAATTTTTTTGGCTGCAGATATGAAAAATAATGCTATATTTATATGGGGACTATTTGGTAAAGTCACTTATAGTTTGAAAAAATATATTCAAACCAAATTTGAGAATGTGCAATATTTTTGTTTTTTGATAGAATTAGGTGAAGATCGGGAAGCAGCTCTATATGGAGCCTATGACTAAGAATTTTCCTATAGGTATTATTTTTGGACTACTGATTAGTGGGTGTAATAAACACACACAAACCCAATTTGACAGAGATCTATATGATTATTTGGATCTTATGGTAATTTATGTCGATTTCATAGGGCTCATTTGTATGGGGACTAGGCCTCAACATGGACCGAATTTCACCAATTTAAATCCTATCGCGGATAAATGCTTACATACCAAATTTCATCAAAATATATTCATATTTGCGGCCTGTCATTTGATTACAAGGTTTACGTGGACACACAGACGGACAGACGGACGGACGGACAGACATCGCTAAATCGACTCAGAAAGTGATTCTGAGTCGATCGGTATAATAAAAGATGGGTCTAGGTCAAATATTTTTGGTAGTTATTATACCCAAACCACGTAGTGGTATAGGGTATAAAAATGAAAAATAAAAAATTAAAAAATTGAAAATGAAAAACGAAAAATTAAAAATTAAAACTGAAACATAAAAAATTAAAAATAAAAAGTGAAAAATAAAAAATGAAAAATGAAAAATAAAAAATTAGAATTGAAAACTAAGAAATGAAAAATGAAAAACAAAAAATAAAAAATTAAAAATTAAAATTGAAAAATAAGAAATGAAAAACAAAAAATGAAAAATAAAAAATTAAAAATGAAAAATTAACATTGACAAATAAGAAATAAAAAATGAAAAATGAAAAATAAAAAATTAAAATTGAAAACTAAGAAATGAAAAATGAAAAACAAAAAATGAAAAATAAAAAATTAAAAATTAAAATTGAAAAATAAAAAATAAAAAATTAAAAGTAAAAAATGAAAATTTAAAATTGAAAAATAAGAAATGAAAAATGGAAAATAAAAAATGAAAAATAAAAAATTTTAAATAAAAAATGAGAAATAAAAATGAAAAATAAAAAATAAAAAATTAAAATTGAAAACTAAGAAATGAAAAATGAAAAACAAAAAATGTAGAATAAAAAATTAAAAATTAAAATTGAAAAATTAAAAATTAAAATTGAAATATAAGAAATGAATAATGAAAAATAAAAAATTAAAATTGAAAAATGAAAAATAAAAAATTAAAAATTAAAATTGAAAAATAAGAAATGAAAAATGAAAAACAAAAAATGAAAAATTTAAAATAAAAAATTAAAAATTAAAATTAAAAATTAAAATTGAAAAATAAGAAATGTATAATGAAAAACAAAAAAATGAAAAAATAAAAAATAAAAATTAAAATTGAAAAATTAAAAATTAAAATTGCAAAATAAGAAATGAAAAACAAAAAATGAAAAATGAAAAATAAAAAATTAAAATTGAAAACTAAGAAACGAAAAATGAAAAACAAAAAATGAAAAATAAAAAATAAAAAATTAAAATTGAAAAATAAGAAATGAAAAATAAAAAATAAAAAATTAAAATTGAAAAATAAGAAATGAAAAATGAAAAACAAAAAATTAAAAATAAAAAATTTTAAATAAAAAAATTAAAAATAAAAAATGAAAAACGAAAAATTAAATATGAAAAATAATAAACGAAAAATTAACAATTAACCGATTGGAGAGCCCCTGCAGTTGATTCCTATAAGTGATACATAGATGACGCTTTCTATTTGATTTTAAAAAAGTGCCTTAAAAAATCTTTAATTACTAGATGTTTACATATCTCTCCTATGATCAGAGTCACCTGATTTTTTATTTACGAATCGACTTAATCTTGGAAATCAAAAAATGAATTAAAAAAATAAATAAAAAACAAAGTACGAACTTTGTCGATATTTGAAGAATCCATCACTGTACCTATAATATAAGTTCAGATATATATCTATATTCCTGATGCTTATAAGAATCCACTTCGCTTCTTATAGTGATGACCGTCTATAAAAATTACGATCACGCCCTTAATAGGTCCCGACGCTTTTACATTTTGCAATATGAAATGTAATAGCGTAGTGAAGCATTTTTATTAGGTTCAATCATCGTTACACATTAAAAATATTCCTGAAGATCGCATCCAAAGGATAGCGAAATATTGAATAAAAACAAAAATATTGGTCTTAAACTTACTTTTATCATTTAATAAGAACGGTCGAAGAAACACTAATATTTATTATTTTTTATTTATTTTTCATATCATATCATACTATTTTTCAACATATCACGTCCATTTTCATGTGGCCGAAAATAACTTGGATTCGACGGTGATACCTGAGACTTCTTCTATACACAATGTTTAACAGAAAATGATATACCATTTGATGCTACAAATCTAGCATATTTTATAATTGCAGTAACTCGGTGGTTCTCAGGAAAAAAAAACAACTGGTACATTAAGCGTAGTCAAAAGTTATCCGTCGAGAATGTGTTTGAGATATTTTATATATTTATATTATAAATTTATATTTATAAATTTATAAATATAAAATAAATAAATTAACCATAAAATTATTTAAAAGTGCAGTTTCAATTACTCCAGTTATACGTTAGGTACTCCCAATAAATAGTTGGAACCATCAATAAATAATATTAAAATTCTATTTTATACACTTAATTCAACAATTCATACAATCGAATTTATTTAAAACATCAGTTCCTTTAATAATGTGATAGCACATGGGACTATCAAAATTCGGTTGCCACAACGAATCCGTTTTCTGTGTATATTTTGGTTAAAAGTAAATTTTTTCGAAGCACATGCAATTTTTCTCATGGCTATATCTCGGTAAGCAATTGGAATTTTGTTTTCCTGTCTTCGGTACAACTATAGCTATAGACTAGGAGAAAAAAATCATGTAAGTCCGACCACAGGGGAGATATGTAAACATTAAAGATTTTTTATGGCATTTTTTTAAAATCAAACACAAAGCGTCATCTATATATCACTTATAGCAATCAACTGCAGGGACTGTGCTAATATAAAAAAATATTTATTATTATTTATTATTTCAACCGGCTAATTTCTAATTTTTCGTGATTTATTTTTCATTTTTCGTTTTTCATTTTTTATTTTTAATTTTTTAATTCTTCGTTTTTCATTTTTCGTTTTTCATTTTTCATTTTTAATTTTTTTTAGTTTTTTATTTTTCATTTTTTATTTCTCATTTTTCATTTTTAAAATTTTTATTTTTCATTGTACATTTTTCACTTTTCATTTTTTATTTCTCATTTTTTATTTTTCATTTTTTACTTTTCATTTTTCATTTTGAGTTTCTTATTTTTCATTATTTATTTTTCATTTTTCGTTTATCATTTTTTATTTTTAATTTTTTATTTTTCATTTTTTATTTTCTATTTTTAATTTTTCATTTTTTATTTTTCATTTTTAATTATTCGTTTTCAATTTTTAATTTTTTATAGTTTTAATTTTTATAGTTTTAATTTTTTAATTTTTTATTTTTAATTTTTTATTTCTCATTTCTCATATTTCTCATTTTTCATTTTTTAAATTTTTATTTTTCATTTTACATTTTTCACTTTTCATTTTTTATTTTTCATTTTTACTTTTCATTTTTCATTTTTAGTTTCTTATTTTTCATTTTTTATTTTCCATTTTTCGTTTATCATTTTTTATTTTTCATTTTTTATTTTCTATTTTTAATTTTTAAATTTTTATTTTTCATTTTTAATTATTCGTTTTCAATTTTTAATTTTTTATAGTTTTAATTTTTATAGTTTCAATTTTTTAATTTTTTATTTTTAATTTTTTATTTCTCATTTCTCATATTTCTCATTTTTCATTTTTTAAATTTTTATTTTTCATTTTACATTTTTCACTTTTCATTTTTTATTTCTCATTTTTTATTTTTCATTTCTTACTTTTCATTTTTCATTTTTAGTTTCTTATTTTTCATTTTTTATTTTTCATTTTTCGTTTATCATTTATTATTTTTAATTTTTTATTTTTCATTTTTTATTTTCTATTTTTAATTTTTCATTTTTTATTTTTCATTTTTAATTATTCGTTTTCAATTTTTCATTTTTTATAGTTTTAATTTTTATAGTTTCAATTTTTTAGTTTTTTATTTTTCATTTTTCATTTCTCATTTTTAATTTTTTAATTTTTTATTTTTCATTTTACATTTTTCATTTTTCATTTTTTATTTCTCATTTTTTATTTTTAATTTTTTACTTTTCATTTTTCATTTTTAGTTTCTTATTTTTCATTTTTCGTTTTTCATTTTTTATTGTTAATTTTTTCATTTTTCGTTTTTGATTTTTCATTTTTCATTTTTTATATTTCTGTTTTTCATTTTTAATTTTTAATTTTTTATTTCTCATTTTTCACTTTTAAATTTTTTATTTTTCATTTTACATTTTCACTTTTCATTTTTTACTTTTCATTTTTCATTTTTTATTTTTCATTTTTTATTTTTCATTTTTCGATTTTCTTTTTTAGTTTTTTTATTTTTCATTTTTTATTTTTCATTTTTCGTTTTTCATTATTTATTTTTAATTTTATATTTTCTATTTGTAATTTTTTATTTTCGATTTTTCATTCTTAATTTTTTATTTTTCATTTTTTATTTTTCATTTTTTATTTTTCATTTTTAATTATTCGTTTTCAATTTTTCATTTTTCATTTTTTTATAAAAATAAGAATTTGGTGATCTTGGTGAAGCTTGTGAAGTTGGTACTCTTGGTTTTTTCGTTGGTGGTCCCTGATCGGAATCAGCATTACCATGAGCTTGATAGCATATTGCATCTTCTTATTGGGATACAAACTGTTGCACGCAATGCATCAAACTTTTTTTTCTTTGTATCGCTTTCCTTTGGGCATATTGAAGCATTAATGTTTTTGCTGTTCAATTGTTATTCTCTCAAAACAATGTGTTATTGGCTTATCACATTAATGACAGCATGCGGCTACATGACATTTGTACTGACTGCTTTATTTATATGCACTTGCAACAACGCCATCTATGGAAAATTGCAGATAGTTGACAAACTAAAATCTCGAATTTTCGATGTAAAATATAGCTGGAAGATGGGAAAAAGTATTTTGCAGTATTATAGTGTTCTGAAGAGTTATGAATTATTTTATACAATGGTGCAAAAATACATTTTGAGGCAATTTTCGGTTTAGTTTGTTTTACACTATAGTTTTAGTCAAAATAAATATTACGTCATAAAATCCAAAACTAGCGAAATCCAAATGTTGTTAGTTTCGAAAAGTACTTCGAAAACCGGACACGAGAATAAGTTTGCATTTTTAGTGTTGCACTGTGTTATTCAGTTCCGCAAGATGTCATGAAATAAACCACTTAAGTTGGCCACCCTGTGCAAAAAAAGGTTATTGTTGTTGTTTTCTTTGTTGTTTTCTTTAAGATGTACGTTAGAAATAAACAATTAAGATGATGAAACAATTTATTTGAATGGTTTTCATTTCAGCTCTCCATCGTACTCGTAAGTAGTACTCGTTCGTATTGTGTAATCTTGTAATCTTGTTTTCTTAATTAATCTGTTAGACAAATGTTTGACAAATATGAGAACAAATGTGATTTGCAGCATTAGTTATTTTAATTGGTCGAGGTTTTGTTTTGAATTTGTATTCAAATGGAGGATACTAAACTGTTTAAACATATGCAGTGGAATTATCTTATAGCGAACAGTGGTTATAACGAACTTTTTGCTTATGTTGCGACTTTTTAGTAATACGAACTAAATGCTCCCCGGTGCCGCTGAGTTTGTTATAATCGTACTGTGCGTGACTAAGGCAAAGTAAATCTTTTTTTCACGGCAAGTGTATGTACCAAGTTTCAGATCGATCGGATGAGGGAAATGACATTTAGATTACTGTGCGTGACTACCCCAAAATTAATCTGTAGTCACAACAAGACTATGGGCCAAATTTCAGATCAATTGGGTAAGGGGGAATGGGGTTGCCCCACGACAGACAGAGAGATCGAGTTAAAAGAAAAATTAAAAATTATTTGAAACTTTCTCGAGCTCAATTCTACTTTATATTTTGGTACAGTTGTGGTACAGTGCGAAAGATAAAAATTTTATAGAATTTTGAGCAGTAATCTCATCTGGTGGTATATGTTTTTAGAATAAATCTCAACAACTCCTTCAAAATTTGGGAACTTTGAACTAAGGAATACCCATGAGAAAATTTTCTATTAAAAACCCCAAAAGTTTTAATACCATTTTCTTTCCAACAATTAATGAGAATTTGAAGATTTCTTCATTACAAAAGGAACTCAGATTCAGTGGTTATTCTTGCAAAAAAATAAAAAAGAATGTCAAATTATAGAAACTTCTGCCACTATAAACCACTTAGAATCGAAAGAATTGTTTCTAAAAACTTTAAAATGTCTTGTAATCAAATTATGACTTGTTGTAATTAAGACAAAAAAAAAGCTCAAGTTTACCGCAAAATAAAAGAAAATAACATAAAAAAACAAACATTACCTAATTTTGGTTAGTGTCAATAAACTTTTCATACAGTTCTTGTTTTTTCTCTTTTCTGCACTCATTTGAAGATCAGCTGTCCTTAACCGTTATTTTTGATGCGTTTGTTATTTTCCTTAATTCTATAACTCGGTGATAAGTTTTTGTTTTGGTACAAGCAGCATTTATTGAGAAATTACAGAGAATGATTGTCATACAATGTAATTCAGTTGATTTATTACAATCGCCATTTGGGAGAGAGGGTAAAAAGAGTTGCCAGAAATGTTTTAAGTGACACAAAAAGTGACTAAAAAAATTAATAGCAATTTATGAAAAAATATTTTATGAATATAAAAGCGTTTGATAACCCCCAATCCCTTATTTGTTGTAAAACATTTGAGGAAAATAATTGAAAGTTTTGTAAACGACATTTTCATTATTTTCATAAGTATAGTAACTAGCAGATTCCAGCCCTCGAAATTCGAACGCAAATTCTAGGAAATTTTATTTTTTCATTAAATAAAGACCCTAAAAGTATGCTAATCAATTATAGCCAATTCACAAATCAACACAAAAAACAAACTCATTTTTATTACAAACACATTAACAAATTTAATAAACACACACATAGCATTGTATAATTTTATGTATGTGTTAGTAGCAACTTTAAACGCAATTTACTCAAAATAAAGGAAAAAATTTAAAAATCTGTAAATCTGCAAATCGGCTAAAAATAAATACCTTTCAAATAATATACGTTTGGTCAAAATCGGGATAAACCGGTAGAACAAAACATCAGACACAAGAAATCGCCTAGCCTATTAATAAGTATATATTAATAAATTTAATTAAATAAAACTGTCACGAAAACATGAATATTGAAAAATTTATAATACAAGATCAATAAAAATCTTTAATAGAATTATTAAAAAACGCGTTTATTTCATACAAAAGTTGAAATGTTTTTTTAAATTGATTTTCTACAATTTTTTTTAAACAAGATAACACAAAAATCCAAAATATTAAAGATATTTTATTAATATGTAAAAACAATGAAATTATTAATATTGATTGAAAAAATCTACAACTTTTTGTTTGTTATAGAATGAAAGTTGGCTTTTCAAACATTGAATTTAAGTTCAATCTTTATTTCTTTAAAACAGTTTTATATAGCAGTTTCATATTTTCAATAAAAAGATAAATTCATACAGATACAAACACTGCTATTAACCCATTGAACATTCCTAACAGTGCAATTCTCATTTTTTCACCAACACAACTACATTTTTGTTTTTGATCTGAGGGAAAATCGTCGCATTCGATATCGAGTAAAATCAATCGAAATTCAATATTTTGGTTTGTTATTTAAAGAAGACGGACGATCGTCAGACCTCGTTTCACTTTTACCATTAACTATGGACCATAACTCGTTAGCTGTAACAGAGTAAAATTCCTCTATTTTATTTTATTCCGATATAAACAAGTAAGAAAATTATAGTCGGTCTAGACCGACTATATGATACCCTATACCATGCGTTTAGAGACCCTATCTCATAGGCCCAACTAACTGGACATAGAAAATAACCATAAACCAAATTTGAGTGGGATTTTTATTAATTTTTTTGGCTGCAGATATGAAAAAGTTCATATCGGATGCTATATCTATATGGGGACTAGGCCCAAAAATGGAACGATCCTGACTATGTTTTGTAAAGTCTCTTGTATTTTGCTAAAATATATACAAACAAAATTTGAGAAGAATCAGTGCAATATTTCTGTTTTTTGATAGATTTAAGTGAAGATAGGGAAGCAGCTCTATATGGGGCCTATGACTAAGAGTTGTCCCAGGGATCATTTATAGACTACTCATTAATGGATGTAATAAACGCATACAAACCCAATTTGAGTAAGATCTATATGACAATTTGGATCTTATGGCAATTTATGTCTATTTCATAGGGGTCATTTGTATGGGGGCTAGGTCTGAACATTGACCGATTCTCACCAATTTCAAAAGCGTTCATCCTATGGCCAATAAAAGCTTCATATTTGCGACCTGCAGTTTGATTACAAGGTTTACATGGACACACAGACGGACGGACGGACGGACGGACGGACACATGGACGGACATCATTAAATCGAATCAGTTAGTGATTCTGATTCGATCGGTATAATTAAAGATGCGTCTAGGTCAAATATTTTTGGTAGTTACAAACAGCAGCACAAAGTCATTATACCCAAGCCACATAGTGGTATAGGGTATAAAAAGAAGTAGTCATTTAGAGCAGCACGTCAACCTGAACGTTTTACAACCCACTAACTATTGGTCCCTCCCCATATAAAAAAGCCAGCCGATATGTACTTTTTCATTCTTTCGTCCAACAAATTCATATCAATGATACTCAAATTATATTTATGCCTTTTTATACCCTATACCACAATGTGGTCAGGGTATAATGACTTTGTCTGATGTTTGTAACTACCAAAAATATTTGACCTAAAAAAATAATAAGAATGCCACTCAAATTTTATTTATGGTTATTTTCTATATCTAATTAGTTGGGCCTAAGAGATAGGGTCTCTACACGCATGGTATAGGGTATCGTATAGTTGTCTAGATCGACTATAATTTTCTTACTTGTTTCTATATCCATTTAGAACTCTTTCTTAAACCGACTACAATTTTCTTGTTCGTTTAACTAAGTTGAGTTTTCTCTTAGGCCAATACTCCAAATCATAAGTTGCGAGGTCTAAAAATAGTCGGATATAAATCATTCGGGGTCAAGGCGAAAAAAATTAATAACAATTTACGAAAAAATATTTTATGAAAATAAAAGCGTTTGATAATCGCCAATGCATTATTTGTTATGAAACATTTGAAGAAAATAATTGAAAGTTTTGTAAACGACATCTATAATATTAATAGGCTAGGCGATTTATTGTGACCGATGTTTTGTTCTACCGTTTTATCACGATTTTGACCAAACGTATATTATTTGAAAGGTATTTCTTTTTAACCGTTTTGTAGATTTACAGATTTTTAAATTTTTTCCTTTATTTTGAGTAACTTGCATCTAAAGATGCTACTAACACATACATAAAATTATACATATGCTATGTGTGTGTTTATTAAATTTGCTAATGTGTTTGTAATTGAAATGAGTTTGTTTTTTGTGTTGATTGGTGAATTGGCTATAATTGATTAGCATACCTTTAGGGTCTTTATTTAACAAAAAAAATAAAATTTCCTAGAATTTGCACTCGAATTTCGAGGGCTGGAATCTGCTAGTTTTCAGTATTTTCATAACTATATTAATGAATAGAATTACATTATGATACAAGATCAATAAAAATCTTTAATAGAATTATTAAAAAACGCATTTATTTAAAATAAAATTTGAAATTTTTTGAAAATTCGGGTCCGCTCGTCAATTCATTCATTTCGATCGAATGTATCATTTGCCTTCCAAAAATTGATTTTCTAAATTTTTTTAAACAAGATAACATAATAAATCCAACATATTAAAGATATATTAATATGTAAAACAATGAAATTATTAATATTGATTGAAAAAATCTAAAACTTTTTGTTTTTTATAGAATGACAAAAGCCACCCTAATGTTTACTACATATGTATTTATTTATTTCCTTTCAAACATTGAATTTAAGTTCAATCTTTATTTCTTTAAAACAGTTTTATACACAACGTTAACAGTTTCATATTTTCAATAAAAAATAAATTCGTACATATACAAACACTGCTATTAACCCATTGAATATTTCTTACAGTGCAATTCTCATTTTCTCACCAACACAAGATTAAGAATACAGTCCGATTAAGAATACAGTGCAGTTATGAATTTTTGAAATATATGCTTTCTTCTTCTTTACCACGCACCATTTAAACAACTACATTTTTGTTTTTGATCTAGGGGAAAATCGTCGCATTCGATATCGAGTAAAATCAATCGAAATTCAATATTTTGGTTTATTATTTAAAGAAGACGGACGATCGTCAGATCTCGTTTCACTTTTACTATTAACTATGGACCATAACTCGTTAGGTATAACAGAGTAAAATTACTCTTAGTATTTTATTTTCGAAAATATGACGATTCGACTACTGATTTATTTTTGCACTGATCTAGATCATATTTTTTTTTCATGTGTAAATATCTATACGCGCAGAGGGGTAAAATTTTACTTGATAATTTAATCACAAAAACAGCGTAACATGTGAGCCGTAAAACAAAATCGGTGTGAATTATGATTGCACTGGTGAAAAAATTATGATATGTAATAACCTGTTTGAAAATGAAAAATTAAAAGTAAAAAGTGAAAAATTAAAACTGAAAAATGAAAAATAAAAAAAGAAAAACAATAACTGAAAAATTAAAAATGAACAACAAAAAATTAAATGAAAACTGAAAAATGAAAAATAAAAAATGAAAAATAAAAAATGAAAAATGAAAAATAAAAAATGAAAAATGAAAAATGAAAAATGAAAAATAAAAAATGAAAAATGAAAAATAAAAAAAAAATAATGCAAAATAAAAAATGAGAAATAAAAAATGAGAAATAAAAAATTAAAAATAAAAAATGAAAAAAGAAAAATAAAAAATGAAAAATAAAAAATGAAAAATGAAAAATAAAAAATTAAAAATGAAAAATGAAAAATGAAAAATAAAAAATAAAAAAAAAATAATGCAAAATAAAAAATGAGAAATAAAAAATGAGAAATAAAAAATGAAAAATAAAAAATGAAAAAAGAAAAATAAAAAATGAAAAATAAAAAAAAAATAATGCAAAATAAAAAATGAGAAATAAAAAATGAGAAATAAAAAATGAAAAATTAAAAATAAAAAAAAATTAAAAATAAAAAATTTTAAATAAGAAATTAAAAATAAAAAACGAAAAGTTAAATTTTAACCGGTTGAAATAATAAATAATAATAAATATTTTTATAATAGCAGAGCCAGAGCCCCTGCAGTTGATTGCTATAAGTGATACGTAGATGACGCTTTCTTTTTGATTTTAAGCAAGTAAGAAAATTATAGTCGGTCTAGACCGTCTATACGATACCCTATACTATGCGTTTGGAGGCCCTATCTCTCAGGGCCAACTAACTTGATATAGAAAATAAGCATAAACCAAATTTGAATGGGATTTTTATTAAATTTTTTGGCTGCAGATATGAAAAAGTTCATATCGGATGCTATATCTATATGGGGACTAGGCCCAAAAATGGACTGATCCTGACTATGTTTGGTAAAGTCTCTTGTATTTTGCAAAAATACAAACAAAATTTGAGAAGAATCAGTGCAATATTTTTGTTTTTTGATAGATTTTAGTGAAGATCGGGAAGCAGCTCTATATGGGGCCTATGACTAAGAGTTGTAAAATAGGGATCATTTTTGGACTATTGATTAATGGATGTATTAAATACATACAAACCCAATTTGACTCAGATTTATATGATAATTTGGATCTTATGACAATTTATGTTGATTTCATAGGGGTCATTTGTAAGGGGGCTAGGTCTGAACATGGACCGATTCAACAGCGTTTATCCTATGGCCGATAAAAGCTTACATACCAAATTTCATCAAAATATATTCATATTTGCGACCTGCAGTTTGATTGCAAGGTTTACATGGACACACAGACGGACGGACGGACATCGTTAAACCGAATCAGTTAGTGATTCTGATTCGATCGGTATAATTAAAGATGGGTCTAGGTCAAATATTTTTGGTAGTTACAAACAGCAGCACAAAGTCATTATACCCAAACCACATAGGGGTATAGGGTATAAAAATTGTAAATAAGAAATTAAAATTAAAAAACGAAAAATTAAAAATTAACCGGTTGAAATATTAAATAATAATAAATATTTTTATAATAGCAGAGCCCCTGCAGTTGAGTGCTACAAGTGATACATAGATGACGCTTTCTGTTTTATTTTAAAAAAGTGCATTTTTTAAAAGTGCATGTGATTGTTCTCACATGATTTTTTTTTTTTGTAGCAACAAATATCAAACAAACGTTTAATACTCTTAGCTCTGGCTCTGGTGTTGGTTGGCTCCTCTACCAGCATCAGATCTACATATTTATGTGTTTAATCTGTAAATCTGATTTTGCGTTTGAAGCGCCTCTGACAATTATAAAATTTTATAGTTTTGGCAGATTTGTAATTTATTTATCCTTTTAAATTTTATTTTGGCTGGATTCGTTTAAAGCAAATTTATTTTATACTAATTACCACAACCGATAAATAAAAATAAAATTTGTCATATGAGTACATTAATGTATGTTTTCAATTAAATTTTATTGTTTTTCCTTTGGGGATATTAAAAACAATGACACCAACAAAGAAATCATTTATCTTGATATTAAACTAAATATTCAATTTATAATGAGATGATGTGGAAAATATGAGAAAACAAGTGCAAAGACAAACATGAGTTTGATTAACCCATTTCTTGCCAAACCCTAAAGTCATCCATATATATTTTAGCATCATCATGTTAATTTATAAGCAGGAAGAAATTTTTGAAATGAGATTTTAAAATTATTATTTTAAATAATTATATGATAAAAAACATTTACGGATCAAAGAAACTATGATTCTTTAAAGGCGCTAAGCCTTCAATATTTTTATTTGAGTTTTAAGAGGGTTATGAAAGAAATGGAGGATTTTTTGTTTGGAAATTTTTCTCCTGAAAATTATTTTTATACTCAGAAATGAGTGTTTGACTATTGGCCTATAAAATTTACTTTTCGTGTATAGTTGCTTAAAAACAACGCTGGTATAAAACGTGTTAAGAAAAATAAAAGATGTTCTTTTATTTATGATGCCACATATGCTTTGGAAATTTCCTCGTCTTTTCATTTCAATAAACTAATAATCTGATTTGTGTGCATATTTTGCAAATCTCATGAGAGTTAAATTTGTTTCAATTGATTCTTTTTTTAAAGACAAATTACACTTATGTGTGACCCACTCTAATCAAAATGTATTGAAAATGTGGGCCAAAATAAAAAAAAAAATACTTTTAAATCGAGAAATGAAAATTTAACAAAAGGTTGTCAATCGGAAAAGTAATAATTTGGCATAGTAAGCCGTTACCTTTTCAAATTTTGGTGTCCGAAAAATTAAAAATATAAAAGGTCAGGCCAGACCGACTAGGCAATACAACGCACCTTAGCTTTCGGATAATATTTCCAAACGATCAACTCTTTACCAGAGATAAGTATTAAATCGGTTTTCGTTACTTATAGTCACTCGTGAAATTTTAAGTGTAAGTGAGTAGAGACCATTGGAATTCGACTACTCTGATGTGCTCGTATGAGTAATAATGTTGATTTGTAAGTAACAGTAGCAATAAATATGAATTCTATGTCGACATCATACTCATACCATCTCAAACCATAAATCACATCTGTTTGTTTTACAATTTTGGAAAATACTTGTAATACTGGCAATTGATTCAACTCATTCAACTCATGCATGTACAGATAGATGTGTATTTAAACATGTGGACATGTATATATACCATAGTAACGCAACAGACTAAACACATAACCTCAGAATGAGTATTTTAATGTTAGTATTCGTATCATACCTATTTTTGATCGTCTATACCCATTGGGTGAAGGAGAGTCTAACTCAACAACGTCAGTATGAGTATCATGAGTACCTCAAACTTTAGAGGTTCGACAACATTTCAATAAGTATGAATGAGTGTGAGTACAATAAATTATGAATGATGATTCAACTCTACTTACTTTTTCAGTACTCATTTTAGATCTATCATCCCCACTACGGTGTCATTATATGAATGCACACAGAATATAAGGAGTAAAATCGAAAATATCATAGCTTTTTTCGCAAGCATTATTTCAATATTTTTTGATCAATATATACTTTCAGTTATTATGTTTAAACACAATTCTATTAATTGGTTATAAGGTTGATTAAAATGAGTGACGAAATAAAAGTACGTGCTAAAATCATTAAATATTTTCAACAAAATCCAACATGGCCCTATAAAATGTCGGGCACAGAATCAAAGGTCTGCCATCAAACTGTTTCCAATCTTATTAGAAACTATCAGGAGAATTTGATCACTGATAGGAAACCTGGTTCGGGAAAAAAGAGAGAGCCACATGATGTTGTTAAGGCCAAGAAAGCAGGAAGCATATTGAAAAGATCTTCCTACACATCCGGTAGAATAGCCGTCCGCTTTGACACGGGCTATTTGGTGCGAAAAGTTAAACCCAGTGAATGTTTGAAAATACAAAAAGTCCACAAATTTCCAGACATGAACGCTGCAAAAAATTTAGAGGCCAAAAATAGAGCACGGAAATTGATATCATGTTTCATAAAAAAATTCTACTGCTCCATAATGTATGACGAAATGTATTTAGTACCAGATTCTTGGCAGCTTACGGGTCAACATATTTATGTTGCTAATGCTCGAAGAAATGCCGGAGATAAGTTTAGATCCTAAAATTAATTCGTAACCAGCGGTCTCTAAAAATACCGAAATTCATATTATTTATATTTCAAACACTAACACAATGTATCCACATATTTTTAGGCCCATTTGGTATCAAGTCACTACGATAAGAAAGCTCTTGAGCGGTGCAATAAGAATATAATAAATAACTTAGGCCAGTGGAGAGATATTGAAAAGGAAGATAAAGAGCACAAAAAGGTATTCCAAAATGATTTAGAACTAAGATAGACCAACTGCTGCAAAAAAGTGACAGAAACCACTATAAATTTCGTAGAGGAAGGGTTTCCGCAAAAGGTTCATAAGTAGTGATTAGTATTAATATGTGTTTTTTTAGGGTTAGAGAACTTTAAATAAAAATAATTTAAAGAAAAATATTTTTAATATCAATTGAGTTTGCTTTATTGGATAGATAATTTTATGCCATTAACGCTTCAATATGACTTGGGCTACATGGCCGCCATGACTGGCATGTACATGACGCAATTTGGAACTCTAATTTTCACACACTTTTCGCAGCATTTGCGCCCATATAACTTGTCGAATGTTGATTTCCAAGTATTCAAATGTTTCTGGTTTATCCGCGTAGATGAGTGACTTTATATAATTCAAAAAAAAAAAAAAATAATCTTATGAGGTTAAATCACTCGATCTTGGTTTCTTTGAGTAAATAAATTGTAGTGAGCGCTGTGTAGCATGTGGCTCCGTCCTGTTGGAACCATATGTCAGCTAATTGAGGTAAGAAAAAATTGTAATCATTTCTCTATAACGTTCGCCGTTGACAGTAACATTCTCCCCATTATCGTTTTAGAAGACATATGGATCAATGTTTCCGCCGGCCCATAGTATTCACCAAGCAGTAATTTTCTGTGGATTTAATGGTGTTTGGACAAAAGCTTGTAGATTACCTTCACTCCAAATGCGACAATTTGCTTATTTACGTACCCATTCAACCAAAAATGAGCTTCATCGCTGAACAAAATATTGTATGGAGAATGAAAATCAATATCAATTTGCGCTTCACCCAAATGGCCAAATTGGCGACGAATACTGTGGTCGTTTGGTTCAAGATCCCTTCGTAAAATATCCCATAAAGTGGGGAGACACATCCCCATTTCGCGAGAACAGCACTAAGTTGATCGATGTGGGTCTTCTTCAATATTTTGATATACAGCGGCTACAGCTTGTTGGGAGCGTACAGTTTGCCATCTTACGGGATGCACATTAAGAGCAAATGTGGTGTGAAAACGATCCATGCTCTGATGGACGATTATGACTACCATAAAAATGAACAAAGTGCATGATAAGTTTGACGAACAGAGTCATTATTTTAATAGAAAATTTCAACAACTTGAAAATCAAACTAAACAAAAAGCAAATAAATCGGTTGTCAAATAAAGTAGTGTTATCAACTCAAAGCTGTGAACCTTTAAAACACCCTTTACAAAAGTTATCTTTTTTTGTAAGCTTTAAATAATTTCAGAAAAATAAAAAAAAAAAAAAAACAAAACTCTAGATTTAATGGTTTCCTTATCATTGCATTTTTTGTATGTTATGATTTTTTCGATCTCAGTCCTTCTATTCAAAACAAATTTCTTTAATAATAAGGAATAAATAACATCATTAACACCTCTTTGTTATTACAGAAATTTGTTTTGAATACAATTAAGCGTCAATCTAGCGCTTTGACACTAACATTTTCGTAATCGATTTGACAAGAGACGCATCCATATTTTACACCCGAAAGAATTCGTGAATGATAAAAATAATAGTTTTGCAAAATGTTTAATGCATGACAGATTATCAAAATCACATATAATCGCCATAAAACACAATTTCAAGTCTATTTGCAAAAAAGATTTCAAATCTGCCGATGCAGTAATGTTTGGGATGGACGGACAACTTTCGTTTGCTAGCAGAAAAAAATGGAGCTTCATATGGTTTAGTTAAGCTTTAGGCCAAAACTATCTGGAATGAAAACTATTGGAAAATTTGTTAAAGAGATGCGGAAGTTAAGCGACAAAGAATTAAACGATAAAAAACTAATTTTTGTTTAAAGATAAACTCGTTTTTTAAGATGAGAATTATTTCTAAATTTATCGAATATAATAATTATGTATAAATAAAATAAATATTTTATTTTGAACATAAACATTTTTTATATTTTTGATAAAAAACATTAAAAATATTGTAGTTGAGTTTTAATATGCGGTAAATGAATTTTAAAGTATTTATTTGACTAATTTCTTTTGAAAGTCACGTTTTCAAAAAATTCCCGTGATAACATTAAATACAATTTATCGATTTAAAAAACGTTGACTTGAAGCAGTACTAAAAAATAATGATTAACCGATAAAAAATTGAAACAAAAAATAGAGGGAAAGTTTTCAATTATTGTAAGCTATTTAACGTTAATATTTTCTCTTTTTATTAAATAAATACAACATATAAATTTTGCGATTAATAAAAGAGTTTCAAATTTTATATCCCAATTTATTGGTATTGATCGTTCAAGTCACCATAAATATATTTTGTTAAAAGTTTCCATTATATGGCCACTCACTGTATATATCAAATATATGTGGTTTTCTAGAATAACCGCGTTTGTCATAAAATCAAAATATTCAGGGGAGCCTAAAAACGTCATATTAGAAATTATGGGCTCGATATAAAGAGCCTCGATATATCGAGCCTTATATTTAACAGTCCTGTAGATATGGGCAATAAATACTTTATATAAAAGTTTGAGTCAAAAATCTTCAGAAGAATAGATCCTAGAGAAGGACGAAACAACAATATGTAAATTACAATTAAAGTGTGTGCAGATAAAACAACCTATGTCGACAAACGTCGTTTTCTTTGAAAAAGAAAACTACCAATGCAACTACCCATGTAGACATAAGTTGTTGTTGCTTGAAAAAGTGATTTTTTTGTTCGTCAACAAAAACTTAACGGGACTTAGGATGATAATTTAACAACGTATCAAGAATAATAGTGACAAAAAATAACAGAAATAAATACACAAGTTTTTATAAGTGGTTATAAACTGAAAATATATTCAAAATTATCTTGCATTTTTTTTATTAATAACAACTTATGTCACTATGTGTCGTTTTCTGAGAAAATAATTTGTCAGCGATCAAACGTAGGTTGACATACGTCGTTAGTGCTGCACAATAATTTAATAAACATTTAAGTTACGTCGTTATTAAAAGAAGAAACTCAGAAATGGTCAATATTTTTTTTTTTTAAATTGAACACATGTAAAGAGCCTTAAAAATTAATATATATATGGGCCACATCGTTAACTCAAAACTGACAAAAATGGACATAAGCGGTTATGCCAGAAAACCACACATATATGAGAACGAAAAGAGGCCAAAAATGTTCCTTCCCATGGTAAACGATACGCGAAGTTGGTACCGGTAAATCTATGAATCGAGAACCATATTCGATTGATACCGATACAATCAATACAAAGTTTTTAAGTGTTGCTCTGGTTCAAGCAGATAAAGATCATTATATCAATAATCATTCGAATAACAATTCTGAATCTTTTTTTTCTTTTGCTGCAGTAGACCAATGTGACGTTTTGACTAGTTTATTGTCTATAAAATCGAACCTTATAGGAGTGGACGGGATTAATCCTAATTTTCTTAAGATTCTTTTACCTCAGCTACTTCCAATTATAACATTTTTCTTTAACAAAATATTGACTTCAAGCTACTTCCCATCGAACTTCAAAATAGCTAAAATCATTCCAATACCCAAAGCCGATTCTGATTATAGACGAATAGCTATTCGTCCATTTTTCTCTAAAGTATTCGAACGTATTATGCAAAATCAAATGACTTGTTTCTTGGATGACAACAACTTGCTAACAGATCGTCAATCTTGTTGTTACAGAGGAGATTATGGAGAAAATTGATGATGGCAAGACTACATTTTTAATACTTTTAGATCATTCAAAAGCATATGATACCGTGAATCATAACATTCTTTGTTACAAACTTAAAAATTTTTTTAATTTTTCTTTGCCCGCTACTCAGTTATTGTCAACATATTTATGTGACAGGTATCAGTATGTTGAAACAAGAATCCAATAATCAAAGGCACTGCCTGTAGCAAGGGTTGTACCTCAGGGGTCCATTGTTGGGCCACTATTATTCTCACTGTACTCAAATGACCTCCCAGACATTTTAACATATTCTAATGTTAGAATGTACGCGGATGACGTTCAACTTTATACCAGTTGTAGCAATGCCCTAATCGACCAGTGTATTATCTCTATTAATCAACAACTCCATCGTATTTATACATGGGCAATGGCAAATGGTTTAGAAATAAATCCGAAAAAATTTAAATGCATTGTAATTCAAAAGCGACTTGTCAAACACATAGACGTTTGTTAGATTTGACGTCATTTTTCAGACATATCTATAATATTAATAGGCCAGGTGATTTCTTGTCACCGACGTTTTGTTGTACCGTCTAATACCGATTTCGACCAAACGTATATTATTTCAAAGGTATATATTTTTAGCTGTTCACCAGATTTAAAGATTTTTTAATTTTTTTTCTTTATTTTGAGTAAATTGCATTTAAGGTTGCTACTAATACATACATAAAATTATACATATGCTGTGTGTGTTTACTAAATTTGTCAACGTGTTTGTTAATGAGTTTTTTTTCTTCATTCACAATAATAACGAAACAAAAAATGTTAGTTTGTGAATTGGCTAAGTTGAAAAATGAAGTTGCCTAGATATTGCACTCGAATTTCGAGCGCTGGAATCTGCTAGTTGCAATTAATACTTTAATTAATACTAGCAGATTCCAGCCCTCGAAATTCGAGTGCAAATTTTTGGCAATTTTATTTTTACATTAAATGAAGACCCTAAAGGTATGCTAATCAATTATAGCCAATTCACAAATCAACACAAAAAACAAACTAATCAACACAAATTACAAACACATTAACAAATTTAATAAACATACACGTAGCATTGTATAATTTTATGTATGTGTTAGTAGCAACTTTAAATGCAAGTTACAAAGGAAAAAATTAGAAAATCTGTAAATCTGATGAACAGCTAAAAAGAAATACCTTTCAAATAATATACGTTTGGTCAAAATCGGAACAAAACGGTAGAACAAAACATCGGTCACAAGAAATCGCCTAGCCTATTAATAACATAGATACAATTTTTAATTTTGTTTCAATGGTGTGTGGTAGAGAAGAAGAAATAAGCATATATTTCAAAAATTCATAACTGTATTCTTAATCGGACCGGTTTCTGGCATTTCAGCCTTCATCAGCAATTTATTGAACATTGTGATAATTGTTATATTCTAATTGAATAAATTGTTTCTACATGAAATTTTTCTACTTAGGGCGGCCGTGAGGTTTGAACTTTTGTCTATCTCACATACACTCGTACTTGCACTTTTTGGTCAGCGCTTTAACACACTCACCTAAAGTCAGGCCTTCTAACAGTGTGGTTAAGAATCACTTTTCATACCATACAACTTTTACTTCGTATTAATTTCAGAAGATACAACTCTGTTCAAACAAACAATCGTTATTTTTGAATTTTTTAATATTTTTGCATTTATACTTCTAATTTCCACTATTCTCAGATTCGTAAGAGTTACCATATGTGATGTACGGTTTGTACATACTACAGATTGCACTTTTTACATATATTTGAGATGATGCTCTGAAACGAAATTTTTTTTTTAATAGTTTGTTAGATTTGACGTCATTTTTCAGACATATTGCCGTTATTACTGTAATTAATATGCAATATATAAATAAATAAATAATTAGTAAATTGAAATAGTAAAATCTGCTAAGAATCTAGGTACATATATTTTTTAATGACACTCTTACGTGATCGAACCACATTAACTATGCTTGTGGTCGTACTTTCTCTATGACTAGAACACTTTGGCAAACCCAGCTTTGTACACCTATGAAAATAAGAATCCTACTTGCCAAAACTTATCTGATGCCCGTTTTACTGTATGGTTGGGAGCTATTTGCTAAATGTGATACAATTAATAAAAGGAAATTGAACATTGCATTTAACAACATAATCCGATACGTGTGTGGACTTAATAAGCGTTCTAGTGTATCTTTGTTTTCATCGTAGCTCAAAGTCATTATACCCTATACCACTAAGTGGTCAGGAACAGTTGGTATAAATTTAATAAATTTTTTCCTTCTCATGTAAAGAAACGCAAATTTGAGTTACATCCTTTCCACATGAAGCCGTCGATATATATGGAACATAGATTTTTATACTTCTAGGAACCATATGAACTTTTGAACTTAACTTATATATATGACAACAAATTTGCATAATTTTAGTTATATTAGATACATGTTTAACTGTTTAAACGTTTATTATTGCTTTTGATATAAATATAAAAACATTAATTCCGGTCTGCAAATGTCATTTTATTGCTATAAAACCTTTCAAACTTTATCTATAAATTCAGCGAAACGTTTGAAATTTGTGCAAACAAGATTTGAAATTAATTTCAAAAATTAAAATTTTTCTATACCAACACGAAACGCAAATGCAGAAGCTACAAAATGAGACCCTAAAAGAAATTTTTTTTTGTATCATAATAAATTATAAAAAAAAATCTCATTAAATTTTTTAGATATTTATATCTGCGTTTCTTTTCAAAATCAATTTTATTATGATATTTACCATTATTTAAAAAATTATGCAGTCTATTTTAAACGCATTTTTTTAGTGATGCCAAAACAGTGGAAACTCTTAAACTTCTTCACCAGAGTTGATTAAAACAATAAAAATAAAAGAAGGCTTGAATGAAAATGTAAAAATCGTAATCGTTATTTAAATATTTATATATTCTGACGTTTTCCTTCAAATATTACAAAATAATGGCAAGAATAAAGTTTTATGAAGAGTTAAAAATAAAAACCAGAATAATAGACGATTTTAGTGCTGGTCAAAAGCAAAAGAATATTTGTGAGAAATTTTCTATGAATAAATCCATAATTTAATTTTTGGCGCAATCCCCATAAAACGCGTCAAAGACAGTATAATTTAATAGCAAGGGAGTTTAAAAAATGTCAATAAATGCTACTTAAAGAGTTCATTAATAATCTGAAAGTAAAACTATGTGCTCGAACTGTTTCCTGACGTGCAATTGAGGCTGATCTTGGATGTTATTGTTCTGTGATGAAACCACGGATATCAGAGAAAAATCATCTGGCTAGCATTAATCTTGCTAAAAAGTACTTAAACTGGAATTAGAATACTGTTGGCGAAAAAATGAAATATTTAACAAGTAAGAAAATTATAGTCGGTCTGGACCGACTATACGATATCCTATACCATGCGTTTAGAGACCCTATCTCTTAGGCCCAACTAACTGGACATAGAAAATAAGCAAAAACCAAATTTGAGTGGGATTTTTATTAATTTTTTTGGCTGCAGATATGAAAAAGTTGATATCGGATGCGCTATCTATATAGGGACATGGTCCAAAAATGGATCGATCCTGATCATGTTTGGTAAAGTCTCTTGTATTTTGCAAAAATATATATAAACAAAATTTGAGAAGAATCAGTGCAATATTTCTGTTTTTTGATAGATTTAAGTGAAGATCGGGAATCAGCTCTATATGGGGTCAAATGGATCATTTTTGGACTACTCATTAATGGATGTAATGAACGCATACAAACCCAATTTGAGTAAGATCTATATGACAATTTGGATCTTATGGCAATTTATGTCGATTTCATATGGATAATTTGTATGGGGGCTAGGTCTGAATATGGACCGATTCTCACCAATTTCAATAGCGTTCATCCCATGGCCGATAGAAGCTTATATATATATATTTCATCAAAATATATTCATATTTGCGACCTGTAGTTTGATTACAAGCTTTACATGGACACACAGACGGACGGACGGACGGACGGACGGACGGACGGACGGACGGACGGACGGACGGACATTGTTAAATCAACTCAGAAAGTGATTCTGATTCGATCGGTATAATTAAAGATGGGTCTAGGTCAAATATTTTTGGTTGTTACAAACAGCAGCACAAAGTCATTATACCCAAACCACATAGTGGTATAAGGTATAAAAACAGCCATAAGATTTGCCTAAACCCACACAGGAGCAAACGCTTTGAGGATTTTACTATAATAACCTAATATGTATAATCGTTTAGTATAAGAATCATCCACCCCCAAGACCATGACCATCATTTTTTCCAGTGTTATTGTATAGTAAAGTTTTCTATTGTTTTGTCAACAACATAAAAATGAATACTTTAAAGTTTTGTTATTTTTTTCTGAAGTAATATTTTGTCTTTGTTAAATAAATAAAACATACAAATGTTTAAATTAACAAATTACCGCCCAAGTCGTCAAATATATATATATTGTTAAAAGTTTCCATCGTTTTATCACTCACATTATATTTCTTATTGTTTTTAAATATCCTTATGTTTTAAATAATTAATATATTAATTACGCTAACAACGTAGCGGGTAAACTGCTAGTTTTCCATATAATCAGTTCCATATTGCAAAATAAAATTATAGTCTTGTGTATGGAACAGTTCTAATATATAAATAAATAAAAAAAATAAATAAACAAATAAATAAATAAAATAAAAAATAAATTCTTATCCCTGAATATCATCGAAGATTTCCTATAAAAAAATCTTGGAAAAATATATTTATTTATTTATACTTATAAACAAATTATTAGTATAATAAAGAGGGGAGCTATGACAACGATGGTCTTAAGCTTAAGCTGTTCCCAGTATACTAAGGCTAGTGACTGTTGAATTATTACTGTGCAGATTAGAATAGAAAGTTGTGCTTTCTGCATATGTGCACATATTTTTTTTTGCCTAGTGACAATTGTTACCCAGAGGAGATACACAATTTGAGAATGTCAGCAATTAAAACGTAAATGTCTATGTTCCGGTTTTAAGTTTTATTTTTATTATAACATAATTATCCGCGTATGCAACAAAATCAAGTTCTTTGTGGAGTGATATTATAAATGAAAGTTTGTTGTATGCGATAAGGAATAAAATAACAGAAAGTGGCGAACGTGTTTAATAGTGGCCAAGTTTTTGACTAGTAGGAGTTGTTTCTAACGATGATTTTTCTATTAAAGTAATTTTTTATATAAATAGTTGCAAATTTTTGGGCCTATTTTCCATTCTTTGAGTGGATTTAAGATAGAAGGCAATTCTATTTTGTCGAGTGCTTTGGCAAATTCTAAATGATTGATAAATTAGTTCTATATGCGCAGGGGGATTAATTTCTATTTTACAATACAACATGTGAGCTCACATGTTATGCTGTGAGCCGTAAGACCAATCGGTGTGACTTATGATTGTATTGGTGAAAAATTATGATATGTTTCAACTAATTCAACAACCCTTTGCTGTAAAACGACATAAATTTCACAATATAAACGTATAACATATTCATAATTCAACACAACCCCACAAGTATAACTAGAGTCCCTGCAGTTGTTTGCTATAAGTGATTACACAGATGACGCTTTCTGCTTGATTTTAAAAAAGTGACATAAAAAATCTTTAATTACTAGATGTTTACACATCTTCCCTGTGATCGGACTCACATGATTGTTATTTTGTAGCGTTTGACTAATTTTAAAATCTAGGTACCGTAAAGGGTCTCCAATAGATTTTCCGTTTATAAAACCATATTGATGGCTGTTAAGAAACTTGTTTGTGGTGAAAAACCACCGTATTGTATTGTATAAAAGAGGTGACGAAAGTACCGCGACCAAATGATCTATTGTACTGCCCTCTGCTAATAGTTGTTCCTATAAAATCTCACCCAATCCTGAAGCCCTCAGAAATTCGAGGATGTGGGTTGGTTCCAGTGATTTTACTTCGCTCCCTGGTATTTGGAAGGAACCCAGGTACTTTTTCCTCTTACGCATTAAAGCTCCACAATCCCCCAGTATGTGCCACCATATAGCCTATTAGCTATAATTATGTCCACGACTTTACAACAAAATTGATTGAGCGAAATTGGTCGACAGGATGCTACGTTGGTTCCGGAAAAATATATGATAAATACTATTATGTTTACTATTAGTGGTCCTTAAAAATGAAAATGCGATTTTGGGGATAGGCGGGGTCCAGTTTGTTACCTTTCAATATAAAACTATTATATATGAAGTTTAGTGACAATCGGATAAAAAAAAGTCGCACCGGAAAGCGATCGATTGCGATTTTACGAAAATTTCGTTATATAGTTTAATTCTTCCGACAAGCTGTTGTAAGAATCGGGATCAGTATTAAATAGCTAAAATAGTTTCAGTCATATATAACAAATCGTAGACAATTAAAAAATGTTAATAATGAAATATCCAGTGTAATAGAAAATGATTTTGGAGTACCACAAGGCTCAATTTTGGAACTCTTCTATTTGTTATATCTGTGGTTTTCTGGAATAACAGCGTATGTCAATTTTTGTCAGTTTTGAGTTAACGATGCCAAATATATTAATTTTTAACGCTCTTTACATGTGTTAAATTCAAGGTTCAGTTATATTTTAAGTCGTGTTCAGGCTCGTGTACTAAGAAAAAACAGAACATGTACAATAAACAGGTTCGAGTTCAGTTATATTTTAAGTCGTGTTTAAAATATAACTGAACTCGAACCTGTTTATTGTACATGTTCTGTTTTTTCTTACTACACGAGCCACAACACGACTTAAAATATAACTCAACTCGAACCTGTTTATTGTACATGTTCTGTGTTTTTTTTCAGTACACGTACCAGAACATGAACTTCAAATAAAGCAACACTCAAAAATGTGTGCTTTATGTGTGATTGAAACAAAAAGTACGTGATAGAAAAGTGTTCGTGTAAATAACGAAATATTAACACAGTCATGGTTGTGTTGGGCACCGAAGAAAATTTAAAAACAAACATAATTGATATGAAAATAAAAATATGTGTGTGTTGGTCTAAGTTATGTTTGTTTACATATATGTACGAGTTTTTTATTCAGTGTGTGTTTTTTTCTGAACTCTGGTTAAATTAAAAAAAATATATATTGACTATTTCTGAGTTATTTCTTTAAATAACGACGAAACTTAAATGCTTATTAAATTAATTTGCAGCACAATCGACACATAGCGACATACATACGTTATTAATAATGAAAAAAAAATGCAAAATAACTTTGGATTATTTTTCAGTTTATAACCACTTATAAAAACTTGTGTGTTTATTTCTGTTATTTTTTGTCACTATTATTCTTGATACGTTGTTATATTCCCATCCTAAGTCCCTTTAACTTTTTGTTGACGAAAAAAATCCATTTTTCAAGCAACAACAACTTATGTCTACATGGGTGGTTGCATTGGTAGTTTTCTTTTTCAAAGGAAACGACATTTGTCGACATAAGTTGTTTTGTCTGCACACACTTTAATTGTAATTTACATATTGTTTTTTCGTCCTTCTCCCGGATCTATTCCTCTAAAGATTTTTGACTCAACATTTTATATAAAGTATTTATTGCCCATATCTACAGGACTGTTAAATAAAAAGCTATAAAATCTTTATATCGAGCCCATAATTTCAAATATAACGTTTTTTAGCTCCCCTGAACATTTTGATTTTATAACATACGCGGTTGTTCTAGAAACCCACAGATATATAAACGATATTTAAAATACATTAGAGAAATGCGAAGCTGTATTATATGCAGACGATACTACTATTTTAACAGAGGCAGCAATGGAGGAAATATGTCATAATATTAATAAATGGCTAAAAATGAATAAATTTAAACTTAACTAAAACAAAACTAAATTAATGGAAATCAATATGAACAAAAACATAACATTCAAAATAAATAATGTAATAATAGAACAAGTAAGAAAATTATAGTCGGTCGAGACGGACTATATGATACCATATCTCATGCGTTTAAAGACCCTATCTCATAGACCCCACTAACTGGAAATAGAACATAAGCATAAACCAAATTTGAGTGGGATTTTTATTAATTTTTTTGGCTGCAGATATGAAAAAGTTCATATCGGATGCTATATCTATATGGGGACTTGGCCCAAAAATGTAACAATCCTGACTATGTTTGGTAAAGTCTCTTGTATTTTGCAAAAATATATACAAACAAAATTTGAGAAAAATCAGTGCAATATTTTTGTTTTTTGATAGATTTAAGTGGAGATCGGGGTGCAGCTCTATATGGGGCCTACGACTGAGAGTTGTACCAGGGATCATTATTAGACTACTCATTAGTGAATGTAATAAACGCATACAAACCCAATTTGAGTAAGATCTATATGACGATTTGGATCTTATGGCAATTTATGTCGATTTCATAGGGGTCATTTGTTTGGGGGCTAGGTCTGAACATGGACCGATTCTCACCAATTTCAATAGCGTTCATCCTATGGCCAACAAAAGCTTACATACTAAATTTCATCAAAATATATTCATATTTGCGACCTGCAGTTTGATTACAAGGTTTATATGGACACACAGACGGACGGACGGACGGACTGACATCGTTAAATCGAATCAGTTAGTGATTCTGATTCGATCGGTATAATTAAAGATTGGTCTAGGTCAAATATTTTGGTAGTTACAAACAGCAGCACAAAGTCATTATACCCAAGCCACATAGTGGTACAGGGTAAAAAAAGTGAATAATATAAAATATCTGGGTTTCTTAATTGACAAAGATTTAAACTTTAAAGATCATGTCGAATATATATGTAATAAAATAAAATTCTTCCGACAAGCTGTTGCAGAAATCGGGATCAGTATTAAATTATCTTTTCAGAAAGCTATAAGAGTTCAAAATCGAATAAAAATTCGCCAAGAAATAGCAAATGCCCCAGACCACTTTTGTGCCAAAAAAAAAACTAGGTCATGAAATTTGATAGCATTTTTTTTTTCTACTTTGAGAAATTAACTAAAGCCAAATTTTTTTTTCGTCTCTATACTTATAAGTAATCAGATGTGAATGAAGTAGTGCTTTATTACCACGTTGCTAACCTATTACGCATTGAGACCGAAAATGGGAAATTTTTTTGATAAAATTTTAAAAACTCCTTTTTCAAGTTTTAAAAAATTTTCTTAAACAAAATTTAAAAAAATGGGTCTGCCCCTTTAAGGTTTTGTTAAATACATGTTACAGATTAACTTAATGAATTTGTAAGTAAATCCCTAAGCCAGAATTTTTTTGACAATAATTTTATTTTTGCGGATTTCGAGAAAAATTTGATTTTTGTAAAATATTTTGTAAATGTACTCTTTCTAAATACTTTGTATTAAAAATTCATCACTTTTCTACTTTTAAATGTTATATTTTATCTTAATAGCCTAGGGTTTCGGAAAAAAATAATATGACCCCATTAACCCTTTTAGAATTGGGGTCACATATGACTCCAAGCTAATAAAAGACAATTTATTCAAAAAATTCAATTATTTTGTAAGTGCGGTAGACTTTTTAAAAGGGTTACTTAAAATATTATAACCAAATATGTATATCTTTCGTTCCTAAAATTTGGTATAAATCCGAGAACGTTAACCGAGAACGTTTTTATAATAGATTTTTTTTTAAATATGAAATTATCTCGTAAATAGGCATATATCATGTGTGGTTTTACATAAACTGAATAAAAGCTGGCTCCTCTAGCTTTATTTCGATGCATATATTGACCTCTTAACCCTTTCAGGTTCGTGATACTTTAGGGATTTTACCTACACTTTTAAGTGTTTTCGCTAAAAATATATCGTTATTTGTAAGGTAGTTTAATAGAAAATCAAGCATCTTATTTTTTTAAGGGAAAATTAACCCACTAATAATTATATTTTCATCATATTATTTTTTTTTTTTTTTTAAGAATTCTATTATTCAATTATTATTATTTTCTATTATTTAAAAAATTCCATTTATATAAAAAAATTTATTTTTGTAATTTTTTAATTTTTTGCAATAATAATAACAAGTTGTAATTTTATGAAAATGAAAAATAATTAAATGGGAGGAAAAAGACTTCCATGGGATTTGAAACATGTGCGACTTGCGTGTATCATTGACCACAAATGAAGAGATTTGTATAAAATTATTTGGTTTGATGTAAGAAAAAAAGCGTTTGCATAGCGCACATCCATATACATATGAAATTTCATGTTTTCATTTTGAAAAATATTTACATATAGAAAAATTTTTCCAGATAGTAGAATCATACAAAAAACAACATCCTTCCTGTACAAAGTCAAGTTTAATTTAACAATGTTATAGTTATAGTTCAAAAATGTTCTTATTTTATTTGGAAGCATAGATAGTTTATAAAAATAATATAATTTTACAATAAAATTGACCAAAAGTTGTTTAAATTTATGTTCGCAAGCAGCAAGCAGACAATTGCACCAGAGATATATCACAATGGATAATTATGATTCCAGGAGCACTGAAGGGTTAAATAAAAAGAAAAATTAACCAAATTATATTTCTTACATTCCAAAAGGTGGTTTCATCAAGTTTAATAGAAAAACTCGTTTTCGAAGATACAAATATCTTAAAAACAAAAGCTGGCCTTGGCAAATAATGGGTTAACGTTCTGGGATTTATCCCGCATTATAGGAACGGAAGACATACATATTTGGTTAACTATATTAGGTAACGCTTTTAAAAATTCAACAGTATTTGCAAAATATTTGAATTTTTTGAATAAATTGTCTTTTATTAGCTTGGGGTCATTTGTGGCCTCACTTCCAAAAGGGTTAGTGGGGTCATATTATTTTTTTCCGAAACCTTAGGCTATTAAGATAAAATATAAGATTTAAAAGTTGAAAAGTAATGAATTTTTGATACAAAGTATTTAGAAAGAGTACATTTACAGAATATTTTACAAAAATCCCATTTTTATCGAAATCCGCAAAAACAAAATCTTTGTCAAAAAAATTCTGGCAAAATTCATACAGTTAATCTCTGATATGTATTTTATAAAACCTTAAAGTGCCAGATCCATTTTTATAAATTTTGTTTAAAAAAATTTTTTTAAACTTGAAAAAGGAGTTTTCGAAATTTTATCAAAAAAAAATTTCCCATTTTCGGTCTCAATGCGCAATAGGTTAGCAACGTGGTAATAAAACAATACTTCATATCTGATTACTTAGAAGTATAAAGACAAAAAATCTATGGCTTGAATCAATTTCTCAAAGTTGAAAAAAAATTCTATCAAATTTCATGACCTAGTTTTTTTGACACAATAGTGGTCTGGGGCATTTGCTATTTCTTGGCGAATTTTTATTCGATTTAAAATTTTTTTATAGCTTTTTGAAAAGATAATTTAATACTGATCCTGGTTCTTACAACTAGAGAACGAAATTTTCGTAAAATCTCAAAAAGAAGTCATATTTTCCCCATATAAACAAACCTGAAATTTTCAATCGATTTCCGGCGCGACTTTTCTTTATCCGATTGTCTCCAAACTTCACATTTTTTAGTTTTATATTGAAAGGTAACAAACTGGACCCCGCTTATCCCCAAAATCGCAATTTGAAAAATGTCCACATAACGTAGGACCACTCTAATGTGCAGTTTACCACATTCATATTTTACATATCGGGCTTTATTACTTTAGTGCAACGATGGCCAAAGAGAGAATTTCCTATCCCGCGGGGTTGATGAACAAAATTCTGCTAACGCAATTAAAACACACGTACACTATAAACATGAAGCCATACCTTCGTATGACTAACGATTACAATAGTTCGGCTATTGGTTTGTTTACATTTTGACATAGTTAAACAAATCAGTTGCACTTGATCACTTCATGAAGAAGGAGTATCGCTGATCCGACTGTTAAAAATACACTAATAAAAATGTTTGACGAAAAATATGAAAATGACTTTTTTTTTATAGAAAATATGGAGGGCGAAGCTCAATGCGTGATTTGTTATCGCGTTTTAAGTTTTATATGTAGTTACTATTTAAAAAGGCATTTCGACACTTGTCATGGAAATTTTAATGATCTAATGGGGGGTGAACGTAAATTGAAACTATTGCAATTAAAAGCAGAGTATTTTTTAAAATTTATGGTTGATGAAACTATTATTCATAACCAAAATAATTTAATAAATGATTCATTGGCTTTGAAAAAGGCATCTTATACAGTTGCTTTGACTTTAGCAAAGCAATGTCGGCCATATGAGGATGGAATTTTTTTTTTAAATTTAACATCAGATGTTTTAAATTGTTTTGGTGAAAAATGCCAAGAAGCTGTAAATCTTTGCCAAAATATCCCTTTGTCTCGACAGACAATCACTCGTAGGACAGAAGAGATAAGTAAGTTTATCTATTCTGCAGCTAAAAATAGGCTTATAAATTGCAAATATTTTTCAGTTTCTCTTGACGAGAGTACTGACATTAATAATATTTGTCAGCTAATTATTTGCATCAAAACTGTTGATGCAAATTTAACCACTTTTGAAGAAGTTTTGGAAGTTATTTCCCTTCACAGTAATGTTACAGGTCAAGTTTTGTATGACGCAATAAAATCAAATGTTTTTTCAATTGTTGACAAAAGCAAGTTAAGTTCAATATGCACCGATGGAGCAAAAGTAATGAGAGGGAAAAATAAGGGTCTTTTGGGAATTTTAAACAAAAATGGAATTTATTGCCCAGCTTTCCATTGTGTTATACATCAGCAAGCATTATTTTCTAAAGGTTTAAGTATGACCAATACTATGGACATTGCTGTTAGAACAATTAACAAAATAAGAGGTGGACACAACGCACTGACTCACAGAAAGTTTAAAGATTTTCTAGAAAACCTTAATGCAGAGTATGGTGATCTTTTGTTGTACACTGAAATTCGTTGGCTTAGTCGAGGCAAAAGCTAAGAACGGCTTTTTAATTTGAGAAAAGAAATCATTCTGTTTTTTAAAAATACACCAAAACAAGACACCGAAGAGCTTGTTTCTTCACTGGAAGACCACGACTTCCAATTGGACTTGGCATTTTTATGCGATTTAACCGAAATATTGAATGAGCTTAATTTAACTCTTCAAGGTAAAAATATTACAATTTTCCGTTTAGCAACATTAATACAGAATTTTCATAGAAAATTGGATTTATTGGTTCACCAACTCAAAAATAATAGTACTGCCAACCTTAAAAAAACAGCGATAATACTTTCAGAATTAAATATCACTAATTCTGTTAAAATACAAAAATATGCTGAAATCGTGGAATCAATAAAGGAGAATTATACAGACAGATTTCAAGATTTAAAATGCATTGAAACTCCAATAAAATTGTATAATTATCCATTAATTTGTGAAATAGAGGAGCAGGATGTCATACTGCATGAAGAACTTAGGCAATTAAGGGAAGACTTAGAAATTCCACTGGAAACTGGAGAACAATTTTGGTCGAAAATCGATGACAATAAATATCGAAATCTCAAAAATGAAATTTACAAGCTATTCTCAATGTTTGGAACCACTTATAATTGTGAGGTTGCATTTTCCAGCCTGAAAATAATTTTAAGTAAGGTACGTAATCGGTTAACAGACCAACACATAGCCGATCTACTGCGCATCAAGGAATATAGAGGAGATATTAATCTGGATGAATTAGTAGGCTGAGCTTAAAGGAAATTGGAAATTATTACTATTTATTATTATTAACTAATTTATTGTTACATGAATAAAAAATTATTATAAATATAATTAGTTAACAAAAAAAAATAATATGTACATAAAAAAGTTCAAATAAAATAACAATACTATAAAAATGCAAAAAATAAAAAATCTTTTATTTTCCACAAATGTAAAGTTTTTTCGGTGTATAACTGGTGAGAGTAAATTTCAATTTCGTTTTTCGCTGCTACACACACAACCATATTGCGTGATAGTATGTGTGTTGGCCACCACTGCTTTAGTGGCAACAATTACATGTACAACAATACTTTACATCGCCATCCAACAAACATAACCCTTTTAGGATTTGAAACTTGGAATACTTAATAGGACTAGTATCCACTAACCACTTGTCCAATTTTAGAATAATCGAATAATTTTGTTTGCACCATCTTTGGATTTTGGAAATAACTTGAAATATATATTTTTTTAATTTTTACTCAGTACTTCTGGCCATCTTTAAGTCTCTTCTAATAAAATGGACACACAAAGAGACGGATGGGCAGACGTAGTTAAATCGACTTAGGCTTTTCGTTGGGAACTTTCAAGCTTTTATAGTTCTTTACTTTTTCGGAATAGATATGATGGCTAAGTTTTTTATTTATTAAAAATAAAATTCACTTTTAATGGTTATAAAAAGAATACATAAATAACAAAAATTTTCAAACAACTTGCGAAGATTTTTAACTCAATCAATCTCACTTTTAGCCCATCAAAAAATCTTCACCTTTGTATGGTTTTCAAAATTAATAAATACTATTTTAACATGCCATTGAAAAATTTTAAAATTTTGTAAATACTCGTAACGCAAACAACAAATACCACAGAATTTTCTGTTGTTGTTAAATATTTTAATTAACAGTTTTTCTATCTCTTTTTTTTTTTTTTTTTTTTAATTTCAGCATATGTAAACAATATTTTTTTCTATTTTTTGTTTTAATTGAAATTTTAAAACACTAAAAAACACAACACAAATTCTTACAGAAATGCAACAAGAATATTTGAAGATGTAGCCAAAAAAAAAAAAAATGCACTCACTATAACTAACACGTTAGCAAGATAATTAATAAATTTGCACTATCGTTATAAAATTCCATACAATTTGAGACACATTTTTAATTATTATTATTTTTTAATTAATTTATTTTTTTTTTAATTAACAGACACATGTAGCTTTAGAAGCTTTACCATCAAATGTAACTTTCGTTTCTAACGCTTCATAATACGCCTTTTTTTTGTAAAAAGTATTTACGCGCGCGTATTTGAATTCGTTAAAGTGAAATAATAATAAAAACACTCATACGCCACTAGTGACGCCAACTACAACGTTCGACGACACACTTGTGCTCCGTCCAGCTTTCAAATTGAAACTGAATTCGAAACAAAACAATAGCAGCAATTTTCTGTTTATTTACCGTTTTGCAAACAGACAACAACTGTATAAAAAAAAAAAAAAAAAAAAAATCATATAAGGAGAACGAAAGAATAACGTAGTGAGTAAATTAATGATTTCATAATACGAGTAGCTATGCTAATTTAGCGGTTTTTTTAGAAGTTACAGAAGAATATAAAAAGTAACGTTTTTTTTTTTTTTTTTTTGCAAAATTTGAGTCTCTCGGAATTAAGCAAATTAAATTAATTTTCTTCTCATTACATAATGCACTCTTAATAATTTAAAAAAAAAATAACGAACTTATTACACTTATTATTTAATGTTTTATTTAGCATTTTTATACCCTCCATAGCACTGTGCAGAGGGTATATATAGGTTTTTCATTCCATTAGTAATGCTTCGAAAACTGCGTTTGCGAGCAAATAAAATATATATTCTTGATCCTTATAACAACTACTGTCGATATTGAGATGTCGATCTGTCTGTCCGTCCGTCCGTCTGTCTGTTGAAATCACGTCCACTCACAAAATAAATCATTTCCCTGGGTTAAATCGGGCCTCATTGTGCCAAGATATATCCAACAATATGAAGACACCTCTAAAAAATGTTAAAAATTCGGTGTGTTTGTTGTAAGAATTTTATATTAAATTTAGCGAATTGTTTACTTTTAAAAATATTTTGGTTCCATTTGTTATAAATACTGCACTAAGTACAGTGATTAATGTAAACTTAAAACCTATGTGGAGGGTATCAATAATTCGGCATAGAATTTAAGACACTTACTTGTTTATTATACCCCATATATAACTACGTGGTCAGGGTATAATGAGTATGTGTTGACGTTTGTAACTATCAAAAATATTTGACCTATTATTATACCAATCGACTCAGAATCACTTTCTGAGTCGATTTAGCGATGCATCCGTCTGTCGGTCCGTCTGCGTATTCATGTAAACATTGTAATCAAACTACAGGTCGTAATTATGAATATATTTTGATGAAATTTGGTATATGATCTACCGGCCATAGGACGAACATTGTCGAAATTTGTGATAATACGTGCAAGTGCAGACCTAGTCCCCTTATAAGTGACCCCTATGAAATCAACCGAAATTGCCATAAGATCCAAACTATCATATGGATTTCGGTTAAATTGGTTTTATGTTGTGTTATTACATTCATTAATCAGTATCCCAAAAATAATTCCTTAAGGACAATTCTTGGTCGTAGCCCCCATAAAAAAGCTAATTCCCGATCCTTAACTCTATCAACGAAAATAAAAAAATATTGCACATATTTTTCAGCAATCGGTTTACCAAATATGGTCAGGATCGGTCCATTTTTCGACCTAGTCCCCATATAAATATAGAATCCGATATGAACTTTTTCATATACGAAGGCAAAAAATTCATAACAATACCACGCAAATTTGGTTTATGCTTAATTTCTATACCAACTTAATTCGACCTAAGACCCTTTCTCTAAACACATGGCATAATCGCTCTAGACCGAACTTAATTTTCTTTCTTGTTTTATTTAAGTTTGCCAAATGAATTTCTTATATATAAAATAAAATTCTCTGTAATTTGAGTTAAAGCGTGTTTTAAAAATTATTAGAAATATTTTTTATGCGGCATTGAAAAGAAAAAAAATTGTATTTTAAGTAAAAAAAAAATGGTTCTGGGACGACTTGGAGAGCCATTGGAGGCACCTAACAAAGCAAGCGTCATCTAACCGGATTCGACTATCTGTTTAAAGTTTAGTAAATTCTCTGTCATAAAGATCGTAGCATGTCATCCAGATAACTGAATAATATTTATTCCGTTCAAGTTCATTTAGTAGGAAAATAACTCTCAAATGTTAAATTAAAGGTCAGTTTGTTCTAGCGTTTTTTTAGTTGTAGGTAATTGATAACATAGATTTGAAAAGGTAACGCAAAAACATTAAGAGCAACATACACTCAGTCACAATTAAGCCCACACACACTCCCCCTAAATGTTTAGAATCCGACCAGTGATAAACATTATCAAACCAATGCTAAATGACTTTAATACGTGCATATATATTTGTGGCAAGCTTTACTAATCTACAAAAACAACAACAGCAACAAAAAAAATTATGACGGCAAACATTTATTTTTATAAAGAAAATCCTCTATTTAAGAGATAGTGAGCAAGAAGGTGTGTATGTATGAATGTATTTATTTTAGGGCATTATACGTCAAACGTAAACCACCCTTTTTTCGATAAGGGGACTACTGCGGCCACACTGTTCTTCGTCATTGTGTGTAGTAAAATAGTTGTACTTAAAAGATTAACCAACCAACAGCGAACAGCTGATAACTTAAGTCAATTCACTTACTCACTTAAAGACGCTCTGTTTACATGTTTGTTTGTTTTAGCACGTGGTGTGTGTTTTTGTTATCAATAGAATTTAAAATTTGCTATTGCTCTCAATGAAATTGCCAGATATGGCGGGATTAAACAAATGGGGATGCATTTTGAAAAATATGAGGAATTATACTTAAAAATAAATTGAAATTATATAATAAAAAAAATCATGTGAGTCCGATCACAGGGGAGATGTCTAAACATCTAGTAAGTAAAGATTTTTTTATGACACTTTTTTAAAATCAAACAGAAATCATCATCTATGTATCACTTATAGCAAACAATTGCATGGGCTGTGCTAATATAAAAATATTTATTATTACTAGCGGATTCCAGCCCTCGAAATTCGAGCGCAAATTCTAGGAAATTTCAATTTTTCATTAAATAAAGACCCTAATCAATTGATATCCAATTTACAAATCAACGCTAAAAACAAACTCATTTTTATGGCAAACACATTAACAAATTTAATAAACACCCACACAGCATTGTATAATTTTATGTATGTGTTAGTAGCAACTTTAAATGCAATTTACTCAAAATAAAGAAAAACTTTAAAAATCTGTAAATCTGCAAATCGGCTAAAAATAAATATCTTTCAAATAATAACGTTTGGTCAAAATCGGGATAAAACGGTAGAACAAAGCATCAGTTACAAGAAATCGCCTAGCCTATTATTATTATAGATTTATTATGTCAACCGGATAATTTTTAATTTTTCGTTTTTTATTTTTTATTTTTCTTTTTTCATTTTTTTTATTTTTCATTTTTCCTTTTTAATTTTCGTTTTTCTTTTTTTAACTTTAATATTTTATTTTTCATTTTTAATTTTTTATTATTCTTTTTACATTTTTTATTTTTCATTTTTATACCCTATACCACTATGTGGTTTGGGTATAATGATTTTGTGCTGCTGTTTGTAATAACCAAAAATATTTGACCTAGACCCATCTTTAATTATACCGATCGAATCAGAATCACTTTCTGAGTTGATTTAACAATGTCCGTCCGTCCGTCCGTCCGTCCGTCTGTGTGTCCATGTAAACCTTGTAATCAAACTGCAGGTCGCAAATATGAATATATTTTGATGAAATTTGGCATATAAGCTTTCATCGGCCATGGGATGATCGCTATTGAAATTGGTGAGAATCGGTCCATGTTCAGACCTAGCCCCCATACAAAATTGCCATAAGATCAAAATTGTCATATAGATCTTACTCAAATTGGGTTTGTATGCGTTCATTACATCCATTAATGAGTAGTCCAAAAATGATCCATTTGACCCCATATAGAGCTGCTTCCCGAAAAAATATTGCACTGATTCTTCTCAAATTTTGTTTGTATATATTTTTGCAAAATACAAGAGACTTTACCAAACATGATCAGGATCGGTCCTTTTTTGGACCAAGTCCCTATATAGATATAACATCCGATATGAACTTTTTCATATCTGCAGCCAAAAACATTAATAGAAATCCCACTCAAATTTGGTTTTTGTTTATTTTCTATGTCCAGTTAGTTGGGTCTAAGAGATAGGGTCTCTAAACGGATGGTATAGGGTATCGTATAGTCGGTCTAGACCGACTATAATTTTCTTACTTGTTTATTTTTAATTTTTAATTTTTTATTTTTCATTTTTCATTTTTAATTTTTCATTTTTAATTTTTTATTTTTCATTTTTCATTTTTCATTTTTAATTTTTTATTTTTAATTTTTAATTTTTAATTTTTAATTTTTTATTTAAATTTTTATTTTTAATTTTTATTTTTTATTTTTAATTTATTATTTTTTATTTTCATTTTTCATTTTTTATTTTTCATTTTTATTTTTAATTTTTATTTTCCATTTTTTTTTTTTTATTTTTTATATTTCATTTTTTATATTTAATTTTTCATTTTTGCTTTTTCATTGTAAATTTTTTATTTTTCATTTCTTATTTTTCATTTTTTATTTTTCATTTTTCATTTTTTATTTTTCATTTTTAATTTTTTATTTTTTATTTTTCATTTTTAATTTTTTATTTTCATTTTTCATTTTTTATTTTTCATTTTTCATTTTCAAACAGGTTATCACAGATCATAATTTTTTCATTTTTAATTTTTAATTTTTTATTTTTCATTTTAATTTTTTATTTAAAATTTATATCAGCATGAGGTCGACGTCGGATTCATATTTATTGCTACTTATATTCATAAATCAATGTTATTGTGAGTATGAGTACATCAGAGTAGTTGAATTTCAATGATCTCTACTTACTTATACTAAAAATTTCATGAGTGCCTATGGGTATTTTTGCCTATGTAAATTTTTCGATTTTTCAAGTGGACGTGGCACCTCCCATATAAAGTGTATTTTTAACATCTAATTTCAATATATAATATCTGGACTACTACGATAGCAAGAGTTCCGTAAGTATGTACATGTACATATTAAACTTATTTGAAGAGTCATGGAAAAAATTTATATATTTAATGTCATATATCTAGAGTACTGTAATAGAGAAAGCCTTGGAATTTTATGTGAGTTCGTAAGTTATTGATCTGAGTAGTCGGACAAAAAATGGACGGTAACGGACCAATGGATGTGGCACCACCCATGCAAAGTAAATATATAATATCATATACCTGGAGTACTATAATAGTGAAAGCCATGGTACTTTTTATACGGCCCTTTGTTCCAACTTGGAATTATAGGAATCATATATATATATATATATATATATATGGTACTTTTTATGAGTTCATAAGATATCAATGTTAGTACTCGGAAAATAAATGGGCGGGGATTAGATTACTAGGTGTGGCATCCCTTACAAAGAAATGGACGGGATCAGATCAGTGTGCGTGGCACTCCTTTTATAAAGTAAATTTTTAATATCATATATGTGGAGTGCTGTAATAGTGAAAGCCTTGGGACTTTGAGTTTATGTGATTAGTTGGACAAAAATGGGCGATAACGGACCAATGGACGTGGCACACTCCATACAAAGTAAATATTTAATGTTTTTGATTTGAGTAGTTGCCCAAAAAATAGGCCGGATCGGGCCAACGGCGTGGCACCTCCTAATCAAAAAATATTATATACTATGAAAATGACACACACAGAAAACAGGGGCCAAATCACCACATTCGTTATCGAAATTTTTCGATCGAAATCTTTTTTTTATTTCCCAAAATAAAACGTTAAGAATAATTTTTCTTTCTCACAGTTGAAGAATTATGGCCTCTGGTTAAGAAGAAAAGCGAATCGAGCGTTTGTCTGTCTTCTTCAAATAATAAACCAAAATATGGAATTTTGATTGATTTGACTCGATTTGGCCCCAGATTCATTGTGGCTATCGAATTTATTGCCAGCCGAATTGCGATAATGCTAATAACCCAATTTCGGGTTTACTATGACTACCATTCTATTGTATTAAGAGTAAATATTTTATCACAATAGAAAATTTACAGATGCTATTAAATTACTGTTAATACAATCGAAAATTTAGTTGCTCCACTTTAGAAAAATTCGGTTGGCAAATATTTTTTCTGTGTGCAGTCTTGAAACTTTTGACAAGTACATTATTAACCAACTAGCAGATTCCAGCCCTCGAAATTCGGGTGCAAATTCTAAGAAATTTTATTTTTTCATTAAATAACGACTCTGAAGTTATGCTAATCAATTATAGCCAATTCACAAATCAACACAAAAAACAAACTCATTTGTATTTGTTTAAAATCAATAATTTTAAACTATCAAATTACCCAAATTATAACAGTCTTTTATATTAACGTCCAATGAACTATCATATATTTAAATACTATTGTGAATTATATTATTTATCAAAATGCTATTGTGAATTTTATCATTTATCTAAAAAACGAAAAAAAGTATCGTAAACTAAAATTTACCCAATGGCATAAGCATTGTTATACCAATTTTGAACTTCACTTGTTTTATAATCATCGGCCAAAACGGTGAGCACCTTAACCCATCAAAAAAAACATCTCTTGTTTTTTTTATTGATATTTTTTAATAAATATTTATATATTGAATTAAAAATAAAATTTTTTTTTATTTCCCAAACGACAATAAATTGCCGCTTGTTATATAATTATATCCGAATTGAGAAAATTATATCAATCAAAATGGTCACAAAATTTATTTAGGTTAAATTTATCAACAACATTTAGGTCACACCGGCGCTCGACTGGTTGCGACACCTAAATATTTGAAACCCACTACAACAAATTTAACCAAGGTTTTTCAGCATTACAAACACATTAACAAATTTAATAAACGCACACATAGCATTGTATAATTTTATGCATGTGTTAATAGCAATTTTGAATGCAATTTACTGAAAATAAAGGAAAAAATTAAAAAATCTCTACATCTGCAGAACGGCAAAAAAGAAATACCTTTCAAATAATATACGTTAGGTCAAAATCGGGATTAAAGGGTAGAACAAAACATCGGTCACAAGAAATCGCCTAGCCTATTAATATTATAGATGTGAGAAGTCGTGGAAACTAAAAACCAAAGTCAAAAATCGCCAAAACCAGGAATCACAAAAACAAAAATCGACATAATCAAAAATCACAAAATAAACAAAAATCGCCAAAATCATAAATCGCTAAAACCGAAAAGCGCGAGTGACAAAAATTGCCAAAAACAAAAATCACCAAATCAAAAATCGCAAAACCCAAAAATCGTCAAAAGCAAAAATCCGCAAAATCAAAAATACCAAAAAAGAAAAAACACCAAAATCAAAAATCGCCAAAACCAGAGATCGCGAATAATAAAAACCGCCAAAATCAAAAATCACCAAAATCTAAAATCGCAAAAACAAAAATTGACAAAATCAAAAATCGGAAAAAAATATATAAAATAGTTTTCTACAAAATGTAGTCCCAATTTTTTTTTTTTTTTCGTTACGTTGGATGTAGCGAAGCGCATCGGGTTGCAGCAAGTATATTTATATATATGTGTTCATTGTATATATATATTTATTCTGTCTTCCAACTTGCCCAAAAAGTTTTACTCGGTCTCCGCACTCAGAAAGTACGATTTTTTTACATTTGAAAATTTCTATAGTGCTTAATGTATTCATCGATTATTTGTGCGGCAACATTTTATTTCAATTATGCCAATCGACTTTATCTGCAACAGGCTGCATACTATCACAATTACTGACACACATATACACACTCACAATAAATTTTGTTTGGCGATTTTGCTAATTATTCGAATAAAAGTGTTATTGCTGTGGCCTATCTTGGGGTAAACAAAACAAAACACAATGTCAAGCTGACATTTAAAAATTATCAATAACAAAACATAAGCCCAACTGCTGTATTACAACTGTACTGCATAATGATGTACGGGTATGTATGTAGAGTATTAAATATATTTTGTATGGAAATCATGTACATTGGGTAAATATGTTCAAATTAATAAATTCATTTGGGGCAATAATATTTTCGTTTTTGTTTTTAGTTATATTTCGCTTAATACTCGGAGGAGGTAATGATTTATTATACAAAACATTATGAAAATTCATTTGTTTATATTTATATGGTGTTGATTACACTTCCCTACATAATTAAAATTGCTTCTATGGCTAAAAATATTTTAAGCTTTTCCAAAATTTTTGATAACCCTTCGGATTTTCAAATGTTTAAAAATTATTTTTTTATTAATTTTTATAAAGAAAAATTTCCTGAAAGATAAATGTAATTATCTAACCCATAAAAACAAAGTTTTTATTAAAACTCTTTCTTTCTTTATGCATATGAGTATGGAATCTCTCCGTGACTGTGCGTAACTTTGCGTGACTATTTTAATATTAATCTTTGGTTTCAGATCGATCGGATGAGGTTAAATGGGGTTTAAATCACTCCGTGCCTGTGCGTGACTATGCGTGTCTGTGTGTGACTATCTTAAAATTAATATTTGCCTACAAAAATTCTATGGACAAAGTTTCAGATCGATCGGATGAGGGGAAGTGAGGTTTTAATCTCTCCGTGACTGTACGTGACTAAGCGTGACTGTGCGTGACTATGTCAAAGTTAATCTTTTTCACAGCAAGTCTATCGACCAAGTTTAAGATCGATCCAGTGTTGCCATTTTAGCATTTTAGTTGCTAGATTTAGCAACTTTTTTTTGTCGGTTAGCATCCAAAATTTATGAAAAGAGGCTAGATGCTAACTTAGCATCTTTTATTAATAAAAAGTTGCTTTTAGCATCTTTTTTTTGATTTTTTTTCATTATTTTTTAATATTCAATTTTAATTTTAATGGTATTGATATGGGTTAATTTCTCAAAGTGTAATACGAGAATTTTGTGTAGTATTCTTTTTACCACTCTGCTCGTTTCTTACAACAAATATAGCAAAATATTTTGAAATAAAAGAATGTAAACACCAACAACAGTTTTTAATGAATCAAAAAGTCGATTGCAAAAAATGTTATTGTATTAAAAAATGCCAAAATTTTCAATGCAAAACACATTAAACCGGGAAAAAGAACCGATATCCAATATATTAAAAGAGTTTAAATTTAGATCATCTGAAACAGAAAAAATTCAAATCCAATGGAGTTATATCACAGAACAATATTGGGATACAACACTGAATCTTTATGGATTGAAGTTAACAAAAATTCTATTGGCGAAAATCCATTTAAAGAGTTATCAATATTTGTATTGTCTTTATTAGTTTTGTCTTTCTCAAAAGCCGAAGTTGAGCGTTTGTTTAGTTTAATGGCTTTAGTTAAAAGCAAACTTTGAACAGAATAAAATCCGAGTTGTTGTTGAAAAATGGGTACTGTTACACTACCGAGCGATGCCGTTGATAAAAGTCGATCGTTAGAAAAATATCAGAGCCAAGAAGAACTTGAAGATGAAGACATCACAGAAATATTAGAGCCCATAAACCAATTATTGTAATATAATCGTATCTTTTGATAATGTAAATTTTGTTATATTTGAAAATAAAAAAATCCCTCTAAAATTAAAAATATTTAATTTAAAATTAAAAAAACTCAATTTGATGTTAAAAAATTACAGATGAAATCCAAAATAATTTTAATTAAAATTTAAAAAATATAAATCGAAACTTCTGTTTTATATTAATTTTTCGATTTAAAAACCAAAGAACTTATTAATAAGTATTTAATTTTTCAATAAAAAGGTAATGAATTTGAAATAAAAATTTAGCATCTTTTTTTTTTGATTCCAGTACGTTTGCATTAGTGAAAGAGCTACATATATTGGCAGGAAAAAATAATGATGTCAGTGATTCGAATTTCAACATTCAAACTCAGATAGGATAAATCTGTGGATACTGTGATGAATAAAGAAGACGTATTGCATTATCGAACTGAATTTTTGAATTCTCTTGATGTACCAAGAATAATACCGCATAATTTGCAATTGAAAATCGGATCGCCAAAAATTATGCTTACTAATATAAATCCACCCGAATTATGCAACGGAACAATACTTGCGGTAAAAAAATTAATGAATTATGTAAATGAAGCCATAATTTTAAATAGGAAATTGAAAGGCGAAGATGTTTTAATACAACGCATTCCAATGATTCCCACTGATATGCCATTTGAATTTCAGTGATTACAGTTTCCCGTTCGTTTGGTTTTTGCAATGAATATTAATAAAGCTCAAGGTTAGTCGTTGCAAGTTTGTAGCATAACTTTAGAAGTTCATGTATTTTCACATGGTCAAGTGAATGTTGCATATTAACGTGTTGGGAATCCGTCATCTTTATTCATTTTCTGTGAAAATGGCAATACTAAAAATGTCGTTTACCACCAAGCACTGCAATAATTTTTTTTCGGTTTTGATGTTCTCACTTTAAAAAATTTATGGATTTTGTTCTTTTTCAGGAAAATGTCAATTCTTTCTAGAAGATTTCGTATTTAATATAAAGGCGTAAATGTATATTATTGTATTGTCCAGCAACGCGGGCAGGGTTACTCTAGTTTTATTACTAAAATTAATATTTTTTCAAATATATTATATATATTATGCACTAACATGTTCTTTTTATGTTTATTTTTTTTTATCTAGCATGTAAAATTTCACAAGGTTGTATTCGACTGATCACTCGTTATCGAATCCCAAAATCAGAAATTTAGTTACATATTATCGTATAAAAATCCCAAAAGTACAAAAATTTGCACGTTCGAATTAAAATACGTTCGCTTACGACTGCGAAAATTACACCCCAGTTCTTAAAAAATTAATATAAAAAATTATCTAAGAAAATCATCTTAAGAAAAAATATATGGCACCATATTACTTTTTTTTTTTTGCTTGCGAAGGGTTTCCCATAATAGATCATAGAATTTTACAAATTCATTCTTTTAGTTCACAATGGATTTCAGAAATATAGAAAACTGTTACGTCTAGCATTGAATAAAGTTTAACCCGTAACATTTTATTACTTTTCGATTTATTTACATTTTGTGTTTTTGTCTATCAATTTTCACATAATTAAATAATTTTTTTTTCGCGAAACGTTAAGCACGACAGTTGTACTGATTTATTTATGCGAAATGTGACGTAAATTATATATACAGTGGTTTAAAGCCAAACTCGCACACAAACATCGTTTTCTATTTTAATGTGAAATAAGCACTTATTTATAAATGCTACAAAATAACTTTCTAATAACGATTTCTAGGGCATTAAATTACAAAAAAAAAATGTCATTTATATCACTATTGGAGGATTAGAAATGGTTTTTTTAATTAAACTATAAAAGCCAAGCTCTTATCATCATTTCTTTAAAATAAATCTATTATTAATTAAAAACCTTTGTCAAAAACAACAAAAAATACCATAAACAAAATTAATCTAGAAAAATATTGAATTAGTAGTTAATACTTTAGAGTAACCATTAATCAAAATACATATTTTTTATTTGGTAGTGACAGTTTAAATACCCCAGCACCAAGTACATAAGATAATTATTGTTTTTTTTTTTTTTTTGTAATGGTTTTGCCGACTCTCATTTTATGTTATTTTTTTGCTTAAACCCCTAAAAATTATTTACATAACTCATTTTTATTATTTTTGATTATGAATAATAAATAATAAAATAATATCATTGGGTATTAAACAACACTTTTCTACGCTGTATTTTAATTTCAATGTGTGCATGTGCAGATGTACTCGCTCGTATCTTTTTAATGAGATTTCTTTTTGGTTTTATTTCAAATTTAATTATATTGAATTCGTAAATAGAAGAAATGTGTTCGTTCGTATGCAAATAAATAATAATTTCAGGTATTTGTATTTGTTGTTTTTTTTTTATTTTTGTGGTTGGGTTCAACATATGTTTAATGTGATTCTTTACCTTACAATGTATCTATATAATGTGTTTAAAGTTATTGTTGCGATAAAACGTAACATTTTTAAATAAAATTTTTATTTATCATTAGATAAAGCATCTCGTGCTTTCAAGAAATTGTATTTTGCTAAGAAAGTGTAATGTTTTTTTTAACAAAAGGTACTTTTTAAGAATATGTACTTTTTTACGAAAAGGTAATTCCTCAAGTATAAGAACTTTTTTAAGGAAAGGTATTTTTTTTAGAAAAGTCACATTTTTAGAAGAGGTACTTATTAAGAAAATGTACTTCTTTAAGAAAAGGTATTTTTTATAAGAAAAGTAAATTTTTTTTAAGAAAATGTTCACTTTTTTAAGAAAAGATACTTTTTAATAAACGTTACTTTCTTAAAAAAGGTATTAAGAATAAGTACTTCTTTAAGATAAGGTACTTATTTAAGAAAAGGTATTATTGAAGAAAATTTAGTTTTTTAAGGAAATGCACACTTTTTAAAGAAAAGAAGAGCTACTTTTTCAAGAAAAGGTACTTTTTAAAGAAAAGGTATTGGCAAAATTGCACTTTACGGGGCGCACCACAAAAAAAAAATGGAAAATGACCCCCTCCTGGAATTAATCCGGAGATTACGAAAATCGATACCAGAAGGGGGGAAAATGCCCCTGGGCGGGCCCAGGAGGCGCCAAAAAGGGACCCAAGGTTGCGAAAAAATCATGTGGGTACCCAAACTTCCGGAAATTTTATGGAGATAAAAAAAAAAATTTGGGGCGTGGTCCCAAGTGTCCCCAGGCCCCCCTAACATTGGGGGCCTGATCCATTTTATAAGTGTGGGTGTTCAAATGAAAGGGAAATCGGAGAGCATTAAGAAAAAAGAATAATTTTTGCATACTGTTGTTTTTTTTTTGTAATTTTTTCGAAAATGAAAAAAAAAAAATTAAAAAAAAAAATTTTATCGATGGAGGTTTGAAAGATTATACGAGGGGGTGCTTTAATACCATGTGAGATAAGGGCATGATGGCTTTATCTCTCATTCAATAGGGAGATAAAGTCATTTTTTTTCATTTGAATGGGAGATAAAGCCATCATGGCCTTAGCTGACATTAGCAATATTAGAAAATGGCTTTATCTCTCATTTCAGTTTTCTTACTTTTATAATTAAGAGGTAATGGTTTTTCCCTTTTAGAAAATGTTTAAATTAGATGTAAACATTCCGTAAAAGGGAAAATCAATACTTATCTTATTTTTATTATTAAGTATTGAAATCTGGCTTCGCATACTAAAGTTTTCCTGCGTGGCGGCCTGCGGCCGCGCTTAAGGCTTTTCTCCTCCAGTAGGACGCGGCAGGTGGCTTCGCTGAATAAAGTTTTCCTGCGTACGTCACTAGAATAAAAAAATGTGTTTTATAAACAAGATTTATACCTAATACCGTTAATAGTTTTCATTTTACTACATTTATACCTATTACCATTAATAGTTTTCATTTTCTCGGATTTCCCTTTCATTTGAATACCCACACTTATAAAATGGATCAGGCCCCCAATGTTAGGCGGGGGGCTGGGGACACTTGGGACCACGCCCCAATTTTTTTATTTTTTTTTTATCTACATAAAATTTCCGGAAGATTGAGTACTCACATGATTTTTTCGCAACCTTGGGTCCCTTTTTGGGGCCTCCTGGGCCCGATTTTCGTAATCAGCGAGTGACTTTGATTAGGATAGGGTTAAAAACGCACTTTTCGGGGCTGCGCCCCGTAAAGTGCAATTCAGCCAAGGTATTTTTTCAAGAATATGCAGTTTTTTGAAAAAACGTAATTTTTTAGAAACGGTACTTTCTAAACAATAGGTACTTTTTTAATAAAAGAACAATTTTTAGGAAAAGGTACTTTATGGGAAAAGGTATTTTTATAAGAAAATGTACAATTTTAAGGAAAAGTGCTTTTTTAAGAAGAGGTAATTCCTTTAAAGAAAATTTACCTTTTTGAGAAAAGGTAAGAAAAGGTAGTTTTTTGAGAAAGGGAACTTCTTTTAAGGAAAGGTACTGTTTTTAATAAAAGGTACTTTAAAAAAAAAATTTTTTTTTGAGAAAAGGTGCTTTTTTTGAGAAAAAGTACTTATTTAAGAAAATGTAATTTTTTAAGAATATGTAATTTTTTTTAATGAAATTTTTTTAAGAATAGGTACTTTTTTGAGAAATGGAACTTTTTTTAAAAAGTTAGTGTTTTAATAAAAGGTACTTTTAAAGAGAATACTTTTTTCAATACAAGGTACTTTTTTAAAAAAATCGCTTTGTTATGAAAAGGTATTTTTTTTTAGAAATGTACTTTTTGAGAAAAGATACAATTTTCAGAAAAGTTAACTTTTTGAAAAGGTACTTTTTTAAGAAAGGTACTTGTAGAGAAAATTTACTATTTTAAGAAAAGAAATGCCACTCTTTTTTGAAAATGTAATTTTTATTGAAAAATATAATTTTTTAAGAAAAGGTACTTTTTTAAGTAAAGAACTTTTTTTTTAAGAAAAGGAACTTTTTTAAGATAATTTATTTTTTTAAGAAAAAGTTCTTTTAGAAAAATATATACTTTTTTAAGAAAATTTACTTTTTTAAGAAAAAGTATTAAAAACAAATATTTTTTAAAGAAAAATTATTTGTTTAAAAAAATTTACTTTTTTTAAAGAAAAATTATTTGTTTAAAAAAATTTACTTTTTTTAAAGAAAATTTCCTTTTTTTTTAGAAAAGGTACCGTTTTAAAGAAAAGTTACTTTATTAAGAAAATTTACTTTTTGTAAAGAAAATTTACTTTTTTTAAGAAAATGTATATTTTTAAGAAAAACTGATTTTTAAGAAAAGGTATTTTTTTGCAAGAAAAGTTTATTTTGTAAGAAAATTAATTTTTTTTTAAAGAAAATTAACTTTTTTTAAGAAAAGGATCTGTTTTTAATTACTTTCTAAAAGAAGGTACTTTTTTAATACAAGGTACTTTTTTAAGAAAAATTACTTTAAAGAAATTTTTCTTTTTAAAGAAAATCTACTTTTTTAAGAAAGTGTATTTCTAGGTACTTTATTAGGAAATGGTACTTTTCGCAGAAAAGTTACGTTTTAGAGAAGGTGCTTTTTTAAGAAAAGGTATTTTTTCTAAGTAAAGTTATTTTTTCTAAGAAAAGGTACTTTTTCAAGAAAAGGTACTTTTTTTTAGAAGATGAACTTTTTTAAGAAAAGGTACTTTAAAAAAACACTTCTTAAAGAAAAGCTACTTTTTTTAAAAATTGTATCTTTTTTAATATATTTTTTATAAAATGTACTGTTTTCAGAAAATGTACTTTCTTCAGAAAAGGTGTTTTTTCAGAAAAGGTTCCTTTCTTGAAAAATTAGTTTTACTTTTTTTAAAGAAAATTAAATTTTTTTTTATGAAGGGGTACTTTTTAAAGAAAATATACTTTTTCAGGAAATTAATTAAAGTATATATTCTTTTTTAAGAAAATGTGCGTTTTTATGAAAACGTACTTTGTTAAGTGTAGTAGTGTAAACTGAAGTTAATATTTTTTATTGTTCATTATTTAATTTTGCTTGTTGCTTCTGTGACAGTTTTTAAAGTTGAAGGTCGATGTTGGCAAATAGGGTATGGTAATGAGTTCTAGTGTTGCATTGTTTGGACAATTGAATCGTGGTATTAACAGGTACCTAGGTAGGGTATTAGGAGATACGACAAGAACTCCACTAGCTTCTTTTCATATAAATATACGAATTTCTGGCTTGATAGATAACTTAAATATTATCTTCTTACCCTTAGAGAAATAAATATAATAATGTTATGTGGTCTGGTAGGAGTGTGAAATAATTAAAAAAAAACAATTATGAAAACTTTGTACTGTTCCATAAATATTACTTAATGCCCCCATGATTTTAAGTTAAACAGTCCAATTTCCGTATATATTTTTTGTCTTTTCATCTTTTCATTCTTCTGCTGATATGAACACGAGTAACTTTTTGGATTGTTTTGAAGTCTTCGTTCTTGATATGAAACTTCTTTATCGTGTGATGTATTCTACGTCAAAAGTTGATTATTCTCTGGAGGGCCATTAAACGTTTGTTGTGTATCAACACATTTTTACACGAAATAACTACGTAAATCAAGTTGATGTTTAAAGTATAAAAAATAAAAAAAGTGCAAACGTTTCTACGCTGTTTTGACGACGTACTCGTATTTATTTTGTAACTTTAATGTTCCTCGTATTGTTTTTTGTATATTGTTAAAGACAAAGAAGAGGAGGCCTTAAATTACTAATTTGTTAGAATTTTAAGAAATTTCTGTAAAGTCAAATTTATCGTTGTTCATTGAGGTTTTAATAAGGAAAAAAGTTTAGTTAAAAAAATTAAATAATCTTTTATTTACATCCTTAAATGACCTTGAAAGTCCGTCAGAAATATAAAATCTGATTATTTATTAAATAATAAAAGAAGGTCGATAGGCTAACATAGTGGAACACATTGCTTTGGTAGAATTCGATTTCATTATTCATACAATTTCTCGATAAAGTCTTTATAGAATGACTTTACTTTAAGCTCGAAACAATCCACAGTTTCGGTGATTAACTCTTAATCAGTGCCAAATTTCTTACCAGCAAGCACTCTTTTGATGTCTGCAAATAAGGAAAAGTCACTGATGAACAGCTCAGCAATTTTTTCTTCTTCAAGATTTAATCTTTTAAACGCTCCAACAATGCTAAGCAATACTGGCTGTTGATGGTCTGGCCCTTTCTGGCCCGACCGTTACGTCTTTTCACAGTTTGCATTCGGTTCATCGAGTTTAGTCCACTCGGAAAACTGTCGTTTGGAATCTGGAGTGTAGTGATGGAACCACGTTTCATCCATTGTAATATACAATCGAAAATACAGTTGTTAAACTTTAGAACAATTCGGATGGTAATTTTTTTTTCTTTGTGTGAGTTTAATACTTCTTACAAAGATACATGATACTGGAATGTTACTGTAAATAAAACGTTAACTGTAAAGTATAAGATATTTATCAAACCACAAGTTTAATGTTTATCATTATGCGCGAATATAAACAATTATAATTATAATTAAAAACAAAAACTATTATTTTGTATATTGTAATGAATTGAACGAGCATTCAAATGTTAAAACAAACAGAGAAACAAAAATTGACTACAACTATTACGAGTACACAAAAACTATATAAAATTTTGATTATATTAATAAAGAAATATGAATACATTTGTACGAATACGAATGCGGGTACATACGTACGTGCGTACATAAATATTTTGTGTGTTTTGTGTAAATAATTATGTTTTTGGAAAGTTCAATGTTTTAACAATTACCACATTTCCAAATGTGGGTGTCTGTCTGTCTGTCTGTCTGTCTATTCACTCATGTTGTCTGTCTTACAATATTGTTTATCAGTTATTTTATCTTTAAATGTTTAATAATGTTTACTATTGTATTATTGTGCGCTTTGGTTTCTCATAATTAGAAATTATGAATTATTTTTTTTTTTTACAATAATTCAAGCCACAAAACTATTTTATTTAATTATAATTAAAATTTATTATAATTTATTTTAAATCTGTTTTTTTTTTTGTTTGAAAATTTCTTCCCACCACGGAAAATGGTATTCCCGGTTCAATTCTAGTGGGTGGTATGTAGAAAATGTTTTCTTTTATTGATGGAGAAAAATGCTAAATTAGTTTGAAGATAATAATGACGAATTTTAAAAATTTTAAAATAATATGCCAACATCTTTTTTAAATATTTTAAAATTTTCTAACATCAATTTCTGGATTTTAAGCTACAATTTGAAATAATGTTTTATTTTTACATAAATTATGCAATTTTGTTAATAATCCGTAGTTTTTTTAAATATCCAAATATGATAACGTTTCCGAATCATCGAGTATTATGTGAATATTGTTTTTGGTGTGGGGTGAAAAAACTATAAAAAAAATCACTTTGCTAAGCAAACGTGTGAAGAGAAACAAACGATTTTACAAGTAAGTAAGTTAAAAAGTCCTCTTTTTAAAAAAGTACAATTTTTCTTAAAAAGTACCCTTTATTTAAAAAATACCCTTTTTGAAAATGTACCTATTTTAAAAAAGTACCCTTTGTTAATAGAAGTACCATTTTAAAAAAACAGTACCCTTTTTAAAAAATGTACCCTTTTTAAAAAAGTACCCTTTTTAAAAAAGTACCCTTGTTTAAAAAAGTACCCTTTTTAAAAAAGTATCTATTTTAAAAAAAGTGGCCTCTTTTTAAAAAGTACGCTCTTCTTAAACAAAGAACCCTTTTATTTAAAAAGTACCTTTTTTTAAAAAAGACACATTTTTTTCAAAGGACCCTTTTTTATAAGAAATAACCTTTTTTTAAAGTACTCTTTTTTATTTATTTATTAATTTTTTTTTTTAATACTATATAAACTTTATTTCATCACATCAATTCATACATAATTGAGCCTCAGCGCCATTAAGACTTTTTAATAAAACTAGCAGATTCCAGCCCTCGAAATTCGAGCGCAAATTCTAGGAAATTTTATATTTTCATTTAATAAAGACCCTGAAAGTATGCTAATCAATTAAAGCCAATTCACAAATCAACACAAAAAACTAACTCATTTTTTTACAAATACATTAACAAATTTAATAAACACACACATAGCATTGTTTAATTTTATGTATGTGTTAGTAACAACTTTATATGCAATTTGCCCAAAACGAAAGAAAAAATTTAAAAATCTGTAAATCTGCAAAACGGCCAAAAAGAAATACCTTTCAAATAATATACGTTTGGTCAGAATCGGGTAAAACGGTAGAAGGAAACATCGGTCACAAGAAATCGCCTAGCCTATTAATATTATAGATTAAAAAATATTTAAATGCAAATTATTTGTTATACAAAATAGGAAGAATTTAATTTGTACTAATGAAAAAATTTCAAATTATATCACAAACATTACAATATTATTCAAAAGATATTCTTTTAATTTATTTTTAAATAAAGAAATATTTTAACATTCTTTTAGACTTTGCGTTAAACTATTAAAATCCAGACTACCGATATATTCTACTCGTTGTTTCGTAGTTTCTAAACGACATCTTGAAACTCTAAGGTTTGAATTGTTTCTGGTATTGAAAGCTTGTTGATTAACTGAAAAATAAATAGTATGGTGACCGATATTATGTACCACTTTAAAAACATATATTAATAATTGCATTTTGTACATTCCATGTACAGGTAAAACATTTTTGGCGACATCCCTATATAGAGATATAGTTGGATACAGTCGGGGAAGATTAAATACGATTTTTAATGATCTGCAATATTTGTAAGTATTTTAAATCATAATTTTTATTATATCCAAATATCAAAGTCAATTAATTGAAACGACTCTGAATCAGTGATTAAAAAATAATATGTTTAGTCTTTTTATCAAGCTTGTGATTTAATTTAAATAAAACTCCCAGAGTCGGTGATATCTTGGCCTGCAGATGTTGCATATGACGATGCCACGACAAATTATTTTGTATAAATACTCCTAGATATTTTACGGCTTTTACTTCCCCAACCTCTTTGCCATCAATATATATAATGTTGTCTATAATATTATTAGGCTAGGCGATTTCTTGTTACCGATGTTTTGTTCTACCGTTTTATCCCGAATTTGACCAAGCGTATATTTACAGATTTTTAAATTTTTTCCTTTATTTTGAGATTGCATTTAAAGTTGCTACTAACACATACATAAAATTATACATATGCTATGTGTGTGTTTATTAAATTTGTTAAGGTGTTTTTAATGAGTTTGTTATCTTCATTCACAATAATAAACCAAAAAAGTGTTGGTTTGTGGATTGGCTAAGTTGAGAAATAAAGTTGTTTTGAAATTGCACTCGAATGTCGAGCGCTGGAATCAGCTAGTTGTTATTATTACGCTTCGAATGAGGTCTAAATCTTAAAGAGTTTTGTTTTATTAGCATTTAATACAAGTTTGTTTAATCTCGCAAACTCTGAAATTAGAGCACCATCTCGTTCAGCAAACGTTTTAAAAACCAGATCTTCGTTATACGGGTAAAAAATATACAACTCATCAGCGTACATAAACATTCTCCCATCAAGACCTGGATTGTTAATATCGTTTAAATGTATGGGGGCGGAACTTCAAACATTATACTCTATATTTTTGAGAAATAAGTGATTTTAAGTTCCCCGCCAAATTATGACTTGTTTTATCTGGCAGTCCTAAAAATAATTATCACTCAAAGTTGGGGGCCAAAAATCCAACCATTTTGTTCTACAATGCTTAGTTTTAGGGATATAAGCGGCTTTATGTCCCCCTTCAAAATGAATACGGAGGCAAATGATTAATTATATGATTAATTATCATACGTGTACGTGCACGTACAGCGTTATAGAATCAACAGATCAGCATATCAGCGGACAAGTGGGTCATTAATGAGCGTAAATATTATAATGATTTGAGCAGGGTTCGTAATTGTATCTAACTTTTGGTGGTTTATCCGATTTTAAGAAAATTTTATGATTAGTCGGAAAATAAAGCATCATCTGAAGTATTTACTATTATCATTTTCACTATTATCACTTTCACTTCATTTTAATTGCACCCTTTCTAGACTGCACATTATGTTTTTTTTTTTTAATTTTCGAGTGCTTTCAATAAATTGGGCTCGAAAGTTTCGTAGAGCTTCCCAGCCAAAAAAAAGAAAGTGAAGGCATTCTAATCACTTTTGCGTTGCTTCCAAAGTACCGATGTGTAAAAATGTTCTGTACCTTTAGAAATATTTTGAAATAACTGCCAAAAATTCCCCTATAAAGTGCTTCCCAACAACAAAAAGTGAAGTCAATCCAAAATAATAACTTTTACACAGCTTTCACAGTAGCAGTATGAGAGGATTTTCTATTCCTTAAGAGACTACTTTCCAAAATATCAATACAATTCTACCATCATATCCTATCATAACATCCTAAGCGCTTCTTAGTAAATTCTAAATATTTTCAGTAATGAAAAAGAATATCAAGAAAGCAGTGTTTCATTAACCCACGAGCACTATTTCGACTAAACATCCCAGGATTGGTGAAATAAAATTTCCGTCCTCTGACCCTTTGTTAAAATCATTGAGTTGATCCAATTTTTTGCGTCATCCGGATCACTAGAATATCATTACTTTCACTTCTTTGGATTTGCTTATTTTGCTGGGTTATTTAAAAAAAAATTTCATAAAGTAATTTTGGTCCACTGCTACATCTTAAAGTTTTGATCAACAAAAGTTTTTTTTATTAATATCTTTTTAAACGCCCAATATTGTTTGCTCCACATATAAAGCAGACGATTTCCAGAAAACATAATTAATAACATTGTTTAGAAACAATTTTTTTTGCCATCTAAACTTAGTTTGATTAAACTTAAGAATTTAACTCATCAAATACTTTAGTTATAAAATCGATTTCTTTGGATCTCAGTTAGTTGAACTCACGAGTTTTAACGCTGTAGTCAAATAGTTTGAAAGGTATTAGAGTTTACAAATACAAATTTAACTAAACTTAGTCAATCAGAGGTTAAACATTTAATAATTAAAAGTCACAAAATAGAAGTTAGTTTTTGATTTTTGTCGTTCTGAGCAAAAATAAAAGTTTTTCCTTTATTTGACTAAGAATTTGTGTGTTTGGTTAACAAATTCATTTTGCAACTTTTAAAAGCAAAATAATTAAAATTTAAAAGCCTGAGTTGACTGAGTTGACTCACTTTAGAGGTACAGGTGCGATATATATACTTTTTTAAAATTATTGGGTGTGTTCGAGTACAAAGATATCCAGTAACGAAATTTGAAGGAGTAAGAAGTAATTGCTCTTAAAATAAAAAAAAATAAGTACACGAACAGAAAACAGAACAATTTTTAAGTAAACAACTGGAAAAACAAACAGTCAACAGGCGACATGGAAAATAAAATACAGCTGGATGTAAAATGTTCACCAGGAACATTTCGAATAGTTCAAGTATATGTTTATATATTACTGCTCCCATATTTAACCCTATTAAGCCGAGCATGACGATTTAGTAACGTTTAATTGAATTGTGTCTAGTACTGAGGATATAAGGTTTCTGGAGCTGAAGTCGGTTCCGATTAAATCAACTCACCTTACTACTACTAATTCATAGCTTAAGTCAAGCTTCTCAGATGAGTATTTGATCTTAAAAGCAGCCCATAACATAATAAAAAATATAATATATGCCTGTAAAATTGCAACACCTAGGCTTAGAGATGTTGCTTAAAAATGCTAATAGGATTTGAAATAAAAAACAGTGCGAAATTATAAAATAAAGAATATTAAAAAAAATCATTTTACTCGAAAATTCGATTGGAACGAAGTCAAACTACCCCAGGGATGGTCCTATAAGAGATCTATGTCAGGACTTAAAACAAAAAAATGGTTTAGATACTGAAACCTATAAGTATGCATAAAAACGGATGTATGTATGTATGTGCGTATGTATATTCCGTATGGACTCCAAAATGGCAGGCGGGTGACACTGTAAAGTCTAATTTTTAATTTTTGGTCTGTGAACGGAGGGGGCGTGTCAAAATCAAATTTTAATATTGTACCACTAATGGCATCTATATATATAATTATTAATTATTAATTATTAATTATTTATTATTAATTATTAATTATTAATTATAAATTATTAATTATTAATTATTAATTATTAATTATTAATTATTAATTATTAATTATTAATTATTAATTATTAATTATTAATTATTAATTATTAATTATTAATTATTAATTATTAATTATTAATTATTAATTATTAATTATTAATTATTAATTATTAATTATTAATTATTAATTATTAATTATTAATTATTAATTATTAATTATTAATTATTAATTATTAATTATTAATTATTAATTATTAATTATTAATTATTAATTATTAATTATTAATTATTAATTATTAATTATTAATTATTAATTATTAATTATTAATTATTAATTATTAATTATTAATTATTAATTATTAATTATTAATTATTAATTATTAATTATTAATTATTAATTATTAATTATTAATTATTAATTATTAATTATTAATTATTAATTATTAATTATTAATTATTAATTATTAATTATTAATTATTAATTATTTTTAATTATTAATTATTAACTATTATTATTAATTATTAATTATTAATTATTAGTTTTTAATTATTAATTATTAATTATTAATTATTAATTATTAATTATTAATTATTAATTATTATTTATTAATTATTAATTATTAATTATTAATTATTAATTATTAATTATTAATTATTAATTATTAATTATTAATTATTAATTATTAATTATTAATTATTAATTATTAATTATTAATTATTAATTATTAATTATTAATTATTAATTATTAATTATTAATTATTAATTATTAATTATTAATTATTAATTATTAATTATTAATTATTAATTATTAATTATTAATTATTAATTATTAATTATTAATTATTAATTATTAATTATTAATTATTAATTATTAATTATTAATTATTAATTATTAATTATTAATTATTAATTATTAATTATTAATTATTAATTATTAATTATTAATTATTAATTATTAATTATTAATTATTAATTATTAATTATTAATTATTAATTATTAATTATTAATTATTAATTATTAATTATTAATTATTAATTATTAATTAATAATTATTAATTATTAATTAATAATTATTAATTATTAATTATTAATTATTAATTATTAATTATTCATTATTAATTATTAATTATTAATTATTAATTATTAATTATTAATTATTAATTATTAATTATTAATTATTAATTATTAATTATTAATTATTAATTATTAATTATTAATTATTAATTATTAATTATTAATTATTAATTATTAATTATTAATTATTAATTATTAATTATTAATTATTAATTATTAATTATTAATTATTAATTATTAATTATTAATTATTAATTATTAATTATTAATTATTAATTATTAATTATTAATTATTAATTATTAATTATTAATTATTAATTATTAATTATTAATTATTAATTATTAATTATTAATTATTAATTATTAATTATTAATTATTAATTATTAATTATTAATTATTAATTATTAATTATTAATTATTAATTATTAATTATTAATTATTAATTATTAATTATTAATTATTAATTATTAATTATTAATTATTAATTATTAATTATTAATTATTAATTATTAATTATTAATTATTAATTATTAATTATTAATTATTAATTATTAATTATTAATTATTAATTATTAATTATTAATTATTAATTATTAATTATTAATTATTAATTATTAATTATTAATTATTAATTATTAATTATTAATTATTAATTATTAATTATTAATTATTAATTATTAATTATTAATTATTAATTATTAATTATTAATTATTAATTATTAATTATTAATTATTAATTATTAATTATTAATTATTAATTATTAATTATTAATTATTAATTATTAATTATTAATTATTAATTATTAATTATTAATTATTAATTATTAATTATTAATTATTAATTATTAATTATTAATTATTAATTATTAATTATTAATTATTAATTATTAATTATTAATTATTAATTATTAATTATTAATTATTAATTATTAATTACACTAGTCAACAGTCAAAATGTACTCGGGATGCGATAATTTTTTCTGTGTAGATAACCTTGACATGAGCTCGAAAAACGCAATAAAAAATTTTTTTTTCGTTTGGTTTTTTTTTTTTTTTTTTTTTTTAAATTTTAAAAATTTTTTTTTGGTTAATTTGTTTCGTCCGGCATAACTCGGGAACCGCTAGCCCGATTTAATTGAATTAAATTGTAAAAAATTTAAAATTACAATTCCCTTAATCTGTTTATATATTGTTTTCCTATACAAGCAACAGTTTCCAAGTTAAAAATGAATATATAAAGGAAAAAACTTATTTTTGCCTAAAAATTTAAATTTTTTTTTTTTTTAAAATCCATAAAAAATCCCAAATGAAAAAAAATTTCAAATCTTATTACTTTTACGTAAAGATACATAACCTATGAGCAAAATAAGAGAAAGATCATGAAAATCGATGCACGCGTTTCGCTCTTATTCGCAATTGAGTAAAGGTATGAATTTAAAAAATTTGCTCGACATATGCACAACTTTGTCTATGGTAAGGTTTTTTCTTTTTTTTTTATGATTCTCAGAATTAACAAAGCGGAATAAACAAAGGGTTATTTAATTTTTATGATTGCGTAAGCAAAGTAATAAACGGTAATAAATGTGCGTGAACAATTAAAAGGAAAAAAGGAAAGGGGACTTTTTTACTTATTTGGGTTTTCCGGTGACTACCTGTATGATTTTTTTACATAAATGCAACCCACATTTATTCGGAAAATTTAAGACTCACACATGGTGAAACAGGTATGTAGCCACCGTAAAAAAATATACACCCATTTATAAGTACCTGTCAGTAAAATACTAAACAATACACAGTACAAATAGGTCTTCATTGATCGATTTTACTCATTCAACAAGTGTCGACGAACGCGATAGTTAAAATGAGCAAACGTTCGCGAGTATTTGAATGCAATACCAATCCAAGTAATTTTTGTTACATGTGCGGAGAATACGTTTGTGGAAAAAACAAGCGTTATTTTTCACCTAAATTGAGAGATTCATTTGAAGAGAGCTTCAATTTAAAGGTCTCAAACATAGATGAGCGGTGGACACCAAGTGCTCTATGTCCAAGGTGCTACGTACAGCTAAGTGACTCAAGGTAAGTGTAGATTACGAAATTCAAGAACATATATAACTTATTATTGCAATTCTTTCAGACGACAGCCGAGAATCATCATGCCAATGCTTTGGAGAGCTCCGCTTTGCCATGCAACAGATTGCTACTTCTGTCTTAGCAAAAAAACAGGCGTGGGAAAAAATATACGATGGACTTACGCTGCTGTGTCAACAGTGAATTTTCCAGTGCCATTTTCCAAAGAACCAGTGGACCCGCAACCGCCCGTTTCAAGATGGGCATCTAATAATGAGGCGATACATCCATCATCAGATCCGGAGACAGTAGGAACCACATCAGAATGCGAGTCAACATATACATTGCATGGAGGTCAACGCTTATGTTCCCAAGCAGAACTGAACGATTGGGTTAGAGAATTGAAACTCTCCAAGGAAGATGCAGAGTTGCATGCATCGCGCATGAAACAGTTCGGTTTCTTGGCTCCTGGTGTGGTGACAACAATCTACAGGAAGCGTCATGAACCATACGCAAGGTACTACACAAAAAAAGACAACATCTGTTTTTGTAAGGACATTCCCGGATTATTTGGTGAACTCGGGTACTCTTACGATCCAGGAGAGTGGCGTCTTTTCATCGACAGCAACAAGCAGAGCCTTAAAGCAATTTTACTGCACAACGGCAACAAGAAACCTTCGATTCCAATTGCTCATGCCGTTGACACCAAGGAAACATACGAAGTCATGGACAATCTACTAAAGTGCCTTAACTATGAGAAACACGATTGGAAAGTTTGTGCCGACCTTAAGGTTATCGGTATCCTTTGTGGATTACAAGGTGGATTCACAAAGTACTGTTGTTTTCTCTGCCTTTGGGACAGCCGCGATCGTCAACATCATTACACCAGGAGGAGTTGGACAGAAAGAGTTAACTTCATCCCCGGCAGCGACAACGTGAAATATACACCACTCATAAAAAAGGAAAATGTTTTTCTCCCACCTCTTCACATAAAGCTCGGACTCATAAAAAACTTCGTGAAAGCTATCAACAAAGATGGCGAAGCGTTCGCCTATTTAAAAACCATTTTCCTCACCTTTCATCGGCAAAGATTAAGGAAGGCGTTTTCGACGGTCCGCAAATTAAAAAGTTGTTGCAAGACCAACAGTTTGAACACATTTTATCACCAAATGAAGCTGCAGCTTGGAACTCATTTCGGCAAATTGTTTCCGGATTTCTTGGAAACAACAAAAGCTCAAATTACAGAGAGATCGTCGAACAACTACTCCAAAATTATAAAAAAATTGGAGCAAATATGTCGCTTAAGATACATTTTCTACACTCGCACTTGGACTTCTTTCCGGACAACCTGGGCGATGTGAGTGACGAGCATGGTGAGCGTTTTCATCAGCAAATGAAAGAAATTGAGCACCGATACCAAGGATTTTGGAACGAAGCTATGATGGGGGACTATATCTGGTTCCTAATAAGAGAAACAGACCCACAACAATATAAAAGAAAGACAAAAGCACATAATTATTTTTAATTTGAAGGTTTTTATTTTTGTGTTTAGATATTTTTTTTTAAAACTTTTTTATAATTAATTAATGTTGATATCCTTAGGATAATTTCTTGTACATATATCGAATTGTTTTTTAATTTAAAGTCATATATTTTTGTCACCCAACAAATTTTAATTTTTTTTGTAATAAAAAAGAAAAAACCTTACCATAGACAAAGTTGTGCATATGTCGAGCAAATTTTTTAAATTCATACCTTTACTCAATTGCGAATAAAAGCGAAACGCGTGCATCGATTTTCATGATCTTTCTCTTATTTTGCTCATAGGTTATGTATCTTTACGTAAAAGTAATAAGATTTGACATTTTTTTTCATTTGGGATTTTTTATGGATTTTAAAAAAAAAAAAAATTTAAATCTTTAGGCAAAAATAAGTTTTTTCCTTTATATATTCATTTTTAACTTGGAAACTGTTGCTTGTATAGGAAAACAATATATAAACAGATTAAGGGAATTGTAATTTTAAATTTTTTACAATTTAATTCAATTAAATCGGGCTAGTGGTTCCCGAGTTATGCTGGACGAAACAAATTAACCAAAAAAAAATTTTTAAAATTTAAAAAAAAAAAAAAAAAAAAAAAACCAAACGAAAAAAAAATTTTTTATTGCGTTTTTCGAGCTCATGTCAAGGTTATCTACACAGAAAAAATTATCGCATCCGGAGTACATGAAATTTTTTTCATTTTGTTGAGTAGTGTTATTAATTATTAATTATTAATTATTTATTATTAATTATTATTAATTATTAATTATTAACTATTAATTATTAATTATTAATTATTAGTTTTTAATTATTAATTATTAATTATTAGTTATTAATTATTAATTATTAATTATTATTTATTAATTATTAATTATTAATTATTAATTATTAATTATTAATTATTAATTATTAATTATTAATTATTAATTATTAATTATTAATTATTAATTATTAATTATTAATTATTAATTATTAATTATTAATTATTAATTATTAATTATTAATTATTAATTATTAATTATTAATTATTAATTATTAATTATTAATTATTAATTATTAATTATTAATTATTAATTATTAATTATTAATTATTAATTATTAATTATTAATTATTAATTATTAATTATTAATTATTAATTATTAATTATTAATTATTAATTATTAATTATTAATTATTAATTATTAATTATTAATTATTAATTATTAATTATTAATTATTAATTATTAATTATTAATTATTAATTATTAATTATTAATTATTAATTATTAATTATTAATTATTAATTATTAATTATTAATTATTAATTATTAATTATTAATTATTAATTATTAATTATTAATTATTAATTATTAATTATTAATTATTAATTATTAATTATTAATTATTAATTATTAATTATTAATTATTAATTATTAATTATTAATTATTTATTATTAATTATTATTAATTATTAATTATTAACTATTAATTATTAATTATTAATTATTAGTTTTTAATTATTAATTATTAATTATTAGTTATTAATTATTAATTATTAATTATTATTTATTAATTATTAATTATTAATTATTAATTATTAATTATTAATTATTAATTATTAATTATTAATTATTAATTATTAATTATTAATTATTAATTATTAATTATTAATTATTAATTATTAATTATTAATTATTAATTATTAATTATTAATTATTAATTATTAATTATTAATTATTAATTATTAATTATTAATTATTAATTATTAATTATTAATTATTAATTATTAATTATTAATTATTAATTATTAATTATTAATTATTAATTATTAATTATTAATTATTAATTATTAATTATTAATTATTAATTATTAATTATTAATTATTAATTATTAATTATTAATTATTAATTATTAATTATTAATTATTAATTATTAATTATTAATTATTAATTATTAATTATTAATTATTAATTATTAATTATTAATTATTAATTATTAATTATTAATTATTAATTATTAATTATTAATTATTAATTATTAATTATTAATTATTAATTATTAATTATTAATTATTAATTATTAATTATTAATTATTAATTATTAATTATTAATTATTAATTATTAATTATTAATTATTAATTATTAATTATTAATTATTAATTATTAATTATTAATTATTAATTATTAATTATTAATTATTAATTATTAATTATTAATTATTAATTATTAATTATTAATTATTAATTATTAATTATTAATTATTAATTATTAATTATTAATTATTAATTATTAATTATTAATTATTAATTATTAATTATTAATTATTAATTATTAATTATTAATTATTAATTATTAATTATTACGATTTCACGATTTCTGTAGCAAGTGTGTAACGACGTAGCTGATGAAGGTATCGATACCGTTGCTGTGATTTTAATAAAACCAATAGTAACATATAAAAGAGTTACACCCCTAATGAACCAAAATTGGTTTAATATTTATGGTTAACTTATTAGTTGCACTTAAATTTGAACGCCCTGTTAAGAATAAAAAAAAATGGAAGTGTGCTATGTTGTGACACACTGGCATTTTCAAGTTCAACGTAGTCTGCCATGGTTGCGAATATTTCAAATAAGTTTCCCTTTGTATGTTTGTTAGTTGCAAGGAAAATAACCAACCAACAAGTCGACAACATCATTTGTACGAGCAGCACGTTTATGCCATTTTATAACTGTTTAAACAAGTACGACAGACATGAGGGTATGACATTAAAAGGTAAAATGCCAGTGATCAGGTTATTAACATGGGGGAGGGGTTGTCATTTAAAAAAAAATTAACTAACTTGTCAGACCTGTTGACTGTTTTTTTTTTTCTTTAGCAGTTTTGTGGTTAAAGTGTTTTATAGAAGCCACAGGTAATGACATTGTGTTAACAAGAAAAAAAGGGCTAGGAAAGATGATTTACTTATCCAAAAACCAAAAAATGGTTTGGTTAAATAATTTTTTCGTAAATTTGATTAAATTAAATTGAATTGGCAAAAAGGTCATATTGTGGTTATGGTACTTTGTTACATAATTTAATTCTATATTGGGTCAAAAGTTGAGTTAAATCTTTTAGTTGAAACTTAAAAAGGAATTCAAGAATCATCAACACTATCAAATTTGAAAAAGCTTTTAAGGCTATCGCTCGAAACAGAGTATGAGGTGCACTTACAAATAAATGTTTACTCGAAAAACTTTTAAATCTAATTAAAGCCTTTTTCCTCTTGCTTGCCAATGTCCAACCAATCCCTAAAAAGGGTGAGGCTAATAACCTTGAAAGTAACCGTCCAATTGTAATCTGCTCTGCGCTCTCAAATGAGATGGAAAGCATGATCCACTTCCATCTTGTCAACTTCTTAGTGATCGACATTATGTTAGCTCTACCTTCTGAAAGTAGAGTGGTTGCTCTAGATATTTCTAAGGCGTTCGATCGCGTATGGCACGGTGCATTGATATCAATGCTTATTGCATTTGGATCCGATTTATATCGAGTTTTCACAGAGACCGCGCGATACGTGCTGTATTCAGGGGTACCCCAAGGTTCTTTTCTTCTCTTATCCTTATCTTTCAGAACGACCTTCTTCGTCAAAATTTCAATGCTATATACTCTGTTGCAGATGACAGCAACATTTGTCATTAATTTTCCTTCAATTTTAGGCTAAGCCTTTTGGAGGTTGGGGGGTTACAAGTGAATGGCACAAGACCTGTTAACACTCTCCGAGTGGAATAAAGCGAATTGGATTGATTTCAATTCGCAGAAGACTCAATGTTGTTTGTTGACCCATAGGGCCATGGATTCAACAATGTGATCTGTATATATGGGTGGTATAGGTATTGAGGAATTGGATACTCTTGATGTTCAGAGCATGAGAATTCAATGTGACGTGATGCACAAGCCCTTCCTGACAGTTTCAATCTAATAAAATTTAAGTCAAATATCCATAAACACTACTCCCTCTTTCCTCGTTCCCATAACCTATTTTGCTGATATCAAGGCAATGCACTGCATCTGTAGGGGCCATCCCCTGAGTGTTGGTCAATAATAAAAAAAACACTACGAATAAAGGTATTCTGGATGGAACCTTCAGATCGCTCTGACCCTACAAAATTTTACAGACGATGGAAAAATAAGTGACACATATTTTTTTATCTGCCTAAATTCAAATTTAGGGGTGCTGAAACAACGAATTTTTTAGTTATTATAAAAAAATTACAAATTGATTGTGACTTGGGGCACTTTTACACGTTCGATATATATTGTGATATTGTGTGTGTGTGTTTAATATAACTTGGAGATGGCTAGAATTGATTAGCATACCTTTAGGCTCTTATAAAATTATTTATTAACAAACCCATTTATATATTCTATGTGTTCAACAAATATTTATAATGAAATTTAATGAATGTTATTTAAAAAGTGTTGAATTGTCAATTGGCTAAAATTGACTAGCATACCTTTATTAAATGAAAAAATAATATTTCCTAGAATTTGCACTCGAATTTCAAGGGCTGGGCTCTGCTAGTTTATTATAATTACTTATTGTTTTTTTTTTTATAAAAACAATATTGATTTCTTTTATAGAAAAAAATATAACTATCTGAAAAATTAGATTATTATTATCTATAATATTAAAGGCTAGGCGATTTCTTGGTGAATGATGGTTTGTTCTACCGTTTTATCCCGATTTTGATCAAACCTATATTATTTGAAAGGTATTTTTTTAGCCGATTTGCAGATTTACAAATTTTTAAATTTTTCCTTTATTTTGAGTAAATTGCATTTAAAGTTACTACTAACACACAATACATAAAATTATACAATGCTATGCGTGTGTTTATTAAATTTGTTAATGTGTTTGTAATAAAAATGAATTTGTTTTTTGTGTTGATTTGTAAATTGGCTATAATTGATTAGCATACTTTTAGGGTCTTTATTTAATGAAAAAATTAAATTTCCTGTATTTTGCGCTCGAATTTCGAGGGCTGAAATCTGCTAGTAAATATGATTAGAGAAACTGAAAGATGTTTTTTTTTTTTGCTTAGATAGAGCTAATGAAAGGGTTTGCTGTCAAACCAACTGTCGTTCTGTACTCGCTTCTTGAAATTTATTAACAGTATCCTCTGGCAAATCATCATTAACAGATTCACACTTGAACAATGCTATCAAATTATCCAAATTTACTTTAAATATTCGATTCGCGCAACTTATAGACGGATTCGTGATTTTTATGGATTTTTATAAAGAAAGTCCAAATTTATCGATTCGTTGTCGCACTTTGGCGCCCTTGGCACAAATGAGGTTGCAAAAATCAAAAATTTCACCTGCGCTTTCGCTATTTTGAATAAACTCATCTCATAGGAGGTTCTTCAAAGATTACAAATTAGCTACCTTCAATATACTCAGATTTTTCGTTGAGAAGACCGATTTTCAATTTTCAAAAAAACTCACAATTTTTAGACAATTTGGTCCAGTTTCAGGTAGAATATAAAAAAACTATGTAACCGATCGTAATTTTTTTTGTTTCAATTGGTCTTTATATTTATTCAGTATATTATAGAAAAAAATTTAGTCTTTGCTTTGTGCTTCGATAAGGTAAATCGCTATTTACCAACTGTCTATTTTTTCACTATTTTTTAACTTTGATGGAAAATTAAAAAAAAAACGTATATAATTTTCTTTCCAAAATATGTTCTTGGTTATTCCTTTACCTAATTAAACAAAGTCCAGCTGATCCCAGTTGTTCCCTCAACTGCTAGAGGTAAAGGAGGTAGAAAGACTTTGTTCCAGATACAGGATATCCAGTAAACTATTCTTTTAGATTAACAGGTACGCACATAAGATAAAAATATAGTCAACCATCTAATCACAGAACAATAATATTGTTACAATATTGACTTATGAACGCCACATCTTATTTGAACACGTACATATTATCAACATTGCGTAATTCGACCTAAATCTCATGTGTATACCGTTTCATAAACCCTTAATCCAAACGGTACTTGTCAGATAATAGATCAGACTATATATTGAAAAATAGGCATAATCCCTGGATTAGTCTATGACTGAAAGTTGGCGCGACAAGTGCTTTGTCTCTAGTGTGAGATGAGATGAGAGTATTCCGAGGCATTCAGAAATTCAAATACGAGGACTGGCTTAATGAGGATACTTTGGCCGAAGGTGAACCTACCACATCAACCGGACGTACAAGAGGAAGGCCACACAAAAGTATGGAAACACAAAGGAAGAGGAAACTTGCCGATACCAACGATTTGACCAATGACCACATATCGGAAGCGTTGTCTATTATATATAAAGGACAATGACAAAGTTAGGTCGCAGATTATAAAGACTGTTGCTGATGCAAGCCCATTGCGACTTAAAAGGATTAAAGAGAAAATTCCTACGCCCCCAAACACATTGTAGTTTGGAATTGTTTATGGATTAAGAACTTTCCAAGGACAAATATGAGATACTACGGTCATCTTAAATGCGCCACGCAGCTAAAATTTTATCCAGATACAAGCACATTCCGACAGCCAATTAATTATTTTGAAGCAATTTGTAAAAAAAAAAATCGAAAATATTAATTTTTTTTATTTTTTATTTATGGATAACTTTAAAATATAAAAACTTTGAATATGAAACATAACGGGTAATTCCATGTAAAGGTCAACCATAGGTCTAATTTTAAAATTTAAATTTTAATAATTTTTACTGATACCATTTCAAAGAAAATGGTTCTAATGGCATGAAAATTTGCCAATAGTTTGTTTTATGTATTTTTAGAGCCCCTATTTTTCCAGTAAGAAAGGAAAAGTGTAGTTAAATAATTTTGAAACACAAAGTAGCGACATATCTGTCACATTATAAAATTATTCTTTTTATTATAGTTTATTTTAGAATTCATGTTTTTTATATCTATAATATTAATAGGCAACGCGATTTCTTGTGACCGAGGTAAGTTTCACAGTTTTACCCCGATTTTGACAAAAAATTTATCATTTGAAAGATATTTCTTTTTAGCTGTTACCCAGATTTACAGATTTTGATCGTCTGGAATATTTTTTTGAGTAATAATCGTTTAAAGTAGCTAGTAACACATACATAAAATTATACAATGCTATGTGTGTGTTTATTAAATTAGCTAATGGGTTTGTATTAATGTGTTGAGTTTCATTTCTTCATTCAAAATGAGTTGAATTGATTAGCATACCTTTAGGGTCTTTATTAAATGAAAAAAATAAAATTTCCTAGAATTTGCACTCGAATTTCGAGCGCTGGAATCTGCTAGAGCTTTATTAATAAACTAGCTCTTACATTAACTATAAACAACTGTTTCTTATTTGTCATACAAATAACTTCAGAGCTGCGCAAAGTTCTGTGTTTTACAAATATCCTATAAAATAATGTCTGTCTGTCACGAGTGCTTTTTGCCCCCAATTATTAATAACAATAATACTTTCTCACTTTTTCTAATACTAAATATGTTGTTCAGGTCCGTCCGCATAAGTTTGTATATTTATATGAACAATGAAAAACTTTTACTGTATAATATTCGATTAGAAAGATCTCTAAATGTCATGTCTGTCACTACGGAATTATCCAAACATAATTTTTTCACGCCGTTAACAAATTTTAACTTTAATAACCCATAAGTAAGCATCTAGAAGGCGTAGCATCTTGTTCGCACTTATTTCATAGGTTGGAGAATTCTCTATCATATGCCTTTTAACTTATTTGATTATATCAATTGGTTCAAAAGTTATGAATTATGCAACGAACAAACTACAATAGTGCCACTGTGCGACGATTTGCAATTTTTAACAAAGTAATAACAGCCATTAGGCCACAATTGAGTTACTGGTATTACGTGAACTCTGCATTATCCCATAAAAAAACATTTAATCATAAAGATTTTATGGCATAAATTCTACATTTATGATTTTGCAATATCAACCAAACTAATGGAGCGTAAGAGACAATGGGCCGTAAGCAAAAAAAGTAAAGTGTACTTCAAGTAGACTTTATCAGCAATTTTGTTTGATAAACATACAATAAAGTGTACTTAAAGTAGACTTTAATTTTTTTGCATACGGCCCAATGTCTTTAAATTAATATTATTACTCTTTATTTTACCAGTTATTGATAGTTTCCACATTAAAATTTAATGAACACTAAACATGATGTAATTGCAATTAACGGATTTCAGGTAGCGATATGAATTTTCATAATTCTTTCCTGAGAAATTTAAAGAAACAGACTTTGGCTGTTATGCCTTATGCCAAATAATGATTTTGAGCAATGCCAAACTTGCTTGGAATATATTAAACTTACTCATACTTTATAAATTAATCCATTTTAACATACCTGAAAAGAAAAATAAAAATATAATTAGATATATTTATAAGTGATATGTTTATAAAAGAAACTAGAATTAAATAAACATTTTTGACAACAATCAGTTTACTAAACAAAAATCAATCAATAACAAAATAATCACATTATTGTATGAAATAATTTCTTCTTGTACCCAATATACCTATTTGAATTTAATATTTAAAAGAAACATATTTATTTTTACTACCAATTTTTTATGTGTTGAAACGAAAAAATAATCTCATGTTTACACAATATGTAATATAGAGTCTATATTATAGACTGTGCAGTGTACACTGAACCTTTTAAAAGAAATGAAAATTTTTACATGAATTGCGTTCACAAATTTTATGATCTGTATTAAAATAATAAGATAACATCAAAAACAACAAATTGCGGTAAAAATGTTGTTCGCACAATTTTTTATTTATTTTTATTTATATTTATTTCTGACGCTCTTGTGCTTGAATTTATTAATAATTTTATTCGAGAGGTGAAATAAAATATTAAAATACACCTACGAATGAAGAGAACGAAATATAATTTATTATCTTACGTGATGAATTTATTGATAAATATTAATAATTATTATTATAATTTACGATATTTTAAATTAAATTTTTAATAAATTAAATATATGTACATAATAATTTATTAGACGTTATTAAGTATAATTTATACATTTAACATAAATTTCAAATAATAATGTCAAATTAAACAAAATTTTATTGCCCTGGCCTTTTTGAATATATTTTATGAAACATTTTATATTCATACGCGTACATTAGGGTGGCCCTTCGTTATATGGAGGGGGAAAAAAGTGTTCGAATTTAAAGTCTTACCCCTTAGAAAGATACGAATAGCAAAAAATGAGATATACAAAGTTTTGAATCCATCAAAAAAAAAAATTTAAAGGTGTCTCACCGCTACTGTGAATTTCAAGTTTATATGGGGAAAATATGACTTTTTTCAGATTTTACGAAAATTTCGTTCTATAGTTTAATTTTTTCGACAAGTTGTTATATGAATCGATATCAGTACTAAATTATCTTTTCAATAAAAACTGACCAAGAAATAACAAATGCCCTAGACCATTTTTGGGCCAAAAAAAAAAACTCTAGGTCATGACATTTTTTCAACTTTAACAAATTGATTAAAGCATATTTTTTTTTGTCTCTATACCTATAAGTACTCAGATATTAAGTATTGATTTATTGGTACTTCAAAATAACACGTTTTTGTTATTTTGCAAATACTGCTGAATTTTGGATCATTTTAACCCTGGGAGCGCACATAGTAACGGTTTCATTTATTTTACTAGAACAATTATTTAATTTATTTAAATATGCCAAAATTCATAGTTTGGATTCGGCAAGGAATGGGTTAACGTTGTTCGATTTATTCCAAATTTTTAGCATGGAAGACTTGAATATAGTTATAGTTTAAGCGTCACATCTAAAAATTCCACAGCACTTATATATTTGATAAATTGCCTTTCATTGGCTTGGGGTCATATGCGACCCCTAGTCCAAAAGGGTTAATGGTTTCATATTATTTTTTCAGAAACCCTAGGCTATTAAGATAAAATATAACATTGAAAAGTAGAAAATTGATAAATTTTTGATACATAGTATTTAGAGAGAGCACATTTACTGAATATTTCACAAAAAAAAAAACTAATTTTTCTCGAAATCCGCAAAAAAAAATTCTTTGTAAAAAAAATTTTGACACAAGAATTTACTTAAAAATTCACACAGTTAATCTCAAACATATATTTAACAAACTTTAAAGTTACATATCCATTTTTTAAAATTTTGTTTAAGAAAATTTTTTAAAACTGAAAAAAGGAGTTTTCAAAATTTTATCAAAAAAATTTTTCATCTTTGGTCTCATTTCGCAATAGGTTAGCAAAGTGTTAATACGACAATACTTCATATCTGTGTACTTGTAGGTATAGAGACCAAAAAAAGTTAAAGTTGAAAAAATGTTCATCACATTTCATGACCTAGAGTTTTTTTTTTGCCCCAAAAGTGGTCTGGGGCATTTGTTATTTCTTGGCAAGTTTTTATTCGATTTTGAAGTTATATAGCTTTTTGAAAAGATAATTTAATACTGAAATCGATTCATATAATAACTTGTCGAAAGAAATAAACTATAACTATATTTTGTAAAATCTGAAGAAAGTCATATTTTCCCCATACAAACACACTTGAAATATTCACTCGCGTTGAGGCACCTCTTAATTTTTTCTGATAGACCTAAAACTCTGTATTGCTCTGTTTTTTTTTTACTCGCATATTTCTACGGGGTGAGACCGAGAGTTTGAACACTTTTTTTTATTAAGGGCCACCCTAGTGTACATACGTACATATCTACATATCTGTGGTCACAAGCATTAATCGTCTAAGTCGAAAAACATGCTTTTGAGAAAATTAACTTTTTATATAAATGTAATGGGGCTTCATTACGACTTAGGTCAGTATGTTTTCATTAATAACTTTTTATTAAACAGTGTTAGAGAAATGGGGATTTCACATAAATATAAAGCGTTTTTAGTAGAATATGGTAGGATACATAACTCAAATCGTTCTTAAGTCGACTTAGGCGGTTATCGCTTGAGACCACAGATATTAAGACGTCATGCCACTACGTAAAAATTTAAAAAAAAAAATATATAAAAATAAAATACGATTTCTCTATTTATGAATGATCATCAGTTTCCTGTCATTTGCATGCCCTACATCAAGTTATAATTAGTAAGAACATTATTGGAGGACTAGGCCAACTATATAAAACACTACAGATTCAGTTTCAGAAAACTGGTCATAAGCCAAATTTATATTTTTTCTCGTTATCTATAATATTAATAGGCAAGGCGATTTCTTGTGACCGCTTTTACGCTTTTTTGACAGAAAATATTGCATTTGAAAGGTATTTCTTTGAACATGTCCACCATATGTACAGATGTGCACCATCAGGTAAATTTGTTTGGAGTAATATTCTTTTAAAGTTGCTACTAACACATACATAAGACACATACTGTATGTGTGTTTATTACAAATATCAAAGCCCTGTGTTGAATTGTGAACCGGCTAAAATTCATTATCATACTTTTAGGCTCTTAAAACATTATTATTAATAAATCATCTGTGCGTTCTACAAATATTTATTAATGAAATTAATGAATCTGTATTTTTTGTTCTTCCGTTTTATCCCGCTTTTGTCCAAACGTTTATTATTTGAAAGGTATTTCTTTTTAGCTGTTCACCAGATTTACAGATTTTAAATTTTTTTTTCTTTATTTTGAAAAAATTGCCCTTAAAATTGCTACTAACACATACATACATAAAATTATACATATGCTATGTCTGTGTTTATTAAATTTGTTAATGTGTTTGATAATGAATTTGTCAGCTTCATTCACAATAATAATAAACCAAAAAAGTGTTGTTTGTGAATTGGCTAAGTTTAAATTTGCCTATAAATTGCACTCGAATTTTGAGCGCTGGAATCTGCTAGTTTTATTTAAATATTCATAAATTTTTTATATATGTATATAGATAAAAAAAAACGTTGAAAGAAAAAAATTTAATGAAAAATTAAATTTCCTAGAAGCTGCACTCAAAGTTCGAGTGCTGGGCTCTGCTAGTTTTATTTTAGAATCTTGACTTATTTTTATGTAAATTAACAATAATTATTGAAGTCTGAAAACTAATTGTGATTATAAAGTCCTGCCAGTGCCAGAGAAAAATTTAATTGATCTATGGTGTGTAAAAAAAATATATTTTCGGCTGTGTCCAACCTTCTACGGTGTAGGTGGCCATGGTTGTTGATTAGATTTCGGGCAAGCATATTAGAGTGAGTTTCAAGTTTATGCAAAAATCGAACACTGCGTCTCATAACTTCATCTTTGACCAAAGCAACATTTTAGTCCTTATGAATGTTAGAATTTTTGACATATCAATGTGCACCTGTAATCATTCGTAATAACCTATTTTGTCTTCTTTGGAATTTTTTCATATTAGACGGAGTACCCCATATCTGAATACCTTTGCACCATATTGGTTTTATAATACAGTTGTAAAGCAGTAGTTTACAATCTAAGCTAAGTTTTAAGTTTCTGCCCTTAAGCCATGCAAGTTGTAGAAATTATCATGATCTGGGTAAGTTTTGCGTCTATAAGGAAAACCAAGTGAGGCGGCGCACAGTGGGCCATTTGACGAGAAGGCGGTCAAAAATCTATAACTTTTGACTGGATTCGAATTTTGATATGCGGTTTTTTTGTTTGGTAGGTGAGACTTTAGCCTTTAAGTTTTGCTATAAAACGTAGTTCTCGACCGAAAATAAAAAAAGTTACGGAGGGTTTAAAATACATTTTCATTTGTAGTTGAATTTTAGTACAAAAGTGAAGTGTTAAAAGGTAAAAAAAGGTTTTTTTTTTAATATAACGTCTTATTTTTTCAGTTAATTTTACAACCAATACTTTTTAAAAAATTTTTAAGTTAATTTTTTCAGAAAATGCCAAACTTTGGCCCCCGTCAACTGTGCACAAGGGCCAAACGTTGTTTTTTTTTTTAAGATCCCGAGTTAAAATATAATTTATTAAGCAGCGAACGTAAAAGTAACCTTATATTGGTTCAAGATAGAGAAGTTTCAATGAAAAACTCGTATGTTTTTGCTTCAGTTAATTTTTTTTTTATTGTCTTTTTAAATATTTCTGTATTAATTTTTATGGTAAATTTATCAAATATAACAATTTTTATTGTAAATTTACAAAATATATAAATTTTTAAATCAAGAAAATTTTTTAACTATATAAAAAAAGTGTAACTTATTGTTAATGTAATGAAAAAGTACTTTAAATCAACCAATTTTAGTAAAAATTTCTTTTAAATAGCCTTGATTTTCATCTTCTAGAAGTTGTTTAGCTTCTTCGTCTAATTCAATAGAGGCAGTTTTCCATTTTTTGACGAATGTTGGACATATATGGATCTGAAGTGCACAACAAAATAGTGATAAGGTCTTCATTAGTACAACATCTGGACATTTTCCTTGTGTTGTGCTCGCGAAGGAATCTGTAGTCTTTGTGTTTTTCTTGCGCTTCTTCAGATAGATCTCGTATTGGTAGCATATTGTTTTGAATTATTTGTTCCCCATGGTACAAAATTTTATGAACTGTGGATGGCATATATCTCCAAGAGTATTTTTCATTATAAAGTATAGCTGTTTTATTGGCGTACTCTCCAATTTTTTTTGCATTTATCTTTCTGCTGCATGCTAGAACTTGTAATATGATTTTGAATCGTCTTATTAATTCATGATCTAAACCTGTGATAGATGCTGCAGTTTCTGGATCAGAAAAAAATCTCCTGGCAGTATTTCCATCATTTGTGTTTCCATCCCCTTGTTTTGGTTGGTCGATTACGAGGCCTAGCTGTAGATATTTTTGTTGAATTTGTTTTTTTTTGCTTTCTTTCGTCTTCATTTTCTTTGTTTTTTCTCACTGTTTTGCCTAACGGACCAAATTCCAAATCATAACCCAATTTAAGAATATGCTCCATGAAACGTATTCTAGCATGAAGAGCGGACATTCCAAATTCGTAGGCTTCCTTAAAACTATCGTCTTCTGGTGCGGGTTGGCTTAATTGACTTGATGTCTTTTGGCATATAATGCAGCTTGACGTTGACTTTGTTCCAGTTAAAGCTTGTGCAACTTTTCCATCAATCATTATGAGACACATTTTAAAATGTACTTCAATGTCTTGGTCATCAAATTTAAATATAACTGGTTGAAGTTCCTTTATTTGATCTCTTATTTTTTGAACTTCTTCAGTTATGACATCTTTAGTTTCCTTTTGGAATGCAAATTTTATTGGTCTGCAATACTTTGTTGAAGAAGGAATTTCATTTTTCCATATCTCAATTTCTGTTGCTCTACTAGTTGACGGCTCTAAGACGCTATACCTTTTTGATGAATTTTCGGCATTAGAGGATCCATCACATCCCCATGTAGAAGTTAAAGTAATGCTGCCATTACCAATTTTTTTTTAAATGGTCAGTATCAAGCGTATTTAGCAATCGTTCTGCAGTATGTTCAAGGAGATCTTGCAATTTTATTTCTGCTGATGGTGAAGTGACACTAATAGCAGATTGTGAAGGTAAGCATTCTTTTTTGGCAGAAACTAAATCTCGATACTCTGGAAAAATCCCACAATTCTTTTCATTTGTTCGCTTCCGCAATTCCTTATATTGATTTTTGGTCAATTTCAAATCCAAAAATAGGGCGAACGCTTCTGCCGGCGTAAATTTGTTATCTTCAATTGGTGTAGGAATGGTTTTCAAAATCCTCTTTGTGCGCCTTGGGCTCGCTTCTACTATTTTTTCAATTATTTCAATTTTATTTTTTTTATTTTGGGTTGGTTGAATTTGGTGCAAAAATGAATCCTTGATAATTCTTTGAGAAATTTCTTCATTGATATTCTCCAGCTTGCGCCTTCGAGATCTTTCACTACATCCGTCAATTGGTTTTGCTGGTCGACCCTTTTTTCCACTTTCGTTGGCAGTTGTAGATGCACTCTCAAAAATAAGTTCCTTTATTAACCAGTCTTGGTAACGTTTGTACATCTTTGCCTTGCTATGAGAGCATTCAATGTACCGTCTTTTCAAATTCGATGCAAAATTAGTAATTTTTCCTTTGTGCATTTCAATGTCTTCTAGGTTACAATTCTTAAAGACGTCTTTGCTCACTATGTGCAAAATTACATCGTCTACATCATTTCGTTGAAAATAAATATCTGCCAGATCTCTGTAACAGTACTTAGTCATTGCACAAATTGTAATGAATAATAATTGTGGAAACATTATTATAAATGCTCTTTCTTGCAATTATGTAAAATAAAAATTGTTATCTTTTATTACCACTTTTAGAAGCATAAAAACCCACATCCTAACCCCTTTTAAAAGGTGAAGCATACCTGCTCATATCTTAAAGGGCTATGTCGCAATATTTTTTTTTACCATTTACCTGTTATTTAAATTGTTTCCCATTTTGTCAGGTATTTAAACTATATAACTCTAATTCAGACTATTAATGTTTTTGAAAGATACCTATGTAAATGTACCGGTAACAATTAAGCGCATTATATCTCAACCCTTTTTTATAAGTATATAACAACTCCTGACAACTCTACCGACACGCAAAAAAATACACCGCGGTGCACCGGTACGACCAACTTTTGTATTCATAACACTCAGACGGACGGACGCACATCGTTTAATCGACTCACAAAGTGTTTTTGAGTCGATCCGTATAATAAAAGATGGATGAAGGTCCAATATTTTTGGCAGTTACAAACATCACCTCAAACTTAATGTATCCTAACCACATAGTGGACAACTTTTGTATTCATAAATTTTGCAGAAAATATCTAACCTTGGGTCAGAAAAATTGTTCTGGTGCACACGGGCGGAAACTGGCAGGTGTATAATGGGGTATAGGAGTATAGGGGAGGGTTCGGACTATAGAAGAGTGCAAGATTTTTTCTGACTGCTTTTGACTGGCAGGAGTTATGCTCTATTAAGTAGTAGATTTTCGGAAAATTTTGACCTTTTTTTTTAAATTTCGGAATGACGCAGTGATTTTATATTTTTAACATTAATAGTATGGAAGCCATAAAATTATACAAAATTTATTTCACTTCAAAATCTTTTAAATCAAAAAAGTTACAGTCATTCAAAAAGAAAAATTTACAAAGAAATTTTTAATTTTAGCAAAATACTGAGAAAGCCCATTTTCGAAGACCATGTTCGCTGTGATATAGTTGAGATAGAGTCGCAATTTCTTGGCTCCCGAGGTTTACTAGTATTTACTTTCAAATGAATAACATAACTTTAAAATCGGTAACAAAAAAAAATTATTTTTGGCCGCCTTCTCAAAATATAGTCCACTGTGCGGCGATTAAAGTGATGTGTGATGAGGTATGTTACGATTATTAATTTGCATCTGCGGGCAAGTTTCCCTTCTTAGGGTAAAAATGATATGGATGCATTTTCGATCATTAACTCTGATTTGCCATCTCTCCAGCCAATTTTCTAGTAGAGAAGTATGGGTTTGCAGAAATCTATATGTTATTGAAGGGTTGTCATGAACACTTAAGATTGCCGTATCATCCGCAAAAGTCGATGTGTGAGCGTTAACATTTTTATACTTATTATTAATGATACTTAGATGTATGAGTAGTAATTACGATATTTATATACATATTATAAATTATATTATATTATAATTATATTATATTATATTATATATATTATATTATATTATCTATAATATTAGTAGGCTAGGTGATTTCTTGTGACCGATGTTTTGTTCTACCGTTTTATCCCGATTTTGACCACACGTATATTACTTGAAGGGTATTTCTTTTTAGCCGTTTTGCAGATTTACAGATTTTTAAACTTTTTCCTTTTTTTGAGTAAGCTGCATTTAAAGTTGCTACTAACACATACATAAAATTATACAATGCTATGTGTGTGTTTATTAAATTTGTTAATGTGTTTGTAATAAAAATGAGTTTGTTTTTTTTGTGTGTTGATTTCTGAATTGGCTATAATTGATTAGCAACCTTTTGGGTGTTTATTTAATGAAAAAATAAAATTTCGTAGAATTTGCACTCGAATTTCGAGGGCTGGAATCTGCTAGTTATTATTATTATAATTATACTTATTATTAATAACACTTAGATGTATGAGTAATAATTATTATAATTATATTTATAAGTACCTATAATATTAAGAGCAAGGCGATTTCTTGTGACATATTTGAGACCTTCAATTACCAACCGACAAAAAATATATGATATAAAAGGTATTTTTTTTTTTGCAGATGTCTACCATATTTACAAATCCGCACCGTCTGGTAAATTTTTTTGGGAGTAAAATTTATTTAAAGGTGCTACTAACACATGCATAAAACGCATATTTAAGCTTCAAATTAAAAACTATACAATGCTGTGTATGTGTTTATTAAATTTGTGTTGAATTGTGAATTGGCTAAAATTGATTAGCATATAGGACCCTAAGTCTTATAAAATAATTTTTTAAATGAAAAAATAAAATTTACAGAATTTGCACTTGAATTTCGAGGGCTGGGCACTGCTAGTTAATATAATAGGATTAAGTATTAATAACTTTAAATTCAAATGGTATTCGCATTTAAAGATTAATTATCGGCAACCGTACTAAAATAGTTACCGTACCAAATATTGAGTTTAAAATACAGGTGGTATTAAAGATTCAGCACAGCCGAATTTAACAGTCTTACTTGTTCTTTATTTTGTTTCTTGCACAGAGTATAGAATATATTTAAAGGGTGTCCCAAAATTAAAGCATTGTTTGAATTTGCCACCATATGTGCAGAGAAAAAAAAAGTTTGACAGCTGACAGTTTAGGGCTTTCATTGTTGAACAATATTTAAAAAACAATGTAAATTTAACAAACAAAATCATCGTAAGCGATGAAGTATATTTTCACTTTGATGATAAATTGCAAAATAAATAAATTCTTTGGTCAGCTTTCGGATTTTAAATTAGGGGTCTTATTTGATAGAGTAGTACGTTTGTTACTGAGCTATTGTTGGTTATGAATGCCGACTGGCTCAAGCAAACTAGCTTGCCGTCGGTGTGTTATAATCGGTCTAGACAGATTATTTGATATCCTATTGCCCTTTATTTCGAGGAAGGGTTTTACATCCAACATAACTGAGGTCATGATTATAGATAAAGAAAAAATCATACAACAAATTTAAGTGACATTGTTATGAATTTATTTGACCGCTGAAATGAAAAAGTTCATATCGGAATCTAGTTTTATAAAGGGTCCAGGTTTAAAAACGGACCAATCATAAGCATATTTAGTAAAGTCACTTATGTTTCTCAAAAACACTTATAAACCAAATTTGAGAAAAAACTAAACCTAAAGATATAAATGACCGGATCAATAAAGCTCGATCAGCCCTCCAATCGCTTTACAAAATTTGGAGATCAAGCAATATCACTAGAAAAACAAAACTTCGTATTTTCAACAGTAGTGTTACAAGTGTACTACTCTATGGCTGTACTACCTGGAGACTAACTCAGGAAAGCTTGAGAAAGCTACAATCATTTACAAACCGCTGCCTACGCCAAATCCTACAAATTTTCTGGCCATACTGGGTCACAAAAGAACAGCTTCTTGAATTGGTAAACCTCAACTCGATCGAGAATAAAATAAAAAAACGTAAATGGAAGTGGATTGGGCATACACTTAGAAAGCCTCCACATGAAATATCACGCGCAGTGATGGAGTGGAACCCGCAAGGTCAACGAGGTCCTGGTCGACCACGGAATGACATGGAACCAAGTTAAATCATTAGCTAATGATCGAATAAGGTGGAAAGAGTTCGTTGGCGCCCTAAGTTCAAATTGAACGTCTTATTTAACTTTTTTTTTTTACTATTGCAATAAAAAAGGTTATAAATAAAGGAATTAAAAAAAAAAAAAAAATATTTTTGATTTCGGATAGGCTTTTTTTCGGCCATAGGACGAACGCAGTTTTATACCTTACAGCTTGTAATTCGCATTAATCTCAGAAGATACGACACAAACATATCAAATGTAGTTGTTTGTGTCTCTCACACCCATTAATTAGTAGTCCAAAAATAAACACTGTAGGACAATACTTAGTCATAGCCCCGATATAAAGCGGCTTCCCGATATTCATTTTAATCTATAAAAAAAAAAACATTGCACAGATTTTCCTCAAATTCGTTTTGTATATGTTTTTGCAAAAAATAATTGACTTTACCAAATATGGTCAGGAGCGGTCCATTTTTCGACCTAGTCCCAATATAAATATAATATCCGATATGAACTTTTTAATATCTGCAGGCCAAAAAATTAATAACAATACCACTCAAATTTGGTTTATGTGTATTTTCTATATGCAATTAGACCTTATTATATCTTAAAATTTGAAACTCTTCTACTTCGAGGAACAGTTTTTAACTACAAAAAAACTGTAAAGAATAAAAACAAAATTGCAAAAGCTTATAGTATTTGAGTCCACCAACATTTGTTGAAATATTGGACAATAAATAAGAACAAAGTATTTTTAAAAATATTATATTTTGAACCTAAAAAAACATGTGTTTTTCAATTCTATGCCAATAAAATCCACATTCACTTTAAGATAAATTTAAGTTAACTTACTTTTCACACTCATCGCGATTCTGATTACAAACTGCTAAAGATTTTTTTCGTCTTATCGCCAAATGACGTTCACGAGTCAGAAATTTTGGTTGTTTACGTATTAAAATCGGATGCACTTCGAACTGATTACACAGATTTACATTTAAATCATCAACACTTTTAGAACGCATTTTCATACAAATTAATTTAAATATGTAGTTACTGTTTTAATAGTATTAATTTTATAAAAAAAAGTTGATGAGATCTTAAAATAACATTAGACAATTTCACTGTAATTCATGGACAAGTTTCAAAATAAACTGAGCAGGGAAATGTTGAAAAAACACAAGAAAATATTAAAAAACTTAAATTGAATTTTAAAACAAAGAGCAGAAAATGTTTTCAAATCGTTTATACGAAAATGTGAAATTGAAGATAAGAAAAAGGTTTTGTTATTGTTTTTTTGTTTTTGTTTTTATTTATTTTTCTTTTTTATGACACACACTCAATAAGACAAAGTCATCAATAGTAAACCTATAATAAATACAAGACATACACACACACGAACATAATACACCGAGTGATGATAAGACAAAAGAATTTTACACGATTTATTATTTATATTTATTTAATTTAATATTTTTAAATAAATTCTTCACCTCTCAACAATGCCACAGAAAATAACTTTAAAAAGAAATTGTGATTAAAAAAAAACAATTATTTTATTTTTCAACTTGAAATAAGTGAAAGAATTTTCTCAGTAGACCTTGTCTTAGTCATTAATCAAATAAAAATTGCATATGATTCTTTTTAATTTGAAACAAAAGTTTATTTTTTTTTTCTTTTTTTCGCTAAAATAAACAAAAATTAGTTATTCACAAATATGGGAATTGTTTTTTTTTTTTAAATAAAATTTCTCAAATTTCAACTGATGTTAATAACCGTACAATTGTTAACTAACAACTGTTTTTAGTTTTGAAAATATTTAATTAAAACGTATGCTTAACTGCAAGCTTTAATAAAAAATAGTACAAAAAAAAAACAATAACAATTCATATACATATACGATATATTAAGTATTTACTCTCCGATAATTTAATAAGTAATCCAATGATATGAAAACTCGTACTCACAATATTTTCATACTCTGTCTTAGGTATGAAATGAAATACCACTCGCAATCACATATTGACAGATACTCAAAACAATTGTGTCTTGTCTTGAAATAAAATTGTTATACAGTGAGCGAAATTTTAATAAACGCATATAGTTTTTCGAGAATAGTTCACTTAAAAGAAATAATTATTATTATTATTTATTAAGTAGAACAGTTAAGAAAATTATAGTCGGCCTAGACTGACGATACCCTATACCATGCGTTTGGAGACCGTATCTCTTAGGTCCAACTAATTGGCTATAGAAAACAAGTAAGAGTATTTAATTCGGCTGGGCCGAATCTTTGATACTCTCCACCTTTTTCATTTTCAATTTTAATTTTTTTTTATCATTTTCCATTTTTCACTTTTCAATTTTCATCTTTCGTTTTTCATTTTTAGTTTTTCATTTTTAATTTCTCATTTTTCATTTTCCATTTTCCATTTTCGATTTTTCATTTTCCATTTTTCATTTTTCATTTTTCATTTTTCATTTTTCATTTTTCATTTTTCATTTTTAATTTTTCATTTTTATTTTTCATTTTCCATTTTCCATTTTTAATTTTTCATTTTCCGTTCTCCATTTTTCATTTTTCATTTTCCATATTCCACTTTCCATTTTTCATATTCCATTTTTAATTTAAAATTTTTCATTTTCCATTTTCCATTTTTCATTTTTCATTTTTCATTTTCCATTTTTCATTTTTCATTTTCCATTTATCATTTTCCATTTTCCAAATTCATTTTTCATTTTTAATTTTCCATTTTTCATTTTCCATTTTTCAATTTTAGTTTTCCATTTTTTTTTTTTGTTTCATTTTTTATTTCCCATATTCCATTTTTCATTTTCCATTTGTCATTTTTCATTTTTAATTTGTCATTTTCCATTTTTCATTTTTCAATTTTCAATTTTCATTTTTCATTTTTCATGTTCCATTTTCCATTTTCCATTTTTCATTTTTCATTTTCCATTTTCCATTTTCCATTTTTAATTTTTCAATTTCCATTTTCCACTTTTCATTTTCCATTTCTCATTTTCATTTTCCATTTCTCATTTTACATTTTCCCTTTTCCATTTTCGATTTTCAATTTTTCATTTTCCATTTTCCATTTTTAATTTTTCATTTTCCGTTCTCCATTTTTCATTTTTCATTTTCCATATTCCACTTTCCATTTTTCATTTTTCATATTTCATTTTTAATTTTTAATTTTAAATTTTTCATTTTCCATTTTTTCATTTTTCATTTTCCATTTGCCATTTTTCATTTTTAATTTTTCATTTTCCAATTTGCATTTTTCCTTTTGCATTTTCCATTTTTCATTTTTCATTTTCCATTTTCCATTTTCCGTTTTTCAATTTTCATTTTTCATTTTGCATTTTTCATTTTTAGTTTTTCATGTTCCATTTTACATTTCTCTTTTTCTATTTTTAATTTTCCATTTTTAATTTTTCATTTTCCATTTTCCACTTTGCATTTTCCATTTTTCATTTTTCATTTTTCATTTTTCATTTTTCATTTATCATTTATCATTTTTCATTTTTCATTTTTCATATTTCATTTTTAATTTTAAATTTTTCATTTTCCATTTTCCATTTTTTCATTTTTCATTTTCCATTTGTCATTTTTCATTTTTAATTTTTCATTTTCCAATTTGCATTTTTCGTTTTCCATTTTCCATTTTTCATTTTTCATTTTCCATTTTCCATTTTTCAATTTTCATTTTTCATTTTGCATTTTTCATTTTTAATTTTTCATGTTCCATTTTCCATTTCTCTTTTTCTATTTTTAATTTTTAATTTTTAATTTTCCATTTTTAATTTTTCATTTTCCATTTTCCACTTTGCATTTTCCATTTTCATTTTTCATTTATCATTTATCATTTATCATTTTTCATTTTTCATTTTTCATTTTTCATTTTTCATTTTTCATTTTTCATTTTTCATTTTTCATTTTCCATTTCTCATTTCGCATTTTCCATTTTCATTCTTCATTTTTCAATTTTCAATTTTCATTTTTAATTTTCCATTTTTCATTTTTCATTTTTCATTTTTCATTTTTCATTTTCCATTTCTCATTTCGCATTTTCCATTTTCATTCTTCATTTTTCAATTTTCATTTTTAATTTTCCATTTTTCATTTTTCATTTTCCATTTTTCATTTTCCATTATTTATTTTTATTAATTTTAATTTTTAATATTTAATTAAAATGATAAAAAAAAATCATGTGAGTCCGATCACGGGGAAGATGTGTAAACATCATGTAATTAAAGATTTTTTATGTCATTTTTTAAAATCAAACAGAAAGCGTCATCCATGTATCACTTATAGCAAAAACTGTTTCAGCTAATTCAACAACCCTTTGCTGTAAAACGTTAAAAATACCCCAATATAAACCTATATAAATGATACATAGATGGCGCTTTTAAAAAAGTGGCATAAAAAAACAATTTTATATCATAATTTTTTCACCAATACAATCATAAGTCACACAGCGTTATGTGTCAGCTCTCACCTATTACACTGTTTTTGTGATTGTATTGTGAAATAGAAATTTACCCCCCCTGCTCGTATAGATGTTTACACATCAAAAATATGTGGTAAAACTTGTTTAGGCCAATGTGACACGTGCAGTATTAATATACACACAACTGTAATGACTTCAACAATACGAAGAATTACAACATATACAACATATCTTAAGAAAAACAGCAAACACACCGAAAAATTTCATTTTTTCAAGAGTTTTTTCAAAGTTTCATTTATAGCTCGTGAACCCTTTGACCGATTTTGACGATTTTAAATAGCAACTCCTTTGGGATGGATGTTAGTAAACGATTTTATACAAAAACGAGCGGTCTAGCTTAGATATTGACGGCGTGATCGTGATTTCCACAGACAGACGGACAGACGGTCATTGGTAAAACAACTTCCCTTATTATAAGGATCAAGAAAATATATATTTTTGGGGTCTCGGGAATTTATTTCGATGCGTTACAAACGGAATGACAAACCTATATATACCCTCTGCCACTGAGGTGTGGAGGGTATAAACAAACATAAACCAAAATCGGCATTGTTATTATTTTTTTTTTATTTGAATATGAAATAGTTCATATCGGATACTATATTTATATAGGGACTAGGCCGAAGAATTGAGTGATCGTGACCTTATTTGGTAAGGTCACTTGTTTTTTTACAAAAACATACACAAACCAAGTTTGAGAAAAATCTGTGCAATATTTTTGTTTTTTGATAGATTTAAGCGAAGATCGGGAATCAGGTTCATATAAGGGCTATAACTAAGAATTGTCCTATAGGGTTTATTTTTGGACCACTGATTAATGGTTGTAATAAACATGCACAGATCCAATTTGACTGCGATCTATATGATAATTTGGATATTATGGCAATTTAAGTCGATCTCATATGGGCTATTTGTATGGGGACTAGGTCTGAACGTGAACCGATTTTTACCAATTTCAACAGCGTTCGTCCTATGGCCGATTGAAGCTTATATACCCATTTCATCAAAATATATTCATATTTGCGACCTGTAGTTTGATTACATGGACACACAGACAGACGGACGGACGGACATCGCTAAATCGACTCAGAAAGTGATTCTTAGTCGATCGGTAGTTGCAAACAACAGCACAAAGTCATAAAAAATAGTATTAATAGCAGTGGCTTCTGATTGTATGATTTTAGATTTAAGTTTGTACACTATTTTCAAATATGAATTTACAAATTATTTTTATATTAATATAACACAAGCAGAGCTCAGTCCTCGAAATTCGAGTGCAAGTTCTAGGAAATGTTATTTTTCCATTCAATTTATTTCTTTCAATATTTTTTTAATCCATTTAATTCATTGAATTTATGTTGTTATAAATATTTGTTGAACACACAGAAATAAGAGCCTAAATGTATTTGAACCACCTTGTATGCCACCTAAAGGTATGCTAATTTTATAATGAAATTCGATTGCGTTATTGTCGTTATTGGTTTATGTCCAAACTTATTTTGCAATTCAATATAGGGCTTTTAATATAAAATTTTTTTGCAAACATATTAACAAATTTAATAAACATACACAGAGCATTGTAGAATTTTATGTAAATCTGGTGGACAGCTAAAAAATACCTCTCAAATGAGGTATGTTTGGTCAAAATCTGTTTGAAACTGACAAGGTTACATCGGGCACAAGAAATCGCCTTGCCTATTAATATTATAGATATGCTTTTGAAAACGGCAGAAGAAGTTTAGATCCGAAGATTGTAGGTGATACAGTCGTCAAAGATGTATGTATTGCACGTGCTGCAAAGTGGAGCTGTTGTTTTATTAATAGCTATTTGTGTGAGGACTGCAATTTCTCATTCTTAGTCGAGCGATTGTTCTCTCCTGAAAAATTTTTTTGTATAGATGGTTTGATAGCACTGCACAGTCGTCAAAACGCTCAAAATAATTTTTTTTCTTTTATAATTCTTTTAATTTTTTTGCAGTTATTGACAGAAAATACATTAGATAAGACGTTTTGACCATTTTCTGGGTTGTAGAATATCTATTTTTTTTTTATGCTATAATGGACCAAAGTTGAAGTTTTTTTAAAAAAATTTCAAACAAAAAAATCGGAATTTTTTATACTCGGAAACTAAGTAGGGAAACCCTACTTTTTTCGATGATTTTGTTTTATAACTTTACAGTTATAAAAAATATATTTTGGTTTAAATCACATCATGTACTTTCTTGGGCATTCGAGTGACTATTTCATAAAATTTTTAAGTGACAAAAAAAGAGGTTTAAAAAAAAATGAAATTGACCTATTTGCATAAGCTGTCAAAAAAAAAAAAATAGCGGCTCTCAACCGCTCAGCTATAAACGGTATTTAAAACACCTAAGGGTCCTAAAGAGAATATGTTTTTACCTAAGTGCAATATTATGCAACTTTTAATGTAGAGTATTTTTAAGGAACCCTATTTATAAGTGTAATTTAAAAAAATTCATACGATCTCAATAGGGAAGTTTTTCAAACGGTTTAAAAAGTTCTTCATGCACTTCACAATTGTGATAGAGCATGAAAAAAACGGATCAGTATTCTGGTTCTTTGGGCGGAACCCCCAATTTTTGGGAGATATAAGGCATACGAAAATGGATGTTTTTCTTTTTTTAACTTTTTGTACACAACTTTTAAATGAATATGTGCATACTGTATATAAAATGAAAGATATTCGATCCGTATTAGTGCCTGCACGTACATAAAAAATTTTAAATTTTGGTGAAAACATTAGGTTAATTTTAAGTGCATTTATATATATATATATATATGTATAATATTAATGCTTAAACTAGGCCCTATAAATTTGAAATTAACCAAATTATTTTTACAAAATTTAAAATGTACCATGTAAGTGCATACAATTTTTTGTATACAAATTTTTAAGTTAATTATTTAATTATTATCATACAAATATAATGATAAATGGTTATCTTATCCATCGAGCTGATATTATTAACCATTTGGGAGTCGCAATTGGTTCAGTATCTGAAGAAGCTCAAGAGGCATCCAACAAAATTTTTAGATCTGCAAGGCTAAATAATAGCAGAAATGTATCAAGAAAATTAAATAATGAAGACGTATTTTACTACATTTTAATATCCTCAGATCCGTTAATAAGTAGTATTAGAATTAAGAAAGAGAAAAATAACACCGAGTTGCTTCCAGAGGCCTTAGAATTAGTTGTTTAGTTTATATTAGTTTAGTTTGGTTTAGTTAAAAAAAAAGCTGTTATCTATACAAATATGAAATAAAGTTAGTTTAAATATGTTGTTTAATGTGTTAGTTATTTTTAAAAAAATCTCATAAGTCTTTTAGGATTCACCCATTTTTAATTTTTAAAATCTGATATCAGGTTCGTGTTCAGCGGCCCCAAAAACCCCCGAGTACCAAGTTTCAAGCCAATCCTAGCATAAAGAAAAAATTGTTCGGCCATATTGGATCCGCCATTTTGAATTTTAAAAATGTGATATCAGATTCGATTTCAGCGACCCCAAAAACCCCCGAGTACCAAATCTTAAGCCAATCCGAGCATTAGTAAAAAACTTGGCCGCCATATAGGATCCGCCATTTTCAATTTTTTAAATCTGATTCGGGTTCAGATTCGGGTTAAGTGGCCCTAAAAACCTCCGAGTACCCTGTATCAAAAGTTTCGGTGAAGAAATAAAAAAGTTATAGATTTCTAATCGCTTTTGACCACTGTGCACTGGTCTACAAATTTAAAGAAAAAATTGACTGCAGAAACGAAGCATGTTTTTTAACTAATCTGGGTGCGCTGAATTCGAATCTGGCATAAAAATTAGGCGATCACGTCTTGTTCATATTATATCGCATGCTGGCAATACTGTAAAACAGTCAATACTGACAATACAATTTCACAATTATTACAGAAGCCCACATTCATTCTAAATCTTCATAATAGTAGCGTTTAAGCTTGTCAGGGAGATCGTTTGTTCTTGATTCAAGCTATTTTTGCTTTGTGTATGGTGAATATTAGGTTGAAAAAAAAGGATATGCAATATCAGAATCATTAAAATATGAATATTTACATTATTTTGGTTTTGCTGTCAGAAACTTGGACAAACCGTGTATATCGAAAATTTTTTGCAATAGCTGCAGATCTGTTTTATATAAGTGGTCAAATGGCAAGATCTTTTACGATTTTACAATTTTACGATTTTACTTTCGAGAGAGTCAAGTAACCACCAAACCGATTGTTATTTCTGTTTAACAAAAGTTGCTGGATTCAATATGAAAAATCGAAAAAATATTACTTACGCGTATGTCTCATCGGTTTCGAAACCAGTTCAACGTCCACCAAATGATCCATTACCAGTCATTCCCAGTGCTACGAGCAGTGAGTCCGAAACACTTTCACCAGCAGCGGTTATTTGTATGAGGTTGATGATGAACGCCATTTAGTGACTCAAGCTGAGCTGAATGATCTAATTCGGGATTTACATTTAACGAAGCAAGACGCATAATTACTAGCTTCACGCATGCAGCAGTGGAAACATCTTGCAGTTGGGACAAAAGTAACAATCTATAGAGATAGAAGCTTGGAATTGGCTGCATTTTTTGAACAGAAACACTCTTTTCTATACTGTACTGATGTTGATGGTTTATTTCAAAAAATGAACCAGCCATATGACAAAACTGAATGGAGATTATTTATTGATGGCCCTAAGTACAGTTTAAAGGCTCTTCTTTTACATAATGCGAATGAAAAACCATTCATTCCAATTGCTCATGGAATTAATACAAAGGAAAATTACGAATCAATGACTAAAATTCTGACATTACTCAAATACAACGATCATAAATGGAAGATCTGTGGTGCGCTTAAAGTGTGTGATTTAAATTTCTTTGTATATATAGTATAGACCATCGTAAATAACTGTAAATGCATCTGTTTTAGGTCATTGGTTTGTTGACTGGTTTGCAAGGAGGTTTCAGAAAATATTGTTGTTCCTTTGTCTATGTGATAGTCGGGCTGCATGCCAGCATTAAGTCAGAACAGAGTGGCCAAAAAGAACTGGGTATTCACCAGGAAAACAAAAGATTTCAAATAAACCATTAATTGATCCAAAGACGTTCTTTTTCCGCCGCTGCACATAAAATTGGGCCTTTTCAAGAACTCTTTCAAGGCTCTGGACAAAGAGGGTGCAGCATTTAAATATTTGTTAGCGGTTTTTCCAAAAATTTCATATGCTAAAATCAAAGAAGGCATATTTGTTGGACCTCAGACACAGGAAGCTATTGAATGATGACAATTGTTCACAACGTATATTGGAGAGAGAATATCCAGCCTGGAAATCTTTCAAGAGCATCGTGGACAGTTTTCTTGGAAACAATAAGAGTGAAAACTACAGACTAATTGCTGCGGAATTATTGAAAAATTATCACGAATTACGTGCACGAATGTCACTCAAAATGCATTTTCTTCATTCGTATTTAGATTTTTTTCCACAAATCTTAGGTGCGGTGAGCGACAAACAAGGGGAGCGTGCTCACGATTTAATGGAAATTTAATGAGAATTGAAGAAATTATCAAGGATTGTGGGACAAAAGCATGCTAGGAGACTATTGCTGGACTCTAATACGTGAAACCGAACCAACAAAATACAAACGACGTTCAAACAACGCCATTCACTTTTGAAAGTTCATTGATTTTTAAATAAACTAATGATTTTTTATGTAAGAAACGAACTAAAACATTTTTTGTATCTCGAAAACCTGACGTGATAGAGAAAAACCAATTACCCTAATAAAGATATTTGGTTGCTCCAGTCCAAAACCTTATTGGCTAGTGTAGTTTGAACAACTTTGGCTGTTTGAATTTTCATAAAAGAGGAAATATTAAATATTATATCACGAGTTTCCCAGATTTTGGTATTTTAGTAGTGGTCTATGTTTTGCTTCTTGAGCCGCTAAGTCGGCGTAATCGTTTCCTGGTATATCGACGTGAGATGGAACCCACATAATTTTAAAATGTTGGAAGCAGAGATTTTTAATTTGATTTATATATGGGGTCATAAAAAGAATTTTGAATAGGCTGTCAGTGCAGATGATATACGAGTATTTTATGTTTGCTTTTGAGGGGAATTCAATAGCAAAGAATATCGCTAGAGCTTCGGCTGTAAAGTTGGAGCAGTAGTTATCAATACATCTTTGGTCACAAGCGATAACCGCCTAAGTCGACTTAAGATCGATTTCAGTTAAGTATGCTATCATATTCTACTAAAAACGCTTTATATTTGCGTGGAATCAGCATTTCTCTAACACTCTTTACTGAAAAGTTATTAATAAAAGCATACTGACCTAAGTCGTAATGAAGCTCCATTACATTTGTATAAAAAGTTATTTTTCTCGAAAGCATGATTTTGGACTTAGGCGGCTAATGGTTGTGACCACAGAAATATTGAGCTAATGAGGCTGCCGTCTTGATCTACACTAGCAAAAGTAGTAGAGTCACTTGTTTAGACCCATACATTAATAGAAAATTCCATTTGTTTCTCGAGAAATGATGGATTAAGTTATTAAAAGTTTGTTGATATAGAACAGATGCTGTTGCTGTTTTTGGAAAGTTGTTCATAGATAAAATAAAAGATAACTTTTTTAAAAGCCATGGTAGTTCTGATGGATATTTGATATGAATGGGACTTATGGTCGATGTTGTTGGAGAGGTTTATACATCTGATAATAATAGATTGGAGTCTTGATATCCTAATACAATTTAAAGCTTTTCTAACTTCCTGGAATAATAGTTTATTCCGACTAATAAAAAGTTTAGATATTAGTTTAAAGGTGAGGTATTTGTGGAATCTGTCCTGAATGCCCCGATGCTATGACGAACTGCTGCATGATATGGTCCTTGGATTAGTTTGACATTGGAAGGTGAAGTTTTTTGTCGTTAAGTATTTTATGATACTCAATCTTATACACAAGGTTCTTTAAATTTATATCTTTTGTTAAAAATTAAAATGCATAAAGAGTCGAAGGCCATAGATGCTAGCACTCTTTTCAAATTTATTATATAGTATCATTAATTGTATTGTATAATACTAATAAAATAAAAATAAATAAATAAATAAAATGCATAAATGCTTGACTCCTTTTATTGTAACTAGCAGAACCCAGCCCTAGAAATTCGAGTGTTAATTCTAGGAAATTTAATAAATTATTTTATAAGACCCTAAAGGTATGCTAATCAATTTTAGCGAATTCACAATTCAACACTTTTTATTGTCGTTATTGGTTTAAGTCCAAAATTATTTTTGTTTATGTCCAAAATTATTTTTGAATTCAACACAGGGCTTTTTGCAAACACAATACCAAATTTAATAAACACGCACACAGCATTGTATAATTTTATGTATGTGCTAGTAGCAAAGTTAAATGTATTTTATTCCAAAAAATTTAAAAATCTGGCGGACAGCTAAACAGAAATACCTTTCTAATAAAGGATATTTGGTCAAAATAGGATTAAAACTAACATACTTATATCGTGCACAAGAAATTGCCTTGCCTGTTAATGTTATAGATTGCTAAATTCAACATCGGCGTTATTGAAAAATAAATTGTTTTATTTATTCCTAATAAAACAAAAAAAAAAAAAAAACAAGTAAGAAAATTATAGTCAGTCTAGACCGAATATACGATACCCTATACCATGCGTTTAGAGACCCTATCTCATAGACCCAACTAACTGGACATAGAAAATATGCATAAACCAAATTTGAGTGGGATTTTTATTAATTTTTTTGCCTGCAGATATGAAAAAGTTCACATCGGATGCAATATCTATATGGGGACTAGACCCAAAAATGGACCGATCCTGACTATGTTTGGTAAAGTCTCTTGTATTTCGCAAAAATATATACTAACAAAATTTGAGAAGAATAGGTGCAATATTTTTGTTTTTTTTTTTTTGGGTCTAGGTCAAATATTTTTGGTAGTTACAAACAGCAGCACAAATCCTCATTATACCCAAACCACATAGTGGTATATGGTATAACAAGTAAAACATTGTAGTGGGTACTTGGGTTGCTACGTTGGAAGGTCAAATTTGTCTCGGTATTTTACTCCAAATAACAATTGAATCCTCTAACATGGGTATATTAGTCTACCAATTAATGTTCTAGGCCTAACTTCAGCTTGACATAACATTATTTTGTAGTATTTAGCCTCTTTTTGGCTGTGTCCATCTGCACTCATTTTTCCTTCAAAAATATTATAATTTGCCACGTCATACTCATATTTTGCGAACTCTATTTTACTCATATTTTACCAACTGTGTTTAAGGGAATTTTTCGCTATTTTTTCCATTTAATATTTGAATCTTTTGAAAATACGTATTGGACTCAACATATCTCCAAAAGTTACATTCAATTTTTGTAAGATTTGCAAAAAAAAAATTTTAAGTTTAAGAGTACCCAAATCTACAAATTATTTATGCGTTTATGAAAATATCGCTTACTGTATTTATTACCAAGCAAGTTGACTTGCGTTCAAGTACAATGTACACATAAAAAAAAGTAATTATTCAATATAAAAACAATTGAAATAAAAACCTTTTATGCAATTCTGTTTTAACTTTAAAAATAAACATGCGAAAGGGTAAATTGTACTGTGAGTACGATTATTATTTTTTTATTTCAGCTTTTTCTTATTGTTTACAGTAAAGAGCAAAGATAACTCTAGCTAACCCTTTGATATGTCATTGCTAAAATTTAAGTTAAATTTGTATTTGTCTAGCTTCACCAAAATTAAAGCGATTTTATTATGGCCATGGGATGGGTATCGTTCCATTAATATGGATTCAGCTTAAGACCGACTTCAATGATGAGACTTATTATTTATAAAATCTCATATTTTTATAAAATTTTATTGATTTATGACGATGACGAGATATAAATATATATATATTATTTATTTACTTTTTTTTCGACAAAAAATCAAATAAATTTTATCTTATTGTCACAAAATCATCATCGTCATTATTTCTGCACACTTAAACCATTTCAATCAAGTTTTTTAAAAACTGTTTCGAGTCACAAAGAAATAAAAGAAAAATAATTTAAATTTTAAGTACGTGATTATAAAAAACTAGTATGCCCCGTCGTGCTTCGCTGCGACTACCGAGACTTATTGACATAATCAATTTTTCCTACGAAGTTTTTATTGTACAATTAAAACATTTGATTTTATTTATTTTATATTTTCTTTGAAGGAATTTACATGAGAGCTTTTCACGCAGGATATTTCTTCAATTCCCTTTTGAAGATGCTACGTAAATCCCCGTGATTATACTTGGTCCGTGTATGCTTCCAACTATTCTTGATTTTTTTTACTTTTAAAATAAACGTCAATCTTTTTCATTTGTTCATTCGCACCAAATGAACAATGGTGGTATTAGTGAAAATTTGATTGAATTTGTGTCACCGACAATATCCAAATTTGGTTTTTCCATCAAGCATGTGTTCCACATACAAACAAATTTTCACTAATACCACCATAATGCTTGATGGTGAATTTGACAAATGTATAGAGCCCTTAAGAACCACTTTATGCATTTGAATGACGTGCAAAATTATTGAAAATTTAAATTCTTTTGTACACAATTTATTTATTTTAAATTCAAATTGCGCTTAATAAAATCACTTTAAACGTCTTTTTTTAAAAAAATCTCTTGTCAATTTGTTGAGACTAGAATAAGAAGAAACAACGTGTCAAGAAAACGAACGAGTGCGGAAAGAAATGTAAAAAACCAATCTTCAAAAACAGAAAACGGAACTTTTTTTCTACCCTACTTGCTTCTTGATGTTGGCGATTTTTACTTTTAGCCCATATTTTCCACGTCTAATTACATTGGTTATTAATGTACCTGTAAAAATTTTCAAGACTGTCGCTTTCATAGTACTTCATATTTTTTTGTATGGGAAGTTGCACGCCCGCTAATCCTATCCCGCCACATTTTTTATCTGACTACCCACATTTGTATATGATGGAGTCGCACAAAGTGTCCAGGCTTTCCCTTTTTTAGTATTCCAGTTATATGATATTATATATTTACTTTGTATAGGCGGTGCCACGCCCACTGCTTCGATCACGCCCAATCGCCCAATTCGACTATTCACATGAATAACTAAGATGCTCACGCAAAGTCACAAGGCTCTCACTATGACAGTACTCCAGATATATGACATTTAATATTTGCTTTTTCTTTGGAGGGTGACACGACCATTTATCTGATCCCTCCCATTTTTCGACTACTCATAATAATAAACTAGCAGATTCCAGCCCTCGAAATTCGAGTGCGAATTCTAGGAAATTTTATTTTTTCATGAAATAAAGACCCTAAGGTATGCTAATCAGTTATAGCCAATTCGCAAATCAACACAAAAAACAGACTCATTTTTATTACAAACACATTAACAAATTTAATAAACACACACATTGTATAATTTTATGTATGTGGTTGTAGCAACTTTAAATGCAATTTACTCAAAATAAAGGAAAAAATTTAAAAATCTGTAAATCTGCAAAACGGCTAAACAGAAATATCTGTCAAATAATATACGTTTGGTCAAAATCGAGATAAAACGGTAGAACAAATCATCGGTCACAAGAAATCGGCTAGCCTATTAATATTATAGAGGCCTTCAGATAAGTTTGCAAAGCTGTCTCTGTCATAGTACTCAATATGTAGTATACGATATAAAAAATTATCTTTGCATGGAAGGTGCCACACACACTAAAAATATCAAACCTTATAGCCATAGATACACAGTAAGACTCTGTAAAATTTCAGGAAGATCGGAACCATGGTTTAGCCTCCTACAAACAAATAAAAATACATACTTTCGCTTTTATATATCTGACCTGGTCTATGAATAAGGGGCTTCAGGGTCAAAAAATCATTTCCCACTTTTTTGCCGATTCGGGTAGAGTATGAGATGCTCTTTTCTGTTTTCACGATAACTTTTTTCGTTCGTAAGGTCCCTTTTCATAGACCAGGTCGCACATATAATGAGATTATGAAATTTTCTTTAATAGTTTATTTATTTATTTTTTTTGTTCGCATCAGTTTAACACTTTTGTTTTCCTTATCTGATAGTAATGATATTGCTTAGAAATATTTCCAGAATCATTCGACTTCGGAAACCAAATCGTACAGACTATAAACTTCTCACTTTCATAATATAACCTTTTTATAGCCTCTTTTCACAATACTCGATTTTTTTATATGCCGTAATATAAAGTATTATGCTGATTGATGACACCTTAATTTCAGCAACATTTTTGAATGAATATTGCTTTTAAATTATTTGTGTTAATAAATTAAAAAAATCAAATTAATATAACTTTAATCAAAATAAACATTAAAAACAATTAAAACGACTAATGCAGAATTAAGTCAAGGTTATCTCGTATCGCGCAATAGACTCATTAACCGTAAATATTTAAAATTTAAATAAGTAAACAAAACAAAACAAAAAACATAAACCATGCCCAACACTGATAATCGTTGTCAATCTATGACAGACACCACGTGAGGTGCCCACATTGTGAGCTAAGTAACAAATTTAATTGTTTATTCTGAACACATACAAGCACACAGATACGACTTAATTGAATGTTAAAATGGAGACAGATAATCGATTGAATCCCTAATTAAATGTTTTAAGAATTATACTCTGAGTTCACATGACAAGGTGTCTTTTGCTATAATATGAGTATGAAATATTTTTAATTATTCTTTGAAATCAATTTTATCAGCTTCAAAGTAATGCCCTTCCATTATTTTAAATTCTCCAATTTCCTCAATGGCCTTTAAAGTGTGCTGCGATTTCGCTTTTATCTTCGATTCAAATCGATTCAAAGCGGCGACACCGTAGTAGTCTTTTGAGCTTTATTCAGTAGCCGAAGTCACACGGTTATAAATCAAGCGAATACGGTGGCTGTGTAATGATATGATCCGAAGTTTGCGTGAAATGGTCTCCAAGGACCAATTTGAAGTGAATTATCGTGGTGGAAAACAATAGTGTTCTACCCATAATACGACAGCAAGAGTTCTGAAACTATGTACATGTACATTAGAGTGGTCCTTAAAAATTAAAATACGATATTGGGGATAAGCGTCCAATTTGTTACCTTTCATCGATTGAAAATTTCATGTGTGTTTATATGGGGAAAATATGATTTTTTTTTGAGATTTTACGAATATTTCGTTCTATAGTATAATTTTTCCGACAAGTTGTTATAAGAATCGGGATCAGTATCACATTATCTTTTCAAAAAGCTATAAAAATTCAAAATCGAATAAAAATTCGCCAAGAAATAGCAAATGCCCCAGACCAATTTTGTGCCAAAAAAAAAAAACTAGGTCATGAAATTTAATAGCATTTTTTCGACTTTGAAAAATTGATTAAAGCCATAATTTTTTTGTCTCTATACTTATAAGTAATCAGATATGAAGTATTGTTTTATTACCACGTTGCTAACCTAATGCGCATTCAGACCGAAATTGGGAAATTTTTTTGATAAAATTTTGAAAACTCCTTTTTCAAGTTTTAAAAAATTTTCTTAAACAAAATTTTATGAAATGGATCTGTCATCTTAACATTTTGTTAAATACATGTTACAGATTAACCTTGTGAATTTTTAAGAAAATCCTTAAGCCAGAGTTTATTTGACAAGAATTTTATTTTTGTAGATTTCGAGAAAAATAGGATTTTTGTAAAATATTCTGTAAATGTACTCTTTCTAAATATTTTATATCAAAAATTCATCACTTTTCTACTTTTAAATGTTATATTTTATCTTAATAGCCTAGGGTTTCGGAAAAAAATAATATGACCGCATTAACCCTTTTGGAATTGGGGTCACATATGGCCCCAAGCTAATAAAAGACAATTTAATCAAATAATTCAAATATTTTGCAAATACTGTTGAATTTTTAAAAACGTTTTTTAAAATTTTATAACCAAAAATGCGTGTCTTTCGTTCCTAAAATTTGGAATAAATCCGAGAACGTTAACCCATTATTGCCAAGGCCAGCTTTTGTTTTTAAAATATTTCTAAATAAAGGTTTCCGAAAACGAGTTTTTCTATTAAACTCGATGAAACCACTTTTTAGAATGTAAGAAATATAATTCGATTAATTTTTCTTTTTATTTAACCCTTCAGTGCTCCTGCAATCAAAATAATCCATTGTGATATATCTTTGGTGCAATTATCTGCTTATTGCTCGCGAATATACATAAATTAAAACAACTTTTAACCAATTTTGTTATAAAATTATTTTATCTATATTTTTCTAAATAAAATAAGAAGACCCACAAATGACCCAAAGCTAATAAAATACAATTTATTCAAATAATATGAAATAAAAAATTAATTCCATTTATTTTGGTGTATTTAAGGACGATTTAGTGTCCGACTCAAATTGTTTTCTGTAATCAGTTACGACTTGTAATAAGTATTGCTTTTCTTGTTCGTTCTTTGTTAGTATATTATTATACTCTTCAATCAATTTAACACCCCGTTCTGCTGTATTATTTACCACTTTTATTTTTGAAACAATATCACTTCCGTTTTTATAAGTTTCAGTATCATTCCAGTACAGAGGATCTTCATTTAGAAATTGGAAGGGAATTCCAAAACAGATAATTGCACCAAAGATATATCACAATGGATAATTTTGATCCCAGGAGCACTGAAGGGTTAAATAAATAAAAATTAACCGAATTAGTTTTCTTAAATTCTAAATAGTGGTTCCATCGAGTTTAATAGAAAAACTCGTTTTCGGTCATTTTTATTTAAAAATATCTTAAAAGTCCAAGCTGGCCTTGGCAAATAATGGCTTAACGTTTTCGGATTTATCCCATTTGTTAGGAACGGAAGATATACATATTTGGTCATAATATTTTAAGTAACGCTTTTACAAATTCAACAGTATTTGCAAAATATTTGAATTTTTTGAATAAATTGTCATTTATTAGCTTGGGGTCATACGTGACCCCAATTCCAAAAGGGTTAATGGGCTAGGCTATTAAAATATAACATAACATTTAAAAGTAGAAAATTGATGAATATTTAGAAAGAGTACATTTACAGAATATTTAACAATAATACCATTGTTCTCGAAATCCGCAAAAATAAAATCCTTGTCAAAAAATTCTGGTATAGGGATTTACCTAAAAATCCACACAGTTAATCTCTGACATGCATTTAACAAAACATTAAAGTGCCAGATCCATTTTTTTAAATTTTGTTTAAGAAAATTTGTTTAAACTTGAAAAAGGAGTTTTCAAAATTTTATCAAAAAAAATTACCATTTTTGGTCTCAATGCGCAAAAGGTTAGCAACGTGGTAATAAAACAATACTTCATATCTGATTACTTATAAGTATAGAGACAAAAAAAAAAATTATGGCTTTAATTTCTCAAAGTTGAAAAAAATGCTATTAAATTTCATGACCTAGTTTTTTTGGCACAAAAGTGGGCTGGGGCATTTGCTAGTTGTTGGCGAATTTTTATTCGATTTTGAATTTTTATAGCTTTTTGAAAAGATAATTTAATGCTGATCCCGATTCTTATAACTCGGAAAAATTAAGCTAAAGATCGAAATTTTCGTAAAATCTTAAAAAAATCAATTTTCAATCGATTTCCGGCTGGACTTTTCTTTATCCGATTGTCCCCAAACTCCACATTTATTAGTTTTATATTGAAAGGTAACAAACTGGATGTCGCCTATCCCCAAAATGGTAATTTGAAAAATGTCCGTATAACGTAGGACCTCTATAATGTACATATTAAACTAATTTGAACTCTCAGGGAAAAAATGGGCGGGCTCGGACCAATAGGCATGGCACCCAACATACTAAGTAAATATTTAATATCAAATAACTGGAGTACCATCATATAAAAAGCCTTGGCACCTTGCCTGAGTTCATGATTTATTAAATGCAAGTAGTCGCCCCAAAAATGGGCAGGATCGGACCAATGGCCGTGGTACATCCTATACAACTTTTTACAGGTACATTAATTACCAATGGAAAATATGGGCAGATTTGCCAAAACAAATATCGTCAAAACCTAAATTCGCGAATAACAAAAATCGCCAAAATCAAAAATCGTCAAAATCAAAAACCGAAAAAAAATCATCAAAATAAAAATCGCAGAAAAATCGCCAAAGTGAAAAATCGCCAAAATCGAAAATCACAAAAATCAAAAATAGACAAAATCAAGAATCGCCAAAAACAAAAGTTGCAAAAAAACAAAAATCGAACAAATCAAAAAACGCCTAAAATAAATAAAATAGTTTTCTACAATATGTATTCCCAGTTTTTTATTTCGTTAGGTTGGGTGTAGCGAAGCGCATCGTGCTGCAGCTAGTAGCGAATAAAAAAAATACGTGGTCTAAGGCCAACATGATTAAATGTCCTACATAAAATAATGCCTACATCATCTCCTATAAAAAAATCCTTTTTATAAAAAAAAAATAATAATAACTAGCAGATTCCAGCCCTCGAAATTCGAGTGCAAATTCAGGGAAATTTTATTTTTCATTAAATAAAGACCCTAAAAATATGCTAATCAATTAAAGCCAATTCACAAAACAAAACACAAAAAACAAACTCATTCTTATTACAAACACATTAACAAATTTAATAAACACACACAGCGTTGTATAATTTTATGCATTTGTTAGTAGCAACTTTAAATGAAATTTACTAAAAATAAAGGAAAAAAGAAATACCTTTCAAATAATATACGTTTGGTCAAAATTGGGATAAAAAGGTAGAACAAAACATCGGTCACAGGAAACCGCCTAGCCTATTAATATTATAGATGAGAGTAGTCGTGAAAAATATGGGTAGATTTGCCAAAATCAAATATTGTCAAAACCGAATTTCGCGAATAACAAAAATCGCCAAAATCAAAAATCGTCAAAATCAAAAACCGAAAAAAAAAGAAATCATCAAAATAAAAATCGCAGAAACAAAAATCGCCAAAGTGAAAAATCGCCAAAATCGAAAATCACAAAAATCAAAAATAGACAAAATCAAAAATCGCCAAAAACAAAAATTACAAAAAAAAAAAAAAAAATGGAACAAATCAAAAAACGCCTAAAATAAATAAAATAGTTTTCTACAAAATCTATTCCCAGTTTTTTATTTCGTTAGGATGGGTGTAGCACATCGTGCTGCAGCTAGTAGCGAATAAAAAAATACGTAATCTCAGGCCAACATGATTAAATGTCCTACATGAAATAATGCCTACATCATCTCCTATTAAAAAAACCTTTTTATAAAAAAAAAAAAAAATAATAATAACTAGCAGATTCCCGCCCTCGAAATTCGAACGCAAATTTTAGGAAATTTTATTTTTTCATTAAATAAGGACCCTAAAAGTATGCTAATCAATTATAGCCAATTCACAAATCAACACAAAAAATAAACTCATTTTTTTACAAACACATTAACAAATTTAGTATTTTAGCATTTTATGTATGTGTTAGTAGGAACTTTAAATGAAATTTACTCAAAATAAAGGAAAAAATTTAAAAATCTGTAAATCTGGTGAACAGCTAAAAAGAAATACCTTTCAAATAGTGTACGTTTGGTCAAAATCGGGATTAAATCGTAGAATAAAACATCAGTCACAAGAAATCGCCTAGCCTATTAATATTATAGATATTTTGTGGTCCTCAATTTTTATTTATTTATTTTTTTTTTTGCTATAGCGACAACTTGCTATAAGTTCTCATTTGGATTGAGATGGCCAGTCTAATACTATAACAAAACTGTGTATAAACCATTGTTTCAGTTGTCGGGCGGCCTACTTCGGATAATTTTCGTACTCATATATCCATGGCACTGGGTTTATAATGCTTGATTCTTTGTGACCAACGCATAATGAGTTTGAGCTGATATTTCCAACTACTAAAAACATTTTATCCAGACGAAGTTATTAATATGCCACCAAACTCAGAAATCATTTTCTGAGAATCAGTATCTCCATCTGTCTCTCTGTGCTGTACAACAATTTTCGAGCTGTTGCACAGTGTAATTAACCTTTAAATTCTTATACCATTTAAATTTAAAGTTAATTTGTTTTCTTTTTTGACCTGTGTTTATTATAATTTCTTATTTGTTATGCTTTTATAAAAACAATGATGGTTTTTTTATAGAAAGAATTAATTTCTATATGAAAACTGTATTACACTGTGCAACTACAAAAAGACGGTTGGACAGACGGACATTGTTAAAGCAACTCTGAAAGAAATTCAGATTCGATCAGTATAATAAAATTATTTTTGGTAGTTACACACACTAGCACAAACTGATATAGGTTATAAAATTTCGAACTTAATGTACAGACATTAATTATTTTTTGTTGCTTAGGTTTATTAATATATTTATAAATTTAAAAATTTTATTTATAACTGTAGGTACACACGAAATTGGTTTTAATTGAAAAAGCAATTATTTAAAAATATTGACTTTTGTACAGACATACATTCGTCTCGATAAAACTATAAAACATAAATCAAATATTAAATGTAATTATAAACAAATATTTGGCATCATCAAAAATTTGGTTTTTTTAAATAAATATTAAAACTTATTGTATATTTGTGTAAGTTTTTATTTAACTAACTATTTAAGTTGTAAAAGAAATCTATTTATAAACATTTGTTAACTGGATCAACAGTCTGTAGACCAGAATGAAAAAACACAAATTTGATTATTCAGTATTTTGGCTAAGTACAGCATGCGAAATTTCTATTAAAGCATTAATAATTTTTATTATACCCTATACCACTATGTGGTTTGGGTATAATGACTTTGCGCTGCTGTTTGGTACTACCAAAAATATTTGACCTAGACCCATCTTTTATTATACCGATCGATTCGGAATCACTATCTGATTCGATTTAACGATGTCCGTCCGTGTGTCCGTCCGTCTGTGTGTCCTTGTAATCAAACTGCAGATCGCAAATATGAGTATATTTTGATGAAATTTAGTATATAAGCTTTTATCGGCCATAGGATGAACGCTATTGAAATTGGTGAAAATCGGTGCATGTTCAGACCTAGCCCCCATACAAATGACCCCTATGAAATCGACATAAATAGCCATAAAATCCAAATTATCATATAGATCTTACTCAAATTGGGTTTGTATGCGTTTATTACATCCATTAATAAGTAGTCCAAAAAGTATCCCTATGGGACAACCCTTACTCATATGCCCCATGTAGAGCTGCTTCCCGATCTGCACTTAAATCTATCAAAAAACAAAAATATTGCACTGATTCTTTTCAAATTTTGTTGGTATATATTTCTTGCAAAATACAAGAGACTTTACCAAACATGATCAGGATCGGTCCAATTTTAGGCCTAGTGCCCACATAGATTTAGCATCCGATATGAACTTTTTCATATCTGCCTAGACCGACTATAATTTTCTTACTTGTTTATTCTACTTTTGTAGTAGTAAACTTTTGTTATCTTATTATCTTTATTTATCTTTATTTTAGTTTTAATTAAATACACGGTATGTAATTTTCATTAAATCAAAGTCTTTGTTTTATTTTATAGATGAGGAAATGGTCACCTCTTCGTGATCGATATGTTCACGAAAAAAGACAGGATAATGGCCTCTAATGAGCTCATGGAATTTTTAAATCCTCATGTTATACCTCGCTCGTAAGTATTCCCTTTTATACCAATGTTGCACTTATACTTGTTTTTATTTTTTTTTAAATTCACTTTTTTACGCAAAATGAGATCATCAAGAAATATTTTATAAGAATTCTCTCCTTTGTCAATAGAAGTGTTTGATTTGGAATTATTCCAACTTAAACCCATAGATCTCATTTATCCAATAGGAATTGATTTTTATATTTATATACATGGATATTAGGGTGATAGCCATTTTTTTTAGAATTTCAAGACTTGCGGGTCAAATTATTGTGATGCTGGATCTAAAACTTTAGTGCGCAAAATTTGAGCCAAATCGGACAATGCTTTCTGGACGCGCATTGAGTTCAAAATTCAAATATGCATTTATATGTAAAAATGATTAAAAAAAAATAATTTTTCACAAGAATTTTGATATAAATCATTGCGTTTCAATTAAATTAATTAATAAACCCATAATATAGAGTAAATTATCTTTCTAATAAAACAACAAAATCTATTATCGGTTGAAAAACAGCCAGACAATAAATGCGCCGCAGCCCACTTGATTAAGAAAATCGAACTCACATTTTTAAAGACATTGAAATAATTTACAACAACAACATTTTTGTATTATCCTGATACCAAAATGTTCTTATGCAAAGTATTTTGCATCTCGTCTATTTTTATGCCGTTCTAAATTAATGTCAAAACGGTACGTATTTTTTAGCAATAATTCAAAATCTCAAATTTTACTTTTTCAAAAATTTTGTTCAAGAAATTTACCGGAATCAACGATTGAACTTTAAGGTCTTATTAACAAAAAAACATGTAATTAAAAATGCCAAATATTGTAGTTATCCTGTTCTTAATTTGGCGATGGCAGCGTTTTTATTTCAACGGATTTGAAAAATGTGATTTTTCGTACTTTTTCAACATTTAGGCTACATCTCTTTGGTGTTTTCATATTTCAAATAACTTTTATCTTTTATATTACTTGTTATAGGTTCTCGATCTTGTAAATTAAGGTTAAATTGAAACACCATAATCTGTCCCACTTTTAGGTCAAAGGTCAAATTTAAGGACATTTATATTTTTTTTAAAACAAAATATCGAAAAAATATGTATTTGCGGAAGGATTTCGATTAAACTTGTTGATAATATTTTAATAATTCTTAAAAAAAAATAATATTCTGGACTTATTTTCTGAAATTAACCCGTGGGGTACTCTTGATGTCATATTGACTCTTTATGAAAATCTATAAATATTTCTTCATCAGGATTTTTTTTTCATATAAAACAAATTTAATGTATTCGTTAATTTATGAAAATATGTAGATTAATTAGTTTTTATATTTATTTTATTTATTTATTTTATATTTATTTTATTCTTAATAGATATTTTAGCACATCGATCGACAAATACTTTCAGATCTTATTAATAAATTGGTTTTACACGCTCTCTTTAAAATAATTATTGATGCAGATATCACTGTTTGAATGTAAGCCCTCGATATACAAATTTTTTTACACTGTATTAAATATAAAAACTAATTAATCTAAATATTTTCATAAAATAACGAATAAAATTCCTGATGGAGAAAATATTTATAGATTTTCATAAAGAGTCGATTTGACATCAAGAGTACCCCACGGGTTAATTTCAAAAAATAAGTTCAGAATATTATTTTGTAGAAATATTAAAATATTATCAACAAGTCTTATCAAAACCCTTTCACAAATACATATTATTTCGATATTTCGTTAAAAAAAAAAATGTAAATCTCCTTAAATTTGACTTTGGCCTTAAAGAGGGACAGTTTATAGTGCTTCAATTTAACCTTAATTTACAAGATTAAGAACTTATATAAAGTAGTATAATATTTTGAATATGAAATATGAAAAATTTAGCCTAAAAGTTGCAAAAGTACGAAAAATCACATTTTTCTTCAAATCCGCTGAAATAAAAACGCTGCCCTCACCAAATTAAGAACAGGATAGCTACAATATTTGGCACTGTTAATTACATATATTTTGTTAATAAGACCTTAAAGAACAGTCGTTGATTTCGGAAAATTTCTTGAACAAAATTTTTGGAAAAGTAAAATTTGAGATTTTGAAATAGTGCTAAAAAATACGTACCTTTTTGATATCAATTTATAACGACATAACAATAGATGAGATGCAAAAGACTTTACATAAGATCATCTTGGGATCAGGGGAATGGAAAAATGTTGTTGTTGTAAATTATTTCAATGTCTTCAAAAATGTGAGCTCGATTTTCTTAATCAAGTGCCTGGGGAAGTTGATATAACTTGGCTGTTTTTCAACCGATAATAAATTTTGATTATGTATTAATTAATTTAATTGAAACCCAATTATTAAGATCAAAATTTTTGAGAAAAATGATTTTTTTTGATAATTTTTACATATATTTATTTTTTTATATATACTTTTACATATTTTAACTTTGAACTCAATGCGCTTCCAGAAAGCATTGTCCGATTTGGCTCAAATTTTGCGCACTAAAGTTTTAGATCCTGTGTCACAATAATCCGACCTGCACGTCTTGAAATTCCAATTGGCTGTAACCCTACTGCTCCATACATCTTGTTATAACTTTGGAACGATTCGATTTTGTTATGCAATATGTCAAAGGACTTTAAACTACACCAGCTTAAAGTTTTCGTAATATCATTTTTTTGAGATAGCCATTCATTCTGGAATTATTGCGCCGAAGACAGTAAAACAAAATCCAATTGGCTACCGAAATATAGCCGTGAGGTCATAAAATCCGAACAGTAGCTAAACTGGCAAAACCCAAGTGGAATTTTGTTTGTTTCGATAAGTACTACGAAAAACGGCACACGAGGAGTTTGCACTCGATGGCATCAAAAATGGTCCTTTTTTGATCTGTTTGCAACATCGTGATAATTTTTATAGCGTTTAACGGTATTATGAATGGTTGAATTGCTTCTCTTTTATAATTTTTCCCCTTGTATGGTGGCTTCTTATAAGCTCATGAATGTCTCTTAAGGTTTGTCCCCGTTGTCGACCCATTTTAAAAGCTTAAATCATGGTTTAATTCAGTTTATATTTATATATGATGTTTGTAACTACCAAATATATTTGACGTAGACCCATCTCTTATTATACCGATTGACTCAGAATCACTTTATGAGTCGACTTAGCGAAGTCCGTCAGTCCATTGTAAACCCTGTAATCAAACTACAGGTTGCAAATATAAATATATTTTGATGAAGTTTTGCGTATAATATTCTACCGACCATTTGATGAACGCTATTGAAATTAGTGAATATCGGCTCATGTCCACACCTAGTCTGCACATATAAAAGATCCCTATGATATCGACTTAAATTGCAATAATATCCAAATAATCATATAGATCTTGGTCAAATTGGGTGTGTTTATGTTTATTACATTCATTTATCAGCAGTCCAAAAATAAACCCTATAGGACAATTCTCAATCATAGCCCCCATATGAAACTGATTCCCAATCTTCACTGAAATCTACCAAAAAAAAAAATAAAAATATTTCACAGCTTTTTCTCAAATTGGGTTTGTATAAAAATTAATAAAAATGCCACTCAAATTTGGTTTGTACTTATTTTGTAGTTAGAGTTAAGAGATAGGGTCTCTAAACGCATGGTCTAGGGTACCGTGTAGTTGGTATAGACCGACTATAATTTTCTTGCACGTTTTTTTAAACTTCTGACTCATAACATTATTTTTGTTAAAAAATTTATGACAGAAAACGCAGACGAAGTACGATTTCTTTGCATTTGGATAAAGTGTCCCAATTTTTACTTTTGTATTTTAATGCTGATTTATTATGCTTCCACTTAATATATTTAATTTTTTGATTATATCAGTAGAAAGGTGATAAAATGTCCTACTCTAAACAAAAGAGATATTTCATTTATTTGAAAATATCTGTATAGTTTGTCTCAGTTTGTATTTCACCCACTGTATGTGTTCAATTACTCCAGTACATCAATAATGATTTTCAATAATAATTTTTTCATCAATCGATTTTGTAGGGAGCCAAAATATAGATAATAATCAATTAATATTAGAAAAACATTTGAATATATTTTATTCAAAAGCTTCCTGCCGCAACTTTGCATTTTATAGAAAATTAGAAATATTATGTTGAGGTTGTGGTTATATTGAATCGACCAAATTGTAATACATCTCTTGTACAAAATTCAATTAAAATTTTATTTTGTTTATTTTACGAATGTTTTTTATTTTGACAGTAAATACAATTTGCTTTATAGATATTTTTTTTTTTGCTAGTTTTAGTAGGACGCTAAATGGTTTATTTCCACGAATAGCTAACGAAATGTTTTTTTGGTTTTGTTAATGAAAAATACGAAAGCAAAAAAAAATTAAAATTAAAATCAGTTCAACAAATATACAACTGTAATATCTGATTATTTATTTAAAATGGTTTTTTTTTTTTTTGTTTTGTTGTGGTTTTTAATAATGACGTTAATTGTGCATTTATTATTTTGGAAATTTACTTTAATAGACTTTTGTCAATTAATTTGCCATAAATTGGTGGCAAAACAAAATTTTTGTGATTTTAAACGATGTAAAACTGTGGGTAGTTTAAGATAACAATGTAATGGACGAATATTTAATAAAAATATGGTCGATCGAGGTGCACTAAATGATAGCCTGGATTGTGTATATGAGGGCCTGAGATAAAAAACAAAACTTTGACAAAATAACCAATTGTTCCAAATTTGATATTACATAAATTATAAATCGATTTAGATCCTAACAAATAAATATTTCACATCAGAATAAATATGATCAATTAAAATGAAATGTAATTAAAATCAGTTGTGCCACCCATGTTCTTAACACAATATTATAACCAACACTAAGGACAAAAAAGGCTAGATTTCAAATTATAATGACTAGATTTTTACCATGATTTTTTCGTGCTTTTTTAATAGAAAGAAATTATTAAATGCAAGAAGTTACTTGCATACCACCCTTTTGTTGTTATTGTTTTTCACATGTATAAAAAGCTAACAAAAATGTATATTCATCGCACAGCACCGATAAAATCAATCTTCAAAATTTATTTTAACGCAAAATCAGTTTTGTTTTCCATTACTAATACATCAGATAGATTTTGTCTTGCTCTCAATATTCGCACAGCTGTAAAGCTTCAAACACAAAATATGTTACACCAGTTTCAGCCAAAAGCTTTCCCGCTTTTTTTTTAACAACCAGTTGCAATTTTTAATAAAATTTGTTGGAGTGACAGTAAAATTTTATTTATTATTATTAAAGTATGTTATTAACTAAAACAAGTAAGAATATTATAGTCGGTATATACCATGCGTTTATAGACCCTGTCTCTTAGGCCCAACTAATTAGATATAGAAAATAAGCATAAAGGCCCATTTACATGATACCACTCAGTCGTATGATTTTTCGAAATAAAAATCCGATGAAATTCATCGGACTGTCATAAAGTCGTACCGACATTATTTCTGCATACTTAGGCCATTTACACCATAACACTCAAGTCTTATGAAAACAACTGTTTAGAATAATAAGCAAATTTATTTTGAAATTTATATTTTATTTTCACTTTCTTTGTTTCTGTTTACCATTTTTTTTAATATTACCAAAAAAAAAAACAACTCTGGTCCGATGAAAATGGCAAGTTTTTAGAAATGTTTCAAAAATCATCGGACTTCGAAAATGAAATCCTACAGACTGTCAATTTCATAACAAAAGCTTTTTACATCATACGACTTTTTCATAATACTCGAATTTCTGACAGATCGTATTACAAAGTGTGATAGTGTAAACTGGCCTTAAACCAAATTTGGCATTGAAATTAATTTTTTGATGTGTAAACATCTATACGTGCAGGGGGTAAATTTCTATTTCACAATACAATCACAAAAACAGTGTAGAAGTAATAGGTGAGAGCTGACACATAACGCTGTGTGACTTATGATTGTATTGGTGAAAAAATTATATTATAACATTGTTTTTTTATGCCACTTTTTTAAAAGCGTCATCTATGTATCATTTATATACGTTTATATTGGGATATTTTTAACGTTTTGCAGCAAAAGGTTGTTGAATTAGCTGAAACAGTTTTTGCTACAAGTGATACATAGATGACGTTTTCTGTTTGATTTTAAAAAATGACATAAAAAAATCTATAATTACTAGATGTTTACACATCTTCCCTGTGATCGGACTCACATGATTTTTTTTTCCTTTGAATATGAAAAAGTTCTTATCGGATGCTACATTTATATGCGGACTAGATCGAAAAATGGACCGATCCTGATCATATTTGATAAGGTCACTTATTTTTTGCAAAAACATATACAAACCAAATTTGAGAATAACTTGTGTAATATTATTTTTTTTTTTTTATATGGAGGCTTTATATGGAGGCTATGGCTAAAAATTGTCCTACAGGGGTTATTTTTGGACTACTGATTAACGTTTGCATAAACACAGAAACCAAATTTGATCGAGATCTATGTGATAATTTGGATCATATGAGAACTTAAGTCGATTTCATAGGTATCATTTGTATGGGGACTAGGTCTGAACATGGACCGAATTTCACCAATTTCAATAGCGTTTATGCTATGGCTAATAGAACCTTTATCAAAACATGTTCACATTTGCGACCAGTAGTTTGATTACAAGGTTTACATGGACCCACAGACGGACAGACGGACGGACGGACATCGCTAAATCGACTCAGAAAGTGATTCTGAGTCAATCGGTATAATAAAAGGTGGGTCTAGGTCAAATATTTTTGGTAGTTACAAACAGCAGCACAAAGTCATTATACACTGACCACACAGTGGTATAGGGTATAAAAATATATGTTTGTGACCTGTGATTGTATTGCGTGTAAGAAATATAATGTTTACCAATAAATTTAACTGTTATATGCCGGTTTTCTCAATGTATCGTCAAACTGCCTGTTACTTAACCAGGACTTAAATTTATTGGAACGATAAACTGCCGGTTAACAATTTTGGTTTTCTCAATGTACCGACAAAAACATTATTTTCAGTTGGCAATGCCTCTTTAAATACGTATGAAAGTTGGCAGAATTATTTTCAGTTGGCAATGCCCCTCAAAATTCATATGAAAGTTGGGAGAAAAATTTATCTGTACGATAAAAAAAATAATTGGCAGATGAGTGCCGGTTAGCTTTGCGACAAAATAGAAGCAAACCAGACATTGAGAAAACCAAATTTCTTTAATCGGCAGTTGCTCGTTGGGATAAAAGATAATCGCCTATTGAGAAAACGGGCAATAGAGTCGAACTTCTGTGATTCAACTGGATTTGGTCTAATATTTATATCTGAAATGAATGTAGTTAATGTCTTGTGATATGAAATGTCCAAAATTAGTTGCAACTTTTAGTAACTTTTTGAGAAATTAATTTTTTTTTAGCTACAATCTCAGTGTCCAAGCGAGCGTTATTTTTGGTTTGAAGTGAGGAAGATGTTGATGACATCAAATTTTACCTCAAAAATATGTATGAAATGGAGAGAAAGCCACCGAGTTCGGAGAATTTTTGAGCAAAATAACGAGGTCTGGCTAGATGGTGAAATTTTATTGGTAGGCCCAAGATTTTCAAAATACAGAGAGTAAAAACCCTCTAAAGATAACTGTCATTTACAAATGGGATTGTGATGGAAGTAGTGGCCACGCAACTTATCGACTAAGTTTTAATAATGATGACGCTGCCATGATCGAACAACATATGTTTGCGGTGTGCTTGGTAACATTACAAATAGTTCTTCATCCACTCGTTATTGCAGGCCATTAAAATCACTTTGTCGAAAGGAAACAGCCGACTTGATCCATGATAAAGTGAACAATTTCAAAAGCCAAATAGCCAAAATATAGCCAACGAATATGGAAAATTTTGAAGTTCATCACCAGTTTTATATGATCACTAGCTGGACCCGGCAAACGTTGTTTTGCCCTCAATGAATTTTTTTATTTTAGTTAGAATCTGTATACACCTATATAAAAAACATGTTTGTGCATTTGTTAATATTAATTGAAAACTGTTAAAGAAAAACCATGTTTTTTTTGAAAATGAAAATAAATATTTATTGTAACATATAAGAATGACCAATATATTTCTATTATAGTAATGCTAATGAGTGAACAATATTTTTACTTTCATTATTCTCACAGGAAATTAATAAATTTTCTGGCTTACCAACACGGGAACATGTCACATATAGTTGTTCGTGGGAAAAACAAATGTTTTCGAAGTCCAAACCACATATTTGCATTGATTATCCTTGAGATTTATTAATGATCATGGCAAAGCCCAATCTGATCGGAAATTGCAATCTTTTGAATGTTATCGGTGTGTCGGTAGGAATCATAGGTATTCTTGGCAGCAAAACATGTTCTCCTTTAAATTTGCCTTTGAGAATTGTGGCCTCAATAACATTGGGCATTATTCTCTCAACAATTAACCTGGTTACATTACGTAGTCTCGGAGGTTACGTAGCAAAATTATTGGAGAACCAACTTTTAATTTTAATAAATGTGGCGGTAGACCGGGCCCATCCAGTGAATTCAAAAATTCTATTGGATAATTGACTGCTTCATTTTTTTCAACAACACTATCCAGAGATTTCAAAGAAAACGTTTCACAATGAATCATGTCCTGAATAACAACATTAATATTATCGTCATCGACATTGACATTTTTGCGGGGAAAATAGCTCTTTCACTTAACCAATCATGGTTACGATATTGATTTTGAAAGTCGGGGAATACATTTTCAATTAATTCATCGTTTGACGATATAAATTGACAAAAATATTGTGGATATTTTAATAGTTTGACTGGTTGGGTTAATATTGATTTTACCATTGCCAAGATCAAGTAGTTGTTTTGAAAATTGGTCAGCCATTGGATCATTTTGTAATCGTACTCGTATGTTTGTTGTTAATTTTATAGTTTGAACGTTACTCCATAATGTTGATGATTTTCAGCAGGCATTTATTTCGTCAGCATAGGTTGATTTTGGTATGAGTGGCAATGTTTGACGAAGATCTCCAGATAATAAAATGAGAGCTCCACCAAAAAGTCTTTCATTGCCTTTCAAATCTTTTAAAGTTCTATGTAATGCTTCTAAGGAATGTTTGTGAGCGATGGTACATTCATCCCAAATAATAATAATGCATTTTTGCAGAACTTTTGCCATACTGGAATGTTTTTTGATATTACAGACGGCATTCTCATTTGTTTGTACGTTTAACGGTGATTTGAGTGCTGAATGAGCTGTACTACCACCATGCAATAATGCAGCGGATTTTTCATTCCTTTTTGGTTAGAATATTTATATATAAAAACGTTTGTGAATTTTGTAACTAATAAAATTTATATAAATTTGACAACTCATTATTTTTCGAACGACAGCGCCAGCTACCGGGACCAATAGAAAAATGTTTGGCATCATCTAACATACATATATGTACATCCTTAGTTTCATTAAAATCGCACCGTAAATAAGAATATTCCAAATAACTTTACCCCAGCGCCACCTATCGGGTCCATTTACACATACAAAAATTTCCTATAACGAAGCATACACACATTCTGAATTGCAGTCAAATTGCGCTGAAAATAAGAATTTTGTTTATAACTTGACCCCAACGCCAGCTAGAGGGTTAAAACTAAAAGGAAACACAGAAGAGCTCGAACCAAACCTATGGTGCAAATCTTACCTCGACAGCTCTTATAGTTCCGGAGATCATTCGTTACAAACAAATGCACCAACGATTTTATATATACAGATTGAAAGCACATAAATAATTATAATTTAAGGCAAAATGGGGCGAAAAAGGGGGATTTGGTAATAAAAAAAATGTTTGGCTACCTTATCTGTAGATAAAACGTGTATAAAACTTTAGGTAAATACATATTACAAAAAAAGTATTTTGTATAGCAAACATTGTTAGTGGTATAAGTAAGTATCTGAATTAAAAAAAGGGGGCGGTGAAGTGGGCGTGGTTCATAGTTATATGGCGACGTTAACAGTATTAAGAGCAATATACTACCAAATAAAAAAAAATCCGTTGGAAGGAACAAATTTGTACAGAGAACAAAAAGTTTAAAACTTTCAAACAAAATTTGGCGTGAAAAGGGGCGTGAAAGGGGGCGTGGCATAAGAAATGTTTATTTCTACCTCGCCTGGAGTATAATGTGTATACAATTTGAAGTAAATCTGTTAAAAACTACTGGGAGCAATTACATAATTTTAAAAAAGTGGGCGTAAAAGTGGGCGTGGTCGAAAAAAAGTACCCTATTAATCATGCCAGAGTCCCAGTTAAATGCTGTGAAAATTTCAGGAAGATCGGTCCAGAGGTTTGGTCTCCTATAAGGTACACACAAACAAACAAACAAACAAACAAATAAACAAACACACATTCAATTTTATATATATATATAAGATGATAGATGGGAAGGTGTTTTGTGTGGTGGCAGAATCATCATCCTAAAAATGTGGAATTTGTGATGTATCACTTGTATATGAGAATTAAAAAAAATAAATAAATAAATTTATAATATTAATAGGCTAGGCGATTTCTAGTTACCGATGTTTTGTTCTACCGTTTTATGCCGATTTCGACCAAACGTATATTATTTGAAAGGTATTTCTTTTTAGCTGTTCACCAGATTTACAGATTTTTACATTTTTTCCTTTATTTTAAGTAGATTGCATTCAAAGTTTGTACTAACACATACATAAAATTATACATATACTATGTGTGTGTATTAAATTTGTTAATGTGTTTGTTAATAAGTTTGTTATCTTCATTCACAATAATAATAATCCAAGAAAGTGTTGGTTTGTGAATTGGCTAAGTTGAGAAATAAAGTTGCCTAGAAATTGCACTCGAATTTCGAGCGCTGGAATCTGCTAGTAAATATAAAAATACGAAAAATTTTTTTTGCATTAATTTTTATTTATTGTATTTTTATGTACATAAATAATCTAAACCATAAAAACAAAGTTTTTATTAAAACTCTTTCTTCACTTATGCACAAAATTTTTAAGTCTTATGTCTTCAGTGCATTATACTGTTATTTTCTATTAAACATAAAAAAATCACATTGGTTATAATCAGAGTTTCTTAAAATTAATTTAATCGTGAACATCATTTTACTCACGTGACTGCGTGACTATTTTAAAATTAATCATTGGTCACAACAAGTTTCAGATTGATTGGATGATCTTTTTTCACAGCAAGTCTATCGACCAAGTTTCAGATCGTTCGGAGGAGGGGAAGTGGGGTTTTAATCTCTCCGTGACTGTGCATGACTATGCGTGACTGTGCGTGACTATGCGTGACTGTGCGTGACTATGTCAAAGTTAATCAATCTTTCACAGCAAGTGTAGGGACCAAGTTTCAGATCGATCGGATGAGGGGAAATGACTTTTAGGTCATTCCGCGACTGTTCGTGACTGTACGTGACTAACCCAGAATTAATCTATAGCCACAACAATACTATGGGTCAACTTTCAGATTAATCGGATAAGGGGGAGTGGGGTTGCCCCACGACAGACAGACAGAGAGTATGAGTTAAAAGAAAGAGTTTAAAAATTTGTCCGAATCAATATATCGGCCTTTTTCAGAAGTTATTAACAAATCTCCGCTAGAATGGCCATTTCTGCAACAGTGCATCGCTGACACATACTTATGTATATGCACATGATCTGTTACTTATAAACATTTTTCACTATTTGTAGTTTTTTATCGGAGTATCCTCACATTTTCATACGTTATTCCTATTTGGATAGGCTTCAAATTCAATACCAAACAGCTGCAATTATGACGAACATTTTCAGCCTAAGTAGTGCCACCTAATCGACCTATTACAAACAATGACAACTTTTATATTTCTAATCGCTACTGAGGTTATGGAGCTTTTCCCGAAACCCTACTAGAGATTTTATAGTGGTTTCTGTCAATTTTTTTGGAATATATAGTCCATCACCGTGTAAAATCTTCCACATTTTGAGTCACTCCCAAACTCCTTTTACACAAAAGCTCAATATCTCTCCACTGACCTAAGCTCCTGATTGTTTGGACGATTTGCCTCCCTTGGTACAAAAACTAAGTTATTATTCTTCTATCACCCAAGAGTTTTTTTTTTTTCGTAGTGACAGGATGCCGAGCTTGGCCAAAAATATGTGCACACATTGTGCTGACCTCTGAAAGGAAGAGTCTTTTTTAAAACACTCCAAAATATAAATTTCGGTATTTGTGGAACCCGTTGTACCAAATGACGTGAAACTTTTTTTTTAATTTTCGTCCAAACTTATCCTCGATATTCTCTCGGGCATTAGCTATATAAAAATATTGACCCGGAAGCTGTGAAAAATACTATACCAGTATGTTGTCAGGGTATAATGACTTTGTGCTGGTGTTTGTCACGGAGAGATTCAAAACTCATATGCATATTTTTATTTTTTTAAAACTGCTAATGAATTGTTTAAAATTTTTTAAGAAATTTGGTTGAAACAATTGTTGTCGTTATTATAAGGGTGTTTCAGATTTTTCCGATCACGAGTGGATAATGTTTTTATTTTTAGATGTTCGCGTCCAAGAACATGTTCTGTTTTTTAGCAGTACACATGCGAGAACAAGAACTTGAAATAAAGCTGCTCAGGAATCTGTGTGGTTTACGCGTGTTCGAAACAAAAAATACGTGATAGAAACATGTTCGAATACATAACGAAATATTAAAACGAAACATAGTCATGATTGTGTTCGACACCGTACAAAATTAAGAAACACACACAATTGATATGAAAATAAAAATTGTGTTGGTTGCTTTAGAACAGAACATTGTGTGTTTGATGTGTGTATTTTCTGAACCTTAGTTTCGAAGTCAGATAGTTTTTTTTCATTTTTAGAAACATTTCTAAAAACTTGTCATGTCGGACCAGAGTTTTTTTTTTTTTTTTTTTTTTTGTAATATAAAAAAAAGGTAAACAAAACCAAAGAAAGTGGAAATAAAATATAAATTTCAAAATAAATTTGTTTGTTATTCTAAACACCTGTTTTCATAAGAGTTGAGTGTGATGCTGTAAATGGCCTAAGTATGCAGAAATAATGTCGGTACGGCGTTATGACAGTCCGATGAATTTCATCAGATTTTTATGTCGAAAAATTATACGACTGAGTGGTATCATGTAAATTGGCCTTTGTAGATAAGTGTATACCCTATACCGCTTTGTGGTCAGTGTACAATTGGTTTATATCTGTCTGTCTGTCTGTCTGTTTGTGTCCAAGTAAATATTGTAATCAAACTACAGGTCGCAAATATCAAAAATATATTTTGATGAAATTCGGTACGAGCATATACATTCTTGTTGGGCATTGATATAGAAATTTGTGAAAATCGGTGCATATTTAGACCACATCTCCATACAAATGACCTCTATAAGATCAAACTAAATTGCTTTAAGATTCAGTATATCATATTCATCATGGTCAAATTTTTATTATGTGGTTCTTCTACAGCCATTAATCAGCAGTCCAAAAATAACTCTATAAAACGATTTTTTGTCATACAGTCCTTATATAAAGCAGGTTCCCTATCTTCGCTTAAGTTTATGATTTTTCTCCGAGAAAACAAAAATATTTCATAGATTTTTCTCAAATTTGGTTTATTTCTTATTTTGAGAAAAAAAAAAGCGAATTTGCTAAATCTGGCCATGATCGATTTTTTATTTGTTTTTATTTATTAAAATAAAAATTTTTTATTAAAAAATAAATAAATATATATATAAATATATTACATTGCATTAATACTTCTGTCTACTAAAAGTAGAATATATCTATAATATTAATAGGCAAGGCGATTTCTTGTGACCTCTTCTACGCTTTTAGTTATCAACCGATTTTGACAAAAAATATGTCATTTGAAAGGTATTTCTTTGCAGATGTGCACCATCTTTCCAGATATGCACCATCTGGTACATATTTTTGGAGTAATAATCATTTAAAGTTACTTCTAACACATACATAAAACACATAAAACTATACAATGCTGTGTGTGTGTTTATTAAATTTGTTAATGTATTTGCAAAAATTTTATAAAAAATGGCCTGTGCTGAATTGTGAATTGGCTCAAATTGATTAGCATACCTTTAGGCTCTTATAATTTTATTCATTAACAATAATGAAATTTAATGAATTTTGTTTAAAAATTCACAATTTAATGAAATTTATTTCAATAGTCATTTATTGTTCGGTTTAAGATCATTTATATATTTTTCTAGTGAAAGAAAGATAATAATTTTTGTAATGTAAGAGAAATATTAGAAAAAAATTGAAGACAGCGCTAGATGGAGTAGCTACTTTCGAACAAAGCGACTTGTTCATCGTCAGCATCCTTCTGCCTATTACTTCAACTATGTTAATGTAGAGAAAGCTAAAAATTGGAAAAGCTCAGCTTGTTCATACAAACTCTCGTATATAAAAAGAAAAACATTTCTCATGTTCTTTTCTTTCAAATGTTGAGTTAAATAGTTGATTAAGCATGAGTTGAAGTAATAGGCAGAAGGATGCTGACGATGAACAAGTCGCTTTGTTCGAAAGTAGCTACTCCATCTAGCGCTGTCTTCAATTTTTTTCTAATATTTCTCTTACATTACAAAAATTATTATCTTTCTTTCACTAGAAAAATATATAAATGATCTTAAACCGAACAATAAATGACTAATTATTCCAATACAGATCAACAATACATAACAATAACATTTATTTCAATATTCATAAATTTTTTATATTATAGATTTAAAAAATAATTGAAAGAAAAAATTGAATGAAAAAATAAAATTTCCTAGAATTTGCAGTCGAATTTCGACTTCTGGGGTCTACTGGTATACATTAAAAGGTCAACTATAAAAATTTAACTCAATTAATTTGCCCTGATATGAAGAAATAGAAAACCTATGCAATTTTCAAGATTCTTCCATTTAATTTGAAACCGATCAACCGATGAAAATAATTGAAAAAATTTAATTCTTTCAAATTCTAAAACCTTTTAAAGGAAAACAAAATCAGGAAATGAAAAACTATAATCGCAGTTTTACTCCAATTCAAAAATACGGAGGAGGAACAATAAGTCTGTGCCAGGGAAAGTTGAAGAAGTACTATAAGGGATCTGTACAATCACTAGTGATAAATTCCAGTGCTCATAAAACATTAATTTTTGTGGAAAAAAAACATTCAATTCAACTAAAAAAATCTTGATAAAAAAAATTAGTGGCACAAGTGACGCCAAACGTTCTGAACTGCCAACTTAGGTCACTAAACCTGAATGTATCGACATATTTCATGATATGTTTTTGTCCGATTGGAAAGTGAAATTTCGTTAGATTGTTGATGTCCAAGGTTCAGAACATACACACATCAAGCACACAATGTTCTGTGCTAAAGCAGCCAACACTTATTTTTATTTTCATATCAATTGTGTGTGTTTCTAAATTTTGTACGGCGGCGAACACAATCATGACTATGTTTCGTTTTAATATTTCATTATGTACACGAACATGTTTCTATCATGTATTTTTTGTTTCGAACACACATAAACCAAACAGATTCGTGAGTAGCTTTATTTTAAGTTCGTGTTCTTGCATCGTCAAAGGAGTATATGGCGTTTATTACTGCAGAGTCTGCAGTGCAGACCAAGCAAATGTGTAAGCAATGAGTGTCTTCGGGCGAACCGGCGCCTATTATGGCCAAGGTGGGCTTATTGGACAATAAGTTCATGGTACGAGATTTTTGGTATGTAAGCGGCATTATTATCTTTAAAACGGAAAAACAATAAACGGTAAATATTATGGCAACTTATTGGACCGTTTCAACGACGATTTTAAAAAATTACCACATTTGGCCAGCAGGAAAGTGCTTTTTCATCAAGACAATGCACAAGTCCGCACATGCAATGTGGCCATGGCCATGAACTGCGCTAGAAATTACTACCTCATCCACATTTTTGTCCGATGAAATCATTGATCAAACAAAAGAGTATTTTGAAGACTTTGGGAAATTCTATAATTTGGTAGAGATAAAAAAATTAGAGAATTGTTGGACAAAGTGTATTTATCTGGAAGGAGACTAAGTAGAAATATAATTTATTTATTTTTTTTCCCCTACAAAAATTATTTCTTAAAATATCACGGATTTCTTGATTCACCCCCGTCCAGCATCAGGTTCTTTAGTATTTATCATATAATAAAGGCAATTTTTTTTTTATAAATTATTTTCTTTAAATTCAAATAAATTAAATTTTTTAAAAGTATTTTCAATCTCTTTGAAAGTACAATATCGCTGATTTTCAAAAACAGTTGCTCACGTTAGGTATGGGAGGCGGACATCGCTGGATTGATAAATTACACATAATATGAACTGTCTTTCATTGTAAATGTTATAATAAATTCGAATTTTAAGCTGTGTAACGTGACATTATTTGTTGTTTTCAAATAAAAAATGTTTTTGAAACAATAATTTAAAAAAAATTTTTTAATGTTATATGAGTATCATTTAAAAGATAAATGTTTTATTTTTTTTATAAATAGTGGAGCCAAAATTTTTAGTTTTAGTTTTTTTTGAAGTCAAAAATTCAAATGAATTTCAATGTTTTGTTACCACAAACATATTGCTGAAGAATATAAAATGTTTAGTAATATTTAATTTTAAAATATAATTCACGTATTTATTTATGAATGTTGTTGGTATGTCTTATTGTGTTTTAAAAACTAACATTTGTTTATTTTCATTTCATATTTATTTTTGCACCTCTGGAATATATAACATTCAATTACGGTTCCTATCGTCTAATAATTATTATTATAGAAATACACATTCTTGGATAGAGGTATTCGTAGAATATTTTTCTCTGTTTCTTTTCATTTTTATTTTCTTTTGTGACACTAGGCAACAACAATTGTATTCTATCCATTAATAGCCTTCCGATATGTAATGAAATCCACACATTTTTCAAATTATGATTGAGAAAACCTATAGTCTTTAAAATTGCAGCGGTCCATTATACTTAAAATAGTAATTGGATTTGAAATCAATGAAAGAAAAAAATTTGCTCTTAAATTTCAAAATGGTTGCTGTTTGGTGTAATTATACCCCATATAACCTAATTACACCATGTGGTCAAAGTATAGTGCGTTTATGCTGACGTTTGCAACTAAAGGGTCCGCCAAATAACTTTTTTTTTTTGAAAATGCTATAAAAAAAAACTACTGAATATTATCTCAAATTTCTTTTTTTATTTGAAAGTACAATCCTTCCGGTAATAATAATGGAAAATAATTTCATTCAAATGGCAGCCCCGGCTGGCCATGCAGTAGTCTACACGATCGGTCTAATTTTTAAGCACATTACCGATTGTGTGCAGCTGTATTTCACCAATGGCTTCACGAATATTGTCCTTTAAAGCGTCAATTGTCTCTGGCTTGTTGGCGTAGCACCCCACAAATAATAGTCCAACGGTGTCAAATCGCAGCTCCAAGGTGGCCAAACGACATCAACTCTGCGGCTGATAATTCGATCTTCAAAAACAGGGCGCAAAACATCGAGTGTAGCTTCAGCTGTGTGGCACGTAGCGCCGTCTGTTGAAACCGAATGTTGAAAATATCCTCCTCTTCAAAAAATTCGTTCAACATGGCCCGATAACGATCGCCATTGACTGTAACGGCCACTCCTTGCTCATTTTCGAAGAAAAATTAGTTTTGAGTGTATCGGCTTTTCAATGTATGCGTGCGGGTTTTCTGTGCCCCAAATGCGACAATTTTGCTTGTTTACATACCCGCCAAGATCAAAATGAGCTTCATCTGAAAAGATGATCATAAGGTAACTATAGAGTGTGTATATTTTGATTTCCTAGATTTTTCTAATCTCTTTGTCAGAGTGCACAATTTAAACATGTTAACGATTGAAAACTATTTTCGTTTCAGGTATAGAGGAAGAAATCTCCAGATGCAATAGTCGCTGAAATTTGTTGGTGGTATAAACACACCTTTGAAGAAGAGGAAGACGAGGAAAAAGAGGAAGAAGGGGAAGACAAAGATGAAATTCCAGAATATCTGTTGGACGAAATGATCGACCTTTCTGATGATGATGGCGATGACCGAGATATTAGAGAGAGCAGTGATGTTGATCCACAGCCGCCTGCTAAACGGCAACTGGCCAAATCAATAATTTCATTTATTTAATTTTTTTACTTAAAACTTTTCATAACTAACATTTCAAAAATATATTTTTTCCATATTTTTATAATTTCTTTTTCAATGTTTCTTCAAAACCAACACTGAACAAAATTGGTACATAAAAAATGAGAAGTAAATTAATATTAAGCTGGAAAACGCAAGTTTTGTATTATGATTGTTTTCTTTTCAAATGAAATTTGTTGAAGAAACTGAGAAGCATATTATAGATCAAACAGAAAGCAAAAAAGACCTAGTTTTGTGGAAAGTATTTTCAAAAAGCATGAAAAAAAATAATTTTTCAAACATTTTGCTTCATAAGCACCACAACAATTTTCAAAATCATTTTTTTTTTTAAATTTTGATTGTTGCGCAGGTCCCTAGCAATAATTTGGCTTTTACGGATTGAAAAATATCAATTAGTCGACGAGTTATAGCCAAAAAACCATATAAACAATATGCTGAAAATCGGCATTTGACTGCAAAGTTCGAAGGTCGATTAAAAAAAAAATTCGAACTAACATAAACAAACGTCGCGATACGGGTCTTCTAATTTAGCCTCTATTTTCACCCCTCACTCTCAGAATCGACCAAACTTTTGCTAACGTGAATTTGTTCCACAGTGTAATAATTTCACTCACAATTATGTTCTTTATGTCCTTTATGTGACAGTTGTGTAGAATAGATATATGAATAATTGTTTCATTCATAATTATGTCCTTTATGTGATATCTCATGTGATATCTCTGTAAGTCGATCGCAGGCCCACTTAGCGAAGCGAAAACGCATTGGATGGTCAGTTGGCTTCAACTCCTGAACCAATTGGACTTTGTATGGCGTCATACCAAGGTCTTTATGCAAAAATCGTCTCAATGATGCCTCCGAAATGTTCAATTCTTGAGAACGACGGTGACTTGATGTCGATGGCGCTTCACGCACACTTTCTGCCACAGCAGCAATATTCTCGAGTGTACGCACTGTTTTTGGCTTTTCACGCTTTGGTTTATCGATGAGGATGCCAGTTTCTTTCACTTTTTTCACATGATATCGAACATACGGAGCTGACGGTGCTTCTCTTCTTCCAAAATCCGTACGCAATTTTCGCACACATTCTGCAACATTACCATGATTTTCAAAGTAATTCAAGTAATTAATTGTTCAAGCATATACACAGCCATATTCGTTCAGCGGAAGGATAAAACTAATTATCTGTCAAATCAGACACGAGCTAAGTGTTACCATTCACGAAATAAGCACTAGTTGAAAAAAAACGTTAGATGGCGGACCCTTTACTACCTTTTATTATTATTATGAGTCTATTTGTCAATGTCCTTATCCCCTTTATCCGTCTGTCTGTCCGTCCGTCTTTGCGTCCTTGAAAACCTTGTGCGCAACCCACAGGTCGCAATTGTAAAATAATTTGGATAAAATCTAGTACGTAAGCTTCGATCACCTCAAGGATATTTGGCATTGAAATTGAAGGAAATAGGCGACTTAAGCTACATAAGATGTGTGCTATTATTTTACACTTGCTAGAAAAATTTGAAGATGATAAAAATGTTGATAAAATATTTTGAATTACGAACTTTTTACCATTGAGACATTGCGAGTTTTGCCTGTTTTTGAAATATCTTACGGAATATTTCCACTTCAATCTTTTTGTCTACAAAGCAAAAGTGTCTGAGAAAGTATTTGTACATTTAAAATTAGGAGACTCCCACGAATTACGCAACGATGATACAGGTCTGTTACATCGATTTTATTTTGGTAGAAGACAAATTAAATTGGCGTGACTCAATTATATTTCTTCGGAAACATATATATTTTAATATGAGAGAAATATTATCCTAAAACTTAGAAATGGGGGTAAATCTTTTCGTGAAATAGCTCGGGTCATAGGCAGAAGTCACTCCTCAGTGCAGTATGTACGTCGTTCATAACCACAAATCTACCAATTCAATTTTGTCAAAACCCTGTTGGCGAACAGCGAATCCAGAATTACTGCGACAGGGAAGCCCAGAATTACTGCTTCTTAAATTAGTTCGAATATCAAATAATCCTTCGACAAAGACATCCATGAAGATACCGTTCGTAAAATATAAAAAAAAAAAACTGACTATCATTGTCCAATGATTTGCGTTAATTATAAGTAAATCCAATTTTGGTTAAAAAGAAATTTTTCCCATGTTAATTAAAATGGGAAACTAAAATTAAAATAGCGACCTCTTAGAGTTGAGCTAGAACGCCCATCTATGGTGAGATTTTTTTTATATTAAATAAAATCATTTGAGGGGGTAAGAGCAAAAAAATTAAAATATTTTTAAAGCAACCTAATATTGAGTCTCTAATGGATCAAATTGATCTACCATTCATAGGGTCTCCCTTCGGTCCAAATAATTTGATATAGAAAATAAGCATAAACCAAGTTTAAGTGTCATTGTCACATCGGATGCTATATTTATATGGGGACTGGGTCCGAAAATGGACCGATCCTGACTAAATTTGGTACAGTCATTTATTTTTTGCAAACATATACATATGTATACAAGCCAAATTTGAGAAAAATAACAAAAATATATTTTTTCTTGATTGGTTTAGCTAAATATCGGGAAACAATTTTATATGGCGGCTATGCCTAAGAATTGTACTATAGGGTTTATTTTTCGACTACTGATTAATGGATGTAATAAGCGCACACAAACCCAATTTGACCGAGATTTATACGATAGTTTGGATATTAGGCAATTTAAATCGATCTCATAGGGGTCATTTGTGTGGGGACTAGGTCTGAACATGGAACGTAGTTTGTTTACAAGGTTTACATGGACACTATAGTGGTCCTTGAAAAATGCAAGTGAGATTTTGGGGATATGCGGGGTCCAGTTTGTTACCTTTCCATATAAAACTAATAAATGTGAAGTTTGGGGTCAATCGGATAAAGAAAAGTCGCGCCGGTAATCGATTGAAAATTTCAAGTGTGTTTATATGGGGAAAATATGACTTTTTTTTGAGATTTTACGAAAATTACGTTCTACAGTTTAATTTTTCCGACAACTTGTTGTAAGAATCGGGATCAGTATTAAATTATCTATTCAAAAAGCTATAAAAATTCAAAATAAAATAAAAATTCGCCAAGAAATAGCAAATGCCCTGGACCACTTTTGTGCCAAAAAAAAATTAGGTCATGATATTTGATAGCACATTTTGAACTTTGAGAAATTGATTAAAGCCATAATTTTTTTTTTGTCTCTATACTTATAGGTAATCAGATATGAAGTATTGTTTTATTACCACGTTGCTAACCTATTGCGCATTGAGGCCAAAAATTGGAAATTTTTTAATAAAATTTTTAAAACTCCTTTTTCAAGTTTGAAAAAATTTTCTTAAACAAAATTTTAAAAAATTAATATATCACTTTAAGGTTTTATGAAATACATGTTGCAGATTAACTGTGTGAATTTTTAAGTAAATCCCTCTGCCATAATTTTTTTGACAAGGATTTTATTTTTGCGGATTTCGAGAAAAAATGGATTTTTGTGAAATATTCTGTAAATGTACTCTTTCTAAATACTTTGTATCAAAAATTCATCACTTTTCTACTTTTAAATGTTATGTTTTATCTTAATAGCCTTGGGTTTCAAAAAAAAAATAATATGATCCCATTAACTCTTATGGAATTGGGGTCATATATGACCCCAAGCTAATAAGAGAGAATTTCATCAAAACATTAAAATATTTTGTAAGTGCTGTTGAATTTTTAGATGCGACGCTTAAAATATAATTACCAAATGTGTAGAACTTCCATTCCTAAAACTTGGGATAAATCCGAGAACGTTAACCCAATTTGCCAAGGCCAACTTTGGATTTTAAGATATTTTTAAATAAAGATTACCGAATACGAGTTTTTCTATCAAACTCGATGAAACCACTATTTAGAATTTAAGAAAAGTAATTCGGTTAATTTTTATTTAAACCCTTCAGTGCTCCTGCAATCAAAATAATCTATTGTGATATATCTTTGGTGCAATTATCTGCTTATTGCTCGCGAATATAAATTAAAACAATTTTTAACCAATTTTGTTATAAAATTATTTTATGTATAAAAACTATCTATATTTTTCTAAATAAAATAAGAAGACCCACAAATGACCCAAAGCTAATAAAAGACAATTTATTCAAAGAATATGAAATAAAAAATTAATTCTATTTATTTTGATGTATTTAAGGACGATTTAGTGTCCGATTCAAATTGTTTTCTGTAATCACTAACGACTTGCTTTTCTTGTTCGTTCTTTGTTAATATGTTATTATACTCTTCAATCAATTTAACACCGCGTTCTTTTTATTATTTATTTTATTTGGAAACATATAGAAAGTTTTTATACACAAAATAATTTTATAACAAAATTGGTTAAAAGTTGTTTTAATTTATATTCGCGATCAATAAGCAGATAATTCCACCAAAGATATATCACAATGGATTATTTTGATCCCAGGAGTACTGAAGGGTTAAATAAATAAAAATTAAATTAATTAGTTTTCTTAAATTCTAAATAGTGGTTTCATCGAGTTTAATAGAAAAACTCGTATTCATTTAAAAGTAGAAAACTGATAAACTTTTGATACATAGTATTTAGAGAGACTATATTTACTGAGTATTTCACAAGGAAAATAAATTTTCTCGAAATCCGCAATAAAAAATTCTTAGTAAAAAAATTCTGGCAGAGGAATTATATTACTTAAAAATTTACACAGTTATCCTTTAACAAATATTGAACAAAACTTTGGAGTGCCAGATCCATTTTTTTTTAAGAAAATTTTTTAAAACTTAAAAAAGGAGTTTTCAAAATTTTACCAAAAAAATTATCCATATTTGGTCTCATATCGCAATGGGTTAACAACGTGTAAATAAAACAATATTTCATACCTGAGTACTGATAGGCATAGAGATAAAAAAAAATGATGGCTTTAATCAATTTGTTAAAGTTGAAAAAATGTTCATCACATTTCATGACCTAGAGTTATTTGGTACAAAAGTGGTCTGGGGCATTTGTTATTTCTGGCTGTTATTATGATGGCTTTAGTCAAATTGTTAAAGTTGAAAAAATGTTCATCACAGTTCATGACCTAGAGTTATTTGGCACAAAAGTGGTCTGGGGCATTTTATTATTTATTTACTCGATCTTGAATTATATAGTTTTTTGAAAAGATAATTTAGTACTGGGGTCGAACCGTCGCATTTGTTATCGAAATTTTTCAATCGAAATTATTTTTATTAGTTTTAGTTTTACTCTGTCACAGCTAACGAGTTATGATCCATAGTTAATAGTAAAAGTGAAACGAGTTTTGATGATTGTGCGTCTTCTTTATTTAATAAACCAAAATATGGAATTTCGATTGATTTTACTCGATATCGCATGCGACGATTTGTCCCCTGATATCGATTCATATAACAACTGGTCCAAAAATATTAAACAATAGAACGAAGTTTTCGATAAATCTGAAAAAGAGGCATATTTTCCCCATATAAACACACTTGAAATTTTCGTTGAGGCACATTTAATTTTTTTTTTATTGACCCAAAACTTTGTATTTCTCAGTTTTTTTGCTATTCGCATACTTCTAGGGGGTGAGACCGAGAGTTTGAACACTTTTTTTTATTAAGGGCCACCGTAGTGTACATATAAACCATCATTATAAAAATAAACTGTGTAGGGCCCTTTTTGGTCCTGTTCCCCATATAAAGCAGCCTTCCGGAATTCAAATAAATCTATCTCAAGACATTTAAACAACATAGATTGTTTAAATTTGGTTGGTATACGATTTTAGAGCATATACACTACCGTCCAAAAGTATTTGCCCACCCTCCTCCCCAAATTCCAAATGTCCCTATCAGCTTTATTTTTCAATGAAAACCCTTAAAATTTAAAATGTATATTGTTTATAAGCGCTTCTTGGAACCGAAGACTTCTAACTTTGATTAATAGTACCTATCGTTGAAAGCGGCAGAATCGCCATGAAAAAACATCAAAAATAAAAGAAAAAGATTATAGTGGGATAAAAAATATAAAAACTAGACTTTCAGCGATGCAAGATCCCTTGGTCAGAGGAATTGAAGTTTGAAGTGTCCAGCTGAGTCGCTCACCTGGAGAACGTTCGTTGGATGCATGCTTAGTGCCAATATTCAAACACGGGGGACGTTCCGTAATGGCGCTTTACTGGCGAAAATGTTTTCGAATTATGCAGAATCGAAGATTTTCTGAAGAAAACCCAGTACAAAACTATGCTAAAAGATCGTGCCATGGTCACTGGATTAAGAATTGTGGATTGGAAATTCATATTTCAGAAAGAAAATGACCCAAAACATACAGAAAAAATTTTGTAAGGAGTATTTAGTTATGGAATGGCCACCACGGTAGCCTGACCTCAATTTTATTGAGTTGCTGTGGGATGAATTGGAGAGGAAGGTTCGAACTACCTACATTTTAGGAAGACCTGTGGAATAAACTGCAGGAAGCACGGAATTAGATCACTACAGAAGCTTTGAAAAATTTAATTAGAGGATGCCAAAATTATGGAAGTGGTGCAGTTTAAAAAAAAATATTTAAGTAAATAGTAAAAGTAGATAATTAAGAATATATTTTAAATTTTAATAGTTTTCGTTTGAAATTTAAGGAGGACTGTGGAGTAAATGAAAATATAGTTACAATCAGACTATTTTAGGACCTAGTTTCAAGATAATATCATTATTTGATAAATGTTAATCTAAATTAAATTTGGTTTTTGATAATCATCTCCATTAATGACCTCATCCAGTATGGTTTTTTCTAAGACAATTTCCCGAAACTAATGATATCGGGTATCGTCTAGTCGGCCTCGACCGACTGTAACTTTTTTAATTGTTTTGCTTTTTTTATTTTCGAATTGGTATTTGGGAAATTGTTTTATACGTTTTTAATAAATCACATAAAGATATAAATTAAATTTGATTAAAAGAATGAAAAACATGAAATGTGTTTCTGTACATTCATTACATGTTTGTATGTATTGGTGAAATGTCTGAAAATCATTTAATTTTTGGGGTAAATAATTAGATTTGTTGTTTGCAATAAACTTTGGTACACATTTCAAATAGTGTTTTTTGTTTATTTTACATTAAAAATTTCAAATACGAATATTTGTTAAAAGAAATAAATTAAATTCTAAACTTATAATGTTTTATCTGGTTGTTTTGCAATTAATTTACTTATATAAAATAACTATTAATTTTATAAATGCTATTTAATTATAAATGATATTTAAAAACAATTTTTATTGGTATTAACCAAAAATTTTATACAACTAATTTGATACAATTCTATTAAATACCTTGTTTTTTCATTTACTTTAATCAATTTGGAAATTAATTTTAAAAAAATATATAAAAAATACTCGAGCTAATTTTTTAAGAGGAAATAAAAAAATCTATTTTAGCAAAGCAGAGCAATAAATAGCTGAAAATATATTGAATTTCTAATATTACCAGTAAAACAAGTATAAATAAAAAAAAATCTGAAGTCAAATAATGAAAGTTCCAAAGCTTAAGTGGTAATAATTTAATTCGAAAAATCCGCCACATACAAGCAGACCCACAGCAATACATAACAGTATGTAAAATGAAAAGAAACTTTTTTCAAATTTCAAAAATAAACGAATATGCTGCTGTTAACCTAAAGTTAACATAATGCTGTAAATACAACTTACCAATAAATACTAGCAACCGCAAGATGGCTCTATACAACGTACAAAAAGTTTATAGACGGAAGCAGAAGTTTAATTTAAAATCTTTTTTTTTTAAATAAATTTTATTTATTATTTTTATTATATACATATATATATATATATAATGATGTTTCTGTTTTAATTTTATCTTTAATTTTTATAAATAATATTTGTTTTTATTACTATCAGTAATGGGACTTTTTAATTATCATTACATTGTAATTTGTATTGATTGTACTAATGGTAACTAATTTTAAACCTATAACGCCGATCGTAACATATAATTAAAACTAAACTGTAAGATTTTTACAGCCGAAGTCGATGTCGACGATTAAGTCACGCCATTTTACGGCAAAATGCTTTATAAAAAGCATAAGCTTTATAAAATTTTGGGATGATCGTAAGCGTTCAGTTTATTTGCCACTAGTTATCAAAGATGGTATTATTAGTTGAAACGCGTTGAAAAATTGTAAAAGTACCAGGTATGGAAATAATGGTTAAAGGAAGAAAAGGTTAAATTCAATTTATTTGTTTTATGGAAATATTAACAATTAGACTGTGGAACAAATTCAGGTTAGCAAAAGTTAGGTCGATTCTGAGAGTGAGGGGTGAAAATAGAGGCTAAACTAGCAGACCCGTATCGCGGCATTTGTTTATGTTAGTTCGAATTTTTTTTTTAATCGACATTCGAACTTTGCAGTCAAATGCCGATTTTCAGCATATTGTTTATATGGTTTTTTGGCTATAACTCGTCGACTAATTGATATTTTTTCAATTTGTAAAAGCCAAATTATTGCTAGAGACCTGTGCAACAATTAAAATTTTTAAAAAAATTTATTTAAAAAATTTTTGTGGTGCTTGTGAAGCAAAATATTGGAAAAATTATTTTTTTTTCATGCTTTTTGAAAATATTTTCCACAAAACTAAGTCTTTTTTGCTTTCTGTTTTATCCATAATATGCTTCTCAGTTTCTTAAATAAAAAAATTTAATTTAAAAAGGAAATGGGCTTAGTCGATAATTTGCGTTAAAAATCCCAAAAGCATTAAATAAATAGCGATTTAGGTAGAAGTAATCAAAAAGGGAAGTACCAAGAATTAGGAATTAGTAAAACAACTTTTTTGTTTTCAACCACCGCACAGGTAGCGATTTTTTTTTTATTTCGTACAAGCGAACTAATTTCAAAAATGAAGATTCAGTTAAGACTCGAAACTCAGCCGAAGCTGATGTCTTTTAATTTTCGCTCGGTCGTGATAAAATTTGCTATTAATTTTTTTGGAACTTATTTCATTTTGTGAGTGATTTAAGTTAAGTGCATCGGTTTCATAAAAATAACAAAAAAAAAAACATTGTATATATATATTGTATTAAAAATGTCGGAACAAAATTTAAAATGGACCATTTTTGTAATGTTTGTGGACGTTTCTTAGCAAGCGATGAAAAATGTGGCAATGCGATTGATTTTTTTTTTGGAAGCCTATGAACAATATTTCTAGCAAGAGTTTATCACTGATGTAAACTATGCCCCTAAAAAAGTTTGCTTTAATTGCTATTCAACTCTTATGCAATGGAAAAGTGAAAAAAAGAAGGCTATGGCTTTTGGTATACCAATGATGTGGTTAGACGACAGCCCGCATCAAGAAGAAAATTGCTATGGATGTATCAAATACCATAAAACTTTGAATAGAAGGAAAGCAAAGAATAAAACTTATGTAGCAGTGCCAAGTGTCGAATTACCATTACCGCACTCAGAAAATTTCGATAATTTTAAACACATTCTGGAAGTAGTCAAATATAACGAACACCAGTGGCGCATTTGCTGCGTCCTCAAAATAGTTTCATTGATTACAGGCTTAACAGCATCTGGCCGTCCAAAATATCCGTGTTTTTTGTGCGATTGAGAATCACGATATGGAGAAGGTATTAAAGGATGAAACCAGTACAAACAGCATTACTGGAATAGTCGCATTGGACGGAAATGGCTAAAGATAATAGGGTACACGAAAGTCTTGTTCCTGAAATGAAAATTTTGTTGCCGTTGCTCCACATTAAACTTGGCATTGCTAAAAATTTTTTGAAATGTATCGCAAAAAGACCAGTAGTATTCAACCGCTTAAAAGACATTTTCCCAAGACTAAGTAACGCCAAAATTCAGGAAGGGGTTGTTAGTGGTCCCGACATACGGAAACTAATGAGTCGTCAAGATTTTGACAGACCGAGAATTAAAAGCATGGCTCGCATTGAAAGCAGTCATTAAAGGAGTTTTGGGTAAAGAACGCAAAGACAACTACAGGCAATGTGTTGCAAACATGTTGGCAGCTTTCGATGAAATTGGGGTTAATATGTCGTACAAAATTCATCTCTTGCATCAGCATCTTGATCAACTCGCTCAATAGTTGCCAACTGAATCTGATGATCAAGGCGAACGTTATCACCAAACTGCGCTTCCATTTGAAATAAGGTAACTATAGAGTGTGCATATTTTGAATTCCTAGATTTTTCTAATATCTTTGTCAGAGTGCACAATTTAAACATGTTAACGATTGAAAACTATTTTCGTTTCAGGTACAGAGGAAAGAAATCTCCAGATGCAATACTCGCTAAAATTTGTTGGTGGTATAAAAACACCTTTGAAGAAGAAGAAGACGAGGAAAAAGAGGAAGAAGGGGAAGACAAAGATGAAATTCCAGAATATCTGTTGGACGAAATTATCGACCTTTCTGATGATGATGACGATGACCAAGATTAGAGAGAGCAGTGATGTTGATCCACAGCCGCCTGCTAAACGGCAACTGGCCAAATAATTAATTTAATTTTTTTACTTAAAACTTTTCATAACTAACATTTTAAAAATATATTTTTTTTCCATATTTTTATAATTTCTTTTTCAATGTTTCTTCAAAACCAACACTGAACAAAATTGGTACAAAAAAAATTAGAAGTAAATTAATATTAAGCTGGAAAACGCAAGTTTTGTATTATGATTGTTTTCTTTTCAAATGAAATTTATTAAAGAAACTGAGAAGGATATTATAGATCAAACAGAAAGCTAAAAATACTTAGTTTTGTGGAAAATATATTCAAAAAGCATGAAAAAACAACATTTTGCTTCATAAGCACCACAAAAATTTTATAAATCAATTTTTTCAAAAATTTTAATTGTTGCACAGGTATCTAGCAATAATTTGGCTTTTACAGATTGAAAAAATTTCAATTAGTCGACGAGTTATAACCAAAAAACCATATAAACAATATGCTGAAAATCGGCATTTCACTGCAAAGTTCGAAGGTCGATTAAAAAAAAAATTCGAACTAACATACGAATCTTCTAATTTAGCCTCTATTTTCACCCCTCACTCTCAGAATCGGCCTAACTTTTGCTAACCAGAATTTGTTCCACAGTTTTATCGTAAGATATATAGTATTTTGGTTATCGTAACCAATTGAAGTGAGAATTATTTTTTTTTTTTTTGGTTATGAATAACTATTAAGCTAACAAAATTTTTTTTGGTTACCAATAACCATTATCGAAAGTATTTTTTTTTTTTTATTCCTACCCGGATACATATCGTATTTTGATGTAAGCGGTCTGTGGGGCAAGGAACTAAAATATCTTTGGTAAAGTAAACAAAGCGGGAAGTTTTGTAAGAATTGTTTATTAATTTTATAAATAAAATATCGCACCTGTACCTCTAAAGTAGAGGCAAAAAACGGTTTTTCTTTAATATTTACCATAAAATTTAAAAACAGTTGCTTCATTGTAAAGAATTGCGAATAATAAGTATACAACAATAGCAGTAGTAGCGTACATATAAAATATATTTCTCACTTCAATAGGTTACGGTAACAAAATTAATATATATCTTACGATAATTTTTAATTATAACCATTATTTGAATTCATCACTGTTAATGGCCAAATAAGACTTTTTCGTCACTTTTCTTATAACTGTTACGTCCATGGAAAATACTTTTGTAAAAAAATGCAAACTTTGAAAAACAAATTTTTAAGAAAATAAATTTCAAAAATGCACTCTTTACCATTTTGCTCAACGACACGACACTTAGTTTTCGATATATATTACTTTTTTCAATGTGGCAACCCTAAAAACAGTTAGACCAAAAATAAAACGTGGTCTTTCAAGAAGAGGTCAAAAATTAATCCATTTAGCTCGACGACGCACAGTGGCGTTATTTGAGTTTTGTCGTTGCAAAAATCATAACTTTTGAACAAACGGCGACAAGCAAATGAGTTAAAAGGCATATCTATAATATTAATAAGCTAGGCCATTTCTTGTTACCGATGTTTTGTTCTACCGTTTTATCCCAATTTTGATCAAACGTATATTATTTGAAAGGTATTTCTTTTTAGCTTTTCACCAGATTTACAGATTTTTAAATTTTTTCCTTTATTTTGAGAAAATTGCATTTAAACTTGCTACTAACACATACATAAAATTATACATATGCTATGTGTGTGTTTATTAAATTTGTTTATGTGTTTGTTAATGAGTTTGTTTTCTTCATTCACAATAATAATAAACCAAAAAGTGTTGGTTTGTGAATTGGCTAAGTTGGAAAATAGAAATTGCACTCGAATTTCGAGCGCTGGAATCTGCTAGAGATAAATAATTGTGCAACGTATGAAATAAGTGTTTAAAAAGGGTGTTACGCCTAGATGCTTACTTTTGGGTTATCAAACTTGAAATTTGTTAACGGCATGAAAGAGTTATGTTTATATTAACAAAAAAACATGATTTTTAACCATTTTATATTTTTATTTTCCTTTTTCGAGGTTTTTTATGTTTTATAATTATTTATTTTAAATAAAAAAAAGATAATATAAAAAAATAAGATTTTTCGAATTTATTTTTTCAAATTGGTTCAAAATAATTATTACAATTCATAACAGAAGGCATATCTAATAGACTAATTATTTCTGAACTATAATAATTGGTAGGTGAGTGGGTAGCGTGCTCGCCTATCATGCGGGGGTCATTGGTTCGACTCCCACTAGAATCTTTGGTTTGACGCTGCAAAAACTAGCCTAATCCGGCTTATCGCTGGACCCAAAATTATAATCTGAAGAAAAGCCACTCGGCTCCGCGGCACTAGGCTTAAAAAAACTCTTTTCATGACTTCACATGCCGCAGAGATGAAACAAGTGGATCGGAAGATGCTGCCAACATGTTGAATAGACTTCATTTTGCCTCACCCTTGATGCTTTGAACGTGTTCGCGCATCTTTATTTTTTATAAAATTTGTTGAGGGACTCCTCAAATATATCTTTGCCATGCACCAATATTTCATGGACTGTCGGGGTTAATTTCTTCAGTGATTACATTTCCGTCAAAAGTGATGCAGTTTTCGAAGCATATTCTCCATATATTGTAGAATTACAGTTTAAAATATTCAAGATCGTTCCCAATCTTTTAATGATTTGCCTCATCATTTTCAAAAAATCTCCGCGAAGTGTTTCCATCGTTTGAGATGTCTTATCCGCACCTGGGTAGTCTACTTTCAGTCCAACTTCTTCGAAAAACGCATCCTAAATTTGGTTTTTTCTGATTTTTTGTTTATCCTAATCTTATTTATTTGCGTAAAAGTATTCCTCCTTTTGTGCAAAAACTCCATACACTTAATCCTTGCGTGCAATAGTGAGATTCCATATTCATAAGTACCATCCTCGTTTGTAGAATCGTTCTTTTGCGTCTTTTTGCAAATCAGACATGGCTGTGTTGAGGGTAGAGGTTGTATTTCTCAGTTCTTTACAACTTTTCCGTCAACCATGGAACCATGGTGGAACTCGTAACTACATTCGAGATATTTTCCTTCTCTAATTTTCAGCACTGCAGGCATAATCTTTTCAATTTGTTTTTGAATATCCTCCTTATGAGTCCTTATGAGTTTCAGCGATTCCCTTGCAAACTGGAACATTATTGGGCGAAAACAAAGCACTGATGACGGCCATGGATTTTTCAGGTGTACGGAAACATCAGTGGGCTTGCATCAGTAACAGATTTTGTAATCTGCGGCCTAACTTTGTCATTGTCCTTTGTATATTTAATAGACAACGCTTTCAATAAATGGTCCTTGGTCAAATCGTCGCTGGTATCGGCAAGTTTTCTCTTTCTTGTAAAATCTGAATACTCCTCCATACTTTTGCTGTGTAAACATCTATACGCGCAGGGGGGTAAATTTTTATTTCACAATACAATCACAAACACAGTGTAACATGTGAGACGTAAGATAAAATCGGTATGGCTTATGATTGTATTGGTGAAAAAATTATAATATGTAATAACCTGTTTGAAAATGAAAAGTAAAAAATTCAAAATGAAAAATAAAAATTCAAAATAAGAAATAAAAAATTAAAAATTAAAAATTAAAAATTAAAAATTAAAAATTAAAAATTAAAAATTAAAAATTAAAAATTAAAAATTAAAAATTAAAAATTAAAAATTAAAAATTAAAAATTAAAAATTAAAAATTAAAAATTAAAAATTAAAAATTAAAAATTAAAAATTAAAAATTAAAAATTAAAAATTAAAAATTAAAAATTAAAAATTAAAAATTAAAAATTAAAAATTAAAAATTAAAAATTAAAAATTAAAAATTAAAAATTAAAAATTAAAAATTAAAAATTAAAAATTAAAAATTAAAAATTAAAAATTAAAAATTAAAAATTAAAAATTAAAAATTAAAAATTAAAAATTAAAAATTAAAAATTAAAAATTAAAAATTAAAAATTAAAAATTAAAAATTAAAAATTAAAAATTAAAAATTAAAAATTAAAAATTAAAAATAAATAATGAAAAATGAAAAATAAAAAATTAAAAATAAACAATTAAGAAAATTATAATCGGTCTAGGCCGACTATACGATACCCTATACCATGCGCTTACAGACTCTATCTGTTAGGTCCAACTATTTGGATATATACATTGCTATTAATTTTTTGCTATATTTGTATGGGGACTAGGTTGAAAAATTAACCGATCCTGACCATATTTGGTAAAGTCACTTATATTTTGCAAAAACTATACAATCAAATTTCTAAATCGGGAAGTCGCTTTGTATGGGGACTAGGTTGAAAAATTAACCGATCCTGACCATATTTGGTAAAGTCACTTACATTTTGGAAAAACATATACAAACCAAATCGGGAAACAACTTTATATGGGGCTATGGCTAAGAATTGTCCTATAGGGTTTATTTTTGGACTACTGATAAATGGATGTATACACAGTGGTATAGGGTATAAAAATTAAAAATGAAAAATAAAAAATTAAAAATAAGAAATGAAAACTGAAAAATTAAAAATTTAAAATGAAAAATGAAAAATTAAAAATGAAAAATGAAAAATAAAAAATTAATAATGAAAAGTGAAAAATAAAAACTGGAAAATGAAAAACGAAAAATGAAAAATTAAAAATAAAAAAGCGCCCCGGTAGAGTAGGTAGCATGCTCGCCTATCATGCGGGGGTCGTGCGTTCGATTCCTACCAGAGGCTTTCGTCCGTCGCTGCAAAAACCAGCCAAATGGTCTTTGTCACCCGGCTTATCGCTGGACCCAAATTAGAATACAAAATTTACTTTGCATTGTAATTAATATAAATAAATAAATAAATAAATAAAAATAAAAATAAAAAAAGAAAAAAGAAAAATAAAAAATTAAAAACGAAAAACGAAAAATGAAAAATAAACATATAAGAAAATTATATCCGCTTAGAGACTCTATCTATTAGGTCCAACTATTTGGATATATACATTGCTAGTAATTTTTTCGCTGCAGAATTGAAAAATGAACCCATCCTGACCATTTGGTAAAGTCACTTATATATTGCAAAAACATATACAAACCAAATTTCTAAATCGGGAAGTCGCTTTATATGGGGGCTATGGCTAAGAATTGTACTATAGGGTTTATGTAGTATAGTGGTATATAGTGGTATAGGGTATAAAAATGAAAAATAAAAAATGAAAAATTAAAAATGAAAAATGAAAAATGAAAAACGAAAAATGAAAAATAAAAAATGAAAAACGCAAAATTAAAAATTAACCAATTGAAATAATAAATAATAATAAATATTTTTATATTAGCAGAGCCCCTGCAGTTGATTGCTATAAGTGATACATAGATGACGCTTTCTTTTTGATTTTAAGAAATAGCCATAAAAAATCTTCAATAACTAGATGTTTACACATCGAACCTGTGATCGGATTAACGTGAGTTTTTTATGGTATTCTTTTGCGCGTCCGGTTGATATCCTCATTACGCCAGTCCTCATATTTGGAGTTCAATTTCTGAATACCTCGGCATGCTTTCATCCATTTCTCCTGAATATTTGTACATGTCAGGTGAAAATTTTTTTGTACTTTTTTGTTATACTTTCGCTTCTCTGCAGATTATCCTATAAACTATCAAGTTCTTCTAAAGCAGCTTCCACGAAATCCGTTGGGGTGGTTGAGTTCCTAAGCAGTTCAAACAACTTTGAGCTGTTCAACGCCATGTTTTTAGAGTAGCAAAAATAATTTTCCACATTAAGTATAAAGCACTTATCGCGCTAACTTTCGGTCTTAGACTAATCCAGGGATTATGCCCATTTTTTGAATATATAGTCTGATCTGGGTTTATGAAAATGTATATTTTACCTCTATACACATGAGATTTAGGTCGAATTACGCAATGTTGATATTATGCACGTGTGCTCAAATAAGATGTGTTCCTAACTGTGGCGAACATAAGTCAATATTGTAACAATGGAATTATTGTTCTGTGATTGGATGACCATATTTTTATTTTATTTATTATCGGATTTCAGCAATGTATATATCATTAGAAAGCTTACTACTTTGTAATTTATCGATGACGATTCATAGTTACTCGACATTCTAAACAAAAATTTAAGAGAGTACAATTGACCAATTACAAAGCAATAAACTCAAATTAAAAAATAATAATAATGAATGCATTTAATATGTAATAAAATAACAAAGTACAACACATGATTTTGGGACTCAATTCAGAAATTCTACCCAAAAATAAGAACTTCTGCATCATTTTTTGCTAAAGGTGGATTTTTATCAATTTTTGTATATTTTAACACGGTTATAACTCGGTAACCGTACGGAATATCTCTTTTGTGTCTCAAACAAAGTATGCATATTGAATAGGAGAAAAAAAGTGAAACAAACCTACCCGAAAAAGTGCACCCAGTGCCTTAAAATTCGCAAAAATGCAAGCAATGCATTTAATTTCTTGCCTTTGAATAGCTTTTCCATTGGCATGGTCACCTGGTGGAACCTCTCTTCTTATTCGTCCGAATCTTGAGGTAATTGTGCCAAAAAGGTATCAAGGTGGAAATGCATGAAATGTAATTTTAACGTCATGAAATGTAATTTTAACGCATTGATTTTAATACAGCAACTTGTCCACTCGTGTCTGTATGTCATCTCGCTGTACACGATTCTTTCCTAAAACTCCTTCGAAATTAGATGCATTGTTGGTGGAGTTCTAAAGTTATGCAGTTTGAAGATGAAAGCATCGAAGATGACGATGACAGTGAAATTGGTGGACACACTGAAGAAAACATGCCCTTGAATACTATGTCTAACTTGGATGATGATGCAGACTCAGACCACGAATATGAACAATTTACAAAGAAAACAAGATCATCAGAACCACAAGCGTCAACTTCAACGTGGATGGATATTGACAATAATTGAAAATGTTCTAAATATTGTTTCCATGCATAGATAACAAATATATATCTCATATTTTTTGTGTAAAAATTGCTGTAATATGAATCGGAATTTTTATTTTCATGCAAAATAAAGTTTATAAAGAAAAAAACAGCATATTTGTGGATTTGTAATACAGTTATTTAGCAAAAAAAAGGTGAAAATGAGGAAATTTGGAAGGAAAATGGGCATTTTGCAATTTTTAAGACACTGGATGCACTTTTCGGGTAGGTTTGTTCCACTTTTTTTCCTATTCAATATCTACAACTTTGTTTCAGACACAAAAGAGATATTCCATACGGTTACCGAGTTATAACCGTGTTAAAATATACAAAAAGTGATAAAAATCCACCTTGAGCAAAAAAATTCGTATGGCCATAAAATTAAAATGGCAGCCAACTTGACAAAACTAATGATGCAGAAGTACTTATTTTTCGGGCTACTCTCAGTTGCAATTCTCAGAATTGAGTCCCAAATCAATGAGCTGAAAAATGTTGTGCTGTGTAATACAAACTCACGCTGCTACATTGCACATTGTTTTTTTTTTTATAAAGACGATGGTTTTATTCACAGGAAGCATTAACTTCTATCTGAAAATTTCATATTTTTTTCTTTTAGGCTTTCTATTGCTGGGCCGTGCATAAACAAGAAATCAATCGGCTAAACCGCATTGCAATTAAAAAACAGATATTCGTCTATGACAGTTCTAAATTGGTTGAGCCATTAAAAGCTTCAGAAAGATTCATATATTTATTTATTATTATTAGCAGTATTTTAAATTTCAATGCTTTAATCTAAATAACTTTCTTCTTGCTTTCCAACCATTTCTACTAACAAGTATAGCCCAGCACTCGAAATTCGAGTGCAAATTCTAGGAAATTATTATTTTTCCACAAAATTTTTGTCTTCCAATGTTTTTTAATCTATATATCTGTGGTCACAAGCATTAACCGCCTAAGTCGAAAATCATGCCTTTGAGAAAAATAACTTTTTATATAAATGTAATGGGGCTCCATTACGACTTAGGTCAGAATGTTTTCATTAATAACTTTTTAATAAACAGTTTTAGAGAAATGGGGATTTGACGTAAATATAAAGCGTTTTAAGTAGAATATGATATCAAATAAAACCCGAATACCATGCTTTCGAGAAAAATTAAATTTTTTATAAATGTAATGGGGCTTCATTACGACTTAGGTCAGAATGTTTTCATTAATAACTTTTTAATAAACAGTGTTACAGAAATGGGGATTTCACGTGAATATAAAGCATTTTTAGTAGAATATGACAGCATACATAACACAAATCGTTCTTAAGTCGACTTAGGTGGTTATCGCTTGTGACGACATATATATAAAAAATTTATGCATATTTAAATGAGCCTAAAGGTATGTTAATCAATTTTAGCAATTCACAATTCAACACAGAGCATCTGATATATAATTTAAATCAATCGCATTAGCAGGGTGTAATGAAATAATATAAATATTTTATTTTATTTAATTTAATATGTTTTTAAGACAGATTAAACATAAATTTTATCATTTTCAGCTTTTCCTTTATATGAACTATAGCTAAGCCAATTTTCACACTCCTCCGTGCCCGCATATTGCTTAAAAAGGGAACTTACTTTCACGTATTAATATATAGATATTTAAAAATTAAAAATTAACTAGGATGGTTAATTCGGCAAGTAAATATTATACGTAGAAAATATTATGTATAGAAACATCAAATTAAAAAAAAAAATAAAATTTTTTTAATTTTCATTGAAATCTAGCGACCAATTCAATCGATTTTGATGATTTTAAATACTAAACTGCTCAGGATGTCAATGGATAATTTTCAATAAAAATGAGCAACCCGTTGATGGCGTGATCGTGATTTCCACAGACAGATAGACGGACATAACTACTTATATCAACTCCGCTTGACAAGGATCAACAACATGGAGTCCAGATTTTTTTCTAATTATTACAAACGGATAAACAAACTTATATATACACTCTACACACTGGTGTGCAGGGTAAAACAAATATTTTCCAATAATGAGCACGGATCGGTTCACTGATCGTCGCTATTAAAATTGTTGAAATTTCTTACATGTTCAGACCTAGTCCACATACAAATGTCCCCTATGAGACAATAAGTCCAAGAAATTCACGATAATGTGTTGGCCGATCGGAGAATGAAAGTGCGCTAGAATATTAATGTCATAGCCATATCATATGGCAACTGTGATTTCGATATAAAATATAAAATAGTCAGTAGTCTAAACAATGGGTATCAACGAGTGAACCGGCCACAGTGGCGCATAAAAACCAAGTTCTGGAGATTAATTCCAGAAAAATATGAACCGAAATCAAAAATCGCAAATGAATTATCGAGCGAAAACTCAGCTAACAAGGTCGTGGCGACAGTTTTTTTTTTTTGGCTATACGCGACATAAAACATATTGGATACCTTCAAAAGGCAAAAACAACATTTAAAAAAAACCGCTTTTACCCATGAATAAAGTGATTTTCTATTAAGACTACACACAGAAAAATAGTCACCAACCGAATTGTTCTAAAGTAGAAGACCTGAATAGAATATATCAATTCTCTATAATTATAAAATATTTACTGTTAGGACAACAAAATTGTATTCACAATAAATCCGAAATTCGGTTATTAACTTCAACACAATTTGGTTGGCAATAAATTCGGTAGCCACAATGAATCTGTTTTCTGTGTGTATGCATTGGTGTACACGTGTGTCATCACCAAGGCAAAATTTCGCAAATATCGATTTGAATAGCGAAATCGCATGGTGGAAAGATATTCAGCTGCAACGATGAACAAATGACTATTTTGAGGATATCGAGAAGTCCTATTATTTGGAAAGGATGAAAATTTTTAGAAATGTTGAACAAAGTGTATTTAGCTATAAGGAGACTTGGTTGAGAAAAAAAAATATATATATGGGGGGGTTTCATGTCAAGTGCACCAACTTTTGAAACCGATGTCTTCCGATCGGGATGAAATTTGCACCAAGGTTAGTCCTATTGGATAGTAGTTTAGACACAATTTTTCAATAAGATCGGTCAAGATCTCTCTGAGTTAGAGGGGATCAAAATTTGACATTTTGGCCAAACAGGTGTTTTTTCTCATCCATGTAACTTATTACCTATTGTTCTTAGAAAATTTTCTCCCAAATAGTTTAGATAGCTATTTCTTCAATATTTCGGAAAAAAAATCTATTAAAAAAAATTTTTTTAGACTTTTTTTTGCTAAATCAAAGCATTTTTGCCTTTTTTCAAAAAGGGCATTTTTTTTCATAAGAAAGCTTAGGATTTTTCCTTTAAGAGCTTTTTGGTCGCTTAGTGGGATGGGAGTGGGATATCTATCAAAATAAATGTTTTGTAACTCAAGACAACGGTTTTTAAATTTTTCACAAATGCGTTATTTTGAATTTTTTCCTATTTGTGTGAAAAACCTTACAAATAAAACTTATACTGAGAAACTAAACAAATTAACCTTTCCGAAGGTATGTGACATACCTTCATAACATAACAGAAGAGAATGGTTATCTGTAACCTGAAAGAGTTATTTGCAACATTTCAATCTGAACACGAGGATGTTAAAATTGGCTTTACGAAATTTACCCAAATGAGGCCAAAACATTGCGTTTTGGCAGGAAGCAGCGGAACTCACACAGTATGCGTTTGCATTTACCATGAAAATGTTAAACTGATGTTGAAGGAAATCAACTTAACGTATTTAACAGATGATTCGCCAGAAGATTTACACGATTACCGCGATTGCCTTAAATTGGCTATGTGTCCTAATGCAACAACTTCTTGCCACTTAGGTGAATGTACCAATTGCCCGAAAACCACATTCATCAAAGAAAATTTAATCAACTCTTTAGATCGAGAATGTATAGAGGAGGTCAAATTTGATTATTGGATTCAGACTGACAGATGCACATTGAAAACAATCATTTTAAATGTGGATGATTTTGTGGAAGAAATGTGTACAGGATTACTAAAACTTGAGAAACCATGACTTTTTAGTCAAAGAGCAATGGTCATTCTTCAAGGATTTGAAGATACATTTGAAGTCTGGTGAATTCGTTATTTCATATGATTTCGCAGAAAACTATAAATATGTTCTTCAGGATTCCATACAAGCATTCCACTTCAATAACGACCAAGCAACTATATTCACAGTAGTTATTTACTACATGAAAGATGCAAAACTGGAACACAAAAGTATGGCAATCATATCCGACGATTTAAAACATGATACTGTTGCAGTCTATGAGTACCAGAAGATGATACTAAAATATCTAAATCTAAATTTACAGTACAGAAGGTATACTACGTTTCGGACGGAGCTCGCCAACATTTTAAAAACAAAAGTAGCTTCGCAAATCTTATGGCTCATAAAACCGATTTTAGAATTCCAGCTGAGTGGCATTTTCATCCTACTGCTCATGGTAAAGGAGCATGTGATGGTATTGGAGCAAACCTTAAAAGAAATGCAGCGAAGTATAGCCTCCAGTGCTCTCATCAAGATCGCATCTTAGATGCGACTGCTTTATTCCATTGGGCAAAGAATTATTGTAAAGAAACTAAAATAGTTTTTAGTAGCAAAGAGGATCATCAGAAAACATTGAAAACACTGAAGAGCAGTTTCGATGCTGCGGTAACAATCGATGGCACCGCTCAATACCATGCTTTTATACCGCTTGTCGATGGAAGACTCAAGTTGAAAAAGTGTTCTGCCTCTATTCAATGCGATTTCTTTCCAAAGCCAACAAATAAACCAGCACCGAAATCAACCGCTGAACTTAGTAACGCCAAGAAAGGATTGACAAAAAAGCTGGATGAAAGACTGGGTATTTAAAAATTTACCAGACTTAAATACTTCATCAGCTACAATAAATTAAGTATAAAAATAGTTGTGATATAAATGGATCTAATGTAATTAAGATTAAATTTTATTATTAATTTATTATTATTTTTATTTTTAATATTAGTATTATTATATATTAATTTAATTATTAGTACAAATAAAAAAAAAAATAATTTTTCAACATTTCTATAGAAAAAAAGTGATTTTTTTCCTGAGGTTAACATATTCTGGGTATTACAGTATCGAGTATAATTATGAAGAAAACTGGTGCAAGAAAACCTATACCGGGGATCAGAGAACCATCTTTTGCAGCCGAAATTGTAGAAACGCTTTTCCCATTAGAATAACAAGGAATAAATCATGGAGATAAACTCCCAAATGATGATAGTTTTCTACCATTTAGCAAAGATGAATTAGATATGGCGTGTCGTAAACTTAAGACAGGTAAAAGCCCTGGACCAGACGGAATCCCAAATGAAGTGCTAATCTTAACAGCAAAGCTATGGCCAGAATTACTACTAAACATGTACATTGTACAACCTATGTTCCGAAGAAAGCGTCTTTCCCAGAGGCTGGAAAAAACAAAATCTAGTGCTATTGCGAAAAGGAGATAAGCCCTTAATCGAACCTAGTTCATACAGGCCACCTTGTATGTTGAACACATTGGGTAAACTATTTGAGAGCCTTTTACTACTTAGACTACAGGACGAGATTGAAAGATTAGGAGGACTTTCTCCTAGACAATATGGCTTCCGAAAGGGAAGAAGCACCGTACATGCCATTCAGGAAGTGGTGGACATTGCAACAACCGCTAAGAACACAAAAGGTTTTTGTGCCATTATCACCTTAGATGTAAAAACTGATTTTAATACAGTGAAATGGAAGGTAGTGCTTGATGCACTCATGGAAAAAGGGATAAATGCTTCCCTCTACAACATAATGGTAGATTACTTATCTGGACGAATCCTCACGTATCAAACGGATATCGGAATGAAGGAATATATTGTCTCAGCAGGTGTGCCGCAGGGATCAGTTCTTGGACCCTTTTTGTAGAACGTAATGTGTCTGAAGCTAGCCACTGCTAAAACAGAGGCAATATTGGTCACAAACCGCCGAGTGTTTGATATACCAAATCTGGAAATAAGGATTAACATCGTAAACTTTAGTCGCAGTTTACGATACTTGGGCATCCAATTGGATGACAAACTGAAATTGAAAGAACACGTGAATATAGTACGTGGTAGGGCGCTGAGAACTGCATCTACATTGGCTAGAATAATGCCCAACATAAGAGGACCCAAGGATTCTACCAGAAGACTTATAAATAGTACTATACATTCGCAAATTCTGTACGCTGCTCCAACACTAGTAACAGCAACAAATCGAAAATATATAACCGAGCAGCAATTAAAGCCACAACGAATAAGTGCTTTAAGGATTATATCAGCATATCGCACCGTTTCTACAGGTGCTGCCCTTTTGCTGGCTGGTATTCCTCCGGTAGATCTACTACTTAAGGAAAGAGCTGAAATCTGGCACAAATCGCAAATGCTTCCAGGAGATACTAGTGTGCGTAATAATGTTAAAAGAGAAGCACGACAAACGTTATTGAGACAATGGCAAGAACGCTGGGAAAGAGATGAGAAAGGTAGATGGACCTATAGACTAATACCGAACATTACCAAATGGGTGGAGAGAAGACACGCTAACATGACGCGTGCGGAGCAGAAGAAGATGATGCAGAACATATTCTTTTTAACTGCGAAGAATGGCATGCTCTGCGCACTAATTTAAATAATATAATCGGAGTTGTATTAACACCCGAAAATATTGTGGATGAGATGTTGAAGTCGAAGGAAAACTGGAAGAGGTGTGACACATTTATATGTCGCATCATGAAGGAAAGATGCCACAGAACACCGAACCCCTAATCTACTTGTAGGATGGGGGATTAGGATACATGCAAAGCTAAATAACAACACTGTTAGATAACCATCCACCCTGATGAAATGCTAACGCGTTACCGGGGTGGCAAGGGGAAGATATCGTAGGGCCACTAGATGATAGCCCGCTATCACTACGTCCATTAAAAAAAAAAGTATCGAGGGTATGAAATTTAAGTTAGCTATGTTACATACCTTCGGAAAGGTTAATTTGTGTAGTTTCTCAGTATAAGTTTTATTTGTAAGGTTTTACACACAAATAGGAAAAAATTCAAAATAGTGCATTTGTGAAAAATTGAAAAACCGTTATCTAGAGTTACAATAAATTTATTTTGATAGATATCCCACTCCTATCCCACTAAGCGACCAAAAAATCCTAAGCTTTCTTATGAAAAAAAAATGCCCTTTTTGAAAAAAAGGCAAAAAATGCTTTAATTCAGCAAAAAAAAAAAGTCTACAAATTTTTTTAAGTATTTTTTTCCCAAATACTGAAGAAATAGCTATCTAAACTATTTGGGAGAAAATTTTCTAAGAACAATAGGTAATAAGTTACATGGATGAGAAGAAACACCTGTTTGGCCAAAATGTCAAATTTTGATCCCCTCTAACTCAGAGAGATCTTGACCGATCTTATTGAAAAATTGTGTCTAAACTACTATCCGATAGGACTAACCTTGGTGCAAATTTCATCCCGATCGGAAGACATCGGTTTCAAAAGTTGGTGCACTTGACATGAAACCTCCCATATATATATTTGTTCCATTCGAATAGTTACGGAATTATTGATCCGCCCTCGTATCCTAAGCCTCAGACAATCATATATTTTGTTTTTTTTTTTTTCTAAAATTAAGAATACGTTAATTAAAATCACAGCTATGTCTCTATATTTAGTATATCATCATGTTTGAAGCTCGGGTCATTTTACCAAACAGGAAAAGAGCTTTAATACCAGAATAATAGAATTGATTAATTTCACATTTTTACCGGCTGAAGTTCAAGTTCGATAAAATACTGCTTAATTTTATCTCCATTATTATTCTTTTTAATGGATGCTTCATGCCAAAAAAAAAAAAAAAAAAAAACAAACAAAACATTGAAACATATTTTTTTTTACTAATGATGCGATAATATTCATTTTGTTGTTATCATATCATTGTTTTCTTAGGTATTTCATCAAGCAATATTGAAACTAAAAGACAACCTTTGTAAATATAATAACAAAAAAGTGTCACATCATATTTTCTTTGCCATAGTGAATTCTTAATAAATTTACTTAAGTTTTTATTTCAACAGTAATTAATTCAATTATTCAAGTATTTATATTTATATATCAGAGAATTTTAAGGTACACTATTGTTATCAGGCTGTTGTCTGTTGGGTTCTTATTTTTTTTTTTTAAGTTTATGCTTTTCCACATTAATATAAAATTTTTGGTTATGTCATCGACCATAACAAACTGTATATTCAGTTTGTCATGCCATTTGTTAGTCATTAACATATAATTTGAGGATTTAATGCCAGGGGCTGCATATAACTGAAGATAATGCCCAAACAATTAAAATGAAAAGGGTTACTGGGGAGAAACAATTTACAATTTATTTTAGGAATTCCATAACACATGTTTCGAACCCAGATCTTCTAGTCATGGAATCAAGGCCCCAACTACTCACGAAAGATAATAGAATTCAGATTAAAAAGATATGAATCCTTGAAAAAATTCGCACCAAGATTCTAAGAATATCATAAAGCTATTAACTAAGGTGCCTGATATTATGTAGTAAAATTTTGTTTTATCGAGTTCATAAACCATTTATACGAAATCAACTATATCAACCAACGGCTATCAATAATAACTAGCACATTCCAGCCCTCCAAAATCGAGTGCAAATTCTAGGAAATTTTATTTTTTCATTTAATAAAGACCCTAGAGGTATGCTTCACAATTCAACTCATTACATTAACAAATTTTATAAACACACACATAGCATTGTATAATTTTATGTAGGTGTTAGTAGCAAATTTAAACGATCAAAATCTGTAAATCTGGAAAACCGCTAAAAAGAAATACATTTCAAATGATAAATTTTTTGCCAAATCGGGGTAAAACTGTGAAACTTACATCGGTCACAAGAAATCGCCTTGCCTATTAATATTATAGATATGCAACAAAATGGAATTTTTTTATGACACCTGTCAACTTCTATACTTTTTTTATGGGTTACTAGCAGAGCCCAGTCCTCGAAATTCGAGTGCAAATTCTAGGAAATTTTATTTTCTTTTATGTTTTTTAATCTATTTAATTCATTAAGTTTTTTTCAATATAAATATTTGTTGAACACACAGAAATAAAGGCCACCTTGTATGCCACCTAAAAGTATTAAAATTTTTGGCAATTCACAATTCAATACAGGGTATGTGTTATGCAATTATTGTAATGAAATCTATACGTTAACTTTCGTGTTGCATTGATTGTGCACGCATAACTTTCCTCAAACTCAACGAATTTTAGCTGTTAATAGCTCAAAGCAAAGAGCTTGATCCACTGAGTGTTCTGAGAGTGAAACGATCAGCTCCAGAAGAGGAGCTATGAGAATTCGAATTGCTTGAGTGAATGTGTTCCATAAGATATGTACAGGGAAGAATCGCGTTTGAGTATAACTTGAGTAGGGTGGGAGCTGAGTAAATTTCAAAGATTGATGACATGTCTGTGTCTACCTTTCATTAAAAAACAATTAAGGAAATCGGCCGGATAGAACGGCCAGACGGACTGACTTTAGTTTTCATAAATTTTTTTAATATATTTATAAGCCGCAATTTAAAATTCTATTTGAAATTTTGGGATATTTGAAGAGGATGCTCCACCGATTTTATCATAAATTGAGAACAACGAGGCTCAAAGAGATTCACCCAACTCGAGTTCGAACGAGAAATCGATATTTGTTACTGCAAACACTATGGCCAACTGCCGATTCAAGCAGGACCAAAATGGCCACGGCATGAAAATGATCTGTCTTAAAACATTCGTTACGATCGGACAGATGATTTTGTTGCTCCTTGCAAGAAAAGAAGACATTGCGCTGGTGACCTATGCAAAGGTGTAGGCAGGACTTTTTGCGTGAACTGTAATAGTGGGCTTTGAGTTAGCTGTTTTGCTAAACATGTTAAAACTAAAATTTTATTGTATGTACATGAAAAAAAAATACTTTTTGTTCCTAATACAGTCAAAATCCCTTTTATCAATGAAACTGTGTTTAATTTCACGTTTTTCTAGAAGACATTTTAATTTTGTAGCTTAAAAAAAATGTGGATTCAGTGACCCGAAATCTAGAAACTCTGAAAGTTTCGTTAAGAAATTCAAAAAAAAAAAATAATTAAAGCACCATTCGGGTTAATAAGTCGTATAGTGCGTTAGAGGCTCAGTCAGTGAATTAGTCAGTAATGAACGCAAATTCACCCTTAACCCATAATGTTGTAATACGTTAACTTTATTGATTTTTTTTACGTGAGCTTAAAATTCCTTATGAGTAAAAAGTGAAGTACAATATATAAAATTCCTCAAAGCCGAACAAAATATTTAAACATTTTGTTTTTCTTTCACAGGTGATTTACATTATCAAACTTACCTCCAATCGTGCGCAGCAAAGCCTGAACAATTTGTTTTGCATTGTTCACAGCGGACACCCTCTTCCACCTCACGTATAATCACACCCTGTAAGTAAACAATGAAACAGTACGATAGTGCCATTAATTATTGTAATAATTGTTAGAGGAAACTCGTACCAGTACAAGGTTACGAGCATTAAATTAATTAATGATTGCTATTAAAAGTGGTCAAAGGAATCAAGAAAAATTAAATCATGAAAACTTAGTTATTGGTAACAATGTGAACATCTATATCATAATGAATATGTATATCACGTCGACAACATTGTAAGAAGGAAAATCTTTTCATTTATTCTATGACCAGAAGAAGGGAAGGAAAAAACTTTTAAACTATAACACCAAAAAGTAAAAAAAGTTGAATAAATAACACATCCCAACCAAATGAGGCTTTTATCAATTTGTTTGGCATTTGATGACTGTAAAAAATATAATTTATAATACTGATGCCGAATCCGTTTTCCAATTCTCCGCGTGTGAGCTTCACTATCTATAGTGAGTTGCAATAATGTTTTCGAGGCTGTTAGTTAGATTTTGAAATTTTAATTAAGTTAGGTTTCCAAAATTGGTATAAATTTTTTCCCTTTAGTTTATGAGTTATAGAAAAAATTGTTAGTGATTCCATAAAAAATTCATAAATCTAAAACTCAATATTTTTTCTGCAAATATAACTAGAGCTGGGTACTATAAAACTAAAAGCAATTTTAAATTCTGCGAGTCTTTCTAAGTCTAAATCGTATATTCAAACTTTAGTGTTCAACAATATGATCTAAAAGGGCCTAAATCAAAAATTTAGCAATTTTCTATCTCGTTAACTGAAGAGGACTTCTAAGTGAATTTAATAGCATTTTTGAGATCATCATACCCAAAATCGACTAAGTTTCTGGATGCAAGACCCGTGTTAGTAAATATAACCAAACTGGGGAACTAAAGCTAGAAGGGTTACCAGACCTGCAAACAATGGTGCCCTGTGTAATCATTTGAAATCATGAAACACAAACAAACTTTTTTTAAAACCCAAGAAAGTTTTGTTTAAATCAAAGTCTGAGTTTGTATAATGACTGGTTGATTTATTATGTTAAGAAAATACTTATAATACTTATAATTGATTCAACTCATTCAACGTATCCATGTATAAACATATGTATATGTATTCATGCATACATGTATATTTACCCCACCAACACAACAAAGCAAATGCCCAACGTTCTATTGAGTATTTTAGTGTTCGAATTCGAATCATACTTATTTTCATCGTCTATACACATTGAGTGAAGTAGAGTCTAAATCAACAATGTCATAAATGTTGTTAAGTATGAGTATGATGAGTACCTTCAACTTAAGTATGAATGCGTATAAGCACAAGAAATTATGAAGCATGATTCAACTCTACTCAGCATTCATTGTAGATCTCTGATAGGTATGATATCCCAGATACGTCGTCCCGCATGCGTCAGGTCTAGAGCTTAATTTTTTTTTATTTAATTGCTGCGGGTGGAAAAATCTTCTAAAGATATGAATGGTGTATTTCATATGTGAGATTGAAGCCGTGTGGGCCGCCTACTCACTAAAAACCCGACTCCCCAGTCTTCAACCACTCTCCCCGCGGGACTGTCGTTAGGTATTACGTCGTGTGGCTGGTTAGCGCTGTAGACTACTCCTGAATTCCGAGGTGCCGATGCTCTTATCCTCTTACGCATGTCCTCTTCCATGCGTAGTTTCTGATTGATGGTGGTTACAAAGTTGCAGACCGAATTCCAGTTTACCGGATTCCAGGATCCGCCATCTAACGTTTTTTTTTCAACTAGTGCTTATTTCGTGAATGGTAACACCTAGCTCATGTCTGATTTGACAGATAATTAGTTTTATCCTTCCGCTGAACGAATATGGTTGTGTATACGCTTGAACAACGCTGGGAAATATTACGAAATTACTTTGAAAATCATGGTAATGTTGCAGAATGTGTGCGAAAATTACGTACGGATTTTGGAAGAAGAGAAGCACCGTCAGCTCCGTATGTTCGATATCTTGTGAAAAAAGTGAAAGAAACTGGCATCCTCATCGATAAACCAAAGCGTGAAAAGCCAAAAACAGTGCGTACACCCGACAATATTGCTGCTGTGGCAAAAAGGGTGCGTGAAGCGCCATCAAAATCAATTCACCGTCGTTCTCAAGAATTGAACATTTCGGAGGCATCATTGAGACGAATTTTGCATAAAGACCTTGGTATGACGCCATACAAAGTTCAATTGGTTCAGGAGTTGAAGCCAACTGACAATCCAATGCGTTTTCGCTTCGCTAACTGGGCCTGCGATCGACTTATAGAAGATGCCGATTTTGCCAAAAAAAATCATCTTTTCAGATGAAGCTCATTTTGATCTTGGCGGGTATGTAAAGAAGCAAAATTGTCGCATTTGGGGCACAGAAAACCCGCACGCATTCATTGAAAAGCCGATACACCCAAAACGAGTCACTGTTTGGTGCGGATTTTGGTCCAGAGGCATAATTGGGCCATTTTTCTTCGAAAATGAGCAAGGAGTGGCCATTACAGTCAATGGCGATCGTTATCGGGCCATGTTGAACTAATTTTTGTTCACAAAAATTGAAGAGGAGGATATTGGCAACATTTGGTTCCAACAGGACGGCGCTACATGCCACACAGCCGAAGCTACACTCGATGTTTTGCGCCCTGTTTTTGCAGATCGAATTATCAGCCGCAGAGCTGATGTCATCTGGCCACCTCGGAGCTGCGATTTGACACCGTTGGACTATTATTTGTGGGGTGCCCTCAAAGACAAGTGTTACGCCAACAAGCCAGACACAATCGACGCTTTAAATGACAATATTCGTGAAGCCATTGGTGAAATACAGCTGCACACAATCGATAATGTACTTAAAAATTGGACCGATCGTGTAGGCTACTGCATGGCTAGCCGAGGCAGCCATTTGAATGAAATTATTTTCCATTATTAACCGGAAGGATTGTACTTTCAAATAAAAAAAGAAATTTGAGATAATATTCAGTAGTTTTTTTTTCAGCATTTTCAAAAAAAAAAAAAGTTATTTGGCGGACCCTTTATATGCGAAGCTTGGCTTCTAAAGGGTTTTTCAATAAGAGCGCTACAAAAGTTTTTTTCAAATAAAACAAAAACGGTTTTGGATATCAATGAAATTCTTTTTTCCTGTGAAAGTACGTTCGATGCCATTATGTAGGGAAACCTATCTCTTTTGCGTGGCCACCACTGGCACGCTTGCGGAAGACCAGACGCTGAACCCAATTTTCGACGGTTTTCAAGCATAAATCGGCCGATACTGCTGCAATTTCACGTTCGACATTCGTACGAAGTTCATCAATCGTCGCTGGCTTGTTGGCATAGACCATAGACTTGACGTTGCCCCACAAGAAATAGTCCAACGGCGTCAAATCTCACGACCGAGGCGGCCAATCGACTGGACCATTTCGTGAGATAACACGTTCTCCAAACTTGGTTTCCAATAAATTGATTGTGACATTCGCTGTGTGGCTTATGGCGCCGTTCTGCTGGAACCACATGTCCTCCAAGTCCATATCATCCAATTGGGGCCAAAAGTATTCGGTTATCATTGAACGGTAGCGATTCCCATTCACAGTAACGTGCCGGTCTTGATCATCACGGAAGAAGTACGGACCAATGACGCCGCCGGCACATAAACCGCACCAAATCGTAATTTTTTCGGGATGCAATGATGACTCATGGAGTACGTGTGGATTGCTGTCTGACCAATAACGCATATTTTGTTTATTGACGAAGCCATTCAGCCAGAAATGAGCCTCATCGCTGAAGATGATTTTTCGATGAAAATCCGAATCATTTTCAAGTTGTTGCTCGGCCCAATTCACGAACATACGTCGCTTCTGGTGGTCAAGTGGCTTCAGTTCTTGCGTCAATTTGATCTTGTAACGATGTAGGCCAAGATCTTTTCGCAAAATTCGCCACAACGACGTCACAGAGAAGCCCAATGCTTGAGAACGACTTGTGAGAGACACATTTGGGCTTTCTTCAACTGAAGCCTCAGCGGCAGCAATATTCTCGACACTACGGGCACTTCTTTTCTCACTGGTACGGGAACATTTTGTACTGTGCCTGTGGATTAAAATTTTTCCACTAGACGCTCAATTGTTGATCTGCTAGGATGATTATGACGACCATAAATTGGACGTAGCGCTCTTAACGTTGAGGCCACTGACTTTCGGTAGTAAATTTTAATAATTTCGACTCGTTGTTGGCTCGTATATCTTTCCACCATGAAATGGCAAACCTTACTGAAGAGAAATGTCAAAAGAGCGGCAAGAAATATGGCGTCATTTGCTGTCCCTTTTTTTCTACATTTGTAGCGTCCCTGTTGAAAAACCCTTTATAATTCCTCCTTTCACTGTCTTACTCGAATGGAAGTTGTAACGTGCGAGTTAAAGGAGAGAAATGCATTCTGATTGTCGATAAAGATTTTCACTTTTCCCTGAACCCTGTATGCATATCAAATCAAACAAGTTCTGATCGCCAAAATCGCTGTCTGGAATATAGTAGAATCGTCCGGTTGCCTCAACCACGATCATTATTAAAACCATTTATTGGCCCTTTAGCATATCTCTAGACAATAGTTTAGTTTAGTTTATTTAATTAAATTTGAATTTCTAATACAACAAGATACAATATCTTATAATTACTGTATTAGAATCAGACAGACATTGCATATAAATAAATTAATTCTACTTAAAATAAAATTACATATATAACAAAATCTTAAAATTTTTAAACAATATTATGATGAATTAAATTACTTTAAGATATCGACATTTAATAAAAATTAAGACAAAAAATTACGAAAAATGTTGAAACAATAATTTCCTAAAATGTATTGCGCTGCTAGAGAGTTGAATAGTCCAGCGTAGTTGGTTCCAGAGAGGAATAGTTAAAATAAAGATTTGACACTCAGAAGCATCGTCACGGTGTCGGAATTGTATTACGGAGTTTCCTCTAGTCGATCTTGCAAACTGTAAACGTTGAAAAAGATAATTTGGTTCCCTAGTCATAATAATCTTGTGTAGAAATATGAGATTTTTTAACTAAAGGTAGTTACAAAAAGAGATGTTCAATACATGACATGAGTACTGAGACACATGATCTAATTTTCTAAGGCTGAAAATGTAGCGTATGATGTTATTGAAAGTTGTACACAGCTTTCCATAATCTTTCGTGTTACATCCGATAAAAAGCTCAGATGCGTATAATAGAGTCGGAAATATATATGTTTTCGCCAGAAGTAGTCTTACTGTGGTGGAGTGAAGTATTGAGTGGCCCACAGCATGCTATATATTCTCCCTCATGATTGGTTAATATGATTCGACCAGTTAAGATTTTTGTTAAAAGTAACACCGAGATTCCTTACCGCATCAATAATATCAATTTTTGCCCCGCCAAGAATAATATTTATATCAATTTCTATTATCATCGACTTTTTGAAAATAATTATACACTTTGATTTCTTCGGATTCAGCCTCAAACCATTTGCGGAAGCCCAAGTAAAAATTTTCACTAGATCATAGTTCAATTCTTGAACTTTAGAAGCAATTGTATCCGTAGAACTACTGAGATACAACTGTACATCATCAGCATACATCTGAATATTCGAAAAGTTTATTTGAAGTGGAAGATCATTGACATATAAAGAGTATAACAGTGGACCAAGGATGGATCCCTATGGGACATCTCTTAAGACGAGCAAAGGTCGTGAAATGGATCCATCATTGGCAACAGATTGAAATCTGTTAGACAGGTAGGACGACATTAATTTAACAGAGGGCAAAGAGAAATTAAAAAATTTCGCTAGCTTGAGGTAAAGAATTTTATGGTGCACTGTGTCAAATGCTTTTGAATGGTCTAGTAAGACCAGCTACGTCGAGGCCTAAATCAAGATTGATGATCAGTCAGAAGGTTGTTATCATTAACATATCAATAAATTTGTTTGTGGACAAGGTGTTCAAAACTTTGGATAAGTAAGGCAGAATTGCAATTGGACGGAAATCATTATCTGATTTAGGGGCTGAATTGCGTTTTTGACCCTATCCTAATCAAAATCACTCACTGATTACGAAAATCGATACCAGAAGGGAGGAAATTGTCCCTGGGCGGGCCCAGGAGTCCCCAAAAAGGGACCCAAGGTTGCGAAAAAATCATGTGGGTACTCAAACTTCCGGAAATTTTATGGAGACAAAAAAATAAAAAAAAAATTGGGCGTGGTCCCAAGTGTCCCCAGCCCCCCCTCCCTAACATTGGGGGCCCAATCCATTTTATAATTGTGGGTATTCAAATGAAAGGGAAATCCAAGAGCATTAAGAAAATCGATACCAGAAGGGGGAAAATGCCTCTGGGCGGGCCCAGGGGCCCCCAAAATTGCAAAAAATCATGTGGGTACTCAAATTTCCGGGAATTTTATGGAGATAAAAGAAGAAAAAATTTGGGGCGTGGACCCAAGTGTCCCCAGGCCCCCCTAACATTGGGGGCCTGATCCATTTTATAAGTGTGGGTATTCAAATGAAAGAGAAATTTTTGAGGATTAGGAAAATAACATAATTTTTCCAAAAATTATTAAAAAAATTTTCATATTTTCAAATATTTTAAGAAAACAATTTCTATTTTTTTTTCTATTTTTACAAATTTTTCTTAATTTTTTTATATTGTATGTGAAAAACAGTAACGAAAAAAAAATACAGGAAATCTTTTTTTGTAACTATTTTAGGGGAAAACTGAAAATTTATTTTTCTTCTGGAGAAATTTTAAGCAATTTCATAAAATGTCTGCTTACTTTCAATTCCCTACTAAAAAACAAAGAAATTTCAAAATAAAAACATTAACTTGCTATCGTTGGCGTTACCCAGGAATTACCACGTGGAGGTGATAGGTATAAATGTAGGTATAAATGTAGTAAAATGAAAATTATTAACAGTATTAGGTATAAATCTTGTTTAGGCGCAGTGCTCCCATTTGTTTCAAATTTGAAAGACAGGGGATATTACAGTTTGAAAATGTTAATAAAAGATGAATAAAAAATTATTTCGAAAAAATCGCGCGATTCTATTAAAAATGAAAACTATTAATGGTAATAGGTATAAATGTAGTAAAATGAACTATTAACGGTATTAGGTATAAATCTTGCATATAAAACACATTTTTTTATTCTTGTGACTTACGCAGGAAAACTTTATTCAGCGAAGCCACCTGCCGCGTCCTACTGGAGGAGAAAACCCTTCCGCAGGAAAACTTTAGTATGCGAAGCCAGATTTCAATACTTAACAATAAAAATAAGAAAACTATTGATTTTCCCTTTGACGGAATGTTTACATCTAATTTAAACATTTTCTAAAAGGGAAAACCATTACCTCTTAATTATAAAAATAAGAAAACTGAAATGAGAGATAAAGCCATTTTCTAATATTGCTAATGTCAGCTAAGGCCATGATGGCTTTATCTCCCATTCAAATGAAAAAAATTACTTTATCTCCCTATTGAATGAGAGATAAAGCCATCATGGCCTTATCTCACATGGTATAAAGCACCCCCTCGAATAATCTGTCAAACCTGCATCGATAAAATTTTTTTTTTAATTTTTTTTTTTCATTTTCGAAAAAATTACAAAAAAAAACAACAACAGTATCCAAAAATTATTCTATTTTCTTAATGCTCTCCGATTTCCCTTTCATTTGAATACCCACACTTATAAAATGGATCAGGTCCCCATTTTTCTTTTTTTATCTCTATAAAATTCCCGGAAGTTTGAGTACCCACATGATTTTTTCGCAACCTTGGGTCCTTTTTTTGGCCCGCCCTCCTGGGCCCGGCCAGGGGCATTTTCCCCCCTTCTGGTATCGATTTTCGTAATCTCCGGATTAATTCCAGGAGGGGTCATTTTCCATTTTTTTTTTTTGGCGGTGCGCCCCGTAAAGTGCAATTTTGCCGATTTAGGTACCGGGACAATTTAGGCGTATTTCCAGTCTGTTGGATAAGTGCTGGTAGTAATGATAGTGTTAAACAGATGTGCGAAAGTTTGGATTATCCAAGGTAAAACTATCTTCACGAACCTGGGATTAATGTCATCTAAGCCGACTGCATTAGACCTAACGCCATTAAAACCTGCGGCTACGTCCAACACATTAAAGCATTGGAAATTAATTTTATTATTCATTGCGTATAAAGGAGGGTTTTGATCACAGAAGTCAAACTGTACGGAAGGAAGAGGAATATTTACAAAGTTTTTATTCAGCAAGTCAACCTCAGCATCTACTGCATTGGAATTTGATCTATCTATACCTATACCAATATCATGTATCTGTTTCCATGTCTTTTTACTGTCAGTTGCTGCGTCACTTCTTATTTTCGAAACAACAGCTTTTGTAGCTGTACGATATTCATGTTTGAGCTCTAGAGTCCTGTAACGCTTTCACCTGTTACAGATACTATCTCGATGATCAATTAACAATTTAGTTTCACGCGTAAACCATGGTTGTACCCTGCCTCCTGTTCCTGATGGGAAAATGTTTGTTGTATATCTGTAAAGCATGTTGATTAATAAAGGCTAATTGTTCATCTGCCGATGGTAAAAAGTAGATATAGCACCATGCACTATTATCAAGGTCATGTTTTAAAGCCAAGAAATTAATATTCTTAATGTTCCGAAAAGTAAACTTACAATACATACATTGTAATATTTCTGCAATTTAATTGGGATCTGCCAATTTTTGTGGCTCGTGTAGTCGCCGTAGAATAACTATAATATTTTTACTTTGTTAAACTAAAGTCTTTTCGTTGGCTATTGTTAAACTAAAAACAATATATATATATATATATATATATATTATCACATAAAAATTCTTGAGCTTAACTGAAAAATACAATTCTTAGTTATTTCTTCTTCTTCTTCTTCTTCAATAAACTAGTACGTATGCGATGTATTTGTCAGTACTTCTAACATTACAATATTCTTTGTCAATATTCAATGCCAAAGACAAAATGTCTAACAAGAACGAATATATTATGTTACGAGCTCAAGACCAGAACCAGACAAAAAAAAGCACAAAAAGACAATGATTAAAATATGCCATTGTTTACATTTTGAAAGAGCGTGTTTTACAAACCAAATCAAAATGCATTAAATTGCAAAGTGTATTAGAATAAGTAAGCAGTGAGAGTAGATGGGCTGGTTTATTGTAAATGCCAACATACACACTTATGTACGTAAAAACGCAAGGAAATTAAATGATATTTTAAATGTTTTCTTGTTAAAAGCGGCTCCAATTGTTGTCAACCATTTAAGCAGGATGTAGGTCATCGATTTTTAGCGTGAACTTTTGAACGGAAACTGTGTCGTAAAAGTGCATGCCCATGAGTCGAACCGTCACATCAACAACTACACAAATACAAATGAAAGTGCATTTGTGATAGGGTTGCATTTATACCTCTAGATGCTTATGTAACAATTGCTAGAGAATAACTATAAAACTAATAAAATTTAAATTCTCTTGCAGAGCTTCTAAAGAATGCATTACTAATTTGAAAGGACTATATATGGAGACTATGATAACCAACACCATGAGCTTCAAAAAAAGGTACTTAGAAGAGGTCATTAAAGGACATATTTAATGGCCATAAGATATATTTGATTAATATTTGATTGGAAGTCCATATCGGAGGTGACAGTTATGGATAATTACGTCCAAAAATGGTTAAGTCATGACCATAAAAGGAGAAGCGATTAAGTAATGTATGTATGTATAATTTGAATGTCTTTAGACAGATTTAAGTGAACTTCGGGATACCAGAAAAATATATATACATATATATTCAAAATTGCATTTCCATCATACAGAAATCATATACTACATTACTTAAGCTCATTATTTCTGAGTCGATTTATTTATTTATTAATTTCCTGTACAACAGGACCACGTCATAATTATATTTAGGGATTAAATGTGTATAAAGGGTTAACAAATGTAAAATTTTTTATGTAGGTAGTATATTAAAGAATAGTTGGTATATAAAAATAGAGATATAAACATAGAGAAATAAAAAAGTAGTTTAAAAAGAATATTAGGCGAAAAATGTAAACAGAAAAGTTTTAACGTTCTTTGCGTTGCTACTGAGCTGCTGTTCATGTCGAATTGCATTCCAAATACGAGTGGCATAGATAAAAACAAGTAAGAAAATTATAGTCGGTCGAGACCGACTATATGATACCCTATACCATGCGTTTAGAGACCCTACCTCTTAGGCCCAACTAACTGGATATAGAAAGAAAGCATAAACCAAATTTGAGTGGGATTTTTATTAATTTTTTGGGCTGCAGATATGAAAAAGTTCATATCGGATGCTATATCTATATGGGGACTAGGCCCAAAAATGGAACGATCCTGACTGTGTTTGGTAAAGTCTCTTGTATTTTGCAAAAATATATACAAACAAAATTTGAGTAGAATCAGTGCAATATTTTTGTTTTTTGATAGATTTAAGTGAATATCGGGAAGCAGCTCTATATGGGGCCTATGACTAAGAGTTGTCCCAGGTATCATTTTTAGACTACTCATTAATGGATGTAATAAATGCATACAAACCCAATTTGAATAAGATCTATATGACAATTTGGATCTTATGGCAATTTATGTCGATTTCGTAGGGGTCATTTGTATGGGGGCTAGGTCTGAACATGGACCGATTTTCACCAATTTCAACAGCGTTCATCCTATGGCCAATGAAAGCTTACGTACCAAATTTCATCAAAATATATTCATATTTGCGACCTGCAGTTTGATTACAAGGTTTACATGGACACACAGACGGACGGACACACGGACGGACATCGTTAAATCGAATCAGTTAGTGATTCTGATTCGATCGGTATAATTAAAGCTGGGTCTAGGTCAAATATTTTTGGTAGTTACAAACAGCAGCACAAAGTCATTATACCCAAACCACATAGTGGTATAGGGTATAATTATAGTCAGTCTAGACCGACTATACGAGGACCCTATACCATGCGTTTAGACACCCTATCTCTCAGGCCCAACTAACTGGATATAGAAAATAAGCATAAACCAAAATTGAGTGGGATTTTTATTAATTTTCTCGGCTGCAGATATGAAAATGTTCATATCGGATACTATATCTATATAGGGACTAGGCCCAAAAAATGGACCGATCCTGACCGTGTCCGGTAGTCTCTTGTATTTTGCAAAAATATATACAAACGAAATTTGAGAAGAATCAGTGCAATATTTGTCTTTTTTGATAGATTTTAGTGAAGATCGGGAAGCAGCTCTATGTGGGGCCTATGACTAAGAGTTACCCAATAGGAATAATTTTTGGACTAGTGATTAATGGATGTAATATGTACATACAAACCCAATTTGACTAAGATTTATATGATAATTTGGATCTTATGGCAATTTAAGTCGATTTCATAGGGGTCATTTGTATGGGGGCTAGGTCTGAACATGGACCGATTCTCACCAATGTCAATAGCGTTCATCCCATGGCCAATGAAAGCTTATATACCAAATTTCGTCAAAATATATTCATATTTGCGACCTGCAGTTTGATTACAAGCTTTACATGGACACACAGACGGACGGACGGACGGACGGACATCGTTAAATCGAATCAGATAGTGATTCTGATTCGATCGGTATAATTAAAGATGGGTGTAGGTCAAATATTTTTGGTTGTTACAAACAGCAGCACAAAGTCATTATACCCAAACTACATAGTGGTATAGGGTATAAAAACATTCATTCCTCAATCAAACATTGATATCTTTGCGTTATGATTTGTTTGCCCCTGTTTGATGTAGCAAACTGAATTTTGACATAACGATGATTTCCCTAACGATGACTTATAACGGTCCTTTGTTTGGTACTTTTTTGGGTTGTAATGTACGAACCCAAATCAAATTTGGCCAATATATATCTTTAGGGTTATTCAGGACAATGATCGGTATTTACGAGTATCATACAAAGTCCATATAAAAACAAGATAGACAGACGGACTGACCTCGCTTAATTACTCAGAAAATACTTCAATGAAACTGGTTCAAATTGCTGCCTATTCAGATAGGTTTGGATAGATGGGTAGTCGGCTCAAAAACAAGTACGCTCAAAAGGGCCATTGTGGATACCCTTGAGGAGAGCGATAGATAGAAAAAAGAGATGATGTGTAAATGACAACAAAATAGAGAAAAGAAGATTATCAGCTATGTTCGGGCTCTGTAGCACCAGGATTTCTTTATAAAGTCCGCAAATTCGGTAATTGTAACGTCTCAAGTACAGAGAAATTGTCAACATCTAAGGGGCATCGATATAGTTCTTACAAAATTCGACTCTCAGGACACATGTGCGTTCATCCATTTGCATACTACACAGTGTCCAGTGATCGCTCCTACAAGTACCAAATTCAAATAAAAGACAGCTGTCTCGTCCATAATGCTTGACAGCTTATATCAAAGAATTAAAATATCAGTGTCAATTGTCCCTTTCCCCGACATGGAGCCAATCCGTCAATCAACTTTTTCCCCATGACGCCACTATGTCCTGGAACTCATACCAGCTTATCTGTGTGCGCTCCAATCTAGTTGATCGATCCAATACATTCCCTTACATATATAGTATATATTAGGGTGGCCCATAATAAAAAAAAGTGTTCAAACTATCGGTCTCACCCCCTAGAAATATGCGAATAGCAAAAAAACTGAGAAATACAAAGTTTTGGGCCAATCAGAAAACGTTTAGTCGTGGCGCAAAGCGATTGAAAATTTCAAGTGTGTTTATATGGGGAAAATATGACCTTTTTTCCGATTTTACGAAAATTTCGTTCTATAGTTTAATTTTTCCGACAAGCTGTTATACAATTCAGGATCAGTATTAACTTATCCCTTCAAAAGGCTATAAAACTTCAAAATCGAATAAAACCTCGCCAAGAAATAGCAAATGCCCCAGACCACTTTTGTGCCAAAAAAAACTAGGTCATGAAATTTGATGGCATTTTTTTCAACATTGAGAAATTGATTAAAGCCATCATTCTTTTTTGGTCTCTATACTTATAAGTACTCAGATATGAAGTATTGTTTTATTACCACGTTGTTAACCTATTGCCCATTGAGACCGACAATTGGAAATTTTTTCAAGTTTGAAAAAATGAATCTATCACTTTAAGGTTTTATAAAATACATGTTGCAGATTAACTGTGTGAATTTCTGAGTAAATCCCTCTGCCAGAATTTTTTTGACAAGGATTTTATTTTTGCGGATTTCGAGAAAAATTGGATTTTTGTGAAATATTCTGTAAATGTACTCTTCCTTAATACTTTGTATCAGAGTTCAGAAAAAAACACACACTGAATAAAAAACTCGTACATATATGTAAACAAACATAACTTAGACCAACACACACATATTTTTATTTTCATATCAATTATGTTTGTTTTTAAATTTTCTTCGGTGCCCAACACAATCATGACTGTGTTCGTTTCAATATTTCGTTATTTACACGAACATTTTTGTATCACGTACTTTTTGTTTCAATCACACATAAACCACACATTTTTGAGTGTTGCTTTATTTGAAGTTCATGTTCTGGTACGTGTACTGAAAAAAAAAAAAACAGAACATGTACAATAAACAGGTTCGAGTTCAGTTATATTTTAAGTTGTGTTTAAGTCGTGTTTACGAGTACACGAGCCACAACACGACTTAAAATATAACTGAACTCGAACCTGTTTATTTTACATGTTCTGTTTTTTTTTCAGTACACGTACCAGAACATGAACTTCAAATAAAGCAACACTCAAAAATGTGTGGTTTATGTGTGATTGAAACAAAAAGTACGTGATACAAAAATGTTCGTGTAAATAACGAAATATTAAAACAAACACAGTTATGATTGTGTTGGGCACCGTAGAAAATTTAGAAACGCACATAATTGATATGAAAATAAAGATATGTGTTGGCTGCTTTTGAACAGAACATTGTGTGTTTCATGTGTGTATTTTCAGAACCTTGCTTTGTATCAAAAATTCATCATTTTTCTACTTTTAAATGTTATGTTTTATGTTAATAGCCTAGGGTTTCGGAAAAAAATAATATGGCTCCATTAACCCTTTTGGAATTGGGGTCACATATGACCCCAAACTAATAAAAGACAATTTATGCAAAAAATTCAAATATTTTGTAAGTCCTGTCCAATTTTTAGATGCGACGCTTAAAATATAATAACCAAATGTGTAGAAGTTTCGTCCCAAAAATTTGGGATAAATCCGAGAACATTAACCCATTATTTGCCAAGGCCAGCTTTGGATTTTAAGATATTTTAAAATAAAAATGACCAAAAACGAGTTTTTCTATTAAACTCGTTGATACCACTATTTAGAATTTTAGAAAAATAATTTGATTAATTTTTATTTATTTTACCCTTCAGTGCTCCTGAGATCAAAATTATACATTGTGATATATCTTTGGTGCAATTATCTGCTTATTGCTCGCGAATTTTTCCCGAAATCCGAAAAAATAAAATCCTTGTCATTTTATTTTTTCATTTCATTTTTTTAAATTTTGTTTAAGAAAATTTTTTCAAACTTGAAAAAGGAGTTTTAAAAATTTTATCAAAAAAATTTCCAATTTTCGGTCTCAATGCGCAATAGGTTAACAACGTGGTAATAAAACAATACTTCATATCTGAGTACTTATAAGTATAGAGACCAAAAAAGAATGATGGATTTAATCAATTTCTCAAAGTTGAAAAAAATGCCATCAAATTTCATGACCTAGTTTTTTTTGGCACAAAAGTGGTCTGGGGCATTTGTTATTTCTTGGCGAGGTTTCATACGATTTTGAAGTTTTATAGCTTTTTGAAATGATAATTTAATACTGATCCCGAATTATGTAATAGCTTGTCAGAAAAATTAAATTATAGAACGAAATTTTCGTAAAATCTGAAAAAAAAATCATATTTTCCCCATATAAACACACTTAAAATTTACAATCGCTTTGCGCCATGACTAAACGTTTTTTGATTGGCCCAAAACTTTGTATTTCTCAGTTTTTTTGCTATTCGCATACTTCTAGGGGGTGAGACCGACAGTTTGAACACTTTTTTTCCTTCCATATAACGAAGGGCCACCCTAGTATATATATTATATACATGTATATATTATATACCCTTCAGGAACAGCAACATTGTTCATAAAAATAATAATAACTAATGGATCAATGGCCCATTCCAGAATTATTATCGTTGCTAAGTGAATTGCAGCATTTAAACTTAAATAATACTACAATTGCCAGGGAGTCCATAAGACACCCATATATTACATTTCCCAGAGTAAATCACTGACTCTGCCCGAGTGTTCGGATATATATGTAGTATCACTTAAATTAGATAGGATTGGGACATATGTATCTGGACCTAGTCCTCTTAAAATAATCACATCCGATATTATATATTTATGCTTATATTTAATCCTTTAATAACGTTACCCAGTTTGATTGAAAACTATTGCCTTTTTTTTGACCCCATATTTTCTTCCTAGACTGGATTTTCAATTATATGTTCTTATATTTATGCATTAAATTATTAAAATTTCCAGTTGTATAATCGAATATTAAAATATAAGATTCACCATATTTACGTCAAAGAAAAGTGACATGAAATGACTTTACAGTTCTTCCTTCTTTTAAAAAGCCATAAAAATTACGTTAAAATAAAAGTGGGAAAACCATTTATTGTTGTTCATTCAATTATTTCCAATTAGCTGCATTGGTGTGGTTTGAAGTGGTTTGTGATGTTGTGATTCTACGTTTGAAGGTAAATTTTAAGTAACCTTTTTAAGCAATATGCAGACACGGAGGAGTGTGAAAATTGGCATAGTTATAGTTCATATGGAGGAGAATCTGAGAATGATAAAATTTATGTTTAATCTGTCTTAAAAATATAATAAACTAAATAAAATAAAATATTTATAATAATTCGTTACACCCTGTTAATGCGAATAATTTAAAGTATACATCAGACGCTCTGTGTTGAATTGTGAATTGCTAAAATTGATTAACATACCTTAAGGCTCATTTAAATAATCATAAATTTTTTATATATATAGATCAAAAAAACATTGGAAGACAAAAATTGAATGAAAAAATAATATTTTTAGAATTTGCACTCGAATTTCGAGCGCTGGGGTATACTTAAGAATCTTTAAGAATTATTTCTTATTTTTGTTGCATTGATCTGAAATCATAATTATTTTTGATTTATATAATATCTTTCAGAAAATAATTTTTTTTCTGACTTTTATTATTGCGCTCAAAAACAAATTTGTTTTAATTTTTATAAAAAATATTTTTAATTTACATTTTATTTTTTAATAACAGTTTTTAAGGAATTTTTTAAAATAAAAATCATAAATAAGAGCTAAGAAAGTTATTGTCGATCTCCTATACCAAGAGTTTTGAGAAATGTTCTTCGGTCCAACTTTACTTAGGTCATAATTGGATATAGCAAATAAGCATAAACCAAATTTAAGTGTCATTTTTATGTATTTGTGGCCAGCAGATATGATAAAATTCATATCGGATGTAGTTTTTGTATGAGGACTAGCTGAAAAAATGGACCGATGTTTTTGCAAAAAAAAAAAATTAGTTTGTTTTCTTCATTAACAATAATTGTGTTGTATTGACAAATAATTTTCGACATAAACCAATAACGCAATCAATATTTAAAAAGTTTTGAATTGTCAATTGGCTAAAAATTGATTAGCATACCTTTAGGATATGCTACAATAAAATTTTCCAGAATTTGCACTCGAATTTCCAGGGCTGAGATCCGATAGTTTAAATAACTATTCTGCAATATTTCAAGTGAAGTTCATATTAATTTCAGAGGTATAAATAAAAAAGTAAAATTTGTCACATAATCAAAAGTTTTGTTAGAAGAGAGCTCGAACAAATATTTTTTTAAAAATGATTTACGTAGTTTCTTAAAAAAAAATATAAAGTAAAAATTTAAAAGGAGTTTCCTTAAGGTGTAAATAAAAAGATCAATGTGGTATAAATAAAGAAATCATGTGAGTCCGATCGCAGGGGAGATGTGTAAACATCTAGTAATTAAAGATTTTCTTATAGCACTCTCTTATAATCAAACAGAAAGCGTATCACTTATAGCAATCAACTGCAGGGGCTCTGTTAATATAAAAATATTTATTATTATTTATTATTTTAACCGGTTTTCGTTTTATATTTTGAATTTTTCGTTTTTCATTTTTCATTTTTAATTTTTTTTTTTAATTTCAAATTTTGTATTTTTAATTTTAAATTTTTTAATTTTCATTTTTTATTTTTCATTTTTGATTTTTTTATTTTTAATTTTTAATTTTTTTCTTCATTTTTCATTTTTCATTTTCCAATTTTTATTTTTCTTTTTTAATTTTTTATTTTTCAATATTCATTTTTTATTTTTCATTTTTTATTTTTCATTTTTTATTTTTCATTTTTTATATTTAATTTTTTATTTTTCATTTTTAATTTTTCATTTTCCAATTTTTATTTTTCTTTTTTAATTTTTTATTTTTCAATATTTATTTTTTACTTTTCATTTTCTATTTTTCATTTTTTATATTTAATTTTTTATTTTTAATTTTTTAATTTTCATTTCTTATTTTTCATGTTTCATTTTTTATTTATAATTTTTTAGTTTTAATTTTTTATTATTCGTTTTTTATTTTTTATATTTCATTTTTCCTTTTTATTTTTTTTTTTTAATTTTTTATTTTTAATTTTTTATTTTTCATTTTTAGTCTCAATTTTTTACTTTTCATTTTTAATGTTTTTTTTTTTCATTTTTCATTTTTCGTTTCTCATTTTTCATTTTTTATTTTTAATTTTTTATTTTTCATTATTTATTTTTCATTTATTATTTTTAATTTTTTTATTTTTCATTTTTCTTAACTCATTTTTAATTTTTCGTTTTTCATTTTTATACCGTATACCACTATGTGGTTTGGGTATAATGACTTTGTGCTGCTGTTTGTAACAACCAAAAATATTTAACCTACACCCATCTTTAATTATACCGATCGAAACAGAATCACTATCTGATTCGATTTAACGATGTCCGTCCGTCCGTCCGTCCGTCCGTCCGTCTGTGTGTCCATGTAGAGCTTGTAATCAAACTGCAGGTCGCAAATATGAATATATTTTGATGAAATTTAGTATTTAATCTTTTATCGGCCATGGGATGAACGCTATTGACATTGGTGAGAATCGGTCCATGTTCAGACCTAGCCCCCATACAAATGACCCCTATGAAATCAACATATATTGCCTTAAGATCCAAATTATCATACAAATCTTAGTCAAATTGGGTTTGTATGTATATATTACATCCATTAATCAGTAGTCCAAAAATGATCCCTATTGGACAACTCTTAGTCATAGGCCCCATATAGAGCTGCTTCCCGATCTTCACTTAAATCTATCAAAAAACAAAAATATTTCTTCTTAAATTTTGTTTGTATATATTTTTGCAAAACACAAGAGACTTTACCAAACATGGTCAGGATCGGTCCATTTTTGGGCCTAGTCCCCATATAAATATAGCATCCGATATGAAATTTTTCATATCTGCAGCCGAAAAAATTAATAAAAATCCCACTCAAATTTGGTTTATGCTTATTTTCTATATCCAGTTAGTTGTGTCTAAGAGATAGGGTTTCTAAACGCATGGTATAGGGTATCGTATAGTCGGTCTAGATCGACTATAATTTTCTTACTTGTTTATTTTTAATTTTTTATATTTCAGGTTTAATTTTTTATTTTTCATTTTTAATTTTTTATTTTTTTTTTTTTTTTATTTTTCATTTTTCATTCTTTATTTTTCATTTTTAATTTTTCGTTTTCATTTTTAATTTTTCATTTTTTTTTTTCATTTTTCATCATTCATTTTTTATTTTTAATTTTTTTTTTCATTTTTTATTTTTCATTCTTTATTTTTTATTTTTAATTTTTAATTTTTCATTTTTATTCTCAATTTTTTACTTTTCATTTTTCATTTTTCGGTTTTCATTTTTTATTTTTCGTTTTTCATTTTTTATTTTTCATTTTTCATTTTTCATTTTTCATTTTTAATTTTTTATTTTTCATTTTTTAGCTTTCAATTTTTATTTTTCATTTTTTATTTTTCATTTTTCATTATTTATTTTATATTTATTATTTTTAATTTTTTATTTTTTATTTTTCATTTTTTATTTTTCATTTTTCATTCTTTATTTTTCATTTTTAATTTTTCGTTTTTCATTTTCATTTTTTATTTTTCATTTTTAATTTTCAAACAGGTTATCATAATATCATAATTTTTTCACCAATACGATCACAATTTGTCTTACGACTCACATGTTACGCTCACATGTTAGGCTTACATGTTACGCTGTTTTTGAAATTTACCACCCCACTGCGCGTATAGATGTTTACACATCAAAAGATCAATTTATTTTCATTTTTCACCCAACGAAACGTTTCATTAGCCCGTAAGGTCACAAGAAAAATTTCATAAAAAAAAATTTTAATTTTTAAATTTTAATTTCATACTGGACTTGGAATTATTATTTATAACTGCCAATTTAGCCCAGCAATAGAGAAGACAATCAGCTTCAAAATATCGAACCAAGATCGCAAAAATGGCCTAAGTGCGAAAATAAAAGTTTTACAGGAGAAAGCTAATTATGTTTGCTTTATCTTTAATATGTAAACACACTAAGATTGTTCTTTTTTTTCGCAATGTGGTACTTCGTACACCTATGAAATGATTGCAAAGTATCCATTCATTATGTTAAAGGTGATTGCAATACCTTCCCTATTCTATGGATTTTTCACTTTAACGCCATATTTAGGGGACTATAAGAGTCAGAGTTCCAAACTTTGGCAATATCTCTTAGTTAAGTAAGCTGCAGTATTTGCACCAATTTTTAATGTTTCTAAGGTGGTGAGAAAAACACGTCGCAGTGCTACAATTTTCATGATATATTTTCTTCTAGAACCGAAACTAAAGAAGAGCGATTTTTCTTACAGCTCAAGCGAATAACTGTGGTGAAGGAGGGTATAAATAAGAAGCAAATGTGGTCTATATTTTTATTTTTTTGTTGTTTTTTTTGTTATAATGTTGTGCTACATCTGCATTGTTGTTCTTATTTAGGAATGAAAAACCTCTGTTTAGTTTTTAGTAAATTATATTTGTTTGCTACGAATCGTATACGTAAATACTTATTTAAAAAAAAAAACATACATGCATACATAGATACATATGTAGATAGAACTTGAGAATATTTATGCACAAGTGTTTGTAGTAGTCATTGTTACAATCGTTGTAATTGTCGAAAGTATCCAACGAACAACACTTAAACGCGTTAAGATTAAAGCAGCTGGAAACCAAAATATAAATGTAGAGATAAGCCCAAACAAACAACACCATATTTACGGGCACACACATATGTACATATATAAGTATGTATATACAAGTTAACAAACAAAACATTTTGTTTAGTTAATTCTAAATACTCCCTCCCATTCTCTTTAATTTCTCATGTTTGCTGTGTTCGCTTTGTTAATCAATTTGTTTAAGTTCAATAAATTATGTTGTGGCTCAAATTGCATTGTGTGTCGCAGCTATAGAATATTTTGTCACAAGCCAATCGATAATATGCTTTGTGGGCGAAAGAACAAAATTCAATGTAAACAATAATTGTTGCGTCTCATATTGCATTATGTGTCGCAACAGTACTCTGTTCTTTCGATTGGTAAACTAGGTCATTAATGCAGACGATAAAATGTTTAACTTATTATTTTTAACAAAAAGTCCCAAAAATTGTCAAGTGGGCAATAAACTATTGAGAAAGACCCAATGTTGTCAAATGGGCATTAATTATTGTATTCCATAGTTTTAAGTTTAAATAAGAAATTCAATTCAATAAAGAAAGCAGTTGATTAGTAACAATCACACAAAACACATCATGTTTCATTTATGAAATATAAAAAGGAAATAACTGGCGCCCAACAAAAAAAACTGACAGATTACCTAATCCTTAAAAAGCCCTAAAGTAGTGCATAGGATTATGGTAGTAAAAGTGTTTTTATAAAACTTAATCCTTTAAAAGCCCTAAAGTAGTGCATAGGATAAAAAGTGTTCTAATTAATTTAAAAACCCTAAAGAAGTGAAAAATTAATTTAATAAAATCTAAAAAGCCCTAAAGAAGTGCAGATTTAATTTAATAAAATTTAAAAGCCCTAAAGAAGTGCAGAATTAATTTAAAACCCTAAAGAAGTGCAGATTTAATTTAAATTAAAAGCCCTAAAGAAGTGCAGAATTAATTAAAAGCCCTAAAAGAAGTGCAGAATTAATTTAATAAAATTTAAAAGCCCTAAAGAAGTGCGGAATTAATTTAAAACCCTAAAGAAGTGCAGAATTAATTTAATAAAATTTAAAACCCTAAAGAAGTTCAAAATTAAAAAACTCTACAAAAATTTTTTTAAAAAACTTTAATTTATACGAAACTATCAAAACAAAAAAAAAACTATAATTCCAATAAATTTTTAAATAAAAGAAGAACTCTAATTTACACGAAACTAATAAATTTTAAATAAAAACTCTAATTTATACGAGACTATCAAAAACTATAATTCCAATAAATTTTTAAATAAAAGAAGAACTCTAATTTACACGAAACTGTCAAATTATAATTACAATAATTTTTTTTTTAAATAAAAGAAGAACCCCAATTTGTATACGAAATTGTCAAAACTAATAAATTATAATCCCAATAAATTGTTGAAAAATAATATTTCAATTAATTACAAACTCAACTTGAAGTGGAAAACAACATTGTCACCAGGCAACGATTTTGTCTGGGCAGCAAAGAGGATACAAATTACGAATCAACACCATCACCAACATCGACACAAAATTCAACAATGAAGTATTTATTGACTATTCTAAAGTAAGTCAAACAAATAGCTGTAAGCATCCAAAAATATATATTGCGCTCAATTTAAACATTTTAAGAAGCAAAAAAAAGAAAAAAAAAAAAAAAAGAAGGATTTTCTATATTTAAATTTAAGAATAAATTTTGGATTCTTTTCAAAAATACATTTAAGAAAATAACAAAACAAATTTTTTTTTGGAATTAAAATATATTTTAAGAAGAATTTTTTTTTTGACAAGACATTAAAAATTCTGTGTTTAAGTTTAAAAATAAAATTTTTTTTTCAATACTTTTTCTTAAAAAGGAAAAAAAACATTAATTTTTTTTTATAAGCTAACAAAATTAAAGGGGAAATTAATACTTGGATATGGCCAACCCAAATAATCTGATTAGACCCCCAGTCCTAGTTCGCAATCCCGAAATAAATCCCCCTAACATAAATCCACAACTAGAAGCCACTGTAACAGACATAGTGACTAGGTTATGTAGAGAACAATGTGATAGCCTGGTTAGGGAACTCTTAAATCCCGGCGCATCTATGACAGGTATAGACCAAGTTATAGAGGATAGGTATATGGAGAATTTGACTGACCTAGACAAGGTACCGGATGTGGTACGATGTCTGAGGGAATTTTCAGGCAATCCTTCCGAATTTAGCTCGTGGAGGAAAAGTGTGGAACGTGTACTTAAATTGTACGAATCAAGCAGAGGGACACCAAAATACTACGGAATCCTCAACGTGGTAAGAAATAAGATCATAGGCCCAGCAGACGCCGCTTTAGAATCGTACAATACTCCCCTTAATTGGACTTGCATATCAAAATGCCTTACTCTGCATTACGCAGATAAACGAGACCTTGGAACATTGGAGTATCAAATGACAACCTTGATTCAGGGAAACACCACAATCCAAGAATTTTACCAACAGGTCTATACTCATCTTTCACTTATAATGAACAAACTCGCCTGTATGGACATTGGCAGAGAAGCTATGGACCTTTTAACCCAGACATACCGAGATAAAGCACTAGACACCTTCGTCCGTGGACTCAAAGGAGACCTGCCACGTTTGTTGGGAATTCGAGAACCAGCGGATCTTCCACAGGCATTGCACTTATGCCTCAAACTGGAAAACCAAAACTATAGAGCTCAACATGCCTATACCCATAAGGTTACCAAAATCCAACAACCTTTACCTCCGAAAAGTTACAAACCACTATTCCCACAATCAACCTTTACAAGACCTCAATTCTACCCACACCTCGCACACATGCCTTCAACATCCCAAAATTTCTACAGACAACCACAACAACAATATACTCCCAATCAAAATTTTAACAGACAGCAACGACAATTTATGCCATCAAATTCATTTAACCAACCCAGAAATTTCAGTTCTAATACTCCACCACAGAGACCAGTTGCCCCAAAACCATTACCAAGACCAGAACCTATGGACATAGACCGCTCAATGCAAACCCGAACGATCAATTACATGAATAGACCACGACCAAATAACGATTTCGCAGGAAAAAGGCCACCAGACAATACATACCAACAACCCCAAAAGTTTCAAAGAAACTTTCATATAAACACCGATAACTGGGAAACGGATGGTCAAAATGTTAACCTTTACAGCGAAGACGATTTCGAATCGTATAACAATCATGTACTAGCTAGCGGCACTGAAGAAGATCTTCAGGAAATGCAAGAATATCTTGACGGTCAGAACGACGAACATAATGAAAAAACCTTCATCGAGGACCATGACTTCACTGACATTCATTTTTTAGATTAGCGAACTCGTCTTTGCCATATTTCGAAGCTAAGACGAGCTCCGGAGAAATACTTAGAATACTTGTCGACACAGGATCGAACAAAAATTATGTACAAAATTCCTTAATAAAAAAAGCAATACCCAACGAGGTCAATTTCTATGCTAACTCCATTGGAGGCAAAACCTCCGTAACTCACCACACCTTTATAAATCTCTTCGGCTCAGATATTAAATTTTTCTTATTGCCTTCGTTGAAATCATTTCATGCGATATTGGGTAATGACAGCCTTAAAGAACTGTCAGCAATTATTCACGCAGCAGGAAGTTATATGATCGTTAAGGACCATATCAAAATAAAATTGAAACAGAAAATTTCCCAATCTGTTAATTCAATACAAATAAGGACACAACACATGACAATAGAACAAGAAACAAAAATCGGAAACATAATAGCAAAACATCCCAATTTATTCTCAGAACCAAACGAAAGTCTTACCTACACGACATCAGTAAAAGGTGAAATTAGAACCATCACCGATAACCCTATATATTCTAGATGTTATCCATATCCTATGAATTTGAAGGACGAAGTAGAAGCTCAGATTAAAGAATTGTTGGATCAGGGTGTTATAAGACCTTCAAAGTCACCTTACAATTCACCAGTATGGGTTGTCCCCAAAAAAATGGATGCTTCAGGTAGGAAAAAATACAGAGTAGTTATCGATTATAGGAAATTAAATGCGGTCACAATCGCCGACCGATACCCTATACCAGAAATAAATGAGGTGCTTTCTCAGCTAGGAGAAAATAGATATTTCTCCGTTCTGGATCTGAAAAGTGGGTTTCATCAGATTCCTCTGAGAGAAAAAGATATGGAAAAAACTGCATTCTCGATCAACAACGGCAAATACGAATTTACGAGGCTTCCGTTCGGATTGAGAAACGCACCCTCAATATTTCAGAGAGCCCTTGATGATATTCTGCGGGAACACATCGGCAAAATCTGCTATATTTATATAGACGATATCATAATATTCGGCAGAGATGAGAAATCACATCTGGAAAACATCGAGCAGGTATTCCACACCTTAGAGATAGCCAACATGAAGGTTCAGCTTGATAAATGTGAGTTTTTGAAGACGGAGGTAGAATTCTTAGGGTTCTTAATATCCACAACCGGAATACAGGCTAACCCTAAAAAAGTAGAAACGATAAACAACTTTCCGACCCCAAAAACGCTTAAGGACCTCCGATCATTCCTTGGCATGGCAGGCTTTTATCGCCGTTTCATCAAGGATTACGCCAAACTGGCAAAACCTCTAACGGCTCTTTTGAGAGGGGAAGAGGGACGAATGTCCAAAAATGTTTCAAAAAAGATAAATATATCACTAGATGACAACGCCATAGAGGCACTGAATAAAATCAAAAGAACATTGACATCAGCAGATGTTATGTTATCCTACCCTAATTTCGAAAAAGAATTCCGACTGACAACAGATGCTTCCAACTATGCGATCGGAGCTGTATTGGAACAAGATGGTAGGCCCATAACATTTATTTCAAGAACTCTCAACAAAGCCGAAGAACATTACGCTGCAAACGAAAAAGAAATGTTAGCGATTGTTTGGGCCCTTAAGAGTTTGAGAAACTACCTTTACGGAGCAGCAAAGATAAAAATTTTTACAGATCACCAACCGTTGACACACGCTCTGAGCAACGGAAATACTAATAGCAAACTTAGGCGATGGAAAGCAATATTGGAGGAGTATAATTACGAATTATCGTACAAACCTGGTAATACTAATGCTGTGGCGGACGCACTCTCTAGACCTCCACAGCAAATATTTGAGATCATCTCGACAGACGCCACGCAACATAGTGACCATAGCCTACCTCGAAACCTTATCCAACATACAAATGCTCCAATAAATGCTTTTAAAAATCAACTGTTTATAGAACAGAATGAAACTCAATCATATGAATTTCAAATTGTGTTTCCAACATACCACAGACATATCATATCAGAACCAGACCTCTCCAAGAAAAGACTAAACGAAATATTCACTAAATACCTAAACCCATCAGTAACGAATTGTGTGAAAACAACCGACGAGATATTGGGAAAAGCACAAGAAGTGTATTCCGATAATTTTTGCAAATACAAATTCCTTTACACAAGAAACATGGTAGCCGACATTCTTAACGAATCAGATCAGGAAATAGAAATTATAAATGAACATAACAGAGCTCACAGAAATGCCAATGAAAATAAAGCTCAATTACTCGAGAGATGTTATTTCCCACAGATGAATGCAAAAATAAAAAAAATAGTAACATCATGCAAGGTTTGTAAGGAGAACAAATATGAAAGACACCCTAACAATATTTCTCTGCAAGAAACCCCTATCCCACAATATCCTGGTCAAATAATACACATCGATATTTATATTACGGAAGGTACTTCTATTCTGACAGCAATCGATAAGTTGACAAAATATGCTCAGACAAAAAAACTTAATTCAAGAGCGACGGAAGACATCAAACAACCACTTAGAGAAATACTTTTGAACTTTGGTATGCCAGAAATTGTCGTGATGGATAATGAAAAGTCATTTAATTCAAAGGCCATCATATTCATGTTGGAAAATCAATTTAACGTAAAGGTTTTCCGAATTCCACCATACGCCAGTACGGTTAACGGACAGATAGAAAGGTTTCATTCTACTCTTTCCGAGATCATGCGATGTATAAAATCGAAAGGAATTCATAATAACTTGTCCGAACTTTTGGATAAATCTACTTACGAGTATAACAACACTGTTCATTCGACCTTAGGAAGAAAACCGTACGATGTATTTTTTGGTAAACGGTCATCAAGAGACCCTGAAGAACGGGAAAAAGACAGGATCAAGTTGATAGAAGATTTTAAGAACCGACAACTATCGGACTTGGAATATCATAATCGCGGTAGAAAAGTCGCCAGGGATTATAAAATAGGAGAAGTGATTTTTGTCAAACAGAATAAAAGGTTGGGAACAAAGCTCAGTAAGAACTATAAGCAGGAGATAGTCAAGGAAAATCGACATACAACGGTGGTGACAGAAAACGGAAGAATTGTTCACAAAAACAACATTCGTAACTGAATGAATTCAAATTTTGGTTAAAGAACTTTTTCTTTTTATTTTTTCTTTTTTTTTTAGTATAATTTTGTTGCCCTTAGTCCGACCTGAGGTAAAGATCTTGGACTATACTAATTCGCGAATTGTAGCAATTGATACAGGTGTAGCAAAACTCCAAATGGGGTCTGTAAGATTGATACATGATGTGGACTTAAACGATTACCAGATGTTTATTGACGATATGAAGGCAACAGTGATTTCAAAAGTGGTTACATCCCATCCCTTACATCCCTTTTTAATCCATGAAATATCCGAATTACAAGAGAAGCTAAACCAATTGAAACCAAGATCAAAACGATCCCTAAATTTCATAGGTTCGGCATGGAAATGGATAGCAGGTAATCCTGACCATGACGACTTTGAAATAATAACACAAAAAACAAATAATATATTAAAAAATAACAATAAACAGGTTATAATAAACAAATTATCTTTAGACAGAATCAACGAATTGACCTCAAAAATGAACCAGGTAATAAAAGTCGTGCAAGAAGATGTACAGACCTTCCGGAATTTAGATATTACCGAATTGAAATACAAACTGGAAATAATAAAGGAAGAAATAATTAATCTACAATATGCCATCCATTGGGCCAAAGTAGGTGTAATTAATTCGTTTATTCTGTCTCATGATGAAATAGAAACCATTAGGAAATTGTTCGAAAATAATAAAATTCCATACCTCAACATAGAAGAGATACTGGAATTTAGTGAAATAAAAATAGCTACTAACAATAGTTCCTTAATTTATATTGTCAGCATTCCTACAACAAATGATATATTGTGCAATAAGCTACTTATAAAACCTGTGAAAATTAATAGAACTGCTACTAAAATTATTTTTAATGAAATTTTGAATTGTAATGAAAAGATGTTTGGAATAAAAAATGATTGTAAGAACTACAACAGATTGACAATATGCAAAGAGGACAGTATTGAGGACATCAGCGGATCTGAATGCCTCCCCAATTTAATCCACAGCAAACCCTCTAATTGTACCTTGACAAGTAACTTCCATATACCCACAATACAGGAAATATTCCCTGGAACACTTTTACTGAACCAATTTAACGGTACGATTCTGATAAGTCAAGAGCCATATGATTTAAATGGCACTTTCATCATTAAATTCCATAATGAAACTGTATCAATCGGTGATAAAGCTTTTTCATATTCTGAAATTAATTTTTCTAACATTCTCCCAGCCGTAGTGCAACCAGTCATGGGAAACACACACGTGGAAGAAATTCTCACCTTGGAACTAATCAAAGAAATGCATGTGAACAATACTGAAGCAATAGAACTTCTGAATGTGGAAAGTAGATTGGGTGACACTATCACTTACGTACTAGTGGTTCTCATAATCATCTTAATGTTATCTGTCTGTCTGAAAAAAATGTGTAATAGAAGTGGCTCTAAATGCTCAGGAATAATTAATATCAATACTCCATTACCACCGCAGAATATTACCTTGAATGAAAACGAGCCGAGAGGGTACCCTATATCAAGGATCTCTCAAATACCCTATTTTTGATTGAGGACAATCAAAATTTTAGTGGGGAAGAGTTAACAAACAAAACATTTTGTTTAGTTAATTCTAAATACTCCCTCCCATTCTCTTTAATTTCTCATGTTTGCTGTGTTCGCTTTGTTAATCAATTTGTTTAAGTTCAATAAATTATGTTGTGGCTCAAATTGCATTGTGTGTCGCAGCTATAGAATATTTTGTCACAAGCCAATCGATAATATGCTTTGTGGGCGAAAGAACAAAATTCAATGTAAACAATAATTGTTGCGTCTCATATTGCATTATGTGTCGCAACAGTACTCTGTTCTTTCGATTGGTAAACTAGGTCATTAATGCAGACGATAAAATGTTTAACTTATTATTTTTAACAAAAAGTCCCAAAAATTGTCAAGTGGGCAATAAACTATTGAGAAAGACCCAATGTTGTCAAATGGGCATTAATTATTGTATTCCATAGTTTTAAGTTTAAATAAGAAATTCAATTCAATAAAGAAAGCAGTTGATTAGTAACAATCACACAAAACACATCATGTTTCATTTATGAAATATAAAAAGGAAATAACTTACATACATATATATATATATATATATATATAGATATATATATAAATATTACAACAAAAGTATTAAATTTTCTGTCTCATCTATATGGAATTTGGCTAAATGCCAAATGCAGTAGTAAACCAATTTTTTTTTATTTTGGTTGCTTTTCTCGATAAAAAAAAAATGTAAAACACATGCGTTTCCATATAAATACCCAGTTAAATCTATAATTCAAATTCGAACGTCTCTTGGTATTATTAATTTATATAGACTCTTGGATCCTGGTGGCGAAAAAGTATTTCCTTTTAATTTTCATATATCAACATTACTCTTCCGGTCTTATTTTGGCCTACTCTTTCATTTGAGTTTACAAAATCGTAAACGAAAAAGTAAAAACTCATTTTTCGAGTGCAATTTCTAGGCAACTTTATTTTTCTACTTAGCCAATTCACAAACCAACATTTTTTTGGTTTATTATTGTTGTGAATGAAGATAACAAACTCATTAACAAACACATTAACAAATTTAATAAACACACACATAGCATATGTATTATTTTTTGTAATTTAAATGTAATTTACTCAAAATAAAGGAAACAATTTAAAAATCTGTAAATCTGGTGAACAGCTAAAATGAAATACCTTTCAAATAATATACGTTTGATCAAAATCGGGATAAAACGGTAGAACAAAACGTCGGTCACAAGAAATCGCCTAACCTATTAATACTATAGATTTCTTTGAAGCAATAAATTTTGCTGGGTCTAATTTTAATTGTTTGTACTTAACTTTTGGACCCAATATCATAGAGTGGGCCGAATATCTGAAACTAAGGATTATCAAAAAACGGCAATTCACAAAAATTTTATATTAATTTTAAAGTTTGCGGATGGTGCTAAGTTTTTAACAATAGCTTTTATTGTTATTAATTAAGTTAATTATTTATGGCTCCGTAAGGATTTATAAAAGTCAATTGAATGTAAACCCTGACAAAAGAGCAGTAAGCCCCTTTAAAAGGAAGAAGAAAATAATCAACTTTGAGAAACCTTGTTTCTTAGGCAAAATAAGTTTCGTACTATTGAGAAGAAACTCAATTGCAACGCCTACAATGCAAATAGAGTAACAAAAGCCCACCAAGTATGGGCAATTTGTCGGAAGCCAATAGGCTCGAAATGGGGGGGGGGGGAGGGGTGTTAAACCCTAAGATGATTCATTGGTTATACAAGTGTTACATTAAGCCTTTTCAAAAAATGCACAGGAATCAGCGGAGCTATGCGAAGAGCACCTATGAGGACTTAATACACAATACTATCTATACACCCAATCAAAAGGCGCTTTAGCTTTCATTAAACGATGGACTAAGAATTTATTTATCAAAATATTTATTTATTTATTTATTTATTTGTTTTAATGATTTCCTGCACAACAAGACTAAGTCTTATAATTCCAGTACGGGATTTTAGTAGTGTACAAACATGTTTAGCCAAATTAAATTGAATAAAATTTTAACTAATATATAAAAGTTAATATGAATAATATTATAACATAAGAATTTATAAAATTGTGATTTTAATAAAATATAACATAGAATATTTAAAAAAAAAAGTTTTAAATTGAAAATAATTAAAAATTACAAAAAAAAAGAGAAATATGTATATATATTAGAGCGCCCATGAAATACATAGAAAAATGGAAAACTGTTATTTTTTCCGCTCCCCGCTCATTTTCTAGTATATTGGGCATAAAAAATAATATCCGTGCAAAAACTTTTTCAATCGGATGAAAACCGGCCAGTCCGTCACGACTTTTAGCCATAAAAATGGAGTAAAATTAGTTCCAAGCTTTGACGAGCTATAACTCGTAAGCCAGATAACTTTCAGAAAATACACCTTACTCATTTGTATTGCAAATATATAGACAAACATTTTTCTCCTACAAATTTTTGACGTCGCTATGACCCTTCATGGTGTTTTAAGAGGTCAAACTTCAAATTTGAAGTCAAAATTTTTTTCAAACGTAAATTAGTAAATTTATTTATAAATCTATTAGTTTTGACTATTGCCAAATTGAAGTTTAACCTCTTAAAACACCATGAAGGGTCATAGCTAGGTCAAAAATTTGTAGGAGAAAAATGTTTGCCTATATATTTGCAATACAAATGCATAAGTTGTATTTTCTGAAAGGCATCTGGCTTACGAGTTATAGCTCGTCAAAGCTTGGAACTAATTTTACTCCATTTTTAGGGCTAAAAGTCGTGACGGACTGGCCGGTTTTTGCACGGATATTCTTTTTTATGCCCAATATACTAGAAAATGAGCGGGGAGCAGAAAAAATAACACTTTTTGTTTTATGGGCGCTCTAATATATATGTAAATGAAATTTTGCCAGGAGTAGGAATAAATAATGATATAAAAAATTATATAAATTAAAGTTATTAAAAATTAGGACATAAAAAAATAATTATGATATAAATAACTATAAAAGAAAAACTACCAGGAGTGTTTAACTAAAATAATTAAAAATACTTTTTTTAAAACTCACTGCATTGCTGTTTATTTGTTGGCTATGTTAAAGAGCATTCCAAAGACGAAGAACTGCCATTCAGAAGCGAGACATCGGAATTTGGGAATTATGACATTTTTGCCTCTTGACGATCTAGCAAAGCGTATATTTTGAAAAAGGTACTTCGGTTTTTGAGAGTATATAATTTTTCGAAAAAATATTAAAGTTCTAATCTTTAACAAGTTTTCAAACGAAACTCCATAGAGAGTCTTCGAATAGGACGATACTTGATCTCGCTTTTTAAGTCCGTAAACATATCGTATAATATTATTATATACTTATTGTTCAATTCTTCACAAAGAATTGCGTTTATTTGTACGTCAGTATGAATTTCGTTTATTTGTACGTCAGTACATTTGCTAAAGTAACAAACATACTTACATACATCTGAAACTATGAAAATAACCCTGAATTATTGGTTTCCATTACTACATAAGCTGGGTTAATAAGCTTGAAATACAGTCAGCAATTCTTTTGTTCATATGTACAAACATATTGACATACATACAAAGTTATGATCACATTTAAACAATTGTCGCTGACTGCATTTCTGGGGTTTGTTAACTTTGTTGCTTATGCTAAATTGCATATTTTATTTATTTTAATTTTATTTTATTCAAACAATTGTCGCTGACTGCATTTCTGGGGTTTGTTAACTTTGTTGCTTACGCTAAATTGCATATTTTATTTATTTTAATTTTATTTTATTCAAACAATTATTGCTGACTGCATGTCTGGGGTTTGTCAACTTTGTTACTTATGCTAAGTCGCATATTTTATTTTACTTTTATTTTCTGTTATTTATGATTTAATTAGTATATAAGCTTGAACCTTTTTATAAATAAAAGAGAGATAACAAACCAACAGAACAAGTTGTTTCTTTCAAAACCATATAACCAAGTTCAAGTGCTTGTGTTATGATATAGAATTGTCTTGGTGTTGCTGCCTAGACAAGCCCCTAAACAATAACATTTTCCCTGTAACCAAGTTCAAGTGCTTGTGTTATAATACAGAATTGTCTTGGTGATATTGCCTAGACAAACTCCTTAATATAACATTTTACCAGGTTGAACAAATTAGTACAACCCTATCCAAAAAACAAGGATAAAAACATTGGTGACCCCGACGTGATGGCTACAAACACCCCTATGGACCAACTCGCTGCAGCCCAGCTCGCTACAGGTGAAGGAATCCAGTCCATCATCCGAAACTTTAAAAAGGACTCGGCTATAAGAAAAACCTGCCAGTACTATGAAGATCGGATCAAACGACTGGAAGCGGCATGGGCTGAGTTTGAAATCAACGACAATAAAATACGATGTCTCGAGAAGCCAGCACTAGACCACAAATACTTCACCGAGAATTATTACGATAAAATATCGGAAATCACATCAACCTACCGAGAAATATTTGAAGCAGCTATGGAAACTCCAAAGGACATTGGTCAAAAAACGACAATCAGTGATCCTAAACCGCCACCTAGAACCAATTATGTTGACGATAATTCATCCGCAAACACTATCTTACTAAATCCCTTGATCAGAAGACAAAATGCCATGATGAACTCACTCAAACGATTATTTACCACAGACCCAGCAGCAACCAACATACAGCTGAAGGAAAAACTATGGGCACAAATTCAAGAATTGCATTTCTCAGTATGGGAATCCAGCACTGACCCACTAAAAGAAGGGTATAATATGGAAACCTACCTCAATTTAGAAAAATTAATTATTGAAAATTTTAAGCTATCGTCACGAAGCCCAGAACAAGGTAGCAATTTCCAGCAAACCAACGTTCTTCCACTACCAAAGGTTACAATCCCAAAATTCAGTGGAGACTATGTAAAATGGAGAGCCTTCTCCGACCTATTCACTCAATTGGTGGACAACCAGCAAGTTCCAAAGGCACAAAAGATGTGGTATCTCAAATCAATTTTGGGAGGAGAAGCTGAAAAATTAATCAGCCATCTGTCAGCTACTGCAGACAACTACGCGACCGCTTGGACACTACTAGAAGAGCGCTATGACAATCAGCGCATCATTGTCTCAACCATAATGCAACAGTTGCTGGATCAACCTAATGCTGGACCATCAGCTGCCGCCATAAAGGCTCTACACGATACAACACAAGAATGTCTGCATGAACTAAACAACATCGGAATTGACACGACCTCGTGGGACCCCATATTGTTTCACACCTTGGTAAGGAAACTAGATCGGGGTACTCTTGTTCTGTATGAGAGGACCATTCAAAATCCAAAGGAACTACAAAGTTTCAAGGACTTCCTGAAATTCCTTGAAACTCGATTTCAATCCTTGGAAGCCACAAACCAGAAGGAGAAATCCTCTAAGGTATGCGCTTCTGCAACATCAGCCAATAAAACAGAAATCACATGCCCACTCTGCAAAATTGACCAACACCCACTGTACCGGTGTCAAAGGTTTCAACAACTACCGCCACATGGCCGCCTGAATTTCGTTCGGAGCCAGAAACAGTGCATAAATTGCTTAAAATCAGGGCATACAGTAAAATATTGCAAGTCAGGGCCTTGCACGATATGCAAGAAAAGGCACAACTCGCTGCTTCACATGGAAAACTATACCCAATCATTAAAACAAGGATCATCAAGCCATAAAACACCCCAGATGACACCATCAGCAACAAACACTCCAAATGAAAACTTCAGCAAGGCACCAGCCAGCATTCCAGAAGCATCATCATTAACGGCAGCAAGCGGTCACGTATCCAACTCATACGTTCTTCTCAGCACAGCTATAGTAAAAATCAAAACTGACATAATGGAGGTTGAATGTCGCGCATTACTTGACGCCGGATCACAAGTAAATTTGATCACAGAGCGTTTAGCAAAACGACTTAACATTGCAAAACAGCCATCATCAATGAACATTAAAGGACTCGGTAATTCCAACACCAAAACACGACACCGGGTCAATGTTTCTCTGCATTCCCGAATTAATGGGTTTTCAACTCGCTTGGAGGCACTCGTCTTGCCTCAAATCGTCGCACCACAACCATCACAATTTGTCAACACTGACGATTGGTCACTACCAAAAAACCTGACATTAGCTGATCCAGCATTTAATAAACCCGATAAAATCGACATATTGCTAGGTGCAGAACACTATCTCCAATTGCTCGCAATTGGGCAAATAAAACTATCTCCACACCTTCCGACTTTACAGAACACAGTCTTGGGCTGGATTGTAGCAGGAAAAATAGATAATAAACCTTCAACAGAAGCATTTTCTGGAATATGCACCGAAGATGAAGGCCTCGAAGCCTCCATCGCTCGACTTTGGGAATTAGATGAAATCAAATCAACTACAAAACCACTATCAGTAGCCGAGAAACAATGTGAAGAGCATTTTGCCCAAAACACAACAAGAAACAATCAAAACCAGTTTGTCGTCCGAATACCATTTCATCAACACCCGAATATTCTAGGCGACTCACATGGAATTGCTCTTAACCGATTTTTCGCTCTCGAACGACGTCTGCAAAGGAACGCGGAACTGAAGGCCAAATACATTCAATTTATGGACGAATATGAATCTATGGGGCACATGACAAAATGGGAACCAAAAACCAAGGTCTCCCCAAGCTACTACATCCCACATCATTGCATATTGAGGCCTGAAAGTTCAACTACAAAGCTCAGGGTAGTCTTTGATGCATCAGCCAAAACCTCATCAGGACACTCTTTAAATGATCTGATGTTCACGGGACCAACACTACAAAGCGACCTATTCTCGATACTCCTGAGGTTTCGAATGCCAAGATTCGTCTTCACCACCGACGTAAAAAAAATGTATCGACAAATAATAGTTGCTCCCGAAGATCGTCAACTTCAGTTAATAATTTGGAGAAGGGACCCCACAAATCCCATTAACTACTTTCAACTCAACACAGTTACATACGGCACCAGAGCTGCTCCCTACTTAGCAACAAAATGTCTAGAGCAGTTGGCTACAGAAAACGAGACACGTTATCCCCTGGCTTCCAAGTTTCTCAAAGAAAATTTTTACATGGATGATGGCCTGGGTGGTTTTGATAGCATAATAACCGCACTCGATGTACAACAACAGTTAGTGCAAATTCTAAAGGAAGGTGGCTTCACATTACGCAAATGGTGCGCTAATCATCCTAAATTGCTCCACAATATACCACAAGACTACAAGGAAGTGGATTTAGACTTCGAAAGCACCAAGGTCGACTCGATAAAAACGTTAGGTCTTATCTGGCTACCGAAAAATGATAAGTTAGGAATCAAGGTAAACGTTGAGAACATCAAGAGAATTACCAAACGCACCGTCACTTCAGATCTTGCGAGAATTTTTGACCCATTAGGCCTCTTGTCACCAGTTGCCGTCACTGCTAAGATATTCATCCAAGAATTGTGGGCCCTAAAACTCGATTGGGATCAAGCACTCCCTGAACACTTGTACACAAAATGGACGAACTTCCGCACAGAACTGGATGAACTAAAAACATTGCAGCTATCAAGACACATCTTTAATGGAAAAATCCCTGAATCCGTCCAACTACATATTTTTACTGATGCATCAGAAAAGGCGTATGGAGCAGCGGCTTACATTCGATCCACGACAAAAAACAGTTCAACTATAACACAATTACTATGCGCAAAATCCCGGATTGCTCCACTCAAAATTCAAACAATACCTCGACTGGAGCTGTGCGCTGCGGCATTAGGAGCACAGTTAGCCGCCAGAATCATAGCAGACCTTCAACTAACATGCAAGGTTTGGTTTTGGACGGACTCAGAAATTGTATTATCCTGGATAAACTCACCAGCATCACTTAACACCTTTGTAGCAAATCGAGTGTCAAGCATCTTACAAACAACACAAGCAAACCAATGGCGACATGTCGGCACAAAATTAAATCCCGCAGACATCTTATCACGAGGAATTGCACCCAGGCGCCTCAAAGACTGTTCTTTCTGGTTTTATGGCCCACTATTTCTACATGGCCAAGAATTAGCATGGCCCCCCACATATAATCCAAGCCATGCCATTCCAACTGACCTAGAGAGAAAGGTAAAAATATCACTAACAGTGACGTCAACGGAACCAGAACTCATATACAAAATAAATCACAGGAATTCATTCTGGCGTCTCCAAAATATCGTTGGATACGTTCTACGCTTTATCAACCAAGCCAAATGCAAAAAGCCCTCAAGACAGAGTCTAAAATCATTAACAACAACTGAGTTAAACAACGCTCTAAAGTTAATCATAAAACAAATGCAAGAGGCAGATTTCAAACAAGAAATTCAGCAGCTTACAAAATACAAAGAGTTACGCGGAACAAATAACCTAAGTAATCTATCACCGTTTTTAGACACAGATGGTTTAATCCGCGTTGGAGGCCGACTCGAAGCATCACCACTTCAATACGACTCCAAGCATCAATTCCTGCTTCCATACAATGATCCAATCGCAAAGCTAATCTTTGAAATGATTCACAAGGACAACAAACACTGTGGGTCACAAACGCTCCTGGGAATAGTCAGACAAAGATTTTGGCCTATCAAAGGAAAAATCATGTCTAGAGCCACAGTGCATCGATGCACGACATGCAGCAGAGCCAAACCAGCGTTATTTCACCAAATAATGGGCAACCTACCATCAACACGCGTCACACCAGCACGAGCCTTTATTAACACCGGAGTTGATTACTGTGGCCCGATCACTGTGCATTATAAACTTCGGGGAAAACGACCTCACAAGGCCTACATTGCTGTATTTTGCTGCTTTGCTACAAAGGCAGTACACCTAGAACTTGTGAGCGACCTCACAACTGAAGGTTTTATAGGTGCACTCAAACGGTTCATATCCCGCCGTGGTCATTGCCAAAACTTATATTGCGACAATGCAACAAATTTCGTCGGCGCAAAAAATAAATTGCCAGAACTTTCCACAGTAATACACTCATCAGATGCACAGGCGACTATTCTGAATGCATGCAACAAAAAGGGTATCCAATTCAATTTCATTCCACCAAGAGCACCACACTTTGGTGGTCTCTGGGAGGCAGCCGTGAAATCAGCAAAGTACCTATTGGTAAGAACATTGGGAAATGCGTCTCTAACATACGAAGAGCTTGAAACTATAGTTATAGAAATCGAGGCAATACTGAATTCCAGGCCGATTTCACCAATGTCGAACGACGCGAACGATATAGGCGCACTTACTCCGGGACATTTTCTGATAGGCGAACCACTAACAGCTCAAATTGATGCTCATGCTAAGACCACACACTTTAAGCTGGAGAAGCGATGGAAACTAGTTTCTCATCTCAAGCATGACTTTTGGAAAAGATGGTCACGAGACTACCTAAATGAATTACAATACCGAAACAAATGGCGAGAACAATCAAAAAATCTTAACCCAGGAGCAATCGTACTTATCAAAGAAGATAACGTTCCAGTAATGAAATGGCCCTTGGGTCGCGTAATAAAAACATATAAAGGAGCCGACGGGGCTGTAAGAGTAGCAGATGTTAAGACCGCTTCAAGCACCCTTAAACGAGCAGTTCAATATCTAGCCCCACTCCCTCAGATCAACGAAGAAACCGAAAAGGGACAACTACCTCTCCCACAATCCTCAGAATCCAACAATTCTCATGAACTATCAGCAGAAATTCAATCATCAGAACAGTCATCGAATACAAATCCACCCGCTAAAAAACAGCGGACCTCGACCAGCTCAGTTACGACTACACTACTCACACTCCTACTAGTACTTCCGCTTGTGTCCACAGATAAAATCATAACGACACAATTTGACCCAAATATTGGCTTATACTTCGAAGGTATCACCAATACCCGAATATCACGATCAGAATGGAACATAATTTCCTACTACAATCTAAACCCATATTGGAAAGAAATAGCCTACTTTATGAATGAATCAACGACATTAAACCACTTATGCGACCACCTCATTCCAAGGACACCTTGCTTGAGCTTTCTCCAAACAATTGATCACAGCCTAACAGGACTAAAGGACAAAAATCTCTTGCTAAAGAACAGAAGTAAACGTGGCGCTATTAACGTTGTCGGCAATATTGCTAATTCACTATTCGGCGTCTTAGATTCCAATTACGCTGAACAAATGTCAAAAACCATTATTGCAGTAAACGAAAATGAAAACCATCTAAAACAACTCCTCATGAATCAAACATCAATTGTTGACGCAACTCTAAACGTGATCAAACAGGACGAAAGAAATATCAAACAAAGTTTCGACAGCATAGATAATCAATTAACGGAACTTAAATCCAAAATAAATGATGGGGAAAAAGAACAGTATCAAGCAAGTCTCTTCCGAATATTTATGTTACGATCCGCTCAACTTACGTTAATATCAGCAAGGTTACACCGAATTCAGTCAGAAATTATAGCAGCATTAACCGATTCACACCATGGAAAAATCAATCCAACACTTCTATCACCGTCCCAACTTGAAGCCGAGCTAGCGCAAGTAAGAAGCCATCTTCCAACATCTCTAGAACTACCAGTGGGAGGTGATAACATTCTACAACTGTACAAAGTGATGAGCGTCAAGGGAGGTGTAACAAAAGATCACGTTATATTCCATATATCTATCCCATTAACTGACCCTGAACCATTCGAACTTCTGAAACCGCACCCGATTCCAGTATTAATAAATGGTACAATGTTTGCTATAAAACCATGCGGCAATTTCCTGGCCATAAATGCTCATAGAGATCAATATTTCATCCTAACGGAAATCCAGCGGGCCACATGTGCAGTCACTAGCGAGAACGAAATCTTGTGTCAACACATACAATCAAATTTTAATGCAAACGCAGATAAATGCCTATGTGAACTTTCGCTTCTCAGCTACCATATCCATAAGAGATGCAACATTGTTCCTGTTGCAGACAATCCATCACTTACACAGTTAGAACACAACAACCAGTGGTTATACACATTTCTGCAGCCTTCTCGAATAAGCGCCGTATGTGGACAAGAAAAATCACAGCTAGCCTTGAAAGGATCTGGCATCTTAAAAATATCACCAGATTGTACTCTCAAGTTTGGATCAATAATCATCAAAGGTCATCAAACTGTCTCCACATCATTTCAGACATCATACACAGTAACGAGTAACATCAGTGACATCACTTATCCAGATAAGAGGCAAGATGAAATAACTCACATCAAGATCTATGCTGACCAAATAAAGAACATCTCCGAAATACAGCACAATTTACATCAAATAATCAGCTCGAAGTTTCCATCACAACTCAAGACCATACAATATCACCACGGAACCATTGCCTATATCGCTCTAGTTCTCGCTATTATCATCTGTATAAAGGTTGCCTGGCAAAGAAAACGTTGTACAAAAATCAAAATAAACCAACAGTCCCCACATCCAGCAGTGCGCCAGCACATTCCAGAATTTGACGGATCAACAGTTTAAGTTGTGTCCCAATAATTTAGGGTTATCGAAATGAAAAAAATTGTTGAGCATAACTCAACGGCGGGGAGTATGTTCAATTCTTCACAAAGAATTGCGTTTATTTGTACGTCAGTATGAATTTCGTTTATTTGTACGTCAGTACATTTGCTAAAGTAACAAACATACTTACATACATCTGAAACTATGAAAATAACCCTGAATTATTGGTTTCCATTACTACATAAGCTGGGTTAATAAGCTTGAAATACAGTCAGCAATTCTTTTGTTCATATGTACAAACATATTGACATACATACAAAGTTATGATCACATTTAAACAATTGTCGCTGACTGCATTTCTGGGGTTTGTTAACTTTGTTGCTTATGCTAAATTGCATATTTTATTTATTTTAATTTTATTTTATTCAAACAATTGTCGCTGACTGCATTTCTGGGGTTTGTTAACTTTGTTGCTTACGCTAAATTGCATATTTTATTTATTTTAATTTTATTTTATTCAAACAATTATTGCTGACTGCATGTCTGGGGTTTGTCAACTTTGTTACTTATGCTAAGTCGCATATTTTATTTTACTTTTATTTTCTGTTATTTATGATTTAATTAGTATATAAGCTTGAACCTTTTTATAAATAAAAGAGAGATAACAAACCAACAGAACAAGTTGTTTCTTTCAAAACCATATAACCAAGTTCAAGTGCTTGTGTTATGATATAGAATTGTCTTGGTGTTGCTGCCTAGACAAGCCCCTAAACAATAACATTTTCCCTGTAACCAAGTTCAAGTGCTTGTGTTATAATACAGAATTGTCTTGGTGATATTGCCTAGACAAACTCCTTAATATAACATTTTACCAGGTTGAACAAATTAGTACAACCCTATCCAAAAAACAAGGATAAAAACACTTATGGAGTCACAATAAGAAAACAATTCACAACCGTAAGTAAGACTAGGAATCAAATAAGCTTTCGCGAGTAGCATTCTTACTTTTAACGGCGTAAAGTACTGCACAGACCACAACGTCCTTAATTTGACATATATTTGCACAATCAGAGCATTGATATGATTTGACCAAGTTAAGTTATTGTTAAACACTATTCCCAAATTTTTTGCCGTTCGTACAATATCAATTTTCTCGTTGTTTACAATGATGTAATCTTGAATGATTGGATTTAACGTTTTTTTGTGAATTACGATACATTTGGATTTTCTTGGATTTAAACACAGGCCGTTTGCTGATGCCCAACTAGATATGTTGTTTAAATCATGATTGAGTTTATTAACGTTTTCTCTGATAGATTGAACTGGACTACTTAAATACAATTGTACATCGTCTGCATACATGTGAATCTTGCAGTGAGATAAATGTTGTGGCAAATCATTAGCATAAATAGAAAAAAGTAGTGGCCCCAGAACAGATCCCTGAGGTACGCCTCTTGTTAGTGTAAGGGGATTGGACTCAATGCCGTTTAAACATACCGACTGAATGCGGTCAGTGAGGTAAGATGATAAAGTTGTGATGATGTTGATGAAAATTTAAAATGTGACCTCAGCTTAGTACATAATATTTGATGGCTAACTGTGTCAAAAGCCTTGGAGTGATCGAGTAGCACCAAGAAGTTAATCCTACCATCATCTAGTTCACGCCTTATACTCTCCGATACGTCAATTAAAGCAGTTACACAGCTGTGATTAGGCCGGAAACCTGACTGTCGGTCAGACATTAGGTGATTTTCATAAAAGTGAACACTTACCGGGTGGTGTAAAATATTTTCTAAAGAAAACTTAAGATAGATATTGGCCGGTACTCACTGTTTGATTTAGGGACTGGAAATAACTTCGCATGCTTCCATTACGAAGGAAAACAGCTGGTTGTGATGATGGTATTAAATAAATGTGTAATATACGGCAATATAGATGACAGAATTATTCTGATGAACTTAAGATCAAGATTATCATATCCTATTGCATTGGATTTTATTTGAGAACAACTAGAGAAAACATCAAATTGATTGACACATGAAAATTCAAATATGTCCTGGCCAAGCGCATCATTGTCATTATAAAGAGAATTTTCGCTGTGTGCTACAAGAAGCGAAGTATTAGTAAATATGTTGTTGAGTTCATCAACATTAATGGAGCAGTTCATGCTTTTATCCATATTTCCAATACCAATGTACCTAATAGTTTTCCAGGTGTGTTTGGATCCAAGGGCGGTACCGAATCGCTTAGAGTAATACTCAGTTTTGGCCATTCTAATTCGATTATTAGCATCCCTCCGGGCAGAACGAAATTCAGCTTTTAGTTCTGGTGTTTTAAAAAGCTTCCATCTAGAGTAAGCTAAATCCCTTCGTTGTATTGAATTTAGAATAGAAAAATTGAACCACGGTTTTTTTTTTGTTTTTGTCCTCATAGAGACTGCTTCATCAAAAAGCTTCAGAATATTATACTCTAGGAACGATTGTTGATCATCAACAGAAATCAAGTCGCAGATTCTATTCCAATTAACTCGAAGATAGTTCTCATTAAGAAGGGTATAATTTATGTTTTTAAAATCGCGATAAGAATAGGTTTGATCTCTTTGATCGAGTAAGAAGTCATATGATGCAAAAACCAGATCATGTTTGGAGAAGCATGATGCAGAAATTTGATCATAAAGTAATATTTTAGATGTATCACCCACGAACAAAAGGTCCAGTAGCGTGCTATTATATTTCGTGAAGTGAGTAGGTAATGTAGTGTTAGTCGGTGTAACACCTATCGATTCCATATGGTCCCTGAACGAGGATTCAGTTAGAAGATTAGAATTAAAGTCTACTGCTATTACCACGTCGTTGTATGGCATGATTAAAGTTTCAATTTTTATGATAAAACTAGTATAATCAATAGTGTTGCTTGGCCTATATACACAACCAACCAACATCTTTCTTCCTAAAGGCCTGTACGCAGCTTGCTAAGGAATCAAAAACTTCATATAAAAAAACGCTTCAGAAATGCTTAAGAAATTTTTCTGTCAAAAAATTTCTGTTGATAGTCCGCAGCTTTTTAAAAAAGTAGTATTGTTTTTACTACTATTTTTTGACGTAAATTAAGTTAGGCAACCCAGGCTTTGAGCAGGAATATCAAATTTTTCGTTCTTTCTAAAAGGAATTTTGACAGGAGAGGTAAGCATAAACAAAATGTAATAAGCCAAAAAAAATAAAAGTTATTTTTCAGTTGCAAACATGGAAAAAAACGAACAAAATTCGGCAAAAAAACAAGAAGCGGATGGGTAATTTTGACACTGAGCTTAAAAAGCGTTTAGCAGGCAAAATAAAGCAGAACCGAAGAATTGATTTGTTTTCAATTTCACAATTCTTAATAATTGACAGAAAACAGCTGATTTCTAGCGTTGCACTGAAAGGTACTTTTGTGCTTTTTTTTCTTTAAGAAATATATGAAAATTTTCTGTTAAGATTCCTTAACAAGCTGCGTACAGCTCTTAAAGATGAAATTTCAAGAAAACGTTGCTTGTTAAACCAAATCTTGAATATGGTTCTTTTATATGGGGTCCTCGATACAGGTGGTATGAAAAATCTCCAAAAGAAAAATCGTAAAAAAATTTAGGAAAAGTCGCCCAAAAATTTTTCATAAAAATTTGGATCAAATTTCATATGAAACAACACCAAAATTTTTGGGTATTTTTTTCGTTATTTTTCAGCTCAATTGGTGGTGTCGCCCAAAGAAAAATTGAAAAACAAAAACAAGGAAGAACATTATAGTCTATACCGACCTTACGATACCCTATACCATGGTTTAGAGAACCTCTCTCTTCGGTCCAACTAATTCGATAATGAAAATAAGCATAAACCAAATTTGAGTGGCATTTTATTAATTTTTTTTTTGCTGCAGATATGAAAAGGTTCATATCGGATGTTATATTTATATGTAAACAAGGTTGAAAAATGGACCGATCCTGACCATATCTGGCAAAGTCACTTATATTTTGAAAAAATATAAAGAAACCAAATTTGAGAAAAATCTGTGCAATATTTTTGTTTTTTGAGATTTAAGTGAAAATAGGGAAGCAGCTTTATATGGGGGCTATGATAAAGAATTGCCATATGGGGTTTATTTTTGGACAACTGATAAATGGATGTAATAAACATACACAAATCCAATTTGACGGAGTTCTATATAATAATTTTATATTATGGCAATTTAAGTCGATTTCATAGGGGTCATTTTCATAGGGGTCATTCTAATATATATGACTATAGTTATTAACACAATTGATCAACCGAAACAGTTACTGAATATACACTTTTGTAAAATTTTCTCTGAGATATTGCGAAATTGTTTTGTTAAAAACAATAACCAAATTCAATGCGTTATTCTATAGAAGAATTGTTTAAAGTGTCCTCAAAATTCTGAACGTAACTGTATATGCTATATGCACTAATTGGGCATATATGCATATGTATACTCGTAGCTGTGAAACATAAAAATGCTTTGTGGCCAAAACTGATTCAATTATAATTTATTGAAAAGCCATTAAATTTGCCAAATTAGCCATGTTATGCTGAAACATAAATTTGCTCGTAGATAAAAGTTTTTTTTTCGTTCAGAGATTCTATTATACATACAATGAGACCCTATTGAATGTTTTTTAATACTTTAAAATATTTTATTTTTATGAACTTATGGTAAATAAATTTGTTTAATTAAAGTTTAATAAAAGTTTCAATGACTAATTTTTAATGAGAAGCTCTGAGTTTTCTTATTTTCTTACTTATACCATTGTGATCAAATGAAAAGGTGATTTTTGTTATAAATTTTTCAAATCAATTTCAAAGCCTTTAAAGTAATCTCTCTCTGTCCGATGCAACGCATTTACGAGTACGCTAACGTTTTTACCAATCCTCGAAACAATCGGAATTTCAGAATGGTGTTCAAAGCTCATAGTCTTAATCGATTAAGTTAATTGAATAGCCAGAAATTTCACGGTACTAAATCAGGCCAATACGGTGGTTGTGAAACGGTATGAGTCAAGTTTTTGAAAAATGAGCTCGAAGAGCCAATGCAGTGCGAGACGGTGCATTATCTGGCCTCTTTTTAAGAATACACACAGAAAAATAATTTGTTGGAAATAGCAAATCACCAAAAAAAAAATAATTTTATTTAAAAAAATTTTATTGTTATTAAAATATAATTTTAAGTACAATAGATTTTCTTTATAACATAACTTTCTTAAGCATAAATGAAAGTACGTACAACAGAAAAATTAGTTCTTTATAGAAATTTTTGAACTAATTCAATTAAGGCACCTGAATTAAATCCAGTATAACATGTTTCTATCATAAATATTGGTAATAACAATAACAAATTCTATTGTAAGAAAATATGTTATACGAAAAATGAGTTAACAGTCATTGTTACATATCGTGTGTTCATAAGATAAAAACAAATGCGTATCTAGAATTATTTTTCGGTTACAAGAGAAAATTTTTTACTTATTTTGATATTTATAGCCGAAAGGAAATTTCGTTGAAATATTTGAAATCCAACCGAATTTTTGCTTAAATTTGTTATTAAAAAAAAAAATAATTGAAAAGGAAATTACAAATTAAATCAAAATAAAATTTTGTTAGTAATAAATTTTTTATAAAAGTATTAGTTCACTTGCACTTGCTAAAAAAAAAATATCCGTACACCTAAAATTAAAACTGTTACACTTCGAAAAAAAATAGGAAAAAATAGTGATTGTATTGTATTGTATAAAGAGGTGTCCAAAGTACTGCGATCGAATGATCTATTGTACTGCCCTCTGCTAATGGTTTGTCCCTATAAAATCTCATCCAACCCTGAAGCCATCAGAAATTCGAGGATGTTGGCTGGTTCCAGTGATTTTATTTCGCTCCCTGATATTCGTAAGGAGCCCAGGTTCCTTTTCCTCTTATCCATTAACGCTCCACAATCTCCCAGTATGTGCTCCGGTGATTCTACCTTCTCATTGCAGAATATGCACATGGGGTTCGCTACCATTCCTAACTTGCTCAGATGCTCCCTGAGCCTATAGTGACCAGTTCAAATTTCGGTTAGTATTCTTAGTCCGTTCTTTAATAACCCAATACATGACTCAAATCTCTTACTGTTGTAAAGGGTCGGCCATCTAACGTTTTTTTTTTTTCAACTAGTGCTTATTTCGTGAATGGTAACACTTAGCTCATGTCTGATTTGACAGATAATTAGTTTTATCCTTCCGCTGAACGAATATGGTTGTGTATATGCTTAAACAACGCTGGGAAATATTGCGACATTACTTCGAAAATCATGGTAATGTTGCAGAATGTGTGCGAAAATTGCGTACGGATTTTGGAAGAAGAGAAGTACCGTCAGCTCCGTATGTTCGTTACCTTGTGAAAGAAACTGGCATCCTCATCGATAAACCAAAGCGTGAAAAGCCAAAAACAGTGCGTACACCCGAGAATATTGCTGCTGTGGCAGAAAGTGTGCGTGAAGCGCCATCAACATCAATTCACCGTCGTTCTCAAGAATTGAACATTTCGGAGGCATCATTGAGACGAATTTTGCATAAAGACCTTGGTATGACGCCATACAAAGTCCAATTGGTTCAGGAGTTGAAGTCAACTGACCATCCAATGCGTTTTCGCTTCGCTAAGTGGGCCTGCGATCGACTTACAGAAGATGCCGATTTTGCCAAAAAAAAATCATCTTTTCAGATGAAGCTCATTTTGATCTTGGCGGGTATGTAAACAAGCAAAATTGTCGCATTTGGGGCACAGAAAACCCGCACGCATAGACTGAAAGCCGATACACCCAAAACGAGTCACTGTTTGGTGCGGATTTTGGTCCAGAGGCATAATTGGGCCATTTTTCTTCGAAAATAAGCAAGGAGTGGCCATTACAGTCAATGGCGATCGTTATCGGGCCATGTTGAACGAATTTTTGTTCACAAAAATTGAAGAGGAGGATATAGGCAACATTTGGTTTCAACAGGACGGCGCTACGTGCGACACAGCCGAAGCTACACTCAATGTTGTGCGCCCTGTTTTTGAAGATCGCATTATCAGCCGCAGAGCTGATATCGTTTGGCCACCTCGGAGCTGCGATTTGACACTGTTGGACTATTATTTGTGGGGTGCCCTCAAAGATAAATGTTACGCCAACAAGCCAGAGACAATTGACGCTTTAAAGGACAATATTCGTGAAGCCATTGGTGAAATACAGCTGCACACAATCGATAATGTGCTTAAAAATTGGATCGATCGTGTAGGCTACTGCATGGCCAGCCGAGGCAGTCATTTAAATGAAATTATTTTCCATTATTAACCGGAAGGATTGTAATTTCAAATAAAAAAAGAACCTTGAGATAATATTCAGTAGTTTTTTTTTATAGCATTTTCAAAAAAAAAAAGTTATTTGGCGGATCCTTTATATATTATAAACAAACTAGCAGATCCTAGCCCTCGAAAATCGAGTGCTAATTCCAGGAAAGTTTATTCTTTCATTTAATAAATTATTTTATAAGAAACTAAGGTATGCTAATCAATTTTAGCCAATTCACAATTCAACACTTTTTCGATGGCGATTGCGTTATTGGTTTCTGTTCAAAATATTTTTTCAATTCAACACAATTATTATTGTGAATTAAGAAAACAAACTCATTTTTCTTTTTTTGCAAACACATTAACAAATTTAATATACAAACACAAAGCATTGTGTAATTTTATGTATGTGATAATAGAAACTTTAAATGCATTTTACTCCAAAAAAATTTGAAAATTTAAAAATGTGTAAAACTGATGGACAGCTAAAAAGAAATACCTTTCAAATAAGATACGTTTAGTCAAAATCGGGAGAAAACTGTGGAACAAAAAATCGGTCACAAGAAATCGCCTTACCTATTAATATTATAGATACTTAGTTTACAGTTAAAAAAAAATACAAATGAAGAGTGTCTTGTATAACAGCATGACAACCAATATGAGCAGTGAAAAGAGCTCAATCGTTTCACATTTTTAAATCGCGCGATGTTTTGTAAAACTTTTTCGCCGGCGGCGCAACATACACCCTGCTTCACTAGTAAACCAAAGAAGATATTGACACGAAAATTGGCACAGATATAAAAAAAACAGTATTACCGACATAAAAAATTATAATCCGGCGAAGTTTAAGTTTAAATGTCAGTCATTTCATTGGACATAGTAATCTAGCGATTAGTTTTAGTTTTTTGAACGCGTTATATTGTTCTGTGAACTTTTGGGACAAATTGCTAAATCTTCATTTAGTACGACGGCGGATTTAGCCCCCAGTGACTATTTCCTGTTACCAAACCTAAAGAAATGGCTCGGTGGAAAGAGATTTAGCTCCAACGATGAAATTATTGATCAAAAATGCCTATTTTATGGACCTCGAAAAATCATAATTTTTGGAAGGGATACAAAAATTGGAGAAACGTTGGACTAAGTGTATTGAGCTAAAAGGAGATTATGTTAAAAAATAATTTTTTTTTTTTGCAAAAAAAACTGTGTTTCATTCTAAAAGTCACGGACTTATTGATCCGCCCTCGTATCTAATAGAAATATTATTTGAGGCTTTCGATACATTGGTACGAAAAGCGAAAAAATAAAAAACTTCCACATTTTTTTTTTCTTACTTTATTTTTATTTTATCACATTCGGTTATCATTAAGTCCAAACTGAACAGTTTTTAAAATAAAACTGGGGCAGCAGCAGCATAACTCAAAGGAGCAGTGTATGCTAAGGGAGATGAGTAGGCAGTAGCATATGGAGCCACCACGGGTGCAGAGTAAGCCAAAGGACTTGAGTAAGCAGTGGCATATTTGGCAACAACGGGAGCTGCTACTGGAGCAATTACGGGAGCCGAAGCAATACCATTATAATTACGAGCTATAACTTGGCTACTGGTAGCTGTAACCACTGGGGCAGGAGCAGCAAGAACAGCAGCTGCTGGTGCAGTATAGGCCAAAGGAGCACCAATTAAACCAGGTTTGGCTGTAGCACAGGCAATGATGGCCAAAATAACAACGGCCTAGTGGAAAAAATTTACAGTTATTATAGATTTAATAATCGATATTAGCTTTAAACAGAATACTTACGAATTTGTACATTTTTAAATAATTTTTTTTTTAGTTTGTTAAACAAAACAGATGATACCAGATTGATGGTATCTTATAAAAATCTTTAAGTATTTATAGGAAATTTGTTTAAACAAACAAATTTCGTTAAACTAATTTTATATATATGACACATAAGTAGTGTAAAGAACTGTTGTGCCGATGTAGAGTTGTTACTTGCCTAAAATAAATTGGCCTTCATTAATTATGCACAGCACACATTCCGCCATCTAAGACATGACTTGGAAATGGTAAATTATAGTGACTACTGAATTTTTTACTCATTTATACGAGTATTTAAGCTTATTTAAACACTTGTGGTGTTCAAACAAATAAATGCCACAAACTTTTAATATATTGGCCTATTTAGCATAATTTTCAAGATCATATGTGCATTTTATTTTTTCTATGGCATTTTAATTCTCCCCAATATTTAAAGGTTAATCCAAGCATATATAAATACAGTAATTTCAATTGTTTGAATTATCATTAACATTTAGCAATTTGTTTGACAAACATTAAAACTTTAATAATCTTATTAAAAATGTTCAAATTCGTAAGTATTCCGTTTGAAATTAATATCGATTACAAATATTTGATTTTCATATTTTATTGTTTCAATTTATTAGGCCGTTGTTATCTTGGCCATAATTGCCTGTGCTGCTGCCAAACCTGGATTCATTGGTGCTCCTTTGGCCTATACTGCACCAGCAGCTGCTGTTGTTGCTGCTCCTGCTCCAGTGGTTACAGCTACCAGTAGCCAAGTTATAGCTCGTAATTATAATGGAATTGCTGCGGCTCCTCTAGTGGCTCCAGTAGCAGCTCCCGTTGTTGCTAAATATGCCACTGCTTATTCAAGTCCTTTGGCTTACTCTGCACCAGTGGTGGCTCCGTATGCTGCTGCTTACGCATCTCCCTTAGCATACACTGCTCCTTTGAGTTATGCTGCCGCTCCAGTTTTGTTATAAAATCCATTATGATCAAACTTAATAATAAACGCGTATCTTGTGATTAATAAAAATAAAAATATTTTGAGAAAAAAATTTGGCTTTTACGATTAAGGTCCAAACAGTCCAAAACTGAAAATCGGTTGACCGATTTTTTCAGTATAAACAAGTAGCCCAACTATAACATGAATTTTGAGAAAGGTATGTAGATACAACTCTACTGAGATCATAATTGGGTATAGAAAATAAACATAAGCCATTTTTGTGGTATTGTTATGAATTGGTGGCCTGCAGATACGAAAAAGTTCATGTCGTACCGTATTTTTGTATGTGGCCTAGGTCACAAAATTAACCAATCATGGCCATATTTAGTAGTCACTTTTTTTAGTCAAAAACATATACGAACCGAATTTGAGAAAAATCTATGCAATGTTTTTGTTTTTTGATATCTCCAAGATAATCTGATATCTGTACCATTGTTGTATGGATGTCAAGTATGGTCCACAAAAGCTTGCAAAACAAACATTAAAAAGCTACAAATAATTCAAAACAAGAATTTTAAAATCATACACAACTTACGGAAAAGGCATTCCACAATTCATTTACATGAACATTTAAAACATCAAACATTATATATGGTTATGAGAAATTTGACACTGTCATTCGAAAATCGATGCAGAATGTCTGAGTTTGACATAATTAGAGAATTATTCGAGTAGTTTCTATTTTTCTCTTCCATTTATATGAAGATATCATATTAGTACCTACTCTCACTTCTCCTATAAAACTTTTATTTGATGTACATTATTAGGTTTTTTTTTAAATACTTTTCTCCTTATATTGAGCTATAGGAATTGTAAAATTACATAAAACGTTTTTATTTGTTGCAGTACTATTTATTACAAGTAAGATCTCAAATATTGTAAATATTTTTATATACATATGAAATAAAAATAAATAAAAATAAAAAAAAAATATCTGTACCGAATTTTCACAAAAAATCAATGACGGTCGTTATATAATCGACAGAAGCAACAATATATATCTATATATTAATACGTGAAGGTAAATTTTTGTATCCCTCTGTAAGCAAAATGCGGGCACGGAAGAGTGTGAAATTTGGCATAATTATAGTTCATATGGACGAGAAGTGAGGAATGATAAAATTTATGTATAATATGTATCAAAAATATATTACATTAAATAAAATAATATATTAAAAATAAATAATTTTATAAGACCTAATGGTAGGCTAATTAATTTTTGTCAATTCACAATACAATTAATTTCATTATAAATGTATCTCACGTCCTGTGTTGATCGCTGGAATATAGAGGCTATTTTTTAAGCCCGATAGAACTTGAAATTGTAAAAAATATTACAAAAGATTTAATTTTAATAAAAAAGCATTTTTTAATCGAAAGATCAAAACATGGCATTAACATTTGAAAATGACTTCCGAGATATGGCCACCGGGGCTGTTCTTGACGTCCAATTTGGCCCCTTTTTGACCATTGTTGACGGTATATCACGAATAACACGAACAATGTTGGCCTCCAAGGCGTCAAGTGTTGCTGGGTTATTAGCATAAACCAGTGACTTCACGCAGGAAATAATCGAGAGATGTTAATTCGCACGAACTTGAAAGCCAATTGATAGGTCCATTTCTTGATATGAACTTATGGCCAAATTTTTATTTCGGTCGCCGCATAGCACGTAGCACCATCCTGTTGAAACCACATATCGCCCGAATCAATGTCATTCATATTTTCAAACATAAATTCATTGACCATCGTGCGATAACGATCTCCATTGACCGTAACGTGATCAACGTGTTAAGCCAAATTTGAGAATCATCCCTGACACACTTTTGCGATAAATCATCATCTGTTTTCAACTGCTATAGAGTCCAATCGGCGGAAGAACGGCGGTATAACGGGTGTCCCAATTTTCAAACAAGATTTTCATTTACCGCCATTTGAGCTGTAAAGTGTTTGCCACCAAAAGAAAAAGCTTACGGTTTAGGGCTTTCATTGTTGAACAAAATTTCAAAAATATTTAAAAAATTATGAAATAAATATAGTCGGAATATCGAGCTAACTGCGTCAACTGTGAGGAGCGTAATTGAAAACTTCAGACAGACATGAACAATTACTGATGCTAAACAGACTGGTCGTTAAAAAAACACCGTTCAAATGTCAATAATAAAGCAGCGAAGGAGTGTTAATGAAAGTTTGGGAACATTAATTCGAAATTGCAAATTTCAAGAAGAATACTCACTGAAAATCTGAATCACCACGCTTATAAAGTTCAATTGACACAAGAACTGCATCCCAATGATCATGTATAGTGAATGGATTTCGTTGAATCGAATGAATGTCGATGTTTTGAACAAAATCATCCCAAGCTTTGAAGCACATTTTCACCGTGATGGCTTCCTTAATCATCGAATTTTCCGCATTTGGTGTTCAGAGAAACACTAATCCATCCAGAACGTGTCACTGTTTGGTGCGGATTGTGGGCTGTAGATATAATTTGACCATAATTCTTCGAAAATAATGCTGGTGAAGCAGTGATTGTTACTGGTGCTCGATATCGCGACATGATAATAGAGTTATTTTCGGCTAAACTCGATGATATAGGTTTGGACGACATGTAGTGCTACATTCCATACAGCCCGTAAATCGATTCAATTACTGCATGAGACATTTCCTGTTCGTGTACTGTCTCGTTTGGGTAATCATTTCGTGCGTTTTAATGTCATTGGATTTCTTTTTATAAAGTTATTTGAAGTCAAATGCCTATGCCAATAAGCGCACAACCTGCATTGCAGGCCGAAATTCAATACTGCATCAACGAAGCACATTTATGCAAAATGGTCTTGAAAAATTTCGACATAAGAGTGCGTCTGTACCAGCAAAGTTGTGGAATCCATTTGATCGAAGCGTTGTTCCATACATAACCCTATCCTGCGTATTTTGTGAGTCAATAAAATATAACAATGCAGAGAAATAAACTGTGTTTTCTATTTAACTCAAATCTTGAGTGAATTTTGGGACATACAATATTTGTGACCTGCAGTTTGATTACAAGGTTCACATGGACACACGAACAAACATTCTGAGAGATAGACGGATGGACGGACGGACATCGCTAGTTCGATATGGTTGTGAATGGATCGGTATAATAAAAGATGGGTCTATGTCAAATAATTTTGGTACTTACAAATATCAGTACAAATTGATTACATCCTGACCACAAAGTGCTATAGAGTATAAAAACTGATTGGTTTCGGTATTTTCAAAATTTAACTTGTTGGTGAAACCGATGTTTTCGTGTAGTTTAACCCGGTTTTATTTACTTTTTTTTTGAAAAGTAACCAAGTCTTAAGTACACACTTGGTGATCCACAAATTAATTTAACATTTAGTTCACACTTCCTAAAATGTTTAGTATTTTAACATGTCCTTATCATATATTATATATTTTTCCATTTTTTTACAATGAAGGGTTTTGCTCAGTTTTACTATGTTCGTATGTTCGCGTTGCAGCAAGCAACGTGTTAATACTTGTACGTAGAACCTTGTTGTTAGTAAAAAGATTTCCTTATCAACTTTTTACCCATTTTGTTGAAAGAACATTTAAGAAAGTAAATAGCAAACCAAACAAAATAATAATAATAAATAATACGTTGAGTTTTATTTTCGACATGAGTAATGTAGAGAAATATTTTAGTAAAATGAAATGGAATTACATAAATACCAGTATTCTCTAACTTAAACGTTACGTTCGTCTAGCAAATTTTCGACGAACTGAGAGTTTTCCATATAAAATTTCTTAACGAATAAAATTTGGATTTGAGGATGGAATGTATGTATGTACGAGCCGTAGCAAAGTTATTTTGAAATTTAGAAACTAAAAGGATTTAAAATACCTGCTAGTAAAACGACAATTTGGGACCATATTAAAAAATTTTACGATATTAAAAAACCCGAAACTATAAAGAAATTAATCATGAAAATTGCAGATTTTCCTTAATGGTGGACTAGTGGACCGACGAACAATTCTAATAAAAAAATATATTATTATATTAACATATTAATATATCGCTAAGGTTATTTTAAATTTTTTAACTTTGGTTTGGATGAGAAAAAAATTCGTAGAACAGCGGTAAACTTTGAGTTTTGATGATGAAATTGTCGATTCTACTCATGATGCAGCAACAGTACCAAAAATATATGAAGCTTCTGAAAGTTCTGACGATAATGTTTACTACATTTCCCAAGAAGTGAATGGAATCGAAATGGATGTACATAAATCTGAATGTAAGACGAGAAGTTGGAGATGTTATCTGCAAATTATGGGTATACTCGTGTGTCAAATTGTTTATCAAATCAAGCGAGAAACAAAATGTACTGTACAACAGGCATTCTGGGGGGTGATAAATTCTAAGCCAGAGTAAGCCAGTAAAGTAAAACCTCCAAAGGATTTGGTGTTCTCAGGTCAGGAAATACAAGGGCGCACCAAAAAACACGACCTGGCGTATAGATGGCAGCAGTAATTTGAAAAATTTACATTGCTGAAAAACTGCAACCTTATAAAACATATGTTTTAAGCCATCAAACGATTTCAAATAATTGGTCACCGTTATGTAATTCAATAGCTTCGTTCGAAAGGTATAAGTCCAGCCAATTTTAAAGCAGAGCTAGATTCTACTCCAGGGGACTCTGCTTCTTCGTATATTTTTTTTTTCATTTTATTTATTTAATTATTTATTTATTTGCTTTCCTGTACAACAAGAATAAATCTTATAATTATAACTACAGATTCCAGCGCTCGAAATTCGAGTGCAATTTCTAGGCAACTTTATTTTTAGCCAATTCACAAACCAAAACTTTTTTGGTTTATTATTATTGTGAATGAAGATAACAAACTCATTAACAAACACATTAACAAACTTAATAAACACACACATAGCATACGTATAATTTTATGTAAGTGTTAGTAGCAACTTTAAACTCAATTTACTCAAAATAAAGGAAAAAATTAAAAAATTTGTAAATCTGATGAACAGCTAAAAAGAAATATCTTTCAAATAATATACGATTGGTTAAAATCGGGATAAAACGGTAGAACAAAACATCGACCACAAGAAATCGCCTAGCCTATTAATAATAAAGATTACAGGAATAATTATGCTAAGACATGGCAATTGTTAGTTATAATTTGGCTTTACAAAATGCATACATGCTTAATTACAAAAATACAGTTTACGACCATAAAATATTAGGTGGCAGAGTTTAAACGAGGCCGTACTAGCTGCCGAGACAAATAGTATATTGGTAGACCAATTGAGCGGCCCACGCCAGAAAAGGTTCAGAATATCCACAAAATGGTATTGGATGATCATCAGTTGTATGTACATGAGCAAGCTGAAATGATAGACAATGTGCTATACATCGCATTTTGGCCGAAAAATTGGAGATGAGAAAGCTGTCCGCGAAATGGGTGGCGCGTTTGTTCACAATCAAACAAAAACAGCGTCGTGAAGATGTTTCAATAGAGTGTTTGGCAATGTTTCACCAAAATAAAGTCAATTTTTTTCAGATTCATAACCACTGATGAGACATGGGTCCACCACTTCACGTCTAAGACAAAGAGCAGTCAAGACAGTGGACTGAGATGAGAAAATACTTTCCAAAGAAGCCGAAAACAGTTCCATCTGCAGCCAAGTTTTTTTGGGATGCGCGTGGGATTATTTTGTATTGATTATCTTCAATAAGGAAAACCAATCAACGGCGAGTACTATGCTAACTTATTACACCGTTTAAGTGATGAATTCATGAACAATGCGACAGATCACACATCCACTATTGCGATGACTAAGTTCCATGAATTAAAGTTCGAATTATTCCTTCATCACGCACCTTATTCGCCTGATTTAGCGCCATCCGATTATTTTTTATTTCCAAGCTTGAAAAAAATGGTTCGGTGATAAAAAAATTTTTCAATAATGAAGAGGTGGAGTCTGTGGTTGATGGCTATTTTAAGACAGTTCTTATTATAAACAAGGTATCGAAGCAATTGAATATCGCTGGAAAAGTGTATCGAGCTAAAAGGAGATTATGTTGAGAAATAAGGAAATTTTTTTTCCAACTTTGTTGTGTTTTCTTTGTCAGGTCGGATTGTTCTGGGATCGCACTCGTAGCTTCAACAAATGAAGTTTGACTCTTTTTATTGAATGGAATATTCACGGAAAACAATTGGCGTTGGATTATGGTATTGCAAACACATAACAAAAAGTACACAAGAAAACACTACATTACACGACAGCGTTATTGTGCGATAACTGGTCCAATTTTATAATCTAGAGCTAAGCACGAATTCGCTATACTGCACCCCTTGAACACATTTGAATGCCAGTGATGGATGGTTGGCAAATTTTAAGAAACGACACTACATTCGCCATCAAAAAATTTGTGGGGAAATTCTTTGAAGCGATATGTCGGATGTAACACCTTTCATTCATAATTTACGAGTAAAAATTTATGAAATGGGCATCTCCGACTCGAAACTATATAACGCATATGAACCTGGACTATTTTATCGATTTTTACCAGATAAGACATTGGTCACAGCAAACGAAAAGACCGCATCTGGCCGAAAAATTTCTAAGTAAGGTATCAAATTTTTGTTGTGTGCAAACGCAGATAATTTGCACAAGTTGAAGCCGTTAGCGATTGGTAAATCTGCTAATCCACGTTGTTTTACAGTTATTCTTTAACTGGTTCCATCATTCATTTATAAGACAGGTATGTAATTTTATTTTTCTGCTTTCATTTTTGAACTTTTATTTATGACATAAAAATGTTTGCCGGTTCGCAAATTTTCTGCTGAAAATAATTTAGCACCAAAGGCATTGTTGCTGATCGATAACTGTACTGCACATACACCAACGACATGCCACAGTCTGATGATGGAAACATTGTAACATGCTTCTACTACCTAACGTAACAGCGTTTTGCAGCCCATGGATCAAAATCCAGTAAAATTGGTCAAGTTAGGGTATCGAAGCAAATTGTAATGCAACATTGTCTCATGAGAAAACATTTCGATTGAAAATATTTTGCTATTTTGCTTCTAATCAGTGTGGGATGAAGTGCCCAGGCTGTTCTTATAAAAGCGTGAAATAACATAAAAAAGTGGGATGATGATTTACGATACTGAAGACGATATGCAATTGTCACGATTGATGGAATCAAATAATGTTTACGACGATACACATCGAGAAGTTCAATTGTTGATGTTGAAGGTGGGTGATAATGTTAACATCAGCATTGATGACGTTGAAAATTGGAACAAGGATCGAATTACGGAAGATATCAATTATCAAGCAAGATGTTCAACAACCAAAAGTGAGCTTTTCGAAAGCAGTTGAAAGCATCAATATGTACCTTGATAAATGGTTTGAAAATAATAACGATGCAAATCAGATAGCAGACCTTGATCGTTTAAACCTCTCGGCATAAATTAATATAAAATTTCTTTTAGAAAAAGGCCGAGAGTGATTGTGGACTTGAAACCAGCCGGTACAACTTAAAATTAACTTTATTTTTTGTCTAAGTCATTGAAATAAATTAGTGTGCTACTTTCGAAAAATCTACGTTTATTATTGTATCTTTTATCGACTTTGAAATCCACTTAGAAAAGTTAATAGTTCGAAAAAGTTAACTACCCATGGGACGATACGGTTAACTTTTTCGAGATGCTACTGTATAAGAATGAAATGAGAAATCATCAATGGTTCTAGAGGTACAGATGAAAAACATAGCAAGCAAACATCAAGATAAGGAAACAAGTAAGAAAATTATAGTTGGTCTAAACCGACTATACGATACTCTATACTATGCATTCAGAGACCCTATCTCTTAGGTCCAACTAATTGGCTATAGAAAATAAGCAAAAACCAATTTTAAGTGGCACTGTTATAAATTTGTTTGCCTTTGTATTTGAAAAAGTTCATATCGGATCCTGAACATATTTGGTAAGGTCACTTATATTTTGCAAAAATATGTACAAACCAAATTTGAGAAAAATCTGTTTGATAAATTTAAGTGAAGACGAAGAATTGTCCTATAGGGTTTATTTTTGGACTACTGATTAATGGATGTAATAAACACACACAAAAACCCAACTTGACCGAGATCTATGTAAAAATTTGCATCTTATAGCAATTTAAGTCGATTTCATAGGGGTCATTTATGTGGGGACTAGGTCTGAACATGCACCGATTTCCACCAATTTCAACAGCCTTCATGTTATAGCCGATAGAAGCTTATATACATACCAAATTTCATCATAATATATTCATATCTGCGACCGGTTGTTTGATTACAACGTTTACATGGACACACAGACGGATATACGGACGGATGGACGGACGGACGGACATCGCTAAATCTAATCTGAAAGTGATTCTGAGTCGATCGGTATAATAAAAGATGGGTATAGATCAAATATTTTTGTTAGTGGTATAGGGTATAAAAATATATAAGGACATATTAAATTGTAGGCCTGAAAACGCCAAACCCTTTGAATTTTTTACTATTGTGGCCTAGTTACTTCACCCCGACTTGGAATTTCTCACCTTCCAGACAATGATCCAGAAAACATTCCACAGTGATATACCTCAGCTCAGGTGGATTACCGTTTAATGGCAATGGTATTTAATACTCCATTAAATCAGCAACTAAAAAGTTTTCTATTGTTTTATATGAAGTTTTGATGAAGTTTTGATAGAATATTATCTTAGTGTTGATTCCAATGAAGAATATTTATGCACGATAATTGAAGAGGACAGCTGAACTAAATATTCAATTTGAATACTAACATAAATAGTAAAACAGACTTTGTTTACCTTTATTATGGCTATAAAACAATAGAAAAGATAGAAACATTGTATAATTATCTGCTGACAATGTGTCCAACATCTGCATGAGAGTACATTAATCATCAAGTTTGTAACGTCACAAATTACACCCACAATTAGCAACCTTCATTAATACTTATATTAAATAACATTTAATATAATAAACACACTGATAATAATATTTACACCAGCTTCGAATGCACAATCTAATACATGCACACAGGCATGTGCATTAGCGTGGTCCTATGTTATATGGACATTTTTCACATGGCAATTTTGGAAGTGTCGGGGTCCAGTTTGTGTCCTTTCTATATAAAACTAATAAATGGGAAGTTTGGGGACAATCGGTTAAAGAAAAGTCGCGCCGGAAATCTATTGAAAATTTCAAGTGTGTTTATATGCAGAAAATATGACTTTTTTTCGAAACTTACGAAAATTTATTCTACACTTTTTTCGACAAGTTGTTATATGAATCGATTTCAGTATTAAATTATCTTTTCAAAAAGCTATATAACTTCAACATCGAATAAAAAGTCGCCAAAAGCAAATGCCCCAAACCACTTTTGTGCCAAAAAAAAAAAAAAACACTAGGTCATGAAATTTAACGGCACTTTCTTCCACTTTTTTTTTTGTTTTGGTCTCTATACTTATAAGTATATGGATATGAAGTACTGTTTTATTATCACGTTGTTAACCAATTGCGTAAAGGGGATGAAAATAATTAATTTATTCGAAATTTTCTTAAACAAAATTTAAAAAGATGGATCTGGCACTTTAAGGCTTTTCTTAGAGATTAACTGTGTGAATTTTTAGGCAAATCCCTCTGCTAGAATTATTTTAACAAGGATTTTTTTGCGGACTTCGAGAAAAATTCGATTTTTGTGAAATATTTAGTAAATGTACTCTTTCTAAATACTTTATATCAAAAATTAATCAGTTTTCCACTTTTAAAAGTTATATTTTATCTTAATGGCCTAGGGTTCCGGAAAAAAATAATATGACCCTATTAACCCTTTTGGACGTGGGGTCACATATGACCCCAAGCTAATGAAAGACAATTTATCCAATAATTTCAAAAAGTTGTAAGTGCTGCTGAGTTTTTAGATGTAACGCTTAAAATATAATAATTAAATATGCAAATCTTCCATGCTAAAAATTTGGAATTAACCGAACAACGTTAACCCTTTGAATTTAGGCATATTTAAAAAAAAAAAAATTAAAAATCATTAACAATAATGTATTGTTCTAGTAAACTAGATGAGCCTCTATTATTGGTTGGGAAATAAAATGTTGATATATTTTGCGAAAACTTCCCTTATGTGCTCCTAGGGTTAAGATGGTATGAAAAAAATTGTAAAAAATAATTTGAGCAATATTCAATGGTAAAAATATAACAGAAATAAGTATAGATTTACGTTGTTAACTTCTATTAGCAGTTAAGTGATTAAGAAGTTTGATAATATTACGTACACTATCGCATGCAATATAAGTTTGTAAAACAATTCTTTACGAAGTCAAAATATTAAAAATTATTGCAATAAATAAATAACAGTAATCTAAACCATAAAAACAAAGTTTTCACTCTTTCTTTCCTTATGCTTATAAATTTTGAATATCTCCCTGACTGTGCGTGACTGTGTGTGACTATCTTAAAATTAATATTTGGCTACAACAAGTCTATGAATCGATCGGATGAGTAGAAGTGAGGTTTTAATCGCTCTGTGACTGTGCATGACTATGCGTGACTGTGCGTAACTATGCGTAACTGTGCGTGACTATGTCAAAGTAACCTTTTTCACAGCAAGTCTACCGACCAAGTTTCAGAGCGATCGGATAAGGGGAAATGGGGTTTAAATCTCTACATGACTGTGCGTTACTATGCATGACTATGTCGAGGTTAATCTTTCTTTACAGCAAGTATATCGACCAAGTTTCAGATTGATTGGATGAGGGTATATCCGTGTTAAATCTCTGCGTGACTGTGCGTGACTACCCAAAAATTAATCTGTAGTCACAACAAGACTATGTGCCAAGTTTCAGATCAAGTGGAGAAGGGGGAATGGGGTTGCCCACGACAGACAGACAGACAGACAGAGAGTATGAGTTAAAAGAAAAAGTTTAAAAATAAAGTAATATTCTTAATATTTTTATATGTATTTATAACTATAAATAATAAGAAAAATTTAAAATAAAAATGAATAGCCAGAGATATTTTATTATAGAGATGCGCTTTCAAATATGTTTGAAAAGTACAGCAGATGCCGCTAGGGCAAAATTTTTTATATAAGGAATATTGATTTTATCTTAGGTCTGTTAAAAAATTAAAAAAAAGATAAATCTGTTCAGTGGTGCATGGTAGAGAAGAAGAAAGCATATAAGTATTTAAAAAATTCATTACTACACTGTATTCTTAATTGCTTCAAAAACTAGGAGCACATTAACTAAAGTTTTCGCAAAATATTGCTGAATTTTTTTTCTCAACCAATAATAAGGGTTTCATCTAGTTTACTAGAACAAACACATTATTTTTAATTATTCACTTTTTTTTAATATGCCACAATTCAAAGTTTGGCCTCGGCAAGAAATGGGTTAACACTGTTCGATTTATACCAAAATTTTAGAATGCCAGATTTGCACATTTGGTTATTATATTTTAAGCGTCACATCTAAAAATTCAACAGCACTTACAAAATATTTGAATTTTTTGAATAAATTGTCTTTCATTAGCTTGGGGTCATACGTAACCCCAACTCCAAAGGGTTAGTGGGGTCATATTATTTTTTTCCGAAACCCTAAGCTATTAAGATAAAACTAGCAAATTCCAGCGCTCGAAATTCGAGTGCAATTTCTAGGCGGCTTTATTTTTCAACTTAGCCAATTCCTAAACCAACTCTTTTATTGTTTATTATTATTGTGAATGAAGATAACAAACTCATTAACAAACACATTAGCAAATTTAATAAAACGGACATAGCATATGTATAATTTTTTGTATGTGTTAGTAGCAACCTTAAATGCAATTTACTAAAAATAAAGGAAATGATTTAAAAATTTCTAAATCTGCAAAATGGCTAAAAAGAAATACCTTTAAAATAACATACGTTTGGTCAAAATCGGGATAAAACGGTAAAACAAAACATCGGTCACAAGAAATCGCTTAGCCTATTAATATTATAGATAAGACACTTAAAAGTATAAAACTAATTATTTTTTCATAAAAAGTATTTAGTAATTGTATATTTCACAAACATCTTATTTTTCTCGAAATCCACAAAAAAAAAAAACATCCTTGTAAAAAGAATTCTAGCAAAGGGATTTACCTAATCTCTAACACGTATTTAACAAAACCTTGAAGTGCCAAATCCATTTTATTAAATTTTGTTTCAGAAAATTTTTTGAAACTTGGAAAATTAGTTTTCAAAATTTTATCAAAAAAATTTTTATCAAAAAAAAAAAAAAAAAATACACATTTTCTGTCTGCGCAATAGTTTGACAACGTGGTAATAAAACGGTACTTCATATCTGAGTACTTATAGGTATAGATACCAAAAAAAAAAAAAAATATGACTTTAATCAATTTCTTAAAGTTGAAAAAAGTGCCGCCAAAATTCATGACTTTTTTTTTTGGCACAAAAGTGGTCTGGAGCATTTGTTATTTCTTGGCGAGCTTTATGAAAAGATAATTTAATACTGAAATCGATTCATATAACAACTTGTGGACAAAATTAAAATATAGAACGAAATTTTCGTAAAATCTCAAAAAAGGCATATTTTTCCGATATAAACACACTTGAAATTTTCAATCGACGCGGCTTTTCTTTATCCGATTATCCCCAAACTTCGCATTTATTACTTTTATATAGAAAGGAAACAAACTGGACCCCGACACTTCAAAAAATTGCCATTTAAAAATGTCCATGCATCTTAAAAATCGTGAACTTACACATCTTATATTTATTTATCCTCAATCTGTGCTAAAATACGCGGGGAATAAAAACGATCATTTTTATTTATTTATTATTTTGTAATAGTTAGCAATATTACTTTACACTAAACCAGGGTTGCATTTTGGTAAGAATATATAAAAAAAATACTTTTTTTGAAAAAAGTGTATATAGTACAATGCGACATTTTTTGTCAGAAAAGAAAACGTCATTGTTTAACCAGAAAAGTAACATTGTTAATTAATATTTTTATCATAACCAAATTGTAGCAAAATCAATATTAATTTAATACAATTTATTTTTTCGTTGTTTTTTTGTTTTTGGGAAAAGTTGCAGCTAATGTATGTATGATGATTTTAAACTGGTATATCAAGAAGATATTTATATTTCTAAATACGTTTTGTTATGTTATATTTTACTAAACACTTATTAATTATAAATTATAACTAATTTGCATATTTATTTTAGTTTGTTATTGAAAAAGAAATGAATATTTAAAATCTAAAAATTCGATGTATAAACTAAATTTGACAATGCATACAATCGAATTTATTAAAATAATCAGTACGGTGATTTGTGAAAATCTAATTCAGTAATTAGAACAGAAAAATGTGTTAGTACATCGGACTATCAAAATTCGGTTGGCAACAAATTTGGTTGCCACAACGAATCTGTATTCCGTATGTATGATATACTGAAATTCATATTTTAATTTGTCATATGACCTACACATATAAGTACTATATATAAGTTTTTTCATTCCGTTTATAATAATTGGAAAAATCTGGATTCGTAATCCTTAAAACAAATGGAGTTGATTTAGCAATGTCCGTCAGTTCGTCTGCCCGCCTGTGAAAATCACGATCACGCCCTCAATAGGTTAGTTGAGTTAGTTGGGTTGCTTATTTTTAGTGAAAATGATTCATTGACATCCTGGGCAGGTTGCAGATCCCGACAAATCAATGAAAAACTAAAAAACTCTTTAAAAAATATGATCTTTCTGTTCTTCTTTATATCGTTGTTATCCTAAATTTGGTGTTTTTGGTCGTAGCTGCACTTGTTTTTTTTGTTTTTGCGATGGTTGTGTGTTTAGCATTTGCTTCATGATAGTGTATGTATGGTTATGGCCACTTCAGACCGGTACTGCCAAAATAATAAAGTTATGAAAAAATTAAATAACTATAATTACTAACTGAAAATTAAATAACTATAATCTATAATATTAATAGGCTAGGCGATTTTTTGTTACCGATGTAAGTTCCACAGTTTTACCCCGATTTTAACAAAAAGTTTATCCTTTGAAAGGTATTTCGTTTTAGCTATTACCCAGATTTACAGATTTTCATCGTCTGAAATATTTTTAGGAGTTATGATCGTTTAAAGTTGCTACTAACACATACATGCGTAAAATTATACAATGCTATGTGTGTGTTTATTAAATTTGTTAATGTGTTGAGTTTGTTTTCTTCATTTAAAATGAGTTGACTTGTGAAGCATAACTTTAGGGTCTTTATTAAATGAAAAAATAAAATTTCCTAGAATTTGCACTTGAATTTCGAGTGCTGGAATCTGCTAGTATAATATTAATAGGCAAGGCGTTTTCTTCTGCCCGATTTTAAAGCTTCAATTACCATCTGATTTTAAAAAAAAAAAAAAAATATCCGATTTGAAAGGTATTTCTTTTTAGCTGTCCACCATATTTCCAGATTTGCACCGTCCGGAACATTTTTTGAAGTAAAAGAAATTGAAAGTTGCTACTAACACATACTATGCAATGCTCTGTGTGTATTTATTAAATTTGTGTTGAATTGAGAATTGGCTAATATTGATTAGCATTCCTTTATAAAATTATTTATTAACAAACCCTTTTATATATCTTCTGTGTGTTCAACAAATATTTATAATGGAATGATAAAATTAATTTTCCTAGAATTTGCACACGAATTTCGAGGGCTGGGCTCCGCTAATAACTATAATAGTTACTTATTTCTAGTTATTTTCACCACTAATATCACATTTTATTGTGATTCTAGCAAAATATTTTTTTTATTGGCGACTCATATATCGTGAGTTCTTTCGATTTTGAGTTCTTAACAGAATTGAAAAATGATATTATTTCAATAAAATGCTTTTGTAATAATGAAATGTGCTTACAAATGTACATAAATTCATTTTCAAGACTTAAGCTTTTCACTTTGGAGACGGTTTGAGATCTTAACCCTTTAAATGACAGAGATAGAGATACATAGATATATAAAAGCGAATGCATGTTTGTTTGTTTGTAGCTTATATGAGGCTAAACCATTGGACCGATCTTCCTGAAATTTTTACCGAGTCTTACTGTGTATCTGGAAGGAACTATAAATTCAGTGGCCGTGGCAACTGCCATACAAAATGAATATTTAATATCATATATAGATACTCAGTACAGTGACAAGAACAGCTTTACAAATTTGTCTGAGGTAATCTATTATTAATGTGAGTAGTCGGACAAAAAATGCGCAGGATCGGAGCAGTGGGCATGGCACCGCCCATACAAAGTAAATATGTAATATCTTATAACGGGAGTACTATGAAAGGAAAAGCGGTGACACTTAGTACCAGTCCATCAGATATGAATATGAGTAGTCAGAAAAAAATAGACGGGATAGGACTAGTGGACGTGGCACTTCCTATACAAAAAAAAATATGAAGTATTATGAAAGCGACAGGTTTAAAACTTTTAAAAAGTACATTAATTACCAGTGTGCGTAGTCGTGGAAAATATGGGCGGAATCATCATATAAAAAATTGCCAAAATCAAAAACCGTCAAAACCGAAAATCGTAAAAAACAAACATCTCCATAAACAAAAATTTTCAAAAATCGCCAAAACCAGAAATTGCCAAAATCAAAAATCGCCAAAACCAAAAATCGCAAAAAACAGAAATCACCAAAAAAAAAAAAACCCAAAATCAAAAATCGGCAAAATAAAAAATCACCAAAGTCAAAGATCGCCAAATAAAAAAAAAACACCAAAAACAAAAATCGGAAATATTAAAAATTCGCAAAAATTGTTCTCATTTGCAGCTATATATAGCTTGCTCCAGAGTAGGAACGCCGAAAAATTTGATAATTATTGCATCGAATGAAAAAACAAAAAACTTTATATCAGAGTTCAGAAAAAAACACACATTGAATAAAAAACTCGTACATATATGTAAACAAATATAGATCATACCAGCAAACACATATACTATACTTGGACCTCTACTTTTTACGATATATGTTTATGATCTACCTCGACAACTGCAATTCTGTGATATACATACATATGTACGCTGACGATGTGCAACTCTATGTCACTAGTCACATCGATAATATAAACAATTGCATTGAAAATATTAACATGGAGCTTGAGAGAATCAACGGATGGGCAAATGCGGACCGACTGTGTCTAAATCCTCTCAAGTATAAATGTTTAATATTAGACAAAAGAACATTGATCTTGCCCCAGGAGCCAATATTACTTCTGAATAATCAACGAATAAAAATAGTACAAACCGCGAAAAATTTTGGCGTTACTTTTAACGGCTCACTGACATGGTCTGGCCACATAAACATTGCTTCAGGGAAAACTTTTTCAATGTTACGGACTTTATTGCATACCCAATACTTTACACCACTAAAAATTCGTATATTAATTGCTAAATCTTGTCTCATCCCCACATTGTTATATGGATGCGAAATATATGCGAAAAGTGATTCCAGGAGTAGTAGAAAACTTCTATCAACGTATTACTCCATATTAAGATATGTTTTTAGCTTGGGAAAATATGACCACATTTCTCAGTACTCTAAAAAGCTTTATGGCGTAACCTTTTCTGATCTGTTGAACATTAGAACATTGATACTGTTACATAAGGTTATATTCACTCGCCATCCAATGTATCTATTTGGAAAATTTGAACTCACGCGCTCTGAAAGGACCAACGACATACGGCCTGTTAAATACGAAAACTCTTTTTCAAAATTTCAAATCTATGTGAATTCAACCCGTCTTTGGAACTCGCTACCATCAAATCTTAAATTTAAAAGCAACGCCCAACAGTTTAAGAAACAAATTTTTAATTTCTATGCATAATTTTATTTATTTATTTTCTTCCTCTTTGCTTTGTTAGTGAATTTTTCCTTAACTTTTTTTATATATTCGATGTTATGTATGATTTTAGTTATTTTCATATTTTGTAATTTTTATTTTTTTTAATTTAATCATCATTATATTAAAGCAATTATAATAATCAACAATGTAAAACTCCTTATCTATAATTAAAAGATTTTTAATCTTGTTGTTTTGGAAAACAAATAAATACAAACACACATATTTTTATTTTGATATCAATTATGTGTGTTTCTAAAATTTTGTACGGTGCCGAACACAATCATGACTGTGTTTCGTTTTAATATTTAGTTATGTACACGAACATGTTTCTATCATGTATTTTTTTGTTTCGAGCACACATAAATCACACAGGTTCGAGTGTAGCTTTATTTTAAGTTCGTGTTCTTGCACGTGTACTGCTAAAAAAACAGAACATATTCCTGAACGCGTACTCCAAAAACTAAGACATTATCCACTCGCGATCGGAAAATTTGATACATCCCTATAAAAACCACAACAAACCAAATTTATTAAAAAAAATATAAAATAATTCATTGGCAATTATAAAAAAATAAAAATAATAATAAAGATAATAATAAAAAAAAATAAAAAATAAAAAAAAAATTAAAATTAAAAAAGTATTAAAAAAATGAAATTAAGTCATAAACAACATACAAAATTTCTCTGTTTTCTATTTTATTACTATCTTTTTATTTTTTTCATTTTTATTATTATCTTTTTATTTTTATTTTTTAATAACTGCTAATGAATTATTTCAGAGTTTTTAAATAAATTTGGTGGAAACAATTGTTGTCTTTATTATAGGGGTGTATCGGATTTAGTCGATCGCGAGTGGATAATGTTTCAAAATTTAGATGTACGCGTTCAAGAACATGTTCTGTTTTTTTTAACAGTACACGTGCAAGAACACGGACTCAAAATAAAGCTACACTCGAACATGTGTGGTTTATGTGTGCTTGAAACAAAAAATACGTGAGAGAAACATGTTCGTGTACATAACGAAATATTAAAACGAAACACAGTCATGATTTTGTTCGGCACCGTACAAAATTTAGAAACACATATAATTGATATGATAATAAAAATATGTGTTGGCTGGTTTAGAACAGAACATTGTGTGTTTGATGTTTGTATTTTCTGAACCTTGCTTTATATATCAGGAAGCATTGAAATAAAAAAAAATATAAAATAAATAAAATCAAATGCGTTAGTTGCACAATACGAACTTCGTAGGAAAAATTGATTATGAAAACACAGATATCACGACAGGGCATACAAGTTAATTATAAAACTTTGATATTTTTTTCTTAAAAAAAACTTTTTTGTTTTAATATTTACAGAAGCGAAACAAAAAAAATTATTCCAAAATAAACAACAACTACTTTATACATATACGACAAACATAAAAAATATAATCAATATAATAATCAAAAAATAAAAATAAAATATTTACATAGGCCGTATGCAAAAAAATTGAAGTGTACTTCAAGTAGACTTTATTGTATGTTTTTCATATAAAATTGTTGATAAAGTCTACTTGAAGTATACTTTAATTTTTTTGCTTACGGCCCATAGAAGTTGAAAATTTTTTACAAAAATTAAAAAATCTATAGTAAGTTAAATTTGTTTAGACTAAAAAGGCAGCGATATTTAGGCTGCGGCTGGAATACAACTCCCATGTGTGGGCAGGAGCTTCACAGTCTATTTTGAAGCTTCTGGACCGTGGGCAAAGGAGGGCCTTGATACTTATCAATGACAGTGGGGTAACCAACTCTATTGCCACATTGGAGCATTGTCGGAATGTTGATTGTGTTACACTGTATTATAGATATTTCAATGAAGAGTGTTCTGCTGAGATAACTGAACTTGGAGGAGCTCAGTTAGGTGTTCTTGTACTTGGTAGTGGAAAATCGCTTTATATATTTAACGGTATCACAGATACGTTGGATAGGTTAGAATTGCAGAAATCCATCAAAATTATAAACAAAAATGGAGTTGTTATGAAATTTTATTTTTTCATTGCATTTTTTTCTTTCAAATTTTTTTTTAATATAGATATATAAAAATTTTAAATAATATCAATAAATAATAAATAATATCAATAAATTTCATTATAAATTTTTGTTGAGCACATAGAAGATACATAAAAGGATTTGTTAATAAATAATTTTATAAGAGCCTAAAGGTATGCTAATCAATTTTGGCCAATTCACAATTCAACACAGGGCTTTTGATACACAATTTTTGCAAACACATTAAAATATATAATAAACACACACTCATTATTTTATGTGTTTTATGTATGTGTTAGTAGCAACTTAAAATGATTATTACTTCAAAAAAATGTACCGGACGGTGCACATCTGCCTAGAAATACCTTTCAAATGGTATATTTTTTGTTAAAATCGGTTGATAACTAAAAGCGTAGAAGAGGTCACAAGAAATCGCCATGCCTATTTATGTTATAGATAATGAAAATGGAAGGCTTCCATTCACTAATTTTAAATCATTACCACCAATGAGTAATGCCCGATGGAAATTCGGGGCAATATTTGGCCTCTTGGCATTTACTCTTCTTCAAAATTTTCGAGGAAAGCTTCTCCCTATCTGTAACTTCATATGTGGTCCATGGAATGATGTATGGTTTTCGGATCACTGTTTCGAAATAACTTTTCATCATTAAAAAACTATCTTGCACCATTTCAGAAGGCTCAATAATATTTTTTACGGCGCTGGGCGCAAGAACTGCCTGCAATTAATATACAGCAGCGCAGCAACTGAACATTGAACTTAAAATTTATTTCTAGTAACACCTAGTTGGTACTTTTCTTTTATTAATATTGTTGCTTAAGAATGTTAAAAAAAATCTTGGAAGGTTTTAGAAATCGCATTCGGTGCGGAAGGTTTTTTTTCAAACTGACCTAAGATATCTTTTCTTATTATAAGTACAATATTTCCCGTAGCGTAGTGCCAAGGAATTTTTTTTTTTTGTTAAACAAAAGTTATATCCCCACGGCACATATTTGGATGGACGGAAAATACATAACACAAAAACCTAAAAATTTTATAAAGAGTCTTAGATCTAAACATATTAAATGTATTACAAACGATATGACAAACATATATATTACATATAACCCACAATCATATAGGGGTTGATACAAAAGTCTGCTTCATTTTCACCAAACCGCATTTCTATTTTTAACTTTAAATGGATCATCACGCATCTGTTTATTAAATCATTCTTAAAAAGGTCATCAAATATAAAAAGTTTCATTTTATAATGTGCTTAATATGGATATAACCAGGGAAAGTTTTGGAAACAAAATTTGTTAAAATTTCTATATGCATGTGTTTGATTTATAATTAATTTGTAAGACCGGGTTAGAAGACAAAAAATTAAATGCAAACTTAATTTAAGAAAACAAAAATTCATATATACGTTTCGAAATAAGCATATTTGCTGCCAAAAGATAATAATTATGAACCCTGAAGAAATATAAACAACTGACAAACAAAACTAAATAAACGAATGAAACGTCAACGATATTTGCCACAAAACAAATGTAAACCAAATAGAATAATGATCTCATATGAAACTGATGATCATAACAAACAACAAATATGAATTAATGACGAAAACGATTTAAAAAAAAAACACAAATTTTAATTGATGTTTTCGATATTTGTTTTTTAAAGTTATTTTGCATTTAATGTACAAATAATGTCGAATTTATTATAAAAAAATATTCCAAGAAAGATTTAACTTCAAAAAAACCAAATTTTTTTTTAGAAATCAAAAACCCTCTTTTTTAATACTATTTAGATTACGTAGTAACACATTTTAAAATTTTTGTTTATAATTTATTTTTAAACTTTTATTTAGATAAGGGTTGTTTTCGATGTGTTATAAACAGAGGTGCATATGTACAAGAAAGGACTCATGGAGCGGACCCGCAGATCACTTTGAAAGTTAGATAAGGTTATAGAACACGAAAATATATTATTATATATATTATGTCCTGTCGTGCTTGGCTACGACTTACCGAGTCAGTCTTATTGACATATTTTTTTTAATTATCAGCGTTATCTTGTCTGCAGGTAAATATTATTTACTATAATTAACATTTCATTTAATTATATAAAATTTATAAAAAATATTTTATATTTATTTGTAATGTTTCTTATGTTTTCTGGCAATTCATTGTAGATCTTTGGTAAGGTTACTTTCAAGGTTTTATTATTAAAACATTTTATTTTATATTATTTTTGTTTCAATATTTTTTGTTTTTTCATTCAGTGCAAAACTTAAAAATTTTCGGTTACATCCTCCGCAGTCCCCGGACCTTAACCCGATCGACAGAAAAATAAATCGAAGGCTATTTCAAGCAAGGCAAACTTAAAGACGGCTCTAAAGGAAGAATGGAGCATAATCTCCCCCGATATAAACAAAAAAATTTGCAGAGTCGATGCCTAGAAAACTATATTAGGTGCTTAAGGCCAAACGAAAATAAACCAAATATTAAAAAAAAATCATGTGAGTAAGACACAGGGGAGATGTGTAAACATCTAGTAATTAAAGATTTTTTTATAGCACTTTCTTAAAATCAAACCGAAAACGTATCACTTATTATTATTATTTATTATTTTAACCGGTTAATTTTTAATTTTTCGTTTTTTATTTTTAATTTCTCGATTTTCACTTTTCCTTTTTCATTTTAAATTTTTTAATTTTAATTTTTCATTTTTCATTTTTTATTTTTCTTTTTTAATTTTTTATTTTTCAATTTTCATTTTTTATTTTTCATTTGTTATTTTTCATTTATTATTTTTACTTTTTAATATTTAATTTTTTATTTTTAATTTTTTATTTTTCATTATTCATTTTTAATTTTAGTTTTTCATTTTTCATTTCTTATTTTTCATGTTTCATTTTTATACCCTATACCACTATGTGGTTTGGGTATAATGACTTTGTGCTGCTGTTTGTAACAACCAAAAATATTTGACCTACACCCATCTTTAATTATACCGATCGAATCAGAATCACTATCTGATTCGATTTAACGATGTCCATCCGTCCGTCCGTCCGTCCGCCCGTCCGTCTGTGTGTCCATGTAAAGCTTGTAATCAAACTGCAGGTCGCAATAATGAATATATTTTGATGAAATATATTTGACCTTTTATCGGCCATGGGATGAACGCTATTGAAATTGGTGAGAATCGGTACATGTTTAGACCTAGCCCCCATACAAATGACCCCTATGAAATCAACATATATTGCCATAAGATCCAAATTATCATACGAATCTTAGTCAAATTGGGTTTGTATGTATATATTACATCCATTAATCAGTAGCCCAAAACTGATCCCTATTGGACAACTCTTAGTCATAGGCCCCATATAGAGCTGCTTCCCGATCTTCACTTAAATCTATCAAAAAACAAAAATATTGCACTGATTCTTCTCAAATTTTGTTTGTATATATTTTTGCAAAATACAAGAGACTTTGCCAACCATGGTCAGGATCGGTCCATTTTTGGGCCTAGTCCCCATATAGATATTTCATCCTATATGAACTTTTTCATATCTGCAGCCGAAAAAATTAATAAAAATCCCACTCAAATTTGGTTTATGCTTATTTTCTATATCCAGTTAGTTGGGCCTGAGAGATAGGGTCTCTAAACGCATGGTATAGGGTATCGTATAGTCGGTCTAGACCGACTATAATTTTCTTACATGTTTATTTTTAATTTTTTATTATTCATTTTTAATTTTTTATTTTTCATTTTTTCTTTTTATTTTTTTAAATTTTTGTTTTTCATTTTTCATTTTTTATTTTTCATTTTTCATTTTTATTCTTAATTTTTTATTTTCCTTTTTTAATTTTTTTTTTCATTTTTCATTTTTCATTATTCATTTTTTATTTTTCATTTTTTATTTTTCATTTTTCATTTTTCATTTTTTATTTTTCATTTATTATTTTTAATTTTTTATATTTAATTTTTTATTTTTCATTTTTTATTTTTCATTATTCATTTTTAATTTGAGTTTTTCATTTTTCATTTCTTATTTTTCATGTTTCATTTTTTATTTTTAATTTTTTAGTTTTAATTTTTTATTATACATTTTTTATTTTTTATTTTTCATTTTTTTTTTTATTTTTTTAAATTTTTGTTTTTCATTTTTCATTTTTTATTTGTTGTTTTTTATTTTTCATTTTTATTCTTAATTTTTTATTTTCCTTTTTTAATTTTTTTTCATTTTTCATTTTTCGTTTTCCATTTTTCATTTTTCATTATTCATTTTTCATTATTCATTTTTTTTTTCATTTTTTTTTTTTTCATTTTTCATTTTTCATTTTTCATTTTTAATTTTTGTTATTCATTTTTCATTTTTTTATTTAACATTTTTTATTTTTCATTTTTCATTATTCATTTTTAATTTTTCGTTTTTCATTTTTCAAATTTTATTTTCCATTTTTAATTTTTTATTATTCATTTTTAATTTTTCATTTTGTATTTTCCATTTTTTTTTTTATTTTTATTTTTCATTTTGTATTTTCCATTATTTTTTTTTTTAATTTTTTTTTTATTTTTTATTTTTAATTTTTTTTTTTCATTTTTAATTTTTAATTTTTCATTTTTCATTTTTTATTTTTCATTTTTTATTTTTCATTTTTAATTTTTTATTTTTCATTTTTTTCCATTTTATTTTTCATTTTTAATTTTCAAACAGTTTATCATAATATAATTTTCTCACCAATACAATCACATTTTGTCTTACGATTCACATGTTACGCTTACATGTTACGCTGTTTTTGAAATTTCCCCCTGCGCGTATAGATGTTTACACATCAAAAATTAAACACATTTTTAATTTTTCGTTTTTCATTTTTCATTTTTTATTTTTAATTTTTAATTTTTAATTTTTAATTTTTAATTTTTAATTTTTAATTTTTAATTTTTAATTTTTAATTTTTAATTTTTAATTTTTAATTTTTAATTTTTAATTTTTAATTTTTAATTTTTAATTTTTAATTTTTAATTTTTAATTTTTAATTTTTAATTTTTAGTTTTTAATTTTTAATTTTTAATTTTTAATTTTTAATTTTTAATTTTTAATTTTTAATTTTTAATTTTTAATTTTTAATTTTTAATTTTTAATTTTTAATTTTTAATTTTTAATTTTTAATTTTTAATTTTTAATTTTTAATTTTTAATTTTTAATTTTTAATTTTTAATTTTTAATTTTTAATTTTTAATTTTTAATTTTTAATTTTTAATTTTTAATTTTTAATTTTTAATTTTTAATTTTTAATTTTTAATTTTTAATTTTTAATTTTTAATTTTTAATTTTTAATTTTTAATTTTTAATTTTTAATTTTTAATTTTTAATTTTTAATTTTTAATTTTTAATTTTTAATTTTTAATTTTTAATTTTTAATTTTTAATTTTTAATTTTTAATTTTTAATTTTTAATTTTTAATTTTTAATTTTTAATTTTTAATTTTTAATTTTTAATTTTTAATTTTTAATATTTAATTTTTGATTTTTTATTTTTAATTTTTAATTTTTTATTCTTCATTTTTTATTTTTCATTTTTTTTTATTTTTTATTTTTTTTTTTTTTTTCATTTTTAATTTTTCATGTTTCATTTTTAATTTTTTATTATTCATTTTTAATTTCTATTTTTCATTTTCCATTTTTTATTTTTCATTTTTAATTTTTTATTTTTTTTCCATTTTTTATTTTTCATTTTTTAATTTACAAACAGTTTATCATAATATAATTTTTTCACCAATACAATCAAATTTTGTCTTACGACTCACATGTTACGCTGTTTTTGAAATTTACCCCCTGCGCGTATAGATGTTTACACATCAAAAATTAAAGGTTTACTTTTTGTATTGAAGTTCTGCTTGTCTTTGCTTTGCTGTTTACTTTTTTTACCGCGTAAAATTTAGTCATTTTCTAAATAAAGTGCATTTATTTCTGTTTTATATTACATCTTTAATGTTTCTATTGAGTTCAGCTTTTATTAAATAATTCCTGAATTCCTTCTATTTTTTTTTTTTTATTTTGTTAATTACTTCATTTTAATAAAACTTTTAATATGAGTAAATAAGGTGTTTGCCTTTTTTTGACGCTCAGAGTATAATATTAATTTTCACACAATATTCAGCAGATTTCTTTCTTTATTTTATTTTTAAAAATAAATAATAAAAATTCAGTAAGACTAAACATTTTTTTATTGGTATGTACAATAGTATCTATAATATTAATAGACCAGACGATTTCTTGTGACCGATGTTTTGTTCTACCGTTTTTGACCAAACATATATTATTTGACAGGTATTTCTTTTCAGCCGATTTGCAGATTTACAGGTTTTTAAATTTGTTCCTTTATTTTCAGTAAATTGCATTTAAAGTTGCTACTAACACATACATAAAATTATACAATGCTATGTGTGTGTTTATTAAATTTGTTAATGAGTTTGTTATCTTCATTCACAATAATAATAAATCATAAGTGTTGGTTTGTGAATTGGGTAAGTTGAAAAATAGAGCTGCCTAGAAATTGCACTCGAATTTCGGGTGCTGGAATCTGCTTATTCATACTGTTTCCTTTCGGTCGTTTCCAAATACCAATGCACGTTAAAAGTTTGGCTTTCTGTTACTATAACCGAAAAGTAATTCTTAATGCAAATTTTATTTATAGTATTTTAATCAATATTTTGCTAACACATTTTCGGTTTATTATAATTATAATATATAATTAGTAGTCGCAATCACCAACATTACGGTTGATGCATGTTACAGCTGCCTCAATTAACTCAGTTTCATAATTCGTTTAAATACCATGATTTGTAAATGGAACTAATATGATTTTTATAGATACCTTCATTATACCTTATGCCACTATGTGGTCAGGGTATAATGACTTTGTGCTGATGTTTGTAACTATTAAAAATATTACTTTCTGAGTCGATTTAGCGATGTCCGTCTGTCCGCCCGTCCGTCCGCCTTTGTGTCCATATAAACCTTGTAATCAAACTACAGGACGCAAATATGAATATATTGCGGTGAAAATTAGTATATAAGCTTCGATGATGAATAGCATGAACGCTATTGAAATTGGTAAAAATCTGTTTGTTTAGATCTAGTCCCCACACAAATGACCACTCTTACATCGACTTAAATTGCCATAATATGCAAACTGTCACATACATCTCGTTCAAATTGGATTTGTGTATGTTTCTTACATCCATTTATCAGTAGTCCAAAAATAAACCCTATAGGACAATTCTTAGTCATAGCCCCTATATGAAGCTTATTCTCGATCTTCACTTAAATCTATCAAAAAACAAAAATATTCTCAAATTTGGTTTGTATATGTTTTTGCAAAATATAAGTGACCCTACCAAATATGGTCAATATCGGTCAATTTTTCGATCTAGTCCCCATATAAATATAGCATCCAATATGTACTTTTTCAGATCCAAAGGCAAAAAAAATAAAAAAAATGCCACTCAAATTTGGTTTAAGTTTATTTTCCATATCTAATTAGTTGGACATAAGAGAGGATATAAGGGCCTCTAAATGGTCTAGATCCACTATAATTTTCTTATTTGTTTTAGATTGATGATGTTTATATTTATATATTAAATAATCCAACCCATAAAAACAAAGTTTTTATTAAAACTCTTTCTTTTCTTATGCATATGAGTTTTGAATCTCTCCGTGAATGTGCGTGACTTTTCGTGACTATTTTAAAATAAATCTTTCATAACAAGTCAGTGGATCAAGTTTCAGATTGATTGGATGAGGTGAAATGGGGTTTTAATTCACTCCGTGACTGTGCGTGACTATGTGTGACTGTGTGTCACTATTTTAAAATTAATCTTTGGCCACAACAAGTCTACGGACAAAGTTTCAGATCGATCGGATAAGGTGAAGTAAGGTTTTAATCTCTCCGTGACTGTGCGTGACCATGCGTGACTATGAGTAACTATGTCACAATTAATCTGTAGTCACAACAAGACTATGGGCCAAGTTTCAGATCAATTGGATAAGGGGGAATGGGGTTGCCCCACGACAGACAAACAGAGAGTATGAGTTAAAGGAGTTTAAAAAATACAATACAAATTCTTACTAACTTAATAAATTTTTCAAATGGTAATCGATCTTCAACCAATATTTTTTCCGTGTGTATTTTTTGCAATTTACAACAAGATACTACAGTTATAGTTCAGCAAAAAAAAAAAAAAGAGTCGTTATTAACTCGCGTTTTTTTTAACGATTTTACAGTTCTCCATATTTTAATGCCTTTGCATTAATTAATACTAGCAGATTCCAGCCCTCGAAATTCGAGCGCAAATTCTAGGAATTTTTTTATTAAATAAAGACCCTAATCAATTATAGCCAATACATAAATCAACACAAAAAACAAACTTATTTTTATTAGAAACACATTAACAAATTTAATAAACACACACATAGAATTGTATTATTTTATGTATGTGTTAGTAGCAACTTTAAATGCAATTTACTCAAAATAAAGGAGAAAATTTAGAAATCTGTAAATCTGCAAATCGGCTAAAAAGAAATACCTTTCAAATAATATAGGTTTGGACAAAATCGGGATAAGATGGTAGAACAAAACATCAGTCACAAGAAATTGCCTAGCCTATTAATATTATAGATAATCTAGTAGAGCCCAGCACTCCAAATTCGAATGCAAATTCTAGGAAATTTTATTTTTTCATAAAATTTTTTTTTTTCTCAAAGTTTTTTTAATCTCTATATATAAAAAAAAATTTTAATAAAATTCATTAAATTGTGAATTTTTATATAAAATTCATTAAATTTCATTATAAATATTTGATAAACATACAGAAGAAATATAAATGGGATTGTTCTCAAATAAATTTATAGAGCCTAAAGGTATGCTAATTAATTTTAGGCAATTCAAAATTCAACACAGGGCGATTAAATTATACTCTTTTTTGAAACCATCAATAATAAATGCACAGGTGATGAATTGTGAATTCGCTAAAATTGATTAGCATACCTTTAGGCTCTTATAGATATTTTATTTTAATTTATTTAATATATTTTTAACACATGTTATACATAAATTTTATTATTCTGCACTTCTTCTCCATATGAACTACAACTATGCCAAATTTCACACTCCTCCCGTGCGCGCATTTTGCTTAAAAACTGGTTGAAAGATTTACTTTCACGTATTGATATAGAGATGATATCTTTATTATTATCAGCACAATGTGGGCAAACTTGAATAAATTCTGTTTCAATTAGTTGAACTAATTCAAAACAAATCTTATCAATTTCAACTTAGTAATATTTGAAATTGATTTGCATTTTACAGTTTAGCTATTTTGTAGTTAAGCTTAAATGAAACATGTCATAATTCTAAGTAATTTTTAACAAGTTTTTCTTTTTTCATTTATACATTAGTAATTCATTGTAAGAAGCCACAAACGTTAGTTTAACATAAACATACATACATAATACATTTATAATATATTTCATAAATCTAGATTTCGAGTTGTTTCATGTAGGCTGTTGCTCTTATGGCATTCAAGTTTTGGTAAGTACGAAAATGACTTTAAAGACATAGAATATATTCTATTCTAATTCCATTTTCTTAACGAATTATCACACAACTTTGTACTCGTAGAACTTGTAATAATAAACAAATCTTAAGTTAACTTTTTTATGTTGCTGCGCATTCAATTTCCAAATAATACTTGTAACAATACCAAACTACATATTAGTTAGTACTCGTAATAATTTGTGGTTCTTGCAAAGTTTATTTTATTATTTTTTATTTATTTTTCTGTTGTAGTCTTTGGTTGATTGTGTTTATGGTTTTAGTGTGGTTTTAAATTTCATAGACTTGGCCCCTTTTTTTTCTACACACTTCTGAGAATTTTGTCTTTAAGTAATTCTCATTGTATACTTTTCAAATTTTTTTTTTCTGTTTTAACAAATAGCTTTTGGCCAAAATAAAACAAACCCACAAGTAAGGTTTTTATTTCTGAATTAATTTAGGTATAAATTTTAATTTTATTAATAGATTTTTTATTCCAACAAATTCCATTATCAATAATACTTAATTGTAAATTTAAAATTAAGATCAAGTACAAAAAAGTGATACTATTTATTTTAAATAAGGTTTACTTATACATTTAGATGTTAAATAGTTTTGTAAATCATTATTTGTCTTAATATACCAGCGAAATTTTTGATTACAAATAACGAAATGTTACAAATGAACTTTTACTTAAGTACATATCACTTTATTTATACTACTATGAGACATTGTGTTCCATTAGAATCCAATAAAATGGGGAATTCCATTTATAACACTAGGTAACAAAAAATGTTTGCACTTTACCCCCCAATCTCACATCACACTGAAATTGTAAAATCGTTGTGTACGTATTATCAACGAAAAATTATTCGAATTAGTCGAATCATTGCCATTACATTTTATGCTCACACATCTGACTGCAATCTCATTTTTAAAATGTTGTCGAAGCGTAAACTTGAAAAAATTTGTATACTTCTCTCTCTTATTTTATTTTAAGCAGAGTTACCGAGTTTATTATACAGGCACATGTTTGAGGGAAAATGTTTACATTTATTATTATTAGTATTATTTTAATAATAGTTAATAATATTTATGCTCTATAATTAACAAACTTGCGTCTTTGTATGCGCATTTCCAGAAATAAATCATTATAATAGATTTAACAAGTTAAAACTTTAATTACAATTTTACAGAATCCAGTAAATTTGCATTAAATTTATAACAGGGTAACATTAATCATCGTTAGTGTCTGCCACTACTCGCACGAAAAATTTGGTGCCATTAGTGTGACCACTGCGGAAAATGTGTGTGTATTAGTAAAAAAATGTGAGTGTATTGAGTTTTTCGAACTTGCAGTGTGATGTGAGATTGCTGGGTTAAGTGCGATTTAGAATGATTTTCTGAGTCGCTTTAGTGATGTCCGTCCGTCCGTCCATCTATCTGTATGTCTGTAAGTTCATGTAAACCTTGTAATCAAATCAGGGCTGTGGAGTCGAAGTTGGTGCTGTAGAGTCGGAGTCGCGGTGCTTGTACCGGAGGCGGAATACCTACAAAAATTCGCGTCTTGGACTCCAAACTATTATAAAAGATATTAATATTTTAAAGATCACCATGAATAAGTAGATTTTAATTTATTTTATGACAGCAAGTTCATTCAAGTACTTAAATTAAATAATATAAATTATTTTGGTATTTTATTTATTAGCGTAGGCAACAGTATAAATTGCATTAGTAGAACTTTTACTCGGTTATTGATCTAGTTGAAAATAGATGTCTGTGGTGTTTTTAATGTTCATGTTAATTTAAATTTGAAACATATTGAGCAAAAAACTAAATTTGATTTGTTTGTATTATAAAATATTTAAGTTCATATTATGTATTATAAGTTTGGTATTTTAGTTATTTGCTTGCTAAAAAAAATAAGAATTACAATGAAATCTGAAAGTCAAAGTGAAGTTTAATTTTCATGTAAGTAGCTGTTAGCATACAAATAATTAATTTGAACTCTAAATATTTAATTTAATTTGATTTTTTTAATAAAAATTTAAAAAAAAATTGCTTATATGTACAAGGTGATTTTGAAAAATATTTAGGCGACCAGGAGCAGTCCTAGCGTCGTAGCTTAAATTTAGCGGAGACACAAAAACTCCAACAGTCTTAGCCAAATTTAAACAAATAAGAAAATTATAAACTATACCATGCGTCTAAATATTCTATCTCTTAGGTCCAACTATTTAGATATAGAAAATAAGCATAAACCAAATTTGAGTGGCATTTATAATATTAATAGGCAAGGCAATTTATTGTGACATATTCTACACCTTCAATTACCAACCGATTTTGACAAAACAATACACCATTTGAAAGGTATTTCTTTGCAGATGTTCACCATGTTTACAGCTGTGCATCATCTGGTACATTTTTCTGAGTGAAATTCATCTAAAGTTGTTACTAACACATACATAAAATACATCTTTAAGCTTCAAATAAAAAACTATATAATGTTGTGTGTGTGTTTAATAAATTTGTGTTGAATTCTGAATTGGCTAAAGTTATAAAAATTTTTTAAGAATGAAAAATATAAAATTTCCACTCGAATTTCGGGCTCTGCTAGTTATTATCAATTTTTTTTTATTTTTTTTGATTTTTAGTTTTATGGATTTTTTTTTAATTTTTGTTTTGTTTTTTTTTTTTTTTTGATTTTTTTTTTATGTTTTTTTTTTTTTTTTGATTTTTTGTTTAATGTATTTTTTTTTTTTTTTTGATTTTTTGTTTTATGTATTTTTTTTTTTAATTTTTGTTATATGTATTTTTTTGATTTTTTGTATTATGTATGATATTGTGTTATGGCAAAATCGGATTAATCCTTATTACCTGCGTACGTGTACACCACCAAATGAGGCGAAACCTCTTTACTCGACCTAACCGTTCCTCTAGATCTAGCTAGATCGTCAAACTTGTGCCAAAACGTACCCGATTTTACGTAAGCCACATAGTGATTTGTAATAAAGTTTGCGAGACCAGCCAGTCGATAGACTTTATCCCCGATTTCTACGGTTTGCGCAATCGAATCGAGGGTGTAGCGAAGGCTTTCATTCCGTACGGTGTAACGGAGGTCCGTCAAAACGGAAGTATCGATCAATATGTGTGATCCATATTCTTTTTGATCTTCTATAGAACTTGCACTTGCTACCCTGCCGGCAACTCAACTAACTTTTAATGCACTTATATCTAACTATTACACAACTAGTGGTGGTTGATACTTGGATTACTTTCAATGAAGCAAACTTACTATTTTAACATTGCGCTGTCCTAGGCAGTATTCCATTGTCTGACTCTGCATGACTTAAACTAAAGGGGAAAGCTTTTGGAAGTCAGATATTAAAGGGGGTAAAAAACGGCCCTGGGTATCTGTTTGTATGCAACATCTCTAAGGTCATATATTCAAAATCTGATGAGATGCTGATGCTTCAAATCGCGATTTTAAGGCAGAATCAGCAGAACTATTGTTAAAACCATCGGAGACTATAGATCTATGCTGGATGCAACTTCTCTAAGGTCATATATTCAAAATCTGATGAGATGCTGAGAATTTTTTTGCAAAGTTGGCATCTCATATCTTTAAATCTTTAAATCGCGATTTTAAGGTCAAATCAATAGTATCTATAGAACAGTGATAACAACCCACATTCCGACGATGTTCCAATGAGTCAATAGAGTTGGATACCCTACTGTCATTGATGAGCGCCAACGCCCTTCTTTGCACACGGTCCATTAACTCCAAAATAGACTTTGGAGCTCCTGCCCATATATGGGAGTTGTATTTCATTCTCGGTCGGATGTAAGTGGTATAGATTTTAAGGAGATCCGAGGGAGTGAAGTAATTTTTGCAACGTTTTAGAAAACCAAGACACTTGAAAAACATGCTCGTTCCAATGAACATCACATTGAATTCTCATGCCTAGAACATTAAGAGTATCCGACTCCTCAATACCTATACCACCCATATATACAGATGACATTGTTGAATCCCTGGCCCTATGGGTCAACATACAGCATTGAGTCTTCAGCGCATTAAAATCAACCCTATTCGCTTTACCCCACTCAGAGATTGTTAACAGGTCTTGATTAAGTGTGTCATTCATTGTCCGCCTCTTGCCCCCAACCACCAAAAGGCTTGGCCTACAATTAAAGGAAAATGAATGACAAATGCTGCTGTCATCTGCGAAAGAGTAAATAGAGTTAAAAGTTTGACCAAGAAGGTCGTTCAGAAAGATAAGGAAAAGAGAAGGAGAAAGAACGGAACCTTGGGGCACCCCTGAATTAAGCTGAAACTCATTGGATGAGACCCCATCAATAACAACACGTATTGTTCGATCTCTGAGAAAACTCGATATAAATTGAGAGAATCATTGCACCGTGCCACACACGATCGAATGCCTTGGAAATTTAGAGAGCAACCACTTTACTTTCGCCAAAATTGCGAATGGATCGACTCCAGCGCTCAGAAAGTAGAGCTAACAGGTCTCCCGTGGAAGGATTTCTACGGACGCCATACTGTCGATCAATATGGGGACTAGGTTGAAAAATGGACCGATCCTGATCATATTTGGTAACGTCACTTATTTTTGCAAAAACAGATACAAACCAAATTTAAGAAAAATCTTTGCAATATTTTTGCTTTTTGATAGATTTAAGCGAAGATCGGGAATCAGCTTCATATCGGATTTTTTTTTTGGTTTCAGAAAGTGCTTAGGTCACATATTTTTGCTAGTTAGAAACATCAGCACAAAGTCATAGTGGTATAGGTTACAAAACGACTTTTACCAGGCCTTAAAGGAGGTAGAGAAATTTGACCTTTCTACAAATTTAGCAATAACAAATGCAATCCCAAGGATGCTGCTTTGATCTCCACGGGATTGCCGCCGACACAATTGTCCGTAGAATTATTATTTTCTGTACTTAGATTCATCAGATCCGATTTGAGAGCATCAATGAAGCCAGATATTATTTAGGCTATCCTTTTGCTAAACGCCAATGTGGAGTAATTCTTTATTTTAGATTTCCCATTTGAAGTATTGTTATTTTATTTGATCTTTTGTTATTTTAAGTTTCCGATCGTACAGTATTTTGTTTATTATTAAAAGTATTAATGAAAACCAGTATAGCCCAGCACTCGAAATTCGAGTGCAAGTTCTAGGAAATATTAATTTTTCATTAAATTTTTGTCTTCCAATGTTTTTTTACTCTATATATGTATAAAATTTATGAATATTTAAATGAGCCTAAAGGTATGTTAATTAATTTTAGCACTTCACAATTGAACACAGAGCGTCTGATATATAATTTGAATCATTCGCATTAACAGGGTGTAACGGATTGTCGGCGTATCATTTGAAAATCTGATGAAAATTTGAGTTCCTTTGTTTCTTCATAAAGTAATTTTCAGCGCAAAACCACTTTACCTGTATGAAAATCTCCGGTTCGCCAGATCAAACCGAGGAAAAAATTAACTCTACCTCGTCATCGTTATTTGGCATTTCTACGTCAACGCTATACGAGTACGTCTTTGGAATATACTTCCACAATCTCAGCAACTTAACAGCAACGCTTCAAATTTTAAAAAATTCCTTTTTAAATATTTTGCATAACAATTTTATTAATTAATAAAATTAACTTATTTTATTTTTTTCTTTATTTGTAATCTTGTACTATTTTCTTGGTTATTGTTTACCATTTTTTCTTAAATATTTTCTGTATTAAAAATTTATGTATTTTGTAAAGCCAAATTATAACTAACAATTCTCATGCCTTAGCATTATTATTCCTGTACTGTAATTATAAGATTTTTTCTTGTTGTACAGGAAAGCAAATAAATAAATAATATTTTATTTTACTTAATTTAATATATTTTTAAGACAGATTAAACATAAATTTTATCATTCTCAGCTTCTCCTCCATATGAACTATAACTATGCCAATTTTCACAATCCTCCGTGCCCGCATATTGCTGAAAAAGGGAACTAAAAATTTACCTTCATGTATTAATATATAGATAAATGAAATATTTCAAAACTAAAATGTTATATTGATTCACTTGCATCAATTACCAACAGCTTAATTATCACTGTTTCTATATATACTTATGTATGTACATTTAGCATAGAAGTCAGATTTGGAGTTGGAGTCGGAGTTCGAACTTTTTTGACGGCTCCACAGCCCTGAATCAATATACTTTCAATATACTTATAACTTTTTTTTATCAAGTTATCTTTGAAAAATATGTCAGCTATTTGTTGTTGACCTTCGGGAACTATAAAAGTTAAAATTTAAAAATCTTTCAATATTTCTTTGTTCAGTTAGCTGCAGCATTTGTGTATTATGAGTATATTAATGATTCTAAAGATGATGATCGAAACCCGTTAGTTGATTATACATGTATATATCCAACACATAATAACCTTAAATTTTTGAAGTTTTTGTTACTTACAACAATAAATTTTAAAATATCGCAACCCGATAAAAACAATGTTGTTGTTTAATTTAAATTATTTGTTTTATTTAAAAAATTTTAAACGAAATAATTGTTTATGTATGAGTAAAATAAATAATATTTAAGTGGTGATGTAGTAAAACATGTCATTAAAAAATTACAATTATTTAATAAAACAATAAAATATACATGTGAATTTATTAAATAGTTTTAAAGTTTACACAAAATTACAAAATCACAAAAAATTACAAAATTACAAGAAATTTATATGTTTCCTTAAATATTTATTTATTCTTAGTTTAAAGGTTATTATTAAGTTATTATTGTCATTAAGTAAATTGTTTATTATCAATTATTAACATACGATGAAAAACATTTAAAACAATTAAAAATTTATAATAGAAAAAAAAAGGAAAAATTATATATAAATAATGGAATATACATACTTATAAATATATATATAATGGAAGAAATGGAATCTAATTTAATTAGAAAGGTTGAGAATAAAAAGAAACTTTAAATAATTTCAGACTATTTTTGTACGAGTTTTTTTTTTTACTTCAAGTGAAATTTGTATGAAATAATGTGGTAAATTTTGTGTTATTTTTCTGCTCGATTTGTTAATTATTAAACTCCTTTACAATTTTCGTAATATTTTTTTATTTTAAATAGCAGTATTTAAAAAAAGCATTACAGGTCCATTAGATAAAAAGTTACAAGTTAAAGTTTTAGACATTTTCCTCTCTCACATAATCACTTGTAAGTTGGCAAAGTCTCAGTTCGACAGTCTTTCTACGATATATTTTAAAATACGATATATATATATGCTGTAAATGTGAAAACATCTGTTCTGCGAAGTTGTTCAATTAAGATTATTTGTACAGAGAAATTTAATAATTCAAGTACAGCTGAAAAAAAATGTTTTTTTGAACTAGTACTAAAATAACTGTTAAATGACTCTATTTGGAACGACATCTGACTAGCGTAAACTTTCCATTCTAGTAAGCGGTGATAGCGAAACTACTTTGTAGACCACCTTCGAAGTATATATGTAAATATTTACAAAATCCTTATTTTTTCTGCTCCATAGAAACCGTAGATCTAGATCTAGATCTAGCGACATTTTCTTACAAAAATTAAAAAATGGGTACGTGTTATGTCTTTAAAGAAGCATTCTGTAATTACTTGAGTAAGTGAAAAGTTTTTTCTGGGATTTTAATGGAATGTAAATTTTTTTTAAAAATATCGTTTTTTATCTAGCGTATTCCATTAAACGTTATTTCGTTAATACATTTGTAAATAAATATTATTTTGAATGGTGGGTGGTAGAGAAGAAGGAAGCATGTATTTCCGAGATTCATAACTACTCTAAATTCTTAATCAGACCGGTTTCTGGCATTTCAGCCTTCAGCAGAGATTGATTAAACATAGTAATAATTGTTAATTACAATTGATCAGATTGTTTCTATAGGAATTTTTCGACTTAGGTCAGCCGTGAGGTTTGAACCTGCGTCTATCTCACAGTTGCAATTTTGATACGGTTAAAATTCAGTTTTATGCCATACAGCTTTTATTTCCCATTAATATCAGAAGATACAACACTAACATATATACCAATTGCTACTTTTAAACTTTTAGAATATTTCTGCATTTATTTTCCTAATTTCCATTATTCTCTACTTTTGCTTGAATTTTAAATACTCCATTTACATATTTTCGCAATGACATTAATAAGGTTTTAGCTCCAGAAAGTTGACATTATTTATTCACTTTGTATGGGAGGTAGCCAGCCCATTAGTCCTAACCAGCCCATTTTACCTCAATTACTCACATTAATAAGCTATGAAGTCACAAGTTCCAGGGCTCTCGTTTTCATAGTACTCTTGATATTTTAATTTGTAAGGGAGCTGTCACGCCTTCTGGTCCGATCCCGCCAATTTTTAGCTCAACTACACCCACTTATGAATACTCATTATAGAGTACTAGATATGTGATCATGAATATTTACTTTGTATGGCAGGTGCCACGGCCTCTTGCGCGATTCCGCTTTCTATTTTAAAAAACCGAACCTATGGTGTAAATTACACTGGTCTACAAATTAAAAAAAAAAATTTACGAAGCATGTTTTTAACTAATCTGTGTGCAGTTAATTTGAATCTAGCATAAAAATTGGGCTATCACGTCTTGTTCATATTTTATCGCATGATGGCAATACTGTAAAACAGTAAATCCTGACACTACAATTTCACAATTATTAATTTAACTAAAGCCCACATTCATTATAAATCTTCACAATAGTACCGTTTAAGCATGTCAGGGCGATCGTGTGTTACTGATTCAAGCTATTTTTGCTTTGTGTGTGGTGAATATTTGGTTGGAAAAAAAGGATATGCAAGCGCCCCGGTAGGTGAATAGGTAGCGTGCGCGCCTATCATGCGGGCGTCGTGGGTTCGATTCTCGCCACAGGCTTTGGTCTGCCGCTGCAAAACTAGCTAAATCCGGCTTATCCCTGGATTTAAAATTAGAATCTGCAGACAAGCCACTCGGCTTCGCGGAACTAGGCTTAAAAAAATATAAAAAAATCAGAATAATTAAAATATGCATATTTATATTATTTTGGTTTTGCTGTCAGAAACTTGGACAAACCGTGGACACCGACAATGTTTTGCAATAGTTGCACAACTGTTTTATACAAGTGGTCAAATGGCAAGAAGATCTGTTTCGATTTTTGAATTCCAGTACTTTGGAGTGAGTCAAGTAACCACCAAACCGATTGTTATTTCTGTTTAACAAAAGTTGCTGGATTCAATATGAAAAATCGAAAAAATATTACTTACGCGAATGTCCGATGGGGTTTCCAAATCAATTCAACGTCCACAAAATGATCCCTTTCCAGTGCTATGGCACTGAGTCCGAAATATCTTTCACCAGCAGTGGTAGTTTGTATGAGGCTGATGATGAACGCCATTGAGTAACTCAAGCTGAGCTGAATAATCTAATTCGGTATTTACATTTAACGAAGCAAGACGCAGAATTACTAGCTACACTCATGCAGCAGTGGAAACATCTTACAGATGGGACAAAAGTAACAATCCACAGAGATAGAACCTTGGAATTGGCTGCATATTTTGAAATGAAACACTCTGTTCTATACTGTACTGATGTTGATGGTTTATTTCAAAAAATGAAGCAGCCATATGACAAAACTGAATGGGGAATATTTATTGATGGCTCTAAGTACAGTTTAAAGGCTCTTCTTTTGCATAATGGGAATGAAAAACCATCCGTACCAATTGCTCATGCCATTAATACAAAGGGAAACAAGAAAAAAAATTATAGTCGGTCGAGGCCGACTATACGATACCCTATACCATGCGTTTAGAGACCCTATTTCTTAGGCCCAACTAACTGGATAGAGAAAATAAGTATACACCAAATTTGAGTGGGATTTTTATTAATTTTTTTGGCTGCAGATATGAAAAAGTTTACATCGGATGCTATATCTATATGGGGACTAGGCCCAACAATGGAACGATCCTGACTATGTTTGGTAAAGTCTCCTGTATTTTGCAAAAATATATACAAACAAAATTTGAGAAGAATCAGTGCAATATTTTTGTTTTTTTGATTGATTTATATGAAGATCGGGAATCAGCTCTATATGGGGCCTACGACTAAGAGTTGTCCCAGGTATCATTTTTAGACTACTCATTAATGGATGCAATATATACATACAAACCCAATTTGACTAAGATTTGTATGATAATTTGGATCTTATGGCAATATATGTTGATTTCATAGGGGTGATTTGTATGGGGGCTAGGTCTGAACATGGACCGATTCTCACCAATTTCAATAGCGTTTATCCCATGGCTGATAGAAGATCAAATACCAAATTTCATCAAAATATATTCATATTTGCGACCTGCAGTTTGATTACAAGCTTTACATGGACACACAGACGGACGGACGGACGGACGGACATCGTTAAATCGAATCAGATAGTGATTCTGATTCGATCGGTATAATTAAAGATGGGTGTAGGTCAAATATTTTTGGTTGTTACAAACAGCAGCACAAAGTCATTATACCCAAACCACATAGTGGTATAGGGTATAATTACGAATCAATGACTGAAATTTTGACATTTCTCAAATACAACGATCATAAATGGGAGATCTGTGGTGACCTTAAGGTGTGTGATTTAAATTTATTTGTGTATATAGTTAGACCATCGTAAATAACTGTAAATTAATCTGTTTCAGGTCATTGGTTTGTTAACTGGTATGCAAGGAGGTTTCACAAAATATTGTTGTTTCCTTTGGCTATGGGATTGTCGCGCTACATGTCATTATTACGTCAGAACAGAGTGGCCAACAAGAACCAGGAAAACAAAACATTTCCAATAAACCATTAATTGGTCCGCCGTTCTTTTTCCGCCGCTGCACATAAAATTGGGCCTTTTCAAGAACTCTTTCAATGCTTTGGACAAAGACAGTGCAGCATTTAAATATTTGTTAGCGGTTTTTCGTAAAATTTCATATGCTAAAATCAAAGAAGGCATATTTGTTGGCCCTCAGATTCAGGAAGCTATTGAATGATGACAATTTTTCACAATGTTTATTGGAGAAAGAGTATGCAGCATGGAAATCTTTCAAGAGCATCGTGGACAGTTTTCTTGGAAACAATAAAAGTGGAACTACAGACAAATTGTTGCTGAATTATTGAAAAATTATCACAAATTAGGTGCACGAATGTCACTCCAAATGTATTTTTTTCACTCGCATTTAGATTTTTTTCCACAAAGCCAAGGTGCGGTGAGCGACGAACAAGGGGAGCATGCTCACCAAGATGTAGTGAAAATTTAAAGAAATTATCAAGGATTTTGGGACAAAAGCATACTGGGAGACTATTTCTGGACTATAATACGTAAAACCGAACCAAAAAAATACAAACGACGTTCAAATAACGCCATTCACTTTTGAAAATTCATTGATTTTTAAATAAACTAATGATTTTTTAAGTAAAAAATTAATAAAACCATTCGGTATCTCGAAAACCTGACAAGATAGAGAAAAACCAATTACAGATTCGAATTCAGCCCACCAAATTACCCTGGGAAAGATATTTGATTGCTCCAGTCCAAAACCTTGTTGGCTAATGTTATTGATAGAAGCTCTTAGAGATTGAAAACGTGATTAATTATGATTTTGAAATATTTTCAGAAATTCATATGAAATATTTTTTATATAACTTTTGTTCTTATTCCAAAAGTATTAAGAAATTAATTTTTTTTTATTATTTTATTTTCACCGATTTGTAATTAAAAGCCCTTATGAACAACTTTTATAGTTTTTCAAAATAAGATACAACTTGATTAAAAAATTGATTTTGAAAAAGAAAACTAATGATGAATTTCATTGGAGTCTGTCCCATCTTCATATTCACAGTGAAGTTTGGTTAAGCTGCTAAGATACACATTTAGGGATGCTTTTTAATGCAAAATTCCTGTAAATGCGATAAGTTCTTCAAAGTAATTACTTCTTAAAAAATTGATAATTGATTTTACAATCAGTTATTATGAAAACTAAAGACTGAAATCGAAAAAATTTTAACACACGTTTTGTCCGTTTCGCAAGTATTATTTGAATAATTTTGTGCTCAAGTTATCTTTGAAAAATATGTCAGTTTGTTGTTAGTTTGATTAAAATGAGGGACGAAATAGAAGCGCATGCTAAAATTAATAAATATTTTCAACAAAATCCATCATCAAAAGTCTGCCCTCAAACTGTTTGCAAAGTTATTAGAAAGTATCAGAATAATAGGACTATTGCTAGGAATCATGATTCGGGAAGAGAGATAGGACCACTTGAATTTTGTAAGGCCAGGAGAATAGAAAGCATATTGAAAAGATCTCCCAACACATCCAGAAGAAAAGCAGCGCAAACAAAATCCAAAAAGTTACAGACAGTATCGCTATAAAAAATTAAAAGGCCAAAAACGGAGCACAGAAATTGAAATCACATTTCTTAAAACAAAATACTCCTGCTACATAATGGACAACGAAACGTAAGTACTGTCAGATTTTTCGCAGCTTTCGGTTAAAATTTTTTATGTTGCTAATACTCGAGTAAATGTCGAAGATAAATACGCAAAATTTGCAAAAAAAAAAAATAAATAAAAATGTTCCTGGTATGACAAGTAACATACAGTTGCGGCAAAAGAAGCAAGACATTTGTTACAACAGGCTCTAAATACCGAAATCTATATATTAATTAGTTCCCTTTTTAAGCAATATGCGGGCATGGAGGAGTGTGAAAATTGCCATAGTTATAGTTCATATAAAGGAGAAGCTGAGAATGATAAGATTTATGTTTAATCTGTTTTAAAAATATATAAAATTAAATAAAATAAAATATTTATAATAAATCGCTACAACCTGTTAATGCGAATGATTTAAATAATATATCAGACGCTCTGTGTTGAATTCTGAATTACCAAAAATTGACTAACATTTAAATATTCATAAATTTCATTTAAATATTCATAAATTTTATATACATATACATATATAGATTAAAATAATCTAACCCATAAAAACAAAGTTTTTATTACAACTCATGCTTTCCATATGCATATGAGTTTTGAATATCTCCGTGACTGTGCGTGACTATGTCAAAGTTAATCTTTTTTCACAGCAAGTCTATCGACCAAGTTTCAGATCGATCGGATAAGGGGGAATGGTGTTGACCCATGACGGACAGAGAGTATGAGTTAAAAGAAAGAATTTAAAAACATTGGAAGACAAAAATTGAATGAAAAAATAATATTTCCTAGAATTTGCACTCGAATTTCGAGTGCTGGGCTATACTAGTTTATATTAAGGAGTATGTACAAAGAAGACTACTTCCTCACATAAGTCAACACAATGTGTCGGCATTTTTTTGGGCCGATTTATTATCCTTCCACTACTGAAAGAAAGCTCTTGTGTGGTACAAGAACAATAACGTGGATTTTGTTCCAAGAGAGGCAATTCCTACAAACTGCCGAAGCTTAGGCCAGTGGGCTTTTGTGAATGAATGAAAAAAAGTCATAGAGACCATTACAAAAACCTCAATGGGAGGGTTTCCGAAAAAGGTTCATAGGTTCATAAATACTGATTAAAATATACAAATTATCCTGTTTTCGTAAAACCTAATATAATTTCAATTAAATAAAAAAAATTAAAATTTTAAATCAAATAGTTCCTTATTAATACATTTTACGTATGTTCAGCTTTTTCCGATCTCAAACCTGAAAGACTAAATAATCTAAAAATAGAAATACGAAATAACATCTGTGATTACAACAAAGTGAAAAGCTCTACTAAAGGGTGTCCCAACAAGAACGCAATTTTTAAATCTGGCAACATTCGAAGTGTCATTGTTTGACATTTGAACAATTGTTATTGTTTGCTAGTAAAAGGTACGAGGTTAGTAAAAATGGAGCGCTACACGAATGAACAACGCATTCTCATTGTGAAATTGTTTTACCAAAATGGTGAAAGTTTTGCGGCTACAGTTCGCAAATTGCGATCAATTTGGGGTCACAATAATGTTCCAGAAGAGTCAACTGTAAAGAGATTAATGGATAAATATGCCGAAACTGGGTCTGTTAGTGATGTAAAGACAACAACGCGCCATCGACCAGGTCGATCGACCGAAAATGTCGCAGCTGTACGTGATGATGTCGCTCAAACTCCATCCACCTCAATTCGACACCGAGCTCAGCAAATTGATGTCTCCAAATCCACTATGCAGCGAATTTTGACGAAAGATTTGCATCTTCATGCATACAAAGTTCAATTGACTCAGGAACTGAAGCCAGCTGACCATGGACAGCGAAGGGAGTTCGTTAATTGGGTATTGGAGAGACAACATGAAAATGCTGATTTTGCCGCTAAAATCATCTTCAGTGATGAGGCCCATTTCCATCTTGATGGCTTCGTCAATAGGCAGAATTGTCGCATTTGGGGTGAGGAAAATCCTCGAGTGATTCACGAGAAGCAAATGCATCCTCAACGTGTCACTGTGTGGTGTGGTTTTTGGGCTGGAGGAATCATTGGACTTTTTTTTATGAAAATGAGGCAGGTCAAGCGCAAACAATTAATGGTGTTCGGTATCGTGAAATGATAACCAGTTTTTTCTTGCCTCGAATTGAAGAAATGAATGTGGAGGGCATGTGGTTCCAACAAGACGGCGTCACATGACATACAGACAGAGAAACAATTCAATTGCTGCATCAGTTATTTCGCGGTCGTGTTATTTCGCGTTTTGGAGATCAGAATTGGCCGCCTAGATCGTGCGATTTAACAACATTAGATTTTTTTTTTTGGGGTTTTTTGAAGTCGATGGTTTACGCGAATAAGCCGAGGACGACTCAAGCCTTAAAAGAGGAAATTGGACGCTGCATTAATGAAATACCGCAACATTTATGCAAAACGGTCATTGAAAATTTCATTAAAAGATTGCGTGCATGCCAGCAAAGCCGCGGCGGCCATCTGCACGATAAATTGTTCCATACATAACCTCATTCTGTCTACTTTACGATGTAATAAAGTTTCACGATTTTTTTTTTTTAATATCTGTGTTTTATTTAAAATTTAAAAATTGCGTTCTTGTTGGGACACCCTTTATATGAAACTGATTTTTGAATTACAGTGCTTGTAGCCATGTGAATGCGTTAAAGAGTGCATCTCTAAAAAGTGCAAGTATAGTTGTATGTGAGGGAATCACAGGTTCAAAGCTCAGAGCAAACCTTTGTACAAAGTACCATACAAAATTTTAAAATCAATTACAATATAACACTTATTACAATGTTTCATATAATAATCACTGATGAATGCTTAGTGCCAGAAACCGGTGCGATTAAAATATTCACAGAGTCTTTATGATATTCTTTTAGAGAAATATAGTTATATGTATGCTTTCTTCTTCTCTGTCACACAATTTTGAAAAAAAAAAAACATAATTTTTATTGATTTTGATCACCATATTTGTACTTATAACGTGTTTTGTTTATCTTGAAGTTAATAAAAAAAAAAACTAAAAACAAATTAAAACAAAGCCATTTACGGAAACCCCCAGTCATAAAAACCTAAATGGATGATTCACAGCGTTATAATATTTAAATTTGTTATTTTTTGCTTTGAAGAATGTGATTTTAAATAAACAACATTAAATATTTACGTGTGTGGTGTTGCCAGTAAGAAGAAAACTGAGAATAAAAGTTGCCGTTATTTATAATTTCTGAATTTAATTTAAGAATACAAAATAAATTAATAAATTGTTGCTTTGAGGCCTACTGAATTTCTTACTTTTAACATGTGTTATTATTCAATCTATTCCGAGACCTATCAGCATAAAAGTTTTCTGCCATTTAGATAACAATTCTGAGGTACATAGAATAAAGGATTTTTATAGATCCAAAAATTTTTAAATTTGTACAAAGCCGAGAAATAATATGTATATCAATTCTTGTTTAACTCTGTCGCCCCTATTGGTTCTATACGTCCCAAAAAGATTCATTATAATATCACAAGGATATTAGCAAAGCAATTTGAAATATATATTATTTTGAGTTCTATGAAGTCAAATTCTGAAGACTTTTTTCCGTAGAAAGAAGATTCAGAATAGCGGGAGTTTTCTGGGAGTTTCAAAAGTTTATCAAAAAAATTAGCAGAAATTCTTGTTTAAAAATTTGATTTTTAATTAACGATAACTTTGTTATATTCTCTAATTTGTTTTTAAATATACATATATAAATATATTTAACTTCTTGCCCTAGGGAATTATAAACTTAAATATAAATAATTTGGCATGGCCGTAAATGTAAAAAGCAAAACATGACGACATTAACGCCCCGCTTTTTTTTTTTTTTGATAGAAAAAGTCTAAAAGGAATTCTTTAAGTAACACAAAAAATAAACAACTTTTTTTTAAACAAAAAAAAAAGAATTTTAACGTTTGTAGAACAGACAGCACAGTCTGCTCTAACCGCCTACCGCCATGGAATTTTAGTTGGTGAACGTGAACGCCTCTGCGCTGCCACTATAATACGCGGCTGCTGCTGGTGTTTTAGATAAGATGATGACGACGATGTTGAAAAACCACTATGTGTGTTACTAGGATTGGATTTGTAACTGTTGTTGTTGTTGCTGTTGTTAGAATGTGTAGGTGTTGATCGTGATTCTGATATTGTTGCATTTGATGAGGCTGCTGGATATGTAACCGTTTGATATCTGCCATTATTCAAAGGTGTTGTTGCTGGAGCTCTGTTAATGTTGTTGCTAACTGATTTTATGCCATTTGCAATTGTTATTGGATTAGTATAAGAAGCCGTTTGTAATACTCTCGACTGTTGCGGACTATTGGAGTAGGGTTTTTCCCCAAAGTATGTTTGCTTTAAAGGTTGATATTTGTTTGGCGATGTGGAGGTATTAGAACGTTTGTTATACGAATCTGGACCCAATTGTATTCTGGTCGAAAGTCTACTGGTGCGAGTTGTCAAAGGTGAAGATTGTTGCGCCTTGTCGTTTTTTATCTGTACCAAAGTTTGATAACGCCCCATACGTTGGGTGGGTGTTACCATTGTTGATCTGGTGGGCGAATGCGGCTTAGACCAATTTCTGGTTGGTGAATGATTGTTCAGTCGGGTCGTGCTGGTTGAACTGGTTTTGATAGTATAGGAAGGGTTCACTGTGATTTCACTCTGGCTAGGATAAGAGCCATTAAATTGAGCCAATATGGGCTTAGCCACGCCCACCGGTACCATACGACCTGGCATATGCGGCGTTATTGAATTTTTAAATTCTATGCGTATTGAAGATGTAGAGTCATCATTGGGTTTGTTCGTTGCATGACGATCGGCTCGGCTGACTCGATCCACTTTGAAGGTTTCATTACGTTTGATGGGTGATCGTGTTTGAGTTCGTAAGCCAATTTTATTTAAATCGCGTACCGGTGATCGGGAACCTGGTCGATAATTGTCATTGTTGAATACTAATAAATCGCGGCGATTTTCTTTCGAAGATTCTCTGGGTTCACTGGCTGGTGGTGGTTCAACTTCAACAAACCAGGCTGGATTGTGGGCAACCTCTTTTTGTTGTTGCAAAAATTTGTCACGAAACGATTTACGATAACTATTTAATGTTACCGTTTTAAATTTATCTTGTGCGTTATGTTCCAACTCATTGTCCTCATCATCATCACCATCCTGTTCGGGTAAATTTGTGGTTTGTTTTAATTGCACCAATTGTTTCTTTAATTCCGTGGGCATTTTTCCCTTACGATAAGTGGCCGAATCAAAGCTCCCCTTGCGATATGTACCAGCATCATAGTTGGCTGAAGAAGTGGATCCAACCGATCTTAGTGATTCGGAGTTTGATGATGTGCCTATATTGCCGTGCAACGACTTTAAACTCGATTGTTGCTCATACAGAAAGTTAAAAGGATCGCTTTGTGAATCATAATCCAAACTATTGCCACCATCAGCCTGCCATTTGTAATAAGTATTGGTGGCATCATCGCTGGGATGATGATCAAAGGCCTTTTCAGGCGTGGGTGTCTTCTTGCGTTTGGTAAAAGTGCTGAATTTTTCTAAAACTTTTGATTTTTTCGATTTTTTCTCCAAGGTCGAACAATTGGAGTGTGTGGGCGTTGCATGTTGATTTTCATCCAAGATAAAAGTTCCACTGCGATTTAATAGGGAATCCGTACGCGACTCTACGGAATCGCGTCGTTTACCGCTGCCATTAGCGTTGGCGCCATAGCTGCTATTAAGAGAACTTACTACACTACCCGGTCGTGATCGTGTTCGTACAGGAGTGGTATCGCGTGATGATGAACGACCGCGTGTTATTGATGAACGTAAATTACGAAAGAAAGACATTTTTTTTGTTTTCAAATTTGTGTTTTTTTTTTCTATTTTGTAGTTAACTGAAAATCCGTTTCAAATTGTAATTTAACACGGTTCAATATACAAATATGTTGGATATTGTTCTATAATTATTTCTGTGACTTTTATTCTCGATTTTTCTTCTGTTAGTTTTTGTTTTTGTTTTAAACTTCGTAACACTTTGCGTGCAGTTAACCTTCGTATCTTTGGCTAATGACTTTAATGATCTCTCATTAAATCACTCTTTTGTTATTTTGTTGTTGTTGTTTTTTTTTTACATATAATAGTATTTTTTTTTTATTTTATATCGCACCCATTTAGGGTTTCTTGTTAAATCAATGTTGTGTTAAATCACTACTTCGTAAATACACTGTTTATATGTTTTTGTTTAAGTATTTTGTTTGTTTAATCTAGAAAATTAAATTTTGGAAATTTTATCTTAACGACACAATTCAATATTTATTTTCTTAACCGCCGTTCGCTCTAGAAGTCGTACTTAACGTGTCAACTGTTTACTAGCAACTAAATTCGGTGGTTTCATTCACAGTTGTGCTTTACTACAGCCATGAGTATTTAAGCTGAAGCTAAGCTGAGCTGTATGTGTGATCAGTGGGTTTGTGAGTGAGTAGTTAGAAGTTAACCCATATATGATCTAAATGGTATTTGAAAACGAAATGGTTTTTTTTTTTTGTAATATTTCCATACAAATAAGGGGTAATCAAATTGAGAGAAATTAAGGTTAAAGTAGTTTCCATTAGTTCCTAATAAATTATGTTTTCTTAAAAAAAAAAAAGTACCTTTTCATTCAAAAGTACCTTTTTTTAGAAAGTACCTTTTTCAAAGTACCTTCTCTTAAAAATTTACTTTTTCATAAAATGTATTTTTTATTAACAAAGTACCTTTCCTTAAAAAGTACCTTTTCTTAAAAAGTACCTTTTCTTAAAAAGTACCTTTTCTTAAAAAGTACATTTTCTTAAAAAGTACCTTTTCTTAAAATGTACCTTTTCCTAAAAAGTACCTTTTCTTAAAAAGTAGCTTTTCTTAAAAAGTACCTTCTCTTAAAAAAGTAATCTTTCTTAAAAATAACTTTTTTTAAAGAAGTAAGAGTATTAAATCGGCTATGCCGAATCTTTCATACCCTCCACCCGTGTTCCGAACGCATTATTATAAACAAAATGGTTAACACCAAGAGATAAAAGGGTAGATTGTTGTGTCTTGTCGTTTTTTATGTGTATCAAAGTTTGATATCCACCCTTACGTTGGGTGGGTGTTACCATTGTTGATCTGGTGCGCGACTGCGGTTTTCTAGACGGTGAGTGATTGTTAAGTCTGGTCGTGCTGGTTTAGCAGGTTTTGATAGTATAGTAAGGGTTCATTGTGACTTCACTCTGGCTAGGACATGTACCATTAAATGGAGCCAACATGGGCTTAGCCACGCACCATACGACCTGGCACCATACGACCTGGCATGTACGGCGTTATTTAATTTTTAAATTATATGCGTATTGAAGATGTCGAGTGAATGATGTTTAAAATGAATAAAAATTAATACAAAAATTTGTTCTCTTAAACGGTAAAAAAAGCAACAAGCATACATATCGAGAGTTTACTAACGCAACCTCTTATCTCAAAAACTACTACTTTTCAATAGGGACAAAAAACGTTTTATAATAAGCTTTTGCCATTTTTTAAACAATTTTTTTGTTAAATCTACAAAGTAATGGAAATGTCAATACATTTTTAAAACAACTGTAATATTTTAAATTTTCCACCTTTCTTTGTTCGCCCGTTTTTTGAGATACGTGTTTTCTGCATAGAAAAATTGCTATAAAGCGTAACATACGCGATTGCGTTATTCTGAAATAAGAGTACTTAAATTAGGTTTTCGAATTATTTATTTAAAAACATATTACTAAATTCATTAATTATTTTTAATCAAATAAAAATATTATTATTACTGACATTTTTTTTAATTATAACAAAGCAGTACTTTTCATAAATTTTTTTTGTGAAAAAAAAAAATTAGTCTTATTATTAGTAAATATATATATTAAGATTACGTAGTTTCAACAATACTTTTAATCACAACAAATAAATTAAAAAAATTAAAAAAATTTGAAGTAGTGTATTTCAATACTGTTAAGAGATATTATTAAAGGTGTGTTTACACTATGTGTATTTTCCATATGTAAATTCAGTTTTACGATCCATACGTAATTCCGTGCGTGTGTCAAAATTAGCGTTTTACATACGATTCATAATTTTTGCGTTCAAACGTACATATGTATTTCCGAATGACATAACCTCTAAATGTAAACAACAGCTGATTTAATGTGTGAATTTACAAAAATTTATTGTTTAAAATAAAGTTATATATTTTATATATTTTTAAATTGTTAATTAATATTAAACAATTTATTTTTCTTTCAATATTAATCTTTATAATTTACTCTGTTTTTCGTTCGCCACAAGCAGTGTTGTATTTTCATATGTTTGTCTTGCCAAAATAGAACCTGCTCTAATTGAAAAATTTACATATGTCTTGCAAAATGTGTTGTACATAAACAATGTTTGAAAGGGTTCACACTATGTGTACAAATTAAACGTGCTAAGAAACTAAGAAAAACACAAGCAAAACACGTAGTGTGAACGCAGCTTAAGAGATATTATTTAGTGTTCTAAAAGAAAATGTGTTTATTTTTCACGGATGTATTTTAAATTATCATAAAAAGTATGGCAATCCTTTAGTATCAGTGATTCTAAAGACTGCAAGTCTTTGCATTTTTGATTAGTCAATGGAATTTCTTCAAAATATAACTCCTTAACTTCGGTGTCAATAGGATATTTACTGTTAAAAACGCTGAGGAAGAATTTCCCATTCAACAATGAAAGATAATTTAAACTTTAATTTATATTTGCAGTATTTATCCTATTTATCCTCTTAGCTGTAAGACAGTAGGAGATCCTGCTTTAATTCCAGGCCGAATTGATTTAAAGTATTTCAAATCAGAATAATTTTTGATACTTAACTTTGTACGATTTTTTCTGTCGTGATTCTTCTGTAATTTTTACAAAGTCACAAGGCGCATACATTTATCGGTTTTTCTTACGTCTTTCGAAAGCAGAATGAATAGAATCACATTCCATCTGGATGTGACCCTTAATAAAATATTTTTGGAAGATCCCGATATTGTTTTTTGAAGCGAATTGAAATAAAGAATTAGCTATGGTTACATTTCGATCCGGGCACTACAACCATCACTGTAAAATACAATCGGCGTAGTAAGCTCAACTTCAGTTTTTAACAAGTAAGAAAATTATAGTCGGTCTAGACCGACTATACGATACCCTATACCATGCGTTTAGAAACCCTATCTCTTAGGCCCAACTAACTGGACATTGAAAATAAGCAAAAACCAAATTTGAGTGGGATTTTTATTAATTTTTTTGGCTGCAGATATGAAAAAGTTCATATCGGATGCTATATCTATAAAGGGACTAGGTCCAAAAATGGACCGATCCTGATCATGTTTGGTAAAGTCTCTTGTATTTTGCAAAAATATGTACAAACAAAATTTGAGAAGAATCAGTGCAATATTTTTGTTTTTTAATAGATTTAAGTGAAGATCGGGAAGCAGCTCTATATGGGGTCAAAGGGATCATTTTTGGACTACTCATTAGTGGATGTAATGAACGCATACAAATCCAATTTGAGTAAGATCTATATGACAATTTGGATCTTATGGCAATTTATGTCGATTTCATATGGGTAATTTGTATGGGGGCTAGGTCTGAACATGGACCGATTCTCACCAATTTCAATAGCGTTCATCCCATGGCCGATAAAAGCTTATATACCAAATTTCGTCAAAATATATTCATATTTGTGACCTGCAGTTTGATTACAAGCTTTACATGGACACACAGACGGACGGACGGACGGACGGACATTGTTAAATCAACTCAGAAAGTGATTCTGATTCGATAGGTATAATTAAAGATGGGTCTAGGTCAAATATTTTTGGTTGTTACAAACATCAGCACAAAGTCATTATACCCAAACCACATAGTGGTATAGGGTATAAAAAATGAATCAGGCAAGACGCAAAAACGTTGCCATCAATGCCGCCTTCACCCTTGTGCCATACATAACATAATACATCCCTGTTAGCTATGTTGTATACCGTAAACTGATGATATTTTAGTTAAACTCCGGTCAAATAAAGAACAATAGCAGGTAAATGTGGTATCATCTGCACAGCTTGGACATCTACCGTGAAAGCATTGTTGCCATAATTTGAAATTGAAAAGATGCTAAATGCAAAAGAAAAGATGCTAAAACGAACTGGAGTCAAAATAAAAGATGCTAATTTTTTTTTTTAATTTCATTACCTTTTGATTGAAAAATTAAGTTAAGTTAAATTAAATTAATTAATTCTTTGGTTTCGAAATAGAAAAAATTAACATAAAAGTTTCGATTTATATTTTTAAAATTTTAAATAAAAATATTTTGAATTTCATCTGTAATTGTTTTAAACATCAAACTGAGTTTTTTTTTAACTTTAAATTAAATATTTTTAATTTTAGAGGGATTTGTTTTTAATTTCATATATGTGACCTTCTTCGAGAAAAGGGACCTAGTGTGTTAAAAAACGGGTTGTGTCAAAAACGGTGGATTCTGGTACCTAAAAGGGTGTAGAAACTTTAAATGCGTTTTTTTTTTTTCAAAACTTAATTTAAACGCACTAGGTCCCTTTTCTCGGAAGGTCACACAAATTTAAAAAAATTTTCATTATCAAAAGATACGAGTATATTACAGTAATTGGCTTATGGAAACTAATATTTCTGTGATGTCATCTTTTTTTTTTATTATTATTATTCAACTATTCGACTTTTATCAACGACATCGCTCGATATATTGTAAGTGTAACAGCACCCATTTTTCAATTTCAAAAGCTTCTCTTGTACGTATTACAGAACATAACAACTCGGATTTTATTCTGTTGCAAAGTTTGCTTTTAACTAAAGTCATTAAACTAAACGAACGTTAAACTCCGTTCAAATCTAATAAAGACAATATAAATGTGGATAACTCTTTAAACGGACTTTCGCCAATAGAATTTTTGTTAACTTCAATCCATAAGAAGGTTGTATTCAGTGCTGTATCCCAATATCGTTTTGTCAATTGGAATTGAATTTTTTCTATTTCAGATGATCTAAATTTAAACTCTTCTAATATATTGGTTATCGGTTTGTTACCCGGTTTAATGTGTTTTGTATTAAAAATTTTGGCATTTTTTTTAATGCAATTATATTTTTTGGCAATCGACTTTTTAATTCATTAAAAACTGTTGTACTTGTTTACATTCTTCTATTTCAAAATGTTTTGTTATATTTGTTGAAAGAAACGAGCAGAGTGGTCGAAAGAGTAGTAGACAAATTTCTAGTATTACACTTAGAGAAATTAAAACATATCAAAACCATTAAAACTAAAATTATATATTCAAAAATAATGAAAAAAAATCAAAAAAAAAGATGCTAAAAGCAACTTTTTATTAATAAGTTAGCACCATAGCATCTTTTCATAAATTTTGGATGCTAAGCTGCAAAAAAGTTGCTAAATCTAGCAACTAAAATGCTAAAATGGCAACACTGCGTGAAAGCTTTTATATCTCCAAAAATTGCTTTGATTTTATCATTATCTTTTTCATTCCTAGCAGGGTTCTTTTCTATTACATGATTATTATACTCGTCTGCAGATATATTTTTATTTTTAAAAGCAAAGTAAATATCACAAAAATCTTTTCGAGGTTTAAAAATGTCTATATTCATCAATTGCATTTTCTTGTGTTCTTTGCTCTGTTTTTTTTTTTAGGAAACCATTGTCACTACTTTTTTTAACCCAGTCCAAAACTTGAGATTCACCAAAACCTAAAGTATTTAAGAACATTTTTTACATACTAATAATCTTTTATTATTAACGACAAGATAATATTGAATAGTAAAATTTCTTCGTGATATAAGGACGTTCTCTTAAGGAATTATTATTTTTGAAACAAGTGAAATAACGTAAGATTGTTTTTTATCCCAGTTTAAATCATTCCAGAATGAATTAAAAATTAGTTTTCTTGTATTTTCTTGAATCTCATTGCACTTTTTGATTTGACTAGCTGTACATTTTGCTGACGTACATCTTGGTTTTATTTTTCGTTCATTACTCGGAATAAGTGAACGGTTATCTCCATTTTTCCGATTTTAGCTAAAATAAGCCTTGCCTCTTTGCTTTATTTCGTTCTCAATCACTGTTGTCCTTACGACGTATTTTTTTTAAACAATTTCTGAATGTTTACTTAAACTAATTTTCGGTGGCCAAAATGGACTTAAATCGAGATGAACTTAAGACTAGCTAGCATAATATGCGTGATCAGCAGACCATCAGTGATGCCAAATCTACCTATGTATTTACTTTAAGATACGAGGTTGCGCATGACAATTTCGTACTAGTTGAGATATGAGTTTGCATTTTTTTGATTTAAAAAAAAACTAATTTTATACTAACTAATATTTATAACAATTATGCGTCGGTAGTTACTAATTACTTTTCCGGTTAAAACCCAAAATCGTAAAAAATCGAGTTACGAGGTTGCGTTAGTAAACCCTCGATATGTATATATGCATAGTAGAGGTGTTTATTAGTATGGCCAAATTATGAAGTGCTTTGATTCCAGTTCCCCGGCCAGATTTTTGTTCCTTTATATTTAAAAATGAAATAAGTAAAATTTGGAGCGAGTCCGATAACTTTTAGTGTAGCCCGAAATGACTTTAATATCCCTTTATATGAAAAATATTTTGAATAATTTTTTTAACATTTTTTTTATTTATTATGTTTATTCAAATAAATAAATAAATAAATAAATAAGAAAATAAATAATCTAACCCTAAAAACAAAGTTTTTATTAAAACTCTTTCTTTTCTTATGCATAGAGTTTTGAATATCTCCGTGACTGTGCGTTACTGTGTGTGACTATCTTAAAATTAATCTTTGGCCACAACAAGTCTATGTACAAAGTTTCAGATCCATCGGATGAGGGAAAGTGGGGTTTTAAGCTCTCCGTGACTGTGCGTGACTATGCGTAACTGTGCGTGACTATGTCAAAGTTGATCTTTTTTCACAGCAAGTCTATCGACCAAGTTTTAGATCGATCGGATAAGGGAAAATGGGGTTTAAATCACTCAGTGACTGTGCGTGACTATGCGTGACTGCGGGTGACTATGTCGAAATTAATCTTTCTTCACAGCAAGTATATGGACCAAGTTTCAGATCGGTCGGATGAGGGTAAATGACATATAGATCACTCCGTGGCTGTGCGTGACCATGCGTGACTGCACGTGACTAAGTCAAAATTAATTTTTTTTCACAGCAAGTGTATGGACCAAGTTTTAGATCGATCGGATGAGAGAAATGACATTTAGATCACTCCGTGACAGTGCGTGACTATGCGTGACTGCGCGTGACTATGTCGAAATTAATCTTTCTTTACAGCAAGTATATCGACCAAGTTTCAGATCAGTCGGATGAGGTTAAATGACATATAGATCACTCCGTGACTGTGCGTGACCATGCGTGACTGCGCGTGACTAAGTCAAAGTTAATCTTTTTTTCACAGCAAGTGTATGGACCAAGTTTGAGATCGGTCGGATGTGGAGAAATGACATTTAGATCACTCCGTGACTGTGCGTGACGACGCGTGACTGCAGTCACGACAAGACTATGGGCCAAGTTTCAGATCAATTGGATAAGGGGGAATGGGGTCCACCCATGGCAGGCAGACAGACAGACAGACAGAGAGTATGAGTTAAAAGAAAGAGTTTAAAAATAAAATTGGATTAGAGAAATGGTTTCTGGATCTATATTTCTTAAAATTATGGATAAACTATTAGATCAGATTTATTATACGATGGATATTTTTGTTGATGAAGCAGCAATTGTTTTTCCTCTTCATCATTGGTTAATATTCTGTTAAAATCTTGAATGAACTTAACACCTCTCTTAGCAGTATCATTTACAACAAATAAGTCCTTACAGAATGTCCAACCTTCCTCAAATTCACATAATGTTTTCCAAGTTGAAGACTCAAACTCTAGAAATTCCAGGGATAAACTAAATCGACTGAAGAAATTTTTTGTTTTCTCTGATACAAAATAACATAAGGAGCATTATTTAAATTCCATAAAATTCGAATTAGATTGACCATTTTTTAATTTTACAACTGGTTCTTTTAATTTAAGTTTTTCAAACATTTTACGTTTTTCTTCAAAACTTATTTTTGAATCGAAAAAGGCTAGAGCTACTGCTTCCATATACCATAAATGGCTGTTAATTTTTCTAAGAATTACTGCTGATATTTCTGAGTTAGATTCCGAATACTTTATAACATCTTGAATAAAATTCAAATCTTGAAGCGGTTCCTCTATTGCGTTAGCACATCTGAACCATGCTTTAATCTCAAGTGTCACTAGAAAAATGCAAACATCGCGATTCATTTTTCGTAAGTGAGAATTGGCCACTGCACGGTACAGAAATATTTTCAAGGTATATATTGCTTTTGACATCCAGCGTGCATGGCTAGCTGGTCTAGACGTTCGAAAGTTTTACCGCTCTGCACCAAGAAAGATTAAGACCAACTGGAGTAATTCTTTATAGTCTTCTCAATTTTGAGAATTCGTCAGTTGAACATAACAAAACTCTATACAATTTGCATGTTCATCTGGACTTATTTGCAAACAGACAGTTGCATCTTCATCTTAGCACTTCTAAATAATTCTTTGTTAAAATTTGGCCACGATTTGGCAAATTTTTCAAATATTGCATCTTCTGGAGCAGAGTTTGAATATAACTTTGTTTTGAACACACTGCGCAATATTATTTCATACACATGGTGGCGGGAAGGTAGATTAATTAGACTACGTCCAATTTTTTTTTTTTTTTCTAAGAGGACAGCGGCGTCTGTGTTGATACCAGTATTTGTAGATGTAATATCATATGACAAGCCGTTTACTTGGTCAACAATATTCCATTTCCATTTCATAAACTGCATCCGTAATATTTTTGCCAGTTGAAGATTCTACTTTCGGTTCACCAAGAAACTTCCATGTGCCGTTGGAGCTTAGGGAAATTGCAATCCGATCAACTTTTGTGGATCCGATCAAATCTTTCATAAACTTTCCATCGAAATGAGCTACCACCGAACTAATTTTACTAACCTATAAATTATATTTAGATTGTCACAAATTTAATTTATCCGTAAGACCAACTGAAAATTCTTTAGATTGTTTTATACGGTTTTCTTGGCGCAAGCGATGAATAGTTGATCGATTAATGACAAGTTCCTCTACGCGATGTCCTAATGCTTCAGCTGCTGCTATGAGAATGTGAACTGCCATTTCATCAGAGTCTTTGGCATTGTCCAGCGCTGCTGCTAACCGATCTGATAAAGAGTTTGAGCTTAAGCTTTCTTTCTCGATAGTCGTGTTGCTAATAGGTAAGTTGGTAGTAACACTATCCTCATTACTCCACTCCATAAGTTGCGAAACTTTTGTAGAAAATGAAGAACTGAACATTAAAATTTTAAATTTATTAATATACAAAACTTACTTGTTTGGCTCGATTTTTCCTCCTCGTGTTTCCTTTTACGTGCAGCTTTTTTATCTTTTCCTTCCTGTGCTTTTTTTTCTCGATCCCATAAAGCCATGTCGACACCAGCCATGCAACCAGGACGTCCTTTCTGTCTTTGCATTACTAGAAACAGTCTATCTTCTCCGAATTTTGTGTAGCGCATCGACGGTTCAAATATCAAATAACTCGTCCAGAAGTTCAATAAGAGTTTCAGCAACTTGCTTTTGGGCTTTGAAATTTTTCTTAGGGGCTGCTTTTTGAATACTTTTCAATTTTTCGTGTAATTTGTCAACACATGTATCCTCTTTTCGAATCAGTAAACGTGCTTGATTCCAAAATATATGGATTGCATCGACTGTCAATTTCGCACTTAGCTTTGCTGAAAGATTTACAAAGCTCATATTGTCAAATCGGACTTGCAAGACCTGACGATTTGACGGAAATTTAACGCCAGTAATTTGGAAAGAAACGTTTCTACCTAAATCATTTTCCTTGAATTTTCAAGGGCTTTGCGTGTTCTAACGATTGAAGGCTTGGTGCTTCTTCCGCAGTTGATTTCAATGCTATTTTGGACATCTCAATTGTTATATATTTATATTGCTCTTTAACTTTAGAACACCACTAGTTATACAAATTAATTAATTTCACTCTTAAAAAATCACTTCACTCTGATCACCACATACACAACAAATGAAAAAATCAACTAAATCACGGTTTTTGGCATTTTAGCGACAATGTTTGCAAACAAATGTCCCGTTATCAGCAGCGACTGTTGCTGAGGAATACACAGTTTGAAAAAATGTCCCGTTATCAACAGCGACTGAGGTAAACACAATTTCTAGGAATATCTACACAAACAGAAGTGTTCTAAAAATTTACCGTTATTACAATTGCTAAAAAATACACAGAAAATATCATGCAGCCCATATAGTAGGGTACAGTGGGGTGAAGGCGAAAAATTAACAAACAACACAAATGCTTTAATTTTTAATTTTATTATACCTATTTTCTATATTTCGAACAGCTTCGCTGTTCATCTTCAGGAAAAAAAATTTATAGCTCTGTAATTACAGCATGGAGTTGAAAAGCGTCTGTAGTTGGCTGCGTTCTATTTTTAACATAAATAAATTTTTTATGTTTTGAGCAGAGTTCAGAAAAAACACACACTGAATAAAAAACTCGTACATATATGTAAACAAACATAATTTAGACCAACACACACATATTTTTAGCTTCATATCAATTATGTACGTTTCTAAATTTTCTACGGTGCCCAACACAATCATGACTGTGTTCGTTTTAATATTTCGTTATTTACACGAACATTTTTGTATCACGTACTTTTTGTTTCGATCACACATAAACCACACATATTGAAGTGTTGCTTTATTTGAAGTTCGTGTTCTGGTACGTGTACTGAAAAAAAAACAGAACATGTACAATAAACAGGTTCGAGTTCAGTTATATTTTAAGTCGTGTTGTGGCTCGTGTACTAAGAAAAAAACAGAACATGTACAATAAACAGGTTCGAGTTCAGTTATATTTTAAGTCGTGTTCTGGCTCGTGTACTAAGAAAAAATAGAACATGTACAATAAACAGGTTCGAGTTCAGTTGTATTTTAAATTTGTGTTCTGGTTCTTGTACTACGAAAAATTGAAGCATCAATTCGCGATCTGATACACCCCTATAAAAACGACAACAATTGTTTCAACCAAATTTATTAAAATTTTATTGACCCTTTTTTATGACTTAAGTTGCAAATTGTTTACAATTGTCAAATATTTTAAAATGTTATTGGCCATTTTTTGTGATTTACGTTGAAATTATTTACAATTGTTTTTATTGACTGGTTTTTATTTTAATAAAAGATGGTAATAAAATACTTAAGATTTAAGGTTTCAATCAGACGTGTAAATTTTTTCGTTTCGCTATTAAAAGTTGCGTATTTTTTATAGCAAAATTTATTTCTGTTATTGCTTTCAAATTGTTTTAATTTTCACAAAATATTTGCAATTTACACAATAACACAGTACACTTATAGATCACGATCTAATGAAAACTGAACCACTTTTAATGAATAAATGACACAAGCACTCGCTATTTATTGCAAAATCAATTGCGTGAAATTGTAACGTAAGTCATAAAAAAGGGACAATAAAATATGAAAATATTTTTTTGGGTTTTTTTATTGACACTCATTGTGTTTTTATGCAAAATATACCAAAAAATCATTGAGAAAAGGATTGTGCATTGACACTAATTGGTTCGCAAATTATGGGTGGGTGATTGTGTTTTTTATGATGCAAAATTTGTTTGTGTCTAAAGTTATTTGTTACCAAAAAAAAAAATGTTTGCAAAAGATCCTAACAACCAACAAGTGTGTCTTTTATGCCGCAAAATTGGGTTTTTCGTCTATGACACTAATTGGTTGCGAAAATAGGGGTGGGTAATGCAAAAAAACCTAACAACCAACAAGTGTAACTTTTATGATGCTAAATAGTTTTTGTGTCTTCAGTATTTTATTACCATCTTTTATTAAAATAAAAACCAGTCAATAAAAACAATTGTAAATAATTTCAACGTAAATCACAAAAAAATGGCCAATAAAATTTTAAAATATTTGACAATTGTAAACAATTTGCAACGTAAGTCATAAAAAAGGTCAATAAAATTTTAATAAATTTGGTTGAAACAATTGTTGTCGTTTTTATCGGGGTGTATCAGATCGCGAATTAATGTTTCAATTTTTCGTAGTACAAGAACCAGAACACGAATTTAAAATATAACTGAACTCGAACCTGTTTATTGTACATGTTCTGTTTTTTCTTAGTACACGAGCCACAACACGACTTAAAATATAACTGAACTCGAACCTGTTTATTGTACATTTCTGTTTTTTTTTTTTCAGTACACGTACCAGAACACGAACTTCAAATAAAGCAACACTCCAATATGTGTGGTTTATGTGTGATCGAAACAAAAAGTACGTGATACAAAAATGTTCGTGTAAATAACGAAATATTAAAACGAACACAGTCATGATTGTGTTGGGCAGCGTAGAAAATTTAGAAACGCACATAATTGATATGAAAATAAAGATATGTGTTAGCTGCTTTTGAACAGAACATTGTGTGTTTCATGTGTGTATTTTCTGAACCTTGGTTTTGAGGAAAGTAATGAAAAATATATGAGGAAAGTAAATTAAAAATATATGTTTTACCCATATATACACGTTGAATATTTGAAGTCGTTTCCGGGTCCACTTAAAATTTTCGGATTGACTCCAAATTTGATTTATTTATTTTTTTAATATAGAGGAACCAGAATCTGCCCGTGGGTAGATAAAAATCCAATATTTCAAAATAAGAACATCTCTAATGCATACATGTCCTGTTGTGTATAAACATTTTTCACAATATTTAGTTTTTTATATGTAATATTATTGGAATATCTCTACATTTTCATAAGACATTCCTCCCATATTTGGTCTATATGCTGCAAATGCAATAACAAACTACTACTGATTATGACGAAAGTTTTAAGCCTAAGTAGTACCATTTACTCCACTTATTGCTGACAGGCGAATGTTTTATAAGCATCAAGAATATATACAGTTTATGGGGTCTCCGGAATTCATTTTGATGAGTTACAAATGGATTGACAAACTGATATATATACTCTCTGCACAGTGGTGTGGAGGGCATAAAAACCACTTTTTTAAAAAATGTACCTTTTCTGCTATAAGAACCTTTTCTTAAAAAAGTGAGTTTTCTTAAAAAAAAAAAAAGGTGACTTTCTTCACGTTTTAAAAAAACGTTTTTTTAAAAAAGCACCTTTTCTTAAAAGTGCCTTTTCTTATATAATTTAAGAATAAATTTTCTCCAAATGTACCTCTTTTCAAAATGTACCTTTTCTTCAAAAACTACTTTCTCTTGAAAAGTGCATTTCTAAAAAAGTAAATTTTCTTCAATAAATACATTATTTTCAAAAAGTACCTCTCCAAAGAAGTACCTTTCTCGGAAGAAGTACCTCTCTTTGAAAAGCGAACTTTTCTTGAAACAGAACCTTCTCATAAAAAAGTTCCTTTAAAAAAAAAAACAAAACGTAAATTCTCCTAAAAAAAATTACCTTTTCTGAAGTAGCAGAGTAATTTTCTTTAAAAAGTAGTTTTCCATAAAAACTTACCTATTCTTAGAAAATATAATTTCTTTAAAAAATATAATTTTCTCGAAAAAGTAATTTTTTTTTTAAAGAAAATTTTCTTAAAAAAAAATCATTTAATAAATTGCCTTTCTTAAAAATGTATCTCTTTTGCAAACACTAACTTTTTTGAAAAAGCAGCTTCTCTTAAAAATGTTCCTTTCTTAAAAAGCGTATTTTCTTTAAAAAGTACCTTTTCTTAATAACAATCTACTAAAAAAGATAATTTCCTTTAAAAAAGATCTTAAAAAATTTATTTTCCTTTTTTTTTAATCTTAGATAAGCACATTTTCTAACAGAAGCTTTTATTAAAAAAGTAATTTTTCTTCAAAATGTACTTCCTCTTAAAAAGGTATCTTTTTTGAAAAAAGTACCTCTCTTTCAAAAACTAACTTTTCTTAAAAAGTAGCTTGTCTTAAAAGTTTCCCTTTCCAAAAAAAAAAGTGCCTTTTACCTTTTCTTGAAAAAGTACCTTTTCTCAAAATACCTTTTTTAAATTAAATTTTTTTTTTAAAGTACCAATTTTCTCAAAAAGTAAATTTTCTTAAAATACCTATTTAAAAAAAATTACTTACTTGAAAAAGAGCATCTCTTTCAAAAAAAAATTTTTTTTTTAAATTTAAAAAATTGAAAATTTAAAAACTTAAAAAAGTTCCTTTTTTAAAAAGTTAATTTTCTTAAAAAAGTATTTTTTCTAACAAAGTACATTTTCTTACAAAAGTACATTTTCTTCAAAAATAAATTTTCTTAAACAGTAATTTTTCTTCCAAATATACTTCCTTTATAAAAAAGTATTCCTTTCAAAAAGTAGCTTCTATTAAAAGGTTTTCTTTCTAAAAAATCCCTTTTAGAAAGGCATTCTTAAAAATATGCATTTTCTTAAAAAAGTTTGTTGTCTCAAAAAATCACCTTTTTTTGAGAAAGTACCTCTTTAAAATTAGTAAATTTTCTACAAAAGTGACATTTCTTAAAAAAGTATATTTTCCAAAAATTATATTTTTTAATAAAAAATATTTTTTCTTAAAAAAGTACATTTTCTTCAAAAAATACCTTTTTTGAAAAAAAAAACCTCTGTTTCAAAACCTAACTTTTCTTAAAAAGTAGCTTCTCTTGAAAAAATGGACTTTTTAAAAAGACCTCTTCTTAAAAAATTCCTTTTTTAAGCTAACTTTTATAAAAAAAATACCTTTTCTTAAAAATATACTTTTTCTTAAAAAGATACCACATTTAAAAAAAGTGCCTTTCTTGAAACAAGCACATTTCTTGAAAAAAGTACCTCTCCTTAAAAAACTGTTTTTTTTTAAAGTACCTTCTCTTAAAAAAGTTATTACTCAAAAGTGTTTTTTTTTAAGTACCTTTTTTCAAAAAGTACCTTCTTTTAAAAAGTACCTTCTTTTAAAAAATTTTAGTTTATTTAAAAAACCGTTTTTTTTTTCTTTAAAAAGTACCTTTATCAAAAAGTACCTTTTCTTAGAAAAGGTATTTTCATAATTTTTCAACGGATGACTTGAAATTCTATAGAATAGAAAAATAATCGAATTTTTAATAAATCTTAAAATGGCGTACCGTTAGATGGAACATCTTCCATGGTTTCAGATGGTTTGAAGAAGCGTTTTCTGTTCCCGATATAATCTATTCTAAAACTGGGTCTTACCAGTTTTATTAGGTTAGATATAGAATATGTGCCGGAACTTATTCTTAGAAAAAAATAATAAGAATTAAGTGACACAGAAGCTTTTCTAGAACTAGTTTTAGAAGGCATTATCGATAAAGTCTATAAGCCAATGTAGGACTTGCAGACATTTTTATGCTTTAATTTTTTATTTTACGATTTTTTGTCGAATATTTTGTTTTTGAATATTTAAAACGCTTGAGGTCAAATTGGTTTTTTTTTTTGTATATTTTATTAACCGATATTTCGGTTGTCAGCGGCGACTATCATCAGGCGACCAAAAAAAAATTTTTTTTATTATAATAATTAAATTCACTACAATGACTTTTCGATGTTTCAACTTTGTTTTTTATGTTGAAATTTTCATTTGAAATTTAAACAGTTGGGGACTTGATAAATAAGATCGTTTTGTGTTACTTAATAAATAAATATTATAAATATTATAAACAAACTCTAGCTTTGTCAACAAATGCAAATTCGACTTCGGTAAAAACTTTTTGATAATTGTAAAAAATATTAATATATTAGGGTCCATATACATATGTATTTCTTCTTTGGTTTAACAAAAATTAATGACTTAATGAATTTTTAATTTAAATCCATTTTGTATTTATTAACAACATGATAGTTTGTCGTGCTCATTTTAGGGTTAATCAAATAGAAGTATACGAGTAGCATTAAACAAGTATGAGTACAAGGCAAACTTTTTCAATACCGGCGACTCATGTTGGAAAAAAAAATCTGTTTAATTTAACAGAGCTCCGTATCTTGTTTTGACCATTTTTAGTTTGAACTTCATCATAACAATTTTATTTTGCGTAATTACAATACAGACGAACATGCTTTTAATGAACTATGCGAACATAAATTGATTCTATGGAAAATATTTCAACGAAATGAAATTAACAACAAATAAGGCAATATATGCCCATATCGCATGATATGCAGAAAGAACTGAATTATGTTTTAAATTTGCCAAAATTTACTTATTATTTACACTTTGTTACTAAACTCAATGGAATATTATGACCCAGATCAACACTATTACACATCGCCCTATAAACAACACAGGAGAAATATAGAAACAGAAAATAATAAAAAAACAAAACGGTTTAAATTAGAAAACATTGTGGACTAAAAAAAAATAATAAAAATTAGCGATTTTCTATGAGAAATACCTACATTTGTTTTTGAACCCTTTGAACTACTGGCCATTTTTAGTGTGGTAAACCAATGTCGGCTGTGTTATGACAAGAAGCTAATATGTGGTTTACGGAATGAGTAGATTGACGTTTGAACAGCGATTCTCTAATTGGGCTACGCAACGATGGAAAAAGTCATCAATTCGCGCAACTTATAGACAACTTCGTGGTTTTTATGGCGCACAGAATAGTCCTTCTGAGCCAGCTATCCGTCGCCCTGTGGATAGATTTCATACCACATACTATCTAAATAATGCAATAACACCAACACGTCGGAGACATGTGCGTACTGAAAAGAATATCGCCGTGGAAGAAGATCCAAATTCATCGATTCGTCGTCGATTGGAGGAATTTAGGCTCTACACAGAAAATTTTACGCAAAGATCTTGGTATACACCCGTATAGGATCCAACTAGTGCAGGAATTAAAGCCACGTGATTTGGCTCTAGAGTAGTTGGAAACTGACTCGATGTTTTATTGCAATATTGTGTTCAGTGATGAGGCTCAATTTTGGCTGAACGGGTTTGTTAATAAACAAAATTGCCGCATATGGAGTGAGACTAATCCACAACGGACCCTACAGACTTTATTACATCTAGAAAATTGAACCGTTTGGTGGGCTTTACACACTGGTGGCATCATCGGATCTTATTTCTTCAAAAAATTAAGCGGGAGCTCGCGTTACGATCAATGGAGATCGTTACCACACCAGGATCAATGACGCTACGTGCCATACAGCGACCGCAACCATCGGCTTATTGAAATCGCAATTTGGCGATAAGTTGATTTGGAGTTATGGACCTGTCAATTGGCTTCTAAGGCCGCACGATTTGACACATCTCGATTATTTCCAGCTATGTTCGCCGCATGCCATATATTGATCTTTCGAATAAAAATTTTTTTTTCTGATTAAAATTTAATTTTTTGTGTTTTTTTGCATTTTCAAGTTCTAGTGACTTTAACCAATTTAAAAACGTATACAATCAGCCCAGAAGTTAGACAAACAGGCGGACATAGATAACAAGGCAGGTCTCAAAAATAATTAGTGTTTTAACGAAGCAATGTCATATTTCACGAAAAGAGAAAGGTGCCATAAACAGCAATTTTTTCGGGTTTTGAAGATTTTTTTCTAAAGATTATATAAAAGGTTTTTGAAGACCTTCACAATAATACATGACAAGATCATGCTCAAATGCTCTTGTTATTTAAAAAATCCCTCAAATTTTAGGTTGAGGACATTTTTCTAGAATAACCACGTATGTCATAAAATCAAAATGTTCAGGGGAGCCAAAAAACGTTACATTTGAAATTATGGGCTCGATATAAAGTTTTTAGAGCTTTTTATTTAGCAGTCCTGTAGATATTGGCAATAAATGCTTTATATAAAATGTTAAGTCAAAAATCTTCAGAGAAATAGATCCTAGAGAAGGACGAAAAAAACAATATGTAAATAATAAAGTGTGTGAAGATAAAACAACTTATGTCGACAAACGCCGCACAGTGGCGCCATTTGAGTTTTTTCGTTGCAAAAATCATATCTTTTGAACCGAATAACATAATTGAACAGTTTAAACAGCATATGATAGATAACTGTTCAGCCTATGAAATGAGCGTTTGGAAAGGGTTTTACGCTTTGTAGGGGCCTACTTATGGGTTATCAAAGTTAAATTTTGTAGAAAAATCAATTTTATGGTAACTAAAAAAAAATTATTTTTACATTTTTAGATTGTTTTTATTTTTTTTTTCTTTAGGGTTTTATGTTTTAAATTCTTACCCAACAAATTAAAAAAAATTACTTCTTTTTTAAATTTATTTTTCCAATTTTCTGTAAAATATTCATCACAATTCGTAAGAGTAGGTATATCTAAAAGATTAATCATTTCTAAACTATAATTATTTTCTAACTCTATTCGTGACTTCACATGCCGCAGGAAAGAAATAAGTGGATCGGAAGATGCTGCCAACATGTTGAAGAGGTCCCTATTTTGCCTTACCCTTGATGCTTTGAATGTGTTCTACAATCTATATTTTTTATAAAATTTGTTAAGAGACTCCTGTGCTTCTTCAGAAAGCTCTCCAATTGGCAAAGACTGGTACTCAATTATATCTTTGCCATGCGCCAATATTTTATGGACGGTCGGGGTCAACTTCTTCTGTGGATACATTTCTGCTAAAAGAGATGAAATTTTCGATGCATATTCTCCATATTTTGTAGAATTGACATTTTCTTTGCAGTTTAAAACATTCAAGATCGTTCCCAATCTTTTCATGATTTGATTGTCAATTCCAGTGATTCTAGTTACTGCCTCATCATTTTCAAAAAATCTCCTAGGAGTGTTTCCATCGTTTGAGTTACGGTATCCGTGCTTGGGACAGTCTACTTTTAGTCCAACTTGTTTAAAAAAAGCATCCTGTATTTGCTTCTTTCTGATCTTTTCCTTATCCTTTATTGATGTATTTTCATCGAAGTTTTCCTCCTCTTGTGGTAGGGTATACGCCAGTTTTAGCAAGAACTCCATACACCTTATCCTTGCTTACAATGGTGACATTCCATATTCGTAATTCTCTTCGTTTGTAGAATCGTTTAAATTACCAAAATTCTTCTGACTCTTTTTGCAAATCGGGCATGACAATGTTGAGGTTGTTCCTGTCAGTTCGTTTACGACTTTTCCGGCAACCAAGGTCAGGTGGAACTCGTAATTGCATTCAATATATTTTCCTTCTCCAATTTGCAGCTTTGTAGGCTTAATCTTGCTTATTTGTTCTTCAATGTCCTTCACCGTGGTCCTTATGAGTTCTGCCGATTCCCTTGCAAACTGAAACATTATTGGTCGGCAATAATGCACTGATGACGGACGTGGATTTTTCCAGTGTAGGGAAACATCAGATTTTAGCCGCAAAGGAACAACAGATGCCATAAACATATTTCCGTCCGATATTGTAGCGTCATCGGAAGATATCCTTTGCTTATAAACGCTTTGTCCGGATGATCCATCGCAGCCTCATTTGCTGATCAATGTCAGTTTCTCAGGAAGAATTTTCACCTCATTTTCAGGAAGACTCTCTAACAACCGTTTTGTTGTATGGCCCATGAGATCCTGCAGATTGGCTTTCACAGAAACTTCCGTAAACTCCGTATGCAGTGGTCGTGAATTTATTTTGGCTTGCGTAATATGCTTGTATCCTGGTAAAACGTCAGCCCCGTGTCGCATCAAGGATGCCCGTAGTATCTCATATTTTTCTTTGGAAAGTTGTAAGTCCATAAATAAGGCCAAGGCTTCTTCGGAACCATACTTTTTAATGTGTGCGTTTGTGGGCGTGGGAATGCTTTCCTTAATCCTTTTTAGTCGCAGTGGGCTTGCATCAGCAACAGATTTTGTAATCTGCGACCTAACTCTTTCACTATTCTTTGTATATTTAATAGACAGCGCGTCCGATAAATGCTTCGTGGTCAAGTCATTGCTGGCATCGGCAAGTTTCCTCTTTCTTGTGAAAATTGAACACTCCTCAATACTTTTTTTTTTGGCCTTCCTTTTGCTCCTATGGTTGATGTGGTGGGTTTATCTACTGCCAATATATCCAGGATGGTGTCTTCATTAAGCCAGTCCTCGTATTTGGAGTTGAAGTTCTGAATGGTTCGATTAGTTTTCACCCATTTTGCCTTAATATTTGCATATATCAGATAAAAATTATTTTTTATAATTTCGCTTCTCTCAATATTTACGTATAAGTTATCAAGTTGTTCTAAAGCAGCTTCCGTGAAAAACTTTGGTGTGGTTGACCTTCTAAACAGTTCAAATAATTTTAAATTGTTTAACGCCATGGTTTCAGTACTTGTTGCGCCAACTTTCAGTCGTAGACTAATCCAGGCATTATGCTTATTTTGCAATATATAGGCTTATGCTACCATGCCTAAAAATTTACCTGTTCCCTGTTTAGGCTGAATTATGCAATTTTGATATTATGCTCGTGTCTAAATAAGATTTGTGCCTACCTGGAGGGACCATAAGTCAATATTATTCTTTCACATTTGTACTCCAAAGTAATTTTTAAGTGAGGTGCGTACCTGCGAATTTCAATGAGTAGTTTTTTGTGCATCCTGTGTCTGTAACAGAATATTGGGAGTAGACTTTGGCAGAGGCTCACAGGTAGACAACCGACTTAAAATGCAATTTTCAAACTATTAGATCAAACTACTGTCAGTCAAAACAAGGGATGCACGCCATACAATTTCTGCAACCATGTCTTTTTAACCTTTTTACCTCTAGAAGCCAAACGGGCACGTACGGGCAGATAAAACCTTTTGAATTATGTAAAGAAATAATCAAAGAACATGTTTTGGCAAATATAGAAAAATATAGATTTTTTTTATTTTCCGTCAAATTTGAAAAATAGTGAAAAACGGATAGTTTTTAAATAGTGATTTACCTGGAGAAACACAAAGCAAACAGTTAATTTTTTTTTTATCATTATACATTTAATAAATACATCAATCAATACAAATAAAAAAATAAGGCGATTCGTTACCTATTTTTCGTGAAATCGCAACAAAGTGACTAAAAATTGTGTGTTTTTTTGAAAACCGAAAGTCGGTCAACTTTGAACGGTTGTATCTTCTAAACTAAAAATGTGATAATATTATGAGTAGCATATTTGAAATCGTTGAAAAGTTTCCTATAACATGGGTTTATTCAAAACTTCGTCGGCGCACATGAAAATTTTGATTTTTGCAACATCGTTTGCTCTACGGGCTCCACTGTGCGACGTTTTCTTTGAAAAAGAAAAATATCAATGCAACCACCCAAGTAGACATAAGTTGTTGTTGCTTGAAAAATGGATTCTTTTGTTCGTCAACGAAAAGTTAACGGGATGAAAATATAACAACATATCAGGAATAATAGTGACAAAAAATAACAGAAATAAACACTCAAGTTTTTATAAGTGGTTATAAACTGAAAAATAATCCAAAATAATTTTGAATTTTTTTCCAATAAAAACAACTTATGTCGCTATGTGTTGTTTTCTGAGAAAATAATTTGTCAGCGATCAAACGTAGGTTGACATACGTCGTTAGTGCTGCAAATTAATTTTAATTTAATTTAATTTTTAATTTTTAATTTTTAAGGTTTTAGCTGATTTTTCAATGGTTGTAAGACTGTTATTTTTAATTGCACTTTAAGTTTGTTATATCCATGTTATACTGTTATATCTTAACAAATATGTTCGTACAGCAAAATAAAGTGTTTTTTTAAGAAGCACAAATTTTAACAATGTCATTTTTAATCGAAACTTGGAACATGAGTTGATTTTTTTTTATCGAAAACTAGTTGAATTTAATAATTACAATTCTTACCTTCCTTTAGATGTGAAATTATTATAAAGATTTTGAGTTAGAAGAAACACTTACCTGAAAAGAAATAAAAAGGTATTTTATTATTTTTTTTAGCAATAACATTAGAAAAGTAAATATAATTTGAATTTGGTTGACAAAATTTCTGAAATAGCGGTTACATATTTCCTTAAATTATACATTGCTGATTGGTTCCAAACCAAAAAAGGTGTTTCATAATATATAACTTCTAAGCTATTGGCCAAATTTAAACGCTATGTTTGGGATGATTGTAGTCAAGGATATAGGCTTGAAAAAATTAATTACTGACCACTTAGAGATGCAAAAGACTTTTAGAACTTGTTATTGTTGTTTTCCATATGAATATATTATTTAGGTATTTAATTTTTTGCAATCTACATAAAAAGGTTAACAATAAACATTATAATTATCGTTTATAATTATAAATAAATTATTAAATGTTTACCTTGATTTTTTGTTTTCTGCAAATAAACGCTTTATTTAAAAAGGTTAAAAAATATAAAATAAGTAGTAAAACTTTTTAGCGCGGAATAAATCTTAAAGTTGACATTTTGAAGCGGGTTCTAAAAATTATAAAAACAAAGAATCGACTTCCAGAATGGTTGAGAAATTTTGTATATTTTTAGACCGCCACCCTACGTCCAGTATTGGTCTAACTAGATAATTTAAAGAAAAAATAGGTTTTCGGAATAAATAAAGGGTGTTCATTTAAGTCCGATAGAACTTGAAGTTGAAAAAAATAATGCAAAAATTTAAATTTTAATCAAAAAAATTATTTTGTTCGAAAGACCAATATATGCCATTATCATCTGAAGATGATTTTGGGTACATGGCCATCGTGATTGTTCTTGACGAAGAGCATTCTGAAAGCCCAATTTTGGGCACTTTTTTGAGCATTGCATGTTGGCCCCCAAAGCGTCAATTGATGCTGATTTATCAACAAAAACAAGTAACTTCACGTAGCCCCACAGGAAGTAATCGAGAACTGTCAAATCTTACGACAGTGGAGGCCAATTGACAGGTTAATATCTCGAAATCAACTTATTGATAAATTTTGATTTAATAAGTTGATGGTTGCGGTCACTGTATGACACATATCGCCATTCTGTTGAAAACACATCTGGTCCGGATTAACGTCATATTTTCAAACAAAAAATCATTGGTCCTGGTGTGATAACGACCTCCATTGATCGTAAAGAAAGCTCCGGCTTCACTTTTGAGGAACTCAGGTACGATGATGCCACCAACGTGTAAACCGCTCTAAAGCGTGCATTTTACTGGATGTAATGGAGTTTGCACGGTCTATTGTGTATTGGTCTCATTCCATATATGGCAATTTTGTTTACTTACAAACCTGTTAAGCCAGTCGACGAAAGAACGACGCATATCATAGTCTCGTGGTTTTAATTCTTGCTCCAGCTGGATCTTACGCGGGTGAAGGCCAAGAACTTTGCCCAAAATTTGTCACGTAAGGGACTCCTGCGACCAACGACGAATCGATAAATTTGGATCTTCTTCCATACTTTCATTTACAGCGGCGATATCTCTTCAGTATTCCCATTCCTTCGATATGTTGGTGTTATTGCATCATTTAGAGAGTATGTGGTATGAAATCTCTCCACAGTTCAATGGATGGCTTGCTCAGATGGACGATTATGTACGCCCTAAAAATTTGGACAATTTGCTAGCGTTTTCCAAGCATGAATCTATCCATGATGATTTGCCAGAGTATGCTAATCATGAATGTTAAAAAGTGAGTGCAGTATGACAGTTCGTTTGACAGCTAACCCTTTCGCAAGTTCCCTCTAAGAAAAAATACCCTTTACAACAACTTCCTTAATTTTTTCCAATATTATGTTAAAGGTCCAAATATTTAAAATTATTTGCTGCAATCATTTGTTTTTCATTTTTTTTTTAAGCTTAGTTCCGCGAAGCCGAGTGGCTCGCCTGCAGATTCTAATTTTGGCTAGTTTTTTTTTTTTTTTGCAACAACAGAGCAAAGCCTCTGGTGGGAATCGAATCCACGACCCCCGCATGATAGGCGAGCACGCTACCTACTCACCTACCGGGGCGCTTTATCGAATTTCTCGCCACCACAAAAAAATGGTCAAAAGTGCTTATTTTGTGAAAAAGTAAAATTCTCGTAAGATTTTCTTTTGGTAATATAAAAAATATATTACTATTATTTACTATGACCTCGACACCACCGTGCAGAAGATAAATATCAATTTGTAACGCATGAATTTGCCACTCCATAACGAATATATATTTTTAATCTATATCTTAATACGCAAATGTGAATTTTTAGTTCTCTTTTTAAGCAATATGCGGGCACGGAGGAGTGTGAAAATTGGCATAGTTATAGTTCATATGGAGGAGAAGCTGAGAGTGATAAAATTTATGTTAAGTCTGTCTAAAAAATATACTAGAGGACCCCTGCTGCTCCGTAGCATTATATTATATTATATTAATTTTTATAATATAATACCAAAATTTGGCAAGAGAAGTTAACGTACAGTAATGACAAAATATGCCAAGAGAAGTTAACATACAGTAAGAGTAAAGTTGATTGACCACGCATAACTTTCCTCAAACCCAACGAATTTAAGCAGTTAATAGCTCAAAAGAGCTTGATCCACTGAGTGTTCTTAGACTTATGTCAACAGCCTACGTTAATTAGAACTCTAGTTATAGAGGTTTGAGTGAAGGAAAATATTGAAAAAATCTTGAAAAAAAGTATAACTTGAGTATGGTGGGAGCTGAGTAAAGTCCAATGCTTGATTACATATCTGTCTAAATACCTTTCATTTAAAAAAAAATTAAGGAAATCTGCCGGATAGAGCGGCCAGACGGACTGACTTTAGTTTTCATAAATTCATATTAAAAGAATTTATGAAGAATTTATAAGAAGATTAAATTAAATAAAATAAAATATTTATAATAGTTCGTTACACCCTGTTAATGCGAATGATTTAAATTATATATCAGACATTCTGTGTGGAATTAAGAATTGCTAAAATTGATTAACATACCTTTAGGCTCATTTAAATATTCATAAATTTTTTATATATATAGATTAAAAAAAATATTGGAAGACAAAAATTTAATGAAAAAATAATATTTTCTAGAATTTGCACTCGAATTTCGAGTGCTGGGCTATACTAGTCCTAATAACAACTTGAGTCGATTAACGAAGTCCGTCTGTCCGTCTTTCTGTTGAACTCACACACATTGAAACATTTATGTGGGTAAACTTAGGATAATATTGTTTGTCATTATTTTGAGCTGGTTGGTATTAAAACTGGGGTAAATCGGGCATCATTGTGCTAAGATATGGCACAAGTTGAGTTGATTTAGCGATGTCCCTCTGTCCGTCTGTATGTCCATGTAAGCCTGGTAAGCCAATATAAAGATAATCTAGAAAAATTTCTATAAGTTCTTGTTGGTCATAGGACGATCTCTATTGAAATTGCTGAAAATTAGTTCATGTTCAGACCCAGCTTTTTTCGATCGATTTAAATTGCGGTAAGATTTATATTATCGTACAGATATCAATAGATGTTCAGACCTAGCCTCCATACAAATAACTTCTATCAGACCGACTAAAGTTGTCTAAATATCCAGGTTATATCTTCACTTATATCTATCAAAAAAAGAAAAAATCTCAAAATTGGTTTGTATAGGTTGTAGTGGAAAATAAGTGATGCTAAATCTGTGGTTTTCTAGAATAACCGCGTATGTCATAAAATCAAAATGTTCAGGAGAGCCAAAAAACGTTATATTTGAAATTATGGGCTCGATATAAAGTTTTTAGAGCTTTTTTTTTTATTTAACAGTCCTGTAGATATGGGCAATAAATACTTTATATAAAATTTTGAGTAACAAATCTTCAGAGGAATAGATCGTAGAAAAGGACGAACAAACAATATGTAAATAACAATTAAAGTGTGTGCAGATAAAACAACTTATGTCGACAAACGTCGTTTTCTTTGAAAAAGAAAAATAACAATGCAACCACCCAAGTAAATATAAGTTGTTGCTTGAAAAATTAATTTTTTTGTTCGTCAACAAAAAGTTAACGGGACTTAAATACTGGACAGAAATACTGAAAAATAAACCAAAATTATTTTGCATTATTTTTCATTATTAACAACGTATGTCGCTATGTGTCGTTTTCTGAGAAAATATTATGTCAGCGATCGTAGGTTGACATACGTCGATAGTGCTGCAAATTAATTTAATAAACATTTCAGTTACGTCGTTATTTAAAGAAAAAACTCAGAAATTGTCAATATATTTTTTTTTTTTAATTTAACTCTTTACATGTGTTAAATTAAAAAAAAAAAAAAAATATTGACAATTTCTGAGTTTTTTCTTTAAATAACGACGTAACTGAAATGTTTATTAAATTAAAAATTAAAATTAAAAATTAATATATTTGGCATCGTTAACTCAAAACTGACAAAAAATAGCTATACGCGTTTATTCCAGAAAAACACAGAAATATGGTCACGATATTTTTCGTTCTGGTCCCCATAGAAAAATATAATTCGATATGAACTTTTTCATATCTGCAGGGCACAAATTGCTAACAAATCCACAAAACCTTGGTTTATTACAATTTTCTCATGGTATAGGGTATCCTGTAGTCAGTCTAAACTGACTACAATTTTCTCAATTTGTTTTTTTGTAAAGTGTTTTAAAAAATGTTTAAGTTTAGTTAATTTTTAATATATTCTTAAAGATGTATTTACATATGCAACGATATATAAGATGTCTAACAAATATGTTGCATAAATCGCTAAATTCCCATAAACCACACTCAACAGGTGAAAATTTTGCTATTTAGGTCATATAAATGGTCGTTAAAATTATAAATGACATTTTTTTTCGTTATTTTATAATATCTTTAACAAGAATCAGAATGATATAAAAATCAAGCTTGACACCCCTGCATCAAACTTTCTTTCTTAATGATCTACTAGTTCAATTTTGATTATTTTGTTGCAACATTTCGGAATGATTCGCATAAACCACACTCAGCAGGTGAAAATTTTGCTATTTAAAATTCTAAATGATATTTTTTTTCGTTATTTTATAATATCTTTAACAAGGATCAGAATAATAGAATCAGAATAATGTAAAAATCAAGCTTGGCACCCGTGTATCAAACTTTCTTTCTTAAGTTCAAAAAATGATCCACTAGTTCAATTTTGGTTATTTTGTTTTACCAATTTTTTGCTAAATTGAACGTAATTTTTACTGCGAGGCGGCCATTTAATCTGTCTATGGAAAGGAAATAAATTTTTATTCAATAAAATTCAAATTTCTTCTCGTGTGCGGTTTTCGAATTACTTATCGAAATTAACAAAACCCCATTTGGGTTTTGTTAGTTTAGCTGCAGTTCGGATTTTATGGCCTCATGTATATTCTGGCTAAGACTTAATTTTTCCGAAGAATATGTAATTTTTCTCACGGCTATATTTCGGAAACCAATCAAAATTTTGTTTTCCTGTCTTCGGTAGAATATTAGCTCTAGACTAGGAGCAAAAAAGTGTAAAACAGTTTTTTTTTTTTTTTTTGGATTTTGTTAGTTCGATAAGTACTTCGAAATCAACACACGAGAAGGAGTTTGAATTGTATGTGTTCTACAGTGTAATATAATGGATGTTTTTTATGAGTCATAGAACTTTATATTAAAATAAAGCAAAGAAAATATTTTTAATATCAATTGAACTGACTTTATTGGATAGATAATTGTATGCCATTAACGTTTAAATATGATTTGAACATGCTAACGCATACATGACGCAACCTAAAACTCTAATTTTCATACACTTTTTGCGGCCGTATTTCGCCCAATAACGAATGTTGATTTCCAGGGCCCTGTTCCACAAAACAACTTTTCACTTTGCATTTATTAAATTTTTCGTCAATTTGCAAAACTTTATGTTCCTCAGAACTATAAAATTTGATAAGTTCAAATTGATAAGTGGAATTTTTATATTCTCTTTGAAATTTCTGTTCCACGTACGTTCTGTTGTGCAAAGTGCAAAGTTAATATTGAAAAGTGTAATTTGCAAAGACTTTGCAAATAACTATGCTGTTTCGTTCCACAAAAACTATAAATTCTATTTTTGCAAAGCAAATTTTGTTTGTCAAAAACTTAACTTAAATATGTTCTAAATTTATTATTTTCTATAAAAATAAAAAAATCTTATTTTCGACCATTATCATATTCATGCTCAAGATCAAATGTTTTTACTTTAAATAAAGCAAAAACATTGGCACATTTGTTTCAAAAAATTTATCTATATTCTGCATGACAGGTTATGCAGCTGTTTCGGGAAGAGTCACCAACCCTCATCAGTAACCAAAATCAGTAGATAGTTTGTTCGGTAAAAAGTTAAATACAGTTATGCGCAACTCCTCGATTAACGCAACACCGGTTTTAAAAGCATTGTAGACTCAGTCAACGCAACTTTAAAAAAAAATTTCCTCTGTAAATGCAACTATTTTTTTTTCTTCTTTTTTTCTATACCAACTAAGTTGTTTTGTCGTTATTTTACCGTTTTTCTCGGAACACACACAGTATGAAATACAGAAAAAAGTTTTAGTCTTGTTTCTAATCAATTTCATAAAAAACATATCGCGATCAGTTACATAATATAAGCACATAAAAATGCCAAGGACGACAAAGTGCAGTAAACTCTCAATTAAACAAAAAAGTGAAATTTTGAATAATCTTGAAAAAAGCGTATCGGTGACAGCACTATGCCAGGAATACAATGTACATAAATCAACAATAACCAGAATAAAGCAAAACAAATTTGCTTCAAATGCTGAATCCGGCCCAGGAAAGCGAGCAGTAATTAGAGCCTGTGAAAATCCAAGAATGGAAAAAGCCCTATATGAATGGTTTTTAAAACAAAGAGAACGAAATTTGCCGGTTTCTGCAGAGATCTTAAAGTCGAAGGCCATTCAGCTGCATAAAAAAATTCAAGAAAAACCTGGTAATTTCCATGCAAGCAAAGAATGGTGTTCAAATTTTAAAAAACGTCATGGAGTTCGGATGCTTAAAATTTGTAGAGAAAAGCTCTTAAATCAACCAACACTTATCGAGCCATTTTTGCAAAAGTTTCATGACAATTAGAGCTTAATATAACACCGGACGAAATCTATAATGCAGATGAGTCTGGATTATTTCATAAAATAATGCCAAATAGAACACTTGTAAGCTTTAATGAGTCCTCTGCACCGGGTCGAAAAGTTATCAAGGAACGCATAACTGCTCCAACGCATCTGGTTTGCACAAAGTTAAAATGTTTGTTATTATGTTCAAAAGTTTTGAAAACAATCCTATTATCTATAATGCTAACAAAAATGGTTTCATGATACGTTTGTTCAAATTTAAAAAAAAAAAATAGAAAATAAATTTTTATTTTTAGGTCAGGTCATTCCTTCAATCCAAAGGTCTTCAAAAGACGGCATTATTGCTACTGGAAAATGCACAATGCCATCCAAATGGTGGCGAGTTAAAAAGTGACGATGGTTTGATAACAGTCATGTGTTTTCCACCAAATTGTACAGCACTTATAAGAAAAGCCTCTTAACTAGCACATTTAATTGGAAGTAAAGGCTCAAATATTGAAGAAAAAAATCAAAGCTTTTTCCTTACGTGATATTATAAAGAAGTGCTGGAAAAAGATTATGTATCCTAAGAATAACTGGAGAGATGAAGATAATTTACCACTTAGTTTAATAAAAGCAGAAGCCGTCAGAGAAAATGCGTTGATGCTGTCTGTCTCAGACTATTTTCGAGAAATTATGCCAGAAGAAATAATTTCTAATGTTAAAATTCATGAATGGGTATTTGAAAATGTTGAAAACGGCTCAAATTTTTATGGTGAAGATGTAGATGAAGTGCAAGAAATCGATAGCTCAGATGACAATGTTGTTGAAATTCCAAAACATTCAAGAATTACCCACCAGACTGCTATTGAGTCATATAACAATTGCATTCAATGGGCTGAAGAAAATAGAATGGATCTTAAGGATATTCCTATGCTTAAAAATCATCGTGAAAATGCTGTGCGGGGACACATATCAATCAAAAAAATACGATCAAAAATATGTGATTTTATTAAAAAGTAAATACAAATTATCTTTCCACTTTATATACATATTTTGGTATAAAGTTAGTATATTTTCATTGCATTCGATCTCCTAACAGAATAAGTATGTATGTATGTACATATGAATATGAACTAATATGAATTTTTTAAGTTTCATTTTTTAATAAAACGTTAAAAAAAACTACTAAATTAACAGTGTTTATTAATACAAATAAAAATGATTTCAAAAACGCATCAGAGTGAGGGTAATATACATATAAATTTTTTAACTCAGTTTGCGCAACAACCGCGTTTATTGCAACTACCCGAATTTCTAATAGTTGCAGTAATCGAGTTTATACTGTATATATATGGGGGATTTCATGTCAAGTGCACCAACTTTTGAAACCGATGTCTTCCGATCGGGATGAAATTTGCACCAAGGTTAGTCCTATTGGATAGTAGTTTAGACACAATTTTTCAACAAGATCGGTCCAGATCTCTCTGAGTTAGAGGGGATCAAAATTTGACATTATGGCCAAACAGGTGTTTTTTCTCATCGATGTAACTTATTACCTATTGTTCTTAGAAAATTTTCTCCCAAATAGTTTAGACAGCTATTTCTTCAATATTTCGGAAAAAAATACTTAAAAAAAAGAAAAAAAATTTGTAGACTTTTTTTTGCTAAATTAAAGCATTTTTTGCCCTTTTTTTCAAAAGGGCATTTTTTTGTTTTTTTTTTTTTGTGATAAGAAACATTAGGATTTTTCCTTTAAGAGCTTTTTGGTCGCTTAGTGGGATGGGAGTGGGATATCTATCAAAATAAATGTTTTGTAACTCAAGACAACGGTTTTTCAATTTTTCACATATGCACTATTTTGAATTTTTTCCTATTTGTGTGTAAAACCTTATAAATAAAAGTTATACTGAGAAACTAGACAAATTAACCTTTCCGAAGGTATGTAACATACCTAACTAAAATTTTATACCCTCGATACTGTAATACCCAGAATATGTTAACCTCAGGAAAAAATCGCTTTTTTTCTATAGAAATGTTGAAAAATTATTATTTTTTTATTTATTTTTAATAATAATTAAATTAATGTATAATAATAATAATATTAAAAAGATAAATAATTTATTAAAATTTAATCTTAATTGCATTAGATCCATTTATATCATAACTATTTTTATACTTAATTTATTGTAGCTGATGAAGTATTTAAGTCTTGTAAATTTTTAAATACCCAGTCTTTCATCCAGCTTTTTTGTCGGCTTTATTTACTGCGTTTTTTTGTCAATCCTTTCTTGGCGTTATTAGGTTCAGCTGTTAATTTCACTGCTGGTTTATTTGTTGTCTTTGGAAAGAAATCGCATTGAATAGAGGCAGAAAACTTTTTCAACTTGAGTCTTCCATCGACAAGCGGTATAAAAGCATGGTATTTAGCGGTGCCATCGATTGTTAACGAATCTGCTCTTCAGTGTTTTCAATGTTTCCTGACGATCCTCTTTGCTACTAAAAACTATTTTAGTTTCTTTACAATAACTCTTTGCCCAATGGAATAAAGCAGTCGCATCTAAGATGCGATCTTGATGAGAGCACTGGAGTCTATACTTCGCTGCATTTCTTTTAAGGTTTGCTCCAATACCATCACATGCTCCTTTACCATGAGCAGTAGGATGAAAATGCCACTCAGCTGGCATTCCAAAATCTTTTTCATGGGCCATAAGATTTGCCATGCTACTTTTGTTTTTAAAATGTTGACTAGCTCCGTCCGAAACGTAGTATACCTTCTTTACTGTAAATTTAGATTTTAGAAATTTTAGTATTCTCTTCTGGTACTCATAAAGGACAAAAATTTTTGCAACGGTATCATGTTTTAAATCGTCGGATATGATTGCCATACTTTTGTGTTCCAGTTTTTCATCTATCATGTAGTAAATAACTACTGTGAATATAGTTGCTTGGTCGTTATTGAAGTGGAATGCTTGTATGGCATCCTGAAGAACATATTTATAGTTTTCTGCGAAATCATATGCAATAACGAATTCACCAGACTTCAAGTTTATCTTCAAATCCCTGAAGAACGACCATTGCTCTTTGACTAAAAAGTCATGGTTTCTCAAGTTTAGCAATCCTGTAAACATTTCTTCCACAAAATCATCCACATTTAAAATGATTGTTTTCAATGTGCATCTGTCAGTCTGAATCCAAGAATCAAACGCAATGTTTTGGCCTCATTTGGGTTAATTTCGTGAAGCCAATTCTAACATCCTCGTGTTCAGATTGAAATGTTGCAAATAACTCTTTCAGGTTACAGATAACCATTCTCTTCTGTTATGTTATGAAGGTATGTTACATACCATCGGAAAGGTTAATTTGTCTAGTTTCTCAGTATAACTTTTATTTATAAGGTTTTACACACAAATAGGAAAAAATTCAAAATAGTGCATTTGTGAGTTGTCTTGAGTTACAAAACATTTATTTTGATAGTTATCCCACTCCCATCCCACTAAGCGACCAAAAAGCTCTTAAAGGAAAAATCCTAAGCTTTCTTATGAAAAAAAAAATGCCCTTTTTGGAAAAAAAGGCAAAAAAATGCTTTAATTTAGCAAAAAAAAAAAAGTCTAAAATTTTTTTTTTTTTTTAAGTATTTTTTTCCGAAATATTGAAGAAATAGCTATCTAAACTATTTGGGAGAAAATTTTCTAAGAACAAGTTACATGGATGAGAAAAAACACCTGTTTGGCCAAAATGTCAAATTTTGATCCCCTCTAACTCAGAGAGACCGATCTTATTGGAAAATTGTGTCTAAACTACTATCCAATAGGACTAACCTTGATGCAAATTTCATCCCGATCGGAAGACATCGGTTTCAAATGTTGGTGCACTTGACATGAAATCCCCCATATATATATATTTATGCTGTTCTAAATATTTACAATAATTTTATAAAAAAATTTCTTACTTTATTGTTTTGGAATTTTTTTTTATGCATTAATTTTGCGGGTCATTTTAGCAAGTTCTTATCCTGTCCTGAATAAGTAACAACTCACGCTTACACCGTCGGTTTCAAACTGATTTATTAAATGTTCAATTGAATAACGTTTCTTATAATCTTACGTAGTTTAACGGTTTTCTTACTTATCTATAATATTAATAACCTAGGCGATTTCTTGTGACCGATGTTTTGTTCTACCGTTTTATCCTGATTTTGACCAAACGTATATTATTTGAAAGGTATTTATTTTTAGCTGTTTTGCAGATTTACAGATTTTTAAATTTTGTTCTTTAATTTGAGTAAATTGCATTCAAAGTTGCTACTAACACATACATAAAATTATACAATGCTTTCTGTGTTTTATTGAATTTGTTAATGTGTTTGTAATAAAAATGAGTTTGGTTTTTTGTGTTGATTTGTGAATTGGCTATAATTGATTAGCATACCTTTAGGGTCTATATTTAATGAAAAAATAAAATTTCCTAGAATTCGCACTCGAATTTCGATGGAATCTGCTAGTTTTATAAAAAACCTTTTACATCATGTTCTATTTAGCAAAGCGAACAGAATTTCTCCGGGTATTAATAACATTTAGGTTCAAGGTACTGAGATGACGAAGTGGACGGTAAATATGTGGGTACGTAAATATTAAACATTTGAGAAACCTTTGACTCAATAATTTATAACGTCTCGAGAGGTGCAGAAATTATAAATGATTTTTGAAAGCCATAAAAAATGTTGGGTAGGACATAAAAAAAAATTTAATTTTTTTTTTTAATTAATCAACACTCAGGGATGCCCCCTACAGATGCAGTGCATTGTGTTGATCTCAGGAAAATAGGTTAAGGAGGAAAGAGGGAGTAGTGTGTTCATTTTTTTTTTTTTTTTTTGCAGCGACAGACCAAAGCCTCTGGTGTGAATCGAACCCACGACCCCTCACATGATAGGCGAGCACGCTACCTACTCACCTAGCGGGGCGCTTAATTACAGAGGTTAGTAGGTATTTCATTTATTATAACACAAGAGATGTTTTCAGAGATGTTGGTTGCTCACCGTTTTAGTTGCTGGTTACGAAGTAAGTAACTTTGTACTGTTATAATATTATAGATTTGCTAAATTAACTAAGTATAAATCTACGTTAAATACAAATTCAAATTCAAGAGTATTAGTAAATTTTATTGTTTTAAATATTGATTTTAAACACAAGGCAAAGTCAAAAGTGATAAGACAGAAATTCAAAGATGATAAAATGCTTTGTGGAACACTTTGCACACTCACTTTGCAGGAGATTGCAAAGCCTTTGCATAATTTGCTTAGTGAAAAGTGAGATTTGTAAAGAATATTGTGGGACAGGAACACTTATCACTTTACCAAAAAAAGGCAATTTGATAAGTGCAAAGTGAAAAGTTGATAAGTTGTTTTGTGCAATAGGGCCCAGGTATTCAATTTTCTCTGGTTTATCGGCAGAGATAAGAGGCAGAGATTTTACATTACCCCAAAGAAAATAATCCAATGGAGTTAAATAACATGATTTCGATGGCCAATTAACCAGGACCATTACGTAAAATTATTCGTTCATCAAAAGTTCCTTTGAGTAAATTTATCGTAGCATGCGCTGTGTGTCATGTGGCTTCGTCCTATTGGGACCACATGTCAGTAAGATTAATGCCAGCTAATTGAGGTAAGAAAAAAATTATAATAATTTCTCTATGATTATCATTAAACGTAAACGTAGTGCGAAAACGATTCATAGTTATCCAAATTACCCGCTCTAATGGACGATTATGACTACCATAAAATGGACGAAGTTCACGATAGTTTGACAAACAGAGCCATTATTTTGATAGAAAATTTGAACAATTTTCAAGCACCGTTGTCGTGTGAGTCTACCCGTGATGAAATGGCAAACCAAACTAAACAAAAAGCAACTACCGGCTATTAAGTAAAAGTCAAGTAAATCAGTATTACCAACTCAAAGTTGTGAACCTCTAAAAAAAAACACCCTTTACGAATATTTTCAGATGCCCATTACCCATTTACAAATGAACAGACTCTATATACTCTATCAAAGTATTTTACACACAATTAAAGAACGCTTAAGATTCTGAAAATTGTCACTCTTTATTGGCTCAAAATCTTTTCATAATTCTCAATCATTTAAAATAATTTGTTAAATTCTGTTTCAGACTACTATGACTGGCATTACCTAAACCTGATTGTGACTTAATGTGGATAAATTTGGTTTGGAAATATTTATTAAGTAAACGCTTCATTTTTTTTTTTCCTAATTTTATATACAAATAAAAAGTAACAATTGCTTAATGCCACAAACATAGACGTAAGCTATTTTTTGGCTTTAATACATATAAAAATATGGAAGATGGAGGCGTTTTTATTAGCCAAAACAAAAATCAAATATGAAACACAACAAGTTTATTTACGTTTGTTGTCGTCATGCGAACCAACAAAATCAGTTAATAACAATTTTAACAATACCGCAAAATTTAAAGAATTAAACTGATCACAATTGATCAACAAGTCACAACTGCCTTTTTTGCTTTTTGTTTATATTGTCATTTTATATTAACACCTTTTACTCATGACAATTGTAATTGAAATGAAAATGGGAGACCACAACAACTACAACACTATAACAATTTTAGTTAATTATGTCTGAATAAATCAATCAATAGAAAACAAACAAAAGCTTTAGAAATATTTATGTTTATTTACGCGACACGATGACATTATAATGGCAATAAAGTGTTAATTATCTGCATTTATTTTGTATCGTATCGTTTTCATTTCACTTGTAGATCAAACAAATTTGATCGTATTTACAATAAAATTCGAACACAAAACCACTGATTACGGTCATGATTTTTTGTATGCCCTACATTCGCCAGACTCGTTGTTAGTTGGTGCTTGGGTTTGTTTAAGGCAATATCTAAGTTTTTCCAATTGTTTTAGAGAAAAATTAATATGATCGAGATAAATCATTATACATTATATCAAAATAAATCATCATACATTATACACTTTGTGGTCAGGATATAATGACTTCGTGCTGATGTTTGCAACTACCAAAAATATTTGATCTAATTTCTTTTATTATACTATTAGACTCAGAATAACTTTCTGAGTCATTTAGCGTCTGTGTGTCCATGTAAACCTTGTAAACAAATATGAATATATGTTGACGAAATTTAGTATATAAGCTTCTATCGGCCATAGGGTGAACATTATTGAAATTGATGACAATCGACCTAGTCCCAATACATATGTCATCTATGAGGAGATCGACTTAAATTGCCATAAGATCCAAATTATCATATAGATCTCGGACAAATTGGGTTTTATGTATGTTTATTACATCCATTTATCAGTTGTTCAAAAATAAACCATATAGGAGAATTCTTAGCCCCCATATGAAGCTGATTCACGATCTTCACTTAAATCTATCAAAAAACAAGTAAGAGTGTTAAATTCGGCACAGCCGAAATTGCTTTGATAATAGCGAGTCAATGGATCATTTTGAAGTTGGACATGCATATTTGTTAATTGTGAACACTGTTTCACAGTGAAGAAGCTTTGAAACATGCAGTTATTTTATATGTATAGGTGGAACGTGAAACAACCGGAAGTGGGTGTTGAAAATAACAAAATGCTAGTTCCGTCGAAGCGACTGTCGCTTGCTTTCGAAACTTTTGACGTCCGATTAAAGCTTCTAATGAATTAGGAATTATGTGACATGTATATTAACCATACCTGAACACGATTTATTATTACATACTACAGTTTCATTTATTTATTTGTTAAATTGCAATTTAAGTGCAGAATGAGAAAATATTTTAGCGAAGATGAGGAAAATTAAAAATGTTTTAACTCTGATACCTGGGTTATCAAACTAGAAGAATCGACCTTCGTTTCTAGCATTGGCGAATGAGAAGTAATTTTTTCTTCTGTCAATAAATGTGTTTCATTTAAATCATCAATAATGAATGATCCATTTTGTATTTTTAATTTTTCAATTTTCTTTTTCCATTTTCCATTATTCATTTTGCAATTTTCATTTTCCATTTTGCATTTTTCATTTTCCATTTTCTATTTTTCATATTTCAGTTTTTGTTTTCCATTTTCCACTTTCCATTTTCCATTTTTCATTTTTCAATTTTCTTTTTTTCATTTTCCATTCTCCATTTTTCATTTTCTATTTTACATTTTTCATTTTCCATTTTCCCTTTTTCATTTTCCATTTTCCATTCTTCATTTTTCATTTTCTATTTTCCATTTTTAATTTTCCATTTTTCATTTTCCTTTTTTCATTTTCCATTTTCCATTTTTCATTTTACATTTTACATTTTCCATTTTCCATTTTCTGTTTTTCATTTTCCATTCTCCATTTTCCAGTTTCATTTTTCATCTACCATTTTTCATTTTCCATTTTCCATTTTTCGTTTTCATTTTTTCTTTCATATTGGCGATTTTTTTTTTAATATAATGGGATAACGATAAAAATATATGTGGCACTAGTACTAACAAGAGATATATTGTTGCGTTCTTGGTATTGTTAATATATATGCATAATTTTTTTGTGGCATTTTTTTATGTTGTTGTACAATGTTCAACCACTAAACTGTTACAACAAACACACTGGGTTTTATGTTTTTTTTTTTAGGTATCTACATATTTTTGTTCGTTTCTACTCACGATGATGCTCGATTTAGCCCATTTTCAATACCAACCTGCTCGGAATTATGGCAAATGATATTATTGTAGCCTTATTCAGTTAGATGGCTTTTATTTGTGAATGAGCGTGATTTCAACAAACAGACGGACAGACGGACATCGCTATATCGACTCGAGCTGTGATAAGGATCATGAATATATATACTTTATGGGGTCGGAAATTAGTTTTTCGATGCGTTACAAACGGATTGACAAACCTATATATACCCTCTGCCACTGACGTGTGGAGGGTATAAAAATCATATGAGTCCAATCAAAGGGGAGATGTGCAAACATCAAGTAATTAAAGACTTTTTATGGCACTTTTTTAAAATTAAACAGAAAGCATCATCATATAAAAATATTTATTATTATTCATTATTTCAACCGGTTAAGTTTTTAATTTTTCGTTGTTTATTTTTTATTTTTCGTTTTTAATTTTTAATTTTTTATTTATCATTTTTTATTTTTCATTTTTATTTTTCATTTTTCATTTTTCATTTTTTATTTTTCATTTTTCATTTTTTATTTTTCGTTTTTATTTTTCATTTTTTATTTATCATTTTTTATTTTTTATTTTTAATTTTTTATTTTTCGTTTTTATTTTTAATTTTTTATTTTTCGTTTTTATTTTTCATTTTTTATTTTTAATTTTTAATTTCTCATTTTTTATTTTTAATTTTTAATTTTTTTTTTTCAGTTTTTATTTTTCATTTTTTATTTTTCATTTTTAATTTTTAATTTTTTATTTTTCATTTTTTATTTTTCGTTTTTATTTTTCATTTTTAATTTCTCATTTTTTATTTTTCATTTTTCATTTTTTTTTTTCAGTTTTCATTTTTCAGTTTTCATTTTTAATTTTTTATTTTTCATTTTTCATTTTTTATTTTTCGTTTTTATTTTTCATTTATTATTTTTCATTTTTCGGTTTTCGGGTTTCACTTTTAATTTTTTTTAATTTTTATCTTTTATTTTTTATTTTTAATTTTTAATTTTTTATTTTTCATTTTTTATATTTCAGTTTTCATTTTTTATTTTTCGTTTTTATTTTTTATTTTTCATTTTTATTTCTCATTTTTTATTTGTTATTTTTCATTTTGTAATATTTTATTTTTCAGTTTTCATTTTTCATTTCTTTAATTTTCCATTATTTATTTTTCGTTTTTATTTTTAATTTTTTTTTTTTTTCATTTTTTTTTTTCATTTTTTATTTTTCCTTTATATTTTTAATTTTTTTATTTTTCATTTTTTATTTTTCATTTTTTTATTTCTCATTATTTATTTTTCTTTTTTATTTTTCATTTTTTATTTTTCATTTTTAATTTCTCATTTTTTATTTTTAATTTTTAATTTTTTATTTTTCAGTTTTCATTTTTCATTTTTCATTTTTTATTTTTCATTTTTCATTTTTTATTTTTGGTTTTTATTTTTCATTTTTTATTTTTCATTTTTAATTTCTCATTTTTTATTTTTAATTTTTACTTTTTTTATTTTTCAGTTTTCATTTTAAATTTTTTATTTTTCATTTTTTATTTTTCAGTTTTCATTTTTTATTTTTCATTTTTCGGTTTTCGTTTTTCACTTTTAATTTTTTTTTAATTTTTATCTTTTATTTTTTATTTTTCATTTTTTATTTTTCATTTTTTATATTTCAGTTTTCATTTTTTATTTTTCGTTGTTATTTTTTATTTTTTATTTTTCATTTTTATTTTTCATTTTTTATTTGTTATTTTTCATTTTGTAATTTTTAATTTTTCAGTTTTCATTTTTCATTTCTTTCATTTTCCATTTTTTATTTTTCGTTTTTATTTTTCATTTTTTTTTTTTCATTTTTAATTTTTTTTTTCATTTTTTATTTTTCATTTTTTATTTTTCGTTTATATTTTTCATTTTTTTATTTTTCATTTTTTATTTTTCATTTTTTATTTTTAATTTTTTATTTTTCATTTTTTATTTATAATTTCTTATTTTCAAACAGGTTATTACATATCATCATTTTTCACCAATGTCTTACGGCTCACATGTTACGCTGTTTTTGTGATTGTATTGTGAAATAGAAATTTACCCCCCTGATGTTTACACATCAAAAACAAAAATATTGCACAAATTTTTCTCAAATTTGATTTGTACATATATGTTTTTGCAAAACATAAGTGATCGTACCGCATTTGATCAGGATCGGTCCATTCTTCGACATAGTCGCCATATAAATATAGCATCCGATATGAACTTTTTCATATCCGAAGGCAAAAAAATTAATAAGAATGCCACTCAAATGTTATTTATGCTTATTTTCTATATCTAATAAGTTGTACCTAAGATAAACGCATGGTATAAGGTATCGCATAGTCGGTCTAGACCGGCTGTAATTTTCTTACTTGTTTTTTAAACACAGTTGTCAATTGTTTATTATATTCAATAAATTTAGCACAATCAAGAGATGCCATGTTTCTACTTTATGGGGTTGTAACTTCGCATTCCAAGAAAAAAATTAAACTTCTTATGAAAGATAAATTAGAACTCGACATGGGTCTTCCAGTTTATCATTAAATAAAAACTAAATAAAATGTGTTGCAATTTTCTTGTATTTAAAAAAAAGAAATATTAATTTAAAAATTGGTTATCATTTTATTATAGGACGTTTTGTATGAAGGCAATATCGGCTGCCATCTGGAGCCTTGTTTTAAAGTTGAATAAATATCTAGTCTGCAAAGTGGAAATGAAAAAAATTATATAAAAAAAACTAGTATGCCCTGTCGTGCTTCACTACTACTACCCGAGAGTTTATATTGTACAATCAAAACAATTTGTTTTATTTATGTTATATTTTTTTTAATCCAATTATAAAATTTTTCGGCGTTCCTACTTTGGAGCAAGCTACATACAGCTTTTCATGAGAAAAACATGGATTTTCAAAATTTAGCGATTGGGCTTGAATTTGGAATACCAAATGGCAATATTTTATTTTAGCGATTTTTTGATTAAGGCGATTTTTGATTTTTGCGATTTTTGATTTTTACCAATTTTTTGGTTTTAAAGATTTTATTTTTGGCTATTTTTGTTTTCACGATTTTCGGTTTTGACGATTTTCGGTTTCGTCGGTTTTCGGTTTTGACGATTTTTTCAATTTGGCGATTCCGCCCATATTTTCAACGACTACTGACATTGATACTGAATGTTGTTTTAAAGGTTATTTGCGACGCTGAATATACCATTATGTCCAATATTAAGGCACTCTCACTTTTATTGGAATAACCTGAAAACAGTTCACCATATTCAGTTAAAAAAAATCAAAAACTCGAAACAATATTATCTTTAAGCCGTGGTTACATTGGCTTTAAATCGGCCCAGTAGTTTCAAAAATATCGTTGAAGTTAAAAAAAAAGAAAAATTTTTTAAAAAAGTCAAAAACACGATTAGTACCTGTAAGTTAAAAATTCAAGCTGATGGAGAAAAATGGAGATTAGATTTTAAATCAGCGGCCTCAAATTAGTTAAAAAAAATGCAATAAAGTTTCAGTCAACACCAAAAAAGTTCAATTTTGTTCCCTTGTCTAATTAATGTACTTGTCAAAATTTTCAATACTGTTGCTTTCAGAGTACTTCATATTTTGTTGTATAGGAGGTGCCACACCCACTAATCCAATTCCACCCATTTTTTATCTGACACATTAATATTTGATGAAGTTGTACAACGTATCAAGTATTTCCCTTTTATAGTACTCCAGTTAGATGACATTATTTATTTACTTTTCTAAGGGCGGTACCACTCCCACTAGTGTGATCACACCCATTTTTGTTCGATTAATCATGCAAAGTCCCATCCATTGGTCCGATCCCTCCCATTTTTTGTCCGACTCATATTAATAATAGGTGACCTCAGACAATTTTGCAAAGCTCTCCCTATATAGAATACAGGCCGCACAATTGATGTTGACAATTTTTTCTCCACGTTCTATATGGCGCGTACATTGATGAGGCAGAAAACTGAAAACGCTCAAATAAAATATTTGTACCACGTGAGTTCCTGAAGTCCTACGCATCCAGTTTGCAGCTCATTGTTTGGCTTCTACGTAGGCGATGAATCACGGTGCTGATATGTTCCGAAGAAGAATAAAGTGGAACTTTTGTTGTCTACAATGCCTTAATGAAAAAAGGAAGCCCATGGTTATTCTGGATTAAATGTTTAGAAATCCGGCATGGATACAATGGTTCAGATGCTTACCACATATTATTGCAAACGATCAACAAATCGCTGGCCACTTGAAATGTTCTACAATATGCAATAAGCAATTGCTCACGACACAATTAGCACTGCCTAATATTGAAGAACAAGCCTCCGACGGATGTATAACGAGCTAACCCAGGATTCGAAGCGCTATGGAAGCATTCAATGTAAATGTCAAATAAAATAATTTTTAAACAATCAAAAGTGGAAAAGCAAAATACTTTTGTCCTTGTGAGTAGTAGCAATACCCAGGGTAGAATACGTACCTTCCTTTGCGCCATCGCACAGTGGGTTCGATGGTACTCAAGTGGCGATTAATTCAAGGAAGCCGTAGTTTATAAATATTTTGAGTTTTTATTGATGATTGATTATAAATACATAAAAACACAGCAAAAAAAGTTTTTACTTCACTATTTTAACTGTAATGCATGAAACACATAGACGACAGCGGCTACACGAACACACGACTACAAATGCTGCTGGCTACAATTGTAGTCGTGTAGTCAGCTACTTAATTTTTTGAAAACGACAGCAACATATAACAACAAAATAAACAGCTGTTTTTAAACAAATGCAATTTTATTTCAGTAGTGCCAATTATATTTTTTTTTTTTTTCTTTATTAAAATAGAAAAACATGCATGATTCTATATAAACTTGACTTAAATATACAATTACTTATTTATAATGCATTATTATAACGTAAAAATAAATAAATAAACTTACTTAACCCCTTTTGTTTATTAATGGAAATAGTATAGCATTTCATTTTGCGGTTAACTTTTTCAACAAAATAAAATATTTCATAGCATTTTTGAACATATTTTGTTATATTGTCAACACTATTTTTGTTTTGTAGCCAACAAAAATAGAAATTAGCCTAAGTTGATTACAGCGACAAAAGTTGTCATGTAGGTGTCATAATAATCGTTTCATATAAACGTGTGTATTTTATTTTTGACAGGCTGTAGTCGTGTAGCCGCTGTCGTCTATGTGTTTCATGCATAACTTTAGAATGAAAAGAGATAAATTAATAAATAAACGTGGAAAATAGAGCGTACTTATCATATATATTTATATTAGTATAAATTGAATTTAAATAAAATAAAAACACAGCATTTTAGAAAAAAATATTGTAAAAAAAAATTTTTTTAACTGTTAGGCGCTTTTTTTAAGTTTAATAAGCTATAAATAAGAAAAATCGGAAAAACAGTATTCATAAACACAAAATAGCTTATCAAACGTTTAATAAACGTTTGTTAAATAAAGCCTACTTTAAACCTTTCATAAAATGATATTTCTCAATGTTTATTTACATTAATTGGTTAAAATAAAATTACCATTTTTGTTTTTTTTTTTTTCAATAAAAAAAAAGATAAATGTGTTTTAAATAAATAAATAAATAAAAATGGATTTGATAAATTTAATTGGAAAAATTGGTAAGTATAACAAACTTCTACACATTTTAACATATTTTATAAAGTGAGAAATGTTTTGATACCATTGTCCAAATATCAACTGCAAGGCGTCCAAGAATTTTTAGGGAGCGGTTTGAGGTTTTTCTTGTTTTTTCACATATAAATAAAAATTAAATCAAAACAAACCAGTGTTATTTATTTTGCTACGCCATATTCGTTATTCGACACTTTTACTACCGCGTCGAACAAATTTGTGTAAAAAATTATTTTTTTTTTATATTTTTATCATTTGTTTACAAATATTTTTGGTTCCTTTATTAAAGAGAAGTTGTTTTTCTACAAAAATTAAAATAATTTCTAATATAAAAGAAAATAAATAAAATATTATTCAATTACCGTGTAGATGATTTATTTACTTTATTCATCACTACCAACAAACTGACAACTACAGAGGACTAGTGTTGCCACCACAAAACTTTAAAATAAATGAAACGTTTAATAGCTAATTTTCTGTTATTACATGTTTATGAATAGTATTTTCTAATAATGGTTTATAAGACAAAATCCGTGTAATAACAAAAATATACTTTGGAGGCAAAATAAAGTTTTTTTTATGAATTAGACCGTAAATATATAATGTATATTAATATTAGTAAAAAATTAATTTAAAACAAGTAAGAAAATTATAGTCGGTCGTTTAGAAACCCTATCTCTTAGGCCCAACTAACTGGACATAGAAAATAAGCAAAAACCAAATTTGAGTGGGATTTTTATTAATTTCATATCGGATGCTATATCTATATAGGGACTAGGTCAAAAAATGGACCGATCCTGATCATGTTTGGTAAAGTCTCTTGTATTTTGCAAAAATATATACAAACAAAATTTGAGAAGAATCAGTGCAATATTTTTGTTTTTTAATATATTTAAGTGAAGATCAGGACGCAGCTCTATATGGGGTCAGAGGGATCATTTTTGGACTACTCATTAATGGATGTAATGAACGCATACAAACCCAATTTGAGTAAGATCTATATGACAATTTGAATCTTATGGCAATTTATGTCGATTTCATATGGGTAATTTGTATGGGGGCTAGGTCTGAACATGGACCGATTCTCACCAATTCAATAGCATTCATCCCATGGCCGGTAAAAGCTTATATACCAAATTTCATCAAAATATATTCATATTTGCGACCTGCAGTTTGATTACAAGGTTTACATGGACACACAGACGGACGGACGGACGGACGGACATTGTTAAATCAACTCAGAAAGTGATTCTGATTCGATCGGTATAATTAAAGATGGGTCTAGGTCAAATATTTTTGGTTGTTTTGTTGTCTACAATGCATAAATGAAAAAAGGAAGCCCATTCTGAATTAAAATGCTTATAAATCCGGCATGAATACAATGGATCAGAAGCTTGCCACATATTCTTGCAAACGATCAACAAATCGCTGGCCACTTGCAATGTTCTACAATATGCAATTTGAATCTTATGGCAATTTATGTCGATTTCATATGGGTAATTTGTATGGGGGCTAGGTCTGAACATGGACCGATTCTCACCAATTTCAATAGCGTTCATCCCATGGCCGGTAAAAGCTTATATACCAAATTTCATCAAAATATATTCATATTTGCGACCTGCAGTTTGATTACAAGGTTTACATGGACACACAGACGGACGGACGGACATTGTTAAATCAACTCAGAAAGTGATTCTGATTCGATTGGTATAATTAAAGATGGGTCTAAGTCAAATATTTTTGGTTGTTACAAACAGCAGCACAAAGTCATTATACCCAAACCACATATAATAAAAATTTTTTAAAAATTTGTTTTTCACTAAATCCCATAAATATACAAAATTATCTAAAAAAAAACAAGTAAGAAAATTATAGTCGGTCTAGACCGACTATACGATACCCTATACCATGCGTTTAGGAACCCTATCTCTTAGGCCCAACTAACTGGACATTGAAAATAAGCAAAAACCAAATTTGAGTGGGATTTTTATTAATTTTTTTGGCTGCAGATATGAAAAAGTTCATATCGGATGCTATATCTATAAAGGGACTAGGTCCAAAAATGGACCGATCCTGATCATGTTTGGTAAAGTCTCTTGTATTTTGCAAAAATATGTACAAACAAAATTTGAGAAGAATCAGTGCAATATTTTTGTTTTTTAATACATTTAAGTGAAGATCGGGAAGCAGCTCTATATGGGGTCAAAGGGATCATTTTTGGACTACTCATTAGTGGATGTAATGAACGCATACAAACCCAATTTGAGTAAGATCTATATGACAATTTGGATCTTATGGCAATTTATGTCGATTTCATATGGGTAATTTGTATGGGGGCTAGGTCTGAACATGGACCGATTCTCACCAATTTCAATAGCGTTCATCCCATGGCCGATAAAGGCTTATATACCAAATTTCATCAAAATATATTCATATTTGCGACCTGCAGTTTGTTCACAAGCTTTACATGGACACACAGACGGACGGACGGACGGACGGACGGACGGACATTGTTAAATCAACTCAAAAAGTGATTCTGATTCGATCGGTATAATTAAAGATGGGTCTAGGTCAAATATTTTTGGTTGTTACAAACAGCAGCACAAAGTCATTATACCCAAACCACATAGTGGTATAGGGTATAAACACGGTTTATTAAATGGTTTATTAAAAAAAATCCAAAACTTTTTGGTGAAATCTTTGTTTTTATTTTAAAATTTTAATAAACAGTATTAAAATAATTGTATTACTCTGCATTATCAAATTCATCATAACTATCCCAATTATCATAATCTTCATTATCACCATTATCTTCATCATAATTATCATAATCTTCATCATCGTCATCACTATCTTCATTGCTATTATCATCACCTTCTTCATCAACATCTTCATTATCTACATCTTTATTATAATTTTCATTAGAAATATTTAGTAACTCTAATTCCGAACTTGGTAAATTATTTTTTTTTTCTGCTCATATTTCCTGCTCATGCTAGATATAAATGGGTCAGAACTTAGAAGAAACCTATTGAAAATATTTGCATTGGACTTTTCTCGGCTGCATTTAAGGGCAAAGTGCTCTCTATAATTTTCAAAATCTTTATTTCTGGCTTCTTGAGCTTCTTCCGATAATTCTCCAATTGGTAAAAGAGCGTGCTATATAATCTCCGGCCCGTGAATAAACAATTTATGCAAAGTGGGAGGCATAAAAAACCACGGATATTTTTCAACGAAGTATCTTGCTGTGTTGTGAGCAAATGTACGAAAATTTTCCAAATGAATCTCATGAATACAAGAAACAACAATCAGCATTGTATGCATTTTTTTTTTTATCGGAGTTAAGCCCACTTTCGTAATTTCAGCAGCAATTTCCGCGTTCTGAAAAAAACGTCTAGTGGTATTCCCGTCATTAGAATTACCAATGCCGGGTTTTGGCTGATAAACAATCAAACCAGTTCTTTCTCGAAACTCTTTTTGGATACGTAATTTTGTCTCAGCAACGATTTCTTTGTCTTCATTTCATCTTTTTTGCCATTTTTATACCCTATACCACTATGTGGTTTGGGTATAATGACTTTGTGCTGCTGTTTGTAACAACCAAAAATATTTGACCTAGACCCATCTTTAATTATACCGATCGAATCAGAATCACTTTCTGAGTTGATTTAACAATGTCCGTCCGTCCGTCCGTCCGTCCGTCCGTCTGTGTGTCCATGTAAAGCTTGTAATCAAACTGCAGGTCGCAAATATGAATATATTTTGATGAAATTTGGTATATAAGCTTTTATCGGCCATGGGATGAAAGCTATTGAAATTGGTGAGAATCGGTCCATGTTCAGGCCTAGCCCCCATACAAATTACCCATATGAAATCGACATAAATTGCCATAAGATCCAAATTGTCATATAGATCTTACTCAAATTGGGTTTGTATGCGTTTATTACATCCACTAATGAGTAGTCTAAAAATGGTCCCTTTGACAACTGTTAGTCATAGGCCCCATATAGAGCTGCTTCCCGATATTCACTTAAATTTATCAAAAAACAAAAATATTGCACTGATTCTTCTCAAATTTTGTTTGTACATATTTTTGCAAAATACAAGAGACTTTACCAAACATGATCAGGATCGGTCCATTTTTGGACCTAGTCCCTTTATAGATATAGCATCCGATATGAACTTTTTCATATCTGCAGCCAAAAAAATTAATAAAAATCGCACTCAAATTTGGTTTATGCTTATTTTCTATATCGAAGTAGTTGGACCGAAAGATAGGGTCTCTAAACCATGGTATAGGGTATCATATAGTCGGTCTAGACCGACTATAATTTTCTTACTTGTTTAATATGAATTTTTACACAAAAACGGCAATAACAAAAAAGGCTCTGCATTGTCTCAGGGTGTTTTTTTTTAATTAAAGCTGAAATCCTATACCTCTTTAAAATCCACAAGTCGGAACCCAACTACAACTTAATAAATGCGGTCCATAAAATGTGGAAAATGTCCAAATTTTTTACCTTTTTTAAAAAAATTTCTTAACAAAACAAATTTTTCTATATCTTAAAATACCTGAAGTTAAAGGTTCCATTATAAAAGTTTAATTTTTTTAAAGATTTAATAGAAAAATAAGCACTTGAATCGTAAAGAATTTCAGTTTTTCTACTTTTTGCAAAAACAGCGCTAATTTGCTGACTTTGACAGCTCACCCACCCCTGCGTAAGTCTTTAACATAGATGGCTGAAATTTCACATAGTGATGTAGAATTTTATCTAGTTTCACCCTATATAAAAGTTTCTGACAAAGAATTAATTTTAAAATTTCAATTAATCGCCACTTTGGGACCATTTGAACCCAATGTCATGCCAGTTATGTCGTATGGAGTACGGACACCAGCGTAAAACCAGAGCATATTGCTTTACTTGCGTCGTTGCAATTCCTGCACACTCGAACTGGAAAATCAGCAAGAAGCCTAAAAACAGTGATTTATTTTATTTTCTCATGTATTTTGATATTAAATAAAACTGAAATTTAAAAAAAAAAATAAATTTTTCTTATGCGTTTTTATTACTTTATATAACCTAAAATTAAAATTCAAAATCATCAAAACACATTAAGCAAAATTCCATACAATTTTGTATAGGTCTCTGTGGACCTTTTTACTATTTAAGGCCAACGGAAGACTCACTCATCATGTTAACAAAAAAAAATTATTTGTTTAACAAACAAAGCATTAAAACTGTACGAGCATTTAACGGACACGTACGGAGAAATTCAACTATTTTATGCGCTTATATTAATTACATTTAGTTATAAATTCGAATATTTGATTCCACATATAAATTTTCATGACAAAAAAAGTAAACAAAAGCAGCCACGTGTCAGAAGCGTCGCGTCAACCAACATTCCCAATTGTTAACGTTGTATTCTAATCGCAGCCAAACTATTACACATAGAAAAATAGTTTCATTAGAAGCAAATTATAAATGAGAATCAAGCTTGTTGCTGACGTAAAACATTTTGAATAAAATCCATAATTATAATGAAAAATGTTTTTTTTTCTCATTTTGTCACGTACAACCAAATAGCATCACGACAGAATTAAACTTATAAATATATATAAAATGTATAAATATCAATATCTATTACATCTGAAACTAAGGAAAAAATGAAGTAAAACTGCGTTTGCAGTTTAACATTTCTTAATTTTGTCTCCTTTAAAACAAAAAATATGTATATTATAATTTTCCTGCAATGCCGCCATTGATGTCAAATGAAAGAGGAGATTATTGCCAAATTTATACATTTTTCTTTTTTCAACACATCACGAAAAAAAAATTGAATAGTGTCACCTTGAAACGTTATCCTTCAATCCTTCAATATGCTTTGAAATTTTTAATAAATTCTTTCGAAAGAAATTTATGTTTATCAGCCTGCTATGTATGTACCAAACTATCTGAAGGAAATAATATTTATTAAATGATTGAAAGTTCCACTTTATCATGGAATATTCCTGCATCTGAATTAAACACCCCTATTATTTATATATTTATTTTTTAGAACACAACAATAGCAAGCATATCACTTAATATTTATTGCGTCTATTGCACGATTTTTCTGATTGATATTGAGCTCTTTTTACCAAAAAAAACTACTTAAATATGTAACCTCCTTCAAAAGTTATAGACTTTTGAGCGCCTTCTCGTCATATGTGCTACTCTGCGACGTATCGCTTTTCATAGCAATGAAAATGGGTACGTGAAAATGAGAAGGCAAACAGGATGTCGTTTTTCTTAAGAACCAGATGTCATATCGAAATTCAGCGACCGGCATTTTGTTGGTTATCACGTCCGGCAGGTCCTGAACTAGGATATTTCCAAATTGACATATTGGCGCAATTTTTTTTTTAATTCAAAAATTAGCTGCTTTTTGGGGGGGTTTTGCCCCACCCCTCCACCGGTAGTAAAGTTAGCCCAACTACCCTAGTTAGGGACCTGCCTGACATGATACGAAATCGATACGACTTCTGGTTCTCGATAAAAACGACACCACAGTTTGAAAAAAGTGATTTCGAGAAAAACGCATTTAAAGTTTTATTACAAGGATTTTCTATATTACCATAAAAATATGTATATACATATATAGCTCTGTAACTCCAAAAATAATTCGAATTTTAAAAAATTCTATTTAGGGCATTATTTCTTAAGAATTTTAGAAGACATTAATGAAAAAAATCGAAAAACAATTTTTTTTTTAATATGTAATCAACTGGACTGCAGATAGGTTTGTCAAGCGGTTATGAATTAAATTTAAAAAAATTTAAATCGAACAATTAAAAATTGTGATTTTTGACTAAGAAATTGTCCGCAAAATAATAGCTTTTTCTCTGAAAAATTTTCAATTGACATTAAATTAAAAAATAGAATTTGACTTATTACATAAAAATAGCTTTCTCTAAATCAAACATTATAAAAAGAAAAATCAAAAATCATTTGAATGCAAAAAAAAAAAATTAATTAAATATAATTTTTGAAAGAAAATTTTACAAAAGCGAACGTATTTGTATCTTCAATAGTTTAAAACTATTTTGAAATTTTCTATCTTAATTTAATGATTTACTAGAGAAAAAATAAATAAAATATGGCCTGAATTTATTTAAAGTTTTAATGTTTATTTTTTTAAATTTTATATATATTCTTTTTTATAATAAAAAAAAAAATTACCTGGATATTATGAAATTTGTCTTTATACAAAAATTTATATTAAAATCTGTATTATATTGGATGTTTAATTATTGTGTATTGCAATGCATAATAATTGTTATTTTAACATTTATACATCATACACTTGTTTCATCGTATTAGCTCTACGATAACTTTTCCAAATTATAATAATATGCCATTTTTTGTCTGCTACTTTTAGTCAAGTGATGTTATTTTTGTTTAATTGTGTTTCATTTTGTTCATGGCCAGTATCTGATTACCCTCAAGTGTTTCATTTACAAATCTTTTGAATGTTTATAACTTCCGATAATATACCGGTTGACACCACCACCATTTATGGTCATAAACAATTCATCACGCATACTATATCCGTTTTTATTTTTTCCTCTTCTTCTGTAAGATGATCGATTGATTTAATGATTTATCGCCGTTTAGGTTTAAAATTTACATATAAATATATTTTTTTGTAAATAAAATTTATCAATAAAACTTGTTTTTCTAAGTAATCAATAACTATCATGTATTTATTTATAAAATTGGATATATTTTTAATTTGTATAATTGAAATTGAAAGTGCCCAAAATTTTTATTATTTTATTTTATCAATAGAAGTGAAACTAATATTATTAAAAAAAATATATAAAATAAAATAAATTTTAAAAAAATATTGAATTAAATAATAAAATTAATAAAATATAAAAATTAAATAAATAAAATGAATAAAATAAACTTACCACATAATATTAATGTAATATCTTAAAAAAAATAAATAAAATGGATAAAATAAGTATGATATATGTAATAAATTAAGAAAATCAAATAAATAAATTAAATTTAAAATTAAGTATATAAATAAATAATAATAGATAAAAATTAAAAAAATTAAATTAATAAATAAAATAAATTTAGTAAAAATAAACTAAATAAAATAAATAAAATCAATAAAATAAATAAAAGAAAATAAATAAAATAAAATAAATAAAATAAATAAAAGAAAATAAATAAAATAAAATAAATAAAATAAATAAAATAAATAAAATAAATAAAATAAATAAAATAAATAAAATAAATAAAATAAATAAAATAAATAAAATAAATAAAATAAATAAATAAAATAAATACAATAAACAAAATAAATAAAATAAATAAAATAAATAAAATAAATAAAATAAATAAAATAAATAAAATAAATAAAATAAATAAAATAAATAAAATAAATAAAATAAATAAAATAAATAAAATAAATAAAATAAATAAAATAAATAAAATAAATAAAATAAAGTAAATATAATAAATAAAATAAATAAAATAAATAAAATATATAAATAAAATAAATAAAATAAATAAAATAAATAAAATAAATAAAATAAATAAAATAAATAAAATAAATAAAATAAATAAAATAAATAAAATAAATAAAATAAATAAAATAAATAAAATAAATAAAATAAATAAAATAAATAAAATAAATAAAATAAATAAAATAAATAAAATAAATAAAATAAATAAAATAAATAAAATAAATAAAATAAATAAAATAAATAAAATAAATAAAATAAATAAAATAAATAAAATAAATAAAATAAATAAAATAAATAAAATAAATAAAATAAATAAAATAAATAAAATAAATAAAATAAATAAAATAAATAAAATAAATAAATAAAATAAATAAAATAAATAAAGTAAATAAAATAAATAAAATAAATAGAACAAATAAAATAAATAAAATAAATAAAATAATTAAAATAAATAAAATAAATAAAATAAATAAAATAAATAAAATAAATAAAGTAAATAAAATAAATAAAATAAATAAAATAAATAAAATAAATAAATTAATTAAAATAAATAAAATAAATAAAATAAATAAAATATATAAATAATATAAATAAAATAAATAAAATAGATAAAATAAATAAAATAAATAAAATAAATAAAATAAATAAATAAAATAAATAAAATAAATAAAGTAAATAAAATAAATAAAAAAAATAAAAAATAAAATAAATAAAATAAATAATTTAATTAAAATAAATAAAATAAATAAAATAAAGAAAATAAATAAAATAAACAAAATAAATATAATTAATAAAATAAATAAAATAAATAAAATAAATAAAATAAATAAATAAAATAAATAAATAAATAAATAAAATAAATAAAATAAATAAAACTAGAGGACCCCTGCTGCGCCGCAGCATTATATTATAATATATTAATTTTTATAATATAATAACAAAATTTGTCAAGAGAAGTTAACGTACAGTAATGCCAAAATATGTCAAGAGAAGTTAACGTACAGTAAAAGTAAAGTTGATTGTCCACGCATAACTTTCCTCAGACCCAAAGAATTTGCCAAGAGAAGTTAACGTACAGTAATGTTAAAATATGCCAAAAATAAGTTAACGTACAGTAAAAATAAAGTTGATCCACTGAGTGTTCTTAGACCTATGTCAACAACCTACGTTAATTAGAACTCTAGTTATAGAGGTTTGAGAGAAGAAAAATATTGAAAAAAAATCTTGAATGCAAACTTTATTCATAAATTCTTTTAATATATAAGATAAATAAATTAAATAAAATAAATAAAATAAATAAAATAAATTAAATAAATAAAAAAAATTAAATAAATAAAATAAATAAAATAAGTAAAATAATTTATAAACAAAATAAATAAAATAAATAAAATAAATCAAATAAATAAAATAAATAAAATAAATAAAGTAGATAAAATAAAGTAGATAATAATAAATATATAAAATAAAATAAATTTTAAAAAAATATTAAATGAAATAATAAAATTAATAAAATATAAAAATAAAACAAATAAAATGAATAAAATAAACTTACCACATAAAATTAATGTAATATCTTAAAAAAAAATAAATAAAATTGATAAAATAACTATGATATATGTAATAAATTAAGAAAATCAAATAAATAAATTAAATTTAAAATTAAGTATTTAAATAAATAATAATAGATAAAAATTAAAAAAATTAAATTAATAAATAAAATAAATTTAGTAAAAATAAAGTAAATAAAATAAATAAAATCAATAAAATAAATAAAAGAAAATAAATAAAATAAAATAAATAAAATAAATAAAATCAATAAAATAAATAAAAGAAAATAAATAAAATAAAATAAATAAAATAAATAAATAAAATAAATGAAATAAACAAAATAAATAAAATAAATAAAATAAATAAAATAAATAAAATAAATAAAATAAATAAAATAAATAAAATAAATAAAATAAATAAAATAAATAAAATAAATAAAGTAAATAAAATAAATAAAATAAAATAAATAAAATAAATAAAAAAAATAAATTAATTAAAATAATTAAAATAAATAAAATAAATAAAATAAATAAAATATATAAATAAAATAAATAAAAAAAATAAAATAAATAAAATAAATAAAATAAATAAAATAAATAAAATAAATAAAATAAATAAAATAAATAAAATAAATAAAATAAATAAAGTAAATAAAATAAATAAAATAAATAGAACAAATAAAATAAATAATATAAATAAAATAAATAAAATAAATAAATTAATTAAAATAAATAAAATAAATAAAATAAATAAAATATATAAATAAAATAAATAAAATAAATAAAATACATAAAATAAATAAAATAAATAAAGTAAATAAAATAAATAAAATAAATAGAACAAATAAAATAAATAATATAAATAAAATAAATAAAATAAATAAAATAAATAAAATAAATAAAATAAATAAAATAATTAAAATAAAGAAAATAAATAAAATATAAATATAATTAATAAAATAAATAAAATAAACAAAATAAATGAAATAAATAAAATTAAAAAATAAATAAAATAAATAAAACTAGAGGACCCCTGCTGCGCCGCAGCATTATATTATAATATATTAATTTTTATTATATAATAACAAAATTTGTCAAGAGAAGTCAACGTACAGTAATACCAAAATATGTCAAGAGAAGTTAACGTACAGTAAAAGTAAAGTTGATTGTCCACGCATAACTTTCCTCAGACCCAACGAATTTGCCAAGAGAAGTTAACGTACAGTAATGTTAAAATATGCCAAAATAAGTTAACGTACAGTAAAAGTAAAGTTGATCCACTGAGTGTTCTTAGACCTATGTCAACAGCCTACGTTAATTAGAACTCTAGTTATAGAGGTTTGAGAGAAGAAAAATATTGAAAAAAAATCTTGAATGCAAACTTTATTCATAAATTCTTTTAATATATAAGATAAATAAATTAAATAAAATAAATAAAATAAATTAAATAAATTAAATAAATAAATTAAAATAAATAAATAAAATAAGTAAAATAAATAAAATAAATGAAATAAATAAAATAAATAAAATAAATAAAATAAATAAAATAAATAGAATAAATAAAATAAGTAAAATAAATAAAATAAATAAAATAAATAAAACAAATAAAATAAATAAATTAATAAAATAAAATAAATAAAATAAATAAAATAAATAAAATAAATAAAATAAATAAAATAAATAAAATAAATAAAATAAATAAAATAAATAAAATAAATAAAGTAAATAAAATAAATAAAATAAATAAAATAAATATATTAATTAAAATAAATAAAATAAATAAAATAAATAAAATAAATAAAATAAATAAAATAAAAAAATAAATTAAATAAATAAAATAAAATAAAATTAATAAAATAAATAAAATTAATAAAATAAATTAAAATAATTAAATAAAAAAATTAATAAAATAAATAAAGTAAAAACAAATAAATTATAAAAGTAAAATAAATAAAATAAATAATATAAGTAAACTAAATAAAATAAATAAAATAAAATAAATAAAATAAATAAAATAAATAAAATAAATAAAATAAATAAAATAAATAAAATAAATAAAATAAATAAAATAAATAAAATAAATAAAATAAATAAAATAAATAAAATAAATAAAATAAAATAAATAAAATAAAATAAAAACAAATAAAATATAAAAGTAAAATAAATAATATAAGTAAAATAAATAAAATAAATGAAACAAATAAAATAAACATAACAAATAAAATTAATAATCAAATAAATAAATTGAATAATAAAAATATGATAAATATAATAGACTAAATAAAATAAATAAAATATATATAATAAATTAATAATTTAAATATGATAAATATAATAAATATAATCGATTAAATAGAATAAATAAAATAAAAAAAGAAATAAAATAAATAATCTAAATAAAATAAAAACAAATAAAGTATAAAAGTAAATTAAATAAAATAAATAATATAAGAAATATAAATAAAATAAATAAAATAAACAAAATAAATAAAATAAATAAAATAAATTAAATAAATAAAGTAAATAAAATAAATAAAATCAATAAAACAAATAAAATAAATAAAATTAATAAAATAAACAAAATAAATAAAATAAATAAAATAAATAAAATAAATAAAATAAAGAAAATAAAGAAAATAAATAAAATAAATAAAATAAATAAAATAAATAAAATAAACAAAATAAATAAAATAAATGAAATAAATAAAATTAAAAAATAAATAAAATAATAAAATAAAAAAAATTAATAAAATAAATAAAATTAATAAAATAAATTAAATTAATTAAATAAAAAAAAATTAATAAAATAAATAAAATAAATAAAATAAAAACAAATAAATTCTAAAAGTAAAATAAATAAAATAAATAATATAAGTAAACTAAATAAAATAAATAAAATAAAATAAATAAAATATATAAAATAAATAAAATAAAATAAATAAAATAAAAACAAATAAAATATAAAAGTAAAATAAGTAAAATAAATAATATAAGTAAAATAAATAAAATAAATGAAACAAATAAAATAAACATAACAAATAAAATTAATAATCAAATAAATAAATTGAATAATATAAATATGATAAATATAATAGATTAAATAAAATAAATAAAATATATATAATAAATTAATAATTTAAATATGATAAATATAATAAATATAATTGATTGAATAGAATAAATAAAATATAAAAAAAAAATAAAATATATAAACTAAATAAAATATAAACAAATAAAGTATAAAAGTAAATTAAATAAAATAAATAATATAAGAAAAATAAATAAAATAAATAAAATAAACAAAATAAATAAAATAAAAAAAATAAATTAAATAAATAAAGTAAATAAAATAAATAAAATAAATAAAACAAATAAAATTAATAAAATAAACAAAATAAATAAAATAAATAAAGTAAATAAAATAAATAAAAAGAATAAAATAAATAAAATAAATAAAATAAACAAAATAAATAAAATAAATAAAATAAATAAAATAAATAAAATAAATAAAATAAATAAAATAAATAAAATAAATAAAATAAATAAAATAAATAAAATAAATAAAATAAATAAAATAAATAAAATAAATAAAATAAATAAAATAAATAAAATAAATAAAATAAATAAAATAAATAAAATAAATAAAATTAATAAAATAAATAAAATAAATAAAATAAATAAAATAAATAAAATAAATAAAATAAATAAAATAAATAAAATAAATAAAGTAAATAAAATAAATAAAATAAATAGAACAAATAAAATAAATAAAATAAATAAAATAATTAAAATAAATAAAATAAATAAAATAAATGAAATAAATAATACTAATAAAATAAATAAAATAAATATAATAAATATAATAAAATTAATTAAATAAATAAATTATATATAATAAATAAAACAAATAAAATTATTAAAACAAAATAAATTAACTAATTCAATAAAAATAATTATAATAAATTAAATTAAATAATTAAATAAAATAAATAAAATAATAAAATAAAAAAATAATAAATCTGGCTGATCTTATCAAACTTTGTGTCGAAGTAGTCTACATAAACAATTCAGTTTATCTGAACAATATTCGCAATGACATGAATAATATATATATTTTACTTTGGACTTTCGACTACTTAGACTAATATCTTATGAAGTATTAAAAAATTTCAAGGCTCTCAATATCATAGTTTTTTAAATATTTGTTGATAAATAAACTAATCCAATGCAAAAACTTTTGGGTCGACCAGTTATGGACTTATACAAAGTTTCAAGGCTCGCACTATCACAGTATTCTGGATATTTACTAATAAATATTTATATTGTATAGAAAGTGCCACGCCCTCTAATACGACCTAACCATTTTTAGCATATCCATGGCGAATATCCATGACCCCAAGGTAATTATCTGTATTTGCTGAGATCAGAAGGGTTAGGTGCATTACTACTAAAACTGGGTGAAGCTATCCCAGGGGAACTGTACCTAACACAACTGATGATTTTGAAAAGAGAACTTTAAGAAAAACGGCTAGAATGGGAATCGAGAAGCGAAATAATAATTTTTCATTCTCGCCCACATGTTGAGCTTCCAGTTAAAAACTACTTGGCCCGTAGCTCAGACCTTGCCTCTTCTGACTACCATTCGTTTCGATGGATGCAGAATGTGGAATATGCTTCACTTCAATTGAAGATACCAAAAATGGCTTTATTACTTCCTGGTCTCCAAAAATTTGCGTTTTTTTTTGTGCCACTGTATAAATAAATTGCCTGAAGAAAGGGGACATTACTTGTTTTCCCTTCCAGATCAATACCTTCATCATTGGAGATAAATCTCTTTCTGTCGAGCCATTAATTTATGTTTGGAAATAGAAACTAGACGTCAGTTCGTCCAGAAGACCCCTTTTGTTTGTACACTTTATAGGTCTCAGGTGTTCTATAATAGATACTACTGAAAAACCAAGCCTTTCCTTGTTTTCGGTGACGTTTTCTTTCCCCCGAAAAATAATGTTTTACTTGAAAATCTTTTTTTACAGATGGTAGCATACTCATTCTACTCATTTCTATACTCATTTCTACAAAATATTTGTTGGACCTTTAATACAACTAAAGTTTTAATTTTTTGGCTTTTATAAGTAAAATGGTAAGAGAACAAAAGAATATCGAAAACCAAAAACAAATGTTTTAACTAAAATGAAAAAACAAATTTCCATCTAATTCAAATTTTTACTTATATTTCGGACAAATGTAGAGACGATAATCAAAAGCAACAGATATTTTCCTAAAAATATCGCATTTTTAAATATTCCATTACAAAATGTTGACCAACTGATAAGTACCTTAAACCTTTCGCAACTAAAAAAATTTTAAATGAAACCTCGATTAGAATTATAGGTTAACAACATGTTCCCAAACTTCAGTGAGTTTTTTATAACATTTAACATTTCGCGGCGCCATATATTAGGATCTTTACGAGCTAGAGGTTAAAAATTTTAAATATTTCTTAGCATAGTAAGTTAGACTATTCAGGTCAAAATTAATCAATTTCAAAGAGAAATTCTCAAATGCAGAAATTCCTAAATGCAAATAACCGGATATTATGAATTATTAAAAGGTTATTTAAAATCACTTAAATCCATTTTACAATTTAATATTTATAAAAAGCAGTGCTTACTTTATGTTTAAATATGAAATGAAATGTTGTGAACATGTTTGAGTTTGTGTTTGTGTGATAAACACGTTACCCAACAAACGCTTGAAAACAATTGTAAACTGTAAAAATTAACAGCAGCCTAAAAGTATGCTCCAGATTTCTTTGAAAAGGTATTTAAAATATCTATTCAAATATTGCCACAAAACGATAAAAACACACTACACAAAATGACATGATTTCAAATGTTGAATAATGTGACCAACTGTTTTTGAGCAAAAAGCGAGTTTCGAGGAATGAAACAATGGGATTGTTAATATAACGGGTGATTTTTTTGAGGTTAGGATTTTCATGCATTAGTATTTGACAGATCACGTGGGATTTCAGACATGGTGTCAAAGAGAAAGATGCTCAGTATGCTTTGACATTTCATCATGAATAGACTTACTAACGAGCAACGCTTGCAAATCATTGAATTTTATTACCAAAATCAGTGTTCGGTTCGAAATGTGTTTCGCGCTTTACGTCCGATTTATGGTCTACATAATCGACCAAGTGAGCAAACAATTAATGCGATTGTGACCAAGTTTCGCACTCAGTTTACTTTATTGGACATTAAACCAACCACACGAATGCGTACAGTGCGTACAGAAGAGAATATTGCGTCTGTTTCTGAGAGTGTTGCTGAAGACCGTGAAATGTCGATTCGTCGCCGTTCGCAGCAATTGGGTTTGTGTTATTCGACCACATGGAAGATTTTACGCAAAGATCTTGGTGTAAAACCGTATAAAATACAGCTCGTGCAAGAACTGAAGCCGAACGATCTGCCACAACGTCTAATTTTCAGTGAATGGGACCTAGAAAAGTTGGCAGAAAATCCGCTTTTTTATCGACAAATTTTGTTCAGCGATGAGGCTCATTTCTGGTTGAATGGCTTCGTAAATAAGCAAAATTGCCGTATTTGGAGTGAAGAGCAACCAGAAGCCGTTCAAGAACTGCCCATGCATCCCGAAAAATGCACTGTTTGGTGTGGTTTGTACGCTGGTGGAATCATTGGACCGTATTTTTTCAAAGATGCTGTTGGACGCAACGTTACGGTGAATGGCGATCGCTATCGTTCGATGCTAACAAACTTTTTGTTGCCAAAAATGGAAGAACTGAACTTGGTTGACATGTGGTTTCAACAAGATGGCGCTACATGCCACACAGCTCGCGATTCTATGGCCATTTTGAGGGAAAACTTCGGAGAACAATTCATCTCAAGAAATGGACCGGTAAGTTGGCCACCAAGATCATGCGATTTGACGCCTTTAGACTATTTTTTGTGGGGCTACGTCAAGTCTAAAGTCTACAGAAATAAGCCAGCAACTATTCCAGCTTTGGAAGACAACATTTCCGAAGAAATTCGGGCTATTCCGGCCGAAATGCTCGAAAAAGTTGCCCAAAATTGGACTTTCCGAATGGACCACCTAAGACGCAGCCGCGGTCAATATTTAAATGAAATTATCTTCAAAAAGTAAATGTCATGGACCAATCTAACGTTTCAAATAAAGAACCGATGAGATTTTGCAAATTTTATGCGTTTTTTTTTAAAAAAAAGTTATCAAGCTCTTAAAAAATCACCCGTTAGTTGTAGAAATTTTATTAAGTATTTTTATTTGAGGCCAAATTTAATTGACTTTTCTGGAAAATCGGTAATTGTTTTAGTAAAAGACTTATATCAAAAATGGAATTATTTTTTTTAGTCTTCAACGAAAATAAATGCAGAATTTTTAGTAAAAATGAGGTATATCTAATTTTTTTACAAAATTGTCAATTTATCATTTTTTTTTATTTATTTTTTTTTTTTTTTCATAATTTCAAATCTTATCGAAATCAAAATAAAAATTTTTCGCTTTATTTTGATTTTTCGCTTAGGCTGCCCAATTTTTAAATTCTGGTCTTTGATTTTCTTTACGAAAAAATGCAAAAGTGTGTCAACAAATTATTTGTGCATTCTAAGGTCATTAGTTTTCTATTGTCACGTCGCTTATTCTAGCATCCTTAATACATTTTCAAGAAAATCAGTGCTCTAGGACACAATTTCTAGTTCTACGAAAAAAGAAAAAATATATAGTAAATCAAATTTAAAAGAAATTAAGTTTAAGCGGGATAATAATATTAGGCAAAATGAATCTGCAAAAAAAGGATATTGTCACCAACTGTAGTACGGTTGATCAGGAGAGGTATGGTTGGTGTTTCACAAATGTCTAATGAAGACATTTGTTTATCTTATAACTTATCTTGGACCGATGAGATAAAACACTTTGCTTTCATCAGCAAATTGTTGAGAAATTATAATTTTTACAATCAAAAATTTTTGGGGTTAGAAATTCTTTTGTAAAGGGTGTTTTTTGCTTAAAAGTTCCGAAAGGGTTAATTGTCAAACGAGCTGTAATACTGGCTCATTTTTTGACATTTATGAACGGCATACTCTGGCAAATTATCATAAATAGATTCACGGTTGAACAACACCACCAAATAATCCAAATTTGTTTTGAAAGCCAATCATTGATTTGCGCAACTTATAGACGACTTCGTGATTTTTATGGCGCACATAATAGTCTATCTGAGCAAGTCATGCGTCGAAATGTGGATAGATTTCATACCATACACGCTCTAAATGATGCAATAACACCAACATGTCGAAGAAATGTGCGTACCGAAGAGAATATCGCCGCTGTAAACGAAAATGTGGAAGATCAAAATATATCGATTCGTCGACGGTGGCAGGAATTAAGGCTCCGTCCGTCCACTACGTGGAAAATTTTGCACAAAGATCATGGCCTACACCCGTATATTCAGCTGGTGTAGGAACTAAAGACACGAGACCATCAGATGCTTCGGTTTTTCGCCCATTGGACTCTAAAGGAGTTGGAAACTGACCCGATGCTTTATCGCAAAATTGTGTTCAGTGATGACGCTCATTTTTGGCTTAACGGTTAATAAAAAATTGCCACATTTGGAGTGAGACCAATCCACAACAGACCCTAAAAACCCTATTGCATGAAGGAAAATGCACCGTTTGGTGCGGTTTATACGCTGGTGGCATCACCGAAACTTATTTCTTCAAAAATGAAGCCGGACCTCGCGTTACGGTCAATGGAAATCGTTACCGCATCATGATCAATGATTTTTTGTTTGAAAATATGGACGACATTGATCCGGGCGAAATGTGGTTACAACAGGATAACGCTACGTGCCATACGGCGATCGCAACATCGACTTATTGAAATCAAACTTTGACGATAAGTTGATTTTTAAAAATGGACCTGTCAAGATCGTGCGATTTGACACCTCTCGATTATTTCATATGGGGCTACGTGAGTCCCTGGCTTATGCTGATAAAATAGCAACAACTGACGTCTCGGAGGCCAACATTGTTCGTGTCATTCGTGACATGCGACCAGCAAAGCTCGAAAAAGTGGCACAAAATTGGGCGTCCAGAATGCGCTTCTTTCAAGTGCTAATGCCATGTATTTATCTTTCGAATAAAAAAATGTTTTTGATTAAAATTTAATTTTGTGTGTTATTTTTATAATTTCAAGTTCTATCGCGCTTAAAACACATCCTTTATAAAGGAAATATGACTCTTTGAAAGTAACAACTTACAAACCACCACCACAAATTAGAGTAAAATATGAAAGACATTTTTATACCCTCCACTCCAGTGTGCAGAGGGTATATATAAGTTTGTCATTCCGTTTGTAATAATTAGAAAAAAAATTTTGGACCCCATAAAATATATATATTTGTGATCCTTATAACAACCGGAGTTGATATAGCGATGTCCGTCTGTCCTTCTGTGGAAATTACGATGACGGCATCAATCGGGCAGCTAGGGTACTCGTTGACATAAAAAATGATTAACTAACATCCTGAAAAGTTTGCTATTTAAAATCGTCCAAATCGGTCGATTAGGGCCCGAGATTTGAATGAAGAACTAAAAAAAGTCTTGAAAAAATATAATTTTCTATGTTGTTCTTGTCACGATCACGCCCTCAATAGGATAGCTAGGTGATAATTTTTAGTGAGAATGATTCACCAAATTCATGGGAAGATTTCTATGTCAAAAATCATTAAAATCGGTGGAGGAGGTCCAGGGAAATCTCTGAAAAAGTAAAAAAAATGAAAAACATGATATTTCTATATTGTTCTTGTTGTTATTCTAAATGTTGTATTGTTGTCATAGCTGGACTTGTTGTTTTTGTGGTCGTTGTGGTAATAATATAATAAAAACAAACCCTTTGTACATTTTTTTATCAACTCTGGTAGAAAAATTTAAAAGTTTCCATTGTTTTGGCATCACTAAAAAAATTTGTTATATCATTTCTGTCATTGCCACGAGCCTGCCTGCAAAATTTCAGATCGATTGGGTCACGGGAAAGTGGTTAAAAGCGATCCAAAATTTTTTCGACAAGCAGACACTACGAGTTAATATAAAGGGAGTAAAAATTCACCAACATCTAAAGCAAATAAAGCTAAAATACCTAGTTGTTAATAAAAAAAAAAAAACAATTGGGCAATTCACAATGGGTAATGTATCTGTTGTATCATGTATCACTTTACAATAGTGTAAAATTGTTGTTGGTAATTTTCACTGAAAAATCTGATACACGATCCAACTTCATTTGCTATGTTTAGTAAATGTTGTATATTGTATCATAACATATCAGTTCCAGGTGAATGCCAGTTTTTATGAAAAAGAAAAAACAAATACATAGAATTTTATCAGCATAAATAATTATAAAATAAAATATGGTAAATAATGCAAATAACGCAAATACATCGATAAGTTTATTTATAAAAATTAATGTTTATATTTTTAGTATGTATTTTCTCTTTCAGTACCAACCAAAACATTTAACATTTTTTTTTTCATTATAAATTAAAAAGCAAGAGGTACGTAACTAAAACTCCAGGGTATATCTCACGACCAAAAAGCAAACAATGACAAGTGTTTTCTCTTATACAAAATAGCAGAAGCGACGAAGCGATCTTTCCTCGTTGGATCGAATATTACAAAAGAAAGCGTTTTACAATATGAAAATACAACTGAGTGTTCACAACAAATGATTGTATTGTGTATTTCAATACAACATACAATATACAACACCTGTTGTGAATTGCCCAAATGTAAATTTAGCAAAAAAATTTATGTATTAATTTATTTAAAGAGAAAAACACAAAAACAACGTTTGATGTTGTATTTTTTGTATGTAATATTTACATATATGTACATACATACATACACATATTAAATAATACAAATAATATACATATATTCTATATATGTATATGTATGTATATTCTATATATGTATATCCATAATAATTGCGTGTTAGAAATAAATCGATATATTTTTTTATTTACATAAAATTGTGCAATATTTTGTTGTGGGGAAAACACATTTCTTTTGCATTAACAGAGTGTCACTTCATTTTGCTCAGCGTGACTATGCCACAGTAGATGGCGCCACAATTTATGTTCTAATTAGCTTTGCAATAGTTATTTCTATTTTAACATGAATGTCAATATTTTCAACTAGATATCATACAGAACAATGTTAAGAGTATACACGGGCTGGTCTTTTATTTCATACGTTTTTTCATTATTCTTTTACAAATATGAACATAAGTTTGGCATATTAACTTTTTCTTGTCTTTACAAAATAAAGCTACCGAGTTCATCAATGAGTTTTTTGCTTTCAAAACAGTTCTACATAGTTACATAGAACTATTATTCTGCTTTACCTACAAAATATCTGATTGCGATTACATCTAATTTTTAAAAATTGTTTATAATTAATAAAGCATTATTATTCACACAAATACAAAATTGCACTTTTTAAATTTTCCATTCAAATTTAAGAAAATATCAATTCTTATAAAAACTGAAATTAAAATTTCCAATTATAAATTAGAAATTATTAATTGAATTTCAGAAAATCATATCAAAACGTCGGAAATAATAATTTTAAATTTAGAAGACATCAATTGCATCTTTAATATATAAATTTTATTCGTTAAACACAAATTGAAATTCCAAAAAAAAAAAACACCAAATATGTTTACATTTAAAAATGTTTACATTTAAAAAAAAAAATATTGCCATTCAGGAGATATTAATAACTTTTCAGTACCGCGATTCAGTAACTTCTTTTAACGATAGTCGAATCGTAAAAAAAGAAAATTGCAAAATTATCAGTAAAATTTTTAAACTATATTCGCTATTGTTAAAGTCAGCTGTTGTTGTTATCTAAACGACAACCATTTTTGTGTTGTTTATTCAATCGATAAAAACTTAAATTTTTAGGTTGAAATGTCGTCATACATAAATAAAAATCATAAAGTAGTGAAAATATTTTGTTTTTATTAAAAAACTTTTTTATATAAATAAAAAAATTAAATGGCATATTCAATTCATTATTTCATTTTCAAATAAATAAACAGAAATATTAGTAAAAAAAAAATAAAGATATTAAACATAAAGATAAAATCATCCTGTCAAACACGAAGTAATTTGTTTTTTCTATTCTTTGTGTTTTTCGCTTATTTTGACAGAGGTGCCACTAGTTTACAATTTAAATAAATAGAAAAACAGATTTGTCGACTGTCGTTAAGATGTATGTACTTAGTGAATCACTTAATCCTTAGTGCAAACAACAATAGCTGTCGATATATTTTGCGATTGTCAGATCGTTGAATTTGAAATTTACAGAATCGCACTACAGAAAATATTAATTTAATTTCAATGAATTTAAGAAAACCTCAAATGATATTTAAGAATTGCTAACATAAAAATTGTTACATAAGTAAACGTAATTTGATGAGAATGTAATTTTTTTTTATATATAAATTTTCACAATTTTTTTTTGGATGAAAATTTGAAGTTTTTCAGAAAATAAAGATAACATTAAATTATTTTATTTAAAATGTTTGGGACTTTTGGTTTTTTGCGTTTGGCATCCCTAATTTGATTATTTATTATTATAAATTTATTCTCTATGTTTTCAAAATATGGCAATATTTTAAAAAAAAGTTGAGAGAGCTTTTTTTCTTTTTGGTTATTATTTTGTTACTCCATCCGACCTATATGGCCGCAATGAAGAAATATTTGGCCAGTTAAAAGAAACTTACAGCCATCTCCAATTAGCACGATTTAATGCATATAGCCACCCTACACAACCATTTCCTTTGCAATGGAGGTTAGGGCGAGCTATTTAATTAGCAAAAACTAAATTAAACGAGAAGTTATGTCATATAACCGGAAACGCATGCATATAGGTATATAACCTAAATGCATGCCGATCATCAACCACGATGACCAAAAAGCAAACACCGAAATAAATCCGAAATAATAGAAAAGACGAAAACCAACCCAAAGAATTTTCTTAAATAAATTGGTATTAAGTTTAACAAATTGTTTACTTTTTCCAATATTTTGTTTACATTTATTATCAATACTCAAACCGAGGTGGAGGGTATTAAAGATTCGGCACAGCCGAATTTAACACTCTTACTTGTTTATTTCGGGATCGTAATTATCAGTTAAATGAGTCATAAATGAGTTTATTTTCTGGCTATAAGATCTAGTCCATGCTACTAACGTAGGAGCACTCAAATATGGAAAATTATAAAAGTGCTATAAAAAAACGCATTACAACTGTAGCATCTAGTTGTCAATTCTAAAATAAATCCACATTGTTTTTCTGATCAATAAGAATTCAAAATCTCGCTAAATAAATTAAGCGTCGTAAAATAATTTGAAAACAATTTTGTACAAAATAAAATTTTTCACTATTTTAATTAAGCATAAGGGATTTAAAAAATCTGTCATTTATAAAACAGTAAAATTTTTTAAATAACGGCACAATAGTTTTAATTCGTACTATATATCATACTTCAGTTAACGTATACAGTCTGTCAAGAAAGTGTTTTCCCCTCCATTTAGTTTAAATGTGTGAGGGATGATGAGTCAACATTAGTTTGAGTCTTTTAGTCTACAAACACCGGTAAAATCCAAATTTATATACAGTTTGGTGCAAAAGTGAGGCAATGTTTGAAATAAAAAATCAACTATATTTTTTTCATGATACTTATTAAACAAATTAAAACTATTTACATAGATAAAAATATCAATCCTTAAAAAATAAAAAATTAATTCATAACTTAAGTATTAAGCATTAATGAGCTGTGGGTGAGGGTACAGGCTGAATGGAAACAAATTACTATGATTTATGTATCAAATCTGTGCAAATCCATTCCAAATTAAATGGCTCATTTGAAAAAAGCAAAGAGATATTGGATAAACTATTAAATTTAGATCAACAGGATCTTGGTGCAAAAGTGAGGCAATTGTTACTTTGTTAGATACTTAAGTTATGAACTAATTTTTGTTGTTGTTTTTTTTTTTTTGTTTTTTAATGATTTATATTTTTATTTATGTAAATATTTTTTTAATTGTTTATTAAATACCATGAAAAAATATAGTTGATTTTTTATTGCAAACATTGCCTAACTTTTGCACCAAACTGTATATACAAACGAAAGTATGTTTGTTTGTTTGTAGCTTATAGCAGGCTAAATCATTGGACCGATCTTCCTGAAATTTTTACAGAGTCTTACTGTATATCTGGAAGGAACAATAGGCTATAATTATTCTTATTCTTATATTCTTAGTGGGCGCGGCACCTCCCATACAAAGTGAATATTTCAATATCATATATATTGAGTACTATGACAGGGAGAGCTATGCATATTTATGTGAGGTCACCTATTATTAATGCTGGTAGCTATGCCGAAAATGGGCAAGATAAGTGGGCGTGGCACCTCCCACACAAAGGAATTATTCAATATCATATGTCTCTAGTACTATGACAGCGACAGCTTTGCTAGTTTGTCTGAGGTCATCTGTTATTAATGTGGGTATCTAACAAAAAATATGCGGGATCAGACCAATTAGCCTGGCACCCCCCTTACAAAGTGAATATTAAATGCTATATATCTGGATTACTGTAACAGCGCCTAGAAACTTTGCGTGAGCCCAGAGCAGTATGCGTGATATCGCCCATTAAAAGTAGATGTATAATATCATATAACTGGAGTACTATAAAAGGGAGGCCTTGACAATGTACTAGTCCATCAGAAATTAATGTGAGTAGTCAGGATTAGTGGGTGTGGCACCTCCTATACAAAAGAATATGAAGTATTCTTGACAAGTACATTAATTACCAATATGAGTAGTCGTGGAAAATATGTGCGTAATCGTCAAATTCAAAAATCGCCTAAATCAAAAATCGCCAAAACCGAAAATCGCAAAACAAAAATCGCCAAAACAAAAATATTTAAAATCAAAACTCGCCAAAATTGAAAATCGGTAAACTAAAAATCGCTAAAAATCAAAAATCTCCAAAATCAAAAGTCGCTAAAATAAAAAATTGCCAAATGACATTCTAAATTCAAGGCCAATGGTTTATATTGGAAAATTTTTGGAAAATACATATTTTTCTCATGGCAGCTTGCTCCAGAGTAGGAACCCCAAAAAAATTTTAACATTTTTGCACCGAATGAAAAAAAATATTGTATGTCAAAAATATGAAATAACAAATATATAAAATAAATAAAATAAAATGTTTTTAGTTTTTGGTAAAATTTTTCCAAAAAAAAAAACGGCTATGTTGGTCACAATTTGAATTCAAACAAATTTTTTGCAACCATAAATAAACAAGTAAGAAAATTATGGTCGGTCTCGACCAACTGACGAAACTCTATACCATGAGTTTATGAAAAGGGTCTTAGCTCCGACAAATGGGATATAGAAAATAAACATAAAGTAAATTTGTGTGGCATCTATAATATTAAAAAGCTAGGCGATTTCTTGTGACCGATGTTGTGTTATACAGTTTTATCCCGATTTTGAACAAACATATATTATTTGAAAGGTATTTCTTTTAAGCTGTTTTCCAGATTCACAGATTTTTAAATTTTTTTCCTTGATTTTGAGTACATTCCATCTTAAGTTGCTTCTAACACATACATAAAATTTTACATATGCTATGTGTGTGTTTATTAAATTTGTTAATATGTTTGTTAATGAGTTTGATATCTTCATTCACAATAATAATAAACCATAAAAGTGTTGGTTTGTGAATTGGCTAAGTTGAAAAATAAAGTTGCCTAGAAACTGCACTCGAATTTCGTGTGCTGGAATCTGGTAGTTATTATGAATCTGTTGCCCGCAGACATAAAAAAGTTTATATCAGGTGTTATTTTTATATGAAAGATCAGGACCATATTATACCCTGACCACAGAGTGGTATAGAGTTTACAAAAAAGCTCAATAAACATTGATACAGTGATGGGAAAGGTTCATGGCTGAAGTTGCGAAAAAAGTTCGGTAAGCAAATTGATATGAGATTTTTTTTGAAATTTCGTCTTACATTTTGTATTACTAGTAACAGCCGTTGTGCGCTGCTCTCCTTTATTATGTACTTTTTTATTTAATTAGATTTTTCAATATTCTTTACATTACACTAATGAACGGATTCAATTATAAATTATGATGTAATTTATCTCACAGCAATACAAAAATTAGTTTTTTTATTTAATTTTAATCCTATTTATAATCAAAATATCTCTGTTTATTGGTTGAGTGTTTTATTTATTTATTTTTTTTAATTTTGTTTTTGATTTATAGACAAATTTAAAGTAATTTTTACAATTAAAGGCACGCAAGCTTAAAATATTCAAATAAACCAGATTTAATTACTATTTTACATTTAATTTTATTATTTTTGTCTACTTTCATTGACACCACACACAAACACATTCAGATAAACACATGGGATTAACACACATTCAGAGTGGGCGATCATGTTTTTATTTGCTCTGCTGACACACAATTTGATTGAAAGTACCAAAACAGAGACAGGTCAGTCGATTATAAACTAATTTTGAGTGGGGATAACAGAAACCAGAAACATGTAAGTAAAATGTGTAAGTAAAATGTGGAGCCACCTATTGTTCGATGTACGCAATAAAAGGGCAGCCGAAATTGGCAACGACCATCATCTCGTAGTGGGAGAAATTGAGCTCATTATATGCGGGAATTTAATGAGTAAACCGAAAAGACGAACAAGATTTAATAATGGGAGACTTAAATACAGAGAAATACCAATCCATTTCTCAAACTCTCTCAGAATAAAACAAGTAAGAAAATTATAGTCGGTCTAGACCGACTATACGATATCCTATACCATTCGTTTAGAGACCCTATCTCTCAGGCCCAACTAACTGGATATAGAAAATAAGCATAAACCAAATTTGAGTGGGATTTTTTATTAATTTTTTCGGCTGCAGATATGAAAAAGTTCATATCGGATGCTAAATCTATAAGGGGACTAGGCCAAAAAATGGGCCGATCCTGACAATATTTGGTAAAGTCTCTTGTATTTTGCAAAAATATATACAAACAAAATTTGAGAAGAATCAGTGCAATATTTTTGTTTTTTGATAGATTTAAGTGAAGATTGGGAAGCAGCTCTATATGGGGCCTATGACTAAGAGTTGTCCAATAGGGATCATTTTTGGACTACTGATTAATGGATGTAATATATACATAGAAACCCAATTTGACTAAGATTTGTATGATAATTTGGATCTTATGGCAATATAAGTTGATTTCATAGGGGTCATTTGTATGGGGGCTAGGTCTGAACATGGACCGATTCTCACCAATTTCAATAGCGTTCATCCCATAAAAGATTAAATACCAAATTTCATCAAAATACATTCATATTTGCGACCTGCAGTTTGATTACAAGCTTTACATGGACACACAGACGGACGGACGGACGGACATCGTTAAATCGAATCAGATAGTGATTCTGATTCGATCGGTATAATTAAAGATGGGTGTAGGTCAAATATTTTTGGTTGTTACAAACAGCAGCACAAAGTCATTATACCCAAACCACATAATGGTATAGGGTATAAACAGATAATGCCTCAAGTCCCGACATATATTGGAAAGAAGTTGCCAATGCTTTCCTCGAGTCCGCAAAAAATTGTTTTGGTTATCCAATTAAAAACATTCAACCCTGGACAACTGAATAACTCCAGAACCCGACAGGACAAGCTAGACCCTCAAAAGCAATATAATATCACAAAGGGTAAGATGAAACGAAGTGCCAAAAATGACAAAAGAAAGTGGACAGAAAATCTAGTTGTAGGGGCGCAAAACCCAGAAAGATATGTATAAGATCACAAAGTTACTCGCCGGACATAATCACTCAAATATGAGGCCATTGTACAATGAAAATATTGACTTTGAGCACATAAAAGAGGGTCAATTGCGAGTTTGGCTAGATCACCACCAGAATACCTTGAACGAAGATATTTGTCAACATACTCACCACAACCAGAGAGAAGATATTAACACCATATGTCCACGCATAGAGAGAATCATAGAAACAATATCAGAGCTTAAAGATCACAAAGCTGCAGGCACCGATAATATTCCACCAGAACTGTTTAAAGCTATAAATCCCTTTCGGCAAACTTAGTTTGGTTATTTAGCAGTCGGAAACGATTCCAAGAATCCTTAAGGAAATTCTAATAATCAATATTAGCAGATTCCAGCGCTCGAAATTCGAGTGCAATTTCTAGGCAACTTTATTTCTTTACTTAGCCAATTCACAAACCAACACTTTTTTGGTTTATTATTATTGTGAATGAAGATAACAAACACATTTACAAATTTAATAAACACACACATAGTATATGTTTAATCTTATGTATGTGTTAGTTGCAACTTTAAATTCAATTTACTCAAAATAAAGGAAAAAATTTTAAAATCCGTAAATCTGGTGAACAGCTAAAAAAAATACCTTGAAAATAATAAACGTTTGGTCAAACTCGGAATAAAACGGTAGAACAAAACATCAGTTACAAGAAATCGCCTAGTATATTAATAATATAGATTCAAAAAAAAAGGTAATCATTGAAGCGGTATCACTCTTCTAAATATGCTTAACAAGATCATATCCCGAATTTTATTGAGTATACTTTCTACAGTATTAGAGACTGATTTAAGAAATGAGCAGGCGCCAAATAGGTCCTAAACCGATCACATTAACAGCCTCCTTATAATAACCGAGCAGAGAGCGAAATGGCAATCGCATATGTACCTGTTCTTCATAGAATTTCAATGCGCATTTGATTATATCCATCACTTTGCTATATGGAAAGCGATGAAGTGCAAAGGAACCCCGACATAATTATCCGAATGTGTATATGCGGACGCATCTTGCTCTGCTGGTTTGGTTGGTCTATGTTACCCAAAGGTCAAGTTAGCGAGAACATCAGCGTCAAAACCAGAGTTCAGAAAAAAACACACACTGAATAAAAAACTCGTACATATATGTAAACAAACATAACTTAGACCAACACACACATATTTTCATTTTCATATCAATTATGTTTGTTTTTAAATTTTCTTCGTTATTTACACGAACATTTTTGTATCACGTACTTTTTGTTTCAATCACTCATAAAGCACACATTTTTGAGTGTTGCTTTATTAAAATCGTGATTTTTGCGATTCTTACAAAATTTTGAATGTATTTGATTTTAGTAATAAATATTTCGTTTGTAGTTGCTTTAAAAAAAAGTTATAGGACTTTGAAAAAAACCCATCATCCGGATTTGAAGGCACTCAAATATAATGGTTGATTCCGTTTGTAGTAGCAAGGAAAAAAAGTTATAGCCGATATATATTTTTGAATTTTTTTTTTTCAAAATTGTGTTCGTGCTGTATAATAATTTGTAGTTGAATGTAATGACGCGTAATTCGTTTGTAGTTTCGCGAAAACTAAGCGCAAGTCAGAATACATCGAAATCTAGCTCGAAAATCATTTGTAGTTGAATGTAGTGGTCGCTAATTCGTTTGTAGTTCCTCAAAAAGCAACTGGAAATCAGAATATATCGAGATGTCGACCACTACATTCAACTACAAACGATTTCCGAGCGAGATCTCAATGTATTCTGACGACTCGTTGCTTTTCGAGGAACTACAAACGAATTAGCGTTCACTACAATGAACTACAAATTATTGCCGAGCTAGATCTCAATGTATTCTGACTTCCGCTTATTTTTCGCGAAACTACAAACGAATAAGCGGTCACTACAATCGACTACAAATAATTTCCGAGCGAGATATCCTTAGTCATAACCCGCATATGAAGCTAATTCCCGATCTTCACTTAAACCTACCAAAAACAAAAATATTCCACAGATTTATCTCAAATTTGGTTTGTATATGTTTTTGCAAAAAATAAGAAAAATAAGAGAATAGTGGAAATTAGAAATATAAATGCAAAAAATATTCAAAATTCAAAAATAACGATTGTTTGTTTGGACAGAGTTGTATCTTCTGGAATTAATACAAAGTAAAGCTGTATGGTACGAAAACTGAATCTAACCACACTGCTCGTAGGCCTGACTTTAGGTGAGTGTGTTAAAGCGCTGACCAAAAAGTGCAAGTACGAGTGTATGTGAAGGTTCATGGTTCAAAACCTCACGGCCGCCCTAAGTAGAAAAAATTTTCATATAGAAACAATCTATTCAATTAAAACATAACAATTATCACAATGTTCAATAAATCGCTGATGAAGGCTGAAATGCCAGAAACCGGTCCGATTAAGAATACAGTGCAGTTATGAATTTTTGAAATATATGCTTTCTTCTTCTTTACCACGCACCATTTAATAAGTGACCTTACCAAATATGGCCAGGATCGGTCTATTTTTCGACCTAGTCTCCATCCGATATAAACTTTTTCAAATTCAAAGGAAAAAAATTAATATCAATGCCACTCAAAATTGGTTTATCTTATTTGCTATATCTAATTAGATGGACGTAAGAGATAGGGTCTCTAAACGCATGGTATAGGGTATCGTATAGTGGGTCCATATACCTTGTATATACATAAGTAAGTGTAACTAGGCATGATTCAGAGTTTGCCTACAAAATGTTATTCTCCATGCTTGATCATCCAGACTGGTTGTGATTGTATATCGAAAACACATGTGGTTTAAGTATTTTTGATACCGGTATGTGTATAAGCATAAAAAAAATACAAGAAATAGAATAACAGTCTGAATAAGAAAACCACACATAAGTTAAGTTGATGACGTATGTTTTGGTTAAAAAAAAACAAGGCCAAAAAACAGATTCATATTTTAAAATGTTGTCTGTACAACATAATTATAGAATGTACCGTTTTTATTTTTAATTTAAATAAATCACAGCTATAAAATTCCAGCAAAACTTTTGTGTTTGAAAGCAGTTATTGAACTCATCGACACACTCTAATTTTTGTTACCCTAACGATGATATGTTCCCAAAAACGCGAAAATACAAAATCCCAAATATATTAAATCGTAAAAAGGCAAAATTTTCAAAAAGTCTAATAGCAAAAACGCAAAATAATTTCTTCATATGTAAGGAAATTCGCTTAAACGCTTATAGGTTCTTATAGATAGTTGCACAAAAAGGCCCTGTAGTACTATAAAATCATAAAAAAAAAATTACCAAAGAGATAAACATTTTTAAAAAATTTTAATTTCGAATTTTTATAATTGATTATAACTTTTTGTGGTAAAATATTATTTTGGGTTTTTAAAAAATTGTTTACATATTTTTTAATATAAAAGAAATTAATTGTAAATTTAAAAAAATCAAATATAATATTAGCTAAGAATTAAAAATTTAAAAAAAATCACTGGAATAATTACATACGAGTATTTTTCAATAGACAACAAATAAATTGGAAATTTAAAAAAATCACACGAACAAATAATCATATTAGTCAGATCGAATCTTCTATATACTAATATGTGAAGACAGGGCCTGTTATAGCCACTTGGAGGCCCGGGACAAAAACATACGTGGCCCTCTATATAATTAAAAAAATTGTTGTTTTGGTAAAAAAAAATTTATTAAATTAAAAAATTTATAGTTCATAATTCAAAATATATAAAAAAAAAAAAAACAAAATATAATGAAATAAAAAAATACAAAATGAAATATAATGAAAAAAAAATTAAAATAAAGCTTTTCGGGCCTTTAGAGCTGCAAATGAAGCTATTAGTTCGGAATAGTCCACATTTTTTGCAATATCTCAATTAATATTTACTGTTGCCAGACCATTTACACGATCCTCCACCATTGTTGCTCTTAAATAATTTTTTATTCGTTTGAGTACGCTGAAACTCCTTTCTGCCTCTGCTACGCTAACTGGCAAGGTTAAAAATATTCTTAGAGCAATAGCACTATTTGGATATATATTTAGAAAACCCATTTCAATTATTTCTTTTAAAAGTTCACACGGTTTCGTGCAGCCTTTAAAATTGTAATTATACACTCTTTTCAGAAATTTAAATTCTTCTACAATTTCTTCATTAATTTGATTTTTATATTTTTCTGCAAAATAATTGCTGCTGCAATTAAGCTCTTGTCATCCACCTCATCAGAATTCTATAGAACTTCAAATAAGTTGCATATAGAGGAAACAGCTTTAAATCTTCGCGTAAGTCCATCTATTAATGATTCAATGATCTTGTTAAAAATGTCGTTGTGAAAATATACTTGTGCAGATACTTAATCTTTTATTCGTCGATTTGTTGTAAATTCTGTAACAGTTTCATTAGCTGCTGCTATTTGCTTTGACTCGGAAAGAATCCTTTCCTTTATATCATCAATAAGTTTGTCAATATTAATTTTTTCCGTTGTCAATGTAGATTTCCGCGCTTGGAGAATTAGATTTGTTTGATACAATAAAACCAAAACCTTCATCCAAATTGTAGACATTAATGCACATTCAAATGTTGACAGATATTTTTTAAACAATTTAATCTGAGCCTGAGCATCAGCTGGAAGACTACATAGCTCAAATTCTTTGACAGCTGATAATAAGGATTTCAAATGAAGGGCAACAGGCTTAACAGCATCTAATCTTGCAGACCATCTAGTTTTTGAAATGTTGTGTAAAGAAATTCCGTGAAGATGTTTTTTTAAAACCTCCCATCTTTTTGGACTACTACTAAAAAAATTATATACTTGTTGAATAGTTCCGAAGTATGTTATTGCTTCTTTACAGCATTCTGCTGAGTCAGCTCCAGCAAGATTTAAAGTATGATTGCCGCAGCTGCTGAACGTACAATTTGAATTTTCGAGCAAAAGGAGTGCTTGTACGCCGTTATATTTTCCAGCCATTCTAGCATCATTGTCATATCCTTGCCCGACACAGTTCTGAAAATTCAAGGTTATATGTTTTAAGAGACTTAATAAGCGACCAGCAATTTCTTTGCCGGTTTTTTCCGAAAAATCATCAAAACATATAAAACGTTCTTCAATTGAAAAATCCAATTCACTTAATTTAACATAACGAATAATCAAAGTTGTTTGCTCCTTATGAGATGTATCTGGAGTTGCATCAGCAATAATAGAAAAATACTTAGCGTTATTAATTTCATCAATAATTTTTCTTTGAACAAATGAGCCACATAGATCGCTAAACTCGTTTTGAATTTTATTTGAGAGATAATGAACTTGGAATCTTTTTTCTTCTTGTGATGCTCTAACTTTTGTAACATGCTCTGATAATATCGGATCATATTTACTTAAAAGTTCAACTAAGCCAAGAAAATTTCCATTATTTGGGTTTCCAAAAAGAGCTAGTCCTCTCTCGGAGAGAAAAAATATTATATCAAGAAAACGCTCCAACAGCTTTTTCGAATATGTAGGTTAGGTTAGGTTAGGTTGAAAAAGAGGAGCCATGTATACACATAGCTCATATCCGTTTTACCCGGATATACACTTAAGCCAGAAAGTCGGCTTGTTGTGCGCTCTACATCCTCGTGCTCATCCGTTAATCTACTCCTTATTTAACTTAGGAGTTCGGTCTCGATAGCAAATCTCCTGAGTGCTTTCCAGCGTATCCCCCTAAGAGCCGCTAGGCCTGGTATGATTTCGTTGGATAAATTTCTGACCCTTGTTCCGGCAAATGCAGTAACAAAGGTAGTGTTCTAGGGTCTCGTCATCCTCTCCACAAGCTCTGCATGTGGCCGATTCTGCCCGTCCTATACGGTATAGATGAGCCCTCAGTTCAGAGTGTCCAGTGAGGATGCCAATAATCCTACTCAGTTCCTTTCTATTTAGACTAAGGATTTCCTTAGTCTTCGAAGTGTTTGGAGAGCCCCATAGTATCTTCGTAGCCTTACCCACGTCAGTTTCCTCCCAAATTGAAGTATGTGAATTAGTTGCCCACTCCGATAGTTTCAATTTGAGAGCCTGGAAAGGTATTGGGTTTTCCAAATTGACACCCTCCAGGAAAGAACCCTTCCTGGCCAGTTCATCTGCAATCTCGTTTCCCATTATACCACTGTGTCCTGGGATCCAAATGATTTCAAGTCTGCCTCTTGTAGTGAAGTTTGCAATTTCTTCCTTACATCTGAGGACAGTCCTTGATCTAGTTTTGTCCGAGGATATCGCCCTGATAGCCGCTAGACTGTCCGAAAATATTTTCACGACTCCGGGGCTTGGGATTGCCCGTACGTCAATAGATCTTATGCATTCCGTTATCGCGACCACTTCGGCCTGAAAGACAGAGTTGTGGTCCGGAATGCGTAGGTGTATGCCATTGGAACGGTCCTCATCATAGAAACCTATACCAGTCCTACCATGCAGACTAGATTCGTCTGTGTAGTAGTGTGACCCTGGAAGGTTTCGTAGAAAATTTTCGTTCAACCAGCTTTCCCTGTCAGGTATCATTATACTGCAGGGTATGTTTGTCGACACTTCCGTGATTCTATCACAGCTAAAATCCACTGTGTTGAATTCCGGTATATGGTCCAATATTGTTTGGTGTCTGGTCATATGGTCGGTGATGTATTCCCCTGTTACTCTTAGTCGTAACATGGCCAGAGCTGCCTCATATTTAATTCTAATCTCGATCGGGTGTATAGATAGAATCGTCTCTAAAGCCCTCGTAGATGTAGTCCGTATTGCGCCGCTGATTCCTATGCAGCAGAGGCGTTGTATTTTTTGGAATGGTTTAATATAGCATTTCCGGTTCATTGATGTCCATGTGACTACGGATGCGTAGGTTAGAATTGGTCTAACGACGCTTGTGTAAAGCCAATGAGTCATCCTCGGGTTTAAACCCCATTTTGAACTTATAGCTCTTCTGCAAATGGCCCATATCCGATGAGCCTTCGCGACTTTGCTCTCAATATGGTCCTTCCAAGTGAGCTTTTTGTCGAGAATCACCCCAAGGTATTTCACCGTTTGTGTGATTCTAATCGTTTTGCACTGGAAGCGGGGTTCATCGAATTCGACTATTTTCGTCTTCCTAGTAAAGAGGCATATTTCAGTCTTTTCCGGGTTCACATTTAATCCCCTTGGTTGTGCCCAATCGTATGCTATTTCGAGTGCATCCGATGCCCTCCTACATAAATTTCTAGGATCTTTCCCCCTTAACAGTATCGCTACATCGTCTGCGTAGCAGACAGGTTGGAAACCCTTATCGGTTAGAATCCTTAGAAGACTGTTTATAGTGGTCACCCAGAGAAGGGGGGATAGAATTCCCCCTTGAGGTGTCCCACAGCAAACCTTGTCTCTTATTTTAATGCCACCAACCTCGCAACTTATCCATCTATTCCCTAGCATGTGACTGATCCAGGCTTTGATATCCCGGTCGATGTCGAATCGTTCTAGGGAGTGGAGTAGCGTATTTGTTGATACATTGTTAAAAGCTCCTTCTATATCAATGAATATGGCTAGAGTAAAGATTTTTAGATCGAAAGATCTTTCTATGTGGTGAACTACTTCATGAAGCGCAGTTTCTACTGAGCGTCCCTTTAAATAAGCGTGTTGTTTTAACTTCAACAGCTCATTTGGGATTTGAGATTTAACCATGTTATCGACTATTCGCTCCATGGTTTTCGAATATGTAACTTCATTTTTTAGTTCTTTTACCAGTCAGTTATCTAATCCACGATTAGCTAAAGCAGCTTTTTGCGCATTTTTCCATGAAATATACATTTCCTTGTGTAAAATAGAATTCTCATGAGATTTTATCCGGTCATTTAACTTCTTCCAACCATTTTTATGTTATATCCCAATTTATCTGTAAAATATGAGAAATGCGTGTTGTTGTTTAAAATGTAACATGGAGCACAATAAATTGATTGGTTTTGGACGCTCCAGCATATCCAATCTCTTTCACACGATTCTCCATTTGCAAGTTTTTTTGAAAGTAAACGATATGGAAATCCACGGTTGGTTGCGGCTTTCGAAATATTTTTTGGGATTTCAAACCGAGTAATTTTCATAAATGATTTCATTTGCGCCTGATTATTTTTATCAAGCACTCCAATATCCGTACACTTTAATGTTTCAGTATTCAATAGATTTACTTCAATTTCTTCACCTTCCGTTTGCACGGTCCTCAATTGATCATTTTCATCTGGTAATTCCATTGCACTAACTACATCCTCTCGCACTGTGGTTACAATTTCAATACTCTCAATTTCAACAGTATTTTCATTCAGTTCGTCTATTTCGATAACCGTATCGCTTACTGCAGTTTCAACTGTGGATTTTTCTGTGTTAAATGTTGAGGTCTTTCTGGTTGATTTGATGAATCCTTATTAAAAAAATGTGAAATCGGTTTTAAACTTTTAAGTTTTTTCTTTTGCCTTTTGCTGGCGCCACTTTCAAAAGATCTCTTCATGTTTTAATTACCTACCTAGTATATATATTTTTATTTATTATCAATAATCAAAGACACAAAAAATATTACCAGTTATTTTAATTTTTGGAAGTTTAAAGAATTCAGTTATAAAATTCAATAACACTTTAATAATGAATAGAACAAAACACTTTAACAATATTTTTAAGGTTTAACCACCTCCAAGATAGACAACTAAATACTTAATATACTTTTATTATACAAATTTGAACTCATGTAACAACTCAAAGCCTACTACGATTTCTTATTTTATATTTGAAAATTTTAATTTTAAGATTTTTTTATTGTGCCCTACGTAAAAGTGTGTAATAAACTTTTTAATCGTTTTGTATTGTTTCAAATATGTAGTGTTGTTTGGAGTCCCCCTGAATTAAGTGGCCCATGTCAAACGACCCTCCTGACCCACCTCTTCCTGGGCCTGCGTGAAGATAAACCTTTCGACCAGTTTTTAAGCAAAATGTGCGCACGAACGAGTGTTTAATTTGGCATAGTTATAGTTTATATAGAGAAGAAGTGCAGAATGATAAAAATTTATGTATAATATGTGTTAAAAATATATTAAATTAAATAAAATAAAATATTTATAATAAATAATTTTACAATAGCCTAAAGGTATGCTAATCAATTTTAGCCAATTCACAATTCATCGCCTGTGCATTTATTATTGATGGTTTCGAAAAAGAGTACATTTTAATCCCCTTCGTTGAATTGTGAATTGCCAAAAAATTATTAGCATACCTTTAAGCTTTTTTTAAATTATTTAATAACAATCCCATTTATATTTCTTCTGTGTGGTCATGTTCACACCTAGTCCCCATACAAATGACCCCTTTGACACCGGCGTAAATCGCCATAATATCCAAATTATCATACAGATATCGGTCAAATTGGGTTTGTGTAAGATTATTACATCCATTTACCAGTAGTTCAAAAATAAACCCTATAGGACAATTGTTAGTCATAGACCCCATATTAAGCTGATTCCCGATCTTCACTTAAATCTATCAAAAACAAAACTATCGCACAGATTTTTCTCAAATTCGATTTGTGTATGTTTTTGAAAAAATAAGTGACCTTACTGAATATGGTCAGGAGCGACCTAGTCCCCATATAAATATAGCATCCGTTATGAAGGTTTTCATATCCGAAGGCTAAGAAATTAATATTTAGTCTATATTTAGTCTATGACCTAAGAGATAGGGCCTCTAAACGCATGGTATAGGGTATTGTATAGTCGGTCTAGAACGACTATAATTTTCTTACTTGTTTTATGGATGGAATTATCTACATGGACTGCTTGAAAGACAATGTAACACAAGTGAAAAGAGCACCACCATTTAGCCAAAAAAAAAAAGAGTGATCATCCAGATAATGCTTGGGTGCATACTTATTCGGTTTTTATGGCAAAAATACACGAGTCCAACCATCAAATATATAGCGGTGTCACTAAAACTGAACTGATAATTCTGCTGTACTTAATAAGGCTACGCTTAGTTTGTTTAGGATCTTAATTTCTGTTTTTAAACCAAATCCAATGCCTGGAACTCTTTACGATGGTCTTGACCCTTTATTATTTAGTTTTATGTATTTATTAAGCCGATGGTCACAAAAAAAATGGCAACACTCTTGCTATATCCTTGTTAATAGTTGACAACCAAAAAGAAGGTATACTAAGTTAAACCCTTAGATATATAATGAAAAAATAACAACAAAAAACCCAAATCAAAGTATCCTTTTCTACCTCTGTTTCTACCCTCCAATTATGAGCCGAACAAATAATGGGACCGCTTAGTTCTTATTCAAGTTTCATTAAGACTAGCAGATCCCAGCCCTCGAAATTCGAGTGAAAATTCTATGAAATTTTATTTTTTCATTTAATAAATTATTTTATAAAACCCTAAAGGTATGCTAACCAATTTTAGCCAATTTAAAATTCAACACTTTTTAAATATAGATTATTGTCATTATTGGTTTACGTCCAATTATTGGTTTATGTCCCAAATTATTTTTCAATTCAACACAATTATTATTGTGAATGAAGAAAACAACTCATTTTTTTTTTTTTTTTTGCAAACACATAAACAAATTTAATAAACACACACATAGCATTGTATAATTTTATGTACTTATGTGTTAGTATCAACCTTAAATGAGCATAACTCAAAAAATTTTTTTAAATGTAAAAATCAGTAAATCTGATGGACAGCTAAAAAGAGATACATTTCAGATGAGGGATGTTCGCTCAAAATGGGATTAAAACTGACACACTAACATCGGTCACAAGAAATATTCTTGCCTACTAATATTATAGACCTACAATTTTCACCTGGGATACTTTCATAATGAGTTATGAATAAATTAATATTAGCAATTCAAATTAACAAATTATCTTGTTACGATTTACCATCAATTATTTGCATGTTTTAGTATTAGAATATAAAACAGAATATTTTGTGAATATATTATTTAATATTAATTTTATAATCGTTGTCATTTTGTATGCAATTAACCTAAATTTTTAACGGATTTTTCTTAAGAATAAAAGTTATTTTTTAATTTAAACATGCGTTAGTATTTCAAACAGAAACTAATTTTAAATTGTGACAACTGCAATAGTTGCCACGCTGTTTTAGGATGTTTTTAACAGGGGAATTTGGAAATGTGCCTGCTAAACTCGAAAATCGCAATTTTATTTACAATTTTTTATGTTTATTTATTTTTTCGGAACTAGTTTGACAATTTAGACTACATCTACAATTTGAAACAACCAATCTGTTTACTAAAGAAATAAGAATTAAGGATTTTAAAAAGTTGAATTTTTGAACTTTACATAATTGGTAATAACTTGAAAACGTGTCCATAGATTTTCTCAGTGATATCTTCGTTTCTTTACAAAGATATAACCATGAGAACAAAAATACTTGGCTTTTCTCGATTTCAGTTTCTGTCAATTTGATTTAAAAATAATGTTTAATTGTTTTGTCGTATTTGTTATTACCTTCATTCTGATATATTTATTAACTTAGATTACAAACACAAAAGACCGTTGCGACGTTTTTATATTCAATTTACACAAAAAACCGCAAAGCGTCACCGCACTAAAATTTATTATATTTTCATTGCGGACTTCCTAATATTCTCATATTTCAAATCTCATTCTCTCTCCAATGTTGCCATATTTTTACAAAATTGCTGTGTTGAATATCAATTTTATAAGCAAAAACATATGTTTTTGATTATCATGAAAATTATTGAAAAAATAAATTATTTCGAAAAATAAAAAGTAATATTACATTTAAAATTTTATTTTAGCCGAAAGCCTATGTTGCTATTGCTCTTGGTAATTTTAATTATATGTTAATTAATAAATAAAAAATAAAATATATAAATAAATAAACTGTTACTCATTAAATTTCACTTCCACATAATTGATATAGACAAAAGAAGAGAATTTTATTTAAACAACTAGAGGTTGAATACTTCACAAAATGTGAACAATAGAATGCCGCCGACGCACATTGTGTTGAAAAGGGTCAAAAGTGAGGATTAATTCAAAAATTGAAATGAGTATTTTGTAATAAATTTTTATACCGGGTAACAGAGTATAAAATGGGTCATCACTAACTGTCAAAATTATGGTTCTAAGTTGTTTACTTTTCTTGCTATACTCTCTCAAAGTTCAACAATTTTTTTTAATTTTGCTCGAAGCGGTAAAAAGTGAAAAACGAGATATTTCAAGTTTAATTTTTTTTAATTTTTTTTTTTTTTAAATTCTAACTTTTTTCAACTGGATGCATCAACTTCAGGTATTTGGCTGCATTATTAAAAAAAAAAATTTTTAGATAAATGTTTTAGAAATATTTTTAATAATGTTTTGAAAATTGTCCTAAAAGGAGGGTATTTTTTAAAAAGAGATTGAGTTTCAACGTAATTCTAGATGAGATCGGGTAAAATTATTTACATTGTAGTAAAATATGGGATTTCTACTTGTGTATTTCAAAAAAACATTTTGCCAATACTTGCCAACGAATGTAATATTCAAGTTTTTATTAAAAGTCCCCAGTATAAAATTAAAAAAAAAAATGCTTGAAAACACAACAGAAAAAATCTTTTAATTCAGTTGATAGAATTATTGGTTAAGAAGTAAATACAGAAACTTTACAGTTTGGTTTATCTGTACTTCATGGATGGATACGAATTTTTGAATGTCTTCTTCACTTATCATATAAAATTCCAATCAAAAAATGGCAGGCTAGGTCTGATGATGATAAAAAAAAAAATGGTTTCAGTAACAAAATTACGGATTCAAAAAGACTTTAGAGAGAAAACTGGACTGATCGTGGACCAACCAAAGCCAGGTTTTGGAAACTCTAATGATGGCAACACTGCCAGACGGTTTTTTCAAAATGCAGATGTTTCTGCTCAAACCACAAAAGTTGATGCAGAATTGATAGAAATAATGCATGTGATACTTATTGCTGTATCTTGCGGGCACGAGATTCACGTAGAAAAATTTAGTAAATATACTCAGAATACAGCCAGACATTTTGTTAAGCTCTATCCGTGGTATTATATGCCTCCAGCTTTACATAAATTTCTTATTCACGGGCCAGAAATAGTAAGATACGCCTTGTTGCCAATAGGTCAACTATCTGAGGAAGTTCAAGAAGCTAGAATTAAAGATTTTAAAAATTACAGAGAACACTATTCTCGTAAATGTAGTCGGGAGAAGTCAAATGAAGATATATTCAATAGGTTACTTCTTAGTTCGGATCCTTTAATTACCACTAAAAGCAAAAACTATGCCAAAAAATATATAGTATACCACAGATGGCACTAGATTTATTAATTTTGCCCAAGATTTCTGATGAAGAAGAGATTAATGAAGATATTGATGATGATAATTATGAAGATGCTGATTATATTATATATTATGAAGGTGATGATAATACGGAGGATCCTTGATTTTAATTGTATATATATATATATATATATATATATATAGATTTAAGTTTCTCTTAAATAAGAACAATATAAAATAAAAAATAAACAATAACAATATATGCATACAAAATTTTCAATTATAAATGTAGCAATATATTCAATATTAATTGAATTAATTTTTTTTTAATTTTTTTCTAATTTTTCTGAAATGGTTGTTTGTTTTGTGCCTATAATTATTCATCAATAAAAACATAATATTATTTTATAATGTGAATTTTTTGAGTTAAATTTTGTGGAATTGTGGAATTTGGAAAATAAAATCGGATTTTAAAATTCAATTTTTATAATATAAATACATATTAAATATTTATTCCTTTTTTATTTAAAAAAAAAAAATATTTTTTCTAAAAGCACATTAACTAAGTTCTAACTTGCAATTTCATTTACTAATTTATCGCTTTTTATTCCAAAGTTACAGCGAAAATTGTAAGAAAAGATCATTTTTTCCAAAACACAAAAAAGCTCCTAACGGGTTAAAACTAATTTTTTTTCCACTTTTTTTTTAATGGTGGTTTTTTATGCATTAATGAATATCCATTAAAAAAAATTAACAATATTTTGAAATTACGTCTTCCCTGAATTAATCCTCACTTTTGATGGTTTTCAACCCACTGTGCGACGTTGTCCGTTGTTGTTTTGGTTATATTTTTTCCGCAACGTAAAAACGCCCCGCACTAGTCTGGTTGTGCTATTACTCTCAAGATATAGTCTAAAAAGTGTTTTGAAAAAAAGTAAGAAAATTATAGTCGGTCTAGACCGACTACGCGATAACCTATACCATGCGTTTAGAGAATTGGTCTTAGCTCCAACTAATTGGGTATAAAAAACAAGCATAACCAAAATCTGAATGGAATTTTTATCAATTTTTTTTTTTTTTTTTTAAGTTCATATCGCATGCTAGCTATATTTACATGGCGACTAGGTCGAAAAATGGACCAACCTTGACTATATTTGGTAAAGTCACTTCTTTTTTGCAAAAACATACACAAACAAAATTTGAGAAAAATCTGTAAATATGATAGTTTTGTGTGAAGAACGGGAAGCAGCTTTATATAGGGGCTATGACTAAGAATTGTCCTATAGTTTATTTTTGGACTATTGATAAATGGAAGTAACAAACATACACAAACGCAATATCTTATATATAAAAATGGAGTTTTTACGTTTGTTGTGGTTTGTAGGAGACTACACCACTGGACCGATCGTTTTGAAATGTTTACAGTAGGTAACTGCCTATCCGGAAGGAAAAATAGGCTATATTTTTGGATTTTTCAAATAAAGCGAATTTTTAACATCCAATTTTAACATACATAACATAACTGGAGTACTACGACAGCAAGAGTTCTGAAACTATAAATATGTACATATTGAACTAATTTGAAAAGTCGCGGAAAAATGGGCGGCATCGGACCAGTTGGCGTTACACCGCCCTACAAAGTAAATATTTAATGTCATATAACTGGAGTACTATAATAGAGAAAGCTTTGGAACTTTGTATGAGTTCATGAGTTATTAATGTAAGTAGTCAGACAGAAAATGGGCAGGATCGGACCAGTGGACGTGGCACCTCCTGTTGAAAAAAATATGAAGTACTACTACTATGAAAATGACAGTATTGAAACTTTTAACAAGTAAATAATTACCAATGTGAGTAGTCGTGGAAAATATGGGCGGAATCACAAAAATCAAAAATCGCCAAAAAAAAAAAAAAAAAAAAAAAAAACCGAAAATCGAAAAACTAAAAACTAAAAAAAAATCGCCAAAAAAAACACAAAAAACAGAAATCGTAAAATTCTAAAATCGCCAAAAAATCAAAAATACCAAAAAATAACAAAAATCGCCTAAGTCATAAATGACCAAAACCGAGAATCGCGAATAACAAAAATAGGCAAAATCAAAAATTGCCTAAATCAAAAATTATCAAAACTGAAAACCGCGAATAACAAAAATCGCCAAAACTGAAAACCGCGAATAACAAAAATCGCCAAAATCAAACAATCTACAAGATCAAAAATTGCCAAATATAAATCAGCGAATCACATCGGATTACATCTAGTAGGGAAAAATCGTTAAAAAAAACTTTTCAATAAAAAAAACCATCCACGAATTGATCCAATTTTTGTTATTTTCATATGACGTGATGCTGCTCAGACAAATAAGATAATGACTTTGACTTATCTGGAATAGTATTGGGCACTTTTTCCTCAATCTCAATCTTCAACACCAGTGAAAGTTAAATACGTTTTCAAAAATATTAAATACTTAACAGAGAATGTTAAATTGACAGAATCTTTATGAAGATAACTACGAATATTAAATACGTTTTATAAATAAGTTGAGGGACTTTGTTATATAGTGGGATTAGTAGATTATGACCAGTAGTTTACAAAAGGGTCAACAATATTAAAATCGTTCGCTTACGGTATTGTTTTTAAAAAATATGAAATCTCTTCATTCTACTGTATGGGAAAATAGATAATTTTGAAAAAATAATAATTAAACTGGTAAAATCTTATAAGTTTCTTTATAATTATTTATACATAATTAAAGAATAATAAATTATTAATACATTATTATATAATTAATATATTAATACAATATGAATATATAATTAAAAAATACACCAAAATAAAAAGAATATTTTTTAAAAAACAATGAACAAAAAATTTATATAAATTTTTAAAATTGTTTTTTTTTTGTAAAAATTATAGAAATAATAAAAACAAGTAAGAGTATTAAATTCGGCTGTGGCAAATGTCTGATCCCCTCCATCTATTTATTTAATTTATTTATTTATTTATTGTGCTTTCATGTACAACAAGAAAAATTATTCTTATAATTACAGTGCAGGGGTAACTAATTAATTATAAGGGTACAATGTGCTGATATAAATAAACATAATATTATACCACTTAGGGCCATTATTACAACTTGCTAATAGCTAAAGTTAGAATGTTATCGGACAGATTATTAGTTTTTCGTTATTACAAGTCTGTGGTTTTCTGGAATAACCACTTAAGTCCATTTTTCTCAGTTTTGAGTTAATGATGCCAAATATATTAATTTTTTACGCTCTTTACATGTGTTAAATTTTTTTTTTAAATGTTGACCATTTCTGAGTTTTTTCTTTAAATAACGACGTAACTTAAGTGTTTATTAAATTAATTTGCAGCACTAACGACGTATGTCAACCTACGTTTGATCGCTGAAAAATTATTTTCTCAGAAAACGACACATAGCGACATACGTTGTTATTAATGAAAAAAAAATGCAAAATAATTTTGGATTAGTTTTCAGTGTATAACCACTTATAAAAACTTGTGTGTTTATTTCTGTTATTTTTTGTCACTATTATTCTTGATACGTTGTTATATTCTCATCCAAAGTCCCGTTAACTTTTTGTTGGCGAACAAAAAAATCCATTTTTCAAGCAACAACAACTTATGTCTACATGGTGGTAGTTTTCTTTTTCAAAGAAAACAACGTTTGTCGACATAAGTTGTTTTATTTGCACACACTTTAAGTGTAATTAACATATTGTTTTTCGTCCTTCTCTAGGATCTATTCCTCTGAAGATTTTTGACTCAAAATTTTATATAAAGTATTTATTGCCCATATCTAGAGGACTGTTAAATAAAAAGTTCTAAAATCTTTATATCGCGCCCATAATTTCAAATATAACGTTTTTTGGTTTATGTCTATTTTGTGTACCCAATTAGTTGGACCTAAGACCAATTCTCGAAAAACATGGTATGTGGTATCGCATAGCGATCTACACCGACCATAATTTCTTATTTCTTTTTATAATTATTTTATATTGTTTTTATTATTTTTAAACCTGAATGTCACTATGTAAAAAAAGTAACAACAAAATATATATATTTTTTTTAGAAATAAGTTTTAATGTGTTATATGTTTATGATTTTTGATTACGTATTCATAATAAAAAAATCTGCATGTTAATTATATCACAATTTTATTTATTTATTTAATACTTTATTGTTTTCTTAGCTTTTATTTAACACAAAATAAATAACATGTGTAGTCATTTATTGTATAAGTATTTGTTTTAAGATAAAGTTTCATGTAAAAAGATATTGATAGTACTCGTAAAAAGCGTAAAGAACTATTTTTATATATTTGACCTTTTTGAAAAGTACTAGCCCCAACTACATATTTAAGCCCCACATATTTCCATTCTGCACAATTTGTCATTTAGTAATAGGTTAAAATTGTATATTTAAAAAAAATGATATACATCAAAAACTTATAAGGCAGTGCTTAATTATGTCTTTATTATTATCAAATTTATATTTATTGAATGCTTGAAGTGCCGTTAAACTTTTGTAGCTCCACGTGTGCTATAAAGTGTAAATGGCCAACTCATTTGCCAACGGATACTTGAAATTCTAAGATAACTTTTCTCTTCATATCAAAAAAGCACATTTATTTTAATGAGCTAAGTTATGGACCAATAACTCTTCAAATGTACGATAAAAGAGTCTCATTTTATTATAGTTTTAATGTTTACAACCGATACTGGTTGTTGAAACAACAATAATAAACAAAATGTAAATAAAAATAAAATCATATAAACATTTGCTTCCACAATGTATTTTGTTTGTTGTCTCAAATCGAACAATATTTACTTTTTAATGTACACAGTACCGTACAAACAAATTAAGAACTTAACAAATTAAATGGTATTTCATGAAATAAGTTGTATCTAACTGCAGATAAAGTTTCAAACTGTCGCCTACTCATGCGATGTGTAAAGAATGAGTATATCATGGGAAAGCTAATAAGAAGATGTCTGATATGAGACACAAAAAACATGGTTATTTTAACATTTGCCTCTAACGAAGAAAATGCAATGTTACTAAGGGTTTTTGATGAAAAAGTGCAATTCGAGCAAAGAATAGTGAAATTATCACGTAATTTTTGAGGAATAAAAACAATTTGTTTCTGGATTCCAAAATTTGCTGAACCCTTTTAAAGGGAACTCGATAATATTTCTTGTTCCAAAAAACTCTTTTTGGATATATATATAGCAGATATGGATAAAATCAGCAGTATTTGGAATACTTCTGGAATTTATCTTAATTATTAAAGCAAAAGCTGCTTTATCAATTTAAAACGGAACAAACATGACCTCACTAGTATCAATAAGCTTCGTTCTTGGTTCAAGAGAAACTTTTAACATGAAAAATACCAATTTTTAAGTCCTTCCACATTTCGGAAGAGATAGAACGAGGACTATGACTTTCAAACAAATGCATGATTGCAGTCAGCAGTTCAAAATCAATTTTTACCAAATAACTTCAGCAAATCAAATTGAACTAATTTTATCGGATGAAATATTAAAAAAATTGTCAAATCTTCCCTTTTTTTTATAAAATTTTTTAATAACATAACATATTCAGAGCATATAATTATTATATCATAGCAGATTCCAGCGCTCGAAATTCGAGTGCAAATTCTAGGAAATTTTATTTTTCCGTTAAACAAATACCCTAAAGGTATGCTAATCAATTATAACCAATTCACAAATCAACACAAAAAAACGAACTCAGTTGTATTACAAACACATTAACAAATTTAATAAACACACACATAGCATTGTATAATTTCATGTACATATGTATGTGTTAGTAGCAACTTTAAATGCAATTTACTCAAAATAAAGGAAAAAATTTAAAAATCTGCAAAACGGCTAAAAAGAAATATCTTTCAAATAACACAGTGTGACAAATTTCAACTTTTTTCAAAACAACCAAGCTACACTATGCGGAATCGATAGTGCTACCCAAACTGAGTAAACTCCTAGCTGCGTTTGTCTAGAAGCACTTTTTTTTTTGGACCCTCAAAGATTTTGAAATTGGGTGTGACCACCAAAAAAAGGTGTCATTAGAATTGGGCAAACAACTCATTCAATTTTGGTGATAGCCATAAACTGTCTTCGGCAAAGTTGTAGCTGACAGTCTGCTGAACAATTTTTGTTTTCAAAGGTTTTCAAAAACATCATGTTTTCAGGAAGTTTTTCTTAAAAAACTCTTTTGAAAAAGCGTATTTTTTTACTTTTTCGAGTATAACTTTTAAAAAATCAGGATTTTTGCATACTCTCTTCTTAAAAAATGGATCTCTTCAAACACCAATTAACTCTTCTGAACAAGGTTTTACAATCTGAACACTTTTACATGCTACAAAATGGCCCCAAAAGTGCATGCTTCCAAAAAAATTTATGTACTTAAGTTTTTTATGTACTATAGTTTTGCACCAAAATAGCTGCCAAAGAAAAATTTTTAAGCTTTTAGAGCAAAACACTACGCGCTTTACTTTATATATTTCTCAAATGTGCTACTCTTATATTATAATATACGTTTGGTCAAAATCGGGATAAAACAGTAGAACAAATCATCGGTCACAAGAAATTGCCTAGCCTATTAATATTATAGATATACTAGCAGATTCCAGCGCTCAAAATTCGAGTGGAATTTCTAGGCAACTTTATTTCTCAACTTAGCCAATTCACAAACCAGCACTTTTTTGTTTTATTATTATTGTGAATGAAGATAACAAACACATTAACAAACATATTAACAAATTAAATAAACTATGTGTGTGTACAAAATTATGTATGTGTTAGTAGCAACTTTAAATGCAATTTACTCAAAATAAAGGAAATAATTTAAAAATCTGTAAATCTGGTGAACAGTAAAAAGAAATACCTTTCAAATAATATACGTTTGATCAAAATCGGGATAAAACGGTAGAACAAAACATCGGTAACAAGAAATCGCTTAGCCTAGTAATATTATAGATTAGCAGAGTAGAAGCAAGAATGATAAAATAATGATTACGCCATGCGCATGGTTTCCCGTTATACGACGTAGTAGCGTCCTTACAAGGGTTACGAAGTCTGTTTCATGTGCATATCTTTGAAAAAATTAATGTTTTATGTGACTGTTGACAACCCTATAAGAAAGAAACCATGAAGTGTACAGGGGGCAAATGGAAGCAAAGCAACAGTAAAAAACAAGTTTAGAGATCTCCACCTATTCATGGGTTAACCACCTAAGTGAATGTGAGCCCAGTAAGCCATCAAATTAGTTAATGGAAATGCTGAAATCGTGTGATGCAATATTTTTAAAATTAAATGGCGAAAAATTGTTGATTACAAGCGTATTTTTGCAAAAACACTTGTCAGGAGCAAATGAAGAAGTGAAAAACTTTTTTTAAGTGTAGAATGTACTTTGGAATAAGGTTACTAAATGCCGAATATATAATATACTCATAATGTACTCATTCGATAAGAACTTGTTCATCTTGGCGCTAAAAATATTTCATAGTCTCATTGAAAATTTTAGCGTTATAGATCTCATCGAGCATATTTGGGATCTGATCTGAGACCCTTCCCCGAAACTCTTGATATAAGCTATCGCATAGTTGTTACTTGTTTCATATCAATTATAGTTAGCAAAAAAATAGTTTTAATAACATGCGTAAATAAACATACAGAGAACAGTTTTTTGGATTTTTTAATATTTGTTTGTCATTCCGTTTGTAATAATTAGAAAAAAAATTTTGGACCCCAAAAAATATATATATTTGTGATCCTTATAACAACCGGAGTTGATATAGCGATGTCCGTCTATCCGTCTGTGGAAATCACGATGACGGCATCAATCGGGCAGCTAGGGTGCTCGTTAACATAATAAATGATTCACTAACATCCTGAGAAGTTTGCTGTTTCAAATCGTCCAAATCGGTCGATTAAGGCCCGAGATTTGAATGAAGAACTAAATAAAGTCTTGAAAAAATATAATTTTCTATGTTGTTCTTGCCATGATCACGCCCTCAATAGGACAGCTAGGGTGATCACTTTTAGTGCGAATGATTCACCAAATTCATGGGAAGATTTCTATTTCAAAAATCAATAAAATCGGTGTAACAGGTCCAGGGAAATCACTGAAAAATGAAAAATATGATTTTTCTATATTGTTCTTGTAGTTATTCTAAATGTTGTATTGTTGCCACAACTGGACTTGTTGTTTTTGTAGTCGTTGTGGTAATAATATTATACAAACTAACCCTTTGTAAATTTTTTTTATCAACTCTAGTACAAAAATTTAAAAGTTTCCATTGTTTTGGCATCACTAAAAAAAATGTGATAGATCATTTCTGTCATTACCACGAGCCTGCCTGCAAAGTTTCAGATCGATTGGGCCATGGGAAAGGGGTTAAAATCGATCCAAAATTTTTTCGACAAGCAGACACTACGAGTTAATATAAAGGGAGTAAAAATTCAGCAACATCTAAAGCAAATAATGCTAAAATACCTAGTTGTTAATTTAAAAAAAAGAACTTGAATTTAGCAAAAAAAAAAAATTTATGTATTAATTTATTTAAAGAGAAAAACAAAAAATAACGTTTGATGTTGTACTTTTTGTGTGTAATATTTACATATACACATAATAACTGCATGTTAGAAATAAATCGGTATATTATTTTATTTACATAAAATTCTGCAATATTTTGTTGTGGGGAAAATACATTTCTTTTGCATTAACAGAGTGTCATTTCATTTTGCTCAGCGTGACTATGCCACAGTAGATGGCGCCACAGTTTTTGTTCTAATTAGCTTTGCAATAGTTATTTCTATTTTAACATGAATGTCAATATTTTCAACTGGATATCACACAGAACAATGTTAAGAGTATACACGGGCTGGTCTTTTATTTCATACGTTTTTTCATTATTCTTTTACAAATATGAACATAAGTTTGGCATGTAAACTTTTTGTTGTCCTTATAAAATAGAGTTACCGAGTTCATCCATGCGTTTTTTGCTTTCAAAACAGTTCTACATAGTTATATAGAATTATTATGCTGCTTTACCTACAAAATATCTGATTGCGATTACATCTAATTATTAAAAATTGTTTATAATTACTAAAGCACTATTATTCACATAAATACAAAATTGCACTTTTTAAATTTTCCATTCAAATTTAAGAAAATATCAATTCTAAAAACTAGAATTAAAAATTTCCAATTATAAATTACAATTAATTGAATTTCAGAAAATCATATCAAAACGTCGGAAATAATAATTTTAAATTTAGAAGACATCAATTGCATCTTTAATATATAAATTTTATTCGCTAAACACAAATTGAAATTCCAAAAAAAAAAACACCAAATACCTATGTTTACATTTAAAAAATGTTTACATTTAAAAAAAATATTGCCATTCAGGAGAAATTCATAGCTTTTCAGTACCGCGATTCAGTAACTTCTTTTAACGATTGTCGAATCGTTAAAAAAGAAAAGCAAAATTATTAGTAAAATTTTTAAACGATATTCGCTATTGTTAAAGTCAGCTGTTGTTGTTATCTAAACGACAACCATTTTTGTGTTGTTTATTCAATCGATAAAAACTTAAATTTTTAGGTTGAAATGTCGTCATACATAAAAAAAAATCATAAAATAGTGAAAATATTTTGCTTCTATTAAAAAACTTTTTTATATAAATAAAAAAATTAAATATCATATTCAATTCATTATTTCATTTTCAAATAAATAAACAGAAATATTAGTAAAAAAATAAAGATATTAAACATGAACATAAAATCATCCTGTTAAACACGAAGTAATTTTTTTTCTATTCTTTGTGTTTTTCGCTTATTTTGACAGAGATGCCACTCGTCTACAATTTAAATAAATAGAAAAATAGATTTGTCAACTGTCGTTAAGATGTATGTACTTAATGAATCACTTAATCGTTAGTGCAAACAAAAATAGCTGTCGATACATTTTGCGCACTACAGAAAACATTAATTTAAATTCAATGAAATTTAGAAAACCTCAAATGATACTTAAGAATTGCGAACATAAAAATTGTTACATAAATAAACGCAATTTGATGAGAATGTTATTTATATATAAATTTTCACAATTTTTTTTGGATGAAAATTTGAAGTTTTTCAGAAAATAAAGAAACAAATTATTTTATTTAAAATGTTTGGCACATTTGGCTTTTTGCGTTTGGCATCCGTAATTTGATTATTTATTATTATAAATTTATTTTCCATGTTTTCCAAATATGGCAATATTTTAATAAAAAAAATTGAGAGAGTTTTTTTTGGTTATTATTTTGTTACTCCATCCGACCTATATGGCCGCAATGAAGAAATATTTGGCCAGTTAAAAGAAACTAGACAGCCATCTCCAATTAGCACGATTTAATGCATATAGCCACCCTACACAACCATTTCCTTTGCAATGGAGGTTAGGGCGAGCTATTTAATTAGCAAAAACTAAATTAAACGAGAAGTTATGTCATATAAAATGAAACGCACGCATATAGGTATATAACCTAAATGCATGCCGATCAGCAACCACGGTGACCAAAAAGCAAACACCGAAATAATAGAAAAGACGAAAACCAACCCAAAGAATTTGCTGAATAATGGTAGAAAACTGAATCTAACCACACTGCTCGTAGGCCTGACTTTAGGTGAGTGTGTTAAAGCGCTGACCAAAAAGTACAAGTACGAGTGTATGTGAAGGTTCATGGTTCAAACCTCACGGCCGCCCTAAGTAGAAAAACTTTCATATAGAAAGAATCTATTCAATTAAAACATAACAATTATCACAATGTTCAATAAATCACTGATGAAGGCTGAAATGCGAGAAACCGGTCCGATTAAGAATTTTTTAAATGAATTTTTTAAATATATGCTTTCTTCTTCTTTACCACGCACCATTTAAACAAAATTAATATTAATTACAGTAGCAATTACAATATGTCTGAAAAATGACTATAAATCTATCTAACAAAAAATTTGGTATTAAGTTTAACAATTTGTTTACTTTTTCCAATATTTTGTTTACATTTATTATCAAACCGAGGTGGTGGGTATCAAAGATTCGGCACAGCCGAATTTAACACTTACTTGTTTTAGAATTAAATGGCGAAAAATTTTTCCTTAAAATGGGATATTTGCAAAAACAATTGTTAGAAGCAAATGAAGAAGGTTACTAAATGCCGAAAATGTTCAAAATATCAATATCAAGAGAAAAAATTTAGTAACCTTATTCTAAAGTGCAGAACAATGGCCTATAAGAATTTGTTTAAATATTGTTAGACCATTTATATTTAGTAAATATAAAATAAATTAATTAACAAATTTATAAATCATTAATGATTCTTGAGTTATAGCTAAAAAAAACTATTGCAATGTAAGGAAAAAAATATAAAAGGTCTTAAACAAAATTTTGGCCTGAGAATGCCAACTCCTTTGCAGGTTTTACTATACTTTCACCCTGATTTGCAATTTTCCACCACCCACAATGGCTGTAGCACTGTGTTATCAACGGACCATTCAAGGTCCTTTTTCCCATATAACATACTCATTCGATATGAACTTTTTCATCTCGCTAAAAATATTTCACAATCTCATTGAAAATTTTTTCATTATAGACCTCATCCAATATATTTGAGATCTGCTCTGAGACCCTCTTGATGTAAGCTATCGCACAGTTGAAACTTTTTTCATGTCAATTATAATTAGCAAAAAATAGTTTTAATAACATGCGAAATTTGCTGGGCCTTTTTCAGTTAACTTCACTAAACATACAGAGAACATTTTTTTGGATTTTTTAATATTTTTTTTATTAAGTGTAGAACAGCAACATCCAACACACCTTTGTGGATATTAAGCTGTTTACAACGTTGCTAATGACATACAAATTTGTTTAACAGTAGTACTTAGTTATTAAAGTGTGGGAGTTAGAAGAGCACGCAACGAGTGTTGCCTATTTTAAATGCATTAGAAATTAGGCGTTTTTAAAACAAAACTTCTAAAAATTTTATATCATTAAGATAAAATCCATAGTAATAAAAGTAATCGGCCCTCTAAGAGTTTTGACTTCTCTTAAAGAAAGTAGATTTTCCTTAGAAAAATATATAATAAAGAAAACATTTTTCATATGACAACAAGTTTAAAACAACGTAGAAAAAAATTGCTTAATTTAATGCAAAATTGCTAAATTGTGGACATCCATGCTCTTGTCAATATCTGTGCTGGTGTTTAACATGGTCATTTGGAGAACCCAACCCTAAAAATGATTTTTTTTTTTTTTACTTTGGCTAGACAGTTGGGTTAGTTTTGTTTTGTAGCAAACATAACTGACGTCCATACGCATATTCTCCAAAGGCCGTCAAGAATAATCACATAAATTTAACAATAAGGAAACATTTTCTGGGGCACACGGTATATTTAGCAGTAGTATTTTTTAAGGGTTTTTTTTTTTTTTTTTCATTTATTAAACATTTTCTTAAAATATTAAACTATGCCGTCATCATGCTACAAAACATATTCATCGTTTTTTTTTTTTTTTTTTTGTGTAATTTCATAATTAAAAGGCTGTCCAAGATAATTTGATGTTTCGTTTGTGGTTGTTCTTACAAAGTGAGATTTTTAGAAATAACCAAGTGCGTATACACAAAACGCAAAACAAATAAAAAAAAAAACCAATTAAAAAGAAGGATTTTGATAAAACTTTTGGATAAACCTTATCTGCCATCAAAAGCAAGCAAGTTACTAAAGGGGGATGATTTAAATTACACTTAAACTTGGAAATGTTAGAACAGAAGTGACAAAATCAACGGAAGGTTTTAATTTTGTTTCATTTTGGCCCATCTTCACAAATATTTAGAGGGAGAAATAGCGCCAGTTTTTTGAGATTTCCCAAATTTGTCCGAAGTAACGAAATGCAAAATTAAAAATTTTTGAAATAAAAGTTTGCACTTTTGCAAAAAAAAATATACCCATATAGGTTTTCATTTACCCTCAGAATTGCCACTTTTTTGAAAAAAAGAACCATTTAAGAAAACTAGCATATTCCAGCCCTCGAAATTCGAGTGCAATTTCTAGAAAACTTTATTTCTCAACTTAGCCAATTCACAAACCAACACTTTTTTGGTTTATTATTATTGTGAATGAAGATAACAAACTCATTAACAAACATATTAACAAATGTAATAAACACACACATACCATATGTATAATTTTATGTATGTGTTAGTAGCAACTCTAAATGCAATTTACTCAAAATAAAGAAAAAAATTTAAAAATTTGTAAATCTGCAAAACGGCTAAAAAAAATTCGTTTCAAATACTATACGTTTGGTCAAAATCGGGATAAAACGGTAGAACAAAATATCGGTCACAAGAAATCGCTTAGCCTATTAATATTATAGATAATAGTCGGTCTAGACCGACTATGCGTTTTGAATATTGATTTTAGGTCCAACGAATTGGGTATAGAAAATAAGGCATAAACCAAATCTGAGTCGAATTATTATTAACTTTTAGCCTGCAGATCTGAAAAAGTTTATACCGAAAGCCATATTTATGTGGAGATTAGGTCGAAAAATGGACCGATTCTGACCATATTTGGTAAGTTCGCTTATTTTTTTCACAAATACATTTCAACCAAATTTGAGAAAAATCTGTTCAATAGTTTTGATTTTAATAGGTTAAACTGAAGCTTTATATGGGGGCTATGACTAAGAATTGTTTTGAAGGGTTTATTTTTGGACTGCTGATTAATAGATGTAATAAATACACACAAACCCAATCTGAACGAGATCTATAAGATCATTTAGATCTTATGATAATTTTAGTCGATCTTATAGGGGTCATTTGTATGGGAACTTTTTCTGAACATGTACCGATTTTCAAAAAAAGGTACTTTTTGTTAAAGAAATGTACTTTTTTCACAGAGTGACACTTTTTTGAATTAGGGAACATTTCTAAAAAATTTTATCCTTTTAAAAATAATGTACTTCTTTCCATAATGTTATTTAATTTTCATCCTCAGACTTGCTGCTTTTGAAAAATGAATCATTTCTTAAAAAGGTACTTCAAAAAATGTAATTCTTGCAAAAAGGTATTTTTATGAAAAGGGTATTTATTCCAGTATTTTCATATGTTTTTTTTTACCCTCAGGGTTGCCACTTTTGAAAAAGGAATCATTTTTAATATATGTAGGTACTTTTTGAAAAAAAAATCTTTTTCAAAAAGGTACTTTTAAAAAAAGGTTATTAATTGCGTTATTTTTATTTTTTTGCTCTCAGAGTTGCCACTATTGAAAGAGGCATAATTCGTAAAAAAAAAATATAGTTTTTTCGAAAAGGTAATTTTTTGAAAAGATTATTTGCATCTGAATTTCTATATGTTATTTGTTGCCCTCAGAGTTGCCCCTTTTTTGAAACGGAAATTATTTCTAAAAATGTTACTTTTTTAAATATACTTCTTCCTAAATGTACTTTTTGAAGAGGGTATTTATTGCGGTATTTTCTTTATTTTCTTCAGAGTTGCTACTTTTTTGAAAAAGGAATCATTTGTAAAATAAAATTATTTTTTTGAGTAAGGTATTTATTCGTGTATTTTTTATTTTTATACCCTCAGTGTTGGTATTTTTTGAAGAAGGAATAATTTGTAAAAATAGGTACATTTTCGAAGAGAGTATTTATTACAGTCGTTTTATTTTTCTACTCTCAAAGTTGCCACTTTTGAAAATGAAACATTCTTTCAAAGATGAACTTCTCTCGAAAAGAGTATTATTTCTGTTGTTTTCTTTTAGTATTGTAATAAAAAGTAATTTTCTTTAAAATATTTTATTTTTTCTTCAAAGAAATTTACAAAATTAACGCAAGTTTTGAATTTGTCGGCATTTTTGCAATAAAATATTGGCAACCAAAAGAAAAAGACAGTTTGACAACTGAGAGCTTAAGAGTAGTAAAAATAGAATATTACACGCCAGAGCAACGCTTATTGATTGGTGAACAATATTTCTAAAATAATGAAAGTGTGACGGAATATTGATCTAACTACATTACCTGTGAAGAGAGTAATTAAAAAATTGTAGGCAGACGCTATCAATTGGTGATGCAAATTATGCTGGTCGTCCAAAAAGAAACCGCTCAAATGTCAGAGTATCCAAGAATTGCAAATTTCAAAAAGAATACTCACTGAAGATCTGAGTCTTCCCACTTAATGGGTTATTGAATGGATTATTGAAAATCAACAAGTGCATACTGATTTTTCGAACAAGTTGTTCTAAGCAATGAAACACATTTGCACCTTGGTAATCACCACAACTACCGCACTTAGGAAATTTTTACAAGAAAAGCAACTTTTTTAAATAAACAATTTTTTTCTATGAATTTACTTTTTAAAAAAATTTTCTTTTTTCAAAAAAGGTGCTTTTTCAAATAAGTGCGTTTTTCAAAAGATTCCTTAGGCAAAAAAGTTTCTTCAAAAAGGCAGTTTTTCACAAAAGGTACTTTTTTAAAAGGGAACTTTTTCCATAAAGGTACTTTTCATAAAATTAATTTTTTTAAAAAGGTACTTTCATAAAATTATTTTTTTTTTCAAAAAGGTACTATTTTCAAAAAAGGTACTTTATATTGCAAAGCGGTTTATCATAACTCGTTTCTTAAATCGACATTTTTGGATGTTTTATGTATCCGTTGTTTTTTCTTTTGTTAAAATATATGTGGACTCAGATCGAATTTTTCTCTGTATATGCCCACATTTGCTTTCATCGGCCGGATGTTTTCGCCTTATGTGAGACCCACGTAAGTGGCGATGCTGATCCACAAAATTTTCACATACCTGGTTATCACCTTCTATCCGTTTTTATTCTTCATAGGGGCCTTGTTATGTACATTTTCGACAATGTTGTGTACCCCAGTACCAGCAACATCTGAACTGTAATGATGCAGAATTTAACTCACTTTGGGTTATGTTCAAAATTAGGACACACATTTTGCACTTCGAGTTTCTATATAGAAGCACAAATACAGAAAGGGATCATACCTATAATTGCTTCCACTCCCTTTCTGAATCCATATCTAGAGAGTTGCCCGAATAGCGAAATCGTTGTTGCCGGCGATTTTAATATCCATAACTCTACTTGGCTTCACCATTCGAGTCAAACAACTCCCGAAGGCCGTTACGTTGAGCTTTTCGCGGCGCGTAACCATCTAGCGCAACTAGTGAATAAACCAACGCACATTCCGTGAATTGAAGGGCAACGACAAAATACTCTCGACCTTTTTCTCACTTCACACCCTGATAAGTATGAAGTGAAAATATTTCCACATCTCGGTAATTCGGATCACTACACCATTTCCGCATCCTTTCCGTACTCTGTACTTCAAAGTGTTTTAGCATCAGCTATGAAGCTCTTAGTTATTATTTACGAAAAGGCTCGTTGGGCTGAGCTCAACGATTTTTTCAAGCATTTCAACTGGAAACTTTGTTTCCTGGATAAAAATGTTGATGCTGCTGCGAAAATGGTGGAAAAAATAATAGTGCTTGGTATGCGATTATTCATTCCATCAAAGCACATTTCGGCTAAACCTAACCAGACTTGCAGAGATGCAGTCAGAGCCAGAGAGAAAGCATTCAGATATTGGCGTGAAAATAAAAATTCCGTCACTGAACTGCAACGCAAACAGGCGAGAACTGAATGTGCCACAACATTAAAGCGCCAAAAATTTCTTTACGATCAGCGTCTTCGTGCTAAAGATCTCTCTGCTCCTCCGGGTAGTAAGAGCTTTTGGTCATTTGTTTAAAGGGTAAAGAATAAGGCTAGTTCTGTTATCCCAACTCTTTTAATGAATGACCAAATATTCACTGAACCGGTTGATAAGGCTAATCTCTTAGCTGAACTTTTTGCAAAAAACTCGTTTTTGCCGGATAGCGATCAACCTCTGCCCGAACTTGAAAGCGTATCTTGCACTATGCCTAAAATATTCTTTCGAGCACGTGCAGTTAAAAAGGTTATTTCGGATCTCAACATTAATAAGTCTTCGGGACCGGATGGTATACCAGCACTGGTGCTGAAACAGTGCTCTTCGACGCTAGCCAGTTCATTGGCGAACCTTTTCAGCCTTTCGTACCGTGCGGGAGTTACTCAATCCCTAAAACGGATGCGGCTAATAACCCTGAAAATTACCGTCCAATTGCAATCTGCTCTGCGCTATCAAAGGTGATGGAGAACATTATCAATTTCCATCTTGTAAACTACCTAGAGGCCAACTCACTTCTTAATGATCGACAGTATGGCTTCCGTAGAAATCGTTCCAAGGGAGACCTGTTAGCTCTACTTTCTGAGCGCTGGAGTCGATCCATTCGCAATTTTGGCAAAAATAAAATGGTTACTCTAGATATTTCCAAGGCATTCGATCGTGTGTGGCACGGTGCATTGATATCAAAGCTTATTGCATTTGGGGTCGGTAATGACTTCTCTCGATTTATACAGAGTTTTCTTAGAGACCGAACAATACGTGTTGTTATTGATGGGATCTCATCTAATGAGTCTCAGCTTAATTCTGGGGTACCCAAAGGTTCCGTTATTTCTCCTTCTCTTTTCCTTATCTTTCTGAACGACCTTCTTGGTCAAACTTTTAATTCTATATACTCTTTCGCAGATGACAGCAGCATTTGTCATTCATTTTCCTTTAATTGTAGGCCAAGCCTCTTGGAGGTTGGGGGAAAAAGGCAGACAATGAATGACACACTCAATCAAGACCTGTTAATAATCTCCGAGTGGGGATTTTAATGTATGTTGACCCATAGGGCCATGGAATCAACAATGTCATCTGTATATATGGGTGGTATAGGTATTGAGGAATCGGATAATCTTGATGTTTAAGGCATGAGAATTCAATCTGATGTTCATTGGAACGAGCATGTTTTTCAAGTGCATGCAAGTGTCTTGGTTTTCTAAAGCGGTATAAAAATTACATCACTCCTTCTGATCTCCTTAAAATCTATACCACTTACATCCGACCGAAAATGGAATACAACTCCCATATATGGGCAGGAGCTCCAAAGTCTATTTTGGAGCTACTGGACCGTGTGCAAAGAAGCGCGTTGGCGCTCATCAATGACCGTAGGGTATCCAACTCTATTGATTCATTGGAACATCGTCGGAATGTGGGTTGTGTAGCACTGTTCCATAGATATTACCATGGAAAATTTTCTTCTGAGATTAGCGAACTTATTCCAAGTATTCCCATATAATATTGTATTAAACAAACCATTATATTATCTTGGGTACTATAATGACGTGAAAGATGGCAAAATTTGCATTCAGTACTTAAGTAAAAAAGAGGGAATGTTGCCGCATTATGTTTAACCTACTAATGATGATTTTGACACTGATGTTGGAATAGAACAGATTAAAGATTATTTGCCTATTCCTAAAGAAGTTCGGGGGAAATTGTATTTCAAAGATAAAGATAAGTTTTTTTAATTTAGTGTATTCATAATATCCTCGGGGGAGGCTGTAACCCCTAGAGGACGCGTCGCAGGTGGCGGATAGCGAACGCCTCCCAGATATGGGTGGTAGGAGGGAAATGAAATACCTCCCGCGGACCAAACAGTCGGAAGATGGAAAACTACCTAAAAAACCCCCGTTTACGAGCTGACCACAGTATACTTATGGAACCAGGTTGCGAGCGGAGTTGCGTGCTTGGGCAGGAGTGCGCATTAGAGATAGTGGCGGAAGAACTTTAAAGAAAGTCAACGGCGGCGCTCAGGCTCTTCAAAAGAGTCATTGTCCCACATATGCCTGTCTGGAGGCTACAGTTGGCAGCCCCAACACTAGACTCGGGTGCGGTAGCCCAATCAGCTACTCGCCTTAACCTGATGACGACCTTTGGCACGAAATCACGGACACGCATAGGAACATGGAATATTAGAACACTACTGGAAAAATCTCGCCTGGCTCAAGTATGTAGAGAGTGCAAACAATATAATATCCACATCTTAGGGCTGTCTGAAACAAGGTGGCCAGACTTTGGTGAGTTTACTACATTAGATAGATACACCTTTGTATTCTCCGGCAAACCGAGTGGGCAACCAAGAAGCCACGGCGTTGGCTTTCTGCTATATAAACTTGCAAAGAATGCCCTTTTAGACTGGAAGCCGCACTCCGAACGAATAATCGAAGCAAGATTTCGCACCAAAGCCAGAAATATCACTTGCATTCAATGTTACGCGCCTACAGAGGTAGCCGATCTCTCCGTCAAAGAAGATTTTTACAACGCCCTAAACGCTGTATTAGCTAACATACATACAACAGACATTGTAGTCGTCCTAGGAGACAGATAACGGTTCATTACTGATTGATACCTGCGTGGCGAACAATTTAGTAATTGGTGGCACGGTGTTCCCACACAAGCAAATCCATAAGGCAACATGGAGGTCCCCAGACTCACGTACAGAAAACTAAATTGACCATATCATGATCAGCAGAAAGTGGCGTGGCTCTCTCCTAGATGTAAGGAGTAAGCGAGGTGCGGATGTCGCCAGTGATCACCACTTACTAGTAGGATCGTTGCGCTTCAAAGTCGCTGCTATAAGCACAGAGCAACGAACATCAAGAATGTTTAACTTAAACCGACTCCGATCACCAAATGCTGCTGCAAGTTATGTAAATGCTTTACGCACAGTCACCACTAACATTCCTGCAAACTCCCGGGCCACCTGGCAGGACATAAAATCCATCTTTTTACAAGCTGCCGCAGACCACCTTGGTACTACCCAAACCCAACTAAAGGAATGGATATCCGACAACACTTGGGATATGATTTCGGAAAGAAAAAAAGCTTAAGCAGAGCAAAACTCAGCAAGAACTCGTAGCAGCAAAGCCGCATGACAAGCAGAACACAACCACCTCAACAGATTAGTAAGACGCAGTGCGCGTAGCGACAAGAGAAGATGGATCGACAGCATTGCCTCTGAGGCACAAATGGCAGCAGAAACCCACCGTAACAAAGACCTCTACAAAGCTACTAAGATTCTTAGCAACCGTGCCAGAACATCCAGCAAACCGGTACGAAATGACAGAGGGGAACTTGTTACTTGCGCTAACATGCAACTGAGAGTATGGGAGGAGTTCTACACTAAACTTCTTTCATCGGACATAGCAACCACTACCTCTATCTGCGACTGCGCAAGCCATAGCGCCAACGATGACATACAGACTGCATGTCCCTCTGTCTCCGAGGTTGCTGAAAGCATTGAATCACTTAAGAACAACAAAGCATCGGGTGTTGACAACATTACAGCTGAACTTCTCAAAGCGGACTCACTCTCTAGCGCAACCCTCATCCTTCCCGTTATTCAGTCTTTCTGGCAGAACACCACACTTTCCAATGAGATCAAACAAGGAGTGATAGTGAAACTCCCCAAGAAAGGTGATCTCTCGTGTTGCAATAACTAGAGGGGAATCACTCTTCTATGCACTATCAATAAAGTAATAGCACACATTATTAACAAGCGACTTCTCAACGCATTATCGCCGCACTTTCATGAAGAACAAGCTGGCTTCAGAGTGAACAAATCATGTGTTGATCACATCAATAGCCTACGAATTATATTAGAGCAAAGCGTCGAATTCCGCTCGCCTCTTTATATAGCATTTATCGATTTCACTAAAGCCTTCGATACGCTACGACATGAGACCATATGGGAGGCACTGCGTCGCAAGGGCGTGCCGGAAAGAATCGTTACGTTAATAAAAAATCTGTATACAGATGCAACTTGCAGCGTGCTGCATGAGAATCAGCTCAGCAATCGGATCAATATCAAAACCGGCGTTCGACAAGGCTGCGTTATTTCACCCACTTTGTTCAACCTAGTCGTCGATGTCATTATGCTTAAGGCGATGAGCAACCAAAAAGGCATACAATGGGGGTTGCAAGGAAAGCTGGATGATCTGAACTATGCAGACGACATCTGTCTTCTAGCACAAAAATACGAAGATCTGAAAGCAAAGCTTAATGCGTTAAGCACGCTTGCCTCCAGGGCTGGGCTCGAAATTAACATACAGAAAACTAAAACTCTGTGTATAAATACAAACATCGATACACCGTTTGAGATCAACAACAACTCAATCGAAAACGTACAGTCTTTCTGCTACCTGGGTAGCATAATAACAACTAATGGAGGCAGCGATGATGACATCGTAAACCGGGTAAAAAAGGTTGGTCAGGCATTCGGCGCTCTTAAAAATATCTAGAACTCGACAGTGCTATCCCGCCGAACAAAAATCGGAATCTTCAACTCGAATGTCAAGTCCATTTTGCTCCAAGTTTTTGTGAACCGATGTCTTCGCCGTTTGCTCAGAATAAGGTGGCCTGAGGTAATTACCAACGATCGGTTATGGATATTATGCAGCCAAACGCCTATTGGTAAAGAAATATCCCGTCGCAAATGGAACTGGATTGGCCACACGCTGAGGAAACCTCCTTCCGACATAACCAGAAAAGCAATCGACCGGCACATACGTGGAAAAGACAGCTCATCAAAGACATCGAATCTACGCGAATGAGTTGGAATGAAGTGAAAGGTGTAGCGTCAGGCAGACGAAGATGGAAGCAATTTGTTGTGGCCCTATGCTCCTCATAGGAGTGACAGGATTTAATATATATATATATATATATATTCATAATATTGTAATATCAGTATTGTAATAGCTATATAGTTACAACTAACTCCAAGGGACATAATAATAACGAGATTTTCGTTGTAATGGAAATTGTTTGTAATAAAGCTAATGCCAATTCATTTTTTCTTTTCTTCCTTGAAAGTTTCTCGCTTGTGGGTTACATAAACTCTATGATAAATGCTGAATTTCTATTTATTTCTGTACTACGTCACAACCGTAACGCGCCTGTCACAACCGTAACAACTTTTTATTATCTTTTTTCTAAGGACCAAGGGAGAAAAATTTTTGAATACAACTCTAAATAGTTAAATATATATCTGTTTTGACAATTAAATTTTTTTTCATTTCTGTATTTTGCTCATGGGGGCACAAAACGTGAAATGATCACCAAGGGAAAAAATATGTGTCACCAATTATGAACTATTTACATTTTTTATTATGAAATTATTTTGCTTTTATTTGGTTTCAACCTTGAATAAACTATTTGCTATTTCTTCTTAATCGAAATAATCGTCATTGAACCAAACGAACATGAATGAAATGAATGGTATGAAAACGACCGATGATTTTATTCAGAGACGTAACAAGAAGCACATGGTTTGATCGATTTAAAATGTAAAGCGTATATTTGTATTTGAGTATATTCTTCGCTTGAACGTAAACGAACGTAACCGTAACCAATCGTATCAGCTGTTGTTTTTTTCCTGTTACATGAAAAGCATTTAGAGCAGTTACCGAACTCAACTGTCACGTAACCGGACCGTCCTAATCTGTTGAAAATAGATTTTTGTTACGTTTGTACGTGACATTTTTGAACAGCTGATAAAGTTTGGTTCATTTTACACAGCAACATACTGGGTCGTTTTTCACGTTCTATAATTGCACTAAAAGCCAACGTTACATTTACGGTATGGATACATTTTAACAACGTATGGCTAACTAGGCCTTTATTCGGGTGTTGATTAAGTATGAACGTTTCTCAAACAGCAGTTGCAGTTCTCTGGTGCACACCAACCATAAATGGGGAGAGCGTAGTCGATTTTAGAGAGTAAAATAGATCGTGTTATACTTATCACAGTTGAAATGTGAATCATAACGTTTTTGGATGTTAGGTATTAAATGTGGAATGCTTCACGATTTTTTGCGTGTCATCCTTGCGCAGGGGCCATGCTTATTTTCTCTGTATCGTTCCAATTTTAGTATATGTTCTGCCGAAGCAAGAACATTGTTAACACTTATTATTGCTTTATTGTATTTATTTTTGGTTAACCAAAACCCTTTTTTATTGCTAGATTTGTCAATCCGCTTATGTAGGATTTTACCAATTTTTTTTTTTGCTTTTTTCTAATGAATAATTTGTTATGATAAAAACATATTTTTTATGTTTTCTTATATTTATCATTGGTAAACCGGTTCCAACCAGTGTTTTTCACACTGGATTACCCACAAACCTTTTTTTAAATGACAGTGTTTCCAAACAGGTTTAACCAAAAGACCGAAATTTTTCTTTAATTTCGGTTATTTTTAGGTAACTTTCGAATATTTTCTATTTATGATCTTTATGATAGCAATTAAAAATTTTACCTATTCATTAATTGTTTTTATATTTAAAATCGATTAAACGTTTTTTAGTCGGTTTTTCCACACTCGGTTAATCGAATATTTTTTATCAACAATTTTCGGTTTTTTATGTATGTATATAATTTTTTTTATAAAAAAATTGCTTTATTTTTGCACATTCTTTTTCATTAAATTTAAAATCGGTTACTCGCCAATTATTACATAAAACCGGGTAATGGGTGTTGTATTTTCAAATGCTGTGTAATTGATATCAAAAGTAGCTTATTGTATTTTACCCATAAATTTGAAATTAGGTTGATAAAAAAAAACTCAGGTCCTTTAGTTGCATGTCCTCCTCCTCATAACCTAGTTCAGACAAACTTGAAATCTTCCCCCATAGAATACCTTCCTTTATTTGAGAAACATATTAATACAACTTAAAAATGCAAATGTAAATGCATAATTTTTTATCACTTTTTCGCTTTCATTTCAATTCATTCAATTAGACAATTTTGAGTGTTGTGTTTTAGCCATAATTTTTTATTAAAATGCATTTTAATACACATAATGCTACAAATTGTTTTGCCCCGCATGAATATTGTCTACACGGCATTCCACACTAACTGGCCGGCCACAAAAGAAAAGTTATAACGGAGAACCCAGAAAATTTGTTTGCTGTGCTGTTTTATTTTATGTTTTGTTTATTTTTTTGTGCGAATAAATGAAAATACATTTGAAGCAACTTTACATTCAATTAAACTTTGTTTATTTATTTACATTTGTTTTTTTATTTCTGCTGTTCTCATTCCTTTAAAGTTTTTATTATTTTTTTTTCAGTTTTTTTTAATGTTCCGATATCAGTTGTCGATGATCTCATCGGCGATCTATTGCATCATGAATTTTAAAAACAATTCTTAGAATTTGTTAATGTTTCCTTCAATATCATTTATCAAAATTCACAATTATGTTTTGCACCATCCCAAAAGTCAGATTTATTTAAAAAAAAAAGCAGTGTTGACTGTGGCGAGTCTGTTTTTACCCTACACAAAGTTATTTTGACAATTTTAATTTTAGTAGTTGAAAGGCCATTCTTTTCTTTACACAATTATTTTATAAAAGTAAGCAATTTGAGTAAAAATTAAAAAAAAAAAACATATTTTTTTAATAAAAAAACTATTCTCTTTAATCCGGCCGCATCGAATCTTTGTTTGCCTAAAGCAATGTTTTCGGCAAAAAATAAAAAAAGAATTTCTTGATGCGATAAAAGTATTAGTCGTCTTCTTTGAGGGAACATCAGTATTTTAAAGTTTTTGCTCTTAAAGGCCTAGTTAGCCACACGTAACCTTAACCAAACGTGTCAGCTGTTTTTTTCTGTTAAATGAAAAGCAATTAGAGCAGTTACCGAACTCAACTGTCACGTAACCGGAACGTTCCTATCTGTTGAAAATAGATTTTTGTTACGTTTGTACGTGACATTTGTGAACAGCTGATAAAGTTTGGTTAATTTTACATAGCAACATGCTGATCCGTTTTTTACGTTCTATAATTGCACTAAATGTCAACGTTACATTTATGGTACGGATAAATTATAGCAACGTGTGGCTAACTAGGCCTTAAAACCAAAATATTTGTAGATTCTAATACAAAAAAGTACCTTTTCTTAAAAAATTACTATTTCTCAAAAAAGTACTTTCTGTTAAACAAGTGCCCTTTCTTAAAAAACTACCTTTTCTTCAAAAGAACCTTTTCTTACAAAAATCCTATTCTTCAAAAAGTACCTTTTCCTAAAAAATGTAATTCTCTTAAACAGCACATTTTTTAAAAAATATTCCAATATAAAAAAGTACCTTTTCTTAAAAAATTACTATTTCTCATATATGTACTTTCTGTTAAACAAGTGCCCTTTCTTAAAAAAGTACCTTTTCTTAAAAATAATCTTTTCTTACAAAAATCCTTTTCTCAAAAAGTACCTTTTCCTAAAAAAAATGTAATTCTCTTCAACAGCACATTTTTTAAAAAAGTTCCTTTACACAGTACATTTTAGTAAACAAGTAAATTTTTCTCAGAAAAGTATACTTTTGTTAAAAAAGTAAATTTTCCTAAAAAAGTACCTATTCTTAAAAAAGTACATTTTCTTATAAAATTACCTTTTCTTAAACATGTGCATTTTCTTAACAAAGTAACTTTTCTTTAAAAATTATATTTTCTTTAAAAAAGTATATTTTCTTAAAAAACTACGTTTTCTTAAAAAGTATCTTTTCTCAAAGAAGTATATTTTCCAACAAAACTAAATTATTTTTAAAAAGTTCCTCTTCCTAAAAAAGTTCCTCTTCCTAAAAAAAAATTTTCTTAAAAAAGTACTTTTTCTTTAAAAAAAAAAAGTACATTTTCTTAAATAAGTATATTTTCACAAAAAAGACCTTTGTTTAAAAGTCCTTTTTATAATAAAGTAAATTTCCTTAAAAAAGTATCTTTTTGTAAAAAAAATTAAATTTCCTTAAAAAAGTGCCTTTTCTTAAAAAAATTTCATTTTCTTAAAAAATTAAATTTTCTTAAAAAATTTCATTTTCTTAAAAAATTACATTTAAAACAAGGACCTTTTCTTTAAAAAATTGCCTTTTCGATTTTTATGAAACTTTTTCGATCTTCTATAAGTTAATATTATTAAAAAATAGTCGAGCCTGGTTTTAAACTTTTAATTTATTTGGATATTTCGGTCCACTTCGTAGACCATCATCATCAGCCAACGACCTCAGGCTCGACTATTTTTGAATAAAATTCAAGTATATTTTCTTAAAAAAATACCTCAAACTTTTTTTTTTAAGTATCTTTTTTACTTAAAGAAGCAAAATTCCTACTTAAAGAACCAAAGTACCGTTGCTTAAAAAATTAAATTTTCTTAAAAAAGTACTTCTTCTTAAAAAATGGATTTTCTCAAAATTGTAGGTTTTCTTAATGAAGTATATTTTTTACAAAAGTATCCTTTTCTTAAAAAAGTATTTCTTCTTTAGAAGCACCTTTTCTTTTAAAGGTACCTTTTTTTAAAAAGTATCTTTCTTGTAAAGTATAGTTTCTTAGAGAAGTAGTTTTTCTTTAGAAAGTACCAAAAAATACCTTTTCTAAAAAATAACGTTTTTTTCAAAAAAGTTCATCTTCTTAAAAAGTACTTTTTCTAAAGGAAGTGTATTTTTTTAAACAGAGAACCTTTTCTTAAAAGGGAATCTGTCTTTCGAAAAGTTGCTTTCCTTAAAATATAAACCTTTCCTAAAAAATAAAGTTTTCTAAACCATTACCTTTGTTAAAAACTTCCTTTTTTTAAAAAGGCATATTTTCTTAAAAGAGAAGGTACTCTTAGAAGGTACTCTTAATTTTTTAAAAGAGTACATTTTCTAAAGAAAAAAGTACCTATACTTAAAAAAGTACCTTTTCATAAAAACTACCTTTTCTTATAAGAGTTCCTTTTCTTATAAAAGTACCTTTTCTTAAACAGGTACCCTTTCTTAAAAAAGTACCTTTTCTTAAAAAGAACCTTTCGTTAAAAAATTACCTTTTCTTACAAAAGTACCTTTTCTTCAAAAAGACCTTTTCCTAAAAATTTTAATTTTCTTAAAAAGCTCATTTTTTAAAAACGTACCGTTTTCTTTAAAAAGTTCTTTTTCCTAAAAAAGTTGCTCTTCTTAAAAAAGCAAATTTTCTTAAACAAGTACATACTTCTTCTTAAAAAAAGTAAATTTTCTTAAAAAAGGACCTTTATTAAAAAGTACTTTTGTTTTAAAAAGTAAATTTCCTTAACATAGTATCATTTTTGTAAAAAAAAAAAAGTAAATTTGCTTTCAAAAGGTACCTTTTCTTAAAAAAGTATCTTTTCTTAAAAAAGTATCTTTTCTTAAAAAAGTATCTTTTCTTTAAAAGAAAATTTTCTTAAAAAAATGCCTTTTTTAAAAAATTTAATTTTCTTAAAAAATTACATGTTCTTAAAAAGTATCTCTTGCTAAAAAATAAAATTTTTTTAAAAGAGTACATTTTCTAAAGAAAAAAGTAAATATACTTAAAAAAGTATCTTTTCATAAAAAGTACCTTTTCTTATAAAAGTTCCTTTTCTTAAAAAGGTACCCTTTCTTAAAAAAGTACCTTTTCCAAAAAAGTACCTTTTCTTAAAAACGTACCCTTTCTTAAAAAAGTACCTTTACTTAAGAAAGTTATTTTTCTTAAATAAATACCTTTTCTTAAAAAATTAATATTTCTTAAAAAATACATTTTCGTAAAAAAAACCATCTCTTCTTAAATAAGCATATTTTCTCAAAAAAGTACTTTTTCTTACAAAAGTACCATTTCTTCAAAAAAAAAAAACATATTTTGTTTATAAAAGTATCTTTTTTACAAAAAGTACATAACTTAAAAAAGTAACTTTATTTTAACAAAGTATCTTTTCTTAAAAAAATATCTTTTCTTAAAAAAGTAAATTTTCTTAAAAAAGTACCTTATTTTAAAAGACATTTTTTAAAACAATAACTTTTCTTTAAAAAGTATATTTCATTAAAAAATAAATTTTCTTAAAAAAGCACCTTTTCTAAAACAGGTCCTTTCCTTACAAAATTACCTTTTCTTAAAGAAGTAAATATTCTTAAAAAAGGTTGTTTTATTAAAAAAAGTAAATTTTCTTTTAAAAAAAATATCTTTTTTTTAATAAAGTACAATTTATTAAAAAAGTGATTTTGCTTTTTAAAAAACAACCTTTTCTTATATGAGTACATTTTCTAATGAAAACAAAATATTTTATTAAAAAAGTAACTTTTCTTAAAAAGAACCTTTCCCTAAAACTAGCAAATTTCCTTTCAAAAAGTAACTTTTCTAAAAAAAAGTACCTTTCCTTGAGAACGATTATTTTTTTAAAAAAGTACTTGTTCTCACGAAAGATTGTTTTATTAAGAAAGTACCTTTTCTAAAAAAAGTAACTTTATAAAAAAACAAGTAAGAAAATTATAGTCGGTCTAGACCATACCATGCGTTTAGAGACCCTATCTCTCAGGCCCAACTAACTGGATATAGAAAATAAGCATAAACCAAATTTGAGTGGGATTTTTATTAATTTTTTCGGCTGCAAATATGAAAAAGTTCATATCGGATGCCATATCTATATGGGGACTAGGCCCAAAAATGGACCGATCCTGACCATGTTTGGTAAAGTCTCTTCTATTTTGCAAAAATATATACAAACAAAATTTGAGAAGAATCAGTGCAATATTTTTGTTTTTTGATAGATTTAAGTGAAGATCGGGAAGCAGCTCTATATGGGGCCTATGACTAAGAGTTGGTCAATAAAGATCATTTTTGAAATACTGATTAATGGATGTAATATGTATATATATACAAACCCAATTTGACTAAGATTTGTATGATAATTTGGATCTTATGGCAATATATGTTGATTTCATAGGGGCCATTTGTATGGGGGCTAGGTCTGAACATGGACCGATTCTCACCAATAGCGTCCATCCCATGGCCGATAAAAGATTAAATACCAAATTTCATCAAAATATATTCATATTTGCGATCTGCAGTTTGATTACAAGCTTTACATGGACACACAGACGTACGGACGGACGGACGGACGGACATCGTAAAATCGAATCAGATAGTGATTCTGATTCGATCGGTATAATTAAAGATGGGTGTAGGTCAAATATTTTTGGTTGTTACAAACAGCAGCACAAAGTCATTATACCCAAACCACATAGTGGTAAAAAATACCTTTACTTAAAAAATTACCTTTTTTTAAAAAAGTTTTTTTTTAAGTTCATTTTCTTAAAAAAGTACCTTTTCTTAAAAAAGTACCTTTTCTTAACAAAGTAAATTTAAAAAAACTTTTTCTTAAAAAACCATCTTTTATTAAAAAGTGATATTTGTTAAAAATTACCTGTTCTTAAAAAAGTACCTTTTGTTAAAAGGTACTCTTTGTTAAGAAGTACCTTTCGTTAAAAAGTACCTATTGTTAAAAAGTACCTTTTGTTAAAAAGTACCTTTTGTTAAAAAGTACCTTTTGTTAAAAAGTACCTTTTGTTAAAAAGTACCTTTTGTTAAAGTACCTTTTGTTAAAAAGTGCCTTTTGTTAAAAACTACCTTTTGTTAAAAAGTACCTTTTTTTAAAATGTACCTTTTGTTTAAAAACGTATCTTTTGTTAAAAAAGTAACTTTTCTTAAAAAAAGTACCGTTTTTAAAAAGTAAATTCAAAATTTGTTAAATTAAATTTGTTAAAAAGTACGTTTTGTTAGAAAATTACCTTTTTTTTAATGTACCTTTTGTTTAAAAAAAGTTCCTTTTGTTAAAAAAGTAACTTTTCTTAAAAAATATCGTTTTTAAAAAGTAAATTTTCTTCAAAATTTGCTTTTTTTTTTAAAAAGTACCTTTTCTTAAAAAGGTACATTTTCTTAACAAAGTAAATTTAAAAAAACGTTTTTCTTAAAAAACCATCTTTTAATAAAAAGTGCTTTTTATTAAAAATTACCTGTGCTTAAAAAAGTACCTTTTGTTAAAAAGTACCTTTTGTTAAAAAGTACCTTTTGTTAAAAAGTACCTTTTGTTAAAAAGTACCTTTTGTTAAAAAGTACCTTTTGTTAAAAAGTACCTTTTGTTAAAAAGTACCTTTTGTTAAAAAGTACCTTTTTTTAAAATATACCTTTTGTTTAAAAACGTATCTTTTGTTAAAAAAGCAACTTTTCTTAAAAAAAAGTACCGTTTTTAAAAAGTAAATTTTTTTTCAAAATTTGCGTTTTTTAAACAAAGTATCTTTTCTTAAAAAGTACATTTTCTCTTTTAAAAAAAGACATTAAAGACCTGCCGTGTAATAAGTTTTAAGCTATTTTTTTACATGTTGGTCCTCTTGGGCTCTAAAATTCTTTTATTATTGTATTAGAATATGAAGACGTCGTGTTTATCATTTGTCTTTTAATAGGTTAATTATTTAGAAACATTTTCGGTTAAACAAATTTTTAAATGGAATCTAAAGCCTTTTGCCTAAATGCTTCAGTCGTCGCACCGTGCCATACAGTATAAAATAAACAATGGCGCGTGTGTCAAATTGATCGAACCGTGATCAATTATAATTCGTATTTTGTTTAATTTTTATTTTTTATTCAAATGTAAATGATCAATAAATGAAGTTGAAACAAATGACACGGGTTTCCAAAATTAGGTCAATGACATGCGGGTTAATAAATTATACCTTGTTAAACTATATTATGGTGTAATGAAAGAGATGTATGGATTTCGAGCCATGATTCAAGCTAAAAATGGTCATTTACATATATTTGTTAATAGAGCTCTAGGGTCTCTTCACCCTCCTAACCAGTTTTAAGAGACCCACACCACTAAGGCGAAGTCTTAATTTCATACAAACTTACAAACTAACAATTATTTTCTTTGTCATAAGATGCTTATATCTGCCTTACTTTCATAACTACACCCACGATCGTGGGCAAATTGCTTGCCCAGTTCTAAGTGTTTTGTTTTTTACTTATTCAGTTTATGTTGCAACCTTTCATATTGTGTTCTGAAAATGCTTCAAAAAATTAGATTTTTCAAACATTTACAAAATACTGCTTAGGGTTTATACTTTTTAAAATGTTATTATCTAATAAATTGAATTAGTTCACCTTTTATAAATAACTAAAAATATTTTTAAAAAAACACACATTTTAATTGTTATTGTTTTTATAGTCTATATTACTGTGTGGTGAGGGTATAATAAGTTTGTGCTGATGTTTGTACCTACCAAGAAATAGTTGACTTAGACCAACATTTGAATCAGTTTGTCGATTTAAAGATGTACGTCCGTCCGTCTGTCTACGTATGACCATGAAACCAAATGAAATTATATTTTTATCAAAATTTTATATTACGGATATATTGGACGGTTGATATTGAAATAATAATAATATCAGCATAAATTGCCTTGAGCTCCAAATTATTCTATATATTGCGATCAATTTTGTTATGGATGCATTTAATTTATCAATGACTTGGCATCCATAAATTAGAGTGTAAGTCCAATTTTAGTTGTAGTCACCATATAAATTAGATTCCCGATTTTAACTTAAGACTTCAAGTCAAAATTTTTAATCAAATTTGGTTTACATATGTTTTTGGAATACATAAATACTATCACTAATTATGGACTGGATCAGATCATTGTTAGACCTAGCCCCATATAAACGACATAAACTTTTAAATATTTCCTGACAAAAAATATCTACCAATCTCACTTAGATTTGTTTTATGCTTATTTTTTGTGTGTCCATGAACTACCCACCCAGTACGTTTAGATTAAAGACTCTTTTCCGAAGCTCATTGTATAGAGTAACGTATAGTTGGCCTAGACCGACTATAACTTTCTTACCAGTTTGTTTATTATTATTATTTATACAGATATCACTAAAATAATACCCCTTATCATTGCAATTTATGTAAGTAGGTTTGTTCTGATGTGTGTGAGTAGTTGAGGTATGTACGAGAGCACGAGTATTTGGTATGTGGTTCTCTATCAATTAATACCAAAGCTTTGTGTGTGTGTGTTTTTAAGTGTGAAAAATATAAACGATCACATTTCAAACCGTTTCGTTTACACTGAAAGAAATATTTTGTTAAGTTGTTGGGTTTGATTTTGAAAAGATTAACTTTGGATGTAAATAAACTAACACAAAGGGGCTCATGGATGGCAACCGTATGAAAGTTGTATATGTTATAAAACACGCCAAAAATAAATGACCCGTATTTTTTTTAACTTCCCTATCTCATATTTAGGGGGTAAAAAATTTACGAAAAAATGGCCGTTTTTTCTTCGCAGATTTTTCTTATTTGATTCAAAGAAAATAAATCATATGAAAGGTTTATGCAAGACCTCTCCAATAGTCCATTTGCTTCCACTTTTTGTGAAATTGTCTAAGATCGATTTTTGTTGTGTCGGAATCTTCAAAATAACCACACTTAAATATGACAGAGCGTAGAGTTTGAAATGAAATTTTTAGTGAACTAGGAATTTGTATTTGCGAAAATGATTTCTAGTCTTTAAATCCTCCACTATTCATCAAAACTCATTTCTTGCATTGGAGATTACAGTATAGCATACACTTAGAGCCCAAACAATTATGTCACGGATAACCGACTCAATAGTGCTGTGAATGGATTCCACTGGCATCATTGTATGTCCAGGTATGCAATATTTATTTTCTTTATAAAAACAACAGTTTCAACAAAAAATTTCAAAGCGGAAAGCACAGCTCTATTTCGGTTTTGACCCACACAGCTGTCGCAGCTATCGAAGAACAGGTTCCTATCTGGTTAACAAGTGTCAAATATTGGAACAATACCATGGAAAATTCATTGCATCCTATTTTTCCGTTAGTCTCTCCCCACAAAAAGCAATAACCATTTCTAGTACATGTACACTTTCGTTATACGAGGGCGGCTAAATAAGTCCGTGACTTTTAGAATGAAATACAGTTTTTTTTTTTTGCAAAAAAAAAATTTATTTTTCAACATAATCTCTTTTCAGCTCAATACACTTAGTCCAACGTTTCTCCAATTTTCGTATCCCTTCCAAAAAAAAATAGGATTTTTCGAGGTCCATAAAATAGGCATTTTTGATCAATAATTTCATCGTTGGAACTAAATCTCTTTCCACCGAGCCATTTCTTTAGGTTTGGAAATAGGAAATAGTCACCGGGGGCCAAATCCAGTTCATGTAATTTTGCCTTTGAGACACGATTACGTTTATGGTCAATTGAGAGCAAACGCGGCACCCATCTTGCAGACAGCTTTCTTAAACCCAACTGATCATTTAAAACCGACATCACACTGCCATATGAAATGCCTATGACATCAACAATCTCACGCACTTTTACTCTTTGACCGGCCATATCGTGAATTTTTTCGACATTTTCGGGTGTATTGACCTCAATTGGTCGTCCAGAACGTTGAGCGTCATTTGTATTTGTGCGACCACAACGAAAGTCAGTAAACCACTTTTTTACCATTGAAATCGATGGTGCAGAGTCCCCATAGTATTTATCAAGCTTTTCCTTGGTTTGATTGACGGTTTTTTTTTCGCAAAAAATAATATTTAATGAGCACTCGAAATTTACTTTTTTCCATTTTTAAAAAACCACGAGGTTGTATGTTTTGAACAGCTGTTGAACGCAAAGAAAATGACGGAACTTGCTCAAAATTTTAACAGTTGGTACTTGATGGGAGCAGTGTTGCATTTCATATAACTACGAGGGAAGTTCGAAAAGTCACGGACTTATTGATACGCCTCGTAGTAGGTATGCGTATTTTCTGGAATAAAATAATGTAACATTTTTTCCATAGGGTTTGTATATCGATGCTAGCGCGAAACGATGCACAGTGGGTGAAACGGTCAATCTAGCGTCGTTTAATTAAAATTTGAAATGTGTAATTGCGAATTTTTTTTTTTTGTATTGTCGATAACCAATATCCCACTGAGTTTATCGATAACTTTTGTTTTCTTGTAACTTATATATTCGAACAGCTGTGAGCTTTCAAACATAGCATATGTTTCAACAGGTGCTGTAATAAATTTTCCCGCCATTTCACATAGTGCAAAACGAGCTTTGTAAACAAAAAAATTGTTTTCATATTTGCCAAGTAAAGTGTTTTTTTAAGTTTTAAGTTGTGGTATGAATTTATTAAAAAAAATTGTTTATGGCTTGTGTTTTATATATTTTTGTTACAAATATCATTCCTCCGTTGAATGTCATTTAGTGAACTTCTGAAGAGGAGATCTTTTGTTGTCCAAAAGTGTCCGCTTCAAACCTTATTTATTTTGTTTGTACTGTTTGTTGTGAATGTAAAATGGCCAAAATCTTTTGCCACTTTTTGCGACTCTCATTTTTATTCCATTTTGTAGGTACGATGTCAGTCTCAAAAAGAGAACTTTTTTTAATATGGTATAACGAAGCTGATCCGTCTAAAAAATTTTTGGTAGTAGAAAACCACATATTCAATAATATAATTGATAAAAATAATCATAACGAAGAACAGTGCCGTGAAATGGGTAGAAAATTAAGAATTTTTATTGTCAAGTTAGTGGAAAAATGGAAAGATTGCAATAGAAGATTACCATATTTTGAAAAAAGAAACAAGGAATGGTTAGAAGGAGACCTTGAGTTAATTGCTCCAACACCTTCTGCACAAGTTGGACGACCGGCAAAGGAGTTTTCAGCTTGTAGTGTAAAAAGTCAAGTCCATAAAGTTTCGTCATTAATAAATGAATCTTCGTGCAGCGAGCTAACTGCGGCAACTCGATCTAGTCTTTACAGGACTGGAAAAAGAACTGCATCGAAGGTAATTTCAATGTTGGATTCAAATGATGTCATGGCTGCAAAAAATAAAAAAAGTATTGAATCTGAGAGCCTACTACCTGTTAAATATACTCCAGAAGAGGCCTTGGCTCTTTATATTGATGGAGGTTATACGAAACACTCGTACATATTAATGCAGGCTGGTGCCAAAGATCGAAGTGCCAACATTTAGCCAAGCTATGATGTTTTGAGACTAGCTAAGCAAAGGTGCTATCCTAGTGAATTATTGGTGACAGATTCGTCTGCTGAAGTGCCCCTTCAGAGCTTGGTGGACCACACTGTTGCTAGGATAATTGCAGCACACCCTGATTTATTTCAAAAATTCTGTACCAATGGAAATGAAAAATTAGTTGCAAGTTATAAATGGGGATGTGATGGCAGTAGTGGACATTCTACCTACCGGCAACGATATAGTGATCCTATCATTGCAAATGGAATTCGGATCCAACATTATTTGGAAAAATTCGCGACCTTCTTCAACTCGCTTCTGCAGACCAATCAAAATTAGTTGTCAGAAGGAAACATCCAACGTGGTCAATATCGAGGTTGAGAGTGTTGAAACTCAAATAACAAATATTAGACCAACAAGTGCAAGCACATTCCAAGTTCATCATCAGTTCTATATGACAATGATAGATGGAAAAGTGTTTAGTACTATTGTGGAAACATCATCACAAACGTGCGGAATTTGTAAAGCTACCCCGAAAATGATGTACGATCTGAATGTAATTTAAAAGCTACCAGTAAATGAAAATTTTTTCCAGTATGGTTTATCCACTCTTCATGCGTGGATTCGTTGTTTTGAGTGTGTCATTCATATTTCATACAGGCTTCCCATTAAAAAGTGGTAGATTCGTGGTTCCGATAAAGCTATAGTTGAAAAAAGGAAAGTAGACATAATAAACGTGCTAAGAAAGAAAATGGCGTTACTTGTGGATATACCAATGGCTGGTTGTGACAATACAAATAATGGCAACACAGCTAGAAGGTTCTTTCAACAACCCGACCCACTAACCAGGTGTTAGTGAAGCTATTATTATAAGATTAAGCGTAATTTTGCGTGCTATGGCTTGTGGATACGATGTTAATCCAGATGCTTTTCGGCAATATGCATTTGCAACAACTCAAATATATGTTAATGAATATCCATGGTTTTACATGCCCAGTTCTATTCACAATATTTTAATTCATGGAGCATAAATTATAAATAATGTTGTGCCACCAATTGGCATGATGTCGGAAGAAGCACTTGAGGCTAGAAATAAAGACGTCCAAAATTTCCGCTTGCATCACACACGTAAAACTTCTCGACAGCATACAATGGAAGACCTGATGCACGCACTCTTGTTTTCCTCAGATCCCTTTATATCATCGTCTAAATCTACTTCTAGGTCTTCCAAAAAATATTGCATTAGACAAAGAAGTTAAAAATCTACTTTCTTGTGCTGAACTGCAGGATCCATGTTCATACACTGATAGCTCAGATTCTGAAAAATTTCTATTAAGAGTTTACATTATTATTTACTAAATTTTAATAAAAAAAACTTTTAACATAAAAATACAAATAAAAAATTAAAAATTAAAAATATTGAAATATGATTTATTTTAATTTAAATCGTATGAAAACATAGAAATTTTGGATTATAGTGGACCAATTTGTCCGATACATGGCACATATATTAGGGGATATATAAGAAATTATTCTGAAAGTTTGGTGCCGATCGGATCAGAAACAGCCGAGATATTAATTTAAATCCGCTAGATTGAGCGTTTTACCCACTGTGCGATGCTTTGTTTTATTCTGTGTCTGTTCTTCCAAAAATATTTTGTTGCACTTTTCCTTGTCCTCATAATGATTTTTGTATTTTTCGATAGTTTTTTCTGCCTAATCCAAGTTTTTGTAGCTTTCACATATAATGCATTTGTCCTTTTAAGGCTAGTGGAAACCAAGAATTTGTTTTTAGGAACTGAACGGAAAACTCGTAGGCACAATTGAGACGATTCTTTATGCATACTTATTAAATGTTCGCCATAGGCCTAATATAAACCAGAAATGTTTCGAAATTCGCTTGAAATATACGGCTTATTACTTCTATTTCGGCAATAATGCACGGAACTGCCGGGAAGCTTTCAATAAAAGATTTTAATAGAAGTACTTTTGGTTCATCAGATCTTTTGTGAGGCTTAGCTTTCGTTGTATTATCCCAAACATTTCTCATTATATTTTTACTATTTCTAACGGCTCTTAGCATTTGTTGAGATATATTTACTGTTTGAAGCAAAAATTGTTGACAAACTTCAATATTTTTGAAGTTGTAATTTATGTTGTACTCGTAGGTAAATTGTCTTTTTTCTTTTTCAGGTCTTTTTCTGGCAACAAGTTTACGTTTAATACACGAGCGCAATCAATCATTTGTCTATGGCGGCTGCCCAATTCCCAGAAAGGCTTGTTTGTTAACTCCCTGTCCTCTTTGAACTGCAAGTTCTTCCACAATTGTTATGGATATAGGGATTCGGTTTAACTGCGGTATTTCGCTTTTGCTTTTTTTCAATCTCTTAGGAACAGCTTTTGGTGCTTTGTACCTCCCCTTTCTTACGAAACATTATATGTTTCGTAAAAAGTACAATATGTAGAATGTACAAACAACACATCACATATGGCAACTCTTGGAAAACTGGGAATAGTGGAAATTAGAAGCATAAATGCATAAATATTTTTCAAAAAAATTTAAAAAACATAAAATTTATCACAATGTTCAATAAAATCACTGATGGAGACTGAAATATCAGAAACTAGTCTGATTAAAAATACAGTGTAGTTATGAATTTTAGAAATATGTATATGTTTTCTTCTTCTCTTTTACGGACCATTGAAGATGACGACAAATTATAATAAAAAATTTATTTAGAAAAAAGCAGCCAAAGATGATTTGCATTTGTTTCTTATTGGACACATCACTAAGATGTGTATTGCAAATCTGGTCAAACTTGACGAAATTTTCATAATCAATGAAATATTGTTACCTTTCTTTAACCAGATGCCATTTTAATTAACATTGTAAATTTAACTTAAGCGACACCACGCGGTGAGGAAATTTGTATACAAAAAGTAAATGTCGGTTGACTTTTTCTTCGTAACGGTACTTTTTTCAGCTTTGAAATTTTTACAGGTGTTGGGAATTATATTTCTTAAGTTAAGTTTTTTTTGTGGTTAGGGCTCGATATGATGCAAATGAATGGAGATTATTTGCCGACAGTAGCAAAGAATTTTTTTGGATGTTTTTTTTTTTATAACGAAATTGATCAAATTATACTCAAGTTAAGATAAAATCGGTGTGGCATACTCTTCAATAATAAAAAGTAAGAAAATTATAGTCGGTCTAGACCGACTATAAGATACCCTATACCAGGCGTTTAGAGACCCTATCTCTCAGGCCCAACTAACTGGAGAGAGAAAATAAGCATAAACCAAATTTGAGTGGGATTTTTATTAATTTTTTCGGCTGCAGATATGAAAAAGTTCATATCGGATGATATATCTATATGGGGACTAGGCCCAAAAATGGACCGATCCTGACCATGTTTGGTAAAGTCTCTTGTATTTTGCAAAAATATATACAAACAAAATTTGAGACGAATCAGTGCAATATTTTTGTTTTTTTATAGATTTAGGTGAAGATCGGGAAGCAGCTCTATATGGGGCCTATGACGTAAAAGTTGTCCCATAGAGATCATTTTTGGACTACTGATTAATCGATGTAATAAAATAAACACATACAAATCCAATTTGACTAAGATTTATATGATAATTTGGATCTTATGGCAATTTATGTTGATTTCATAGGGGTCATTTGTATGGGGGCTAGGTCTGAACATGGACCGATTCTCACCGATTTCAATAGCGTTCATCCTATGGCTGATAGAAGCTTATATACCAAATTTCATCAAAATATATTCATATTTGCGACCTGCAGTTTGATTACAAGCTTTACATGGGCACACAGACGGACGGACGGACGGACATCATTAAATCGACTCAAAAAGTAATTCTGATTCGATCGGTATAATAAAAGATGGGTCTAGGTCAAATATTTTTGGTTGTTACAAACAGCAGCACAAAGTCATTATACCCAAACCACATAGTTGTATAGGGTATACAAAATTTTCTAAACTTATCCATAGAATTTCTATATCCTATACCACTATGTAGTTTAGGTATAATAGGCGCCATATAGAGCTGCTTCCCGATCTTCACTTAAATCTATCAAAAAACAAAAATATTGCACAGATTTTGCTCAAATTTGGCTTGTATATATTTTTGAAAATATAAGTGCCTTTACCAGACCGACTATAATTTTCTTATTTGTTTTATTTTTCTTTTTTCAGATTATATAAATAACACCTGGAGAATAAATAATGTAGAGATTCACAACTGTACAAAGAACCAGAATAATAGAATTTTATAATTTTAATCAGCGATCAAATATTTCAACGCAAGGAGCATATCGTCGTCATTTTACCTTTAGAAGCAATGAAGCAATGATTCGTCATCAATATATTTGATTTTTTTCAATAAACTGTCTTTTATTAGCTTGGGGTCATATGTGACCCCAATTCCAAAAGGGTTAATGGAGTCATATTATTTTTTTCCGAAACCCTAGACTATTAAGATAAAATATAACATTTAAAAGTAGAAAAGTGATGAATTTTTGATACAAAGTATTTAGAAAGAGTACATTTACAGAATATTTCACAAAAATCCAATTTTTCTCGAAATCCGCAAAAATAAAATCCTTGTCAAAAAAAAATTCTGGCAGAGGGATTTACTTAAAAATTCACACAGTTAATCTGCAACGTGTATTTAATAAAACCTTAAAGTGATAGATTAATTTTTTTTTAATTTTGTTTAAGAAAATTTTTTCAAACTTGAAAAAGGAGTTTTATAAATTTTATCAAAAAATTTCCAATTTTCGGTCTCAATGCGCAATAGGTTAACAATGTGGTAATAAAACAATACTTCACATCTGAGTACTCATAAGTATAGAGACCAAAAAAGAATGATGGCTTTAATCAATTTCTCAAAGTTGAAAAAAATGCCATCAAATTTCATGACCTAGTTTCTTTTTTTTTTGGCACAAAATTGGTCTGGGGCATTTGCTATTTCTTGGCGAGGTTTTATTCGATTTTAAAGTTTTGAAAGGATAATTTAATACTGATCTCGAATTATATAACAGCTTGTCGGAAATATTAAACTATAGAACAAAATTTTTGTAAAATCTGAAAAAAAGTCATATTTTCCCCATATAAACACACTTGAAATTTTCAATCGCTTTGCGCCACGACTAAACGTTTTTTGATTGGCCCAAAACTTTGTATTTCTCAGTTTTTTTCCTATTCGCATATTTCTAGGGGGTGAGACCGACAGTTTGAACACTTTTTTTCCTCCATATAACGAAGGGCCACCATTCTGCATACAAATCTGGAGGGCATAAAAAATTTAAATCGTATCAAAAAATCCGCTTATGCCATAAGAGGCATAAGTAAATATTAGTGTAAATATAATCTAATTTCACTAACAATTTCTTTGAGTGCGCCATCAAGTACTTCTATAGGACAGAATATTCCATACACACTCACACACTCGTATAAAGAGAATTTCATGAAATTCAATAAAAAAAACAATACTCTTTAATAAAAATTCATATTTGTCGTCTAAATACTTTTTAAATGGAAAAAAAAGGTATTTAGCATTTTTTGTTGTTCTTTTTTGTTTTGTTTTTATGTATTTCTAAAAGACCCCTTCTGCATTACGTCATCTTACGAGTAATGGAATGAACGAACAGACAAACAATTGACATTGCAAAAATTAAATCAACAAAAATTTTATAGCGACGCATTTGTAACTTTAAATATTTTTTATAAGTTCTTACTTAATTTTTTGTAGAAATGAATTTTTTTTTTCTTTACAACTGATACTTATCCAAAAAAAAAATCGAAAACGACATAAGTCGACCAAAACGTTAAAATAAATACAACGTGACAATTTTATTTTGTTGTTGAAATGACCAGTCATGAATAATAATGTACGACTTATTCAGTGATCATACTGATAAATTTGTTTATAAATTTATTGAAATTTTCTAATTTCCAATACAAATGAATTGATCTTAACACTCTGTTAATTAATCGTATAATTCAATTTACTGGGGAAAATTAAATATTGCAAACGTTTGCTTTCATCAATTAGAAATTGAAAGTGGGTCAAGGCCATAATGTACACTGGTTAACGAGACGTAGACCGAAAATTTAAAAAAAAAACTTTATTATTTCCTACATAAACTTGTAGTAAATTTGGAGAAAAAAAAAAACTAGGTATCCAAATTAGTAAGTTTTTCGATTAAAAATTATAAATTAAAATTAAATAATTAATCTAAAATAAAAAAAAATTTTTTAGCGAATTGATTTATTCGAATAATTTGAAATGTTTTCAAATACATTAAAAAGTATTGAAGTAAATGCCACAAAATTGCGAAAAAAAAATATATTTTTCTATTTCGGGTTAGTCCAGGAAAATGAATGCCAAAATTTTGTTAAAAATATATAAATCTAATATTCTTTTTTGTATTCTTTTTAAGAAAGTTTCTCGTATTCTTTAAGAAAACTTTTAAAAATTTTAAAAATATGAAAAATTTCTAAGAACTTAATTTATGATAGGAATCAGATCCTAAGGAATCATTCAGCGAAATATATTTAAACTAAAAAAATCTCCCGCTTATATAATTGCTGTTTCAAAGTGGAATTGGAAAATATTTCATACGATTATGAAAAACAATATAATGTTTTCACTACGATATGAAATTTATCATACATGTTGTCCATGTTTTGCACATAGAGTTATCAACCTATGTATTTTTGAGATATTACATACATATCGTTTTAAAAGTGATTAAAAGTTGTGAAAGCTGAAGATCTTGAAATTTATCAGATTTATATAAAATAAACTTGTATTTCGTATATGGGAAAAACGGCGTCTTTTGACATCCTCCATAAAACAGCATATCTCAAACTAACGAAATACAAAACGAATTCGAAATATTTTTAAATACTTATATAGAAATCAAATTGTACATATTTTGGTCTAAAAATAGAATAAAAAGTATATTTTTTTAAAAACTAACATTTCTTGTAAAAGTAAGATTTCTTAAAAAAGTACCTTTCGTTGAAAAAGTATCTTTTGTTAAAAAAGTACCTTTTGTTAAAAAAGTACCTTTTGTTAAAAAAGTATCTTTTCTTAAAAAAGTACCTTTCGTTAAAAAAGTACCTTTTGTTAAAAAAGTTCCTTTTGTTAAAAAAAACACCTTTTGTTAAAAAAAAAGTACCTTTTGTTAAGAAAGGTACGTTTTGTTAAAAAAAAAAAAACAAGTAAGAGTGTTAAATTCGGCTGTGCCGTATCTTTGATACCCTCCACCTCGGTTTGAGTCTTGATAATAAATGTAAATGAAAAAGTAAACAATTTGTTAAACTTAATACCAAATTATTTCAGCAAATTCTTTGGGTTGGTTTTCGTCTTTTCTATTATTTCGGATTTATTTCGGTGTTTGCTTTTTGGTCATCGTGGTTCTGATCGGCATGCATTTAGGTTATATAACTATATGCATGCGTTTCCGGTTATATGACATAACTTCTCGTTTAATTAAGTTTTTGCTAATTAAATAGCTCGCCCTAACCTCCATTGCAACGGTAATGGTTGTGTAGAGTGGCTGTATGCATTAAATCGTGCTAATTGGAGATGGCTGTATAGTTTCTTTTAACTGGCCAAATATTTCTTCATTGCGGCCATATAGTTCGGATGGAATAACAAAATAATAACCAAAAAAACTCTCTCAACTTTTTTTATTAAAATATTGCCATATTTGGAAAACATAGAGAATAAATTTATAATAATAAATAATAAAATTAGGTATGCCAAACGCAAAAAACCAAATATCGCAAAAATTTTAAATAAAATAATTTATTATCTTTATTTTCTGAAGAACTTCAAATATTCATCCAAAAAAAATTGTGAAAATTTATATATAAATAACATTATCATCAAATTGCGTTTATTTATGTAACAGTTTTTATGTTCGCAATTCTTAAATAGCATTTGACTTTTCTAAAATTCATTGAATTTAAATCAATGTTTTCTGTAGTCCGATTCTGTAAATTTCAACGATCCGACAATCGCAAAATATATCGACAGCTATTGTTGTTTGCACTAAGGATTAAGTAATTCACTAAGTACATACATCTTAACGACAGTCGACAAATCTATTTTTCTATTTATTTAAATTGTAGACGAGTGGCATCTCTGTCAAAATAAGCGAAAAACACAAAGAATAATAGAAAAAGACAAATTACTTCGTGTTTGACAGGATGATTTTATGTTTATGTTTAATATCTTTATTTTTTTACTAATATTTCTGTGTATTTATTTGAAAATGAAATAATGAATTGAATATGCTATTTAATTTTTTTATTTATATAAAAAAGTTTTTTAACTAAAGCAAAATATTTTCACTATTTTATGATTTTTATTTATGTATGACGACATTTCAACCTAAAAATTTAAGTTTTTATCGATTGAATAAACAACACAAAAATGGTTGTCGTTTAGATAACAACAACAGCTGAGTTTAACAATAGCGAATATCGTTTAAAAATTTTACAGATAATTTTGCTATTTTCTTTTTTTTAACGATTCGACTATCGTTAAAAGAAGTTACTGAATCGCGGTACTGAAAAGCTATTAATTTCTCCTAAATGTCAATATTTTTTTAAAATGTAAAAATTTTTTGTATAGGTATTTGATGTTTTTTTTTTTGGAATTTCAATTTGTGTTTAACGAATAAAATTTATATATTAAAGATGCAATTGATGTCTTCTAAATTTAAAATTATAATTTTCGACGTTTTGATATGATTTTCTGAAATTCAATTAATTGTAATTTATAATTGGAAATTTTAATTCCAGTTTTTAGAATTGATATTTTCTAAAATTTGAATGAAAAATTTAAAAAGTGCAATTTTATATTTATGTGAATAATAATGCTTTAGTAATTATAAACAATTTTTAAAAATTAGATGTAATCGCAATCAGATATTTTGTAGGTTAAACAGAATAATAATTCGATATAACTATGTAGAACTGTTTTGAAAGCAAAAAACTAATTGATGAACTCGGTAACTCTATTTTGTAAAGACAACAAAAAGTTAGTATGCCAAACTTATGTTCATATTTGTAAAAGAATAATGAAAAAACATATGAAATAAAAGACCAGCCCGTGTATACTCTAAACATTGTTCTGTATGATATTCTAGTTGAAAATATTGACATTCATGTTAAAATAGAAATAACTATTGCAAAGCTAATTAGAACAAAAATTGTGGCGCCATCTACTGCGGCATAGTCAAGCTGAGCAAAATGAAGTAAACTCTGTTAATGCAAAAGAAATGTATTTTCCCCACAACAAAATATTGCAGAAAATTATGTAAATAAAATAATATACCGATTTATTTCTAACATGCAGTTGTTATGGATATACATATATAATAATAATAATAATAATAATAATAATAATATTAATAATATAATATAATATATGTATATTATTTGAATGTTTATGTATGTATATGTAAATGTTACACACAAAAAATACAACATCAAACGTTATTTTTGTGTTTTTCTCTTTAAATAACTTTATACATAAAATTTTTTTTTGCTAAATTTACATTGTTTTTTTTATTAACAACTAGGTATTTTAGCATTATTTGCTTTAGATGTTGGTGAATTTTTACTCCCTTTACATATATGTATTAACTCGTATTGTCTGCTTTTCGAAAAAATTTTGGATCGATTTTAACCCCTTTCCCGTTACCCATTCGATCTGAAATTTTGCGGGCAGGCTCGTGGTAATAACAGAAATGATCTAACAAATTTTTTTAGTGATGCCAAAACAATGGAAACTTTTAAATTTTTCTACCAGAGTTAATAAAAAAAATGTACAAAGGGTTAGTTTTTATTATATTATTACCACAACGACCACAAAAACAACAAGTCCAGCTATGACAACAACACAACATTTAGAATAACAACAAGAACAATATAGAAACATCATATTTTTCATTTTTTTTTACTTTTTCAGAGATTTCCCTGGACCTGTTCCACCGATTATAATGATTTTTTAAATAGAAATCTTCCCATGAACTTGGTGAATCATTCTGAATCATTCTCACTAAAAATTATCACTGTAACTGCACTATTGAGGGCGTGATCGTGACAAGAACAACATAGAAAATTATATTTTTTCGACTTTTTTTAGTTCTTCATTCAAATCTCGGGCCCTAATCGACCGATTTGGACAATTTTAAACAGCAAACTTTTCGTGATGTTAGCGAATAATTTTTTATGTCACCGAGCACCCTAGCTGCCCGATTGATGCCGTCATCGTGATTTCCACAGACGGACAGACGGACATCGCTATATCAACTCCGGTTGTTATAAGGATCACAAATATATGTATTTTATGGGGTCCAAAATTTTTTTTTCTAATTATTACAAACGGAATGACAAACTTATATATACCCTCTGCATACTGGAGTGGAGGGTATAATAACTTTCTGAAAAAAGCTAATTTTGTTACAAAAGTACCTTTCGTTACAAAGGAAATTTTTGTTCAAATAAAAGAATCTTTTGTTAAAAATTAACTTTTTGTTCAAAAGTACCTTTTGCTAAAAAGTATATTTTGCTAAAAAAAAAAAAGTACTTTCTAATTTCTTAAAAAAGTGTCTTTCGTTAAAAAAGTACCTTTTGTTAAAAAAACATCTTTTGTTAAAAAAGTACCTTTTGTTAAAAAAAAAGTAACTTTCTGAAAAAAGCAAATTTTGTTGCAAAAGAAATTTTTGTTCAAATAAAAGTATCTTTTGTTAAAAAGTACTTTTTGCGAAAAAGGTATGTATATTTTGCTAAAAAAAGTACTTTCTGATGAAATTTCAAAAGTAACCTTTTTTACCAAAGACCGTTTGTTACAGAAGTACTTTTTGTTACAAAAGTAACTTTTGTTAAAAATTCACCTTTCAAAAGTACCTTATGTTACAAAAGTAATTTTTGTTAAAAATTCACGTTTTGTTACAAAAACAACTTTTGTTTAAAAATTTACTTTTTGTTAAAAAGTACCTTTTGTTAAAAAGTACCTTTTGTTAAAAAGTACCTTTTGTTAAAAAGTACCTTTTGTTAAAAAGTACCTTTTGTTAAAAAGTACCTTTTGTTAAAAAGTACCTTTTGTTAAAAAGTACCTTTTGTTAAAAAGTACCATTTCGTAAAACAGTATCTTTTGTTAAAAAAAATTTACCTTTTTTACCAAAGGCCATTTGTTACAGAAGTACTTTTTGTTGTAAAATTAACTTTTGTTAAAAACTCGCCTTTCAAAAGTACCCTTTTGTTACAAAAATAATTTTTAGGCATTTATTGTTCGATTTAAGATCATGTATATATTTTTCTAATGAAAGAAAGATAATAATTTTTGTAATGTAAGAGAAATATTAGAAAAAATTGAAGACAGCGCTAGATGGAGTAGCTACTTTCGAACAAAGCGACTTGTTCATCGTCAGCATCCTTCTGCCTATTACTTGAACTCCTGCTTAATCAACTATTTAACTCAACATTTGAAAGAAAAGAACATGAGAAATGTTTTTCTTTCTTATATACGAGAGTTTGTATGAACAAGCTGAGCTTTTCCAATTTTTAGCTGTTGTTTCAGAAGCACCTTTTGTGAAAAAGTACATTTTGTTAAAAATTTACGTTTTGGTAAAAAAGTATATTTTGTTCAAAAAGTACCTTTTGTTCAAAAAGTACCTTTTGTTCAAAAAGTATGTTTTTTTAAAAAATTAGCGTTTGTTACAAATTTACCTTTTATTACAAAAGTATTTTTTTTTACTTTTGGGGAAAAAGTACCTTCTGCTAAAAATTTGGCTTTTGTTTAAAAAGGTAGCTTTTGTTAAAAAAAAAATTAATTTTTGTTATAAATTTCCCTTTTCTCAAAGAAGTACCTTTTGTTAAAATTCAAATTTGTTTAAAAAAAGTACCTTTTCCTAAAAAAATAAATTTCTTAAACAAATAACTTTTATTAAATAATAACTTCTCTTAAAAAGCAGATTTTCTAAAATATGTAATTTCCTTAAAAAAATTACCTTGGTAACATTTTCTTAAAAAAGTTTGTTTTATTAAAAAAGTAGATTTTCTTAAAAAAATTAACTTTTCTTAAAAAACTACCTGTCATTTTAAAAAACTACATTTTCTTCTAAGATCACCATTTCTACAAAAAAGGATATTTTATTAAAAAAGTAACTTTTCTTAAAAGATACCTTTCCTTAAAACTGGCAAATTTTCTTTTAAAAAAGTGAATTTTCTTTAAAACGATTATTTTCTTAAAAAAGTACTTGTTCTCAAAAAAGATTGTTTTACAAAGAAAGTACTTTTTTAAAAAAGAGAACCATTTCTTAAGTAAAATTTTTTTAAAAGGTGTCTTTCCTTTTAAAAAAGTACCCTTTCTTATAAGAGTGCCTTTTCTAAAAAATTATATTTTACTAAAAAGTAACTTTTTCCAAAAAAAAAAAATACCTTTCCTTAAAACTAGTAAATTTTCTTAAATAAAAGTTTATTTTCTAAAAAAAAGTACCTTTTCTTAAAACGATTGTCTTCTTAAAAAAGTACTTGTTTTTAAAAAAGTAAACCTTTTTTTTAAAGTATCAATTCTTAAAGAAGTACCTTTTCTTTTAAAAAAAGTACCTCTTCTTAAAAAAGTACCCTTTCATAAAAAAATATTTTTTTATTAAAAAGTACATTTTCTTAAAAAATAAGCTTTTTTAAAAAAAGTAACTTTTCTTAAAAAGTATCTTTCCTTAAAACTAGTAAATTTTCTTAAAGTACCTTTTCATAAAAACGATTGGTTTCTCTAAAAAGTACTTGTTCTCAAGAAAAGACTGTTTTATTAATAAAGTACCTTTATTTTTTAAAAAAGTACCATTTCTTAAAAAAGTGCTTTTTCTTTTAAAAAAAGTCCCTCTTCTTAAAAAGTCCTTTTCTTAAAAATAGCAAATTTTCTTTAAAAAAAAGTAAATTTTCCTAAAAAGTACCGTTTCTTAAAAAATTACCATCTCGGAAGAAAGTCTCTTCTTAACAAAGTACCTTTTCTTTCATCATGTCAAAAAACAACTAAAAAAACGGGTTTTACAAAAAGGGATTTCTATGAGACAAGAATTCTTTTCGTATATTTCTGTTTTATTAAAGCTCAACTTACCGTTTCGGAAAATTCGTCGCGCGATCGTCGTGACAGTGTTGTATTGTTATCTAGATGATTCATATTATCCTTGGTAGGTGACATATTTAATTATAAACAATAAAGTTTAATTTTTGAAATCAAACCAAAAAGCTTTTATTATGATTTGTAGTCCCAAAGGCGTTGTGGTTGGTTAATTGAATTATGGCAAAAGACCTGCAAATAACATTAAAAAAAAAATAAAAAAAACAATTATTTTATCAACACTAGTTTAATTGCAGTACTTGAATTTTATGTTTTGCTTTCAAAAGCAAAAAATACAGGTACAACTAGTTTTATGCGATTATAATATAAAAAGATGTCTACTTTTTCAAATAGTTTTGGTAACGATGCAAATATCATAATCGGTTTCAATGACAAATTTCATTTCATGTTACATAACTGAGAATTCACAATTTGTATTCAAATCATAGCACTTTTATTGAGTTTTACCTGTAAGAATGTTTGTCTAAATTATTAATTTTAACTGTAGGTTGGCAAATATTTTTTGTTCTCTATTTACTTTAATACTCTTGATACTTAACTAATGTTTACAATTATTACGTAGTATGCAAAATATGTCACAGTTGGTTTTTTTTTCTTGTTATTGTTGTTTAATTTTCATTCATTTGTAACACAAAGTAATAAGCCATTTTACTTGTGTATGTTTGTAGAAGATAAAGACCTTAACAAAAAAAATAAAAATCAAGTAAATCACTAAAAACTATTGCTGTTGTTTTTGGCGGCCAGCCACTAAAACCAAACAGAACATAAAAACGAGTTAAGGCCGCGAGTAATAAACCTTTTTGTGTTTTGTTTTATATTTTTAGAAATTTAATCATCATTTTGGCCCAAAGCATTAACGCTCTTTTAATCATAAACACACATGCTAATAAATCTTCAAAACATAATATAACTGGCAATAGGTAGAGGTTACAGTAAACTAACATCACAGCAACAGTACAGTGGGTTTTTGTCGTTATTCAAAAAGTGATAAACTTAAAATCTAATTGGAGCTAACATTCTTGGACTCATGGGAGTTGAAAAATAATTCATAAAACAGTTTTGGGATAGAAATATTTTTCGGGACTTGTGACTTAAGCTATTTTATTGAGCGGTTTCCAAACGCGAAGAAAATTATATTGTTTCACAATGACAATTTTAAAGATATTTCACTTTATAAAATGTATATATGTTCAGCTCATATGTACCTCTAAATAAATTTTCTTTAAAAGCATATTTTCTTCAAAAAATTGTTTCCTTAAAAAAATTCCTTTTCTTAAAATAAGCACCTTTTTTATAAAAAAATGAGCTTTTGTTAATAACGTATCTATAATATTAATAGGCAAGCCAATTTTTTGTGACATATTCTACACCTTCAATTACCAACAGATTTTAATAAAAAATATACCACTTGAAAGATATTTCTTTGCAGATGTTCACCATTTTTACAGATTTGCATCAACTGGTACATTTTTTTGGAGTAAAATTCATTTAAAGTTGCTACTAACAAATACATAAAATACATATTTAAGCTTCAAATAGAAAACTATACAATGCTGTGTGCGTTTAATAAATTTGTGTTGAATTAGGAACTGGCTAAAATTGATTAGCTCTTATAAATTATATATGAATGAAAAAATAAAATTTCCTAGAATTTGCACTCGAATTTCGAGGGCTGGACTCTACTATTTTTTTTTTTTTTTTTTTTTTAAGAAGTAACTAGTCTTGTGAATTTATCAAAAAAGTACATATCCCTAAAAAAAATTCCTGTCATAAAAAAGCAACTTTTCTTATTAAAACACCTTTTCTTAAAAAAAAAATACCTTTTCTAATATATTATATTTTTTCAAAAAAGTGCATTTCCTTAAAATAAGGACATTTTCTCAAAAAATCACATTTTCTTAAAAAAGTACCTTCTCTTTAAAAAAAACATTTTCTTAGAAAAGTATATTTTCTTTAAAAAGTACCTTTAAAAACTGATTTTTTATTTAAAAAGTATTTTTCTTAAAAAAGTAAATTTAAAAAATATATATATTTTCTTAAATAAGTACCATTTCTTAAAAAGTACCTTCTCATAAAAATTTACATTTTCTTAAATAAGTATATTTTCTTTAAAATTTACTTTTTCTTGAAAAAATCACTTTTTCTTAAAAAAGTATATTTTCTTTAAAAAGTGCCTTTAAAAAACTGATTTTTCATTTAAAAAGTACTTTTTATTAAAAAAGTACATTTTTATAAAAAAAAAATATCGTTTCCTGAATAAGTACCATTACTTAAAAAGAACCTATTCATAAAAAAATACATTTTCTTAAATAAGTATATTTTTTAAAAAATTTACCTTTTCTTAAAAAAGTAAATTTTCATAAAAAAGTATCACATCCTAAAAAAATACCTTTTCTTAAAAATTTACCTTATTTTAAAAAAGTACTTTTTCTTAAAAAAGTAGCTATTCCTTAAACGTACATTGTTTTCTAAAAATGATTTGTTTTTCTTAAAAAAGTACCTTTTCTTAAAAAAGTACTTTTTTTTATCAAAAATTACATTTTATTAAAAGTCTGCATATTCTTAAGAAGTACCTTATCTTAAAAAGTACCTCCTCTTAAAGAGTACATTTTCTTAAAAAGTAGCTTTTGTTAAAAAAAAGTACCTTTATTTAAAAAATTCTTTTTCGTAAAAATATGCATTTTGCTTAAAAAAGAAGTAAAAAAAAGTATATTTTCTCAAGGAAGTACTTTTTCTTAAAAATTTACTTTTTCTTAAAAAAGCACATTTTCATAGAAAAGTATAATTTCTTTAAAAAAAAAAGTACCTTTTCTTGAAAATTTACCTTTTATTAAAACTTTACCTTTGGTTCTGCTGTACAGAAATGGAAAAAGCATGCTAAGTTATGATAAAATGCCTGTTAAGTCTATAGGATATGCATGCTAAATGGTAAAAATGCATGTCAAAAAAAATTTGAAAAGATTCAAATATAAGATAGCACAAACATACATTTTCATACTGTTGAACATTCTTTTTTGTTTGTGGTTTTTGTTTCTTTGCAAGATTTTTTTTTATTTGCAGCTTTGAAAATCATTTTTCTTAATTCAGCATGCAATTTCCCCACAATTAGCATGCAAATTTTTCTCATTTTTAACAGAAAAATTCCCATGTTTAGCATTTCCCATTTTCCCATAAATTTGCCCAAATTTAGCACACATTTTGCCATTTTGGACATGCATTTTTACCATTTGACATGCATTTCCTATAGACTTAACAGGTATTTCCCCATAATTTAGCATGCATTTTCCCACTTTTACCAAGCGTTTCCCTTAGTTCCCTTACCTTTTCTTAAAAAAGCACTTTTTTTAAAAAGTATCTTTTGTTAAAAAATTACCTTCCCTTAAAAAAACCCTTTTCTTAAAATAACGTTTTGTTAAAAAAGTACCGTTTGTTAAGAAACGCACTTTCTCTTAAAAAAATTCCTTTTCTTAAAAATTTACATCTTCTTGCAAAAAAGTAGCTTTTCATAAAAAGTATATTTTCTGAAAAAAGTATTTTTCTTAAAAATTTACCTTTTCTTAAAAACTGATTTTCATAGAAAAGTATAATTTAAAAAAAGTACCTTTTCTTAAAAAATTCCTTTTCTTAAAAAAGTACCTCCCCTTAAAAATTTACATTTTCTTATAAAAGTACCTTGCCATAAAAAAGTACCTCTTCCTAAAAAGTACCTTTTGTTGAAAAAGTACCTTTTCTTATATAAGCACCTTTCATAAAAAAGTACCCTTTCTTACAAAATTACCCTTTCTTAAAAAATAAAATGTTCTTAAAAAAGTACCTTTTGTTAAAAAGTACCTTTTCTTAAAAAAGTAAATTTAAAAAAAAAAAAAATTACCTTTCTTTAAAAACAATACCGTAATAAGTGCATTTTCTTAAAAAGATAATTTTTCTAGAGTATTTAAAAAAAAAATAACTTTTCTTTGAAAAGTGCCTTTTCTTAAAAAGTAGTTTTTCTTAAAAAGTCTAAAGCGCCCCGGTAGGTGAGTGGGTAGCGTGCTCGCCTATCATGCTTGGGTCGTGGGTTCGATTCCCACCAGAGGCTTTGGTCTGTCGCTGCAAAAACCAGCCAAATGGTCTTTGTCACCCGGCTTATCCCTGGACCCAAAATTAGAATACAAATTTACTTTGTATTGTAATTAATATAAATAAATAAATAAATTAAAAAGTACATTTCCTTAAATATATACCTTTTTTTAAAAAAGTATTTTATCTTAAAAAAGTAGTTATTCCATAAACGTGCCTTTTGATTGATTTTTCTTAAAAGGTACATGGTTTTAAAAAAGTACCTTATATCAAAAACTACATTTTATTAAAAGCTTACTTTCTTTTTAAAAAGAAAATTTTCTTAAAAAGTACTTTTTCTAAGTACAGTTTCTTAAAAAATACCTTTTCTTAAAAAGAACCATTTCTAAAAAACTACTTTTTCTTAAAAAAGTGAAGTTTCTAAAAGCTACCATTTCTTAAAAAGGTACGTTGTTTTAAAGTCCATTTTCTTAAAAAAATACCTATTCTTAAAAAAGTATATTTTATTAAAAAGGTACCTTTTCTTAAAAAGTACATTTTCCCTAAAAAGCACCGTTTCTATAAAAGAAACCTTTTTTTCAAAAAGGTACATTATATTTTAAAAAAGTACCTTTTCCAAAAAAGACATTTTCTTAAAGAGAACCTTATTCTAAAGTACCTTATCTTAAAAAGTATCTTCTCTTAAGAAAGTAAAGTACCTTTTTAAAAAATTTACGTTTTCTTAAAATCTACCTTTTCTTTTAAATAAAAACGCCTGAATTTGGCCAAGATTTAGTTCATTACTTTCCATCAATTGGGATGCGAGTCATCATCATCTGCCAGTGACTTTTTTCTACTTTGAAACCTAAAGACGTGACTCATAAAATCACTCTTTCATAAGAATTTTTTTTTTATTTTAAATTGAATGCGAGGATTAATCAATTTTTTCCAATACAAATTTATTTATCTATAAAATTAAAGGCAAGGCGATTTCTTGTAACCGAAGCTTCTGTGTCAGTTTTAATCTTATTTTGACCACACATGCCTCATTTGAAAGGTATTTCTTTTTAGCTCTCCACCAGATTTACAGATATTTAAATTTTTAATTTTTTTTTTGATTAAACTGCATTTAAAGTTGCTACTAACACATACATAAAATTATACAATGCTATGTGTGTGTTTATTGAATTTGTAATAAAAATGAGTTTGTTTTTTTTTTTTGTTAATTTGTGAATTGGCTATAATTGATTAGCATAACTTTAGGGTCTTTATTTAATGAAAAAATAAAATTTCCTAGAATTTGCACTCGAATTTCAAGGGCTGGAATCTGCTAGTAGTAATATATATGTTTTAGTGGCACAACCTTATTTCAAACATGACATATTATTTAGATTTTTTACTCAAATCGAAAGTAAGAGTCAACATAAATATCAAGCCAAAATTTTAGAAGGAAGTTTCAAAGCATACTTTATTAAGAGGTTACGGTACCCAGTCATTGTTAGAAAGAATTAAAACATAAAACAAATTTTACGCAAACCCAAATTTTCCGAAAATGTATTAAGGAAATCATGTATGCAATCATGTATAAAACATAAAACAAGTTTTCGCAAACTCTAATTTTCATGTATACATGTATACAGTAATCATGTATACATATGTCATGATTTTTTTTTTTTTTTTTTTTGTTTGAAATTTGGTAAAAATTTTATATGAGTTACAAAAAATTTAATTTTATTTTTAATTCTATTTAATTTATTTGCCTAAAACCAATTTTTGAAGTTAAATTACAAAATTCATTTTAACGATGCCAAAAAAAAAATTTTAATCCATTATCATAAAATCGGTTTTGATACAACATTACTCCCGTAGTCATGTTTGCAGTAGGACAATTCCGATAGGCAGTCGTTGCAACTAATTATGTCTAACACCGCGGAAACAACGCTTTATAAATTTTTTTTTATTAAGCTTTAACACATACGGGTACATATAAAAAAATTATGAAAATCTTAAAAAACAGGCCCTTAAGCATTTGCAGCAGTGTTCAAAAAACATTTTTTTTTATTTGATAAGATTATAATTTTTAAATTAACTTAATAAGTTAATGACTAATGTTGGTACGAGTATGTAAGTATGTTAAAAATTCAATATTTGTTTAATTAATAATTGAAATATTTAACTTTTAAAAATAACTAAGAATACATGGTTGCTTAACAATGAAACACGATCTAAACATAGCCAACACGTATCCCAAAAAAATGTATACACTAAGTCAATTACTGGCAATAACGTCAAGAATCTGTTTTAACCCTTAGCCACCTAACGCCGCACAGTGGACCATATTTTGAGAAGTCGGCCAAAAATCATTTTTTTTTTTTTTTTTGTTACCGATTTTAAAGTTATGTTATTCATTTGAAAGTAAATACTAGTAAACCTCGGGAGCCAAAAAATTGTGACTCTATCTCAACTATATCACAGCGAACAGGGTCTTCGAAAATGGGCTTTCTCAGTATTTTGCTAAAATTAAAAATTTCTTTGTAAATTTTTATTTTTGAATGACTGTAACTTTTTTGATTTAAAAGATTTTGAAGTGAAATAAATTTTGTATAATTTTGTGGCTTCCATACTATTAATGTTAAAAACGCAAAATCACTGAGTCATTCCGAAATTAAAAAAAAAAAAAATTTTTAAAAAAGGTCAAAATTTTCCGAAAATCTCCTACTTAAAAGAGCATAACTCCTGCCAGTCAAAAGCAGTAAGAAAAAATCTTGCACTCTTCTATAGTCCGAACTAAAGGCCTGCAACGTTCCATTCATTTTAGTTGTACAAACAGACAAAACAAGTAAGAACCTGATGTTATCGATACAAATACAACAAAGAGTAGAAAATAACATGTGCCTCATGCGTTTTGGATTGAGTAGAGAGCGTATCATCTCGTTCTCTGGCTCTCATTGTAGTGGAAATTTTTTTTATATTTATCTGTTCCACTCAGTGAAGTAACTGTTTTACCTCTTTTTTAAATGGATTTATCCATTTAATATGGATATTCCAGATCGTACTCATTTGTTTAGTCGGGGGTCACACAAGGCAATTTTTATTGCGCAACTTTTTGGCAATTCTCTTTTGAAATTGCTTTTATGTCCACATACGACAATTTCTTCGGCAATTTTACTGTTTTGTTTTGATTTTATTTTCTTATAATTTGACATTTGTGCTCTAGTCGTAAAGAACAATAATAAAATTAAATACATATGTACATACATAAATTAATTTAATTGGTTTTGTTGAAAAATGAATTCAAAAGAAAAAAATTAAGTCCCGATTCCATTTAAAGGCCATTTTAATAAAGTAAACAATAATTACGAATTATTCACACCACGAAGGGAAACACCGAATGAAAAGAAATGTCAAATATTCAACAAAAAAAAAAAAAAAAGCGAATGAGAGAATTGCTTGAAATAGCCGAGAACCGGCAATTATTTTTCCCTTTTTATTCCCCTCACCGCAAACATCTACAAACTCAAGAATTGCTCAACAAAAATTGCCTTGTGTGAACCCAGACTTACAGTTAGAAATTGCTTGTGTTTTGTGCTTTTCTGTTATCTTTTTGGTTTTGTTTGATGCATAATTGTGATCGTTGTAGGTGTTTCATAAGTATTTAGCTTGAGATATAATGCGCTTAATTGTTACAGGTACATTTACTGATATATGTATATACTGATCATTTAAAAAAAAAATTGGTAATGGCAGCATTACTTCAATTTCTAAATGGGGATGTGATGGATCCTCTGGTCAGAAACAATACAAGCAATTTAATGCCGAAAATTCATCAGATGCTAATTTATTTATGGTATCTTTCGTTCCATTGCGCTTAACAAAAAGGTATAGCGTCTTAGAGCCGTCAACTAGTAGAGCAACAGAAATTGATATATGGAAAAATGAAATTCCTTCTTCAACAAAGTATTGCAGACCAATAAAATTTCCATTCAAAAAGGAAACCAAAGATGTCATAACTGAAGAAGTTCAAAAAATAAAAGATCAAATTGAGGAACTTCAACCAGTAATATTTAAATTTGATGACCAAGACATTGAAGTACATTTTAAAATGTGTCTCACAATGATTGATGGAAAAGTTGCACAAGACATCAAGTCAATTAAGCCAACCCCCACCAGAAGACGATAGTTTTAAGGAAGCCTATGACTTCGGAATGTCCCCTCTCCATGCTAGAATACGTTTCATGGAGCATATTCTTAAATTGGGTTATGATTTGGAATTTGGTCCGTTAGGCGAAACAGTGAGAAAAAACAAAGAAAATTAAGAAAAAAGAAAGCAAAAAAAAAATTCAACAAAAATATCTACAGCTAGGCCTCGTAATCGACCAACCAAAACAAGGGGAAGGAAACACAAATGATAGAAATACTGCAAGGAGATTTTTTTCCGATCCGGAAACTGCAGCATCTATCACAGGTGTAGATCATGAATTAATAAGACGATTCAAAATCATATTACAAGTTCTAACATGCAGCAGAAAGATAAATGCAAAAAAATTTGGAGAGTACGCCAATAAAACAGCTACACTTTATAATGAAAAATACTCTTGGAGATATATGCCATCCACAGTTCATAAAATTTTGTACCATGGGGAACAATTAATTCAAAACAATATGCTACCAATAGGAGATCTATCTGAAGAAGCGCAAGGAAAAAGGAACAAAGACTACAGATTCTTTCGCGAGCACAACACAAGGAAAATGTCCAGATGTTATACTAATGAAGACTTTATCACTATTTTGTTGTGCACTTCAGATCCATATATGTCCAACATTCGTCAAAAATGGAAAACTACCTCTATTGAATTAGACGAAGAAGCTAAACAACTTCTAGAAGATGAAAATCAAGTCTATTTAGAAGAAATTTTTACTAAAAGTACTTTTTCATTACACTAACAATAAGTTAAACTTTTTTTTATATAGTTAAAAAATTTTCTTGATTTAAAAATGTATATATTTTGTAAATTTACAATAAAAATTGTTATATTTCATAAATTTACCATAAAAATTGATATAGAAATATTTAAAACGACAATAAAAAAAATTTAAAGCAAAAACATACGAGTTTTTCATTGAAACTTCTCTATCTTGAACCAATATAAGGTAACTTTTACGTTCGTTGCTTAATAAATTATATTTTAACTCGGGATCTTAAAAAAAAAAAACAACCTTTGGCCCTTGTGCACATTAGGACTAAAAAGTTTACGGGGGCCAAAGTTTGGCATTTTCTGAAAAAATTAACTTAAAAAATTGTTAAAAAGTATTAGTTGTAAAATTAACTGAAAAAATAAGACATTATATTAAAAAAAAACCTTTTTTTACCTTTTAACACTTCACTTTTGTACTAAAATTCAACTACAAATGAAAATGTATTTTTAACCCTCCGTAACTTTTTTCATTTTCAGTCGAGAATTACGTTTTATAGCAAAACTTAAAGGCTAAAGTCTCACCTACCAAACAAAAAAACCGCATATCTAAATTCCAATCCAATCAAAAGTTATAGATTTTTGACCGCCTTCTCGTCAAATGGTCCACTGTGCGCCGGTTATAATGACCCTACCGTTTTTTATTTGTCAAATATTTCCGTTGTTACGCAAGCTGCGTAGTTGTCCGTCTATGTACTTTTTCTTTTCTTCCATCAGTGAGTTTTGTGCAGTTAGGCAGTCAATTCAAAGATTAAAGGTAAAACAATTTTGTTTGTTATAATGTGTTAGCATGACCAAAACATCGCTAGATTGTTGCAAGAGTTGGAAACGGAATCGGGGGGTGAAGCGAACTGCATTGAAATGAAAATGAAGACTCTACTGACATAGACAAAAGCAGCTGACATTCGTGGTTATCCTTAAAAAGCACAAACGAGAAATTCCTTCTAACTTTCTTCCTAGTCGTTATCAAAAGTTGGTTTGTCCATTTTTGGATTCACGTCCGATGCAACATTGCATCTTTTGTGTCAAAGCCGGACAAATCCGTCTATATTCAGTCCAACCTGCATCATACGTCAAGCATTGATCCTAGTACTAAAAAAAAACAAAAATGGTAATGTTTTCTAATAGCAAAAAAGGCGGAGTAGACATTTTGAATCAAAATATGCCATTTACTTCACTTCTCGGCAAACGCAGTAATGGCCAATGGCGATCTTCAGTAGATTAGATTTAGATTTTAATAGATTAGATTTTATTTATTCATTTATTTATTTGATATTTATTACAATTCAGCAACTTAGGCTATCGGCTTGGAATGTTAGATGTTTCTGCTGTAAATGCTTATATTGTAAGCAAGATCAAGCGGCCAGTACATCGCTGACCGACAACATTGAAAAATTAAGGAAACGTGAAACCTGTTCATTATGAAATCCAAAAAAGAAACGCCAAACATTCCACATGTGTCTTGAATGCAAAAATCCAATTTGTGTTGAATGTTCCCAAAAAATGTGTATACCATTTCGCCAAAAATTGTGATTATTGCCATGTTGCAATTTTATTTTAATTGCGATTTAATCTTGCCAAAAACTATTTAATATTGAAGTCCATGTTTTTAAGTTATAAAAAATAGAAACAAATTTAAGTTCAGATATTTATTCCCATTTAGAACTCATTTTTTATCTACGTTTTCTTACAAAATTCGTATCTATAATATTAATAGGCTAGGCGATTTTTTGTTACCGATGTTTTGTTCTACCGTTTTATCACGATTTTGACCAAACCCATATTATTTGAAAAGTATTTCTTTTTAGCTGTTTACCAGATTTACAGATTTTTAATTTTTTCCCTTTATTTTGAGTAAATTGCATTTAAAGTTGCTACTAACACATACATAAAATTATACATATGGTATGTGTGTGTTTATTAAATTTATTAATGAGTGTGTTATCTTCGTTCACAATAATAATAAACCAAAAATTTTGGTTTCTGAACTAGCTAAGTTGAAAAATAAAGTTGCCTAGAAATTGCACTCGACTTTCGAGCGCTGGAATCTGCTAGTATTAATAAATAAAAACGGTTATAGAAATACGATTTTAGTTTTAAGTTCATTTTTTGTTATTATTAATTAATTAAAAGGTTCTTTGCATGTTTTATTATTATATTTATACTTTAAATACTAAAATTAAGTAAGGGGCCACAATGACCGACGTTAGGTAGTAGAGTGTCTGAAATATACGTTAGGTGGCTAAGGGTTAACACAATTCGGGAGGACTTTGGTGACTGTAGCGAATGGTATTTCCAACAGCACATCTTTCTTAGAATTTATCAAAAAGGTAGATTTGACGGAACAGATCTATAAAATACAGTGTGAATTGACCAGAAGCGAATTGACCTATTCTTAAAGAGTACCTTTTCTTAAGAAAGCACCGTTTCTTAAAAAAGTACATTTTCCAAAAAAAAGTACAATTTCTTAAAAAAAAAAGCAACTAACTATTCTTAAAAAAATACCTTTTCTTTAAAAAGTATCGTTTCTTAAAAAGACCTTCCCCTAAAAAAGTACCTTTTCTTAAAAAACTACGTTCTCTAAAAAAATACGTTTTCTTAAAAGAAGTACCTTTTCTTAAAAAGGTATATTTTGGTAAAGTACATTTTATTAAACTAGCAGATTCCAGCCCTCGAAATTCGAGCGCAAATTCTAGGAAGTTTTATTTTTTCAAAAAACAAAAAACAAACTCATTTTTATTACAAACACATTAACAAATTTAATAGCATTGTATAATTTTATGTATGTGTTAGTACTAACTTTAAATGCAATTTACTCAAAATAAAGGGAAAAAATTAAAAATCTGTAAATCTGCAAAACGGCTAATAAGAAATACCTTTCAAATAATATACATTTGGTCAAAATCGGGATAAAACGGTAGAACAAAACATCAGTCACAAGAAATCGCCTAGCCTATTTATATTATAGAGGTCAAAATTTTTTTTAAATAACGTTTTCTTAAAATGTGCCAATTCTTAAAAAAAGGATCTTTTCTTACAAAAGTTCCTTTTCTTAAAAAAGTACCCACTCTTACAAAATTACATTTTCTTAAAAAAGTAGATTTAAAAAAAATAGCTATTCTTAAAATGTAGCTTTTCTGAAAAAATGCTTCTTCTTAAGAGTACATTTTCTGAAAAAGAACGTTTTCCTAAAAAATTACCTGAATCAAAAATCTACCATTGTCAGCATTGAATTGACCAGAAGTGAATTGATCTATTCTTAGAAAGTACCTTTTCTTACAAAAGTACCTTTTCTTGAAAAAGTACCTTTTCTTAAAAAAGTACAATTTCTCAAAAGAGCACGTTTTCTTTAAAAGAACCTTTTCATAAAAAAGTACCTTCTATAAAAAAATACCTTTTCGTAAAAAAGTAATTTTTTTAAAAAAAACCTATTCTTAAAAACGTAGCATTTCTTCAAAAGTACCTTTTCTTAAAAGAGTACCTTTTCCCAAAAAAGTACATTTTTAAAAAAATACCATTTTCTTTTCTTAGTACATTTTCTTAAAAAATTACGTTTTCTTAAAAAGAACCTAAAAAATTACCTTTTTAAAAAAAGTATATTCTTAAAAAACCTTTTCTTAAAAAAGTACCTTTTCTAAAAAAAAGTACATTTTATTAAAAGTCTACATTTGCTAAAAGAACATTTTCTTAGAATGTGCCTATTCTTAAAAAAGTACCTTTTCTTAAAAAATTACCTTTTCTTACAAAATTGTAATTTCTTAAAAAGGTAAATTTTTGAAAAAAAAAAAAATTGCTTTTCTTAAAAAAATACCTTTTCCTAAAAAGTAAATTTTCTGAAAAAGAACGTTTTCTTAAAAATTACCTGTATCAAAAATCTACCATTGTTAGCAGTTAGCAGTTGGCCAGAACGGTAAAAAATTGTATTATCTGAGGTACGAGGAACAATTATACGTTTTATATAAATTCTTTTACTGTTCACATATTTATTTAGTGGGAATAACAACTGACTGTATTTTTAGGACACCCTGCATTTTAAACGTTATTTTGTTACTAGATGAACAATAGATCATCTAAATACGAGTCTGGTCATACTTATTTTTATATTGAGAAAAAAAAATCAGAAAATTGCTATTAAGTGGAAGAATCTGGTGTTAAATGTAGGCCAAATCGGTCTAGCCTATCAACACACATAATTAAGATAGTGATGCAATCTAAGAGGACTGGATGATAAGCACCTGACCTTGACAAGAGATAACGTTGCAAAACAATTCTAAAAATACAATTTTAAAGAATTATTTCGAGATGTTAAGACGTAATACAAAAGAGTTTTTGGCCTCAATTCATAACTGTGGACGATTTTAAATGCTAGAGCATAATAGAACAGTAAAAGTAGTGGACTTTTCATGGCGAATTTGCGGCAAGAAATGATAAAGCACGCAAAGTTAATAAAAGGAAAAACTATTGCGAAAATTCATCTAAATATTTAACGATATCAACAACATTTTGAAGGGAAAACGGCCTTATTTGAATAATGGGTGGGTAGACAATTGTCACAATTCTACGCAAAATCTAAAAGATATGAATTGGGGTATGAATTTCTTTCAACATCCACCGTAAACGCTAGATGAAGAAAATGACTCGATTGAAAATTATTTTGCTCAAGCTATGAAGTAATCACTAAAAAAATGCCTACTTTGAAGGGTTGCAAAAATGCTATTACTCAGTGGTAGTCAAAACTTTACAAAACTATTGAAAAATAAAATTATTTATTTTTGTTTTCTAACACAGTTCTACGTTCACCTTACAAATTTGTATAATTGATATAAAAACACAACATAAATATGTAATTCAAATCAATTTTATTTTTATATATTTTTTGTTTACATTCTTCTATTCAAAAAGTAAAAAAAAAATCCAGATTGCTCTCTTCATTTTTGAGATAACGGGATTGGTTGTAAGTGCCAGATACAAGTAAATATAGCAAACAAAAAGTCTGCGTTCAGTCTAAAAACAAATTACAAAAAAGATTTAGAAATAACGAAGAAAATTTAAATTTAATATTTTGTTGGACAGCCACGCTGCTTTAGTCTGTTTGACATTGATTTCCTCAGCCCACTCTGTCTGCATAGCACTTCGCAGTCTCTTTACTTGTTATTATATGCTGACGAATTCTTTTCTGAAATAAATCTCAGAAGTGCTGAAGAGAATTTGGATCGCGCGATTGTGGGGGGGGGGGGCGTTTTAAGCTGTCTTGGAACCAAAGTCCAACGATCGCCTCTGTGTGCTTCGGATCGTTTATCTTGTTGTTGCAACCAAAACGTTGTTGTTATTATGTTCAAATATCGCAATTTATACATTGTCGATCTAGTAAATTCCAGCTGACTCGCACCACAAGCAGCCACGCAACCCCTCACCATAATTCTAACACCACCGACCATGGTTGCCTGTACCAATAAGATTTTGTTTCTCAAGCACAATTCCTGATTCGACCAACTCAATTGACGCCCTTTTATTAATTCGAATGAAAATATGACTTGTTTCAAAAATTCTTGGATGCTTATTTAAGTAGTTTTGAGCAACTTCAATGCGCTGTCGTCCGCTCACGAGTGATATGCACGGTTTTCGTCGAGCTTCTCTACCATGACATCCAGCTTTACGTACAATTTTTCTAACAGTTTAAATACAAATAATTTTTTTAAACGTTCAATTAAATCTTCAACTATTTCTGAAGATATAATTCGAGTATTAACGTTTTCCATATTATTTTGTTTATTTTGCGCTCTTCCAATTTCCATTTGCTACGCGATGGACAGCGATGGATAGACGAATACGTTTGGCCAATTTTTCATTGTTTCCAAAATTTAATAGTTATTTTTCTTAAGTTTTAGTTTCCCTATTTAAACGATCCATTGTTCAACGATCAATTATAACTAGCAGATTCCAGCCCTCGAAATTCGAGTGCAAATTCTAGGAAATTTTATTTTTTCATTAAATAAAGACCCTAAATGTATGCTAATCAATTATAGCCAATTCACAAATCAACACAAAAAAACACTCATTTTTATTACAAACACATTAACAAATTTAATAAACACACACATACATTTTATGTACATTTTATGTATGTGTTAGTAGCAACTTTAAATGAAATTCACTTAAAATAAAGGAAAAAATTTTAAAATCTGTAAATCTGCAAAACGGTTAAAAAGAAATGCATTTCAAATAATATACGTTTGGTCAAAATCGGGATAAAACGGTAGAAGAAAACATCGGTCACAAGAAATCGCCTAGCCTATTAATATTACAGATAACATTGTATTAATATTATAGATAACAATGAAAAATATACAGTTTGTCCAGAAAATCTTTGCACAGTAAAAAAAATGTGAATATGTTATTTTCATTTAAAAATTTAAACAACAAATTGTTGATATATTCGTTTTTTACACATAGTTCCGTTAGGACTATAAGACGCCAACACATTAAAAAAAAACATACAATTTATAATAACAACAACAATAATAACAAACGATGTTTAGTCAATATGAATGGTGTCAAAAAACTCTCTGCATAATGAGTAAAGACAACAATAAATGCCACGAATTTGGTGGATTTGGGATTTATCATGAATGACCTACGTATAAGAAGTGACCGCATATTTAAATAAAAAAAATGTCGGGAAAACGAGTTTATCAAAATATTATTCAATTGGTGAATTTCAATTATTATAAAGGTAAATCAACCAGGGAAATCGCTATTAGGTTATATTTTAAAATAAGGACTGTGTACATCATCAGATCCCGTGCTGAAAAAGGAAGACTCGAATTAAAATGGCCACCAGGCAGACCAAAAAAAGTGACGCGGCAGGTTGAAAGCAAAATAATTAAAACTATTTACAATAAGCCGCAATCCACCACAAGAGGATTACGAGGATTTATATACAAAAAGTGCTATCTGCTTCAAACAAATTTTTTGAGGAGAGCGAGCAACACCAATTTATTCATTAGATCTAAAAGAATTCATCGATCGGTTTAGTTTAATATCTATTAAGAATTAATCCTACTATTGAAAATTAAAATCATTTTTATAGATAAAAGTTATCTTATGCCGTTTCTTTTCTGACAAAAAAATGTCGCCCTTTTTTTGCCCTCTTTTGGAAAAGTGTATTTTTTTATATATTCTGAATTAAGAGCAACCTTATCTTATATATCAATCGAAAGTTCTCAAAGTCGAGCCCTCATAAATCACAAAAAATTCGAGCCATTGACTTCTTTCAGGTCATAGTGGGAGAATATTTCCCCATTGTTCCCCTTTTTTGAATATTTTCACCCTATGACTTCCAAAAGGATAATAATCAAATTTTTTTTGTATTTATGAACACAGCACTTTGAGACCTTTCGATTGATATATAATACATTATAAATTATATTGTAAATTGCAGATAGCACTTTTTGAATATAAACCCAAGCTCTTCAAGTGAATAATGATTATGTGTTGAGTGTTTTATATGAAAACATCCGAAATGTATTACAAAAACACAAATATTCCTCACAAGGGGCTAGGAAAAAATCTCTGAAATACGATCAATTTTGCTACAGAAAATATTTCTTTTCCTCCAGAGTACTGGGATGACGATATTTTCTGTGATGAGACAAAAGTGATACTGTACTACCATAATGGTAGTACAAAGGAAATATTAAAAAGCGTCATTATGGATGAGTTGCAAAAAATAAGTAAAGAGGATACTTTAAAGTCAATGCCAAATTGGTTCACAGGGTTCCTAAAGCGCAAAGGATATCCTACAAATTTACTAACAAAAGCAATAATTTTTTTTAAATTTATATTTCAAACATCCGAAATGTATTACAAAAACACAAATATTCCTCACAAGGGGCTAGGAAAAAATCTCTGAAATACGATCAATTTTGCTACAGAAAATATTTCTTTTCCTCCAGAGTACTGGGATGACGATATTTTCTGTGATGAGACAAAAGTGATACTGTACTACCATAATGGTAGTACAAAGGAAATATTAAAAAGCGTCATTATGGATGAGTTGCAAAAAATAAGTAAAGAGGATACTTTAAAGTCAATGCCAAATTGGTTCACAGGGTTCCTAAAGCGCAAAGGATATCCTACAAATTTACTAACAAAAGCAATAATTTTTTTTAAATTTATATTTCAAATGTACGAGTACTATTTGTTGTAAATTTTTACCTGCGTAAATAAATATGTTAAAAAATCTAAAAAATAGATCAATAATTTATTAGCAAAAAAATAATTCGGCTTAGTAAATTTTTTCTTATTTTTTTCGTAGTGTGACAGTTTTAATTTTAGGTGAACGGATACATTTTCCAGCAAGTGTATGTATAAAAATGTATGAGGTAAACGCTGTTTGTATGTAACAATAATCCCCCCATAAACGAGATTTCATTGACGAATTTTTATAACTGCCCAATTATTGAATGTTCTGTTAAAATTTTTATACCCTATACCACTATGTGGTTTGTAAAAAATATGGCCCAAATATGCACTCTTTCGTTCCCACTATAAAGAGACAAAAGAGAGCATATTTGGGCCATATTATGAGGAACCCAAAATATAAGCTGTTACAAGTTATTACGAGAGTAAATATTGAAGGTATATCCACTAGAGGCAGAAAGGAAACAACATGGATTCACAATATTCAGGCGTGGACTGGTATCCGAGATATAGGAAATCTTCTAAGCAAGGGGAGAAATAGAGACGGTTTTGCTGAAATTTTAAAAACCTTATGAATTTCTTTAAATGTAATTGTATTGGTCACTAACATTCGAAAATCGAATAGGCAAAAAAAGAAGAAGATTGAAACTATCGAATGGGGCCACTATCGATAGTTTTCAATCGTAAGTCCAATCGTTGATTTTCTTTTAAAATTTCTTTAACAAAAATTTTTAACAAGTAAAATCGACCCTTTTGGTAAATCTTATTGCAGTAAATTATTTCCATAATTTTCAAAATGTGAGCTCGAACTTCTTAATCAGTTGGCTGTTTTTCCACCGATTTTAGTTTTATTTGTTTTCTAAGAAAGATAATTTATCGCAAATTGGAAATCATTTAATTCCAAGTCCAGTATGAAATTGAGTATAAAATTAAAATTAAAAATTTTTTTTATGAAATTTTTCTTGTGTGACCTTACGGGCTAATGAAACGTTTCGTTGGGTGAAAAATGAAAATAAATTGATCTTTTTATTTACACCAAATTTGATCATCATTAGCCCGTAAGGAAACCCCTTTTAAATTTTTACTTTATATTTTTTTATTAAGAAAAAATCAAATCATTTTTGAAAAAAATATTTGTTCGAGCTCTCTTCAACAAAACTTTTCATTATGTGACAAATTTTACTTTTTTATTTATATCTCTGAAATTAATATGAACTTCACTTGAAATATTGCAGAATAGTTATTTAAACTATCGGATCCCAGCCCTCAAAATTCGAGTGCGAATTCTAGGAAATTTTATTTTAGCATATCCTAAAGGTATGCTAAACAATTTTAGCCAACGACAATTCAACACTTTTTAAATATCGGTTGCGTTATTGGTTTATGTCGAAAATTATTTCTCAATACAACACAACTATTGTGAATGAAGAAAACAAACTAATTTTTTTTTTGCAAACACATTAACTAATTATGTGTTAGTAGCAACTTTAAATGCATTTTACTCAAAAAAAAATATAAAAATGTAAAAAATCTGGTGGACAGCTAAAAATAAATACCTTTCAAATGAGATACATTAGATAAAAATCGGGAGAAAACTGTGGAACAAAAAATGAATATGCTGTTTTATAAGATGTTACATCACAAAATTTGATCTTTCACAAATACATGCCATTATAAAGAATTTCTCAATACCTTTTAAATGAGACCTCATTTTGAATTACTTTAGTTTTTTTCTTCACTTTTCGCTGCTCCATATATCAGGAACTATTAGAGAGGTCCCAAATATTTTAAAAGCTTGAAAACATGAACATTTATGCCAGATATGAAAAGCTTATGCCGTTTTCTTTTCTGACAAAAAATGTCGCCCTTTTTTGCCCTCTTTTGGAAAAGTGTATTTTTTATATATTCTGAATTAAGAGCAACCTTGTATTATATATCAATCGAAAGGTCTCAAAGTGCTGTGTTCATAAATACAAAAAAAATTTTGGTTATTATCCTCTTGGAAGTCATAGGGTGAAAATATTCAAAAAAGGGGAACAATGGGGAAATATTCTCCCACTATGACCTGAAAGAAGTCAATGGCTCGAATTTTTTGTGATTTATGAGGGCTCGACTTTGAGACCTTTCGATTGATATATAAGACAAGGTTGCTCTTAATTCAGAATATATAAAAAAATACACTTCTCGAAAAAAGGGCAAAAGAAGGGCGACATTTTTTGTCAGAAAAGAAAACGGCATGAGTTTCTTCGTTGATTACACTATGCAACAAAATAATTTTATTTTGACACCTGCTAAGCACCCTTACAACAAAAACAACGAATTTAGTCTATCAAAAAACAAAAATATTGCGTAGATTTTTCTCATTTAGTTTATAACTGTTTTTGAGAAACTTAAATATGATCGTGATCGGTCCATTTTTTACCTAATCCTCATATAAAAATTGCATCCGATATGAACTTTATCATATCTGCTGGCCACAAATACATAAAAGTGACTCTTAAATTTGGTTTATGCTTTTTGCTATATCCAATTATGACCTAAGTAAAGTTGGACCGAAGAACATTTCTCAAAACTCTTGGTATAGGAGATCGACAATAACTTAGCTGTTATTTATGATTTTTATTTTAAAAAATTCCTTAAAAACTGTTATTAAAAAATAAAAAGTAAAATATAAATTAAAAATATCTATATATATATAAATGAATCGTGGTTTGTTCGTCCGCTTAAAACTTGAAAACTACAGGACCAAAAGGGATACTTTCTTCTTCGAGTTTGTTTGCAACTTTGTATGAGGTCATCTATTATTGCTGTGAGTTGCTGCGAGTAGCCGTTGTAAAAATTAGCGTTATGGGAACAGTGGACGTGGTACCTACAAAAAATTAATCACTCAATATCAGACTCAATATCATGACAGGGAGAGCTTTGATATTTTATGTGACATCATTTGTTATTAGTGTAAGTACACCTGACGAAAAAAAGCTGGATCGGATAAGTGGGCGGGATACATCCCCATACAAAGTACTGATTAAATATTATGTACATACATGTACCGAGTATAATGATAGGGAGAGATTTGCAAGTTTGTGTGAGTTCATCTGTTATTTCTGTGATTAGCCCTGGCAGAAAATGGGCGGGATTGGACAAGTGGGCGTGTCACCCACCGTATAAAAGAAATCTTCAAAATAATACAAGTATCTTAAATAATATAAAAGGGAAAGTGAAGATAATTTGTGTGAGTTCATAGGTTATAAGGGTGAGTGTGAAAATGAACGGAATCGGATAAATGGGTGGGGTGACTTCCATAAAAGTAATTATTGAACTTTAATATATTGGATCGTTTTGAAGGATAATGTTTAAGAGAAATGGCAATTTCAGCAGCATAACAAAAATTTAAATTTCCGCAATTTTCATTCAAGTAAATTGCTACTGCTGTAGTATAAGATGAAAGAGTGAATTTATCAAAAGACTTTTTAATTTACTTCATTTGCCAGGTGTTCCATCCCATAACTTATATATAGCAAAATTGGATTTAAAAATAACATAGTTAAATTTAAGCTTACATAAGCGCTTTCATTTAAAAAAATTGGTCTATTAATGAATAACTGTTTCTTTTAAAATATATATTCTTTTTGGCTTTCGGACAATTTTATTATTTTTATTACGATGCCAAGAAGAGTTCATGGTAACATTGGCCGGCATTCTCAGGATGCAGCGCAGCATCGAAATGTCGCAACACGTCAAACGTAAGAGGAACGTGCTATTGGAAGGGAATCAGTTCGACCAGAATGGTTAGAAATCGTGCGCGACAGTGAGGAGAGATCAATGAAGACACAATGATCAACAATGATTGAAAAGAAGAGAAGTTCGTGCGCGGCAAAGTGATGAAGCCAGATCACAATGTGCGAATTTTGAACTACAACGTTGGTACAACAATTTATTCAGGTGAAAATTGAGCATGCATCTTTCGATATGAGCCCAACATTCAATACAGTTCGCACACATCGGTTCAATTCGGCCAGATGTCTGTCGTTTGTGAGTATTGCAATGCAGTTAAATTTGAGAAAGAACCGCTTCGACTGTGTTGCGTGGGCGGAAAGGTGAAATTACCAAATTGCTTCCACCACCAGAACCATTATGCACACTGCTTTACGGTGAATCTCCTAATTCGAATTAAAGTTGGATCTGTCATGATTATGCCCCGACACTATGCAATGGAACCCGACTGATTGTGACGAAATTAATTAGTAATGCGATAGTGGCAAGGAGTTTGAAAGGGCGGTTCAAGGGAGATGCTTAATTCCGCGAATTCCCTTGACTTCAACCGATTTGATTTTCCAGTTCAAAGGTGTTCAGTTCCCAGTGAAACTTGCATTTGCAATGACAATAAACAAGTCACAAGGACAATCCCTGGAAGTGTGCGGCATAAATCTGAAGGTCATGCTTTTCATACGGCCAGATATATGTTGCGTGTTCCCGAGTTGGGAAACCATCCTCACTATTCATTTACGCTCCGGAGCAGAAAACAAAAAATGTTGTATATCGTGCAGCATTAAATTGATTACAATCATCGTTCTAATCTTTTTTTAATTAATACTTTATTTTATTTTATTTTCGCCAAATGTTGGACGGGACGAAGACCGTCGGGTCAGCTATCCGTATAATTATAAGATATTAAACTCAACTGAATTCGAAAAGTGTTGTATTCAAATTATATTATTGCGTCATCTGTTGACGGTCGATAATTTTTGATAAAAAAAAATTTCGAAAATATTTCAATCAAAAAATCTATTTGGACAAAGCGAAGTTTGCCGGGTCAGCTAGTTTTTTATAAAAATTAAAACAAATTTGTTTTTGAGCGCAATAATAAAAGTCAGAAATAAAATTATGTTCTGAAAGATATTATATAAATCAAAAATAATTTTGATTTCAGATCGATGCAATAAAAATAAATTGGAAATCATTTCCCTTGTAATCCCATTTCCAAAAATTAAGTCCAATCCAGCACGCCTTCCCGATTATACCAATTCATGTAAAACATGATTTTACATTTAAATGAATATTTCTAGGGAGTCTTACGGTCAATGACTATATTTTTTTTTCTTCCTTAAAATGTTGAACCAAATTTGAGCATGCATATTTTTAATTTAAACATTTTGTTAAATTCATAAAAAAAAAGTTTTTAATTATTGGTGTAAGAAAAACTGCCTAGGGTAACCTATATTATTCAACATTTTAGGTGACATTTTGAGAGTTCCAAAACAACATGAATTTCATCATAAATTTTTCAAATATATTTTTATGAAATTCATGAAATTGTACATAAGTATATGGTTGTATATATGTATGTATGTACATATGTACTCGTATACATATATTGGCCAATATACAAATTAAATGCACTTAAACTTTCTAGCGAAAGCAGTTACTTGACCTCTAGTAACTGTAAATATTCATACGTTAGGTACATATTTTATTACGTTGTTGTTGTTTTTTTTTGCCACGTCCCAGTGCAGCTTACTAACTATTCGTACAAAACAACGGTCTAAAACAGCAGCAGCAGCAGCAGCAGTAACAACAATCACAATGTAAATTAATACAAACAATAACGTGACACTTATTTCTTTAAAGAGATGGAGCATCGAGCAGTATTTAAGAAGACACAGACACCATCTGTTAAACAAGATAAACCTATCAAAAATGGAATAAGCCTCAAGTTTGGGAAACTTTAAATATTTTCACTGCGAAGAGGGTGACCCAAACAAATGTTGTTGATCTGAGCTTAAATTACGCTCTCCTTAGTTCCTGAACCTGAGGCAGAGTCGTTACCATTTTCTCTTAGCTTAATTTGTCGAACGGTCAAACCACAACATAATTTTTATTTTGTATTAAAAAATTTAAAACCACGTGCATCAAAACTTAACGGAAATAATTTTAGAAACTATAGAATTAAAACCTTATAAAGTAACAAATCTTTATTTGGCTGGAAGTTCATAATTATTAAAGGACCGAAATACTTAAAAAATAATTTTTTAAGAACGGTGGAAGAAAGGGCTGAAAGACTTAAAAAAATAAGCTTTGAAGAACGGTGGTAAAACAAAAACAGCAATATCTTCAGAAGTGGTCGGGAAAGTGAAAGCCAGGACTAATATAAAGTGGCGAGCATTAATGGATGAATGTTGGTCACTGTTTTACTTAAATATCTACAAAATCATGAACTAATATATCAATTTTTACGAAAGTTTCAGATTTTGTTCCTTATTTACCATATTACACTATTGTGTAAAAATAAATTTAAATAAAAATTACCAACTCAAATTATTTTCCACAATCGTAATTTGAGACAATTCATCTACTTTCGCACGTAGTGTTCTACCTCTTTTTAAAAACAAAAAATTCATTAGTACCGTTATTTTTAATATGTTTTTTGTGACATAAAAACCAGATTTAAATAGTTTTTGATCGTTCAGCAAAGAAAATTTTACGAACTTTAAGAACACATTTATAAATTTAATTAATATGAGGAAAATAAGTGCAGAACTGGAAAACCAAATAGTGTTTTTGACGAAAAAAGGACAGTCTGCAAGAGAAATTTCAAAAACATTAAAAATATGCCATAGTACTGTCCTATGTGCCCGAAAAAGAAGAAATGTGAAATCCATGGCTGTGACCGACGGGCGCCCAAGGTTACTAACGGATGGAGATGCACGCCTTATGGAGCGATTAATGAGAAGCAAGGATACCAAAACACCAAAACTGGCTGCCAAAGCAATAAATAAGAATGTTAGTGAGTGGACGGCGCGTAGAGCCCTTCGTAAGATTGGACTGGTGTCGGCAGTCAAACAAGAAAAACCTGCTCTGTCAGAGAAAAATGTGAAGGCAAGACTGGAATTCTGCAGAACTTATGGAAAATGGACTGTCGAAGACTGGAAGCGTGTAATCTGGTCAGACGAAACAAAAATCAATAGATTTCAATCAGATGGAAAGGAATACTACTGGCACCGACCACATAAAAGCTTCAACGACATCAAGTGAAGCAAATGGTTAAACATGGCGGAGGTAGTTTGATGGTTTGGGGGTGTTTTAATTGGTCGAAAATTGGGCCATTAATAAAAATTGACGGCATAATGAAAAAGGAAGACTACGTGAATATAATTCAGTGCAATTTGCCAGAATTCAACAGTAACGCATAACCGGAAGAAGAAGTATTTTTTCAACAAGATGGAGATCCTAAGCATACTTCCAAAATGGTGAAGAATTGGTTGTCTAATCAAAAGTTTTCAATACTAAAGTGGCCAGCACAAAGCCCAGACTTAAATCTCATCGAAAATTTGTGAGCACTTTTAAAAAGAAGATGGCTGTATATGAAAGAGCCCTGACAAACATGGCTGAGCTTTGGCTGAGAGTTCAAGAGGAATGGACCAATATTCCAAAGGAAACTTTGCAGAAATTGGTGGAGAGTATGCCAAACCGCATTCGAAGTGTCAAAAACAACAAGGGATTGTGGACAAAGTACTAAAAATTATCAAATAATTCTATTTTTTAACAACGTGCAAAAGTGGATGAATTGAGTTATGCTAAGTTGTTTTGTATTTAAGTTAAGTATTTAAGATTTTTCCGTATCTTTTTATCTTTAAATGAAATATAGTAAATAAGTTTAAAGCCCTGAAAATTTCATTTCATTTGATTTATTATTGACGATTTTGTAGACTTTTTAGTACGAAATTCATCAACATTCAGCCATTAATGCTCGCCACTGTAAATGCAATGGGGAGTGCGAAACAAATGGCTGTTGAACTAAATATATGAGAACGAAATTAGAAAGAGCCAATGAGTTAATATAATACAATTTTTTCTGTTAAGAAAAATTACCCAAAACACGCAGAATATAAATTGAATGCGTCAACCGAATTTATTGCCAACCAAATGGTGATGAAGTTAATAAACGAATTTTGGGCTAATTGTAGCTGAAATATTTCATTGTAATAGAATATTGTTAGCTGTTGTTAAATTTCTGTTGATACAATCGGAAAAAAGTTGTTCAACTTTAAAATAATTAGGTTTGCGAATTATTTTTTTTTTGTTCTGTCTCTACTTGAACATGCCAAATGATCGGGTATCGTTAGCGGAGAGTTCGTACTAGAATTTAGCAAAAATGAAATGGCCAATAGATCACAAGCCCAACCATACAACATATTGTGAAAATGAAAGCGTCGGTGTACCGTGAATGGGTTGTATAAGGTGTATTAAAAGCCTTGGGTCAGTCGATATTTCGCTAACAGACCTTATTTGTTTCACACAAAGTTTGGCTGAACCAAATAACATTTCAAACTCAATTTCACCTGAACAATGGCTCTCAAACACATCTGATGCATTTTAGACTCCAAGATCCGAACAAAAAAATACGCAAGTGTGGACGCTATTAAGTGATAATTTTGATGAAAAGGAATCGAATTCCATACGACAATTTGCATCGTGCAATTTGTTCTTTGATAGATCCGGCCGCGTTATCAAGGCCCCAGGGGGATATATTGAAAATATGAAATACGCTATAAAAATTTTGTTCATTGTCAATATTTTTACATAAATATTGGAGTACAAACTCAGCGTTTTCTTTGCGTTTCGCTTTTTTATATGATTTTAGCGCATTGCGATTTCACTTTAAACGCTACCTCATTTTTATAAAAATTTATTAATAGGTATAGAATATGGAGGGAAACAGTTTATTAAAAATTTTATTTTGTTATTAATATGGATAAAAAGCATGATTGTATTTTAAATTTACAATCGAAAAATTAATAATATAACCAATAACAACAAAGTTTTCATTAAAACACTGTCTTTCCTTATGCATATGATGCATGAAACACATAGACGACAGCCGCTACACGAACACACGACTACAAATGCTGCTGGCTGCAATTGTAGTCGTGTAGTTAGCTACTTAATTTTTTTGAAAACGACAACAACATATAACAACAATATAAACAGCTGTTTTTATACAAATGCAATTTTATTTCAGTAGTGCCAATTATATTTTTTTTTTACTTTATTAAAACAGAAAAACATGCATGGTTGTATATAAACTTGACTTAAATATACAAATACTTATTTATAATGCATTATTATAACGTAAAAAGAAATAAATAAATTTACTTAACCACTTTTGATTATTAATGGAATTATTATAGCACTTCATTTTGGGATTAATTTTTTCAACAACATAAAATATTTCATAGCACTAATTACTTTTACATATTCTGTTATATTGTCAACACTATTTTTGTTTTGTAGCCAACAAAAATAGAAATTAGCCTAAGTTGACTACAGCAGCAAAAGTGGTCGTGTAGCTGTGTTGGTGTCAAAATAATCGTTTTCATATAAAGGTGTGTATTTTATTTTTGACAGCCTTTAGTCGTGTAGCCGCTGTCGTATATGTGTTTCATGCATGAGTTTTGAATTTCTACGTGACTGTGCGTGACTTTGCGTGACTATCTCAAAATTAATCTTTGACCACAACAAGTCTATGTACAAAGTTTCAGATCGATCGGATAAGGGGACGTGATGTTTTAATCTCTCCATGACTGTGCGTGACTATGTCAAAGTTAATCTTTTTCACAGCAAGTCTATCGACCAAGTTTCAGATCGATCGGATAAGGGGAAATGGGTTTTAAATCACTCCTTGACTGTGCGTGACTAAGCGTGACTGTGCGTGACTATGTTGAAGTTAATCTTTCTTTACAGCACGTATATCGACCAAGTTTCAGATTGATTGGATGAGGGGAAATCCGTTTTATATCTCTCTGTGACTGTGTGTGACCATGCGTGACTGTCTGTGACTAAGTCAAAGTCAATCTTTGTCAAAGTCAATCTTTGACTTAGTCAGATCGAGCGGATGAGGGAAAATGACATTTAGATCACTCCATGATTGTGCGTGACTATGCGTGACTGTGCGTGACTATGTCGAAGTTAATCTTTCGTTACAGCAAGTATATCGACCAAGTTTCAGATTGATTGACTGAGGGGAAATCCGTTTTAAATCTCTCCGTGACTGTGCGTGACCGTGCGTGACTGTGCGTGACTAAGTCAAAGTTAATCTTTTTTCACAGCAAGTGTAAGCACCAAGTTTCAGATCGAACGGATGAGGGGAAATGACATTTAGATCACTCCGTGACTGTGCGTGACAATGCGTGACTGCGCGTGACTACCCCAAAATTAATCTGTAGTCACAACAAGGCTATGGGCCAAGTTTCAGATCAATTGGATAAGGGGGAATGGGGTTGACCCACGACAGACAGCCAGACAGACAGATAGTACGAGTGAAAAGCAGGAGTTTAAAAAGACTACTGCTAATGAATACGGCCCTAGGAATTCAAGGGCTAAATATAAATACACTTAGTCACAAAAGTCCACATACGATAGATGAAATATTCATCTATTTTATCTATAATTTAACATTTCACATTAAGTGAAAGAAAATTTTTACTTCTGAGTATTTAACAAGGTCTGCTTTATACCAAAAAAGTTGAAAAACATGGTTATATTATGCAACTCAGAAAGTGTCGCAAAAGTGTACAAACGTTGAAAGTGTATCTTTACTGTAACGCTGAAGATTTAAAATTTGTGGTTCATTAGTTTCATTTGGACTGCGTGTATGAGGTTTTCTGTAAATTTTTTTTATTAATACAATCCATCAACAAAATGTCGAATTGAACATATTCACCCCTTTTCTTGAAACCACTATCACAAAAAAAAACTCGTAAATGAAAAAATTCTTAAATCTACGAGTTTTTTGCTGTTATCTAATTTCAATAAGAATATGTGAAATCAAAACAAATGCCCTTTTTTCTACTAAGCAGGTCTTAAGAGATAAAAAAAACTAATTGATATTTAAACTCTAACATGTTTTTTATTGAACCTTGTCATTATTTTAAAAAATTAGACATTAATTTTATGAAAAAAACGATTTTAAAAAACGTCTACATTATGCGCTGATTTAAAAAAAAAAAACTCGTAATAAGTGGTCGATGTTAATAAAACACACTTTTTGCGATGATGCTGTTCTATAACTATAATAAAAACTTTTTATTTAAACAATCTATTTTCCATTATAATTTTTTCAATTATATCATAGATTCTTTATGCACTAATTATTGCAAATAAAGGAATTAAAAAAATTTTTTTCATCAAATCACATATTTTTATTTTTTTGCATATGTTCGAAACAGTAGTGAAGCCAGTCAAATCCAATTTATTTGAATATCGAAATTTTTTTTGGTGATGCCTAACTTTTTAAAAATAGCATTTTTAATTGAATGAAATTGAAGAACAAAAACAATTAAATGAACAAATAAGTTGTTATTTTAAAAGAAAATATTTTTCTTTATACTTTTTCTATAAACTTAAGAAAAAACATGCACAAAATACTTAAAATTTTTTTGTGAAACTGAATAAAGAACCATATGGCACCTCGGTTTCTAGATAACATATGCTCTTAACTCAAACATATGGTTCTTAACTCAAACATATGTTTCCATTAAATAAATAAAAAAGGGGTTTCAAGACACCCAAAATTTCAATTTCATGTGATTTTAAATTCACTCTTATTCAAATAACTACGTTTCAAGAACAGGGCTAATTATATGGATTTAGTCCATGTAGATAATGACGCCATATTATATTAGCCACTTGTTGCAGTACATAAATTCTGATGAAATATCACTGCCGAGCGATGTGTGCAGTTGCTAACGCATGTCGCACGACTCGTAATTGCTAAGAATCGAGACGATCTTATGGCGGTGGCTTTAGAAAGCTGTATCCGAACACCTCGAATGGACTGTAAAAAAGATCTTTCTCAATGTTTTAACAAACAAGTCCAGCTTTATAATCCCTAAGAGGTTCTGCCTGTTGTTTGAATTTACAAAATAAAATATGAATTCAAAAAAGTTGTGTTTTACTGCTTGTTTAATGGCATTTCAAACTTTAGTTTTTGGATAAGTTATATTTGAGCAGTCCGACTGCTTAAATTAATCACAATATAGGAAAACTCGAAGAGGATTTAAATAATAACCATCGTTGGGCTATGGCCAACCAGCTCTTTTTAAACCCATTAAAATCTAAATGTTTGATGATAAGTCAACGGTCTAAACAACCACACATGGTTCCTGATATTACAGTTAACGGTCAAAAGATTCCTATTGTTTCTTCTGTCAAAAATCTAGGTATTATCTTCAATAGCTCCCTATCGTGGTCAAATCATATAAATAATGTAGTTGGGCAAACTTAAACTGAGATCTCTTTGGTCAACACAATTTTTCACACCTTTGAAAGTAAGAATTCTACTAGCTACTATTATTCATGGACTTTTGTACGGCTGCGAAATTTTTGCTAATTGCGACTCCTCGAGCTAACGTCGACGCGTCGATGTTGCATATATTAATATTATTCGTTATGTTTTCGGTTTAAGAAGATATTCTCATATAACTCCCTTCTCTGTAAGACTATTTGGTGTGTCTTTTGATAATCTTTTAAAAAATAGAGTTCTAATTGCAATTTGCCAGATCTGATAACGGAAGAAAGCTCATAATTCCTACTCATAGGACACTTGTCTCAGTACAGCAATTCTTTGTGCATGGAGTTCGTCTTTGGAATGCACTTCCACAAACTTATCAACTAACAAGCAACGCAAGACTTCTTAAAAAACTAATTTTTGATTATTTTGCATAGTAAAATTTTTGAAATTTTTACAATCTGTCATTTTTATTATTTTTTTTTTTTTTGTTATTTTTTATAAATAATTAATATATGTAATTAATTTCATTTATATCAACACCCTTATAATTAATCCTGTACTGTAATTATAAGAATAATTTTCTTGTTGTACAAGGAAGCACAATCTATAATATTAATAGGCTAGGCGATTTCTTGTGACTGATGTTTTGTTCTACCGTTTTATCCCAATTTTGACCAAACGTACATTATTTGAAAGGTATTTTTTTAGTCGTTTTGCAGATTTACAGATTTTTAAATTTTTTCTTTATTAAATTGTAAATTGCAATTAAAATAAAAATAATTTGGAATAAAAATGAGTTAGTTTTTTGTGCTGAATTGTGAATTGGCTATAATTTATTAGCATACTTTTAGGGTTTTTATTTAATGAAAAAATAAAATTTCCCAGAATTTGCGCTCGACTTTCAAGGGCTGGAATCTGCTAGTAAATAAATAAATAAATAAGTTTTTGAAAAAAAGGTTTCTAAAATTTGGCATGAAAATATTAAGCAGATTAAGCAGGTCAACATTTTGTATTTTTTGCATTTCTTAAAAATTTTCCAAATGTGAATTTTTATTTTAGACCTATAGTTTCTTGGGGAATTGTTCTTAGAATTCTTCGTCGATTTTGCTTTTGTCCTTTGATACAATTTAACCACCCTAAAATAAAAATATAAACAAAAAATTACAATTATTGCCGGCGCCGTCGCACTATGTTTGTTTATTCATTTTTCCGCAGTGGAAATATGCAACGCAGAACGCAGCTTTGTATTTAAATTCTTACTCGCGTTAAAAAAATGAAATGAATGGTCCTTGAAATTGTAAAATTGTACTGTGAATAGTGTCATCCAAATTGGAATATTTCTTGAATTTTTAATTCCTTAAATTCCTGCCGGTTCCAAAATTAAGTCAAATAAAAATGATATGTTCTCCTTTAACACAATTCGGAAATAAGTGCCAACATAATGCCAATGTAGAAAAAGTAGTGCGTTTATGATAGAAACCAGAAAGTTTTAAAGAGATGACAAAGCATGTTGAATGCTGTTTTAGATGTTCGCTGTTTTCGTTGCATAAACAAACATACGTTTGAATGCTTTTAACACGTGATAAGAGGCTGAAAAACAGAAAACAGGAATGCCGGCCGGTTTGTTGGCGTTGGTCAGTTTACATTATTCACACACACACACGTATGCACACATGTAAGTTCGATGTTTCCGTACAATATTGTATTGTCAGATCCACATTGAAACATCAAACCAACCGTATTCATTGTTTAAAAGAAAACTTGACCAAACAAGAGTCAGGATAAGGATATTGAGGGAAATAAAATGTGTCAGAGAACAATAAGAACACACAATATACACATGTTTGTATGTATACAATGTAATACTAAGATGGAGCTTATGGTTTGAAAATTCAAGAAAAATACAATAATTTTTATTAAATGCCATGCAAAAATGCTGGCCGATCTGCTAAAGGCCAGTTCTGTGGTTTTCTAGAATAACCGCGTATGTCATAAAATCAATATGTTCAGTGAAGCCAAAAAACGTTATATTTGAAATTATGGGCTCGATATAAAGATTTTAGAGCTTTTTATTTAACAGTCCTGTAGATATGGGCAATAAATACTTTATATAAAATTTTGAGTCAAAAATCTTCAGAGGAATAGATCCTAGAGAAGGACGAAAATAACAATATGTAAATTACACCTAAAGTGTGTGCAGATAAAACAACTTATGTCGACAAACGTCGTTTTGCTTGAAAAAGAAAACAACCAATGCAACCACCCATGTAGACATAAGTTGTTGTTGCTTGAAAAATAGATTTTTTTGTTCGTCAACAAAAGGTTAACGGGACTTAGGATGAGAATATAACAACGTATCAAGAATAATAGTGACAAAAAATAACAGAAATAAACACTCAAGTTTTTATAAGTGGTTATAAACTGAAAACTAATCAAAAATTATTTTGCATTTTTTTTCATTAATAACAACGTATATCGCTATGTGTCGTTTCTCAGAAAATAATTTGTCAGCTATCAAACGTAGGTTGACATACGTCGTTAGTGCTGCAAATTAATTTAATAAACATTTAAGTTACGTCCTTATTTAAAGAAAAAACTCAGAAATGGCCAATATTTTTTTTTTTTTAATTTAACACATGTAAAGAGCGTTACAAATTAATATATTTGGCATCGTTAACTCAAAACTGACAAAAAATGGACATACGCGGTTATTCCAGAAAACCACAGAGTTTACACTATCACATTTTGTAATACGATCTGTCAAAAAGTCAAGTACATGTTATGAAAAAGTCGTATCATGTAAAAAGCTTATGTTATGAAATTAACAGTCTGTAGGATTTTATTTTCCAAGTCCGATGGTTTTAGAAACATTTCTAAACTTTCCATTTTCATCGGTCCAGAGTTGGTTTTTTTTTTTGATAATATTCAAAAAAAGGTAAGCAAAAACAAAGAAAAAGGAAATAAAATATAAATTTAAAAATAAATTTGCCGGTTATTCTAAACAGCTGTTTTCATAAAACTTGGTGTAAATGGTCCAAGTATGCAGAAATAATGTCGGTACGACTGAGTGGTATCGTCTAAATGGGCTTTAAACAAATACGGCAAAAATTATTAATATATAATTATAAATTTAATACTTATTTTCTTTTTTGATTTTCTTTTCCAGTAAGAATTTTTTAGGAACCAAAACAAAAATACAATTTATTCATAAATGTATGTATATTAGAGCGACTCACAAAAAAAGTAAAATAAGTGCCCCCAAGAAATATGCCTTGTTTTTTTTATGTTTCCCAAAATATTTGTGGCCTAGCTTTGACCCCTTGCGAGGTGGACCGTTTTTAAGAAAGGTATATTTTTTAGTTTTTCGAAGATATTTCAATTTTTTCCAGGGCAACATATCCAATATTGGTATCACATGATAGGTTTTTTCAAGCAGCTTTATAAAGCGTAAACTAAAGCTGTCAGAATAAAACTAATATCTGTTTTGGAAACCTTGCATCCAACGATCAGTATTGATAGTAAGATCAGTGTTGGTAATTATATACTAGCAAAGTTGTTAAAATTAGCAATTTCTCATTATATTGCCTTTTTATACCCTGAACACCTCAGTGGCAGAGGGTATATATAGGTCTGTCATTCCGTTTGTAACGGAACGGAACGTTTCCTGAGACCCCCAAAACAATATATTTTTTTTATCATTATAACACGGGAAGTTGATTTACCGATGACTAGACCGTTCGCTTTGGTATAAAATCATTTGTTAACATCCCAAAGGAGCTGCTATTTAAAATCGTCAAAATCGGTCAAAGGGGTCACGAGTTATGAATGAAAAAACTCTTGAAAAAATAAAATTTTTCAGTGTGTTTGTTGTTTTTCTTAAGATATGTTGTATATGTTGTAATTCTTCGTATTGTTGAAGTCATTACAGTTGTGTGTATATTATTACACCACGTGTCCATTGGTCTAAACAACTTTTACCACGTTTCATTAAAAATGAAATATGGAAAATGAAAACTGAAAACTGAAAAATTAAAAATGAATAATAATAAAAACTCAATTTAAAAATTAAAAATTAAAAATTAAAAATTAAATATTAAAAATTAAAAATTAAAAATTAAAAATTAAAAATTAAAAATTAAAAATTAATAATTAAAAATTAAAAATTAAAAATTAAAAATTAAAAATTAAAAATTAAAAATTAAAAATTAAAAATTAAAAATTAAAAATTAAAAATTAAAAATTAAAAATTAAAAATTAAAAATTAAAAATTAAAAATTAAAAATTAAAAATTAAAAATTAAAAATTAAAAATTAAAAATTAAAAATTAAAAATTAAAAATTAAAAATTAAAAATTAAAAATTAAAAATTAAAAATTAAAAATTAAAAATTAAAAATTAAAAATTAAAAATTAAAAATTAAAAATTAAAAATTAAAAATTAAAAATTAAAAATTAAAAATTAAAAATTAAAAATTAAAAATTAAAAATTAAAAATTAAAAATTAAAAATTAAAAATTAAAAATTAAAAATTAAAAATTAAAAATTAAAAATTAAAAATTAAAAATTAAAAATTAAAAATTAAAAATTAAAAATTAAAAATTAAAAATTAAAAATTAAAAATTAAAAATTAAAAATTAAAAATTAAAAATTAAAAATTAAAAATTAAAAATTAAAAATTAAAAATTAAAAATTAAAAATTAAAAATTAAAAATTAAAAATTAAAAATTAAAAATTAAAAATTAAAAATTAAAAATTAAAAATTAAAAATTAAAAATTAAAAATTAAAAATTAAAAATTAAAAATTAAAAATTAAAAATTAAAAATTAAAAATTAAAAATTAAAAATTAAAAATAAAAAATTAAAAATTAAAAATTAAAAATTAAAAATTAAAAATTAAAAATTAAAAATTAAAAATTAAAAATTAAAAATTAAAAATTAAAAATTAAAAATTAAAAATTAAAAATTAAAAATTAAAAATTAATTAAAAATTAAATTTCAGTTTTTTTTTAAAAAAAAATTTAAATTTAAAAATTAAAAATTAAAAATTAAATATTAAAAATTAAAAATTAAAAATTAAAAATTAAAAATTAAAAATTAAAAATTAAAAATTAAAAATTAAAAATTAATAATTAAAAATTAAAAATTAAAAATTAAAAATTAAAAATTAAAAATTAAAAATTAAAAATTAAAAATTAAAAATTAAAAATTAAAAATTAAAAATTAAAAATTAAAAATTAAAAATTAAAAATTAAAAATTAAAATTTAAAAATTAAAAATTAAAAATTAAAAATTAAAAATTAAAAATTAAAAATTAGAAATTAAAAATTAAAAATTAAAAATTAAAAAATAAAAATTAAAAATTAAAAATTAAAAATTAAAAATTAAAAAATAAAAATTAAAAATTAAAAATTAAAAATTAAAAATTAAAAATTAAAAATTAAAAATTAAAAATTAAAAATTAAAAATTAAAAATTAAAAATTAAAAATTAAAAATTAAAAATTAAAAATTAAAAATTAAAAATTAAAAATTAAAAATTAAAAATTAAAAATTAAAAATTAAAAATTAAAAATTAAAAATTAAAAATTAAAAATTAAAAATTAAAAATTAAAATTTAAAAATTAAAAATTAAAAATTAAAAAATAAAAATTAAAAATTAAAAATTAAAAATTAAAAATTAAACATTAAAAATTAAAAATTAAAAATTAAAAATTAAAAATTAAAAATTAAAAATTAAAAATTAAAAATTAAAAATTAAAAATTAAAAATTAAAAATTAAAAATTAAAAATTAAAAATTAAAAATTATAAATTAAAAATTAAAAATTAAAAATTAAAAATTAAAAATTAAAAATTAAAAATTAAAATTTAAAAATTATGGTAATGGCAACTTGTATACATTCAAACACATCCATCTCGAAGTCGAACAACAAAACGACATGCATAAATATGTTATTATTAGGCTCTTTGCTGGGTGCTACCAGAGTTGTAATGGTTGATTTGTATGGTGCTTTATTTTTGTGGTCACAAAATTTGGTGCGGTAGTTCGTTATGTTTATAAGTAAAATATGACGGCCATAAAAAAATTGACAAAATTTTAGGTTTTCTACGCGTATACACTTCATTGGCTCTGATTACAAATTTAAAAATTTTATTATTTATTTATTTATTTATTTATTTTTGACCCAAAGTTACAAAATTATTTAATTTATTTGCTCTAACATTTATTTTTTTCACTTAACGAGTAAAATTTCGCAAGGTTGCATTCAAATGATAAGTCGTTATCGAATCCCAAAATCAGAAATTTCACCACATATTATTCGTTATCGTATAATAAAATCAAAAAAGTACAATAATTCGCATGTTCGAATATAAATACGTTGCCTTGCGACTGCCCAAATTAGACCCCTGGTCAAAAAAGAAAAGCAATTAACTTTAAACTTAAATGATAAAGGGTGTTTTTAAGCCCGATAGAACTTGAAATTGTAAAAAATAACATAAAAAATTAAATCAAGACATGACATTAACATTTGAAAATGATTTCGGGCATATGGCTACGGCGGCTGTTCTTGACAAAGTGCATTCTGAACGTCCAAGTTTGGGCCACTTTTTTTAGAATTGTTGGTCGTGTGTCACGAATAACACGCCTGGCCTCTAAGGCGTCAATTGTTGCTGGCTTAGCAGCATAAACCAATGACTTCACGTAGGCCCCACAGGAAATAATCGAGAGGTGTCAAATCGCACGATCTTGGAGGTCAATTGACAGGTCCATTTCTCGAAATCAATGTTGCGCCAAATTTTGATTTCAATAAGTCGATGGTTGCAGTCGCCGCAGGGCACGTAGTTTCATCCTGTTGAATCCATATCTCCCCCGGTTCAATGTCAGCCATATTTTCAAACAAAAAATCATTGATCGTGGTGCGATAACGATCTAAATTAACAGTAACGCGAGCTCCGGCTGGTGATGGCATCAGCGTGTAAGCCGCACCAAACAGTACACTTTTCTGGATGTAATGGGGTCTGTAAGGTCTGTTGTTAAGCCAAAAATGAGCCTCATCCCTGAACACAATTTTGCAATAAAACCTTGGGTCATTTTCCAAATGCTGTAGAGCCCAATCGGTGAAAGAACGACGGATATGATGGTCTCATGGCCAGCTAGATCTCATACGCGTGATCTTTGCGCAAAATTTTCCACGTAGTGGACGGACAGAGCTTCAATTCCTGCGACCGACAACGAATCGATAAATTTGGATCTTGTTCCACTCTTTCATTAACAGCGGCGATATTCACTTCAGTACGCACATTCCTGCAACATCTCGATGGATGGCTTGCTCAGATGAACGTTTATGTGCGCCATAAAAATCACGAAGTCCGTCTACAAGTTACACGAATTGATGACTGGTTTTCAAAGTAAATTTGGGTAATCTTCTAGCGTTCTTCAAGCATGAATCTATACACGATGGTTTGCCAGAGTATACTGATCATAAATGTCAAAAAGTGAGCGCAGTATGACAGTTTGTTTGGCAGCTAACGCCTTCGTAAGTTCTATCTAAGCAAAAAAAAAAAACACTCTTTATTACAATTAAAAGGTTAATTACACTATGCAAAAGTCAGCGAAAAGTCTAATTTTTTCAGGCTGAGCAAGTTTATAAAGTTTCATAACTGATTCTGTTCATATAGTTTTTTAATTACTGATTGGCAAGCGATTTTTTCTTTAAACAAATCTGTAATCTAACTATAAAAGGTGATTTTAATTAAGACAATAATTTTTGTATAAAAAAGCCACTGAAATCATTTTATACATACTAGAAGCCCTCGAAATTCGAGTGCAAATTCTAGGAAATTTTATTTTTTCATTAAATAAAGACCCTAAAGGTATGATAATCAATTATAGCCAATTCACAAATCAACACAAAAAACAAACTAATTTTTATTACAAACACATTAACTAATTTAATAAACACACACATAGCATTGTATAATTTTATGTATGTGTTAGTAGCAACTTTAAATGCAATTTACTCAAAATAAAGGAAAAAAATTTTAAATCTGTAAATCTGGTAAACAGCTAAAAGAAATACCTTTCAATTAATATACGTTTGGTCAAAATCGGGATAAAACGGTAGAACAAAACATCGGTCACAAGAAATCGCCTAGCCTCTTAATATTATAGATACATACGTAGATGCTGAAATGTCCGTCTGCCAGTGTACTGAAATCATACAGCAATGGGGAAATAAATTTGAGTTTTGTATGAAAATTAGAAGTTCACCTAAAAATATTTCACAAAACTTTCAAATGTTTTTTGATGAGCACATTTTCTCTATGACGATAGCAAGTTTACTAATCGAAGCACTTGAACCGTTTAATTTTCGACGGCTATTTGGAAGGATACATTTAATCCAATGTTTTTCTAAAGTTTTGATATGCTGCGAATAATATGATTTGTTTGATTAATTTATTACGTCATCGTTTGGGCAAAATCATTTTCGTTGTAGGAAAAACTCACACAGGGTGCTAAATCGGCGAACCATATCCCAACTCCAAAATTTTACCCAAAAAAATACACATATATATAACCACGCGTTATTTTAATGTGTGACAAATGGGAACGTTTTTTCTGCAATATGTGGTTGAAATTATCTAATAATTGAGATTAATGTATGCCATAAATAGTCTTTCTCCTCTCAAGGAAATTAACTTGAAAAATTTTGCTTGTATCCCAAAAATGCCAAAGCCGCAAAATCTCCTTCATTGGTCTCTGGTCTAGACCGACTATAATTTTCTTACTTGTTTTTTATTGCTATACAATTTAAACATTTCATTAAATACTACATGATCTCAATGTGTAAATGTATAAATTTAACGCCATTTAGCGCGTTTCGCTTGGAAAAAGTTGGCATCTGTGCTCGAAAATATCCGCTTTAATTTTATTATTAGTTTTCTATTTAAAAAAAAAAATATTAAATCCCGGCTCTATATTCCATTTTATTCATTTTTGCAAGACTAAATCAGGAATCGAATAACGTAGCAGTCTTAAAAATTTTGTTATAGGTACTTATCATACAGCCCTCGTGTAACGATATTTAAAGAAACACATTGCATTATAAAACGGTATGTTGTGTCAGATTGTGCGATGTTTCACTGTACATATAAGTAGTATTTTCAAAGTTCACGTCACATTTGTGCTATGCAGTGCTGTTTGTCCATGTTTGTAGTGCATCAATGCGCACTTATCAAAAACAACGCAAGTGTAATAATATTAAGTAAAAGCAGCCGGTAAAACACGTTATCTCTTGAAGGCAACTAAGCTCAAGTTCTGGGATGTTTTTTTTATTTCTTTTCTTTAACAAGCGTACCATAAAACTAGTTTTCATCTTTAAAGCGAATACGCAAATGTTAGCAAAACAAAACTTAAATAAGGTACGTTGCGTATAACGAACATTATATTGCATAAGAACATTTGTGTCGGAAGATGGCCAGTAGGCAGTTTCAGGTAGTCCATGTTGCTGATTTAGGTTTACATAGATTAAAACAGACTAATTTTTAATTTTAAATTTAACATTTTTAATTTTTAATTTTTAATTTTTAATTTTTAATTTTTAATTTTTAATTTTTAATTTTTAATTTTTAATTTTTAATTTTTAATTTTTAATTTTTAATTTTTAATTTTTAATTTTTAATTTTTAATTTTTAATTTTTAATTTTTAATTTTTAATTTTTAATTTTTAATTTTTAATTTTTAATTTTTAATTTTTAATTTTTAATTTTTAATTTTTAATTTTTAATTTTTAATTTTTAATTTTTAATTTTTAATTTTTAATTATTAATTTTTAATTTTTAATTTTTAATTTTTGATTTTTAATTTTTAATTTTTAATTTTTAATTTTTAATTTTTAATTTTCAATTTTTAATTTTTAATTTTTAATTTTTAATTTTTAATTTTTAATTTTTAATTTTTAATTTTTAATTTTTAATTTTTAATTTTTAATTATTAATTTTTAATTTTTAATTTTTAATTTTTAATTTTTAATTTTTAATTTTTAATTTATAATTTTTAATTTTTAATTTTTAATTTTTAATTTCTAATTTCTAATTTCTAATTTTTGATTTTTAATTTTTAATTTTTAATTTTTAATTTTAATTTTTTAATTTTTAATTTTTAAAGAATACTTTTTCAAAAATATATGGTAATACTTGCTTAGGTCAATTTGACACGTGCAATATACATAAATACACACACAACTACAATGACTTCAACAATAAGAAGAAATACAACATATACAACATATCTTAAGAAAAACAACAGACACTGAAAATTTTTATTTTTCCAACTGTTTTTTCAGTTTCATTCATATCTCGTGACCCTTATAACCGATTGTGACGATTTTAAATAGCAACTCCTTTGGCATGTTATTAAACGATTTTATATAAAATCAGACAAGCGGACAGACGGTCATCGCTAAATCAATTTCCCTTGTTATAAGGATCATGAAAATAGGTTTTGAGGTCTCCGGAATTTATTGCGATACGTTACAAACGGAATGACAAAACTGCACAGTGGTGTGGAGGCTATAAAAAAGAATTTGATTTTTCCAATAGGAAATATTCTTAAAATTGTGGAATTTGTCTACTGAACAATTTCCAAATTGGTAGAATCGAATTTTCTTAAATCAGGCAACACTTTTGGTATCCAATATATTTATGTGTGATTAAAGAGTTAATGGAAAGAAATTCAAAATCCCAATAATTCTGCTGGTGATTTAAATATTTCAAAATTTTGGCGATACAGCTTTAAAAAATACGTCACACTTACACTTTAAAACGAAGAGGTTTTTTTTTATAAACCCTTTCTAATGATATAGAATTGCAAAAAAAAAACAACGTTTAAAAACTTTAATAGGCACTAAAACTGGTTATTTTGGTTAATTTTGTTTCTTTTTGATTTTTTTTTTACTTCTGCTTTAATTATGATTTCAGCTTCTTTTACAAAACCACTTTCAATTATCACTCGTAAACAATTTAAGCTTTCTTTTAATATTTATTTTCATAAACAAAAATAAACGAAATATGTAACTTTTCTATGCAATTATACACAACAAAAAAATTTTATTTAATTCGTAACAAAACAAAAAAAAAAGAACAAATCGCGTTTATGTTTTTTTTAACATCAACAACGTTTTTACGGGTTTTGTCAAATATTTTTTTGTATGGAAAGAGCACAAGCGTTATTTGCCGGTCGGTCGTATTGCTTCCGTATGACTGAAGTCAACTCTGCCAAGAAAGAAATAAAAATCGTAAAATCAAACACACATCGTTAACGTCATCATCATCATCATTATTACTGACAACAACTACTCGTACACTAACAACCATCGAAACGTTTTCGGGGAGCAGCAGCACTACCAAAACAACAATAACAAACTCTTTGGCCATCGCACATACAGCCAGCCACATGCAATACATTGTTTAAACATTATAAACCGGTGTTTGTTTGTTGGTGCTGTTTTTTTTTTTTTTTTTTTTTTTTGTTATTGTTCTTTATAGTTTTCAATTCTGTTGCGAGCAACATAAGCCTGTTTAACCCATTCCAAACATTATAATAAAAGTAAAGAGCTCCAAACTAGTACAAAGAGAGTAACACAATTTTTTAAGAGATTTTCAGAAAATAATATTTATGTTTAGGGCGTTCATTTGGATACCCTATAGCAAGGTTTCTTAAAAGTAAAATCCTCGTTAGGTATTTGAAAAACCTATTTAATTATCAAAGTTGAAAAAATCATGTTTATGTTAACTAAAAAACATGATTTTTAACCATTTTATATTTTTTATTTTTCTTTTTCAAGGTTATTAAATAAAAAAAAAGATTTTTCGAATTTATGTTTTCGAATTGCTTCAAAATAATTATCACAATTCATAACATCTGAACTATAATTATTGGATTCTAACTCTTTTTGTGACTTCATATGCCGCAGAGAAGAAATAAGTGGATCGGAAGATGCTGAAGAGGTCCTCATTTTGCCTCACCCTTGATGCTTTGCACGTGTTCGAGCATCCATATTTTTTATAAATTTTGTTGTTGTTCTTCGGAAACCTCTCCAGTTGGCAAAGGCTAATAATAAATTATATCTTTGCCATGCGCCAATATTTTTTGGACTGTCGCGGTCAATTTCTTCAGTGGATACATTTTCGCCAAAAGTGGTGCAGTTTTTTTTAGAATTAACCTTTTCTTTGCAGTTTAAAACATTCAAGATCGTTTCCAATCTTTTACCGATTTGATTCTTAATTCCAGTTATTCGAGTTTCTGTCTCATCTTTTTCAAAAAATCTACGCGAAGTGTTTCCATCGTTTGAGATGCCGTATTCGCACCTGGGGTAGTCTACTTTTAGTTCAACTTCTTTGAAAAACGCATCTGTTCTTTCTGATCTTTTGCTTAACCTTATCTAATGTATTTGCATCAAAGTATTCCTTCTTTTGTGGAAGGGTATACACCAAGTTTAGCAAAAACTCCATATACCTTATCCTTTGCGAGCAATGATGAAATTCCATATTCATGACAATTTTGAGATTGGTCAGGTGAAACTCGTAACTACATTCAAGATATTTTCCTTCTCTAATTTTCAGCACTCTTGTCAATTTGTAATTGAATATCCTCCACCTTATGAGTTCCGGCGATTCCCTTGCAAACTGAAACATTATTGGGTGGCACTGTTGACGGCCGTGGATTTTTCCCGTCTACGAAAATATCAGATTTAAGCCGTAAAGGTAGAACAGATGCGATAAACATATATCCGTCTGATTTTATAGCGTCATTGGAAGATATTCTTTTGCTAATTAACGTTTCGTCCGGATGATACATCGTAGCCCCATCCTGTATCTGTACCTGAATTTATGTTCTTTTTTGCATTTTTACATCTAGCATTTGAAGGAGCAGCTGGGAGCAGCTGGACTTTGGTGAATTAGGTAAAGGAATTATTAAAGAACATATTTTGATAATATGGCAGATATAAAAAATATAATTTTCTTTTTATTTCCATCAAAGTTGAAAAATAGTGAAAAAGAGATAGTTGGTAAAAAGCGATTTACCTGCAGAAACACAAAAAAGCAAACAGTAAAATCTCTTATATAATATACTGAATAAATACATAAACCAAAAAATTATGGTTAGTTACCTAGTTTTTTATATTCTACCTGAAACTAGACCAAATTGCCTAAAAATATAGATTTTTGTAGAAAACTGAAAATCACTTTGAAGGGTTATATCTTCTAAACTAAAAATCAAATTTTATTGTAGGTATCAAATGTTTAATCTTTGACCAATTTTCTATAAGATAAGTTTATTCAAAATATCGTAAGCGCACAGGTAATTTTGGATTTTTGCAACCTCATTTGTTCTAAGGCCGCCACTGTGCGACGCATAGAAATAATTTTTTTACCCCTTCTGGATCTCGGTGAATATAAATCGGTGTATATAATGCAACAGCATCAAAACCCTTATATTAAGAAGGTTAGTGAAGAGACTCCATAAAAACTTTTTAAGAAAGTCGAAACACTATCACGTTTCTTCAGTCCATAAACATATCTAACAATACTGTTATACTATTTAGTTTTTTCTTGATGGCGTTGCTAAAAAGTCTGTCTTCATTTATTAATTCTTCTATTAGTATTATTTTTACTATTTTTTATATACGTAACAAATTTGATATATTTTTTAGATTTTCTAACACTTTTTGTAAATTTCTTCCTTCTTTATCCTTGCGTTGCTTTTTTAATCCTTCATAATGATTTTGAACGGCGATAGTTTATCTTTCAGTTCCAAAGACGTAACTTATAATCTTATTCGTATTTTATGCAAACAGAGATCAGGTTTAAATATATGCCATATTAATGCGCAGAGTCTTAATAATAAGATTGATGAATTTAGGTTTATCTTTGAGAACTCAGGTGTTGATATAATATGTGTTTCGGAGACATGGTTCAATGAAAAAGTTGATGATAAAATGATTGTGATAGGAATACTCGTTGTGGTGGTGTAGCTATTTTTGTTAGAAAAGGCATTATGTGTAAATTTCATAGCAAATCTAAACCTCATGAAAAGGTTGAACATTTATTTGTTGAAGTTTCGTCCCATGGAAAACAATCACTTGTTGGATGTGTTTATAGACCTTATAAAAGAATAGACCTTGATGTTTTTCAAAAAATACTTGAAACTATAACTCTCAATTATGAAGATATTTTAATATGTGGGGATTTTAATTCAAACGTTATCAATGAGACTATTTTACTAGACATAATGCAATCAGTTGGCCTTTCTCCAACTAACATTACAGTTCCAACTCATTTTACTGCTGCAAGTAACTCGTTACTTGATCTTTTCTTTGTCAGTAGCAAAAAGAAAGTCTTACTCTATGATCAGCTCTCAGCACCTTGCTTTTCAAAGCACGACTTAATTTTTCTATCATTTGACTTTAAAATGTGGTGGATGACGTTGTTACTTATTATGATTTTAAACAAATGGATCGAAACGCGATGTTATTCGAATTATCTAAAATCGATTGGGACTCCATTTACTACATGCCTTCGGTTGGCAATCAGGTCAGTTTTTTAGAACAAAATTTGGCACATGTGTTCCACAAATCTGCACCTTTAAAACAACAAAATACAATAACAGAAATAAACCCTGGTTCAATCAACAGATTAAGAATAAAATCTGTGAAAGGGACAAAGCTTCTAAAAGTTGGAAACTGTTTAAAACAGATAATTTATATGACGAATATTCCAAAGCTATAAAACAAGTAAATAAAATGATAAAAACTGCTAAATCTGCATACTACTCTAGCCTATTTATTTCTGCTGCACACTCTAAAAAAACGTGGAAACTCATACGAGAAATTGGTGTCGGCAAATGTAAGGAAATTGTTAATTCTGACATAAATGTTGATTCGCTTAACGGATCTTTTACAAATATCCCTGACATCCCCATAAACGATGGATATTATACCCGCAATACTGATATTAGTTCAACTTTACCGGAAAATGCTTTTTGTTTTCAATGCGTAAACCAACTGGAAGTACTTTCCACATGCCAAGCTGTGAAATCTAATGCTGTTGGTTCTGATAACATACATCCCAGATTCTTAAAGGAAATTATCCCTCAACTGCTACCTCAAATTACCCATATTTTTAACACTATTATCACAATAAGTGTATTTCGTCAAAGTTGGAAAAATGCTAAAATTTTACCTATTCCTAAATCAAATAAAGAATATCGTCCCATTGCTATCCTACCATACTTGTCTAAAGTGCTTGAAAGGTTATTGCATCAGCAAATTGGAAAACATGTCAAGAATATGGGCCTACTCTCAGACAGACAATCAGGCTTTCGTCCTAAACATAGCTGCATAACTGCACTCATTGATGTGTCTGAAGATATTCGTGGGTATATTGATAGTGGTAACATTGCATTTCTAGTGCTCTTAGATCATTCGAAGGCATTTGATACTGTGAATCATGAAATACTCTGCATGAAGCTAAGAACTTTTTTTGGTTTCTCTCCTTCCGCAACTCGTCTTATATCGTCTTATTTAGAAAATCGACAACAATACGTTAACGCCAATAATAAAATATCAAATGTGCTTCCAGTAAAAAAGGGCGTTCCGCAAGGTTCGATTCTAGGACCACTTCTTTTCGCTATATATAAATGATTTGCCTAGGCAACTTTCGTATTTTAAAGTTCATATGTATGCTGATGATGTGCAACTTTATGTTTGTAGTCGTTTCGATGAACAAAATAACTGTGTTGCGAACCTAAATGTGGATCTTAATCGAATTCACTTATGGGCTCTGGCAAATGGGCTATGTCTCAATCCTTTAAAGTCTAAATGCATCGTTATTACTCGAAGATCAGTGCCTTCCCTTGCTATACCAGATATTATGCTTAACCGTCAAATTATTGAAATTACACAAAAAACCAAAAATCTTGGAATTATTTTCAATAAAACTCTCACCTGGTCTGATCATAAAAATGTCGCTTCGGGAAAAACGTATTCAATGCTTCGATCACTGTGGAAAACTCAACATCTTACACCAGTCCATGTACGTGTTCTACTTGCAAAAACCTATCTAATTCCAACTTTGTTGTACGGATGCGAACTATTTGCTAGCTGTGATTCTATTAGCTCTAGGAAATTAACAACTACGTTTTATTCTATATTAAGATACGTCTACAATTTGAAAAGATCATCTCACATAACACCGTATGCACGAAAACTTTACAGTGTGAATTTTTGCGATCTCTTGAAGATACGATCATTGATACTGATGCATAAGATTATATTTACACGTGAGCCTACATATCTTTTTAATCGAATATCCTTTTCTAATTCAAGAAAAAATAATTCTATAATTCAGATAAGACATAAAAGTTTGGTCTCTGAATGGCAGTTCTATATACACTGCATACGTCTTTGGAACCTGCTACCGCCAACATTACAATATTTAGGCAATGCAGGACATTTTAGGAAACAAGTTTTCCAATTTTTCAATACCATTTAAATATTGTTTATAATTTGCTTTGTTTTGAATATATGTATGTAAAATAATTTTTGTTATCTTATTTTTATACAAATTATAAACTATGCTATATTTTCATTAAATACTGTATCACATTATACCGATCCTGTACTTTAATTATAAGACTCCTAGTCTTGTTGTGCAGGAAACCAAATAAATAAATAAATAAATAAATAAAAGTTCATAGCCATAAAGTAGACAAGGAATTGGGTATGCCCTTGCAAGAAGTTTTTTCACTTTTAACGGCGTAAAATATTGAGTTTCCCAAAGCGAGTGTATCTACGTAGCTTGATCAAGTCAAGTTTTCAACAATCTCGATTTTTTGATTGTTTATTAGTATATCAGGCTACTTTTATAATCAATTCATAAATTATGCGGTTCATAAATAAAAACATGTGTAAAAACATCTTCAAAGTTGTAAAGTAGAGAATTTTTTTTTAATGAGTTTGCTGTAGGAATACGCACAGATGTCTCAATATTACTTAAATATCATGTTCATATCTTCGAAAGGAAATAGTTTCTTCTTTCCAAATCCGCTGAGAAATTCAAAATCGGTTGATATTCCACAGAGTTACTGGCTTACATGTGCAAATGAGCCAAAAACCCGATTTTTACTCGTAGCTCAAGATTTTTGAGGTATTTCTTGTTGTACACGAGAAGATCTACCAGATATTTCTCTTTCATTCTTTTTGTATTACTGTGTAATACATCGAACTGACTAACACAAGAATACTCGAATGCAGTTTGTTCAAAACAGGACCTTTTATTCATAATATTTTTGTACGAATTTGTACTGTTCAATGTGGTCGTCGGAAGATAAGTGAAAACACTATTAAGTTCGTTTGCATCAATTGGTCAGCTTTCATTTTTATTATCTTTGCCAATACCAATATCTCTAATAGTTTTCCATGTATCCTTGGAGTCAACGGCGAATATAAATCGTCGGAATAGTAATTCGATTTAGCTATTCTTATTTTAGAATTAGCATCACTTCAGCAATCGAGTTTCATTCAGTTTGTTTTGAAGCATTTCCACTGGGAATAAGCTAAATCTCTGTGTTGCATTGACTGTTGGATATCAGTTGAATACCCTGGTTTACTCTTTTACTTTTTTTCTTTTTCAACGTAACTGTATCGTCAAATAGGTTTAAAATATCACGTTCTAAAAACTCCAACTGGTCATCACCAGAAGTTGAAATTTTCAAACAACAAACTGTAGTTTAGGTTCTTGAAATCACGGTAGAAAAAAATTTACCTTCGTGGTGAAACAGGAATTCAAAGGCATGAAAACCCAGATCATGTTTAGAAAAACTGCAACTGAAATTTGTTCATAGACACACAGAAAACAGATTCATTGTGGCTACCGAATTTATTACCAACCGAATTGCGATAATGCAAATAACCGATTTTCAGGTTCACGATTGATTACAATTCTATTGCCTTAACAGTAAATACTTTATTATAATAGAAGATTGACAGATGATATGAAATTTCTATTGATACAATCAAAAATACAGTTGTTCCACTTAAGACCAATTCAGTTGGCAAATATTTTTTCTGTGTGTAGAAGGACCTTTGATGGATCAGCGCACTGCTGGACGTTGTGAAGTGTGTTGGTATAAGTCATAATGATTCCATACTATCCATACCAATTCCATACTAAACGTCGATTATTATAGTAGATTCGAATTGAAATCTCCCAAAATTGCTATATCATTGTAAAACATAGTTAAGATTTCCATTCTGTTCATAAAATCAACAAAAGGTACATCACGTTTGGGTCGGTTAGCACAACCAATCAGCATTTTTCTTCCAGAACAAAAACATACTCAATTCTATCATTTTCTTCTGCCTTGCGACGAAAACAACATGTAACAGTATTTTTAACGTATATTGCCATACCACCTCCTCCTCTTCCACTTCTATTAAACCGAAGTACTTTATAACTATTTTATAAAATGAGACTATCCGGAATAGTTCCATCGAGTCATGTTTCAGAAACAAACACCACATCAATATTTGATTTTTTGAAAACGAAAATGAACTCATCAATTTTGCACATTAAACTTTGTGCGTTTATGTGAAAGATTTGTACTTCTTGATACATCATATCGATTATCCCCATTAACCGATGTAATCAGCCCAATTCTAAACAAAAATTCCGCATGAAATTTCTCACTTCTCCCTTTTCCCCTATTATGAATAAAAATTCCTTCGAAAAAAAAATTCGATGGGAAAAAGTAAAGGGTCCGCCAAATAACTTTTTTTTTTTGAAAATGTTATAAAAAAAAAATACTGAACATTATCTCAAATTTCTTTTTTCATTTGAAAGTACAATCCTTCCGGTTAATAATGGAAAATAATTTCATTCAAATGGCTGCCTCGGCTGGCCATGCAGTAGCTTACACAATCGGTCCAATTTTTAAGAACATTATCGATTGTGTGCAGCTGTATTTCACCAATGGCTTCACGAATATTGTCCTTTAAAGTGTCAATTGTCTCTGAATTGTTGGCGTAACACTTATCTTTGAGGGCACCCCACAAATAATAGTCCACCGGTGTCAAATCGCAGCCAAACGACATCAGCTCTGCGGCTGATAATGCGATCTTCAAAAACAGGGCGCAAAACATCGAGTGTAGCTTCGGCTGTGTTGCACGTAGCGCCGTCCTGTTGAAACCAAATGTTGCCAATATCCTCCTCTTCAATTTTTGTGAACAAAAATTCGTTAATTTTCGAAGAAAAATGGCCCAATTATGCCTCTGGACCAAAATCCGCACTAAACAGTGACTCGTTTTGGGTGTATCGGCTTTTCAATGTATGCGTGCGAGTTTTCTGTGCCCCAAATGCGACAATTTTGCTTTTACATACCCGCCAAGATCAAAATGAGCTTCATCTGAAAAGATGATTTTTTTTTTGGCAAAATCGGCATCTTCTGTAAGTCGATCGCGGGCCCACTTAGCGAAGCGAAAACGCATTGGATGGTCAGTTGGCTTCAACTCCTGAACCAATTGGACTTTGTATGGCGTCATACCAAGGTCTTTATGCAAAATTCGTCTCAATGATGCCTCCGAAATGTTCAATTCTTGAGAACGACGGTGAATTGATGTTGATGGCGCTTCACGCACACTTTCTGCCACAGCAGCAATATTCTCGGGTGTACGCACTGCAGAGCTGTAAACGATTGCAATCGATTTAATTGCAATCACATGATTTCTCGTTAATGATTGCTAATTTTTTGATTGCATTCCAAATTGATTTCAAATTGAAATACGACAAAATGATTGAATCAATTTTTTGAAATTAATTCATATATTAATTGATTGCAATCAAATTTGATTGCAAATTTAATTGCAATCAAAATTAAATCAGAATCAAAATCAAAATCTTCATTCTCTTCAAATAAAACCCCTTCTTCTAGAAACAAAGATGACTCTGATAATTTTGAATTACCAACAATGTAAATTTTTTTTTGAAGTTTAAAGTTTTGTAAAATTGGTAAACATAATTTTTGATTGCAATCAGTTTTGTGTCAAATTGCTAATAAATTAATTGTTCATGTCAAGGTTTATGTAAACAAGGTTACGCCATCCCAGCCCCCATCCCTTTTCTGTTTTTTTGACGTCTTACTCGTATGACGTCACGCAAAGTTTGTTCCTATTGGCTAAAAATTTCGAGCTTACAGCTGATAATTTTTGTGTAAACATAACAGTGGGACAATTTACTATTTTTACCATCAATTTATTTATTAGTGAAAAACGAAACGAAACGAAGTAATTGCTTTAGTCAAAAACGCTCTTCTCAATGAGACTCCATTTCCATCGTCCCGAGTGAATTTAAATGCAGCTAGCAAATACTTCGATTTTTGCCTTGAAGGTGTACCACAATTATGTTTATCAAAATAATCTATTATAAAATTCATATAATATTTTCTCTTTTAGGTAGTCCAGATATTTTATCGGATACACAGCAGAATCCTACTCACACAAGCTTTCATTCGTATCTAGCAGATACGGACACATCGTTTGAAATGCTTGATCGTTATCCGATTCTGAAATCCACATTTATGAAATTCAACGCACCTTTACCGTCATCAGCTGCAGTAGAAAGGTTATTTTTTTTTGCAACTTTGCTAAATAATCCGCGTCGTGGATCGTGGTTTCCACCATATTCTAGTGGAAACCGCTAGATTCTAGATTCCAAGTGTATATTATTTCGTAGAACTTTCACTTTAGTTGTGATTTCAGGGCAATTCATTGAAATCGCATGATTTCAACAAATATTTGATTGCAATCGAATTGATTGCAATTAATTAAATTAATTAATTAAATTAATTGCAATCAATTAATTAAATTAATTAATTGCAATCAATTAATTAAATTAATTAATTAAATTAATTGCAATCAATGATTTCTAAAAAAAATGATTTCAAAATGATTGTAATCACAAAATATTGCAATTTTGACAAGATTTTATTTTGAAATCTGAAATCATTTTGAAATCAAAGAATGAAATCAGTTTGGTTGAAATCACTTTGATTTCAATGCCAATTGATTGCAGTTTTTCACAGCTCTGACGCACTGTTTTTGGCTTTTCACGCTTTGGTTTATCGATGAGGATGCCAGTTTCTTTCACTTTTTTCACAAGATAACGAACATACGGAGCTGACGGTGCTTCTCTTCTTCCAAAATCCGTACGCAATTTTCGCACACATTCTGCAACATTACTATGATTTTCAAAGTAATGTCGCAATATTTCCCAGCGTTGTTCAAGCGTATGGCGGACCCTTTAGTTATTCGCAATGCACTTGAATTTGGTTTTTCCCTTAAAAATTTCCTTTCCTTTGATAAAACAAAATGTAAATAAAAAAAATTTTTATTTTATTGTTCTTGTAGGTTGACCACAAATAAAGCCCAACTTCAACTTTTGTTAACTTTAATGAAAGCCAATTCAGGCATTGATTGCGTTTTTCATAAATTCAGAACGCAATTGACTTCTAGCAATCCTTTAGCTATTTCATTGTTGTTATTCTACAACACCATTCATTTTTTTATTTAATTTTTAAAATAAATTTACTTTCGTTTACACAACAAAAAAAAAATAGAAAATTAATTGTCAATAAGCAAAACAACTGGCTTCAAAATTCCTTGGGAATATTCGTAATTGGGCTGTATGAGTGTAGGGTGAACAATATTTATATGTATGTATGTACATACACATCAACTCTCTTGAAAAAGAGAAATGTATATTTTATTAATTTCCAAACAAACAAAACCTCAAAGAGAGAGAAGAGAGCAAACAATAAAAAGCCGGTAATAAATGGTAAACTCAAATCTTGAGAGAATTTAAAAATAATGACTATTAAAAACAAATAAACAAACAAAATGACAAAGTAAAACACAAACAGCATCTCTATTTGTTCATAATTCAATGGAACACCAATAAAGTGTCCATCAAAAAACCAGTACTTTACTCTTTAACACATTTTGTTGTTCTTTCAACAAATTACAAAAAAAAATGGGAAAACTAAACCAAACATTAAAAAATTATGTGAATGTCTGAGCTCTTTAGCTGCTTCATTCATGCGTTATCATTATTGGGATAAAATCTTTCTGGCTGACTAACAGGCTGACTTAGGTAAAAAAAAAATATATGGTCATCGTTCAGAAATGAATTCTTTAAATCTTTGTCACTAATAGGAAAGCAATATAAATAACAAACTGCAAATGCATAAATGTAACAAATAGTATTTAATGTGAAACTATCAATATAGGAATGGTTATAAATGAGCCAGAATATGTCGTATACAGCTGGTTAAGTATGTTTGTATGCTGCCAGAACCGGTCGAAAATTCCAAACGAATCAAATTAACAAAAAAACTAAAAACTGAATAACATGAACTGTGTCGTTCGTATGCGATAACGATTTTATTTCTTCGTTTGTTAGCCAGGAGATGTGAGGAGGTGGGAGTTGCATGAATAGCATGAATTTCAATGAGTAATTCCCAATGGTATTCAACAGGTTATCAAAAGGAAAGGTCTTAATAAACACGTGGTTAAGGTAAATGGAATATGCTACGGCATGCGTTAAAATAGAAATAACTAAATCAAAAAATCTGAATCAGCAGAATTAAAACAGTTCAATACTAATAGAAATGTAAGTATTATAGATTGACATTTTATTTCCTAAGCTGATTAAGATTTTATTGTAAAATTCAAATCAGCAGTAGCGTAACTAAAACTATCTTTTTTTTTATTTGAAGATCTATCGTCACCACACTACAAAGTCGTTATTTTATTTTAGTGACACAAAATTATGCAAATAGTAGTTGTTTAGCAGTCAGGGTAGAAAGCATGTCTTTTTTGAGTGAGTTAGTTGAGCGGAGGATTCACTACAGAATTTATATTCTTTCAATGGGACTGTATTTTTCAAATTTATGGGATTTTCGAGATCGATTTTTATACCCTATACTACCATGTAGTGAGAGTATATTGAGTTTGTGCTGATGTTTGCAGCTACCAAAAATATTTATTATACCGATCGACTCTGAATCACTTTCGACTCGATTTAGCGATGTCCAGCCGTCTGTGTGTCTTTTCTTAATAACATTTCCTTACGTCCCTGACACCGCCTTAACATGTCATCAGGGCGGATGGTTAAAAGCTGATGATAGCTTTGTATGTATCCTTGTCCCCCATGCTACAATTAGATTATGGGTTCGGTTTCTGTAACATATATCCTTCATGACACGACTTCCAAGATTCCAACTTCGATCTTATCTTTTAAATTAATGCGAGAGCTTGCCATTTTTCGCAACTAAAAAGAATATCTTCTGATTTATCTTCTTATACTCCACACGCTTAGCAGTTGCCTACTTCCTAAATTTTAAAGCGCTTTAGGTAGTTTGTTAGGCAGCCATTTCCTGTCATTAGCTCTGTTAGATAGTAGATCATGTTACCGAGTCTTATCTCCAACAATTTAGTTATGTTCGGTATTAGCCTACATGTCAATCTACCTTTACCATCTCTTTCCAGCATTCTTGCCATTGTCTCAATAACGTTTATCGTGCTTCTTTTGTAACATTATTACTCACTGCAGTATCTCCTGGAACCATTTGTTGTGCCTGATTTCTACCGGAGGAATTCCAACTAGAAAAAGGGCATCATCTCTAGAAATAGTGTGAAATGCTGATATCACCCTTAAATCACTTATTTGTTGCCATTACGAAAGTTGGAGCAGCGTCCAGTATTCGCGAATGTATAACACAATTTATAAGTCTTTTAGTGGAGTCCCTTGGTCCTCTTATGTTGGCTATTATCTTAGCTAATGTAGATGCAATTCTCGGCCCGTTATCATATGCTATATCCACGTGCTCTTTCAGTTTCAGTTTGTCATCCATTTGTATACCTAGGTATCGTAAACTATAACCGAAATTTACGCTATTATTCCTTATTTTCAGTTAAAACACTCTGAGATCTTTGACCAATGTAGCTACCGTTTTAGCAGTAACTTACTTCAGACCATGTTCAACCAGCCATCTATTACACCAGCTGAGACTATCATTCGCCAAGATCTCGATCATCTCCGATAGAAAGTGTGACAAGACCGTTTTGTTAAGTAAGCCGCCGTAAATTACGTTCCTGTGGCACACTGCTGAAACAATATATTCCTTCATTCCGACATCAGTTTGGTACGTGAGGATTCGTCCGCAGAAATAATCTACCAATAGATAAATTGTACGGGAAAGCATTTATCTCTTTTTCCATGACAACATCAAGTACACCCTTCCATTTTACGGTATTAAAGGCATCTTTTACATCTTAAGTGACAATGGCACAAAATTCTTTTGTATTGCTAGATGTTGTTGCAATGTCAACAACTTCTTTATTGACATGTAAGGTGCTTCTTCCCTTTTGGAAGCCATATTTTCTAGGAAAAGTCCTCCTAATCTTTCAATTTCGTCTTGTAGTCGGCGTGGCAAAATGCTCTCAAATAGTTACACAATGTTTTTAGCACACACAGTGGCCTGTATGAAGTAGCTTCGTTTAAGAGCTGCTCTACTTTTCGTAATAGTACTGGATTTTGCGTTTTCCAGTCTCTGGGGAAAACACTTTTTTCGCAACATAAATTTTACATGTTTAATAGTAATTTCGGTCATAGTCATATTAGAGTTAGCACTTCGTTTGGCATTCCGTCTGGTCCAGGGTTTTTGCCTGTTTTCAGTTTATGTCACGCCATCTTCAATACGTCAATGTTAAATGGTATAAAACTATCATCATTGAGGAGTTTATCTATTCGATTTTGTGCTTGTTCGTCTAATGGGAAAAACGCTTTTTCACATTTTCGGTTGCCCAAGATGGTTCTCTGATCCCAGGTATGGGCTTTCTTGCACCAGTTTTCTTCATAGCTATTTATTAAGGATTTCCCATTATAACATAATGGAAAGAATAAAGTTTTGTGAAGAGTTAAAAACCAGAACAATTAATGATTTTACTGCTGATCTTAAGCAAAATTTTTTTAGAAATATTCTATGACTAAATCCAAAAATTAAAAAATTATCAAGAAATATCAAGAATACCGACGGTGACAACTCAACGTACGTGGCGGCAGGCCGCGCAAACGAATAAAAGACAGGATAATATAACTGCAAGATAGTTTAAAAAATGTCCAAAAAAAAGCTACCTAAAGAGGTCATTAAGCAATCTGAAATTAAAAATGTGTTCTCGAATTGTTTCCCGACAAGTAATTGAGGCTGTTATCGTCTGCTAAAGAACACATGAACTGGTCTAGATGGAATTGGAATACTATTGGCTTTTCAAATGTCTTAATTTAAGAGGCCATAATGAAAGAAAGCCTGTACGGTGACCAAAGTGAAAAAGACTAGATCCAAAATACACAAATAAAACTATAGATTTTGGCGGTGACAATATTATGGTATGGGGTTGCTTTTCAGGTCAAGGGTCCAATTTGTGGTCCAATTTTTTAGGAAGGAAAAACATATGTAAATATTTTTCCAATCTCACTCTTTATCATGGTCGTATAGCACTTAGAAAGCCATTTATTTCCGATTTCAATATAAAATATCGTATGGACTTTGTAAATGACTCTAGAATTTGGGAAATATGTTTTAGACAATACATGTTTGTATAATATGGAATAAATAACAGGAGAACTATATTTTTAAACGTAAAAGTCAAAGAACCAAAATGTTTACTTAAAAACACTTTCTTGACAGACTGTACTGTTTATGTGTTTCACTCCGAGCTTCCAATCCAATGTGAAAGAGGGGAAAAACTGGGGTAAAACTTAAACCAGCAAGAATATTAAAAAACGCTAAAATATGTTATCCCTTAAATATAATAGAAACAATATTATATAGGACATTAATATTGGACATCTTAAGGAAAAACGCCTAGTTTTCCTCCAAAATTGATATTGGGCCGCTAAAAAATACGGGTCCGATATCGCTTATCACATTATGGGAGGACCATCTTTATTTGCATTCTATTATGTTCGGTAAAACAATCATTAAAGGATTAGGACTCAATTACCCCATCCCGAAGACATGTAGAATTTATTAGAATTATAACTCAATTCTGTTAATTCCGAAAACATGTGGAGTTTATTACAATTATAACTCAGTTCTGTTAAGAGAATATAAAGCCTACGTCCATGTATAGTTGAAAATAGACCAAGAACATTTAATTAAAATTCGAAGTAAACTCTTGTCACAGCAATGAAAACAGCATAAACAGAAGAAAGTGAAAATCAAAGTATTTTTTTTTTAATCCCTTATCTAAATCAATGCTAAACCATGTGACGGTTAATCTCTATAAAATTACAATACAATACAAAATCTGAACACAAAATCAAGTATAAAAACATTTCATTTATAGCTAAACTAATTTGTCTTAAATGACCAGTAAAAGTGAAAATACGTTAATTGTGGTGGAATTTTAATATAAACAAACGAAGGTTCATCATTTATGGTTGTGGTGGTAAACTATGGCAAATTATACGTATAGTCCTGAAAATCCTTATGGAAATGTATCGACTGTATTGCGGCCACAAGCAAGGTATATTGTGTGTGTATTATTTTTGAACAACTGGCTGACCAAATTTAAATGACAAAACAGTAAAACTAAACGATTTGTCGCTTGTTTTTTCATTAAAAAAATAACTTTATTGAAAACTAAACAATAAATTGTTATCCTAAAAACTGTTTGAGTGTATTATTATTTTTTGCTTTTGAAGAAGACGATCACAAAAAATTCTAAAGGTGTTTAAAAAAAAAAGTTACGGTCCGACTAGACCGAACATGAGTTTCGGGTCTTAAGTCTCAAAATTGACAGACCCATGCTAGATGAGGTCATCAGTGGAAATAGAAAGTAAGCATAAACCATATTGTAGAAGATAGCCTTAAATTTCTTGCCTGCGGATATGAAAAAATAATATCGGTTGTGAATATTATTTGGGGACTTATATATAGTGAAGTATTAATATGTTTTAAAAAACACATAAAAACCAAATTTGTATGTATATACAGGGCCCGGAAGAGTGGCGTCACGTTGGTGTATTTGCACTACCTTCTACTTCTACTTTTAAATCTATAATATTAATAGGCAAGGCGATTTCTTGTGACCTCTTCTACGCATTTAGTTATCAACCGAAATATCTATCAATATACCATTTAAAAGGTATTACTTTGCAGATGTGCACCATTTGGTACATTTTTTGGAGTAATAATCATTTAAAGTTGGTACTAACACATACATAGAACACATAAAACTATACAATGCCGTGTGTCTGTTTATTAAATTTTTTAATGTGTTTGCAAAAATTGTATATCAAAAGCCCTGTGTTGAACTGTGGCTCTTATAAAATTATTTGTTAACAAACCCATTTATATATCTTCTGTGTGTTAAACAAATATTTATAATCAAATTTAATTAATTTTTTTAATTCACAATTTAATGAATTTTAATTAAATGTTCATAAATTTTCAGAGTTCAGAAAAAAACACACACTGAATAAAAAACTCGTACATATATGTAAACAAACATAACTTAGGCCAACACACACATATTTTTATTTTCATATCAATTATGTTTGTTTTTAAATTTTCTTCGGTGCCCAACACAATCATGACTGTGTTCGTTTTAATATTTCGTTATTTACATGAACATTTTTGTATCACGTATTTTTTGTTTCGATCACACATAAACCACACATATAAGAGTGTTGCTTTATTTGAAGTTCGTGTTCTGGTACGTGTACTGAAAAAAAAAACAGAACATGTACAATAAACAGGTTCGAGTTCAGTTATATTTTAAGTCGTGTTCTGGCTCGTGTACTAAGAAAAAACAGAACATGTACAATAAACAGGTTCGAGTTCAGTTATATTTTAAGTCGTGTTCTGGCTCGTGTACTAAGAAAAAATAGAACATGGACAATAAACAGGTTCGAGTTCAGTTATAATTTAAATTCGTGTTCTGGCTCGAAATTGAAATATCAATTCGCGATCTGATACACCCCAATAAAAACGACAACAATTGTTTCAACCAAATTTATTAAAATTTTATTGACCCTTTTTTATGACTTACGTTGCAAATTGTGTACAATTGTCAAATATTTTAAAATTTAATTGGCCATTTTTTCGTGATTTACGTTGAAATTATTTACAATTGTTTGTATTGACTGGTTTTTAATAAAAGATGGTAATAAAATACTTAAGACACAAAAACTATTTAGCATCATAAAAGTTACACTTGTTCTTTGTTAGGTTTTTTTACATTACCCGCCCCTATTTTCGCAACCAATTAGTGTCATAGACGAAAAACCCAGGATCTTTTGCAAACATTTTTTTTTTTGGTAACAAATAACTTTAGACACAAACAAATTTTGCATCATAAAAAACACAATCACCCACCCTTAATTTGCGAACCAATTAGTGTCAATGCACAATCCTTTTCTCAATGATTTTTTGTGATGTTTTGCGTAAAAACTGAATGAGTGTCAATAAAAAAACTAAAAAAATATTTTCATATTTTATTGTCCCATTTTTATGACTTACGTTACAATTGCTTGCAAGTGTTACAATTTCACGCAATTGATTTTGCAATAAATAGCGAGTGCGTGTGTCATTTATTCATTAAAAGTGGTTCAGTTTTCATTAGATCGTAATCTATAAGTGTACTGTGTTTTGTTGTGTAAATTGCAAATATTTTGTGAAAATTAAAAAAATTGGAAAGCAATAACAGAAATAAATTTTGCTATAAAAAATACGCAACTTTTAATAGCGAAACGAAAAAATTTACATGTCTGATTGAAACCTGCAAGAAAGATTGAAGTGCAGAATGCAGTTTTTGTGTCTTAAGTATTTTATTACCATCTTTTATTAAAATAAAAACCAGTCAATAAAAACAATTGTAAATAATTTCAACGTAAATCACAAAAAAATGGCCAATAAAATCTTAAAATATTTGACAATTGTAAACAATTTGCAACGTGTCATAAAAAAGGGTCAATAAAATTTTAATAAATTTGGGTGAAACAATTGTCGTCGTTTTTATCGGGGTGTATCAGATCGCGAATTGATGTTTCAATTTTTCGCAGTACACGAGCCAGAACACGAATTTAAAATATAACTGAACTCGAACCTGTTTATTGTACATGTTCTTTTTTTCTTAGTACACGAGCCAGAATATGACTTAAAATATAACTGAACTCGAACCTGTTTATTGTACATGTTCTATTTTTTCTTAGTACACGAGCCAGAACATGACTTAAAATATAACTGAACTCGAACCTGTTTATTGTACATGTTCTGTTTTTTCTTCGTACACGAGCCAGAACACGACTTAAAATATAACTGAACTCGAACCTGTTTATTGTACATGTTCTATTTTTTTTTTCAGTACACGTACCAGAACACGAACTTCAAATAAAGCAACACTCTTATATGTGTGGTTTATGTGTGATCGAAACAAAAAATACGTGATACAAAATGTTCGTGTAAATAACGAAATATTAAAACGAACACAGTCATGATTGTGTGGAGCACCGTAGAAAATTTAGAAACGCACATAATTGATATGAAAATAAAGATATGTGTTGGCTGCTTTTGAACAGAACATTGTGTGTTTCATGTGTGTATTTTCTGAACCTTGTAAATTTTTTAGATATATAGATAAAAAAATTAATTAACAAATAATATTTCCCAAATTTGCACTCGAATTTTGAGTGCTGGGCTCTGCTAGTATATACATATAAAACGATAAAAAAAAGTAAGACTGTTAAATATGCCCAATCTTTGATACCCTCCACCTGTGTATTAAACTGAATATTATAATCAACGTTGGGTACGGTTTTTACGGACACCTAAACAATTTTAAGCATTTAAATAAACATTTATCAAATTTTTGTAACTATCCTATCAATTTATAGAAGAATTACGAGTTAGTTCGAAAAAATCTTAACATCCGTTTTACCTCTTATCTTTTTTTTGATCAAGTAATCTTTGAAAAATATGTCAGTTATTATGCTTAATGACAACCCTGATGAGTGATGACATAGAAGTACGTGACAAAATTAATATTTTCAAGAAAAATGTTACCATTGATAGGAAACCTTGCTCGGAAAGAAAGAAAGGTTCATAAGGCCAGGGAAATAGAAAGCCGAAAAGAAGCCCATTTAGCTCAGTGCTCGGAATATTTGGTGCGAAAATCATACAAAGTCCAAAAAGTTCCAAGTATGAACACTGCAAGAAATTTAGAGGCCAAAAACAGAGCAAGGCAATTAAAATCATGTTTCATAAAAAAATAATCCTGCTGCATAGTGGACGACGAATAGTATGTATGTAATTGTAGATTTTTCGCAGCTACCAGGTCAAAATTTTTTACTAGTGATCGACGAAATGTTGAAGATAAGTTTAGGACCCAGAAAAAGTTCCTCCTATGTCAAGAAATATGTTGTTGCGGCAAAAGAAGCAAGTAATTTATTATATGTATACCGAAATTTATATTAAGAAGTATTTGCAAAAAAAAGACACCTTCCTTTCATAAACCAACACAATGTCTTCATATATTTTTTGCCTGATTGTGGTACAATAACTTGGTTTTGTACCAAGGGTGACAAATTCTCCAAACTGTTCGGAGCTAAGACCATTGGAGAGATATTGGGCTCTTGTGAAAACGGAGTTGAAGAGCTCAAAAAAGTGTCCCATAATGTCAAAGATGTTAAACGAAGATGGATTTTACCTGTTTCAAAAAGTGACAGGAACTACTATAAACTCCCTAATGTAAGAGTTTCCGGAAAAATTCCATAAGCTCTAAGTAATGATTAGAACTATAAAAGTAATTTAGAACAACAGAATTGACCAAAAGATGACGTAGAAAAATAGTTTAAGCCCTGAAGATGCCAGCAAATGTCTGACGAAACGTTAGCGAAAAATACAAAAAAAAAACTGTGTTTTTATATTTTTTTGCAAGCTTTTATATAATTTCAATAAAATAAAATAATTAAAACTCTAGGTTCAATGGTTTCCTTATTATTACATTTTATTTTTATATCTAGGCGTTGTGTTTAAAGCCATGTTCTAAAATAAAAAATAAATAGATTTATTTATATAATCCGTCATATAATTATTAAAGCAATGACTGCCATCCGAAGTGAATGTTTTTTTTTCTCAAGTCTACGGGAAATATTTTTTTTATTAATTTGTCTTAATGTTTGTTAGATTTGCGGTGATTTATAGGAAAAATAAGGGTGTGAAGTCAGCGACGAAAGTTAACTATGTTTTTCAAACAACAGAGACTTTTAAATTAACAGAATTTTTGTGAAGATAACTACGAAAGTTAAATCTGTGGTTTTCTAGAATAACCGCGTATGTCATAAAATCAAAATGTTCAGGGGAGCCAAAAAACGTTATATTTGAAATTATGGGCTCGATATAAAGATTTTAAAGCTTTTTATTTAACAGTCCTGTAGATATGGGCAATAAATACTTTATATAAAATTTTGAGTCAAAAATCTTCAGAGGAATAGATCTTAGAGAAGGACGAAAAAACAATATGTAAATAACACTTAAAGTGTGTGCAGATAAAACAACTTATGTCGACAAATGGCGTTTTCTTTGAAAAAGAAAACTACCAATGCAACCACCCATGTAGACATAAGTTGTCGTTGCTTGAAAAATGGATTTTTTTGTTCGTCAGCAAAAATTAACGGGATTTAGGATGATAATATAACAACGTATCAAGAATAATAGTGACAAAAAATAACAGAAATAAACACAAAAGTTTTTATAAGTGGTTATAAACTAAAAAATAATCCAAAATTATTTTGTTTTTTTTTTCATTAATAACAACGTATGTCGCTATGTGTCGTTTTCTGATAAAATAATTTGTCAGCGATCAAACGTAGGTTGACATACGTCGCACAGTGGTCAATTTCGCGAGATAGCGGTCAAAACTCTATAACTTTTGACCGGATTGGTATTTTTTTACGCAATTTGTTTTGTTCAATAGGAGGGACTTTAAGCTTCAATTTGCGTGTTCAAACGTAAAAATAGACTGATAGGAACGTAAGTAATTTGGAGTTAAAAATGCATTTTAATTTTTTGTTGAGTTTCTATGTAAAAGTTGAATATTTTGATATTTTAAATAGGTAGTTTTTTATAATTTCTTATTTTCTTCAATCGTATTTTACAACCAATACTTATTTATTATTCCTAAACTTAATTTTGGTCAGAAAATACCAATATTTGGCCCCTGACATTTATTTAGTCTCAATATTCACAGGGGCCAAAGGTTGGTTTTTTGGAAGAAAGCTAATTCTTGTGAGGATTAAACTGAAAAATAACACTGAAATTCCCAGCAATATCAATACCATTTGGATATATTATATACAGAACACAACATCGATAAAATTTTAAGTAAACTTTTACTATTGATTTAAAGTGCACATATATTTTATTTAAATGTATTAATAAAAATTTATACTAAAATTAGAAACAAATTATAATCTTTAAACTAGTATTAATTAAACAATATTAGTAAAAATTTCTTCCAAATAGCTTTGATTTTCATTTTGCAGTAGTTGTTTAGCTTCTTCATCTAACTCTAATGAGGTTGATTTCCATTTTTATCGAATACTGGACATATATGGGTCTGATGTGCACAACAAAATATTAATAAGATCTTCATTAGTATAATATCTGGAAATTTTTTTTGTATTGTGCTCGCGAAAGAATCTGTAGTCTTTGTTCCTTTTTTCTTGGGCTTCTTCTGAGAGATCTCCAATTGGAAGCATATTGTGCTGAATTATTTGTTCCCCATGGAACAAAATTTTGTGAACTGTGGTTGGCATATGTCTCCAAGAATATTTTTGGTTATAAAGGGTTGCTGTCTCATTAGCATACTGACCAAATTTTTTTGCATCTATCTTTTTGCTACATGCTATAACTTGTAATATGATTTGGAATCGTCGTATTAAATCATAATCTACTCCAGTTATAGAAGCTGCAGTTTCTGGATCGGAAAAAAATCTCCTTGCTGTGTTTCCATCATTAGAATTTCCTTCTCCTTGCTTTGGCTGGTCAATTATAAGGCCTATCTCACGGTATTTTTCTTGAATATCTTTTTGTTTTGCTTTCTTTTTTCCAAATTTTCTTTGTTGTTTCTCACTGTTTCGCCTAACGGGCCAAATTCCAAATCGTATCCCAATTTAAGAATATGCTCCATAAAACGAATTCTAGCATGAAGAGGTGACATTCCAAATTCATATGCTTCATTAAAACTATCGTCTTGTGTTGGTGGTTGGCTCAATTGACTTGATGTTTTTTGGCATATGGTGCAGCTTGTTTTGGTTAAAGCTTCTGCAACTTTTCCATCAATCATTGTGAGACACATTTTAAAATTTACTTCAATGTCTTGGTCATCAAATTTAAATGTTACTGGTTGAAGTTCTTTAATTTGATCATTTATTTTTCGAACTTCTTCATCTATGACATCTTGAGTCTCCTTTTTGTAAGCAAACTTTATTGGTCTACAAAATTTTGTTGACGAGGGAATTTCATTCTTCCATACATCTATCTCTGCAGCTCTACTAGTTGACGGCTCTGAAGCAATATAAGTTTTTGTTAAACGTAATGGAACGAAAGAAATCATGAATAAATTGGCATCTGATGAATTTTCCGCATTACAGTGTTTGTATTGTTTCTGGCCAGAGGACCCATCACATCCCCATTTAGAAATTAAAGTCATGCTGCAATTTTTAAACTTCTTTAAATAGTCAGCATCAAATGTCTTTAATAATCGTTCTGCAGTGTGTTCAAGAAGATCCTGCAATTTTATTTCTGCTGAACTTGAAGTTACACTAATAGCAGTTGGTGAAGGTAAGCAATCTTTTTTGGCAGAAACTATATCTCGATATGATGGAAAAATTCCACAATTTTTTTCATTGGTTCGCTTCCGCAATTCTGTATATTGGTTTTTAGTCATTTTCAAATCCAAAAATAGTGCAAATGCTTCTTCTGGAGTAAATTTATTTTCTTCAGTTGGTGTCGGCATACTTTCTCAAATCCTTTTTGTGCGTCTGGGGCTTGCTTCCACTATTTTTTCGATGATAGCAATTTTACCCTTTTTAGTTTTCGATGGTTGAATTTGATGCAGAAATGAATCCTTTATGATGCTACAAGAAACTTCTTCATTGATATGTTTAAGCTTGCGTCTTCGTGATCTTTCACTACAATTATCAATTGGCTTTGCTGGCACCTTTTCCAGTTTCCGTGGTAGTTACTGATGGCTTTTTAAAAATATGTTTATTTCTTAGCCATTCTTGGTTGCGTGAGTAAAACAATTTCTTGTTTCTGGAACATAGATTGTACCGTTTTCTTAAAGTATTTAAAAAGTTTTTTATTTTTAAGTTATGAATTTTAATTTCTTGTTTGTCGAATATTTTGAAGAATGGATTATTCATTATATGTAAAATAATGTCGTTTTCATCTTTCCGTTCAAAATATATATCAGATAGAACACTATAACTGAATTTAGCCATTGTTTAAACAATAATGAAGAAAAAAATGAATGCATGGATTAATATACTATTGCTCGAAGTTTCAACATGATCTTTTTTACCTCTTTGAAACATAATATAACAGGTAGTTGGTTTTACCAGTTATTTCCATTGGTTTTAAATTTATTTGCAATTTTCACGTATTTAAGTTGTGTAATATTAGATGGCAATAAAATCTTTTTTACCTTTTCCAATTGAATTGCTAGATACCACATAATTTGAGAGTTAACAGGTACTGGCAATAATATAAAAGGTACTTGGTTTTACCAGTTCTTTCCATTGGTTTTAAATTTATTTGCAATTTTCACGTATTTAAGTTGTGTAATATTAGATGGCAATAAAATCTTTTTTACCTTTTCCAAATGAATTGCCAGATACCACATAATTTGAGAGTTCTATTGTCATTTTTGTCAAAATTTTGATACACCCTTCTATGTGGACTAGGTCCAAATATGGGCCAACTTCTCCTAATTTCAACAGAATTATTTTTTGGGTCAATAAGAACTCTTGTACAAAATTTCATCAAAATATATGCATAATAGCCACTTTCACATACAAATAACTTCTCAAAAAATATGACGTGCATTTCTACCGAATATCTTACCTTGGGTCAGAAAAATTGCTGTAGCTCAAAAAGTGCAGTCCCGATGCATGGACATGTATATATAGGTATGTAGGGGAGAGTTAGGACTACAAAATAGTAAATTTGTGTTTTGACTCAGCTTGACTCACAGGAGTTGTGCTCTATGAAGTAGGAAATTTCCGAGAAATTTGACCTTTTTTAAAAAAAAAAATTTAAATTGTCCTGAAAACAGTAGAGCTTCAATTTTTTTACCAGTAATAGGAAATAAGTTAAGTTACTACACAAAATTTATTTCGTCCAAAAATCTTGAAAAACAAAAAAGTTATGATCATTTAAACTTTAAAAATTAACTAAAAATATCATAAATTTACTAAATTCTGAAAAAGCCCATTTTGGACCACCCTGTTCTCAGTGAAATAGTTGAAATAGATTTCTAATTTTTTGGCTCCCGAGGTTTACTACTGTCTACTTTCATATGAGTCTAATAACTTTAAAATCGGAGAACAAAAACCAAAAGGAGTTTTGGCCGCTATCTCAAAATATTGACCACAGTGCGTCGTTAGTACTGCAAATTAATTTAATAAAAATTTAAGTTACGTCGTTATTTAAAGAAAAAACTCAGAAATGGTCAATATTTTTTTTTTTTTTTAATTGAACACATGTAAAGAGCGTTAAAAATTAATATAATTGGCATCGTTAACTCAAAACTGACGAAAATGGACATACGCGGTTATTCCAGAAAACCACAGAAATACGTTCTACATAATGTTATGCAGTATATAGAGAATGTTGAACTAACATGTTTGGAGGTTGTTTTTGAAGATAACTACGAAAATTAAATACGTTTTACGAATAAGTTGAGGGGCTTAGATATATAGTGGCATTAGTAGATTAGGACTAGTAAATTATAAAATAAAATAAAAAGATCAAAGATCAAATTATCTACTACTAGTTTACAAAAAGATCAAAAATATGAAAATCGTTAGTAACGTTTTTAAGAAATATCGTTTTAAAAAAAAACATATGACATTTTTTCTACTACTATAGTTGGTAAGTTCCCTTCTTTTGCGCAAAAACATATACAAATCAAGTTTGAGAAAAATCTGTGCAATATTTTTGTTTTTTGGACAACTGATTAATGGGCTATATTTACATCACAAACCAAATCTGTACGATAGTTTGGATCTTATAACAATTTTAGTCGATTTCATACGGATCACCTATATGGAGACTAGGTCTGAACATGCACAGATTTCCAACAATTTTAATAGCGTTCGACCTATTGGCGATTGAAGATTATATATCAGATTTTATCAAAATATATTCATATTTGAAACCTGTAGTTTAATTTCAAAGTTTACATAGACTCAGAGACGAATGGATGGATAGATTGACGGACATACAAATATCGCTAAATCAACTCAGAAATTGATTCAGAGTCCATCGGTATAATAACTCTTTATACCGGTGGACTAATTATTTTACATGTTTATTTAAAACAAGTAAGAGTGTTAAATTCGGCTGTGCCGAATCTTTGATACCCTCCACCTCGGTTTGAGTCTTGATAATAAATGTAAATGAAAAAGTAAACAATTTGTTAAACTTAATACCAAATTATTTCAGCAAATTCTCTGGGTTGGTTTTCGTCTTTTCTATTATATCGGATTTATTTCGGTGTTTGCTTTTTGGTCATCGTGGTTATATACCTATGACATATATTAATTTAGTTTTTGCTATTTAAATAGCTCGCCCTAACCTCCATTGCAAAGGTAATGGTTGTGTAGGGTGGCTATATGCATTAAATCGTGCTAATTGGAGATGGCTGTATAGTTTCTTTTAACTGGCCAAATATTTCTTCATTGCGGCCATATAGGTCGGATGGAGTAACAATATAATAACAAAAAAACTCTCTCAATTTTTTTATTAAAATATTGCCATATTTTGAAAACATAGAGAATAAATTTATAACAATAAATAATCAAATTAGGGATGCCAAACGCAAAAAACCAAATGTCCTAAACATTTTAAATAAAATAATTTGTTATCTTTATTTTCTGAAAAACTTCAAATATCATCCAAAAAAAATTGTGAAAATTTATATATAAATAACATTCTCATCTAATTGCGTTTATTTATGTAACAGTTTTTATGTTCGCAATTCTTAAATATCATTTGAGGTTTTCTAAAATTCATTGAATTTAAATTAATGTTTTCTGTAGTCCGATTCTGTAAATTTCAACGATCCGACAATCGCAAAATATATCGACAGCTATTGTTGTTTGCACTAAGGATTAAGTGATTCACTAACTACATACATACATCTTAACGACAGTCGACAAATCTATTTTTCTATTTATTTAAATTGTAAACGAGTGGCATCTCTGTTAAAATAAGCGAAAAACACAAAGAAGAATAGAAAAAAACAAATTACTTCGTGTTTGACAGGATGGTTTTATGTTTATGTTTAATATCTCTATTTTTTTTTTACTAATATTTCTGTTTATTTATTTGAAAATGAAATAATGAATTGAATATGCTATTTAATTTTTTTATTTATATAAAAAAGTTTTTTAATAAAAGCAAAATATTTTCACTATTTTATGATTTTTTTTTATGTATGACGACATTTCAACCTAAAAATTTAAGTTTTTATCGATTGAATAAACAACACAAAAATGGTTGTCGTTTAGATAACAACAACAGCTGACTTTAACAATAGCGAATATCGTTTAAAAATTTTACTGATAATTTTGCAATTTTCTTTTTTTAACGATTCGACTATCGTTAAAAGAAGTTACTGAATCGCGGTACTGAAAAGCTATTAATTTCTCCTGAATATCAATATTTTTTTTAAATATAAACATTTTTAAATGTAAACATATTTGGTGTTTTTTTTTTTGGAATTTCAATTTGTGTTTAACGAATAAAATTTATATATTAAAGATGCAATTGATGTCTTCTAAATTTAAAATTATTATTTCCGACGTTTTGACATGATTTTCTGAAAATCAATTAATATTTTCTAATTTATAATTGGAAATTTTAATTCCAGTTTTTAGAATTGATATTTTCTTAAATTTGAATGGAAAATTTAAAAAGTGCAATTTTGTATTTATGTGAATAATAATGCTTTAGTAATTATAAACAATTTTCAAAAATTAGATGTAATCGCAATCAGATATTTTGTAGGTAAAGCAGAATAATAATTCTATATAACTATGTAGTACTGTTTTGAAAGCAAAACACTCGGTAACTCTATTTTGTAAAGACAACAAAAAGTTAATATGCCAAACTTATGTTCATATTTGTAAAAGAATAATGAAAAAACGTATGAAATAAAAGATCAGCCCGTGTATACTCTTAACATTGTTCTGTATGATATCCAGTTGAAAATATTAACATTCATGTTAAAATAGTTATTGCGAAGCTAATTAGAACAAAAATTGTGGCGCCACCTACTGTGGCATAGTCACGCTGAGCAAAATGAAGTGACACTCTGTTAATGCAAAAGAAATGTATTTTTCCCACAACAAAATATTGCAGAATTTTATGTAAATAAAATAATATACCGATTTATTTCTAACATGCAGTTGTTATGTTATAATATATGTATATTATTTGTATTATTTAATATGTGTATGTATGTATATGTAAATATTACACACAAAAAATACAACATCAAACATTATTTTTGTTTTTCTCCTTAAATAAATTAATACATAAATTTTTTTTTTTTGCTAAATTTACATTGTTTTTTTTTAACAACTAGGTATTTTAGCATTATTTGCTTTAGATGTTGGTGAATTGTTACTCCCTTTATATTATCGTAGTGTCTGCTTGTCGAAAAAAGTTTGGATCGATTTTAACCCCTTTCCCGTGACCCATTTGCAGGCAGCCTCGTGGTAATAACAGAAATGATATAACAGATTTTTTTAGTGATGCCAAAACAATGGAAACTTTTAAATTTTTCTACCAGAGTTGATAAAAAAATGTACAAAGGCTTAGTTTTTATTATATTATTACCACAACGACCACAAAAACAACAAGTCCAGCTATTACAACAATGCAACATTTAGAATACCAACAAGAACAATATAGAAACATCATGTTTTTCTTTTTTTTCAGAGATTTCCCTGGACCTGTTCCACCGATTTTAATGATTTTTGAAATAGAAATCTTCCCATGAATTCGGCGAATCATTCTCACTAAAAATTATCACCCTAGCTGTCCTATTGAGGGCGTGATCGTGACAAGGACAACATAGAAAATTATATTTTTCAAGACTTTTTTTAAAAAGCAAACTTCTCAGAATATTAATGAATTATTTTTTTATGTCAACGAGCACCCTAGCTGCCCGATTGATGCCGTCATCGTAATTTCCACAGACGGACAGACGGACATCGCTTTATCAACTTCGGTTGTTATAAGGATCACAAATATATATATTTTATGGGGTCCAAATTTTTTCTAATTATTACAAACGGAATGACAAACTTATATATACCCTCTGCACACTGGAGTGGAGGGTACAAAAAGAAAAAAAAATTTATGCTTTTTCAACAATTGCATCTGACTATATCCTTAGATGACTCATTTAAATTTTTAAGCCATTCAGACTAATATTGTGCTGTTGGCAACCTACTATTCGAAAAATATCAGTCAATTTCCATACAAATATATGAAAAAATAGACTTCATGCAAGTTTGAGATCGATTTACAAAAAATGGTACAAATTTATACATTATAAAATTGCAAATGAGAGGAAAATACGTCCTTAAAATTTCAAAGACTTTTGGTAATAAGTGTGCTGTTGGCGAATTACTGCTCCCAATATACGAAAAAATGCACTCCAACTAATGCCGTTTTCTTTTCTAGCAAAAAAATGTCGTCCTTTTTTCCCTTTCTTCGAAAACTGTATTTTTTATATATTCTCAATTAAAAGCAACCTTATCTTATACATCAATCGAAAGGTCTCAAAGTCGAGCCCTCGTAAATCACAAAAAATTCCTGCCATTGACTTCTTTCAGATCATAGTGTGAGAATATTTCCTCATTGTTCCGCTTTTTTTGAATATTTTCACCTTATGACTTCCAAGAGGATAATAACCAAAATTTTTGTATTTTATGGAGACAGTACTTTGAGGCCTTTCGATATAAATGATAAGCAGTTTTTGAAGCGGAGAAAGGGGTTTTCGTTGCGCTTTTAATGTTAAGTTTCCGCAAACATAGCAGAAGCTATCTGGCTGATAGCTTTTTTTTAATCTGTACATATCCTGTAGCAAATTTTTGAAATTAATTAATTATCGATTATCGAAATTCATTGAAACAAAAAATCAATATTCTTGTCAAAATGAGATACCCTCACTTAATTGTAAATAAAAGCGGAACGCCTTCATCGATTTTCATGATCTATGTCTATTAGAGCGCCCATAAAACAAAAAGTGTTATTTTTTCCGCTCCCCGCTCATTTTCTAGTATATTGGGCATAATAAATAATATCCGTGCAAAAATTTTTTCAATCGGATGCGAACCGGCCAGTCCGTCACGACTTTTAGCCCTAAAAATGGAGTAAAATTAGTTCCAAGCTGTGACGTGCTATACCTCGTAAGCCAGATGACTTTCAGAAAATACATCTTACGCATTTGTATTGCAAATATATAGGCAAACATTTTTCTCCTACAAATATTTGACCTAGCTATGACCCTTCATGGTGTTTTAAGAGGTTAAACTTCAATTTGGCAATAGTCAAAACTACATAGATTTATAAATAAATTCACTAATTTACATTTGAAAAAAATTTTGACTTCAAATTTGAAGTTTGACCTCTTAAAACACCATGAAGGGTCATAGCTACGTCAAAAATTTGTAGGAGAAAAATGTTTGTCTATATATTTGCAATACAAATGAGTAAGGTGTATTTTCTGAAAGTCATCTGGCTTACGAGTTATAGCTCATCAAAGCTTGGAACTAATTTTATTCCATTTTTAGGGCTAAAAGTCGCGACGGACTGGGCGGTTTGCATCCGATTGAAAAATTTTTTGCACGTATATTATTTTTTATGCCCAATATACTAGAAAATGAGCGTGGAGCGGAAAAAATAACAGTTTTCCATTTTTCTATGTATTTCATGGGCGCTCAATTCAGACCACTATACCCGAAAATGTCGAAAAAGTTTCACGATATGGTGTTAGCCGAGCGTGAGATTATTGATGCCATAGTCACATTTTATGGCTCTGGATTTTAGAATGCTATCGCAAGATGGTTGCCGGGCTTTCTCACAATTGACCATATATACAAGTGTAGTCGCCATGCCAAAATTCCGATTGCTATATCTCATCCGCCATATTCTCCGGATTTAGCCCGCAGAGATTATTCTCAATTTCTAAACCTAAAGAAATTGCTCAATGGCAATCAAATGCCTGTTATAAGAAGACTATGTTGAAAAATAAATTTTTGTTTTTGCTAAAAAAATTCTCTTTGATTCAGATTTCACAGATCTATAATATTAATAGGCTAGGCGATTTCTTGTGACCGATATTTTATTCTAACGTTTTATCCCGATTATGACCAAACGTATATAATCTGAAAGGTATTTCTTTTTACCGGTTTTGCAGATTTACAGATTTTTTAATTTTTTCCTTTATTTTGAGTAAATTGCATTTGAAGTTGTTACTAACACATACATAAAATTATACAATGCTATGTGTGTTTATTATACCCTATACCACTATGTGGTTTGGGTATAATGACTTTGTGCTGCTGTTTGTAACAACCAAAAATATTTGACCTAGACCCATCTTTAATTATACCGATCGAATCAGAATCACTTTCTGAGTTGATTTAACAATGTCCGTCCGTCCGTCCGTCCGTCCGTCTGTGTGTCCATGTAAAGCTTGTAATCAAACTGCAGGTCGTAAATATGAATATATTTTGATGAAATTTGGTATATAAGCTTTTATCGGCCATGGGATGAACGCTGTTGAAATTGGTGAGAATCGGTCCATGTTCAGACCTAGCCCCCATACAAATGACCCATATGAAATCGACATAAATTGCCATAAGATCCAAATTGTCATATAGATCTTACTCAAATTGGGTTTGTATGCGTTCATTACATCCACTAATGAGTAGTCCAAAAATGATCCAAATGAGCTGCTTCCCGATCCTCACTTAAATCTATTAAAAAACAAAAATATTGCACTGATTCTTCTCAAATTTTGTTTGTACATATTTTTGCAAAATACAAGAGACCTTACCAAACATGATCAGGATCGGTCCATTTTTGGACCTAGTCCCTTTATAGATATAGCATCCGATATGAACTTTTTCATATCTGCAGCCAAAAAAATTAATAAAAATCCCACTCAAATTTGGTTTTTGCTTATTTTCAATGTCCAGTTAGTTGGGCCTAAGAGATAGGGTTTCTAAACGCATGGTATAGGGTATCGTATAGTCGGTCTAGACCGACTATAATTTTCTTACTTGTTATATTTGTTAATGTGTTTGTAATAAAAATGAGTGTTTTTTGTGTTGATTTGTGAATTGGCTATAATTGACTAGCTAAATGTATGCCTTTATTTATTGAAAAATTACATTTCCTAGAATTTGCACTCGAATTTCGAGGGCTGGAATCTGCTAGTATTTATTAAGCCGCCCTCATAATATTGTTAAAAGCATACACAATTATTTAAGATCAACAATGGTCTAGAATCTACCGACTTTGAATATTAATTAGGACATTCGATGAATTGAAGATTACTCCCCCTTGATAAGTTGATTTGCAATTGTGAAGCCTCGAAAAAAAATTTTTTTATTTTTTTATTTTTTTTCGTTTTTGTATTTTTATTTTAATTTTAAATTGGTATATTTTACATTTGAATTCAATTTTTAAAACTCTTTTAACTCATACTCTCTGTCTGTCTGTCTGTCTGTCTGTCGTGGGGCAACCCCATTCCCCCTTATACAATTGATCTGAAACTTGGCCCATAGTCTTGGTGTGACTATAGATTAATTTTGGGGTAGTCACGCACAGTCACGGAGTGATCTAGGCTTAAGTCTAGTTCAGTGGTTATTCCCCAATTTCTTTAATTTTTTTGGAAGTGATAGGGGCTTTTGATGCGATTTAGGAGAAATAGTTTTTTTTATGTCGGACCTGTTTTCGGAGTTATGGACCGACAAAGCTTTGACCTTGATTTGTACATAACTTTGTTAATTATAATCCAATTTCAGCAATATATATCATTGGAAAGCTTAGTGCCTTTCATTTGGTATTTCAAAATTTGAAATCCATTAGCCCATTATGAACCTATTGATTTTTTTGTATTTTTCTACAATTTTTTCGGAAACGTCCCTTTATTTCATAAAATGATCTATATAAAGTTGGTATTTACACCAACTGAGTGATAGCTGGGTCCACTAGCTTCATTTCGATGTATGTTTTAACCTCACAGCCCTTTCAGGGCGGAAATATTAGGGATTTGACCTACACTTTCTACTTTTTTTTCGCGAAATTATTATATTATACTATTATTCTACTTTAATTATTCATCCTATTACGAAAATTTTTGCAAATAAAAACATTTTTCCTTTTTCTTGGAATTATAACATTACTTATTATATTTTTATTTTTCTGCCAGCGGCACTTTTTTCAAACAATAAAAAACACAATTTCAATTTATCTATTCATCAAATTTTGAAATACCATATGAAAGGCACTCAAGTAAGCTTTCCAATGATATATAAATTGCTGAAATAATTAACAAAGTTATGTACAAATCAAGGTCAAAGCTTTGTCGGTCCATAACTCCGAAAATAGGTCCGACCGAAAAAAAACTAGTTCTCCTATATTACACCGAAAGCCCCTATCCCCTCCAAAAAAATTTAAAAAAATGGGGGTATAGCCACTAAAATAGACTTGTTCCCTTTGACTTATGCCGTTTTCTTTTCTGGCAAAAAATGTCGCCCTTTTTTGCCCTTTTTTCGAAAAATCTATTTTATATATTCTGAATTAAGAGCAACCTTATCTTATACATCAATCGAAAGGTCTCAAAGTCGAGCCTTCGTAAATAACAAAAAATTCCAGCAACTGACTTCTTTCAGGTCATAGTGTGAGACTAATTCCCAATTGTTCCCCTTTTTTGAATATTTTCAACCTATGACTTCCAAGAGGATAATAATCAAAATTTTTTTGCATTTATGAATACAGCACTTTGGGACCTTTCGATTGATATATAATATAAGATTGCTCTTAATTCAGAATATATAAAAAAATACACTTTTCTAAAAAAGGGCAAAAAAGGCGACATTTTTTGTCAGAAAAGAAAACTGCATTAGTCACGCACAGTCACGGGAGATTCAAAACTCTCTGCATAAGGAAAGACAAAGTTTTAATTAAAAACTTTGATGTTATGGGTTAGATTATTTTTTATTTTTCATTGAATTTATTAATATTATAATATTATCACATCACGATATATGTATGTATGTATGTACATGAATATCAATATTTATATAAAAAAACTTACCTTGACAATATATCTTCGATATTTCTCCAGAATTTTTTTTCTTTTTGCAAACACAAGACTTAAAACTTGAAAAAATAATCACTACACTAATTTTATACACTTTATTAAACTGGACATAGATTCAATATGTATTTTAAACATAGTATAAATAAATATATTTTATTTATTTTTATTTCATCATTTGAAATTTTACCGCAAGATATTCTTGTGCAAAAAACACTAAAACTTTGTATGAATGTAATGATCAAAATCATTTCATTTGCGAATATAAAAACAACAAACAATCACAAACAACAGCTAGCTTTTACAACTAGCTAATAACAACAACAACGACTGCATAAAATCAGACTTCACTAAGATTTTGCTAACATTGTCATTTTTACACATTCTAAACTCTTTTCTTATTCATATTTTTAAGAGAAAAAAAACAATCGACCTTTATTAATTTTTTATTGCTTTATGTTTAATAATTTTCCTATTTTTTTTTTAATAAACTAAACGAAAGCCAGTAAAACGACGTGCTAATAACCGGCAAATTTGTACACAACTAAAGGAAAATGTCATTGTTGACAAAAAAAGATAAACAAAAACATTTTAGTGCACAGAGTTGTATTTGTTGCGGAACTTTATGTTTAAGAATAAAAGTGTACAAATTTAAATTATTAGAGGAATGTTGATAATGAAAAAAATTAAGTAAATAATTCATAAAAGAAGTAAGAATTGAAAAAAAAAACAAGTAAGAGTGTTAAGGGCAATATACACTAATCAAATTCCCATCCAGCATTATGATGATATTAGTGAAAATTTGTTAGAATGTGTGACACCGGCGATGCTGGATGAAATATCAAAAATTTTAGATTTTTGGCATGCTGGATGAGAGATGTATTGTATTTTCTCATGCTGTACAAGTCGTACAGCAACTGTATATGCTAACGTCAAGCACACGTAGACGATGCTTGAAGTCAAGCGGTTGACAAGTGTATTGTGGCCTTTAAATTCGGCTGTGCCGAATATTTGATAAAGTGGTAGCCGTACCCAATGGTGGGTAACTCTCTTTTGTAAACAAAACAAAAAGTGAATATGGACGCCAAATTGAAAAAGGAGAATATTCTAAAATTAATTAACACAGTATATATTCCAGTTATTTAGGAAAAAAAAAGTTAAAATGGGGGAAAATTGGGGGGAAATGGGCATTTTTGCGATTTTATGGCACTGGATGCACTTTTTTCGGGTAGGTTTGTTCCGCTCTTTTTCTCCTATTCAATATCTACAACTTTGATTCAGACACAAAAGAGATATTCCATACGGTTACCGAGTTATAACCGTATTAAAATATACAAAAAGTGATAAAAACCCACCTTGAGCAAAAAAAATTCGTATGGCCATTAAATTATAATGGCAGCCAACTTGACAAAACGAATAATGCAGAAGTTCTTATTTTTGGGGTTACTTTCAGAATTGAGTCCCAAAATCCTGTGTTGTACTGTGTAATTTATACCATTCAAGCCCTTTTTGGTTGGATATGAACAATAAATCTTAACGATTTAAAGAACAAAGCCTGCGAAAATATAGCAAGAGATGGCTATGATGGTAGAAGTTTATGCTTCGACATTTTCAAAATGAAATTGCAGTCGCATATGTAAGCAGGATAATGGCGAGAGATTCGACTAATTCGAATTCGTATTCGTTGATAAATACGTACACAACTGAGTGGCAATGGCAGCGGCCTGTGTAGAACAGCCGTAAAACTTATGCCGATACATAAACTTTAAATTCCGAACGGTTGAATTTAACATATTAAATTTATTTTAAATACCAATTGTTATATCTATAACAACCTATTTTGATTATTCTTATAATATATTTACATTTTTTATGAATTTCAAAATTTCTTCCCTATTTAGGCCGTTGCTTATTAAAATATAATTTTCTTTTTTGTTATGGCGAGGTATAAAATAATGTACTGGATATGTGGGATGAGCATATTGCAAGTCTACATAGTTTTCTGTAGTATTAAATTTCGCAACTTCAACATTTAAATCCTTTGCACATTCGGCAACATCCTCTATAACTTGTAAGAGTTGATCAGTATTATCACCATCAGATTTATAAAATGTTATAAATAAGTCCTTTTTGGATTGTTTAATAAATACATTAAAACTATCGGCTACACAAGTTTTTACTATTTCCCCATCTTGGTTTCTTGGATAACGTTGAGAATAATAAAAATCTCCACTACTTAAACTGCTTTCAAAATAAAATAATGAGGCTGGAGTAGTGTAATTAGTAAATTCGTATGTGTGTTTTAAGTAATCGATGGCGAATATCTTTGGAATATTATCTTCTGAATTTGCGGTGTTGTTTAGAAAATCTGATGGAGTCCATTTTGAATTGATTAAATCAATATCTTTAAAATCAGCTACCAAATAATGAGTTGAACATGATCTTTCAGCAATTGCATATATCTTATTTAACCATCGAACGTGATGAGGTAAACATTTGCCTTGAAAATTCATATACACAATTATAATACATGATTTGATTTTGTTCAGAGTTTTACGGTCCAAAACGTGAATTTTACTATTGAAATTTTCCTTTAAAAATTGTGGCAAATTATTGAAATCCATTTCAAAATCTTTGGGTATCATTAAAGAGTTTTGTCCTGAGTAGTATCTAGCTTGTTGCTCCTCTTGCTTGAGTTTCAAAAAATTGGGATGTCCTCTAATCTTTTTCAAAAATTCAATAACATGTTCATCTGTTCTGTCTTCCTCAAAATATATAAAATTAGTTTTATCGTTATGGGGTATAAATAATATTGGATAATAGATATTATTAATATACTCAAATGGTACATAATTGACTTCAGCTTCCATATAGACAATATCCACATTGTAATCCTTTAGTTCTAATGCTACATTTTCATAATTCGGTTCACATAACTTATTTTTATATTCTCCATAACCCACAACAAGAAAAATATCTCTTGATGATTTCAATACCAACTCTTCATAATTATCGTACACACAAATTTTTACCAAATTTGTATCATTATTTTTTGGTATAGGTTGAGACGGATATAAACATCCTTTTAGTAGATTTTCACATAATTCGGATAAGTTGTCAACAGTTTTGTTTACAACAGAATGTTGAGTTCTTTTCTTTTCATCTATAACATATATGAATGGTGTTTCATCTTCTGGTCTTACTATTCTGCAGTAAAAGTTATACGGATTCAATTTATGATAAATAACATCTATATCGCTCATATCGGCAGCAATAAATTCAATCTGACCACCATATTTTAAAGCCAATTGATATATAAGATCCAACCATTTGGTGTGATAAGCACATTTCTCACTAAAATGATTAAAAAATATTACAATAGGTCGACGAATCTCATGAAATGTTGAACGGTCTAATATTTTAAATTTATTATCGCAGTTTTCCTGTACATATTTCTCAAAATCTATCGGATTTGGCAAGATACGTCGTAGTTTTGACTTAGGGTTATACCGATTAATATGTTTTTCATTCTTACTTTCAGCATTATTCTCTATATCGATGTGATTAAATATGTTCCATAGTACTTCTATATTTTCACACTCCATTATTATGTGTTTCTAGCGCTAGTCAAGAATGACCGTTAGTTACTGTTAGTTACTGACTGAAATGTAAAACGTTGACTAAAGTTCTTTAAATGAACAAGTTGAAAGCTCACAATGAGAGAGAGAGGTAAACTTTATTGTAAAACTTGTATAGTTGTATACATAAGCTCTGTTCGTTCATTTTCCCAGTAAAACCCAGTAAAAATAGAAATTTCAGAGAGTAAGAAAAATTTGTCCTCAAAAAAGTATATATGCAAAATAGGTAACGAACAGCAATTTGTAAGAATTTGCAAGTTCATAGAAACAGCTGATTGTAAACACATTTGAAAGTGAAGAAGTGAAACTCTAAATAAAAAAAAATAAATCTTATATATTAAAAGAATTTATGAATAAACTTTGCATTCAAGATTTTTTTTCTTCTCTTAAACCTCTATAACTAGAGTTCTAATTAACGTAGGCTGTTGACATAGGTCTAAGAACACTCAGTGGATCAAGCTCCTTCTTTTGAGCTATTAACTGCTTAAATTCGTTTGGTTTGAGGAAAGTTATGCGTGGAGAATCAACTTTACTTTTACTCTACGTTAACTTTTCTTGGCATATTTTGGCATTACTGTACGTTAACTTCTCTTGGCAAATTCGTTGGGTTTGAGGAAAGTTATGCGTGGACAATCAACTTTACTTTTACTGTACGTTAACTTCTCTTGGCATATTTTGGCATTACTGTACGTTAACTTCTCTTGGCAAATTTTGGTATTATATTATAAAAATTAATATAATATAATATAATGCTGGGGAGCAGCAGGGGTCCTCTAGTATACTTTAATTAGAAGAATTTATTTTATTTAACATGTAAAAATATTCATTCAACTAATATCATTACCTATTTCTTTTGAAAATAAACATTTATTATGAAAGAAATTGGCAGATACACATGTTTTTTGACTGGCACCGGTTTAAAAAAATTAAAATTAATGAAATTTGGTTATGTGGATATTTACTTACTTCTTCTATAGTTAATTTTCTCAGAATTATTATTTTAAATTTTTGGAAAAAATAGAATTGTAGTATTTTTGCTTTATTAACCACAAAACTCAATCATATGTTTATCAAACATATGTTTTTTCTTGTATGCCAATTCTTACTGGCAAAAATATATCCAGTAAAAACTGGCAAGTTTTCAAAAAATTAACTGTCACTTTACGCTATCATTTGTTCTCTTTTACTGGGTTTTTGAAGTAAACGAACAGGATCCAGTAAATTGTATGATAACACTGTGGAACAAATTCAGGTTAGGGAAAGTTAGGTCGATTCTGAGAGTGAGGGGTGAAAATAGAGGCTAAATTAGAAGACCCGTATCGCGGCGTTTGTTTATGTTAGTTCGATTTTTTTTTAATCGACCTTCGAACTTTACAGTCAAATGCCGATTTTCAGCATATTGTTTATATGGTTTTTTGGTTTTGTTCAGTATTGGTTTTGAAGAACCATTGAAAAAGAAATTATAAAAATATGAAAAAAAATATATTTTTGAAATGTTAGTTATGAAAAGTTTTAAGAAAAAAATTAAATAAATTAAATTAATGATTTGGCCAGTTGCCGTTTAGCAGGCGGCTGTGAATCAACATCACTGCTCTCTCTAATATCTTGGTCATCGTCATCATCATTCGAAAGGTCGATAATTTCGTCCAACAATGCTGTTACTTTGGTACCTTTCGCCAGCAAATTATTTCCTTTCAAAAATGAAGCCAGTAGTTCTGATTTTTTCTGAGTCAAACACAAATTTGCAACAATTCCATCCAATTGGTTTTGTGTGACCAGGATTGGGTCCTTTGATGTTTCATAGGATGTACCTTCACCAGGGTCGTATTCTGAAAAGAAATCCATGGATGTAGCAGCGGCGGTTGTAGTACTGATATCTGTTTGAAGATCAATACTTCGGTATGTTGGTACTGGAACGAATTCTGAGTGCGGTAATGGTAATTGGACACTTGGCACTGCTACATAAGTTTTATTCTTTGCTTTCCTTCTATTCAAAGTTTTATGGCAGTTGATACATCCATAGCAATTTTCTTCTTGATGCGGGCTGTCGTCTAACCACATCATTGGTATACCAAAAGCCATAGCCTTCTTTTCACTTTTCCATTGCATAAGAGTTGAATAGCAATTAAAGCAAACTTTTATAGGGGCATAGTTTACGTCAGTGATAAACTCTTGCGAGAAATATTGTTTATAGGCTTCCAAAAAAAAAATCACTCGCATTGCCACATTTTTCATCGCTTGCTATGAAACGTCCACAAACATTACAAAAATGGTCCATTTTACATTTTGGTTCCGACATTTTTAATACAATATATATTATACAATGTTTTTTTTTTTTTTTGTTATTTTTATGAAACCGATGCACTTAACTTAAATCACTCACAAAATGAAATAAGTTCCAAAAGAATTAATAGCGAATTTTATCACGACCGAGCGAAAATTAAAAGACATCAGTCTTAACTGATTTTTCATTTTTGAAATTAGTTCGCTTGTACGAAATAAAAAAAAAATCGCTACCTGTGCGGTGGTTGAAAACAAAAAAGTTGTTTTACTAATTCCTAATTCTTGGAACTTCCCTTTTTAAATACTTCTACCTAAATCGCCATTTATTTAATGGTTTTGGGATTTTTAATGCAAATTATGGACTAAGACCATTTTCTTTTCAAATGAAATTTATTGAAGAAACTGAGAAGCATATTATAGATCAAACAGAAAGCAAAAAAGACTTAGTTTTGTGGAAAATATTTTCAAAAAGCATGAAAAAAAATAATTTTTCCACCATTTTGCTTCATAAGCACCACAAAAATTTTCTAAATCAATTTTTTTTAAAAAATTTATTGTTGCACAGGTCTGTAGCAATAACTTGGTTTTTTCACATTGAAAAAATATCAATTAGTAGACGAGTTATAACCAAGAAACCATATAAACAATATGCTGAAAATCGGCATTTGACTGCAAAGTTCGAAGGTCGATTAAAAAAAAAATTCGAACTAACATAAACAAACGCCGCGATACGGGTCTTCTAATTTAGCCTCTATTTTCATCCCTCACTCTCAGAATCGACCTAACTTTTGCTAACCTGAATTTTTCCACAGTGTAATTTTACAAATTATACGTAAACGAACAGAGCTATATTCGTATACGAGTTTACTGTATACTGTTTAAAAATTATATAAATTTGTTATAAAAATCTTAAGAAATTTTTAGACATGTTTCAAATTTAATTTTAAACTTACGAACCCAGATCCCAACGATATACTATTTTGTCATTTTTTTTTTTTATAAAATTTTCAATTATAACTATTTCCCAAGTAACAGCTGATCTAGGCCGACTATGCGATACATAAGACAATGCAAAAATCAGAACAAACGAATAATACCTATTCAATAAAGTGATGTGCGGTATAAAGTATATTTTTAATTTTCAAATAATGTCCTTCTTTACTCAGTTTATTTAATTACTTAGGAGCTCATTCTAAACAACGGAACCTAAAGAAAATATTAAAATTTGTATGAGAAATTCAAAACTTTTAAATATTTTAAAAAGTGCTTTCATATAAATAATTTTTTTCCAGAAAATATAAATGCACAGCCAGAAATAATTGATGACATTCAAACAATATTATATGGTAAAAATGGTTTTGGTAACACGCAAAGCCTTTTATGTTGTAAAACATTTAAGGATTATCGGGAATATGTTATTAAAAGACATTTTGATTCTTTTCATAGTAATATGAATAAATTTAATGATGAGGAAAGAGAATATAGAAGACTAATTTAAAAGATTTTATTTAAGACATATTAAAATATGAAACAGATAAAACAGATTTTGTGATAAATATGAAACAGAAATTTTTTTAATTCGCTCATTTTTTTACATTACAGTACTCTCTCCTGCTCACTAGTCAATTTTGAGCACCTCTGATTTAAATATATTTAATACATTTGTGAAATACATTTGTGAAATTAAATTATGATAACAATCAATTTAAAAGCATGAAGTTAAATGTGTGTGTATTAGTAAAAAAAATCGTGAGTGTATTGAGTTTTTCGAATTGGCAAAGGCTTGTAAACGCTGGGTAAAAGCTTTAAAAGCTTTCACAATCCCTTTATTTATTAAATGAATGAATTATTAAAAATTAAAGTTTACTTAATTAAAGTTATTAAATTTTTTTTACCATTTTAATCTTGCAATATGATGAAATATGTTTTCCTTATATTGTCAATATTTAATAATTATTTTGCTTTAAAATCGATGGTAAAAGAAAAATACATGAAAAACTTATTATAAGGCAGAAGTTTCTGCTAACGTCATACTATTAAAAAAAACAAGTAAGAAAATTATAGTCGGTCTAGACCGACTATATGATACCCTATACCATGCGTTTAGAGACCCTATCTCTTATGCCCAACTAATTGGATATAGAAAATAAGCATAAACAAAATTGGAGTGGCATCTTTATTAATTTTTTTGCCTGCAGATATGAAAAAGTTCATATCGTATGCTATGTCTATATGGGGACTAGGTCCAAAAATGGACCGATCCTGACCACGATCCAGTATTTTGCGAAAATATATACAAACAAAATTTGAGAAGAGTCAGTGAAATATTTTTGTTTTTTGATAGATTTAAGTGAAGATCGGTGAGCAGCTCTATATGGGGCCTATGACTAAGAGTTGTCCCATAGAGATCGTTTTTGGATTATTCAATTATGGATGTAATAAACACATACAAACCCAATTTGAGTAAAATCTATACGACAATTTGGATCTTATGGGAATTTATGTCGATGTTACAGGGGTCATTTGTATGGGGACTAGGTCTGAACATGGACCGATTCTCACCAATTTCAATAGCGTATATACCAAATTTTATCAAAATATATTCATATTTGCGACCTTAAGTTTGATCGACTCAAAAAGTGATTCTGAGTCGATCGGTATAATAAAAGATGGGTCTAGGTCAAATATTTTTGGTTGTTACAAACAGCAGCACAAAGTCATTATACCCAAACCACATAGTGGTATAGGGTATAAAAAGCCTGGGAAGTGGCAGTGTTAGCCGTTTCGACGTAAATTCTGCAGTCAAAAAAAAATTTTTACAATATTTTTTTCATCGTCGCCACAAGTTGCCTGCTTGATAGCGTCACGGGAAAAGGGTTAAAAAACGATCCAAAGTTCTTTCGATGGACAAGCAGATACTACGAGTAAAAAAAGGAATAAGAGTTACTGTTTACATACTTTACAGACTAAAAATGAGCAAAATTCCAGAAAATGAGCCTTAAATGGTTAAAAACATACTTTTCTTGCTTTTGCACTAGAAAACTACTCTATTATTTCACTGTAATCCAGCTATTGAGCTATGTGATGCTCAACCGATATTGTTGCCCAACCGCTTAGACGTGATTCCGACATTGTTGATCTTAGATTCGTTTTTATGAGTTTATGTTTCGAAAAACTTGTTTCCCCGCTGTCCACTGGGACAACAGTGTCCATTAGAAGTACTCTTAGATGTCACAATAGTTGATATAACTTTAAGGTCATATTGTAAATCAACAAAACTGATAAGTTAAGGCATTACACAGTCTAAAGCACTTGTCGGAAAAAACGTCAGACAGTATGTCTCTGATTTTGCTTACATCATATAGAACACCAAAAAGTTCTCAATGGCTTTTAATTTGTTTAAATTTTACACTTAACACACTAATGGTGGTGTCTAAAATTCTGTAGTAAAAATCAACCTTGTACCGCATTTCTGGGTCGTCTATAGATTCACCTCTTCTTTGATAAACAAATTGGGCCTTAATTTTTCTCCTTCTTGCCTGTTTTCTATAGTGGCACCAATATTGGGGTTTTCCATATCTAATTTAGTAGCAAGATCCTTGGCGTCTACTAAATACCCTTGAAATTTTAAATCGTTTCTCACAGACATGAAAATATCTTCTGTGTGAAGTAATACATCTTACCATATCGCACCTTAAATACAAAAGAGTCACAACTCAAAATTTTCCAAAATTGACTTTTTTCCACAAATTAATTCACAGTACACATTTCTATCTACTGCAAAAATTTATTTCTCATAACTATCTTCTTTAACAGGAAAAATGCTGTTATATCTGGAGCACAACTTGAGATAATATCACTATGAAAATATCAAATGAAAAAATTTCAGTCAGACAGTCATAACTCAAAATTATATTTTATTTCCACAAATACAATATAAATTAAAAAAAAAAGTATAACAAAACTTTCTTCAAAATGGACATTTTTTCATAATGAAACTACATTTTTTTAAATAATACAATCATTTTTACATAAACAGTTTTTTGCCTCTCCTGAAAATTTGAAAATTTTAAGTTGTGACTGTTTTGTATTTAAGGTGCGATATTACTACGAAACACAGAAATGTGAGATCTCGCACGTGGTTTGCCAAGCGGCTTGCCTCATGAGTAATCATTTTATCTGCATTTTCGTTTTCATCGTGGATTTCTTCTATTTGATAGTTGATGGTTTTACATAAAGGTTTAAATATAATGCTAGAAACATGATTTTTCAATACTGTCCAGCGCTGAGTTGAAGCAAAGATGAAGTTAAAAATTTTAATGTTAGGCCATAAATTTTAATAAAATTAAATATTTTAGTCACCAAACTAAAGAAGGGAAGTGCAAATTGAGAAGCCTTGGCAGTGTCATTTAAAACTAAGTTGAGGGAGTGGCTACAACATGGGACGCAATATGTTCTAGTATTAATGGCCAAAATTCTTTTTGAACTCCTATATTTTTTCCTTCATTTTCGAACCGTTGTCGTATCTTTGACCTCTCATATCTTCAATGGGTATTCCCATTTCCTGAAGTTGTAGTAATATAACTTCTGTCAGCCATTAGCCAGTTGCTTTTAATATGGGCACAAAAACAAGAAAATATTCACTTATTTTTACATCTTGAGCAGCATTACGTAAATGAACAAACCAGAAATGTCCGGAGTATAACCCAAAATGTTGCTGTAATACAAAATTTTCTTTTTAATTTGGTGTTGAATGATTTGGATGATTTCGTTCTGAACGTTTTTCCGTAAATTGATGTTTTCCCCACCAGTTGTTCTTCTTACATGTTCCTGTAAAACTGAATCAAATCTTCCAAACAGTTCAGCCATCGTAAAAAATTTCCCATTATTATGTTGAAAGAGTTTATCAGAGTGACCTCTTGGGGCAAGATACTGCTGAGCTAAAAATTTTATTATGGCATTACACTTCTCCAACGCAAGGTTTCTGCATTTAGTATATTTAGAGTTCCTGCATCAAAATTTGCCCTAGGCGTTGGCACCGTTCCCATACGCCTGGAGCCGGCCCTGTATTTGAGTAATGTCAAAATTTCAGTCATTGATTCGAAATTTTCCTTTGTATTAATGGCATGAGCAATTGGTATGGATGGTTTTTCATTCCCATTATGCAAAAGAAGAGCCTTTAAATTGTACTTAGAGCCATCAATAAATAATCTCCATTCAGTTTTGTCATATGGCTGGTTCATTTTTTGAAATAAACCATCAACATCAGTACAGTATAGAATAGAGTGTTTCTTTTCAAAATATACAGCCAATTCCAAGCTTCTATCTCTATAGATTGTTACTTTTGTCCCAACTGCAAGATGTTTCCACTGCTGTATGCGTGAAACTGCGTCTTGCTTCGTTAAATGTAAATTCCGAATTATATCATTCAGCTCAGCTTGAGTCACTAAATGGCATTCATCATTAGCCTTATACAAACTACCACTGCTGGTGAGTGACTGGTAATGGATCATTTGGAGGATCATATTGAATCCAGCAACTTTTGTTAAACAGAAATAACAATCGGTTTGGTGCTTACTTGACTCTCTCCAAAGTACTGGAATGGAAAAATCGAAATTGATCTTCTTGCCATTTGACCACTTGTATAAAACAGTTCTGCAACTATTGCAAAACATTGTCGGTGTCCACGGTTTGTCCAAGTTTCTGACAGCAAAACCAAAATAATGTAAATATGCATATTTTAATGATTCTGATATTGCATATCCTTTTTTTCCAAACAAATATTCACCATACACAAAGCAAAAATAGCTTGAATCAGTAACAAACGATCTCCCTGACATGCTTAAACCCTACTATTATGAAGATTGAGAATGAATGTGGGCTATTGTCAAATTGTCAAATTGTGAAATTCTAGTGTCAGTATTGACTGTTTTACAGTATTGCCAGCATGCGATAAAAAATGAACAAGACGTGATAGCCCAATTTTTATGCCTGATTCAGATTCAGCGCACCCAGATTAGTTAAAAAACATGCTTCGTTTCTGCAGTCAATTTTTTTAAATTTGTAGACCAGTGTAATTATTACCTTAGATACAGTTTGAATATTTTGATATATTCGTTGCTAATACTTGTTGTTAACTGATTGCAAACGTTTAGCAAAAATTGCAAAATGTAATAGCTGAAATCACGGTTGATTTGTGTGTATCGTACTTGGGAATTTTTCATTGGCATTGAAATTTCATTAGCATTAGAAGAACTAATTCAAAGGCCAAAATATTTCATTGTCATTTAATGGTGGTTATTTTTTTTACACCCTCCATACCACTGTGCAGAAGGTATATATCAGTTTGTCATTTCGTTTGCAATGCATCGAATGCACTTGTGACTCCATAAAGTATATATATTCCTAATCCTTATTACAATTTGAGTCGAATGGTAAATCTAAAATAAATAACTACTCTGCATTTGTCTTTAGAAATATGATAGCCTCAATAATACCTGGCTTCATTGATGCTCTCAAATCGGTGATGATTCTGAGTGCAGAAAATAATCGTCTACGGAGACTTGTATGGGTGGCAATGCCGTGGCGATCGATCTGAGCAGCATCATGGATAATCACAGGGTACCTTGGAATTGCATCTTCTATTACTCAATTTGTTGAACCGTCAAAAAGCCTATTTTAAATATAGCTAAGACTCTTGGAGTTTCTGTGTCTCGCCTACTTTCTACTAAATTTTAGTGATGACCCTTGGACTGCTCCTGCTCGTCTAAATATTTTTCGAGATTTTATTATTTTTCATAAAAATAAAAAATTTTATTTTCGATCTTTATCAATTCAATGATTGAGTTTGAAATTGTTCAGGCTCAAGATCAAATGTTACTTTAAATAAAGCAAAAACATTGGCACATTTGTTTCAAAAAAATGATCTATATTCTTCATGACAGGTTATACAGCTGTTTCGGGAAGAGTCATCAACCCTAATCAGTAACCAAAAGCAGTAGATAGTTTGTTTGGTAAAAAGTTAAATTCATATACATTTGCTAAAAACAACTAAATGAGAATTCAAGCAAAGAGTTAAACTATTTAAGCCTCCTCCAACTTTGATCTTGAGCCTGAACAATATAATAATGATTTTAATTTTCAGCATCAATAGTAGGATTAATTCTTAATAAATATTTTACTACACCATAAAATTATCATCACTATACGATACCCTATACGATGAGTTTTGAGAAAGATCCAACATTTCTGAGTTTATAATATGACATAGAAAATAATTATAAACCAAATTTGAGAGTCATTTCTATGAATCAACTTTTCAAGAAAAATATTCTCAAAGTTTTATATAAGAACCAAGAATGATAAAACTAACGATTGCGCCATCACGCAGACAAAATTAAAATTTTTTACGCATTTAGGTGCTCTGACGCACTGTGGCTGAAATTTTGATTTCATTGGCCAAAAGTCTAATTTTTTTGTCACCGATTTATAAAATTTCAACGTCATTTGGTAGCTAATTGTGGGCGTGGCACGCTGTCAAACTCAACTGTTTTTTAATCTCGGAAAAAGGTGATTTTTTTGTTTTTTATCAAAAATAAATGGTTACTACTCGCAAGTTATCATCGATAATGACCTGCGGTTTTTTTACAAGGTTCGTAGCATTGTTGTCTTTAGTAATTGTAAGTGGTCACAGCCCTACCTTTTAATATTAGGGGCGTTATGAAACATTTATTAAACTACTATATTTTTTGTCATATTTCAACTTTAGTCGAATAGAACTTCTAGGGAACAAAAGGTAGCTAGAAACGTATACCACCTGGAGAAAGGTGAAAATGTACTCTTTAACCGAGCAATGCAAAATATATGAAATGTTTTAATAAACAAGAAAGATCCAAAAAATAAAAACCCTTATTTTCATATCAAAATAAGAATCATTGCGCTAATGTTCAGCAGATTTATTTAGCTTAAATTAAAAAATTTGACAGCAAAAAATAATAAATTTGTCTGTAGTAATAGCAAGACTTTTAGATAATACTAGCAATTTCCAGCCCTCGAAATTCGAGTGCAAATTCTAGGAAATTTTATTTTTTCATTATATAAAGACCCTAAAGGTATGCTAATCAATTATAGCCAATTCGCATATCAACACAAAAAACAAACTCATTTTTATTACAAACACATTAACAAATTTAATAAACACACACATAGCATTGCATAATTTTATGTATGTGTTAGTAGCAACTTTAAATGCAATTTACTCAAAATAAAGGAAAAAATTTTAAAATCTGTAAATCTGCAAAACGGCTAAAACTAAATACTTCTCAAATAATATACCTTTGGTCAAAATCGGAATAAAACGGTAGAACAAAACATCGGTCACAAGAAATCGCCTAGCCTATTAATATTATAGATTACTAACGTTTCTTTAAGTGTAAATATTCTATGAGTGTAAACAATTCTGCAAATTTGACAGCAAAAAATTTTTAATTTTTCAGTAGTAATAGGTAAATATCCAGTTGATTTTACTTAATTTTTTTTCAGTGTAAAAATTTTTTTTTTAGTGTAAACATTAAAAAAAATCCCATTATTACAAAAAATTCTTATAATTGTTATTAAAATCCAAATATTAAATTTTTTAATAAATAAAAAAATATAAAACCCATATCTCACACTAAAAGTTAAAAAAATTTTAAAGTTCAACTTTGACCTAGAATTCCTTAAAAAGTACTCAATCAATTTTAATGAAATTAAAAAATTAAAACTGATTCAAGTTCAACTAAATATTTAAAAAATTACTAAAATATTTTGATCGGTTCAAGGAAAAAATGGCCAATGAAAAACAATTTTCAGCCATTGTGTGACGTCACGCAAATTGTTTCTATTGGCCAATAATTTCCAGCTGTTTACTTCTAAACATAACAGTGGGACAATTAATAATTTTCTTCTGTTGGCAAAAAAAACTTAATTTTTATAAATTTCTTAATTTATTTTATATTCACTAAATAAAAATGGTCTAACAATATTAGAACAAATTTTTATAGGACATTGTTTTGTACTTTGAATAAATTTACTAAGTGTTTTTCAGTTCAGTTATATTTTAAGTCGTGTTTAAAATATAACTGAACTCGAACCTGTTTATTGTACATGTTGTGTTTTTTCTTACTACACGAGCCACAACACGACTTAAAATATAACTGAACTCGAACCTGTTCATTGTACATGTTCTGTGTTTTTTTTCACTACACGTACCAGAACATGAACTTCAAATAAAGCAACACTCAAAAATGTGTGCTTTATGTGTGATTGAAACAAAAAGTATGTGATACAAAAATGTTCGTGTAAATAACGAAATATTAAAACGAACACAGTCATGGTTGTGTTGGGCACCGTAGAAAATTTAGAAACGCACATAATTGATATGAAAATTAAATATATGTGTTGACTGCTTTTGAACAGAACATTGTGTGTTTCATGTGTGTATTTTCTGAACCTTGGTATTTGATCAATTTCTGCATATTCTGCATGTCTTTAAAATTATTTTGATTTATTTTTCTTTTCTTTTAATATCATATTTTTGTTATTTTTTAGACTATCTGCCGAGAGACGTTTGTTGGGTTGGGATGTACCACCACATGAAATAAGTCATATACCGGAACATTGGCTGCAGTACGAAGAACCTCCTGAATCTATGCATTACTTATTAGCCATGTTATATATTTTCTTTATGATTATGGCCTTAACCGGAAATGGTTTAGTTATATGGGTATTTACAGCGTAAGTTTTTTAAACTACTGGTATCTCTAGTTTATTAATTATTATTATCCCTTTAACAGGGCAAAATCTTTGCGTACACCGTCCAATATTTTGGTTATTAACTTAGCTATCTGTGATTTTTTTATGATGGCCAAAGCTCCCATTTTCATTTACAACAGTTTTAAGCATGGTTTTGCCCTCGGCAGTATGGGTTGTAATATATTTGCCTTTATCGGTTCCTATTGTGGCTTAGGAGCGGGTATGACTAATGCCTTCATTGCGTATGATCGTTTTAATGTCATCACTCGCCCTTTAGAGGGTAAAATGACTCATGGCAAGGCGATAGTGATGGTCATATTTATTTATATGTATGCAACGCCGTTTGTTGTGGCCTGTTTAACAGAGAGCTGGGGCAGATTTGTTCCAGGTAAGTTAATTTAATTTTATGTGCGAAATTCATTTTCGGGTAACTTTAATAGACAATGGGGTGCAACGATATTGTTATCAACCATGGTATGTGTCATACTCTTTAATCTTTAGTCATCATGGAAATTGAAATTCTCATACATAATTCTTTCTTAAATTTAAATAGTTTTTAGAACCTACACCACTTTGGGATAATTTGAGATAATTCATGATAATTTAAAAAAAAATCAACTCTTCTTGGCTAAAAATTTCTAGACATTAACATTAAAAAAGCAAATTTAAAAATTTTAATTTAAATTAGCTAGTAATTTTTAATTTTAAGTTTTTAATTTTGAAATTTTAATTTTTAATTTATAATTTTTAATTTATAATTTTTAAGTTTTAATTTTTAATTTGTAATATATAATTTTGAATTTAGAATTTTTTATTTTGAATTTTGAATTTTGAATTTTAAATTTTGAATTTATAATTTTGAATTTATAATTTTGAATTTTGAATTTTGAATTTTGAATTTTAAATTTTGAATTTATAATTTTGAATTTTGAGTTTTGAATTTTGAACTTTGAATTTTGAATTTTGAATTTTGAATTTATAATTTTTAATTTATAATTTATAATTTATAATTTATAATTTATAATTTATAATTTATAATATATAATTTATAATTTATAACTTATAATTTATAATTTATTATTTATAATTTTTATTTTTTATTTTTTATAATTTATAATTTATAATTTATAATTTATAATTTATAATTTATAATTTATAATTTATAATTTATAATTTATAATTTATAATTTATAATTTATAATTTATAATTTATAATTTATAATTTATAATTTATAATTTATAATTTATAATTTATAATTTATAATTTATAATTTATAATTTATAATTTATAATTTATAATTTATAATTTATAATTTATAATTTATAATTTATAATTTATAATTTATAATTTATAATTTATAATTTATAATTTATAATTTATAATTTATAATTTATAATTTATAATTTATAATTTATAATTTATAATTTATAATTTATAATTTATAATTTATAATTTATAATTTATAATTTATAATTTATAATTTATAATTTATAATTTATAATTTATAATTTATAATTTATAATTTATAATTTATAATTTATAATTTATAATTTATAATTTATAATTTATAATTTATAATTTATAATTTATAATTTATAATTTATAATTTATAATTTATAATTTATAATTTAACATAATACGACTTTTTGAAATCGTCTATAATGATTAAATCTTTTTTAATCATATTTGAGTTTCCTATTAGCATGCTCTTTATCCATCCACACTACTTACCATTCAATTTATTTTTGCCGGAAATCTTAAATAAAACACATTTTTTTTTATTTTATTTTTATCATTTTAATTATCGTAGTATTATTTTAGAGATCAACTAACCTACGTAATATACTTATATATTTTTGTATCTTATATTTTTGTGTGTTTTCATGCATTTTTCATTTCATAATTTGTTAATATTTTTTATGTACTTTTTCCATCTTTGTTAATCAAAAATATATTGTTTCTGCATTTAAAGAAATTCACTCATACAAAATTTATTTATTTTTATGAGCAAGTTTTCACTTTTACTGTTTATTTTATTTCGTATATAAATATTTAAAATTTGTTTTATAAACATAATTCTGTTAAATTAAAAATAAAATCCATATTTTAAACATAAATACAAAGTTTCAAATTTATACATATGTATATAAAAAAACTAATTAAATATTCGAGTGTTTTTTAAAATAATTATTCATGGCATGATGATTAATTTGGCCAATTGAATAGATAATTAAAAAAAAAGTAATTTTAAAATATTTTGAATTATGTACCTCATTTACATCACAGCAGTATTATCATACACTTAATTGCAATAAATTTTTTTCTCTTTGTAATTTAGAAATTTGAAATTTTTGTATTCTTCAGAAATAATCAGTTGTTGGGGTTTTGAAAACCAATAAAACATTATAATTGCTTTGGTTTTCTATGACAAAATCTTTGTCACTAAAAATACAATTTTCTTGTTATGACGTGACATACGGAAAAAAAGGCAATGCATTTATGGTTAAAATAAAATGTATTTGATTAAGATTCGTTATAATATCTGAAATTTATGTAGTAATTTTGTTTTCAGATTACTACATATTATTAATCTAAATAGTTAATTTTTTTTTTAAATGTTATTGCAAAACAAAAATCTCCTACTACTTCAAATTGGATTTATAATTTCAATAAAACTAAATTAATGTGGACTTAACATGTTAGGATTTTCAAAATCTTAAAACAAAAACTGATAAAATGTTAAAACATATTTTTCAAAAAAATACAATTTAATTTAAAAATTTTTTTAAATTATTAAATTAAAAGGGAATTTTTTTTTTTTAAATTGAAATATATTTTAAATAAATTGGAAAAATATTTTAATTAATTAAAATTTTTCATATACGTATTTGTTTTAACTTTTGAAAAGTTATGATTTTTTTAATTTTTCAATTTTATTTTAAAAATTCCGTTTAAAAATATTAAGTTTTGTCAACTTTTTTTGAGTTTTACAAAAATAACTATTTAATTTTTTTTAATAAATTGAATATTTAAACCCCTAGTTTCCAAGATCACCTTCAGCGAGTTATATAAATAAAAAATTTTAAAATAAAATCAAAAAGTTTTAATTTTTGGCAAAGTTTTTCTTTTTTAAAAGGAAAAAATATATTAAATAATAAAACTGAAAAATGTAAATAACATTTTATATTGAAAATTTATTATTTGAATATAAATTTTAAATTTAAATAAAAAGAAAAACATTTTATTAAATCACAAAATTTTATTTTGTAAATTTATATTAAAATAAAAAAATTATGAAATAAAATTCAAATAATTTGAAATTAATTTCAAAAATTTTGAAATAAAATTAAAAATTATTTAATTAAAAAAAAAAAAAATTGAAAAACTTTATAATAAAGTAAATTTTTCAAATAATAATTTTAACATTAATATATTATCAAAATATTTTAATTATTTAAAAATCTTCCAATTTTTTTTATTTTATATTATTTTTTTTTTGCAGATATTAAATTTTATTTCAAAATTTCTCAATTTTATTTTAATAATTCCGTTTAAAAATTTGTAGTTTTGTTTAAATCTTTTTTAGATTTGATAAAAATGTATTTAAACAAAATTGAATAAATCGAATATTTAAACCTCTGGTGTCCAAGTCCAAGCAAATGATATATATAAAAATTTGAAATTAAATCTAAAATTTTTAATTTTTGGCAAAGAAAAACATTGCAACAAAAATATTTTAAATATTGTGTAATTTGAATTTGACTTTTAGTTTAAATTAAAAAGGAAAAAATTCAATTAAATAAAAAAATTTTAATGAAAATTTGTTATTTGAATATTAAGTTTAACTTAAAATAAAAAGAAAATACATAATTTAATTATATGACAAAATTTTAAATAAAATTGAAAAATTCATATACAATTTTATTTAAATAATTTATATTTAAATAAAAAAAAATTAGAAATAAAATTGAAAATTTTTATAATAAAGTAAAATATATTTCAATTATTTTTAAAATAAAAATTTTCTTTTCATTTTATTTTAATAAATTTAAGTTAAAATTTTTAAACATTATTTTAAAATTCGAAATTAATTTTTAAATTTACTTTTGAAGTTTTACGTATTAAATTTATATAAAAAATTGATTAAAGTACATATTATATAAATAAAAACTTAACCCTTCCAAGAGCGGCTTTAATATTAAATTAAATTTTAAAAATTGCATAATTTTAAAATAAGTTAGGATGTTAATTTTCAACATTTATTCATTTTAATTGTTTTCATTCATTATAATAAAATAAAAACAAAATTAATAAAATAAAAAAAAATAATAAAATTAAAGTTTAGAAATACAAATTGAGAAATTAAAATTACAAAATTAATTCCGAAATTTGTAATATTTCAAGCATTAAGATCAATAAAGGTTAAACATTGCAATTTTAAATAAAATCGAAAATTTTTGAAATTTAATTAAAACTGCTTAAAGTAAAATGGAAAACATTTAAAATTTAATTGAAATATCTTAAAATAAAATTGAAAAATTTTGAAAATTGAAATTTCTTTAAATAAAATTTCAAAATATAAAAAAATAATACAAAATGTTTAATAAAATTAAATAAGCTCATTCTATAAAATGAAACGTAAAGCAGCGCTTAAAATTTATTTGAAAAAAATTTAAAAATATTTCAGTTTTTAATTTTTCATAAAAATTTTGTTGGTTTCGTTTTATAGAGTGAGGCCCAAAATATTGTGAATACAAATACATTAAGTTCTCGATTGACGATACACAGTAGAACATTTGTCGAGAAGGCCGTCAAAAATAACTTTTGAAGGAGGAAAGAATTAAAGTACGGTTTTTTATTTGCTTAATCGATTGAAACATGGACTTCAATTTCCGACATTGTTCACGAAAATTAAGTAATAGACGCAATAGATATTAGGTATTAAACTGGCCTTAGTTGAGTTCTAGTATAAAAATGCACTCGTTAACAATTAAAAGTGTTACATTCAGCTTTGTCGATATTTGTAGTTTTTATTTTTTTTAACTTTCACAAAACTTGCTTTAGCTCCCACAGAGGGAAGCGGCCAGATAAAAAGAAAATCTAATTTGTGTGAAAACATAATTTTTTGAGCTTTCTGAACCCATAGAAGTTATATTCCAATAAATAAGAAATTTTTATAAAAATATTTATTGAGCAAGTAATTGTGACCTTTTACATATTTGAATATTAAAAAGTATCCAAATTTTTGCATAAATGCAAAAAAATTTTAAATGTTCCAAATTTTCCAAAAGTAAAAAAAAAAAATTAAATGGATGGACATTTAAAACAAATCCCTCAATTTACACACAAATTTTAAATAAATTGTTTAAGACAAATTTTAAACAACATTAATAAATTTTTAAATTAATTTATATGAAATGGTATTCAAAATTGGAAAATTTAAATGGAATTCCACTTAGCAACAATGACAAAGTAAAAACTATTACAGGTTTTAACATAAAATAAAATTAAGAATATATTCCAAAAGATTTTTCGCAAAGCTTATAAAAGAAAACTTGGTTTAGATTCGGATTTATATTAACATTAAACGCATTTGTAATAAGATAAACAATTTAAAAAGTTTCCTATTTTTATATTAGGAAATTTTTAATAAAAATAATTAACCTAAGACATAAAAGATGAAGTATTAAAGCATTTAATCTAATATGAGTTATAGTTCAACACAGGTGAAAAGCAAAAACTAAAACAATTAACTTTTAGCAAAAATTTAAAAACAGTCATTAAAATAAGTAAGATTATATCTGTGGTCACAAGCGATAACCGCCTAAGTAGACTTAAGAATGATTTGAGTTAGTATGCTATCATATTCTACTAACAATGCTTTATATTTATGTGTAATCCTCACTTTTTTATAACACTGTTATTTTAAAAGTTATTAATGAAAACATACTGACCTAAGTCGTTATAAAGCCCCATTACATTTATATAAACAGTTATTTTTCTCGAAAGAATGGTTTTCGCCGATTTGAGTTATGTATGCTATCATATTCTACTAAAAAATCTTTATATATACGTGAAATCCCCATTTCTCTAACACTGCTTTTTAAAAAGATATTAATACAAATATTCTGACCTAAGTAGTAATGAAGCCCCATTATATTTATATAAAAAGCTTGTTTTCTCGAAAGCATGATTTTCGAGTTAGGCGGTTATTGCTTGTGACCACAGATATATTGATTGACCTCATTCTCGAATTCTCTCTTCTCTTTCTCTTTCTATCTATTTCTCTCTCTCTCTCTCTCTCTCGAAATAATGACGTTCATGGTTGTTCAAAAAAAATATAAAGATTAATTTTATTATTGTTATAACAAATAAACCATAAAATACATTTTGAGTTAAAAACGGAATTGTTAATTGTTTATAGATTTATGAAAATATCATTTATTAATGGATATTTTTTTAATTGTTTAATTGTTTTAGAATTTATTAGCAGCTGAAACTTAGGCTCAACTTAGTTTAGTTAAACTCTGAATTTTACTACAATTTTTTAACACATAATTTCAAACTCTGACTATGAGCGATTTTTTGAGATATCAGTTTGATTAAACTTAAGCTTTTACTTATTTTTCAAATAGTTAAAATTTATCAAGCGAGTTTTTCGTATGACAATTAAACTTAGTTAAGTTAAACTATTTTTAGTTAAACTTGGTTTAGTTAAAATTCGCATAGTTAAACCTAGTTTATTTCAACTTAGTTTAGTTAGGCCTAGTTTAGTTAAACTTAGTTTACTTAACTTAGTTATAAGTTAATAGTGTTTAAAAGTGAAAGTTCAACAAAACTAAGGCCGAAACAAGCTTGTTAAAGCTTTAAGTTCAATTAGCTCAAGATCTTAGTTAATTTTAGTAATCAATTAAACTTAGTTTAGTTTAATTGAACTTAGTTCAGTTTAATTGACATCCCAAAAACTAATCCTTACAATTTTAAAGCATTTGCTAAGTTTTTTGATGTTACTTAGATTAATTAATCCGAAAATAATTTTAATCTCGCATTAAGCGATTGTGCTGATTTTGAGTAGTAGTTTAAAGTTATATCAATAGGCTGGGATTGCTTTACTTATATCTAAACTACCAATGGGTGGGTATTCAAAAATTGTTTGCAAGTTCCACAAAGAAAAAAATCATGTGAGTCCGATCACAGGGGAGATGTGTAAACATCTGGTAATAAATAAAATGCAGAAAACAGCGACAAAAAGGTTATTTCATATAATAATTTTTTCACCAAACAATCATAAGTCATACCGATGTGACTCTCACATGTATGCTCTTTTTGATTGTATTGTGAAATAGAAATTTACCCCCCTGCGCGTATAGATGTTTACACAACAAAAACAAAATAACAGAAATTACGCACGTTTTGTAAACATGTTTCTTCATTTTAAAATTAAAATTAAAGTTAATCCATATGTTAAAAACTGACCCTTAAAGTTTTTGGGATGTAAGTTAAAATTATTTTAGTTATATTTAGGTTAGTTAAACTTAATTAAATTATACTCAAATTTTTTAACTTTCAAACTATTTGACTATTAGTGATTTTGGGTATATCAATTAAACTTTGTTTGGTTAGGGTCAAGTTATTAACTCATACTCTCAAATAGTTTAAATTAATAAACGAATTTTTGATATATCAATTTAAATAAATTTAGTTTATACGAATTTGAATTTAACTAAACTAAGTTGAACGAAAATCTCAAAAACTAGCTCTTTGAAGCTTTTAAAAATCGTGAATCAATTAAACTAGGTCTACTTTTATTAACATCCATAAAACGAGACCTTCTAACTTTAAACTATTTGACTAAGAGCGCATCGTTTTTGGGCTTAACTATGGTATTATGTTCTTAGTATGTGGTTTAATTGGGGATTAAACGAGCAAGATTGAATTTTGTTTTTAATATACATTAAAAAACTATTTCTCTTTTTGTTAATAAATAAAAATATTTTAAGAACGCGGTTTTTCTTTTGGGGGTTTTTTTGTGAGATATTTAAAAACTAGCAGAAATTTTTCCAAAATTCTCCTAACGTCTCTCTATAGGGTATGGCAGCATTCTCTAATTAACCATTTCTTAAACCAGCACTCACAATGATTGGTTTAAAGCCGGATCAGTAAAATTATTTTCAAATTAATTAATCGAAAAGGATCCCAAAAACATGAGTTTAATCAAACCAAGTATAATTGGCATTCAAAACACTCTTTCTGATGTTGCCTTTTGTCAAAATTTGTTTTAAAAAAGTTAAGAGGCTCATGCTATAAAATAAAATGTTTAAAATATAATCCAAACTGGAACATTGCGCAATTATTTTTTTTATTGTGCATGGTAGATTATTTTAATACCTTTTAAGTTATATAAAAAAAAAAACATTAAATACATAAATAGAAATATTAAAAAAAAATTATGCGATTATGGAACTTTTTTAAAATCAAACAGAAAGCGTCATCTATGTATCACTTATAGCAATCAACTGCAGGGGTTCTGCTAATATAAAAATATTTATTATTTCAACCGGTTAATTTTTAATTTTTCGTTTTTTATTTTTAATTTTTCGTTTTTAATTTTTTATTTTTAATTTTTTTATTTTTCATTTTTAATTTTTTATTTTTAGTTTTTCATTTTTTATATTTCGTTTTTTATTTTTTATTTTTCATTTTTTATTTTTCAGTTTTCATTTTTTATTTTTAATTTTTAATTTCTAATTTTTAATTTTTAATTTTTAATTTTTAATTTTTAATTTTTAATTTTTAATTTTTAATTTTTAATTTTTAATTTAAAATTTTTTATTTTTCAGTTTTCATTTTTTATTTTTAATTTTTAATTTTTAATTTTTAATTTTTAATTTTTAATTTTTAATTTTTTAATTTTTAATTTTTAATTTTTAATTTTTAATTTTTAATTTTTAATTTTTAATTTTTAAATTTTAATTTTTAATTTTTGATTTTTAATTTTTATTTTTTATTTTTTAGTTTTTAATTTTTAATTTTTAATTTTTAATTTTTAATTTTTTATTTAAAATTTTTAATTTTTTATTTTTCAATTGTCATTTTTAATTTTTTTATTTTTAATATTTAATTTTTAATTTTTAATTTTTTATTTTTAATTTTTAATTTTTAATTTTTAATTTTTAATTTTTAAGTTTTAATTTTTAATTTTTAGTTTTTCGTTTTTTATTTTTTATTTTTCGTTTTTTATTTTTTATTTTTAATTTTTTCATTTTTCACTTTTTTTATTTTTATTTTTTTATTTTTATTTTTTCATTTTTTATTTTTCGTTTTTCATTTTTTATTTTTCATTTTTTATTTTTCATTTTTCGTTTTCCACTTTTCATTTTTTATTTTTCATTTTTAATTTTCAATTTTTAATTTTTTGATTTTTCATTTTTATTGTTAATTTTTAATTTTTTATTTTTAAATTTTTAATTTTTAAATTTTAATTTTTAATTTTTAATTTTTAATTTTTAATTTTCAATTTTTAATTTTTAATTTTTTATTTTTAATTTTTAATTTTCAATTTTTAATTTTTAATTTTCAATTTTTAATTTTTAATATTTAATTTTTAATTTTTAATTTTCAATTTTTAATTTTTAATTTTTAGGTTTTAATTTTTAATTTACAATTTTTAATTTTTCATTTTTCATTTTTTATTTTTCAGTTTTCATTTTTCATTTTTTATTTTTTATTTTTCATTTTTTATTTTTCATTTTCAAACATATCATAATTTTTTCACCAATACAATCATAAGTCAAATCGGTTTTGTCTTACGACGCACATGTTACGCTGTTTTTGTGATTGTATTGTGAAACTGCAGGGGTTCTGCTAATATAAAAATATTTATTATTTCAACCGGTTAATTTTTAATTTTTCGTTTTTTATTTTTCATTTTTCGTTTTTAATTTTTTATTTTTAATTTTTTTATTTTTCATTTTTAATTTTTTATTTTTAGTTTTTCATTTTTTATTTTTCGTTTTTTATTTTTTATTTTTCATTTTTTATTTTTCAGTTTTCATTTTTTATTTTTAATTTTTAATTTCTAATTTTTAATTTTTAATTTTTAATTTTTAATTTTTAATTTTTAATTTTTAATTTTTAATTTTTAATTTAAAATTTTTTATTTTTCAGTTTTCATTTTTTATTTTTAATTTTTAATTTTTAATTTTTAATTTTTAATTTTTAATTTTTAATTTTTAATTTTTAATTTTTAATTTTTAATTTTTAATTTTTAATTTTTAATTTTTAATTTTTAATTTTTAATTTTTAATTTTTAAATTTTAATTTTTAATTTTTGATTTTTAATTTTTATTTTTTATTTTTTAGTTTTTAATTTTTAATTTTTAATTTTTAATTTTTAATTTTTAATTTTTAATTTTTAATTTTTAATTTTTAATTTTTAATTTTTTATTTAAAATTTTTAATTTTTTATTTTTCAATTGTCATTTTTAATTTTTTTATTTTTAATATTTAATTTTTAATTTTTTATTTTTAATTTTTAATTTTTAATTTTTAATTTTTAATTTTTAATTTTTAATTTTTAATTTTTAATTTTTAATTTTTAAGTTTTAATTTTTAGTTTTTCGTTTTTTATTTTTTATTTTTCGTTTTTTATTTTTTATTTTTAATTTTTTCATTTTTCACTTTTTTTATTTTTATTTTTTTATTTTTATTTTTTCATTTTTTATTTTTCGTTTTTCATTTTTTATTTTTCATTTTTTATTTTTCATTTTTCGTTTTCCACTTTTCATTTTTTATTTTTCATTTTTAATTTTCAATTTTTAATTTTTTGATTTTTCATTTTTATTGTTAATTTTTAATTTTTTACTTTTAAATTTTTAATTTTTAAATTTTAATTTTTAATTTTTAATTTTCAATTTTTAATTTTTAATTTTTTATTTTTAATTTTTAATTTTTAATTTTCAATTTTTAATTTTTAATTTTCAATTTTTAATTTTTAATATTTAATTTTTAATTTTTAATTTTCAATTTTTAATTTTTAATTTTTAGATTTTAATTTTTAATTTACAATTTTTAATTTTTCATTTTTAATTTTTTATTTTTCAGTTTTCATTTTTCATTTTTTATTTTTTATTTTTCATTTTTTATTTTTCATTTTCAAACATATCATAATTTTTTCACCAATACAATCATAAGTCAAATCGGTTTTGTCTTACGACGCACATGTTACGCTGTTTTTGTGATTGTATTGTGAAATAGAAATTTACCGCCCTGCGCGTATAGATGTTTACACATCAAAAACAAGTGTTAAATTCGGCTATGCTGAATCTTTGATACCCTTCACCTGGACTTATTGTGCTATTTATAACAAATATAAACAAAATATAAATAAATAGTAAAATAGTAAATAATTTGATAAATATTATAAATTTATTACAACAAACACAATGAATTTTTAAAATTTTTAGAAGTTGTCACTATATTTTAGGTCGTATCTTGGCACAATGATGCCCGATTTATCCCATTTCAAATACCAACCAGCTCGAAATAATGACAATCAATATTATTCTAATTTTACCCATGTAAATAGTTTATTTTGTGAATAAGCGTGATTTTAAATGAAAGACGGACGGACGGACATCGCTATATCGACTTGATTTCGATTCGTTACAAACGGAATGACAAACTCTGCACAGTGGTGTTGAGGTTATAATAATAATTAAGAATACAAAAAAAAAATATGAGCAAAACAAACTGAGAGAATATACTTTTAAAATTTAGGGTAACACACTTCCAGCTAATTTTAGTGCTTTTTGTGGATTCATTCCTTTATTTAAGATCATCTTAAGATGTGTTTACCAGAGTTCAGAAAAAAACACACACTGAATAAAAAACTCGTACATATATGTAAACAAACATAACTCAGACCAACAAACACATACATATTTTTATTTTGTTATCAATTATGTGTGTTTCTAAATTTTGTACGGTACCGAACACGATCATGACTGTGTTTCGTTTTAATATTTCGTTACACGGTGTCTCGACTAGCTATAATTTATGGCAATGTTCATGTTCAAGTCAGAGAAACAAAATGAGACAAAACCCGAAGTGGGCAAATTATGTTTAGACATTTCATTTCCAAAATGTCTCTCAACCGTAAATAACAAAAATGCGTTCTTGCACTCAATGCTTTAAAAGAGTTAAAAAAAAAACTAAAAATACAAATTGAAGAAGAAAAAAAATGAATTAGAATGAAATTAATAATTTTATTTCTTTTCCGATCGCGAGTGGATAGTTTTAATTTTTAGATATACGTGTTCAAGAACATTTTCTGTTTTTTTAGCAGTATACGTACAAGAACACGAACTTAAAATAAAGCTACAGTCGAATCTGTGTGGTTGATGTGTGTTCGAAACAAAAAATACGTGATAGAAACATGTTCGTGTACATAATATTAAAACGAAACACAATCATGATTGTGTTCGGCATCGTACAAAATTTAGAAACACATAATTGATATGAAAATAAAAATATGTGTTGGCTGCTTTAGAACAGAACATTGTGTGTTTGAGGTATGTATTTTCTGAACCTTGGTGTTTACATTGATTGTACTAGTGTTTTGCAATATTCAGGACTGATACTCTGCATTTTTTCACGTGAAGCTTTTTTAGATCGATTTTTGAGCCGTTGTCCCAAATAACCCCTTAAATTCTCAATTGGGTTTATATCAGTGTTTTAAGAAGGTATTTTAATAACGTGTACACAATTCTTTAAAAGCCTTACATTGTAAGATTTGAGATTGGAGTCGTTGCTTGGTTATAATACCAATCGTTACCAAGACCAACCAAGTCTTTCAAGCGAACTAGCAAAAAAAATTTTTTTTTTAAATAGTTACATTAATAGTTTCACTATAAACAAGCGATAAACTATACAATGCGTTTAGAGAATTGGTCGTAGGTCCAAATAATTGGGTACAGAAAATATGTATAAATTTGATTGGCTTTATGATTTTCTTTGCCTGTAGTATGAATGATAAAGTTCATATCGGAAACTTTATATATATGGGTATGGGGACCAAGTCGAAAAATGAACCGATCCTTATTTTTTTAAAAACATACAAATTTGAGAAAAATCTGTGCAATATTTCTGTACATGATAGGTTTAGGATCCGGGAGCAGCTTTATATGGGAGCTATGACTAGGAATTTCCTAAAGGGTTTATTTTTGCACTACTGATTAATGGATGTAATAAACACACACAAACCCAATTTTACCGAGATCTATATGATAATGTCGATCTTATGACAATGTAAGTCGATCTCATAGGGGTCATTTGTATGGGGACTAGGTCTGAACATAGAAGTTCATGTATCAAATTTCATCAAAATATATTCAATTTTGCGATCTAAAGTTTGATTACGAGGTTTACTTACAAGGGCACACAGACGGACAGACGGACATCTCTAAATCGACTTAGAAAGTGATTCTGAATCGATCGGTATAATAAAAGTTACAAACATCAGCACAAACTCATTATACGCTTACCACATAGTGGTACCGGCTATAACAAGAGAACGCCGGGTCCTGCTGCGGAAAATGACCTCCAAGCCATCACTGTGCTTATTAGTTTATGGGCATTCTCCATATCTTTGGTCTTCCATCCGACCGGAAGATGTTAAACTTGCCCTCGAAAGTATATAAACTTTTGCCAAATGATTTTTTTCCTGCATCTCCTTCCTCCCAAATTTTTCTTTTCTTCGTATATTTCGGATGCTGGAAACACTGGATCTTTTTTCCAAATCTGTCTCAGCTATTTCTGCCAACTTTGAAGCACACAGCGATTATTTTTGATTTTTCTTACCAGCTTCAGCTTCAGAAAATATTTTAGTTGTCGGTTTTTTTTTTTTTTTTTGCTGTTTACATCTTGAAACTTTTTATAAAGTTTAACGAAATTATGAACGGTAGAATGGATTCTGTTAACCAGTCTTCTACCCCCTCTTATTGCTTTTTCCACTTCTATGGTTACTTATGATAAAGTCAATAAATGTCTATTGAAGTTTGTTCCCGTTTAAATCACGGTTTAATTCAGTTTGAACATTTTTTGATTAAGAAATATGGCAGAGAAAACTCAAATGTAGAATGATTAAGTGTCCCAGTTTGGTTGTGTCTAATTTGGATTTAATGGATTTAATCCTTAATTACACCAGTAAAAAGGTGATAAAATACCCTAGTGTTAACAAAATATATAAATTATTAACACCTTTTTTTAAATTGAAAATAGTCGTATCCTTTGTCCCAGTTTGGATTATAACTACTGTATGAAAAAATATGAGAAGTATTTTTCAGTTTTGAAATATTCGTACAAATTTTTATCGTTCATTAAGTTTCGAACGGATCTCACTTGGATCCCTTAAAATTATTTTTAAGTTATATTTTAACGAATGATTTAGTAATGGGGCCTAAATGATTTTGTTTTAAATTTTAGTTGAAATATTCTTAATCACAATAAATATTTGTGTTTTCGTCGACCTTTTTGTTGTTAATAATTTATACGTTTATTGAGCTTGAGGCCAATTTTGGAATTTTTGTTGTTCTTTATTTATTCAATATTTCGCTATCCGCTGGATAGCATCCTCAGGAATATAATTTCTAAAAACATATACATAACACAGAACGTTAATAACATAATGACAAAAAACAATAAGACACTTACGAGTAACAATAATTAAAATTAACAAAAATACACCCTTGTGCTTTTACATTTCATATTGTACTAATTTTTGTATTTATTTATAATGTGCCGGTAGCTTTGAGCGCAATTATCAGTGTCAGTTTTGTAGTTCATTCTATTCTCTTTATGTATATTTATAATATGCAGCATTTCGAGTGTGTACCGTTTGTTGTATTTGTCCTCTCTTTGTAAAATTTCTATCTCATCTAAGTTTGGTAGATGATGTTTTTCTGCACAATGGGCCATTAGTGCAGTTTTTTGTGTTATTGATTTATTTCTATTACGTAGATCTGATCTGTGTCCGGATATTCTCGTTTTTAATTTGTTTTTTGTTGTTCCTACATATACCTGCTTGCATATGTCGTTGTCGTTGCCAGTACAATTTATTTTGTAAATAACATTGGAATTTTCCATTTTTTCTATTTTACTTTTTGTATTTGAAAAAAGGTGTTGTAACGTGTTACTCGTCGTATATGCAATTTTGAATTTGTTCTCGTTATATAGCCTCGATTTTCCTATTCTTTCCGAAATTTTTGGTATATATGCTAAAGTTTTGTAAACCATAGGTGTTTCCTCATGTCTAATTGCGGTGTTTTGGTGGCTTTTTAATAGGTTTTTTATAATGTTTTTTGGAAAAGCGTTGTTTATTAAAATTTCTTTTATTTTATTAATATTTTTCTTATGAAATTGTTTATCACTGATTGTGAGAACTCTTTTAATCAAATTGTTGGCAGTGTTCATAATAATATTTTTCGGCTGACATGAAAAGAAATTTATTATACGACCTGATGACGTAGGTTTTTGGTACCAATCAATTTTAATTTTACCATCCATTCTTACCAACAAGGTATCAAGGTATGGTAGTCTTCCTTCTTGCTCTTCTTCTAATGTAAATTTAATTTGTCCATGAAAGTTATTTAACTGTGCAAGGGTATTTTCAATTGAACTGATTCTAACAATTGCAAATATATCGTCAACGTATTTTGTTAGCAATCTTGGTTTATATTCCATTTTCTCAATACATGTTTTTAGGAGATCTTCCATAATAATGTCAGCTATGATTGGAGATGCTGGTGATCCCATTGGTAGACCTTTGTACTGAGTGTAAAATTTTTCTTTATATTTAAAATATCGAGTATCTTTTATACAAAATTTCAATATTTTTAAGAATAAGTCTCTTTTTATATTAGTATGTTTTTCTATTTCATGCCATTTCTCCATTATAACATTTATTGCATATTCCACCGGTATGCTTGGAAATAAAGAAATTACGTCAAATGAAATTAGTTTTTCGTCGTCATCTATGCTACTATTGTTAACCTTATTCCTAAATTGCACGGCATCCCTTATATTATATTCCGAATTTTCTGTAAGTTTTTTCAGAATATTGGTCAAAAACCTACATAACCCGCTAGACGGTGAGTTAACTGATGCACAGATTGGTCTAAGTGGAAAACCCTCCTTATGGATCTTAGGAAGTCCATATATTCTAGGTGCTATTGCCGCGTCATTTTTGAGTCTCTTTTTCTCTATCACAGTTATAATATTGCACTTAAAAAGTTCTTCGACCAACTCACCGTTCTTTTTCTGTAATGATGAAGTAGGATCTTTAGTTATTCTCCTGTATGTCATCATGTCATTCAGGATGTTATTCATTCTACTCTCATAGTCAGTTTTTTCCATTGCAACAGTGACGTTTCCTTTGTCGGCATTCAATATTAATATATTTTTATTTTTGTGTAAAAACGATTTGGCTTGACCCACTGTGTTGAGCATAAAGCGATCTCTTCTTGAAAGTTTTTGTTTGTTCATATGATTTTCTAGCATAGATGTTAATTTTGTTCTAGCTATCTCTTGGTCTTCTTTGTCATCTAACGTTTGAATACAATCCTCACCGTCGGCAATGAGTTTAAATAAAGGGAATCGTTTTTTGTCTGTCGGGATAGTGTGTTTTTGGCCTAACGAGAGAAGCCACTGAGTATCTTGTGGTATATTAGTGTTAGTTAAGTTGGTAAACCATTTTTCATTATGTCTAATATTTAATTCTCTCCTTTGTTCTTGTTTTAAACTTTCAAATTTCTTCCTGTGTCTATTTTTTATATTTATATTTCTCTTCTTCGATAGTGATTTTTCGCAGGTCCAAAATTGTTCTTGTTCCTCTGCTGTTAAATTTTCATTAATTTTTGTTTTTATTTCTTCTATCGAGGCTTTGTTGCATTTTTCAATTTCATGCTTTTGTTTTATAAGTAAATTAAGTAATTTTCTATTTAAATTTTCCAATATTGTGTTAAGGGAGCTGTATATTTTATTTGGCACTATTTGGTTAGTTGCAAAAATATTGTGTATGTTTTTGGTTGCGTTTATTAAGAAGTCGGGTGTTAAGAACAAAGGAGAGAATTAAATATTAGACATAATGAAAAATGGTTTACCAACTTAACTAACACTAATATACCACAAGATACTCAGTGGCTTCTCTCGTTAGGCCAAAAACACACTATCCCGACAGACAAAAAACGATTCCCTTTATTTAAACTCATTGCCGACGGTGAGGATTGTATTCAAACGTTAGATGACAAAGAAGACCAAGAGATAGCTAGAACAAAATTAACATCTATGCTAGAAAATCATATGAACAAACAAAAACTTTCAAGAAGAGATCGCTTTATGCTCAACACAGTGGGTCAAGCCAAATCGTTTTTACACAAAAATAAAAATATATTAATATTGAATGCCGACAAAGGAAACGTCACTGTTGCAATGGAAAAAACTGACTATGAGAGTAGAATGAATAACATCCTGAATGACATGATGACATACAGGAGAATAACTAAAGATCCTACTTCATCATTACAGAAAAAGAACGGTGAGTTGGTCGAAGAACTTTTTAAGTGCAATATTATAACTGTGATAGAGAAAAAGAGACTCAAAAATGACGCGGCAATAGCACCTAGAATATATGGACTTCCTAAGATCCATAAGGAGGGTTTTCCACTTAGACCAATCTGTGCATCAGTTAACTCACCGTCTAGCGGGTTATGTAGGTTTTTGACCAATATTCTGAAAAAACTTACAGAAAATTCGGAATATAATATAAGGGATGCCGTGCAATTTAGGAATAAGGTTAACAATAGTAGCATAGATGACGACGAAAAACTAATTTCATTTGACGTAATTTCTTTATTTCCAAGCATACCGGTGGAATATGCAATAAATGTTATAATGGAGAAATGGCATGAAATAGAAAAACATACTAATATAAAAAGAGACTTATTCTTAAAAATATTGAAATTTTGTATAAAAGATACTCGATATTTTAAATATAAAGAAAAATTTACACTCAGTACAAAGGTCTACCAATGGGATCACCAGCATCTCCAATCATAGCTGACATTATTATGGAAGATCTCCTAAAAACATGTATTGAGAAAATGGAATATAAACCAAGATTGCTAACAAAATACGTTGACGATATATTTGCAATTGTTAGAATCAGTTCAATTGAAAATACCCTTGCACAGTTAAATAACTTTCATGGACAAATTAAATTTACATTAGAAGAAGAGCAAGAAGGAAGACTACCATACCTTGATACCTTGTTGGTAAGAATGGATGGTAAAATTAAAATTGATTGGTACCAAAAACCTACGTCATCAGGTCGTATAATAAATTTCTTTTCATGTCAGCCGAAAAATATTATTATGAACACTGCCAACAATTTGATTAAAAGAGTTCTCACAATCAGTGATAAACAATTTCATAAGAAAAATATTAATAAAATAAAAGAAATTTTAATAAACAACGCTTTTCCAAAAAACATTATAAAAAACCTATTAAAAAGCCACCAAAACACCGCAATTAGACATGAGGAAACACCTATGGTTTACAAAACTTTAGCATATATACCAAAAATTTCGGAAAGAATAGGAAAATCGAGGCTATATAACGAGAACAAATTCAAAATTGCATATACGACGAGTAACACGTTACAACACCTTTTTTCAAATACAAAAAGTAAAATAGAAAAAATGGAAAATTCCAATGTTATTTACAAAATAAATTGTACTGGCAACGACAACGACATATGCAAGCAGGTATATGTAGGAACAACAAAAAACAAATTAAAAACGAGAATATCCGGACACAGATCAGATCTACGTAATAGAAATAAATCAATAACACAAAAAACTGCACTAATGGCCCATTGTGCAGAAAAACATCATCTACCAAACTTAGATGAGATAGAAATTTTACAAAGAGAGGACAAATACAACAAACGGTACACACTCGAAATGCTGCATATTATAAATATACATAAAGAGAATAGAATGAACTACAAAACTGACACTGATAATTGCGCTCAAAGCTACCGGCACATTATAAATAAATACAAAAATTAGTACAATATGAAATGTAAAAGCACAAGGGTGTATTTTTGTTAATTTTAATTATTGTTACTCGTAAGTGTCTTATTGTTTTTTGTCATTATGTTATTAACGTTCTGTGTTATGTATATGTTTTTAGATATTCTTAATCACTTTATATAAAAATTTTGTTTTTTTGATTTTTGTTAAAAAAAAATCAATCATTTCCAGGATTAAAAATGCTGTTTTGGACCAAAATTAATCCATTAATCCATTTTAAAAATGTTTTCCCATTTTTCACAATTTTGCATTATACAACTCTTAACACTAAAGTTGATATTTAAAATGTGTTGGCAGCGGATAAAGCTCTTAAAGACACAACGTTTGAGGCCTTTTTGTCTAACTTTGAACTATGTATTATGGTTTTCAATTATTCAAAATGTATTACTCTTAATAACTTTTAACTGACAATTGGATCGAAGATCGAAAAAAAAAATAAAATTGTATTTTAATTTGGGAAATCATATGAAGATTTCTCTCAAAACATTTTTCCAAGACTTATTAAGAAAATGTAAAAAAAAAATCATGGTCAGTTTTGTTTATTTGAATGAATTTTGGTCCTCAACACAGTTTTGAGCTTGCAATAATTAACTTTCTTTATTTTAATAAAAAGTTCATAAAAACTTTCTAATACAAATACATTTTATTTTAACAGCAATGAAACTGTTTCGCTCTTCTCATATATTTTCTCGGAAAAACTCAACTTACTATAAAAATGCGACAATTTACAGAAATTAGTTTTGCAAAACTTTAAAATAACTATAAAAATTTATATCGGTTAAATCAAAATTTTGTATTTTTTTATAAAAAGTTTATTTCAAAAATTTCATTTTGAATTACACTTGAACCAGATTGGATTTCTTTTTTGACATTTTAAAAACTAAAGTAGACAATAATAAAATATGAATGAAAAATTCGAAGAAAAAAATCATACAATTACCAAATTCTATGAAATTTCTAACAATTTTAAAGAAAAAAATGGTAAATTTGATTTAATATGGGTTAAATACAATTAAAGTCAGACAACACAACAATGATGACAACTTTCAAATGAAATATATAGAGACTCTAAAATATAATGTAATTATAATTTTTCTAACACAATTATAAACAAAAAAATTGCTAAAAAAAAATATGTTTAAAATGTTCTTTTACATTTCCGAACTATGAGTTAAGAGGAGTTTCAACAGAACAAAAACAAAACTATATAAAATTATTTTAAAAAAAAGTTTAAAAAAAGAATTGTTTTAAAAACTTTTCTTTTTTATCGTTAATATAGAATAATGCCAACAATAAGGTAAAAAATTAATTTATTGACAAATTATACATGTATTTTGTATTATCATGACCTTGCTTGCATATATTTGTTGTTGTTCTGAATTATTTAACTTATCATTCATTCATTATATTGTTTTTTTTTAAACATTTTTTGTAATAAAATCATTCTCAATTGATGATTGTGTTATTACTAATTAAGATTATTATACAATAGAAATGGTAACATTTATACCCAAATTTCCATTATCGGCAAATAGTTGCGCAATCGATGTATCAAACACCAAACAATCAGAGTTATGTATGGCGGAGGCAACACCTTCATGTATAGATCGCGGCATAGCTTCCCAGGTAAGGCGTCTACGATTGCCATTCAGTTCCAAGCGATAGACGAAATTCTCAGCTTCCTTGCGCGAGCCAATCAATTGAACAATAGCAAAAAACTGTTGATGACCATCGTATTTCTCTTGTTTCTCGAGAACCAACATAAAGTGATGACCGAAACATGACTGCATCATAACCCAGTCAACGGCACCGGGCAAATTGATGTCAGTGGCCAGAAATACTATGTCCTCACCTTGTAATGTTGTGATGCTCTTGTGTGACATCATTAAGTGTTGCATGACTAGATCGAGTGGTCCCTGCCATTTGCAGGAGGCACCTGGACATGGACATAGATAAGGTCGGCATTCGCAGGTTTCTTCGTGTTCGGTTTTTTCGGTATATAGCAATGAAGCTGTACAGCCGTAGCCAGAATGTTTGCAAGGGAACTTAACATTGGAGGCCACTTTTTCCATGGCCAAATTGCGTATATTGGCCAAGGGACCACGACATGTGGGACAGCAGGTGAGTTTGGAACGACACGAAACACACACTAAATGTCCACTGGAACATTGTAATATTGGTGGCAACACATAATCGAAGCACACTGGACATTCAAACAACGATGTTAGATCGGTAGACATACCGACATCACCGCCCCCAGCGGACGATAATGACGAACTAGACGATGATGATGTATTTGCGGATGTATTGTTAGCGCTCGCGTTGCCTGTAGCCGTAACAGTTGGTGTTTCACGTCGTTTCGGATTAATTTTATTAGACATTTGACTTTGCTAGTTTATTTCGTTTTGAATGCACTCTTAATGGTCGACTTCTCAACGGCACTCAGAGCTTTCGACAATTGTTAAACAGTTGAATTGGCGTCAATTGTTATTTTTAACCAATTATGTTTTTACTAACTGTAAAGGAATAAATTTAAACAAATTATTAAAGATTTTATTCATAAATTTTGATATAAGGATTATCTATATATTAATACGTGAAGGTAAATTTTTAGTTCCCTTTTTTAAGCAATATGCGGGCACGGAGGAGTGTGAAAATTGGCATAGTTATAGTACATATGGAGGAGAAGCTGAGAATGATAAAATTTATGTTCAATCTGTCTTAAAAATATATTAAATTAAATATAAAAAAAAAAATATTTATAATAATTCGTTACGCCCTGTTAATGCGAATGATTAAAATTATATATCGGACGCTCTGTGTTGAATTGTAAATTGCTAAAATTGATTAACATACCTTTAGGCTCATTTAATGGGGGTAATGTTTTAAAACCTTTTTTTTTTGCAATTCTCTTTCTGAATGTACAACATGTCGAGAGTGTTGTTTCAAAATTTCAAGTAAATCGGAGCAAAACTTAAGAAGATACAGCATTTCCAGTGACCGGCCTCATACGGTATATCGTATATAAATCAGTTTTTAAAAAACTTTAAATCGATTTTCTCGCAAATAAATGTTAGAAGTCCGTGAACATCATAACTCTAAATCTACTTGACCGATTCTTTTGAAATTTTACACACTATCAGCCGTGTTCATAAAAATTAAAGTGTACTTCAATTAGACTTTATTGTAAGTTTTTCATACAAAATTTGTTGATAAAGTCTACTTGAAGTACACTTTAATTTTTATGAATACGGCTGTATATCTACACATAAATCATCGGGTAACAACGAAGAGTTTTTTTTTTTTAATTTCTATTTTCTGTCCCATTTTTTAACAACAAATTCCCGAAATTTTATTGCAAAAATCGTTATTTTTACTTCAAAATGCTGGCAAAACAAAAACTTGAAAAACTCTTCGTCACTACCTCAGGAAACAAGTCACCTTTTTAACGCATTTCGATTTTTTTATTTCACATGATCCGGTAACGAGTTAAATGAAAAAATTCTTAAATCTACGAGTTTTTTTGCTGTTCTCTAATTTCAATAAGAATATTTTTTTTCGTTTTAAATCACATAGAAAAGGCTTTGTGAAATCAAAACAAATGCCCTTTTTTTCTACTAAGCAGGTCTTAAGAGATAAAAAAAACTAATTGATATTTAAACTCTAACATGTTTTTTTATTGAACCTTGTCATTATTTTAAAAAAATTAGACATTAATTTTATGAAAAAAAAAACGATTTTTAAAAACGTCTACATTTTGCGCTGATTTAAAAAAAAAAACTCGTAATAAGTGGTCGATGTTAATAACACACACTTTTTGCGATGATGCTGTTCTATAACTATAATAAAAACTTTTTATTTACACAATCTTTTTTCCATTATAATTTTTTCAATTATAACATAGATTCCTTATGCACTAATTATTGCAAATAAAGGAATTAAAAAAAAATTTTTCATCAAATCACATATTTTTATTTTTTTGCATATGTTCGAAACAGTAGTGATGCCAGTCAAATCCAATTTATTTGAATATCGAAATTATTTTTGGTGATGCTTAAGTTTTTAAAAATAGAAAAGTCATTTTTAATTGAATGAAATTGAAGAACAAAAACAATTAAATGAACAAATAAGTTGTTATTTTAAAAGAAAATATTTTTCTTTATACTTTTTCTATAAACTTAAGAAAAAACATGCACAAAATACTTAAATGTTTTTTGTTAAACTGAAAAAAGAACCATATGGCACCTCGGTTTCTAGATAACATATGTTCTTAACTCAAACATATGGTTCTTAACTCAAACATATGTTTCCATTAAATAAATAAAAAAAGTGGTTTCAAGAAACCCAAAATTTCAATTCCATGTGATTTTAAATTCACTCTTATTCAAATAACGTTTCAAGAACACGGCTGATAATGTTCACCGCAAAACAACAACGCCTCCGGAGATTCGCTATCACGGATTTATTTATTAAAATTTTTAATTGAAATTTTTTCAAAGATTCTTCAAATGTTATACTATAACGTGTATATGAAATAAATAGTCCAACATTATTCATATCTTCAAAAAAGAATTATAAAATTACGACTTTTTTTTAACTTTTAAAACCTTACCCCCCCTTAAATATTCATACATTTTTCATATATATATAGATTAAAAAAACATTGGAAGACAAAAATTTAATGAAAAAATAACATTTCCTAGAATTTGCACTCGAATTTCGAGCGCTGGGATATACTAGTTATTATTATAAGCTCAATAACTCTTTATTTTGTTTTCTAAATTTAATGGAAGAGGTACGTAACCAAAACTACAGGGTAAATCTTAAGTCTCCCCTATACAACCATTGACCTCGCAAAAGAGGTTAGGGTAGGTTAGGTATGTAACTTGTAGATATCAAAAAACAAAATGGCAACAACAGAATATAATAGCAGAAACTTATCCTCATCTTGTACTTTAGGTTTTGCTTCAATTGATACTCGAACATTTTCCACATTTTTTCTAAAAAGTGGAAAAGCGCGATATTGATGATATTTCGTTAAATCCTTATGAGGTATTCATCTTAGCTAGTAGGTACATACCCATCAATTTAAGATCCATCATCCCTTTCTCTTGCTTCACTGGGTTTGTAATAAGAGCAAGACAGTTAAATCCCAAATGGGTCAATATCAATCACATAAAGGACTGTATTTATTTTTAATTTATTTTTTAAATACATACTGTATTTATTTTTTAACAAAGTTTTCAGTAACTGCTTTGTAAAATCTGACAGACAAACTTTAACTTAAAAGTCAAATGCCGGTTATCTCAATGTATCGTCAAACTGCCTGTTACTTAACCAGGACATAAATTTATTGGAACTATAAACTGCCGGTTAACAATTTTGGTTTTCTCAATGTACCGACAAAAAACATTATTTTCAGTTGGCAATGCCTCTCAAAATACGTATGAAAGTTGGCAGAATTATTTTTAGTTGGCAATGCCTCTCAAAATTGATATGAAAGTTGGGAGAATAATTTATCTGTACGATAAATAAATAATTGGCAGATGAGTGCCGGTTAGCTTTGCGACAGAATTAAGCAAACCAGACATTGAGAAAACCAAATTTATTTAATCGGCAGTTTCTCGTTGGGATAAAAGATAATCGCCTATTGAGAAAACGGGCAAAAGCCAACCAAATGTAGCAAGTTGAATAATAAAATGTGTGTATGTGAACAGATGGAACTTATTTAATACATTTAAAATCGTATCATTTTAAAGTAAAACAAAGTTCTAACTGCCAAATAGAACCAAAATAGATTAACCAAATCTCTGAGTTAGAACCAATTTTAGCTAGTACTGTCATTTTAAGATACCAAATGGAACTGCTTGTTCGCGAAAATTGTAATAAAGTTTAGTTGGAACCATTTTTAACTGAAAACGTCATTTAGTTGGGGCTCGATTTATTGCGTTTGAACTTGGGAAATACTTAATTTTATATTTTAAGTTATTAAAGTTCCCCTTAAACCGCGTATAATTGTATACCCTCCACACATTTTAAACACATCGGAAAAATTATGTGCTACCCCAGAAATAATATATATTCTTGGTCGTTATAACAACAAAAGTCTGTCCGTCTGTCTGTTGAAATCGCGCTCATTCACAAAATAAATCATTTATCTGGGTAAAATTAGGGTAATATTGTTTGTAATCATTTCTATCAGGTTGGTATGGAATTTGGAGCCTCTAGGGCCATAGCCAAGGAAAGGCATACGAAAATGTAGACACTTCGATAAAATTACTTATAAAAAACTAAAAATACTGCAGAACATGTGCAGTAGATACAGTTTGTCAATAAAATCTTTGCACATGAAGAAAAAATGAAAAACTTCAAAAGAAAATTTGATTTCTAATTCAAATAACCAACTTTTTTATTCATTTTTTTTTTTATATTAGCTCTTATATAAGTTTTTAAATATAATAAATATATATAAAAAAAGTTCAACTTCAATAAAAACAAGTAAGAAAATTATAGTCGGTCTAGACCGACTATATAATACCCTATACCATGCGTTTAGAGACCCTATCTCATAGGCCCAACTAACTGGACATAGAAAATAAGCATAAACCAAATTTGAGTGGGATTTTTATTAATTTTTTTGGCTGCAGATATGAAAAAGTTCATATCGGATGCTATATCTATATGGGGACTAGGCCTAAAAATGGACCGATCCTGACTATGTTTAGTAAAGTCTCTTGTATTTTGCAAAAATATATACAAACAAAATTTGAGAAGAATCAGGCCTATGACTAAGAGTTGTCCCATAGGGATCATTTTTGGACTACTCATTAATGGATGTAATAAACGCATACAAACCCAATTTGAGTAAGATCTATATGACAATTTGGATCTTATGACAATTTATGTCGATTTCATAGGGGTCATTTGTATGGGGGCTAGGTCTGAACATGGACCGATTCTCACCAATTTCAATAGCGTTCATCCTATGGCCGACAAAAGCTTATATACCAAATTTCATCAAAATATATTCATATTTGCGACCTACAGTTTGATTACAAGGTTTACATGGACACACAGACGGACGGACGGACGGACATCGTTAAATCGAATCAGTTAGTGATTCTGATTCGATCGGTATAATAAAAGATGGGTCTAGGTCAAATATTTTTGGTAGATACAAACAGCAGCACAAAGTCATTATACCCAAACCACATAGTGGTATTCCAATGAATATTAAAAAATTACAACAGTTTATTTCTGTGCTGTTAAATAAATATTTGCACACTTAAATTTTCGATAGGGTTCATACCAGGACTTTGGACAGGTGTATCAATAACTTTGCTACAGTTGTATAATAACCAGGTCCTGCACAAATAAGATTTATTTTTCGAATCATTATCTTGAGAAAATTTGCATATGAACTTATACGAATATTCCGAGTCAACATAACAGAATTGTCGAACACTAACGGTCAGCTCATCTCTAAAAAAAAAATATAGATAAACTTCTTTGGTCATTATTTCATCCAAAATGCTGATTTTACCAAATCCCTTGCTTGATATGTATACAACCACATACCATAACTGACAGTTTTCCAAAGTTTACTGCAGGAACTAAATTTTTATTTTCTAATGCTGTTAAAAGTTTTTGCGGAACTTTTTGGAGTACATCATGATAGTACAGCATCACTTGCGTCTCATCACAGAAAATAACATAATACCAGTACTCTGAAGGAAGTGAAATGTGTTCTGTAGCAAATTTAAATCGTTCTTCAATATATTTTACTGAGAGCAGAGATTTTTTCCTAGCCACTCGTGAGAAATATTTATGTTTTTGTAATACATTTCAGATGGTTTCAGTGAAACCTAAATACAAATTTGATTTTATCATATTTACCAATAGTTTGTAACAATATCTGTTAAGACATTTTATATTTAAAATATATTGTTACAATTTAATTAATTATTTCAATCCCCAAAATTTATGATTGCAACAATTTTTACTCCTGCCGTGATTATGTTATTTGAATAATTTGTACAAATACATTGCTTGGTAAACAGAACCTTATCTGCTTTTGTAAATACTTTAATTTTTTAAGGAATAAGATAATACTGTTTGTTCTAAGCGAAGTAAGTCTATCTCATTTTGATATATTTATAAATTTCAACAAAAAGTTGTATTACATAAGTGAATTCTTCAAGGGGTAACGGAATTCCAACCATTTCTTTTTCCAACCATTTCTTCTTTTATATTTATGAAATATACTGTGCATTAATGCACATAAAAATTTGGCTTTTATAACGACTCTCATAATAGTTTTTTTTTTTTATATTAAACATTTTATTTTAACTTTTTCTTCCAGGGTTGAAGGATATGGAAATAATCCTCATTTTTTCTATGAACTTCATGTCTTTTTTTACCGGTTTTGTCTGGAACGTATCTACCGTGTAAAAACATAATTAGGTGTATTTTCATTTATGATTGCATTTAATAATTGCTTTCAATTTAAACAAGTAAGAGGGTTAAATTCGACTGTGCCGAATGTTTGATACCCTCCACCTGTGTCTTAAACTCAATATTACAACCAATGTTGGGCAGACTACCACTCTAAAACTGTTGCCGACACTGAAACTTTAAATTCGTATACCCATTAAATTTAAAGTTAACTGCTTTTCCTATTGGCCAGTTCTATTATAATTTCTTGTTATAAAAACACAAGAATAGCCTACGGGACTTCCAAATGGCAGTTTTATATCAATCAAATTCGTCTTTGGAACTCGATACCTACAAACATACAGTTCATAAAGCAACGCAATGCATTTTTAAAAGGCCCCTTTTAATTTTTATAATTAATCTTTTATTTATTTATTGATTTTTTAATTTATAATTCATAAATTTTTAAAATTTTTAATGTTTAATTTTAAATTATAATTTTTTACTTTAAATTTAAATTTTTTTTTTGTTTTTTAATTTTTTAACTTTTTGAATTTTATTTTAATTCTTCTTAATTTTTAATTTTTAATTTTTATTTTTTAATTTTTAATTTTTAATTTTTAATTTTTAATTTTTAATTTTTAATTTTTAATTTTTAATTTTTAATTTTTAATTTTTAATTTTTAATTTTTAATTTTTAATTTTTAATTTTTAATTTTTAATTTTTAATTTTTAATTTTTAATTTTTAATTTTGAATTATTAATTATTAATTTTTAATTTTTAAGTTTTAATTTTTAATTTTTAATTTTTAATTTTTAATTTTTAATTTTTAATTTTTTAATTTTGAATTATGAATTTTGAATTTTGAATTTTGAATTTTGAATTTTGAATTATTAATTTTTAATTTTTAATTTTGAATTTTGAATTATTAATTTTTAATTTCTAATTTTTAATTTTTTATTTTTAATTTTTTAATTTTTAATTTTAATTTTGAATTATGAATTTTGAATTTTGAATTTTGAATTTTGAATTTTGAATTTTGAATTATTAATTTTTAATTTCTAATTTTTAATTTTTAATTTTTAATTTTTAATTTTTAATTTTTAATTTTTAATTTTTAATTTTTAATTTTTAATTTTTAATTTTTAATTTTTAATTTTTAATTTTTAATTTTTAAATTTTAATTTTTAATTTTTTAATTTTTAATTTTTAATTTTTAATTTTTACTTTTTAATTTTTAATTTTTAATTTTTAATTTGTAATTTTTAATTTTTAATTTTTAATTTTTAATTTTTAATTTTTAGTTTTTAATTTTTAATTTTTAATTTTTAATTTTTAATTTTTAATTTTTAATTTTTAATTTTTAGTTTTTAATTTTTAATTTTTAATTTTTAATTTTTAATTTTTAATTTTTAATTTTAATTTTTAATTTTTAATTTTTAATTTTTAATTTTTAATTTTTAATTTTTAATTTTTAATTTTTAATTTTTAATTTTTAATTTTTAATTTTTAATTTTGAATTATGAATTTTGAATTAATAATTTTTAATTTTTAATTTTTAATTTTTTATTTTTAATTTTTTAATTTTTAATTTTTAATTTTTAATTTTTAATTTTTAATTTTTAATTTTTAATTTTTAATTTTTAATTTTTAATTTTAATTTTAATTTTTAATTTTGAATTATGAATTTTGAATTTTGAATTTTGAATTATTAATTTTTAATTTTTAATTTTTAATTTTTAATTTTTTAATTTTTAATTTTTAATTTTGAATTATGAATTTTGAATTTTGAATTTTGAATTTTGAATTTTGAATTTTGAATTTTGAATTTTGAATTATTAATTTTTAATTTCTAATTTCTAATTTTTAATTTTTAATTTTTAATTTTTAATTTTTATTAATTTTTAAATTTTAATTTTTAATTTTTAAATTTTAAATTTTAATTTTTAATTTTTAATTTTTAATTTTTAATTTTTTAATTTTTAATTTTTAATTTTTAATTTTTAATTTTTAATTTTTACTTTTTAATTTTTAATTTTTAATTTGTAATTTGTAATTTGTAATTTTTAATTTTTAATTTTTAATTTTTAATTTTTAATTTTTAATTTTTAATTTTAATTTTTAATTTTTAATTTTATGGAATTTTTCTTTTGTGAGTATTAAATGTAGAATTATTGTTGTAAAAAGGAGTTTCCTGAATATATAAATATTTTAGATTTGAAATGCAATAAATATTTTTAAATTTCTTCAACATTGAATGCTTTCTTTCTTATTAAAAATGTACATATGTATGTACATAATGGATGGGTACATAATATATATGTATGTAATAGTATTTACACACATAGTTAGGGTATTCATAAAGGCGTCCTAACTATTGTATGAGTAGTATGTGCTAAAATTATACAACAGTTTTATAATTTTTGTTGATAGTCTCCATACAAAATAATTTTACGACAATACAACATTAACAGGTATGTTGTTGGGGTGTGCAATGTTATCAGCTGTTCATTGTTTGCTATTTAATCAGCTTTTGTAGTTTATTCCAAATATTTTTTTACGTTCGTTATAACTATTGTGACAAAAATTGTAGATAAAAATAAAAATGTAAGGAAATAATTGCATTTAGGTAAGTTTCTGCGCAAAAGAGGAATTATTTTGCTTTTATTTGAATTTTTTCAAATTGTAGTATATAAATATACGACGGGTTTCTCCCATACATATGTATGTATATACTATTTGACGTCTTGTATTTCTTAAGAAGTTAAAACTTTATTATACCTTATAAATTCCTTCATTATGCACATAATTTCAATTCCGTAAATCGAGGGATAAGTGTATTAGTGTTTTATTTTACTTCTATTAAAAAGTGTTTACGAGCAAATCGCCGTTTCTAGCAAAGAAAACAAAATATTTTAAATTCACGGCTTTGCTCCTTAATATGTGCATTTTCGTCGCTTTGCTTGTCCCTTCACTATGTTTTACCCTGAGTCATTATGCTCGAGAATGGTAAATTTCCTCGCTACACCGTGATGCTGGAATGATTTTTTGTAATAGTTTATGGTATAGGAAAATTAACTTATTTTCCTATAATTTGTCATTTATCATCTGACAATAATGGATGAGAACAAGTACTAAACTCCATGCGATATTAGTGATGTATGACTTTTTTGTGTTTCGCATTTATTATTATATTTTTTTTTTTTTTTTTTTCTGAAAGGTTGCTTTCTTTTCTATAACACTACTCAACAAAATGAAAAAAATTTCATGTACTCCGGATGCGATAATTTTTTCTGTGTAGATAACCTTGACATGAGCTCGAAAAACGCAATAAAAAATTTTTTTTTCGTTTGGTTTTTTTTTTTTTTTTTTTTTTAAATTTTAAAAATTTTTTTTTGGTTAATTTGTTTCGTCCAGCATAACTCGGGAACCACTAGCCCGATTTAATTGAATTAAATTGTAAAAAATTTAAAATTACAATTCCCTTAATCTGTTTATATATTGTTTTCCTATACAAGCAACAGTTTCCAAGTTAAAAATGAATATATAAAGGAAAAAACTTATTTTTGCCTAAAGATTTAAATTTTTTTTTTTTTAAAAATCCATAAAAAATCCCAAATGAAAAAAAATGTCAAATCTTATTACTTTTACGTAAAGATACATAACCTATGAGCAAAATAAGAGAAAGATCATGAAAATCGATGCACGCGTTTCGCTTTTATTCGCAATTGAGTAAAGGTATGAATTTAAAAAATTTGCTCGACATATGCACAACTTTGTCTATGGTAAGGTTTTTTCTTTTTTATTACAAAAAAAATTAAAATTTGTTGGGTGACAAAAATATATGACTTTAAATTAAAAAACAATTCGATATATGTACAAGAAATTATCCTAAGGATATCAACATTAATTAATTATAAAAAAGTTTTAAAAAAAAATATCTAAACACAAAAATAAAAACCTTCAAATTAAAAATAATTATGTGCTTTTGTCTTTCTTTTATATTGTTGTGGGTCTGTTTCTCTTATTAGGAACCAGATATAGTCCCCCATCATAGCTTCGTTCCAAAATCCTTGGTATCGGTGCTCAATTTCTTTCATTTGCTGATGAAAACGCTCACCATGCTCGTCACTCACATCGCCCAGGTTGTCCGGAAAGAAGTCCAAGTGCGAGTGTAGAAAATGTATCTTAAGCGACATATTTGCTCCAATTTTTTTATAATTTTGGAGTAGTTGTTCGACGATCTCTCTGTAATTTGAGCTTTTGTTGTTTCCAAGAAATCCGGAAACAATTTGCCGAAATGAGTTCCAAGCTGCAGCTTCATTTGGTGATAAAATGTGTTCAAACTGTTGGTCTTGCAACAACTTTTTAATTTGCGGACCGTCGAAAACGCCTTCCTTAATCTTTGCCGATGAAAGGTGAGGAAAAATGGTTTTTAAATAGGCGAACGCTTCGCCATCTTTGTTGATAGCTTTCACGAAGTTTTTTATGAGTCCGAGCTTTATGTGAAGAGGTGGGAGAAAAACATTTTCCTTTTTTATGAGTGGTGTATATTTCACGTTGTCGCTGCCGGGGATGAAGTTAACTCTTTCTGTCCAACTCCTCCTGGTGTAATGATGTTGACGATCGCGGCTGTCCCAAAGGCAGAGAAAACAACAGTACTTTGTGAATCCACCTTGTAATCCACAAAGGATACCGATAACCTTAAGGTCGGCACAAACTTTCCAATCGTGTTTCTCATAGTTAAGGCACTTTAGTAGATTGTCCATGACTTCGTATGTTTCCTTGGTGTCAACGGCATGAGCAATTGGAATCGAAGGTTTCTTGTTGCCGTTGTGCAGTAAAATTGCTTTAAGGCTCTGCTTGTTGCTGTCGATGAAAAGACGCCACTCTCCTGGATCGTAAGAGTACCCGAGTTCACCAAATAATCCGGGAATGTCCTTACAAAAACAGATGTTGTCTTTTTTTGTGTAGTACCTTGCGTATGGTTCATGACGCTTCCTGTAGATTGTTGTCACCACACCAGGAGCCAAGAAACCGAACTGTTTCATGCGCGATGCATGCAACTCTACATCTTCCTTGGAGAGTTTCAATTCTCTAACCCAATCGTTCAGTTCTGCTTGGGAACATAAGCGTTGACCTCCATGCAATGTATATGTTGACTCGCATTCTGATGTGGTTCCTACTGTCTCCGGATCTGATGATGGATGTATCGCCTCATTATTAGATGCCCATCTTGAAACGGGCGGTTGCGGGTCCACTGGTTCTTTGGAAAATGGCACTGGAAAATTCACTGTTGAAACAGCAGCGTAAGTCCATCGTATATTTTTTCCCACGCCTGTTTTTTTGCTAAGACAGAAGTAGCAATCTGTTGCATGGCAAAGCGGAGCTCTCCAAAGCATTGGCATGATGATTCTCGGCTGTCGTCTGAAAGAATTGCAATAATAAGTTATATATGTTCTTGAATTTCGTAATCTACACTTACCTTGAGTCACTTAGCTGTACGTAGCACCTTGGACATAGAGCACTTGGTGTCCACCGCTCATCTATGTTTGAGACCTTTAAATTGAAGCTCTCTTCAAATGAATCTCTCAATTTAGGTGAAAAATAACGCTTGTTTTTTCCACAAACGTATTCTCCGCACATGTAACAAAAATTACTTGGATTGGTATTGCATTCAAATACTCACGAACGTTTGCTCATTTTAACTATCGCGTTCGTCGACACTTGTTGAATGAGTAAAATCGATCAATAAAGACCTATTTGTACTGTGTATTGTTTAGTATTTTACTGACAGGTACTTATAAATGGGTGTATATTTTTTTACGGTGGCTACATACCTGTTTCACCATGTGTGAGTCTTAAATTATCCGAATAAATGTGGGTTGCATTTATGTAAAAAAATCATACAGGTAGTCACCGGAAAACCCAAATAAGTAAAAAACTCCCCTTTCCTTTTTTCCTTTTAATTGTTCACGCACATTTATTACCGTTTATTACTTTGCTTACGCAATCATAAAAATTAAATAACCCTTTGTTTATTCCGTTTTGTTAATTCTGAGAATCATAAAAAAAAAGAAAAAACCTTACCATAGACAAAGTTGTGCATATGTCGAGCAAATTTTTTAAATTCATACCTTTACTCAATTGCGAATAAAAGCGAAACGCGTGCATCGATTTTCATGATCTTTCTCTTATTTTGCTCATAGGTTATGTATCTTTACGTAAAAGTAATAAGATTTGACATTTTTTTTCATTTGGGATTTTTTATGGATTTTTAAAAAAAAAAAAATTTAAATCTTTAGGCAAAAATAAGTTTTTTCCTTTATATATTCATTTTTAACTTGGAAACTGTTGTTTGTATAGGAAAACAATATATAAACAGATTAAGGGAATTGTAATTTTAAATTTTTTACAATTTAATTCAATTAAATCGGGCTAGTGGTTCCCGAGTTATGCCGGACGAAACAAATTAACCAAAAAAAAAATTTTAAAATTAAAAAAAAAAAAAAAAAAAAAAAAAAAAAACCAAACGAAAAAAAAATTTTTTATTGCGTTTTTCGAGCTCATGTCAAGGTTATCTACACAGAAAAAATTATCGCATCCCGAGTACATTTTGACTGTTGACTAGTGTAATTTTTGCACTAAAAATGCACTATTCTTACCACAAAAAGATGCATCATCTTTATTATTTTTAGAAATAAAAGCGTTGCAATAGTAACAGAGCTTTGAGCTTTTTTAGAAGAGAAGTTATTAAAAAAATTACGAACTTTAAACAATTTACCGCTTAAAAAGACAACACCTGCTGACTACAGATGCCAACCGGTACCAACATTTCCAAATACCGGGATTCGGGATTTTTCTTGATTTCGAGATTGGTTTTTCAGTTAAATCGACAAAAATGTCGATTGGTATAAAAGGTTATCCTGTGTGAAGTATTATTGATAGTGAAAAACATCAACACAATCTTATTAATTTTTTTTTATCAAAAATTTATTTCTGAACATGCAAAAGTGAAAATATATACTTATGTATGTATTTAAAAAATTTTTTTAACTCACTATTTTATCAAAAAGGGAAATTTGTAATAAATAAGAAAACAATTAAAAGAAAATAGTGATGTATATAAAGTGGAAACAAACCGGGTTTTAGATTATTTTCAAAATCAATAATTACAAAAGAAAAGGCAGTTTTTTAACAAAAGGTACCTTAAAAAATTTATTTTTTTTTAAAGATATTTTTCTTAAAGGAAGGTAATTTTTTCAAAAAAAATTTTTATTAAGCAGTATTTTAAAGTATTTTTATTATTAAAGGTTATTTTTTAAAGGTTCTTGTTAACGAAAATGTACTTTAAAAAAAATACTTTTTTAAGAAAGGTTATTTTTTAAAAAAGATAATGTTTAAGAAAAGTTATTTTTAAAAAAATTTTCTTTTTTAAAGTAACTTTTTTTAAAGGTTAAATTTTTTAAAAAGGCTAATTTCAAAAAGGGGTACTTTTTAAAAAGGACATTTTTTAAAAAAATTTCCTTTTTTAAAAAATTTTACTTTTAAAAAGGGGGTATTTTTTTAAAGCGTAGTTTTATTTAAAAATAGTAATTTTGTAAGAAAAAGTAATATATTAAGAAAATGTTTTTAAAAAATTAATTTTCGAAAAAATGTACTTTTAGAAAAATGTACTTTTCGGGAATAGGGAATTTTTTAAGAAAAGGCACTTTAAAAAAAATTCACTTTTTTATGAACTATATTTTTTCTTTCATATTGGCGATTTTCCTTAATAGATCGTGATAATGATAAAAAAAAATTATTATAAACTACACTGACTACAACAATCAGAATTATAACATACACATATCTTAAGAAAAACAACAAACTCATTGAAAATTTTTATTGTTTCAAGTTTTTTCACATTTTCATTCATATCTCGTGACCCTTTGGACCGATGTTGTTGATTTTAAATACCAACTCCTTCGATTTTATGTAAAAAAGAAGAGTCTTATCTCAGTTACTGAGGGTGTGATATTGATTTCCACAGAAGAGGGACAGACAGTCATCGCTAAATCAACTTTCCTTGTTATGAGGATCAAGAAAATGTATGGTTTTGGGGTCTACAGAATTTTTTTCGATGCGTTACAAACGGAATGATAAACTTAAATATACTCTCTGCACAGTGGGTACATATGTGATAATTCTGTAGGAATCATAGCATCAGATTTATTATTTGAATTTTTTAATTAAAGGAGTAGAGTAAACAGTTCATCTTTCATTGTAAAAGTAGAAAAAAGAAATTTTTAAAGAAAATCCCGAAAAAACGCAGGGATTTAGTATTTCACGTTTGGCATCTATACTGCTATCGTTAGGCCATTGGTGATATTAAGTAAACATATTTTTTAATAAAAATCTTTACCTTTTATTACAAAAGTGCTTTTTATCTCTACATAATTAAATTAATGCTAAGACTTTAGCATTTGCAATTTTATGTTAAATGTAGCACATTTTTATACGATTCACCTCTGATAGTATAATGAGTTTCAGCTGATGTTTGAAACCACCAAAAAATTACTTGACCTAGACCCAACTTTTTTTATACCGATCGTCAGTCTGTCCATCAGCCTGTTTGTATATTCATGTAAACCTTTTAATCAAACTACAGATTACAATTAAAAATGTAGAGATTACTACAAATATATGTATATATAAACTTATATATACACTCCGTTGAATAGCACACACCAAATTTTTATTTCCATTTGATTATCTTCCAATATTCATTAACTGAACTATACTTGTTGTTGTACTAGTTTCTTCGTCTTCCTATCCACATTCTCTGCGACAAAATTGAAGCTCTGAGAATTTACCGTTACATTTTTCTGTTGATTACATTTTCGTTTGCTTCAAATTCTAATGCATTTTCTGTTTCACTTGAACAGCACATTTGCGTTTAAGTTTGATTTACGTCGTGCAGATCATCGGAAAGATAAAGTAAAACATTATTTTGAATATTAAAAATAGATTTTAATAATATTCAATAATAAGGGGTCGTGGTACAGCCTTAACGAACGAGGAATAGCAAAAAAAAAATTGGAAGTAGAAAAGTCGTATATAATTTTATTCAGAATAGCTCAAATAATGGAAAAAATATGAAAGGTCGTGTGAATAGTGGACTTTCCAATGCAGATAAGCGATCTATACTGAGCGAGGCTTTCAATTCGCATGACTCCGTTTACAAAATAAGAGCAAAAGCTGGAGTTAACGCAAACTACTGTGTGGCGGGTGATTTCTATGGCTAAACATCTGAAGCACCTAAAATTAAAGAAAAAACCACCACTTACCCCACTACGTAAAGAAGCTCGGCTTAGTTTCTGTAGAAACTACATGTCATGGAAGACAGAGCGGCAGCGCGTTGTATTCTCTTATGAGAAAAAATTTAATTTCGAGGGCTCTGACGGGTATAACAATTACTTCCATGATTTAAGAAAGGAGATCCATCAATTGGAGCGTCTACACAGCAGAGTCGGTGGGGTTATGGTCTGGGGAGCCATATCCTATTTTGGTACATGCGAGCTTTAATTTTTGACTCCCAAGATGAACGCGCAATCGTACAAGGGAGTTTTGGAAAAGGCTTTTCCCCCACTAGAAAGTCTTGTTGGGATTTTGTCATGGACTTTCCAACAGGACAATGCCCCAATTCATACAGCCCGTGTTGTCAAATCGTGGATCGAGTCAAAAATGTCAATCTCTTAAACTGGCATCCATCCTCGCCGGACCTTAACATTATCGAAAATGTTTGGGGGTGGTTGGCCAGAAAATTTTATGAGTCAGGGAGACAGTTTTCTACCAAATCTGAACTAATTCAAGCTATTCGGAAAGCATGGGCTTTAATTTCCCTTGACTATATTAAATAGCTTTATGATTCCTTACCAAATAGGATTTATTAAGTTATTTTAAACAAAGGAGGTTCTACCAATTATTAAATTAGATTTATAAATTAATAAGTTACATATATAATTCATTTGAGATAAGAATGCTTTCAGCAAAAACTTATCTTATACCTGTCCTTCTTTATGGCTGTGAAATATTTGCAAACTGTAATATTGTTGATACCAGAAAGCTTAATGTGGCATACAATAATATAGCTCGATACGTTTTTAGAAAGAAAAGAACTGATAGTATATCGTTATATTCATACAAACTGTGTAATGTGCGCTTTGATGACCTACTAAAAAACCGATGTCTTACTCTGATGCATAAGATTATTCATTTTGCTGAACCAAATTATTTATTTAAGTTAATAAATTTTGCAAGATCACCTCGTGGAAAGAATCTTGTCAATCCATTATTTAATTATGACGTCTCAAAGAGACAATTTTTTATCTATACAATTGGTCTTTGGAACAAACTACCTAATACAACACAGACAATTAGCAACACACAGCGTTTTAAAAAGGAATTATTAAAATTATGTGCCTAAAGTAGTATATTTTATTTAAAGTTTCAGTTTTAAAGTTTAATATTGCAATGTTTCTTGTTAAATTTGTTTTCCTTTTTTGTACTTGGAAATTCTTGGAAATTCAAATTTTAAACTATTAAAAATAAATTGAAATTGTACCCATTTGTAATAAATGTAACTTAAATCCTACTATCGTCTAACACTGTAACTTATAAGAATTTATTCTTGTTGTGTTAGAATTACAAAAATTAAATAAATAAATAAATAAATAATTTAAAAAAAATAATTAAGCCAAAGCAAGTTGTTTAAAATTAATTAAATAATATTTAATATAGTTTAAAACAAAGTGTGCTATTCAAATGAAACAAAATGTACGCGTTATTTTTACTTTTTAAGCCCTGTAACTTGAAAAATACTGTAATAAATTTTGGTTTTGTTTATTGCTAATACAAACTAAATACTTTAACTATAAATTCAAGTTAAGAATTATTCTTTACTTTCATTTGATTAAAAGCTATCGTGAAATGAAATGGGCCTTGCCAAGTGTGCTATTCAAGTGAAACGGATTGTATATACATACATACATATATATATACAGTCAGTCACATTTAAAGTCGGGCAGACGCATGGAAATATTTCTAGTCGCAATATCTCTGGTTTGATGAGAGCAAATAAATTTCAGTTTTTTTTATTTTATCACAAAATTCCTTTTTATTTAAAAACAGCAAAAAAAATTATTTCAAGTTCCGTTAATATATGTACACGAAGGCTAAACTGAAAAAAGTCAATTTTCTGTCTCACATTGAAAGTCGGGCATTACATAAAAAATTAATAATATAAAAAAAAAACGCTAAGTCAGTATTTTGTTGCGCCACCTTTTTGATTTTCAACAGCTTGTAGACGGCTTGGATCGACTCAACTAGTTTTTTGCAAACATCAGGAGTAATATTATTCCACTCTTCCTGCAGAGCATCTTTCAAGAGTTGTTTTGATGTACACAGGCTGTTCTGCATCCTGCGTCCAAATTCGTCCCATAAATGTTCAATGACATTGAGATCGAGACTTTGAGCAGGTGTTTTGATCACATTCGGACAATTATACAACAACCAACTCTTTACATTAAGTGCTGAATGCTTCGGGTCGTTATCCTGATAGAATTGGAAGTTACTTTCAATGCCGAGATTCTTAACACTTTCTTTTAAATTTGTCTTCAAAATTGTTAAATACACATGCTGGTTCATTATTCCATCTATGAAATGCAAATTGCCAACTCCTGAAGCTGCCATGCACCCCCAAACCATCACCGACCCACCACCATGTTTGACTGTTTTTCTTAAATTTTTGCCTTCGAGCTCTTTGTTTGGTTTACGCCACACTTTACCCCTTCCATCACATCCAAATAAATTAAATTTACTTTCATCAGTAAATAGTACCTGAAAATGTATTTTTAATACCATGAACTAGTTTGTTTGTCCAACTTACAGTGCTCCAGAAATCAAAATTTTTTGCCATATATTGACGAGCAAAAACAAGTCGATCATTTTGGTTTTTCTTGCTAATGAGGGGCTTCTTTCGTGCAACTCGGCCATGAAAGTAATTTTTTCGAAGAAGTCTTCTTATTGTTTCTGGGTTAACCTCCGTCCCAGAAGATTCTTTGACCTTTGCAGTCAATTTTGGTGCAGATATAAAGGGATTCTTCTTCACTTCTCTTAAAACCATACTCTCATCCTTTGAGGATAGTTTCTTTGATCGGGGTTCACGTTGTTTATTTGCAATCAATCCATTTTCTCTATATCTAGAGATAATGTCATGCACCGTTGATTTGCTTTTTTTAACCAATTTCGATATTTCGCGTTCAGATGTTCCTTCTAAGTGCTGTTGAATAACTATTTTACGCTCTTCAAAGGTGGACTGTTTAATGTTACGCGGCATTTTACAAATAACAATGACAAATAATTTAAAAAATAAATAAAGAAAAGACAAAAATAACGGCATCTTTGCCGTTATCCTTACTCAAAACATTGTTTGCCCGACTTTCAATGTGAGATAGAAAAGTGACTTTTTCTCAGTTTTGCCTTCATGTACATATTATAACGGTACTTGGAATAATTTTTGTTGTTTTCAAATAAAAGGGATTTTGTGATAAAATAAATAAAAACTGAAGTTTATTTGCTTGCATCAAAACATAGATATTCCGACTAGAAATGTTTTCATGCGTCTGCCCGACTTTAAATGTGACTGACTGTACCTATATATATTGATGGTTTGATTTCATGTATACGAACCTCACATTTTCAGTAGGCATTATTTAAAAGCTTATAATAAATGTCAGGATCTCAATCTCTACAATATAGTGTAGTTCATGAACGGCGAACTAATTCAATTGAACGATTCTTTCTACTAAACTATGGGAACTAGTTGGTATTATTTCGCTCTTTTAGGTCTTTCGGACTTTTAGTTCATTTTGTCATTTATTTTTATTGATTTATTTGTTTATTCATTCCCATAATATAAAGCCATTTACGCCAAAAAAATATATATTACACAGTAATAGAAACCTAATTTAATAACTTAACACTAATCAGTACAGATCAAATTACAACACATATCTCATTAGCTCCCCAGCCATAATACATACAAAGCAAATAGTTACCGCTTTTTATTACAAAGTAATGTTAATAGGATCCAATTAGAGGTAGCACAACCAAATCTACTCACAAAAGTAAATTAAAATAATGAAAATAAGAAATTTCGTACATTTTTTCATTGTTTACCTTCTCACAGCTGTTTTTATAGTTGCCAGACATTATAATATAAGTTACGCTATATTATAATATAATTTAATAAGACATATAATATAATTAATAATTACAAATATATAAATATAATTATTACATGTATGTATAGCTTGACACTGTTACCAGACTAAATAAAACTGGAAATATTTTCTGTCGTATTTTTGCAAACATATTGTATCACTCTCACACTTTATTATTTTCTTTAATATTTTGTCAACTATTTTTTATTGCTGTTATTTTCGTGATTTATAATATAAATCAGCTCAGCTGACTCTAAAGATCTATTGAACTAGAAGAGTTAGTTCAGTAAACCGCACTAATATAAAAAGGAGCACTCACTCAATTGAACTAGAAAACAAATTTTTTCAGTCGTGTTGAAGCGAAACAAATTATTGTGAAATTAAAATTTTTCTGTCCTTGGAATGCAAAACAGAAACTATCGCGTTGCAAATATTTTTCTTCCCTCTATTAGGATAAGAAAAACTCGATAAAAAACATTTTGTGCATAAAATGGAACAAGCTTTCCATCATTAACATTAGAGCCGGACCAGTTAAAGGTGCTATTACACGAAGTGTTTTTTACATATGTACTGTCAATTTTTTTATCCATATGAAATTCTTCATGTCTGTCAAAATTGTCTTTTACATACGATTCATAATTTTTGCTATCACACGTGCGTATGTATTTCCGTATGACATAACCTCTAAATGTAAACAACAGCTGATTTAATTTGTGAATTTACAAAAATTTGTTGTTAAAAAAAAGGTTATGTATTTTTTAATTGTTAATTAATACTAAACAATTTATTTTTCTTTCAATATTAATCTTAAAAATTTACTCTGTTTTTCTTTCGCCACATGCAGTGTTGTATTTTAATTTGTTTGTCATGCAAAAATAGGGCCTGTTCTAATTGAAAAATGTACGTGTGACTTTCCTCATGTATTGTACATAAACAATGTTTCATATGTATCACACGATGTGTACAACTTTTGTTGTGGGAAAATTTGACAGTACATATGTAAAAAACACATCATGTAATAGCACCTTAAGATCAAATCATATTTCTACATGTATTCTTTTTTTTTAAATACACAAAATAGTTTTTTTTTTGTATGTGATGAAATTTTAAATATAAATTTAAGAACTTCGCACAGAACGAATAGTGCCGTACACATAGCATCATAGAAATGCAAAAGTGCTGACCTAAGCATCCAGCTTTTGTTGTTTTCATGACGGAATAATATTTAGTTTAGTCTTAAAGATTCATTGCTACAAATAAAAACAAGTAAGAAAATTATAGTCGGTCTAGACCGACTATACGATACCCTATACCATGCGTTTAGAAACCCTATCTCTTAGGCCCAACTAACTGGACATTGAAAATAAGCAAAAACCAAATTTGAGTGGGATTTTTATTAATTTTTTTGGCTGCAGATATGAAAAAGTTCATATCGGATGCTATATCTATAAAGGGACTAGGTCCAAAATTGGACCGATCCTGATCATGTTTGGTAAAGTCTCTTGTATTTTGCAAAAATACGTACAAACAAAATTTGAGAAGAATCAGTGCAATATTTTTGTTTTTTAATAGATTTAAGTGAAGATCGGGAAGCAGCTCTATATGGGGTCAAAGGGATCATTTTTGGACTACTCATTAGTGGATGTAATGAATGCATAGAAACCCAATTTGAGTAAGATCTATATGACAATTTGGATCTTATGGCAATTTATGTCGATTTCATATGGGTAATTTGTATGGGGGCTAGGTCTGAACATGGACCGATTCTCACCAATTTCAATAGCGTTCATCCCATGGCCGATAAAAGCTTATATACCAAATTTCGTCAAAATATATTCATATTTGCGACCTGCAGTTTGATTACAAGCTTTACATGGACACACAGACGGACGGACGGACGGACGGACGGACGGACGGACGGACATTGTTAAATCAACTCAGAAAGTGATTCTGATTCGATCGGTATAATTAAAGATGGGTCTAGGTCAAATATTTTTGGTTGTTACAAACAGCAGCACAAAGTCATTATACCCAAACCACATAGTGGTATAGGGTATAAAAACTAAATACATATAGTTGTTTTTATTTGTTTTATTTCAAGCTTTATTCTGAAGATTAAAACAGAATGTACACTTTTGTCCTATTTTCTTTCTTATAGATAGGTGAAATTGGGTTCATTAGATTTTGTTAGTGCTGATTATTTTAAAATAACCAATATAAGTTTTAATTAAACTAATGCAAGCCAAGATAATTTAAAATTTGTTTTTTGGAATTTTAATTATATTTATGTATGTATTAAATTAACATCTACATCGAGACGCATTTCATATGTATATTCGAGGTTACTAATAAACATTCTAAACATATAAAATTATTTGAACGAATTTTGTGGTCATGATAGTTTACAAGACATGCTTTAGTCAACAGCATATTAAATAACTGCCGCACTCGCAACAAAAGAAAGCAAATTAACCCTCACTAATTACAACACTGCATAGAAAAAGTATTCATTCACTTGAAGATGAAAATTTTAAATATTAATACAAATTTTAATAATATATAAGAATTACGAACTTTTTTAACAAATTTGACATGTAGAATTTTACTTAATTTTCCAAAAACTTAGGGAACGTGTCTACCAATTTTTTTTTTTGTTTACAACGCAAAAAAAGCAGTATGACATACATATGTATGTATATACGCCAGAAAAAGTATTTGTACATTTACAATTAAGAGAATCCCACTTAAGGTGCTATTACATGATGTGTTTTTTACATATGTACTGTCAAATTTTCCCACAACAAAAGTTGTACACATCGTGTGATACATATAAAACATTGTTTATGTACAATACATGAGAAAAGTCACATGTACATTTTTCAATTAGAACAGGTTCTATTTTTGCATGACAAACAAGTGAAAATACAACACTGCTTGTGGCGAAAGAAAAACAGAGTACATTTTAAAGATTAATATTGAAAGAAAAATAAATTGTTTAGTATTAATTAACAATTAAAAAATACATAACCTTTTTTTTAACTAAAAATTTTTGTAAATTCACAAATTAAATCAGCTGTTGTTTACATTTAGAGGTTATGTCATACGGAAATACATACGCACGTGTGATAGCAAAAATTATGAATCGTATGTAAAAAGACAATTTTGTTACATCGATTTTATTTGAGTAAACAAATTTTATTATATAAAGTTGATTTGACTTAAGGCCTAGTTAGCCACACGTAACCTTAACCAAACGTGTCAGCTGTTTTTTCTGTTACATGAAAAAGCATTTAGAGTAGTTACCGAACTCAACTCTCACGTAACCGGAACGTCCCAATCTGTTGAAAATATATTTTTGGTACGTGTGTACGAGACATTTGTGAACAGCTGATAAAGTTTGGTTAATTTTACACAGCAACATGCTGGTTCGTTTTTTATGTTCTATAATTGCATCAAATGTCAACGTTACATTTACGGTACAGATACATTTTTTAACAACGTGTGGTTAACTAGGCCTTTAATTATATTTCTTATTGAAACTGTATTTTGAGATTAATGCCAATATCAAAGAAATTGGTGCTGACGAGAGAAAAATGATCATTAAGTTTAGCAAGGGTAAATATTTTTCTGAAGCATTTGTAGGATTTCATGGAGCGCATAATCCTTCAGCATAAAATAACCTCAAATGAAATGTTGAAAACATTTTCGATCGGAGGATACTTTAAAGTTAGTGAAGTCAATGCCAAATCGCTCACAGATGTCCTAAAGCGCAAATGCTATCATATATGTTATTAATATACATTTTTTTTGTATTAATATTTCAAATGTTCATATGATGTTTTTCTTTTTTAAACTCTTTCTTTTAACTCATATTCTCTGTCGTGGGGCAACCCCATTCCCCCTTACCCAATTGATCTGAAACTTGGCCCATAGTCTTGTTGTGACTACAGGGGCCAAATCAACGCATTCGTTATCAAAATTTTTCGATCGAAATCATTTTTTTATTTTCCAAAATAAAATGTTAAGAATAATTTTTCTTTGTGTGAGTTGAAGAATTATGGCCTCTGGTTAAGAAGAAAAGTGAATCGTGGTCGAGCGTTTGTCCGTTTTCTTCAAATAATAAACCAAAATATGGAATTTCGATTGATTTTACTCGATATCGAATGCGGTGATTTGGCCCCAGATTAATTTTGGGGTAGTCAAGCACACTCACGCATGGTCACGAACAGTCACGGAGTGATCTAAATATCATTTTCCCTCATCCGATCGATTAACTTTGACTTAGTCACGCACAGTCACGGTTTTCCCCTCATCCAATCAATCTGAAACTTGGTCGATAGACTTGCTGTGAAAAAACATTAACTTTGACAAAGTCACGCACAATCACGCACAGTCACGAAGAAATTAAAACCTCACTTCCCCTAATCCGATCGATCTGGAACTTTGTTCATAAGGAAACAAGGGGTTTTAATAAAAACTTTTTTTTATGGGTTAGATTATTACGTTTTTTACCTGCATACAATATATTGAAAGCAATAAACCTTACATAAATTTTAGAAAAAAACTAATAAATAGCTTATCAGAAAACAAGTAAGAAAATTATAGTCGGTCTAGACCGACTATACGATACCCTATACCATGCGTTTAGAGACCCTATCTCTTAGGCCCAACTAACTGGATATAGAAAATAAGCATAAACCAAATTTGAGTGTAATTTTTATTATTTTTTTGGCTGCAGATATGAAAAAATTCATATCGGATGCTATATCTATATGGGGACTTGGCCCAAAAAAGGACCGATCCGGACAATGTTTGGTAAAGTCTCTTGTATTTTGCAAAAATATATACAAACAAAATTTGAGAAGAATCAGTGCAATATTTTTGTTTTTTGATAGATTTAAGTGAAGATATGGGGACTTGGCCCAAAAAAGGACCGATCCCGACAATGTTTGGTAAAGGCTCTTGTATTTTGCAAAAATATATACAAACAAAATTTGAGAAGAATCTGTACAATATTTTTGTTTTTTGATAGATTTAAGTGAAGATCGGGCAGCAGCTCTATATGGGGCCTATGACTAAGAGTTGTGGTCATTTTTGGACTACTCATTAATGGATGTAATAAACGCATACAAACCCAATTGGAGTAAGATCTATTACACAATTTGGATCTTATGGCAATTTATGTCGATTTCATAGGGGTCATTTGTATGGGGGTTAGGTCTGAACATGGACCGATTTTCACCAATTTCAATAGCGTTCATCCTATGGCCGACAAAAGCTTATATACCCAATTTCGTCAAAATATATTCATATTTGCGACCTGCAGTTTGATTACAAGCTTTACATGGACACACAGACGGACGGACGGACATCGTTAAATCGAATCAGATAGTGATTCTGATTCGAAGGGTATAATAAAAGATGGGTCTAGGTCAAATATTTTTGGTAGTTACAAACAGCATCACAAAGTCATTATACCCAAACCACATATACCACATAGGGTATAAAAATAGCGCTTAGTTAACTTTTTCCTATATTTTCATAATATGACAGTTTTAATTTCAGATGTGCGGATGGATACTTTTTCTAGTAAGTGTTTGTAAATAAAGAAGAAAATGCTAAAATGTTAATGATTTTTTTTAATACTTTCATTTGTAGCGACCAAATTTTTCAACTTGCATTATATATTACAGTTTTGTGTATGGTGGAACGTACGTATTGTACATTCGTATGGATAATATGTTTTTTAGTTTGGTGGTATTCAGGTAGTTGCAAAAGCAATCAATGATAGGTTTTTTTGTTTCTACTTTACCCTGTCTTACTGGCGGAATAATTAACAATGAATAAGCAACGGTAGTAAGTCATACATCTACGAATGTGAGTGCGTGTGTATGTTTAAAAAAAAAAACGATGATACCAATGATACCATCTAACGGAGGGGCACATTAAATGAACAAAAAAAAAACTGTGCACGTTGTGATTGGTCTTTTCTTTTTTGTTTGTATTTAAATTTCATTTGTATTGTGTACAAACATTTCCATTGAAAGGATTTCGTAGAATTAATAATATACGAGCGGCTTGGAAGTTTATCTTTTATGTTTAACGGATTTTTTACCTTTTTGGATATATTCGTTTATTATTCGGGTTGAGTTATCAAGTTTTTTAAATATCACTCTCGTAAACACGTTTGTGACTATTTCTCTTTTCTTTTTTTAAAGCAGCATCATCTGCTTTAACGCTGTTTTATCTACAATTCTTTTGTGGCAAACTTCTCATAGAAAAATTAATAATTTACAAATGATTCGCCTGTAAATTAGTTTTCATACATTTTTGTTTTTTGCACAATTAGTTCACAAAACTATGTTATTTGTATTTTTTCATTATATTTTCTTTTAAAATATAAAATTCTTTATTTAAATTTGTTTTTATATTTTTGTCGTAGTTGTAATGGTGGTCGTAGGTAATCGTTTTAACATTTAAGGGATTTTACAGATGGTTTCAATATAATTTTAAGCGCAGACATTTGCTACTCATCACTATTTGTTTAAAAATATACTTTTATAATGTATTGCATTAAATTAGTTGTTTATTTTTTTTATAAATTGAAGGTTTATTTCAAAGAAATTTACTTTTCATTTAGTTGTTTGACTTTTATCCACAAAATGTATCGTCGTTCCTACCAACATAGTTGATTAATTTAGTACTATTTATGAAAATTTCTTAAAAATTGCATAAACCACTGTATCTAATGGTAAGGGGTCTAGAGAAGCAAGAGGGGTATAAAATATTTCATGGTTAATAATTTTTTTTTTGGAAATTCCTCTTTATACTCACTTTAAAATATATATATGTTTCGTATATATATTTTTTTAGTAGGGAATGAACAACTAAAGACAATTTTCCGACAAAATGTCAGCAAAATGTAAATTTAAAAAATTTTACTTACCAACTATAAAAGAGAATTGCGAAAATTGCATGAAATATTTCATAATGGCCGGCTCCCGGGTCTTTTTTCATGCAATTTTACACAAAGTTGTACTTTTTTACTACAAAATATACTTGGTTGTAAAAATAAGTACAGTTTTTTAGGGTTGTAGTAAAATAGTATTAGCTCGCAGATAATAAGGCATAAAAGATATTTACTAGATACATAGTTGTATTTTGTTAGCCAATGAAATTTTTAAAGATATGATGGGAAATTTAGTAAACTCAATTTGAATGAAATTTCGTTATGTAACAACAAAAATTATGAAGAATGCATATAACTTTCTCATAAAAAACAAACAATTGTTCCATTGTGCTTATGTCTAGTTTACGGGCTACACCTTGATCGGTTTTAAATTTTTACCACTTATACATCTTATTGCGACTCTAGGGAAATACATTTTTTTAGGGGTCGAGCCTATTTTTGGAGTCATGGACCGATAAAGTTTTGACTTTGTTTGTATATAACTTTGTTACTATTTATCGGATTTCAACAATATATATTATCATTGGAAAGCTTACTTTAGTGCCTTTCATTTGGTAGTTCGAAATTCATTAACTCATGAACCTATTGATTTTTTTGAATTAAAAAATATATTTTTTATTTGTAAACGCCTCATTATCTCATAAATTGATATATATAATGTTGGTATTTACTGAATGAAAACTGGATCCACTAGGTTCATTTCGATGTATGTTTTGACCTTTCAGGGCTGGATATATTAGGAATTTTACCTGCACTTTTTACTTTATTGGCGAAATTAAACCATAATATATTATACTATTATTCTACTCTTATCTATTCGTCCTATTATGAAATTTTTTTTAAATCGCGCTTTAAATTCAACTTTACCCCTAATATCTCCAGCATTTAAGGAGCTACAAAGACATTACATACTTCGAAATGAAGCTTATGATAACTGCTATTACCGCGTTTTGGCAACTACATATATTAAATACGTTATTTTTGGAGATAATGCCACGTTTTCAAAAAAAAAAAAAAAAATTGAATAAATTATCGATTTCATAACAAGGATTAATAACAATTACTTTGCCAAAATTGAAAATTCCTCTTACCCACTGATAAGAGAATGTAGAGAAATAACGTAAAATTAAAAAGAAATCACCAAATTGAAAATTATATGCTTATAGAGGTCTATTATTTCAAATAAACCTCCTATAAACACATAAATATTTTTCAGATAGTATTTGAATTTATTAAATCATATAAAGGTTTTTTCCTCCCATTTTCCTTTAAAAATCATTAAAAATAATATAAAAACTATTTAATATCTTTAGATCCTATGTATTATTTGTTGTAATATCTATATGTAAAGATAAGATCTCATATGTAAATATCAAAATTTGTTAAAATATGTAAATAAAGGAAGAATATTTAATTGAATTGAAATTGATCCAAAAAAAATTGTAAAAAATACTAAACAATCAATAGGTTCATAACGGGTTAATGGATTTCGTATTTGAAATATATGTAGATAAAAGGCACTCTAGTAAGCTTTCCAATGACATATGTATAGTATTGAAATCCGATAATAAGTAACAAAGTCGGTCCATAACTCCGAAAATAGGCTCGACCGCTAAAAAAAATATTTCTCCTAAATCACCCCAAAAGCCCATAAACCCTCCAAAAAATTTTTTTAAATATCGGGGTGTAGCCGTAAACTAGACTTGTTCCCTTAAAATATTACCATCTAAAAATGGTGTTTTAAAAGAATCATTTTTATGTAATATGTAGATTTTAATGATCTATTCTTTGAAGTTTTCTGCTTACCGATCTCTTATATAATGAAACATAAACAGTCTTACTGATTACGTTTATTTATTTCTATTTTTACAGAGGGCTATCTAACATCCTGCACATTCGACTATCTGACGGATAATTTTGATACACGTCTTTTTGTTGCCACAATATTCTTCTTCAGTTTTGTCTGTCCCACATGTTTGATTTTGTACTACTACAGTCAAATAGTGGGTCACGTGTTCTCCCACGAGAAGGCGTTACGGGAACAGGCCAAAAAAATGAATGTTGAGTCGTTACGGTCGAATGTAGATAAAAACAAAGATACAGCAGAGATACGTATTGCCAAAGCGGCAATAACAATATGTTTCCTCTACTTTGTATCATGGACACCATATGGGGTTATGTCGTTAATTGGAGCATTCGGCGACAAAAGTCTACTTACACCGGGTGTAACAATGATACCGGCCTGTGCCTGCAAAATGGTCGCCTGTATAGACCCATTTGTATATGCCATAAGTCATCCAAAATATCGAATGGAATTGCAGAAACGTTTGCCATGGTTGGCCATAACTGAAAAGGCTCCCGAATCGGCTAGTACAGCCTCAACTACTACGGTCCAACAACAAGAACCATCACAACAACAAACAACTTCGACTTAGGAACAGAAGCGTATTTAGTGTATTTATAGTGAATAAATCTAATGAATAATTATTATGTGATAATGTTAAAAAAATTTATAATAAGTTAATAATTGTATATGGTGACAACCAATTTCGGATTTTGACCAATGATGATCATGATGAATATTTGTGGAGGATTGACCGTTTTAACTTGTATTATGGACTGCTTTTGATTAAACGGCTTTTTGGAAATATTCAAATATGACAATTTTAAGTCATATTTATTTATTTAGTGTTAAAAATACATTTTGTTTAATTTGTAGTTGTATATTTTAAACGGTATTTTACCGTAAAATAAATAGAATTTATTGCATACCAAGAATATTGGTTTATTAAAGCTGCGTTCACACTACGTGTTTTGCTCGTGTTTTTCTTATTTTTTTAGCACGTGTAATTTGTACACATAGTGTGAACCCTTTCAAACATTGTTTATGTACAACACATTTTGCAAGACATATGTAAAATTTTCAATTAGAGCAGGTTCTATTTTGGCAAGATAAACATATGAAAATACAACACTGCTTGTGGCGAAAGAAAAACAGAGTAATTTATAAAGATTAATATTGAGAGAAAAATAAATTGTTTAATATTAATTAACAATTAAAAAATATATAAAATATATAACTTTATTTTTAACAATAATTTTTTGTAAATTCACAAATTAAATCAGCTGTTGTTTACATTTAGAGGTTATGTCATACGGAAATACATATGTACGTTTGAACGCAAAAATTATGAATCGTATGTAAAACGGCAATTTTGACACACACACGGAATTACGTATGGATCGTAAAACTGAATTTACACATGGAAAATACACATAGTGTAAACACACCTTAAGCAGAAATTTTTTTGCATTTTACACTGTTGCCAACTAAATAGCGCTAATCAGGAATGAAAAATCTAGAACTATGGAATTGTAGACTTATCGTCCAAAACACATTAATCAAGGACCATATATAATAGAGGATGTGCAAAACGTATTGGTTTTGGGGGAAACCAAATTCAAACTTAAGACCAACATCAAGGACCATATACATATAATAAATATACGGTCCTTATTTACATGCGTTGTCAAAGAGCAACGCAGCTGACATATAAATTGGTATATAATACCAATATATAATAATAGGTCTGTCTGCGTACACATATTTTGCATCATTTTGTGCAAAATGTTGCAAAATCTTGCAAAATGTTGTCTGCGTACTCCAAATCTCTTGCAGCGAGAGAGCCAAATAGATAATTTTTTGACAGTTGAAAGTTAGAGAACTTGCAAAATGTTGCTGGAGAAATTTCTGCTTGCAAGATTTTGCAACTAGTTTGAACAGCTGTTTTTATTTACTGTTTGAATGAAATAATTTTTGTGAAATGAAAATAAAAATTGAAATTTAACAATGGCAGAGGTAAGTAGTTAGAATTGTGTTGATTTTTAACGTTTATAATAAATTATAATAAACAAAACATTTTACTTCAAGCTAGAAACGTGCAAATATACAGTGTGACCGTGATGCAAGTGGATTGGAGATGGTAGAACCGATAGAACCAGCAGAACTTTGTTGGACAAATTGTTTGTTTACACACCGATCAGCTGTTTTCTTGCAAGATTTCACTGGATGCTGTCTGCATACTTTTTGAGATATTTTCAACCGAGAGAGTAAAATTGTTCTTACTCTCCCAAAAAAAGTTACTGAGTATTTGCTACTGGAAAAGTACGCAGACAGACCTAATAATGTACAGCAACTTTCTTCAGTTGTCAAAAAGTTATCCGCAATTCTATTTTGACAGTTTAGCAACTGAAAATAAATATAAACAATTAACTATTTTATACAAACAAAAAAGTGAATTAAAATAAAATGATTAGACCTGTTTTTCTCAGACCAAAAAGAGGTTGTAAACGTGGCATCTATTAGACGACATCTAAGAAACAAATCGAATCCTTTAGAACTACCGCCAGTACTCTCATCTAGATATGTATATTAGTTACATATATTTTATTAAGTTTTTGTTAGTTTCAAATCTTATTTTCGACTGCCAAAAGACGCAGTGGTTTATCTAGTAGACAGTATATAAAGGCAGTATCATGAGCGCCAAAGAAGACGTTCGTGATTTATATACGTATAAGGGTTACTTTAGCTAGAACGTTTCGCAGGTAAGTAATATAAAACCTTATATGTATTAACTTTTCCCATAATGATGACTTTTCTCCAGATGTGTAATTACCAAATCCGAATAAAATATGTTGACGCCAGACATCTTGGATCTACTTATGATGCTTTCATATGGAACAACAGCCCATTGAAGCAAGAGGTAGCTGCAGATTTTAAAATAGTACAGGGCCACTAGGCTGTATTACATTTAAATAAATATTACGTGATGCTGGGTTTCCTCTAGAACCACAAGTGTTAATACTATACCACTCAGCTGAACCACTGTCGGCAGAAGGAAAATACAACATCATTCATACCAAAGCATGAAATATTATTGAGCGAACAATCGGTGATCAAAGTCCACATTTAATTGTCAGGCTTGCATTATAAGCCCGATAAGGCTGTGTCCATTATCAATGCGTGTTCTGCTTTATACAATATTGACAAGCTTAACAAGGCTGACTGGGAAAAGGTACCTGCAGTGCTACGGTACTCCAACCCTAAACTTACACGAAAATTTGGAAAACAACATTTTGTGCTACGGATATAAGAAATAGAATAATGCAATGATTAAAAGCATTACCTTTAATCATTCTAGACATATATTTAATTTCCGGAATTCAACATTAAAATGAAGATAAAAAAGTTTTAAAATTAAGGAACTAAAAAAACTTGTTATTTATTAAAATAATATACCATTCTGGCTTGTTCCAAAACTAATATTTGGATTCAGAGTTAATTCATATCAGGTCCACATTTCCTAAAAACTATATAAAGTTAAAAAGTTAATGGTGTTTGTGTGATACCACAGGATGAATAATTATTTCCTTCAGTCCCTACCGTAGAATCATTTCAAGTTTCGTATGTGGCTTTTGAGATGTGGTATTCCAACATTTGAGAGATCAGTAATATCTTGCAGAATACTAGAGACCAATACTTAAATAAAGTATATGGGGCCCATTCTATATAAAAAACGGAACGAAACGATTAAAATTTGTATGAAAAATTCAAAACTGAAACATGTTTCATATTTCTTTATAAAATGAGCCCAAATGTCCTGAGTACTGGAATATAGCAGAGAAAATGTTCGGTACCCTTGTAAATCCATGCAGATTCAACCGAAGTCAATTGACAAAACAGTAAGGCATTCACAGTCTTTCCCAATAAGCAAGTGTCCTCTTAACACCGCCACTACCGTTATATTTTCTCTACGAGAGATTGATTGCAACATATTTGAGCGTTTTCGATTTAATGATGGCCAGATTTTCCTTGTAGGCCTACAGGTTGATCCATTAGCTTATCTTTGTTTAGTTATGGCAGTGGTGTGAAGTGAAGCTTGCGCGATTCTAAGGACGTACCAACACATTTCACTTCCGCAGGTATCTGTAAGGTAGTTCCTAGTCTTGCCAGCTCGTCGACTTTGCAACTTCTTAGGATGTCCTCTGGCCTGGGACCCTTTCAAATCGAATGTTGAACGGATTGACCATATCATTGCAGGACGAGTGGCAGTTGCGGGTAGTTATTCTTTAGAGGATCATTGAATCCATGGATTTGACCGTGCCATGAGTATCGGAGTAGATCTTAACTCTGGTTGTAGATAGAATATTTCGAATTTATTCCTAAATGTTTGTTTTAAATTTTTAGTTCAACTTAAGAAAAAAAATACATTTTAAACACTTCTTTAATTCAATTATAAAATGAATGGAACGAAAATTTCATCACATTTAAATTAATTGTATTAATTAATAGAGAATAATTTTAAAGAATTAATAAATCAGCAATATTAAATTTAAATTTCATTATTAGCTTTTTTCCTCCAATATGACATACAACCCTACCAATGTATTCACAAATCTAGGAGACAAATCACCGCATTCGTTATCGAAATTTTTCGATCGATAACATTTTTTTTTATTTCCCAAAATAAAATACTAAGAATAACTTTGTCACAATTAAAGAATTATGACCTCTGGTTAAGAAAGGTGAATCGTCGAGCGTTTGTCCATCTTTAAATAATAAACCAAAATATGGAATTTCGATTGATTTTACTCTATATCGAATGCGGTGATTTGGCCCCAGTTTTTTTTTTTCATTACTTAGTACATTTTTATTTCAAAGAAATATTAATCGATTAAATATTTCTCGAACAGAATGTTTTATTAAAGTACAAAATGAAAATTTGTACATTTACGAAATATAACATTGATATCTAAATACATATTTAAATTTAAGGTATTTTTACTTTTTTTATTTACAGATAGTTCTACAGTATGGATTTCTATTTTCCACTAAGAGCAGTGTGTAGTTTTATTACAGCGAGGTAGTCATTGTACGAAAGTTGTCCGTTTTGCGATTTATTTTGAACACGTTGAAGTTTTTCAACAACATTCGGTCGTGTTGCAGCAAATTTCATACACTGATCCAAATAGCGCAATGATTCACGTGACCAAAAAGGAGAAGGCAATTTAGAATCACGTGAATCCGTCTTCCTCGAAGATTCATCAGTAATTTCACTTAGCAAATGATCACAGGAACTTTTCCATTTGTCGGAAGCCTGTTGTATATTTGTACTGACCGTAGAACGTTTTTCCGGGTTAGCAAATGGTGGAGGTGGCATAATTTTCTGCTGCTGTTGCTTTTTAGTGGTAGTATTTATTGGAGATGTTGTAGACATTGTGGTTGGTTGTAATTTTATTTTGTTGCGAGTAGATGTTTTGGATGAATCTAATGTGGATTTTGTTTTATTCAGTACAGTTGTATTTGATGAATCTGACCTGATTTTGGGTGGTGGTGGTGCTGGTGGTACTTTGTTGGAGGAATTAGCTTTTGATGTACGTGGAGCTAGAAGAGGAGAGGATTCGTTTACCCTATCAGTTTGCTTTCGTTTGAGATATTTTGAATTCTTTGCGTTCAAATAATTAGGGCCACTTTGTGATCTTGGTTGTTCGAACTTTTGTTTTTGTTCGGCCGTCAGTGTAGTATCCAGAACTTTTTGCCCCAATAATAACGGATCAATAGAAAGTTGAGGCACACGATTTTTCGAAATAAGCCTGTTGTATGTCGCGACTAATTTGTGATAATTCTCATGACGATATGGTGTAAAAATCATCTTCCAATGATCGGTAATTTCCGCACGCAATTGTTGTGGTGCTACATCCTCGTCGGCATAGTCATTGACAAGAGTTTTTAAACTCAATAACAGTTTATCGAGGTGCATGCTGCCATCTTGCAAGCCAGCTTGTCCAATGAGTATCATATTCAAAGACCGTCTCACCTTCTCAGCTAATTTATACCCAGATTTTGATTGTTGATTTTCAAGGTATTTAAGACGATTAAGTAGTTGGTTGACATTGCCCAAATTGTTAAGTAGTTGTGTAATGTTTTCGCGTAAAAATCTCACAAGCACATCAGCCTTCTTGGGTATGTTATGGCTGGCTTGCAATTGTTTTTGATTGCATTGATCGGTGAGTTCACGATATTTAAAAAGTAATTCTCTTTGGAATTTATTCTGATCTTTGGGTAAGCCAAAAATTACTAGAACATGACCGATGGAGGTAAAATCTAAGCGGGCTTTCATTTTGCAAAACTTTGAAGTTTTTGCTAGGAAGTTATGACCTTCAGGTGATAATAAAAATTTGCTGTGAAAATGTGTTAGGTAGATCTTTGCTTCACAGGGGATTTCTGGTAATGGACTTACATCATGTCTGGGTTGTTCCAAATATTCCTCCATGTCATCATCTGACGGAGCAGGCATGAACTGGTTGGATATACCAATAATTGGTCCTTCCTCCTCTTCCTCATCTAATTCATCGGTTGCGGCCGTTAAAGGTATAAAATCGGGAAGAGCTGGCATTTCGCGAGGTTTTGGTCTTGAACAAGTCAACACATTTGAGTTCTCGGAGAGAGGAATATACGATGCTTCTTCGATAAGAGAAATAACTGGAACTTCGGCAGTTGGAATATTTTCTGATTCATTTAAATGTGTGTTTATGTCTGAAGCTGCTGCTTCGGCCGATGTAGAGGGTACATCATCATAGTGTTCGGAAAAACTATAATTTGAATCTGAGTCCAAGATAACAAGTGGTTCTGTGACAGATTTTGCAGGTGTTACTAGTGAAGATGTTACAGTTGTAGATTTAAAGTTTTCCACCAGACTTTTAGTGGTAGTAGCAACAACATTTGTAGTATTTATTTCAATATTTGTCATGTCTAGGCCATCTTCAACAGTGCTGCTGCCCACCAATTCGACATCATTTTCAACACTGTTCTCGTCTAAAGATATAATCTCCTTTTCTTGATTATCGACTACTAACTTATCCATATTGCAGCTTTCGGTTATTTCTTGTACCTTGTGAAATAAAGAAAGATCCAAATATTTTTGTAAATTCGTTAGGAGTAATTGAAAGGACTTAAGTGCTTTGGAATCCTAAGAAAACTTTGACAAAATTAAATATTTTAAGAATTTGTTTAGCAAAATATTTTTAATTTAAACCATATGTTTTTGATAAACACTTTTGGTTAAAAAATGTTAAAAATGTTGTAACAAAAAAAAAAAAAAAAAATTCTATCAAAAATACATATTTGATTGACCAATTTATATTAAAAATTTAATTCAAATGAAAAATGGTGGTATTTGTTATTCAATTAAAAATCTTTATTCTTTCAATCAATTACATCGCCCGCAAAATAATACTCATCCAATACAATGGTCCTTATTATGAGTTGCATTCGATCTCCGATCTTCGCTGGCTATCAAACATCGACTATCGAATGTCAAATTCGTATTATGAGCTGGCAGCACAGTAGAAAATTTCGTTGTACAACGAATTTTCAATCGAACACAATTTTGCTTTCGATGCTGGATGGCAGTTTGTGAAACTTACTGAGAATATAAGTTGTAAATTTTTTTAATTTCATGAGATTGATCTGCCTTGTGTGCATTGCCGCAGCAGTTCATCTATAGTACACAGTAATTCCATAAACGCCTCCTTGCAGTCGAAAATTTGCTGTAAATCTGTAAACAAACTTTCTAAATGATACCCTTGTTAAAACCTCGCATACTTACGCAGTGGAATCCATTTCCAAAAAGTTGGAAGCATCTCTCATGACGAAGCATTCATCTTCATCAGACGATCATAGAACCATAATTCCGTGTTAATAAATAATTAATTTTTTTTCTTTAATAAATTTGTAAACAATGTTTATTTATAGTGCCAGCTGATAAATATGTACTATTGTGAATAATCCAATTGAGTGAAATTCACAATAGCGCTTTTTTATCGAATGTGCGCCATAATACAACATGAAAATTCGTTCGATCAGTTAATTCGACCACAATCGAAAATCGAAAGTTGCTCATAATAGGCACTAATATACTTTTTCCAATCCTCAAAACAGTTGTTAAAGTTTATTTGCGGAGAGGACGACTTTTTACTGCTCCATCGATTTATGACGGTATAGCCGGAGTAATCTTTTGTGTAAGTTAACGACACAAAAGTTGTCAACATTTTTTTATTTATTTTTTGCAACGTCCGGTACGCTACCTTTGTCACAATAAATATTGTGTTTCAATTTTAATATTTTCTGCTGACACTATGTCTGCAGTAAGTAGAATGAATTTAAAAAAATAATAAAACAAAGAAATGAATTTGATGACTCTTGCTTAATTTTAGAAATAAGAAAACCTGTTTATAAAAATTATAATACAATTCAATTCTGACATTAAAAGAAAACAGAACACTTCTGTAACATAAATTAAATAAAATCTTAGTTATAAAAAAAGTCTTGGTTTTTTTTATTATGAAAAAATAAAGAGTTATTATAACTGGCGCCCGGGCAAAAAGAAAAGGATACCTGTAGCTAGTAAATTGTGTGTTCCAAATACGACCTCAAGAAGCTCACCATTGGAAATATAAACATTACAAAGCCACTTCAGCCGACCTTAAGTAGCTCATCAAGGCTGGACATATCGTCGTTGGATTCATCAAAACAGCGATTGCTACGAGTGGTATAGTGGAGGACCACTAGTAGTCAACAGGACGACAAAAGTGAACAATCTGAAACTATCGGTAGCAAAAGATGTGGGGTATCATCTTATTAATGTAAGTTATTTAAGAATATTTTTACATAGATTTCAAAATAAGAAGCAATGAGAATTTTTAAACAAAAGCTTTAATAAGTGAAAAAGTGATTAGTAAATTTTGTTTAGTTATTTAAGAATATTTTTACATAGATTTCAAAATAAAAAGCAATGAGAATTTTTAAACAGAAGTGAAAAAGTGATTAGTAAATTTTGTTCAGTTTGAAAAAAAAAAAATCATTCAAAGAAATTATTCAAAGAAATAATTCAAAAAAATTAAGTTACAAGAAAAAGTAAAATATTAGAAACGAATTAAGAAATATTAAATGCAAATAGTTACAGAAAATTGTTGTCTTAAAATTATCAACAATATTGCGAAGCTAATTTTAAAAATAGAAAAACTTATATTCGTAAAGGGTGTTAAAGGAATTTCTTTTTTTTACTAACCAACTTAAATCCTATAATCCTAACCATGGCAAATCCATCTAACCTAATAAGACCAGCCGTTCTAAATCCCGAACAAATCCCTCGACAACCCAATCCACAAAATCATCCTCAAATTAATGCTGCACTACAGCAAGAAATCGCCACTTTGGTTGCGGAACAAGTTAGAGCAACAATTCAATTATTAAATGATTCAAATAACGACTTACCTAACGGATCGGATATAGTAATAGAAGAAAGACATAGAAATGACCTAAGTGAATTAGATAAAATACCTGATATTGTTCGATGTTTGAGAGAATTCTCAGGCAATCCTGCAGAATTCAATTCTTGGAGGAAGAGTGTAGAAAGGGACCTAGAAATTTACGACAATACTAGGGGCACTGCAAAATATTTCGGAATATTGAGCGTTATCCGCAACAAAATCGTAGGTAATGCAGATGCGGCCGTGGAATCGTATAACACTCCGTTAAATTGGAAAAATATTGTTAGGTGTTTGACACTTCATTATGGTGACAAACGTGATTTGGGTACACTAGAGTACCAAATGACTTCACTAATTCAGGGCGGCAATTTTATACAAGGCTTCTATCAGGAAGTCTATACTCACCTTTCATTAATATTAAATAAAATTGGTTGCATGGATATAGGCAGGGAGTCAACTACATTGTTGACACAAACCTATCGCGATAAGGCCCTTGACACTTTCATAAGGGGTCTCAACGGATACTTACCTAAATTGTTGGGAATCCGCGAACCCTCAGACTTACCACAAGCATTACATTTATGCTTGAAGTTAGAAAATCAAAACTATAGGGGAGAATACGCCTATAACCACCATAATATTAGGCCACGGAGAGAATTGCCACCACCTCAACCGAAAAGAAATATTAACTTAAATAGGGTACCATTTTACCCTGAACTTACCTTACAACAACCCAGTAACGCAAGGCAATGGGACACATTCCAATACCGGAATAATCAAAGGTCATATCAACAGCCTTCTTTTAATCAAAATTTTCAATTGCGCAATCAGCCTCGACAACAATTCCAATCACACAACCCATATTTTCAACAAAATTTTATACCACCCAGACCTACAGCCCCAAAACCACAAAGACCTGAACCAGTGGACGTCGATCATTCTATTCAGTCCAGGAATATAAATTACCAAGATAGACCTCGTCAAACGAATCAATGTTACGGCAAGAGGCCTATGCCTCCATCTCTACATACCCCGATGCCACATAATAAATTACAGAGAAATTTTCTTATAGGAGTCAATGAGGAACTCCCTTCTGATAATAAGGGTTTTTACGACCAAAATGACAATTCCAATAGTCACGAAATTAATTACCAGCAGATAATGCAAGAAGAAAGTCTTCGGGATTATATGCAAGATTATTCACAACAAGAAGGTGAACGGGAAAATACACATGCGGAAGATTTATCAGACATCCATTTTTTAGGTTAGCTCATTCTTCGCTTCCGTACTTTAAATGTAAAGCGAAGAATGGTCAAATATTGAAAATATTAATTGATACAGGCTCTAATAAAAATTATATTAAACCTTCCCTTGTAACGAACCCAATTCAAAATGAAAAACCTTTTTTCGCGAATTCCATATCAGGCAACATAAAAATTACACACCACAAGCTAGTGAATCTTTTCAACTTACCCAATCATGAAATAAAATTTTATATTTTGCCATCGTTGACATCTTTTCATGGCATTCTAGGTCATGATAGCTTGGAGCAACTCAATGCAATAATCCATATAAGGGAACAGTACATGTTAATAGATAATGTGAGGAGAATTAAAATTTATCAGCACATTTCTCAATCGATAAATAAAATTGAGCTTAGAACTGACCACTTGAGCAAATCCCAGATAATGAAACTGGAAGAGGCAATTCACACCTATCCGAATTTGTTTTCGGAACCAAATCATAAATTAACCTACACTTCTCGTGTTAGGGGAGAAATTAGGACAACCACTGATTCACCAGTTTATTCGAAGTCTTATCCCTATCCTATGGCACTAAAGAGTGAAATAGAAAAACAAATAGTTGAACTTTTGAACGATGGAATAATTCGACCATCAAAATCACCATACAATGCACCTGTTTGGATCGTTCCAAAGAAAATGGATGCATCAGGAGAGAAAAAATATAGAATGGTAATAGATTACAGGAAATTGAATTCGGTCACTGTGCCCGATCGTTATCCCATTCCAGAAATAAATGAAGTCTTATCAAACCTCGGCGAAAATAAGTACTTTTCTGTTATAGATTTAAAAAGCGGTTTCCATCAGATTCCCCTTAAAGAATGTGATATTGAGAAAACTGCATTTTCCATTAATAACGGAAAATTTGAATTTGTACGACTTCCTTTTGGACTAAAGAATTCTCCTTCAATTTTCCAACGTACTCTAGATGACGTTTTAAGAGAACATATAGGGAAAATATGTTATGTCTACATAGACGACATAATAGTATTTGGCAAAGACGAGAATGATCACTTTCAAAATTTGAGCAAAATTTTCCAAACACTAGAGTCGGCAAACTTTAAAGTTCAACTTGACAAGTGTGAATTTGCGAGACAACAGATAGAATTTTTAGGATTTATCGTAGGTGTTAATGGTATTAGGACCAACCCTGCGAAAGTAAAGGCAATAGATAATATACCTCCACCCAGGACCTTGAAGGATTTGAGAAGTTTCCTTGGTATGTCAGGATATTACCGTCGTTTCATACGGGACTATGCGAAACTAGCTAAACCCCTGACATCCCTTTTAAGAGGGGAGGATGGACGCATCTCAAAGAATGCATCCAAAAATAAAAACATATGTCTAAATCAAGATGCAATAGACTCCTTCCGAAAAATAAAAAATTCACTGACCTCAGAAGATATTATTCTTTCACACCCGAACTTTATAAAAGACTTTGATTTAACAACAGATGCTTCAGAGTACGCAATTGGAGCAGTCTTGTCACAAGACGGTAAACCAATAACATTTCTCTCAAGAACATTGACTAAAGCGGAAGAAAACTACGCTACAAATGAGAAAGAAATGCTAGCGATAATTTGGGCACTCACCACATTAAGAAACTATTTGTATGGATCAAGGAAAGTAAATATTTTTACGGACCATCAACCACTCACTTTTGCTCTTAGCAACAAAAATTCAAATAGTAAAATGAAAAGATGGAAAGCCATCTTGGAAGAATATAACTATGAACTAAAATACCAACCAGGCAAAACCAATATGGTCGCCGATGCATTGTCTAGACCCCCACAGATAAATTCCATGACAGCAACTCAGCATAGTTCTGAAAGTTCTTCCCACAACTTAATACCAGCTATAGAATGTCCCATAAACGCTTTTAAAAATCAACTTTACATACTGATAAATGACCAGGAAGATTATAAATTCGAAATCCCTTTTCCAACATATCACAGGCATATCATAAAACAACCCCATTATACGAAAAACTCTCTAATTTCCGTTCTAAGGAAATATTTGAATCCAAGTGTGATCAACGGACTTTTCACAAGTGAGCCAATTATGGGAATCATACAGGAATTTTATCCCGAACACTTTAAGAACTTTAAAGTGAGATTTACCCAAAGCCAAGTAAGGGATATAACAAGTGAAAGCGAACAGGAGGAGATAATAATATCGGAACATAAAAGGGCACATAGGAATGGAAGAGAAAATAGGGAACAAATTAAACGAAAATACTATTTTCCTAAAATGGCAGAAAATACCGATAAAATAGCGAAAGCCTGTAAAGCTTGCAAGGAACAGAAATACGATCGCCATCCGAATAAACCTAGCTTAGGAACCACACCAATTCCACATAACCCAGGAGAAATAATTCATGTCGACATTTACTCGACTGAGAAAAATCTAGTCCTTATGGCCATTGATAAATTTTCTAAATATGCGCAGGCCAGAATTTTGAAATCTAGGGCAATAGAAGATATTAAGGAACCTCTTAAGGAATTAATTTTAGCATGCGGTGTCCCTAATTCAATAGTAATAGATAATGAGAAATCCCTAAATTCTGCTACCATAACATTTTTGCTTAAAGATCAATTTGGAATAAATATTTATACTACGCCCCCATATTGCAGTTCTGTTAATGGACAGGTTGAGAGGTTTCATTCCACACTTTCGGAAATCATGAAATGTTTAAAAACTGAAAAACTTCACACTTCATTTCATGACTTACTAATGAAATCATTTAAGAATACAACTCCTCAACTCACTCTACTACTAGGAGAAAGCCAGTGGAAATATTTTTTGGTAGAAAGTACAGAGATCCCAAAGAAATGGAAGACGAGAGAAAAGATATTAGTAATAGAATAAAAGAAAAACAGGAACAGGATTTAGAACACCATAATAAGAATAGAGGGAAAATTAAAAACTATTCATCAGGCGAGAAGATCTATGTTAAAATAAACAAAAGATTAGGATCAAAACTGTCTCCTCGTTATAGAGAAGAAACAGTAAAGGAAAATAGAAATACGACAATTTTAACTAATTCAGGTAAGATAGTCCATAAGAGTAATATTAAAAAGTAAAATTATTTTACAGCATCCAGGTAATTTGTGTTCAGGCAGAAATCGAGATAGTTGACTATTCGTCCTCCCATATAATCACTATCGATAAGGGAATAGCGAAAATACAACAGGGAACGTTCACAATAATTCACGTGATAAGGATTAAAGAGTATGAGGAATTCATAGACAGTGTTCAAACATTCATTGACCGCAACATCCCAAAAACCCACAACAAATATCCACTCCTTATCCATGAGTTGACACAAACAGCTAACATCCTAGAAGACCTTACACCTAGTAATAATGACCGCCAGAAGAGATCCATAAATGCTATTGGCACCGAATGGAAGTACATAGCGGGAAGTCCTGATCATGACGACTTCCAAATATTACCTAGTAATATTGTTGACTTGAATAACAATAATAATAAGCAAGTCTTCATTAATGAAGCATTCAATAAAAGATTGAACAATTTAACCGAAATTTTTAAAACAATGGCAAATCAAATAAAAAAGGATTTTTATCTTGAAAAAGAAATTGTAATTAATTTGCAAAATAGAATAAGATTAGTTAAAGAAGAATTAGTAAATATTGAACGCGCCATTTTATGGGCAAGAATAAATATTGTAAACCCACTTTTATTAAGTAAAAAGGAAATTAAAATTGCCATGGAAACATTGGTAGAAGAAAATATTAATTTTTCAAGCCCAGAAGAGGCATTAGAATTTTCACAAATATCAATAATAAATAATAATAAAAAGGAAATATTTTATTTGATCAAAATCCCATTAACAAAAAATGAAAATTATAAAAACATGGTTATAAGGCCAGTAAAAAGAGAAAATAAAGTAATACATTTAGATTTTAAAGAAATTCTATTTAACAAAAAGGAAATGTTTGCTATAAAAGAAAAATGTAAAGATTATAATAATGTAACCATTTGTAATGAAAAAGATATAATTAATATAACAGAAACTGATTGTATTCCTAAGTTAATTAATAATTCGAATTCATCCTGTATCTTAAGCAATAGTCATCATATCCCTTTAGCCGAAGAAATAGACTCGGGAATAATACTTCTAAATGACTATAATGGGTCAATTTTTGAAAATGAAAAAAAAACATAACATTTCGGGAACATTTTTAATTAAATTCCATAATACAACTGTTAAAGTTGAGAATAGAACTTTTAGCAACTGGCAGGCTTCACCTTTGCAAACCATGCCAGCTGTACTGCAACCTACTCCCTTTGAAAAAAGTCGAATTAATCTTTTATCTCTCGAGTCAATTAACGAACTCCAAATCAATAATACGGACGTTATCACAACTGTGAAAACACGTCTTATAATCGGAGAATGGACAATCTCTGGAATGTTTTTGGTTATTATTATTGCAATTGTGTTTGTTAAAATCTTTACCAAAACGGTGGAGAAAATTACAGTATGGGAACCTCAGGTACCTAAAGTGGACAAACCATTTGAAATGGATAACTTACCACAAACCACGAATATCACTTTCATCGCTCCAGAGAAACCTCCAAGGTTACATAAAATTCCACTCTTTTAAAGAAACGATTGAGGACACTCGAATTAAAGGGGGAAGAGTTAACGACACAAAAGTTGTCAACATTTTTTTATTTATTTTTTGCAACGTCCGGTACGCTACCTTTGTCACAATAAATATTGTGTTTCAATTTTAATATTTTCTGCTGACACTATGTCTGCAGTAAGTAGAATGAATTTAAAAAAATAATAAAACAAAGAAATGAATTTGATGACTCTTGCTTAATTTTAGAAATAAGAAAACCTGTTTATAAAAATTATAATACAATTCAATTCTGACATTAAAAGAAAACAGAACACTTTTGTAACATAAATTAAATAAAATCTTAGTTATAAAATAAGTCTTGGTTTTTTTATTATGAAAAAATAAAGAGTTATTATAACTTGTATACTGAATAGCCAAAATCAGAAGATACTAAATAAGTCGTTTCATTTCTTTTTCCAAAAAAAAAAAAATATATATACATATATATCAATCGAGATTTGATGCGTTGACTGATCGTTTTGAAATGTCAACAGTATCAGCAAGTACTCTAATTACACTGTACAACAGGCGTTCTGGGGGGTCAGAAATTCCAAGTCAAGGTGAAAGTACTAGGCCAGTATAGTAAAACCTGCAACGGGTTTGGCGTTCCAATCAGAATAACTATGGAGCGTATGATGAACATGATTTTTTTTTGTTTAATAATTGTCATACGCTCCATAGTTCCTCTGTTTTTTTTTCTATTCCTAAGTAAAAATATAAAAAATATAAAAGGCCATAAAAAGTGTGGCCTGAGAACGTAAAATCATTTGGAGGTTGGTTTGGGGTTTAGGTTGAATTTTTGTTCATCAATGTGCAGAATGGAACTTCTTCGTTCAACAAAATCAGATTTGTTAAAACTGTCAAATCCACTTCTAGTCTTATACATAAATTTCCCAAAACGTTTGTAACTAATCGATATATGGATGTGAGACCAGTTAAATATAAACAGGTCAGTCAATATTAAATGTTATATTTTTTTTAAAATTTTTTAGCCCTAAAATTTTATTTCCTCTAAATAAAATTTTATTTGCTCTAAATAAAATTGCTCTAAATAAAATTTTCTTTGGTCTAAAATGAAGTTTACCAAAATAAAATTTATTTTATGCACTCTATTGTTTCTCACAAAAACGGTTAAAGGCGACCCACTCGACCTAATGCGGACAGGATAAATACCCTTTGCACAGTGATGTGGAGGGTACAAAAATACAATTTAAAAAAATAGGTAAACGAAAATATGTATTTCTCAGTGATGACAAAAAATAATGGAAACTTCTGTACCAGAGTTGATTAAAACAATAAAAATAGAAGATGGTATGAAAGAAAATGTACCGTTATTTAAATATTTATAGTTTTTGACATTTTCTTTCAACTGTTTTTAAGTGCAATTGTATTTTTCAATGTTTTAATCTTATAATTAATTATTATAAAATAATGAGAAATATTCTATGAACAAATCGACAGGCTCCATAAAACGAGTCAAAGACAGTATAATTTAAAAGCAAGTGTTTAAAAATTTTTCAAAAATGCTACCTAAAGATGTTATTAACAATCTGAAATTAAACTTCTTCCAGACGAGTGATTGAGGCTGATATTGGTTGTTAACGTCTTGTGAAGAAATCGCTAATATCAGAGAAAACCCGTCTGGCTCGCATGAATTTTGCTAAAGAACACATGAACTGGCTAAAACGGAATTGGAATATTGGACATGATGGAGGAACGTTTCTATGACGACCAAAGGGAAAAAGAGTAGACCCAAAATATACAGATATTAGTCGCTGTCAGGCAATTGCTAAGTAAAGGTCGTTTTACTCTCGCTGTCGTTTTAATGATATATATACACGGTGATACAAAAAATAAAAAATTGCAATAACTTGTAAAATGATCTAGTGTAGGTTGTAGGTCTAGTTGAGTGTAGTACATAACCGGTTTTAAAAGTTCCAATATACCCTTAAATTTCCGAGATATCGGGAAAAGTGTATTTTTTGGGACTGGCGCACTTAAACATTTGTAACTCAGTCATTTTTTAACCGATTTCAAATTTTTAAACGTATTAATAGGAAACGAACGTAGTCTTTCCAAATATATATACTTTCACTATCCTATTAACATAAATATGTAGAGATTTTTTGAATAATATCTAAATTTTTCAGTTTTTTTTTTTTTTTACTTTCACTATCCTATTAAAATAAATATGTAGATTTTTTGAATAATATCTAAATTTTTCAGTTTTTTTTTTTTTTTTTTTAACTTTTTCAACTTCTACGAGAGGTTTTTTCGAATCTTCTTAAAGCCAGTGTCGTTCTGAGTGAAACAAGCTTTCATTTGCTTAAATCGGTTATTAAAATTGACAAAGTTATAGTACTTTTTGTAAACAATGAAAAACCGATTTCGATTATATGATTAAAAAAAAAAGAGAAATAATTTAAAGTTGTTTTTATTATGTTTATTTTTTAAAATTGTTGTCTTAATCTAGCACGTTTGTAAGACAAATCTTCGGTTTCACGTTTTAGCGACCAGCAGTAATTCGCTAGCATTCTGATTTGGCTTTTTCCTTCGAACCACTTTTCCATTGTTCATAGCTCTTGGTGGAAGCGTTCGCCCTGCTCGTCACTAAATTGGCCCAGATTTTCTGGGAAGAATTCCAACTGAGAATGCAAAAAATGTATTGTTATTGACATTCTGCACCCCATTTCTCCATACGCCTCTAGAAATTCACTACCAACATCAGTGTAGTCAGCACTTCTTTTGTTACCCAAAAAATGTTTACACAAAGATATGAAACTCATCCACGCTCTATTTTCAACTTCATTTAACTTGATAGGAAAGTCTTCATCTAAAACCATTTTCCGGATTTGTGGTCCAATAAAAATACCTGCAAATCAACACATAAAACAATTGGGTGTAACTACTCTACGTCTCAAAATATCTTATACATACCTTCTTTTATTTTGGCGTCACTTAGTTTTGGAAATACAGATTTTAAGTGTGAAGAAGCCTCGCTGTCTTTGTCTAGTTGTTTAACGAATTGCTTCATATAGCCTAGCTTTAAATGCAACTGCGGAAAAATAACCTTCTCGGCTAGGACAAGTGGAATGTTAACAAAATTTTTTTCGCCTAGTTGAAATGATGTTCTTGGCGACCAGTCTTTGCATTTGTAATGGTCTTCTGCTCGACTATTCCATTCACAAAGATAACAGGGAAATTTAGTGAAACCTCCTTGCATTCCAAAAATAATTGTCAATGCTTTTAAGTCAGAGACAATTTGCCATTGGAATTTCTCTTAATTAATTAATCTTTGAATCTTCCCAATGTTGAACTGATGGCAACTGATTCTCGTTATGTAAAAGGACTGCTTTCAGATCTTACAAATTCATGAATTATAAATTTTTAATTTACAGATATGATCGATAGAATACTTACTTTTACTTGAACCATCTAAGAATAACCGCCAATCTAGTGATCGATGTTCGTGACTGAGACAAACAAATAACTCATCCACATCCGTGCAATATACGAGCTTGTTGTTTATATCATCAACTTTAAAAATTTTTTCGAACGACGTTAATGGCATAGTTTTTCTTCCAAATTCAGCTTCGAAGTTGCTTTCCACTACATTCCATTGTTTTAATCGGGAACCGAAAGTTTCGGTTTGTCTCCACGATAATCCCAAATCACGCACAAGATCACGGTAATCTTTGTTTGTTATTAAATGACGTTCCGACGATAATGTTCCCAGTGGTAAAAATGTATTGTCATTTTCCTTTCTATCAAATATTATATTAATAGGTTACATGAAATTTGCAGTTCTGTAGTTTCATCTTCCTTATCTTCAATTTCTCTTAGAACTGGCTTACATACTGTTGAAACATTAGTATATTGTATGCGATCACGGGTTTTGTACCGGTGACCAACGACATTTGTTTGGCAGAAGTAGCATATCTCTGGCTTATGGAAAAATTGACGATGCCAAACCATTGGGACCGAGAATGGAAACAGTTGTTTATCGCATTTTCTACACATCCATTTTTTGAGTGCCATTTTTTGAGGGGCACCTTAAACAAATATACACCATTTCTTTATTTTTAATCAATTCTAATCGATGTCAACGAATAAGCCGCAAATGTAACAAAATTTATTACGCTTATTACACATTGTAGGAGTAGGGAAAATTTATATCGGTTTTACCATGAAATATAAAACTAAAAAACACTCAACTTTTTATAGATAACACAATTTAATATTTAAGGTTAGCCTTTCTTCACGAAAAAATGTGTTGTTTTTTTTTGAAGCTGCACCACAAATACTAACCAATAAACAACATGCTTGCAAGTATCAAAAAAAGAACAGTATTATTAAAAAAATATTTTAAAAATATTTTATTTACAATGATAGAGTACTACACTATGCAGAGTGGATTTTGTTTCTTTCTCCTTCGCACTAATGTCTTGTTTGTGTCATACTAGCTTTTTTTAGTACAGTCTTATAATAAGTCCTAAAGCTAGAACAGTTCGAATCTAACTCTCTTTACGAACGGTCGTGTAAAAAATTAAAGCGCTTAGAGTACAACTATTTAAAATTAAAAACAAGTGTATATTTTTGTTTTTGCAATTGCCTATTCTTGATCTCATTTGAACTCACGTGGTAGACAATCCAGCTTAAAACAGGAATAAGAATTTAGCGATGGCCCGAGGGGCCAAATCTTCATCAAAAAGAAAGCTTGTGAACAAGAAGATGACAAAACTTCCTCCGGGTTTTGTTAACCCGAACATTGCGTCAACTTCAAGCAACAGATTTAGCCTGCTTGCTGGCCTCAATGATATGGACGTAACTCCCGTATCAAATATTAACGATGTTAAGGAACACAAACCTCCACCCATTGTTGTAGAAGCTAACGCTTCATTTACAGAAATACAAAAGCTGCTTGGTAAGGACTGTATTTTCAAGCGTACTTCAATTGGTACCAAAATTTTCGCTCCAAGTAATAAAATGTACGAATGCTACAAACAAATACTTAAAGAGAATAAGATTGAGTTTCATTCTTATGGCTCCAAAGAAAATAGGTTATACACAACCTTTTTACACGGTTTACCCCGCATAACCTCTGAGGAAATCTCCAAGGAGTTAAAAAACTACAACCTATCCCCTTCTTCCGTAACTGAAATAGTCACCAAATTCAGTTCAAACAATAATGCAGTTTATAAAGTTCAATTTGTTCGTAAAAATTTTAATCCAACTGCCTTAAAACATGTACGAACAATTTCCAATATTATAATTTCTTGAAAAAAATACAAATCAAAATCCAGGAGCAGACCAACTCAATGCTGGAACTGCTTAATGTATGGCCATGGCGGTGAACATTGTCATCGTAGTGCTGCATGTATGATATGTGCAGAACAACATCATACAAGTGTGTGTCCGTTTAACACAAATGAAAAAAGACCAGCTGTTTTTACATGCTTTAATTGCAAAAAAACATGGAAAAGAGAGAACTGATCACTCTGCAAACGACATCAACTGTCCGTTACGTTCTCTCTATTTGGAAACTAGAACAAGAGTAACTTCCAAAAGTCATAACAACAGCAGGCAACAACAACATTTTTCATTTCAATCAAAGGTTGATTTCCCAAATTTAAGTAACAACAACACAAATTGTAACAATAACATTAATAATAACAGCAAAGCTACATATAGTAACCAGCGGAAAACAAACAACGATTTATTTAGCATTGATGAGCTTTTTGATATTTTCACTACAGCTATGGATGATTTGCATAGGTGCACTTCAAAAGTACAACAAATCAAAGTTGTAATGTCAATGGTAAAATACCCCCATGGATTATACTAATAATTTAAACGAATTCAAAATGCTTCACTTGAATGCTAATGGCATATCAAACTTTTCTAAATTAAAACAATTTGAGATACTAATTGAACGAGAAAATATTAAAATGAAACATTTTTTTCAGAAAATCATAGACCATATTTTAAAAATTATTATGTATATAGAAGTGACAGAACAGATGCTAGAGGAGGAGGAGTAGCTCTGTTAATTCATAAATCTGTCGCTCATAAAAACCTCTTTATATCAAACACCTCATCAATCGAAAACATCTCAATTGAAGTTATTATAAATAATAGACCTATTGTTGTATCTTCGTTATATTCACCAAGATATACCCTTAACTTCTGTGCTGATATCTTGAACCTAACACCTTCCACCAAAGAATATAGAGTTTTTGGTGACCTAAATGCCAAACATTGTTCTTGGAATTGCCGTTCAAATAATACGGTAGGAATCGCACTGAACAATCTACAGCAATCAAGCAATTTTTTCATACACTATCCTAATAGTCCAACCCTATTCCCCCATCAACAAAATCGCGAAGCATCCATCGCGAAATACCATCAGAACATCGCCCCATTATATGTACACTTAAAAGATCAATGGCCTTGCAGGTTGACCTCAATTATTATGATTATAGTGCAACCAACTGGAACATTTATATGAATTTTTTAGACAATAAAATTACATTATTTTCCGATATATACAATACCAAGGCAGTAATTGATCAGGAAATCCAAAAATTTATAAATGTAGTTTTCGAAGCAAGGGATGTGTCTACATCTAAAATAACTCAACAAAATAATTACACATTACCAGAAAGTACTGTGAAATATATAAAACTAAGAAGAAGCTTTAAAAGAAAAAGCCAACGATCTTCAAATATAGCCGAGCAAACTTTTTATAATCAATGTACTAAGTTTCTAAGCAACATGATTGATAAAATTATTAATTCGGAGCGCAATAAGAAATGGTGTCAATTATTATCCAATTTAAAACCAGGTGATAAATCATTTTGGAAAATAAGCAGGAACTTGCGAGGAAAAGGAAAAAATCAAATCGCTCACTTTAAAGTTGGAAATACAAAAATAACATCTGATAAGGACAAGGCTGAAGTACTGGCAAATACATTTGTCCAAGCAAATAACCTCACTTCGAACTATAACCACTCGGCAGATACACTAATAAATACAACAGTAAATAATTTTAAGAAGGAAAACCCCAGTTCTGAATCTGCAATTTATACATCTCTTGAAGAAGTAATGAATATTGTCTCATTAATAAAACCCTCAAAATCTCCTGGTTTTGACAATGTTCCCAACCTGCTCTTAAAGAAACTACCACTCAAAGCTCTAAAATTACTGGTTATAATATTTAACAGCTGCATCAAACTCAACTATTTCCCAAACCATTTCAAAAATGCTAAGGTTATAGCTGTCAACAAACCTAGCAAGCCCAAAAATAACCCAAATAGCTATAGACCTATTAGTCTATTAAGTAACTTTGGTAAAATATTTGAAAAAATTCTACATTCTCGTCTTAGTGAATTTGTAACGACCAATTCTATTGTTGCTAAAGAACAATTTGGATTTAAAAAAGGGCATAGCACTACTCACCAAATAAACAGAATTAAAAATCAAATAATCAGCAATAAAAACAATAAACGTTCAACGGGTCTAATATTGTTGGATATCGAAAAAGCGTTTGACACCGTTTGGCATAATGGCCTAGTATTTAAACTTCTTGATGCAAATGTACCAAAATATTTATGCAAACTTATTTCAGATTTCATTCACGGCAGAAGCTTTAAAGTTGCGATTAATAATGAAACATCATCTCCAAAAACCATTACCACAGGGTTACCTCAAGGATCAGTCTTGTCGCCATTGCTTTACTCGATATATACATCCGATTTCAAAGTCCCGAAATATATGAAAATTGCTTACTACGCAGATGATACTGCGTTAATTTCTTCAAACAAACTTACAAGTGCACTCCTGAAGAAAATGGAAAAGGGACTTGTAAAATGCAGTAAATATTTTCACAAATGGAAAATCAAAATTAATCCAAACAAGACCCAAGCAATAATTTTTCCATTCAACAAATCTCCCAAAAGACTACCAAGACGTCATCTTCTTATTGGAAATAATACCATAAATGTACTTAATCATGTCAAATATCTCGGAGTTGTCTTGGACAAAAAGCTTACATTTAAACAACATATTATGGCTACGTGTCAAAAAGCTATAAAATCATTTAAAGCATTATGGCCACTTCTAAATAGAAGGTCATTTCTAAACCCCAAAAACAAAAACCTACTCTTCAAAAGTGTTATAAGGCCAATATTAACATACGCGTGTCCTATTTGGAGTGACGCTGCCAACTGCCACCTAAAACGCTTACAAATTATACAAAACAAATGTCTTAAAATGATAAATAAAAAGCCCTGGAGGTATCCTACAAATCTTCTTCATGAAGAAACAGGTTATGAAAAAATTATCGATTTCATAACAAGGATTAATAACAATTACTTTGCCAAAATTGAAAATTCCTCTTACCCACTGATAAGAGAATGTAGAGAATTAACGTAAAATTAAAAAGAAATCACCAAATTGAAAATTGTGTGCTTATAGAGGTCTATTATTTCTAATAAACCTCCTATAAGCACATAAATATTTTCAGATAGTATTTGAATTTATTAAATCATATAAAGGTTTTTTTCCTCCCATTTTCCTTTAAAAATCATTAAAAATAAAATAAAAACTATTTAATATCTTTAGATCCTATGTATTATTTGTTGCAATATCTATATGTAAAGATAAGATCTCATATGTGAATATCAAATTTGTTAAAATATGTAAATAAAGGATGAATATATAATTGAAATTGAAAATCCTAAAGCTAGAATTGTAATTGACTTAAGTTCCTTAAGTTGGCTTTGGCATACGCCGAACTTGAGTTAGCAAAAAACAAGTAAAGTTTAATTAATTTGTTAATTGAAACATAAATAACAAAACAAAAGCCAATTTTAATTGGGTTTTAACGGCGATTCTTTAACAAAAATTAAAAAAAAATAGTTTAAGGAACTCTAGTCTCTCGTGTTTACAAAAAGTACCATAACTTTGTCAATTTTTAACCGATTTAAGCACTTAGAAGGACTGACTTTAAGATTATTGTTCTTTTGAAAGAAGATTCGAAAAAACTCTCGTAGAAGTTGAAAAAGTTTAACAAAAACTGAAAAATTTAGATATTATTAAAAAAATCTGTACATATTTATCTTAAAAGGATAGTGAAAGTATATATTCTTGGAAAGACCACGTTCGTTTCTTATTAATACCGTTTAAAAATTTGAAATCGGTTAAAAAATGACTGAGTTACAAATGTGTAAGTGCGCCAGTCCAAAAAAAAATATACTTTCCCATATCTCGGAAATTTGAGGGTATATTGGAACTGTTACAAACGGTTATGTACTAGACTCAGCTAGACCTACAACCCACACTAGGTCATTTCACAAGTTATTTTTCAGTGTAGCACCGTGTAATTGATTTAAATTACCTTTTTTTATTTTTAAATATTATTGCAAAAAATCTAGCCACATAATGTATTCAGAACACGGGTAGAAAATCTTTATTTACGGTTAACTAAAATTCCAGCTCTAGTGACTCCAACTGGATGATTTTAGCAAATTTTCTACTTCTTTCACCACCAAATTGATTTTCACTCAGATTATATCACTCTGCTTCATTAAATAGAAGCTGCTGATTTTTCCCTCAATATTTATTAATACCCTATAGCGTTCTGTGAAAAGGGTACAAAAAATATTTGACCTAGACCCACCTTTTATTATACTGATCGATTCAAAATCATTTTCTAAATCGATTTAGTGATGTCCGTTCGTCCGTCCGTCTGCCTGTGTGCCCATGTAAACCTTGTAATAAAATTAAAAGTAGCAAATATAAAAAAATATACATTTTTGGTCAGCCATAGGACGATCGCTATTGCAATTGGTTAAAATCGGTGCATGTTCAGACATAGCTACATACAGACAACCGCTATGAGGTCGAAATAAATTGCGACAAGATCTAAATTATCATGTAGATCTTGCTCAAATTTGGTTTCTGTGTGTTTATTACACTAAAATCACTAAAATCTACAAAAAAAAAAAAAACAAAAATTGCACAAATTTTTCTTAAATTTGTTTGTATATGTTTTTTTTACAAAAAAGTGACTACTAAGTATGGTCATGACCGGTCTATTTTTAGAGCTAGTCCCCATATAAAAAATAGCATCTGATATGAAATTTTTTATGTCGACCGGCAACAAATTTTTAACAATGTGACTCAAATTTGGTTTATGCTTATATTCTATATCCACCCTTTCTCTAAGCTCATAACATAGGGTATCGTATAGCAGCCTAGACTGACTATAATTTTCTTACGTTTTTTTTTAATTTTGTTCACAAAAACTCGTTTACCACCAAATTTTTCTTCTCTCTATGGCTTTTAAATTTAAATTTTTTTTTTTTGTAAAATTCAAAAAAAATTATTTTTTGATATTTCATAACTAGATTGGACATTTCTATTTGGCCTGAAAAATTTTCTTCTTTTGCGCGTAACAACACATCACTATGTGTCTCTAATCAAGCACTTTCTTGACAATTCCAGATCGCATACATATAAATAGTGTTACTTACTTGATCTGGTGCATTTTCGTCAGTTTCTGTATCCTTTTGATTAGCAGAACCCACTTTGGAATATGGATTTGCTATATATTTCTTCGACAAACGATTAGTTAGCTTATCGACCGTATCTGTTGTCGCCGTGTTAACGTGACGTTTCAATTTTAACATAAATTCCATACCAACGGCACTAAGAAAACGTCCATAATACTTGTCATTGGTTGTGCGATCAACCATATCGAATTTAAATTCTTGACAGGGTTCATACATCAAGTTGAAACCAATGCCGCCGTGTGTAAACTTCACCGGTATATCTCCATATGATTTTTGATGTGATTTGATCGCACTCAAAATAGCTGGATATTCCATAAAGCGCACAGCACTACGGCAATTATCGGATAAATGACCATGACCACCACAAATGCAACAAAATTTTCTGGTATTATATTTAACACTGGTATTGGGATAAGCATTTGGTTCGGTCTGTGTAAGCAAGCAAAAAAAAAATAATAATAATAAACATGAGAAATCTAGAATAGAAACTTCACAAGTTTAAAAACTTACAGTTGAATGATATCTGCGCCATTTATCAGGACAAAAATCTAAAGAATGCCCTCTTATTCTACATATAGGACACATAAGACGATTTTGAAATAAACACGAATTACAACTTTTGGTAAAAACTTGTGTCTTGTTGCCACACTATTTACAAAAAAAAAATATATATATATATATTTTAAAGATTTTTGGGAGATGTTCTTGTGATACTTACCCTTAGGCAGATTGTGTTCGGGCATCGTGGTTCATGATGACCACTTTCGCCGCACATATAACAGATTACAGGTTTTTTGGGACGTTTACATTTCGATCTCATGTGACCCAACTCGCAGCAATTTGTACATTTCATACTGTAACGTCTGTTCGATTTAGTATTAAAACGATCTTCAGTGTAGATTTTCCATAAGTGTTTCTCAGCTTAAAAAATCATAAAAATAAATAACAGATTAAAGAGCGAATACTGACGTTGAAGACTTATTAGAAGATATACATAAATATTTAAAGTTTTTGGAAATCTTACTAGTTAATATTGGAACAATATGAATAACGAATATTTGCCAGACTTAAAATTTTTCGGTGATGTGTCGGAGAGCTACGCATGACACATCATTGATTGTTTACATTTAAATTGTGGGTTACATCATACATACGCTTATGTAGCAAATACCGCAAGTCCCAGCTAGCGCTCGATCATTCCAGGCGATTGTTGGAGTAGAATTATATTTTACTCTTACAAATGATGCTTTTGCGAGTCTCTTTGACGATTGCTTGACGAGTTTATCAAATCAATGTATTTTATTTTACTTGAAAATCGCCATTTACTCATTCCGGCGATACGAGTAGTTAGACGATTTTAACCGTTATGTTTACAAAATTTTAGCAAGAACAACTTATTTTTGTTTCCTTTTAACTCAGTTGTTAATACGTGCAGACGCTAAACAATTAGCTATCAATTGACGCAAAAAAAGTGTTTTAGAAGTTTTTTTTAAATTAAAAGTTGTTATTTAGTAAATTTAACTCAGTTGTTTATAAGTGCAGATGGTAAAAAGTCCTTTCTCAGGAATTCTATTTAAAAAAAATCCTGAGCGATGATCCACTTTCCGTTTATCAGTTTTTATCATCGTTTTTCATTTTCTATCTCCAATTTTTCATTTTTCAATTTTCATTCATTTTCCATTTTTCATTTTCAATTTTAATTTTTAATGTTTAATTTTTAATTTTTAATTTTTAATTTTAAATTTTAAATTTTAAATTTTAAATTTTAAATTTTAAATTTTTAATTATTAATTTTATATTTTAAATTTTAATTTTTAGTTTTTAGTTTTTAATTTTTAATTTTTAATTTTTAATTTTTAATTTTTAATTTTATATTTTAATTTTTAGTTTTTAGTTTTTAATTTTTAATTTTTAATTTTTAATTTTTAATTTTAAATTTTAAATTTTAAATTTTAAATTTTAAATTTTAAATTTTAAATTTTAAATTTTAAATTTTAAATTTTAAATTTTAAATTTTAAATTTTAAATTTTAAATTTTAAATTTTAAATTTTATATTTTATATTTTAATTTTTAATTTTTAATTTTTAATTTTAAATTTTAAATTTTTAATTTTTAATTTTTAATTTTATATTTTAAATTTTAATTTTTAATTTTTAGGTTTTAGTTTTTAATTTTTAATTTATAATTTTTAATTTTTAATTTTTAATTTTTAATTTTTAATTTTTAATTTTAAATTTTAAAATTTTAATTTTTAGTTTTTAATTTTTAAGTATTAATTTTTAATTTTTAAATTTTAAATTTATAATTTTTAATTTTAATTTTTAATTTTTAATTTTTAGTTTTTAATTTTTAATTATTAATTATTAATTATTAATTATTAATTATTAATTATTAATTATTAATTATTAATTATTAATTATTAATTATTAATTATTAATTATTAATTTTTAATTTTTAATTTTATATTTTAATTTTTAATTTTTAATTTTTAGTTTTTAGTTTTTAGTTTTTAATTTTTAATTTTTAATTTTTAATTTTTAATTTTTAATTTTTAATTTTTAATTTTTAATTTTTAATTTTTAATTTTTAATTTTTAATTTTTAATTATTAATTTTTAATTTTAAATTTTTAATTTTTAATTTTTAATTTTTAATTTTAAATTTTAATTTTTAATTTTTAGTTTTTAATTTTTAATTTTTAAGTTTTAATGTTTAATTTTTATTGGCGATTTTTAATTTTTTTAATTTTTAGTTTTTAATTTTTAATTTATAATTTTAAATTTTAAATTTTAAATTTTAAATTTTTAATTTTAAATTTTAATTTTTAATTTTTAATTTTTAGTTTTTAATTTTTAATTTTAAATATTAATTTTTAATTTTTAGTTTTTAATTTTTAAGTATTAATTTTTAATTTTTAATTTTTAATTATTAATTATTAATTTTAAATTTTAAATTTTAATTTTAATTTTAATTTTTAATTTTTAGTTTTTAATTTTTAATTATTAATTATTAATTTTTAATTTTTAATTTTTAATTTTTAATTTTTAATTTGTAATTTTTAATTTCTAAATTTTAATTTTTAATTTTTAATTTTTAATTTTTAATTTTTAATTTTATATTTTAAATTTTAATTTTTAATTTTTAATTTTTAATTTTTAATTTTTAATTTTTAATTTTTAATTTTTAATTTTTAATTATTAATTTTTAATTTTTAATTTTAAATTTTAAATTTTTAATTTTTAATTTTAAATTTTAATTTTTAATTTTTAGTTTTTAATTTTTAAGCATTAATTTTTAATTTCTAATTTTTAATTTTTAATTTTTAATTTTTAAGTTTTAATGTTTAATTTTTATTGGCGATTTTTAATTTTTTTAATTTTTAATTTTAAATTTTTCATTTTTAATTTTAAATTTTAAATTTTAAATTTTAGTTTTTAATTTTTAAGTATTAATTTTTAATTTTTAATATTTAATTTTCCATTTTTAATTTTTCATTTCCCATTTTTCATTTTTCATTTTCCATTTTTCATTTTTAATTTTTATTTTTCAATTTTTAATTTTTCTTTTTTCAATTTCCATTTTTCATTTTTCATTTTCCACTTTCCATTTTTATACCTTCCACACGTCAGTGGCAGAGGGTATATATAGGTTTGTCATTCCGTTTGTAACGCATCGAAAAACTAATTTCCGACCCCATAAAGTATATATATTCTTGATCCTTATCACAGCTCGAGTCGATATAGCGATGTCCGTCTGTCTGTTGAAATCACGCTCATTCACAAAAAAAGCCATCGAACTGGATAAGGCTAAAATAATATCATTTGCCATAATTCCCAGCAGGTTGGTATTGAAAATTGGCTAAATCGGGCATCATCGTGATTAGATACGAGCAAAAATATATAGATACCTCTAAAAAAAACATAAAACCCAGTGTGTTTGTTGTAACAGTTTAGTGGTTGAACATTATAATTGTACAACAACATAAAAAAATGCCACAAAAAATTATGCATATAAATATATTAACAATACCAAGAACACAATAACATAGCTCATTGCCACATATTTTTTTTTATCGTTGTCAAGTTATAATAAAAAAAATCGCCAATATGAAAGAAAAAATTAAAACTAAAAATGAAAAATGGAAAATGGAAAATGAAAATCGAAAATGGAGAATTGAAAATGGAAAATGAAAAACAGAAAATGGAAAATGTAAAATGTAAAATGTGAAATGTAAAATGTAAAATGTAAAATGTAAAATGTAAAATGTAAAATGTAAAATGTAAAATGTAAAATGTAAAATGTAAAATGTAAAATGTAAAATGTAAAATGTAAAATGTAAAATGTAAAATGTAAAATGTAAAATGTAAAATGTAAAATGTAAAATGTAAAATGTAAAATGTAAAATGTAAAATGTAAAATGTAAAATGTAAAATGTAAAATGTAAAATGTAAAATGTAAAATGTAAAATGTAAAATGTAAAATGTAAAATGTAAAATGTAAAATGTAAAATGTAAAATGTAAAATGTAAAATGTAAAATGTAAAATGTAAAATGTAAAATGTAAAATGTAAAATGTAAAATGTAAAATGTAAAATGTAAAATGTAAAAAGTAAAATGTAAAATGTAAAATGTAAAATGTAAAATGTAAAATGTAAAATGTAAAATGTAAAATGTAAAATGTAAAATGTAAAATGTAAAATGTAAAATGTAAAATGTAAAATGTAAAATGTAAAATGTAAAATGTAAAATGTAAAATGTAAAATGTAAAATGTAAAATGTAAAATGTAAAATGTAAAATGTAAAATGAAAAATGGAAAATGAAAAAAGAAAATTGATAAATAAAAAATTAAAAATGGAAAATGAAAAATGGAGAATGGAAAATGAAAAATGGAAAATGAAAAACGGAAAATGGAAAATGAAAAATGGAAAATAGAAAATGAAAAATGGAGAATGGAAAATGAAAAGTGAAAAATGGAAAATGAAAAATGGAAAATGAAAATTGAAAAATGGAAAATGGAAAATGAAATATGAAAAATGGAAAATGAAAATTGAAAAATGGAAAATGAAAATTAAAACATGGAAAATGGAATATGAGAATTGAAAAATTGAACATTGAAAAGTGAAGAATGGAAAATGGAAAATGAAAATTGAAAAATGAAAATGAAACATTAAAAATGGAAAACGCAAAATGGAAAATGAAAATTGAAAAATGGAAAATGAAAAATTGAAAATGATAATTGAAAAATTAAAAATTAACAAGTAAGAAAATTATAGTCGGTCTAGACCGACTATGCGATACCCTATACCATGCGTTTAGAGACCCTATCTCTCAGGCCCAACTAACTGGATATAGAAAATAAGCATAAACCAAATTTGAGTGGGATTTTTATTAATTTTTTCGGCTGCAGATATGAAAAAGTTCATATCGGATGCTATATCTTATTGGGGACTAGGCCCAAAAATGGACCGATCCGGACCATATTTGGTAAAGTCTCTTGTATTTTGCAAAAATATATACAAACAAAATTTGAGAAGAATCAGTGCAATATTTTTGTTTTTTGATAAATTTAAGTGAAGGTCGGGAAGCAGCTCTATATGGGGCCTATGACTAAGAGTTGTCCAATAGGGATCATTTCTGGACTACTGATTAATGGATGTAATATATACATACAAACCCAATTTGACTAAGATTTGTATGATAATTTGGATCTTATGGTAATATATGTTGATTTCATAGGGGTCATTTGTATGGGGGCTAGGTCTGAACATGGACCGATTCTCACCAATTTCAATCAAATACCAAATTTCGTCAAAATATATTCATATTTGCGACCTGCAGTTTGATTACAAGCTTTACATGGACACACAGACGGACGGACGGACGGACGGACATCGTTAAATCGAATCAGATAGTGATTCTGATTCGATCGGTATAATTAAAGATGGGTGTAGGTCAAATATTTTTGGTTGTTACAAACAGCAGCACAAAGTCATTATACCCAAACCACACAGTGGTATAGGGTATAAAAATTGAAAATGAAAAATGGGAAATGAAAATTGAAAAATGGAAGATTCAAAATGGAAAATTGAAAATGAAAATTGAAAAATGGAAAATGAAAATTGATTATTGAAAATTGAAAAATTGAAAATGGAAAATAAAAATTGAAAAATTAAAAACGGAAATTGGAAAATGAAAATTGAAAAATGAATAATGAAAAATGGAAAATGGAAAACACAAAAATTAAAAATTAAAAACTCAAAACTAAAAATTAAAAATCAAAAATTAAAAATTAAAAATTAAAGACTCAGGTGGAGAGTATCAAAAAATTTAACACTCTTGTTCATATTTCATTTTCCATTTTTAATTTTCATTTTTTAATGTTTCATTTACCATTTTTCAATTTTCATTTTCCATTTTTCATTTTTAGTTTTTCATTTTTCATTTTCCATTTTTCATTTTTAATTTTCCATTTTCCATTTTTCTTTAGTTTTAAGTTTTTAATTTTTAATTTTTAATGTTTAATTTTTATTTTTAATTTCTATTAATTTTTAATTGCTTACGCCATTGTGACAGGTGCAGTTTAATATACACACAACTGCAATGACTTCAACAATACGAAGAATTACAACATATCTTAAGAAAAGCAACAAACACACTGAAAAATTTTTTTTCAAGAGTTTTTTTCAAAGTTTCATTCATAACTCGTGACCCCTTTGACCGATTTTGACGATTTTAAATAGCAACTCCTTTGTGATGTTAATAAACGATTTTATACAAAAACGAACGGTCTAGCTTGGATATTGACGGCGTGATCGTGATTTCCATAGACAGACGGACAGACGGTCATCGCTAAATCAACTTCCCTTGTTATAATGATCAAGAAAATATATGGTTTTGGGGTTTCCAGAATTTATTTCGATGCGTTATAAACGGAATGACAAACCTATATATACCCTCTGCCACTAAGGTGTAGAGGGTATACAAATAATAACAATACCACTCATATTTGGTTTATGCATATTTTCTATATCTAAATAGTTTGACCTAAGAGATAGGGTCTCTAAATGCATGGTATGGGGTATGGGTCTAGACCGACTATGAGGCAGGTCATCTTTAACTTTAGTGACTGCCGTTTTTAATGAACGCTGTGATTTTAAACTACCAATTATAGATGTATTCAAAACGTTTAAAATTTGATATTCATCTTTATTCCGTTGTCTGCTTTTTCGTTTTTTCTCGATTTTTCTGTTTTCTTACAATGACTTTATCCATCATAATTTTCTTAGCATCTATTCTTTTTCTATCCTTTTCTCTCTCAAAAGCTTAATCCAAGTCCATATTTTACTTTCCTCCTTTGTTGGCGCTAAATACTCGAATATTAAAATGGAGGTTCACAATATTTCACTATATTATTAATTGTTATTGTCGGAAACTGTAGTGTATACGTAAACATAGGGAGTAGTGTAAACACAACCTATTACGATTCCCTATACACACATGCTATGTAGGTACTGTAAGCGTCAAAAAGAGTAAACACCAATTTTTTAATCTTTAAATTGTTTTATTGCAAAGTTATTATCGACTTACGATAAAAAGTAATATTTCAGAAATTACAACTATACCATTTAGAGAATGACTACTATAAAATATGAAATCAAATCAAGTGGGAACATTGCACAAATCTCTCGAAAGTGAAAATGTAAATGATATTACGCGTTAAAAAAATAAACAGTTGTAACCCTTACTTACGCTTTTTTATATTTCGGGAAGAACCTAAACTTTTTGTGACAAATTTGTACTGATCACGTGTTTTACTTTACTAAAAATCATTTTAAGTTGATTTGTACTAATTGATAATAACTAAAAAGAAGTAAAAGAAACTAATCTCACTCACTATGTATGGGAAAACAAAAATCGTCTAATACTCGGAAAATTATTTTAGCTTTAAAAGAAAAAAGTCAATCCTTGCGTAAAATTTGTGAAATTTTGGGTAGGAACCACTGCACAATAAAAAAAAAATAGTTGATTAACACGTCAGACACAGCCAGGTTGAAGATTTACCGAGATCTGAACACCCAAAGCGGCTTAGTGGTACCGAAGTTAGAGCTGTAGTAAGAGAAATAAAATGACATAATGCAGCCTAAAGTGCAGTTAAATAATCAGAAAACATGACGCAGACATCAAGGCAAACCAGTAAATTCGATTACAATAAGGAGATCGCTTCACAAAAATGGACTATATGGTGTTTACTTTTTTTACGCGTAAAATTTTCTCAATTTCTAAATAAAGTGTATTTATTTCTATTTTGTATTACTTTTGTTTAATGTTTCTATTGAGTTCAGCTATTATTAAATAACTAGCAGATTCCAGCCCTCGAAATTCGAGCGCAAATTCTAGGAAATTTTATTTCTTCATTAAATAAAGACCCTAAAAGTATGCTAATCAATTATAGCCAATTCACAAATCAACACAAAAAACAAACTCATTTTTATTACAAACACATTAACATTGTATAATTTTATGTATGTGTTAGTAGAAACTTTAAATGCAATTTACTCAAAATAAAGGAAAAAAAAATTAAAAATCTGTAAATCTGCAAATCGGCTAAAAAGAAATACGTTTTAAATAATATACGTTTGGCCAAAATCGAGATAAAATGGTAGAACAAAACATCAGTCACAAGAAATCGCCTAGCCTATTAATATTATAGATGCTTATATATATACATATATATTTTTTTTTTCTTATTTTGTGTTAATTACATCATTTTAATAAAACTTTTAATATGAGCAACTAAGGTGTTTACTTTCTTTTGCCGCTCACAGTATAAATTTGTTTTTTTCCGATTTTATTTACACTCTACATATGTCCTTATATTTCAAAATAATAAAGAAGACAACAACATTATTCATGGTAACGGTAAATTTACAAAGAAAAACAATATTAACTCAATTTTTTGTGCTCAACGAATAATCGGACAAAGGAAAGTATCAATGGTAAAAATGGTATTCGTTTACAAATAGGCAATTCAAAACTTTTTTTTTTGTCTGAATGTAAATATGGTAAACGATTTGGTTTAGAGCACATTCGATGGAGCCACTGTATATAAATGGTAAACGATTTGGTTTAGAGCACATTCGATGGAGCCACTGTATATATTCTATTTGACGTCTTGTATTTTTTACAACTTAAAAATTCTTTACAAATTATAAATTCCCTAATAATTTCATTTCCGTAAAACGAGGGACGAGTGTATTAGTGTTTTATTTTACTTCTATTAAAAAGTGTTTATGAGCAAATCGCTGCTTCTGGCAAAGAAAACAAAATATTTTAAATTCACGGCTTTGCTCGTTAATATGTGCATATTATTGATAACATTTTTTTTTTGTTTTCGTCGCTTTGCTTGTCCCTTCACCATATTTTACCCTGAGTCATTATGCTCGAGAATGGTAAATTTCCTCGTTACACCGTGATGTTGAAATAATTTTTTATAATAGTTTATGGTATAGGAAAATTAACTTATTTTCCTATAATTTGTATATCATCTGACAATAATGGATGAGAACAAGTGCTAAACTCCATGCGATATTAGTGATGTATCACTTTTTTGTGTTTCGCATTTATTTATTATTTTTTTTTTTTTTTGAAACGTTGCTTTCTTTTCTATAATTTTTGCACTAAAAATGCCAAAGCGCATTAAATTTTTATTGGCGTTTAATTTTCTTTCATTAGACAGAGTTTGGTTGAGTATAGTAAAATACTCATATACCAGGACTGGTTCAACACATTAGGTGTGGATTACAAACTAAATATAAAACGAAAGGTTATATCCACGAGGATCAAAAAATAAACACCGCAATGTGTTATCTTTTATCCGCAAATACTCGTAAATTACTACTGTGAATTGAATTTTTTGTATATTATAAAATGATTTACAAAAAAAAAAAAATGTCAACAAAACAAAGGTTGTGATTCTGTTCTATGTTTACCACAAAAAGAAGCACCATCTTTATTATTTTAAGAAATAAAAGCGTTGCAATTGTAACAGAGCTTTGAGCTTTTTTAGAAGAGAAGTTATTAAAAAATTACGAACTTTAAACAATTTACCACTTAAAAAGAAAACATCTGCTGACTACAGATGCCAACCGCTTCCAACATTTCCAAATCCCGGTATTCGGATTTTCAGTTAAATCGACTAAAATGTCGATTGGTATAAAAGGTTATCATGTGTGAAGTGTATATGTCTTATTCATTTTTTTTTTTATCAAAAATTTTCTTCTGAGCATGCAAAGGTGAAAATATTTATGTATTGAAAAAAAATTTTTTAACTCACTATTTTATCAAAAAAGGAAATTTGTAATAAATATGAAAACTATTACAAGAAAATAGTGATGTATATAAAGTTGAAACAAATCGGGTGTTAGATTATTTTCAAAATCAATAATTTCAAAAGAAAATGTAGGTTTTTAATAAAAGGTACCTTAAAAAATGTATTTTTTTAAAACAAGATTTTTTTCTTAAAGGTAATTTTTTAAAAAAAAAAATGTTCTTTATTAAGAAGTATTTTTAATTAAAAGTTCTTTTTTAAGGGTTCTTGTTAACGAAAATGTACTTTTTTAAAAAAATTACTTTTATAAGAGAGGCAATTTTTTGAAAAACGTAAATTTTTTTAGTAACTTTTTTTAAAAAGAGTTTATTTTAAAAACGTTAATTTTTTAAAAATGGATAATTTAAAAAAGGTACTTTTTCAAAAAGGGCATTTTTTAAAAAAATTTACTTTTTTAAAAAATTGTACTATTAAAAAAGGGTATTTTTTTTTTGAAAAAAGGTACTTTTCGAAAAAAGATACTTTTCGAAAAATTTACTTTAAAAAAATTACTTTTTTATGGATTATATTATTTCTTTCATATTGGCACTGGGTGTATCTTAAGAAAAACAACAAACACATTGAACATTTTTATTTTTTCAAGTTTATTTCACATTTTCATTTATATCTCGTGACTCCTTGAACCAATTTTGTTGATTTTAAATAGCAACTCCTTCGGGAAGTTAATAAACGATTTTATGCGTTACAAACGGAATGATAAATTTAAATATACTCTCTGTATATATATATACATATGTATTTAAAAAAAACTCACTATTTTATCAAAAAAGGAAATTTGTGATAAATATAAAAACAATTAAAAGAAAATAGTGATGTATATAAAGGTGAAACAAATCGGGTGTTAGATTATTTTCAAAAGAAATTGTAGTTCTTTAATAAAAGGTACCTTAAAAAATTTATTTTTTTAAAAAAAGATTTTTTCTTAAAGGAAGGTAATTTTTTCACTAAAAGAAAATAGTGATGTATATAAAGGTGAAACAAATCGGGTGTTAGATTATTTTCAAAATCAATAATTTCAAAAGAAATTGTAGTTCTTTAATAAAAGGTACTTTAAAAAAAATTTTTTTTTTAAAAAGATTTTTTCTTAAAGGAAGGTAATTTTTTCAAAAAAAAAAATGTTCTTTATTAAGAAGTATTTTTAATTAAAAGTTCTTTTTTAAAATTTCTTGTTTACGAAAATGTACTTTTTTAAAAAAATTACTTTTATAGGAGAGGTTATTTTTTGAAAAACGTAAATTTTTTTAACTATTTTTTTTTAAAAGAGTTTATTTTTAAAACATTAATTTTTTAAAAATGGATAATTTAAAAAAAGGTACTTTTTCAAAAGGGCATTTTTCAAAAAAATTTACTTTTTAAAAAATTGTATTATTAAAAACAGGGTATTTTTTTAAAAAAAGGTACTTTTCGAAAAAAGGTACTTTTAGAAAAATGTACTTTTCGAGAAGGGAATTTTTTAAGAAAAGGCACTTTAAAAAAAAAATACTTTTTTATGGATTATATTTTTTCTTTCATATTGGCACTGGGTGTATCTTAAGAAAAACAACAAACACATTGAACATTTTTATTTTTTCAAGTTTATTTCACATTTTCATTTATAACTCGTGACTCCTTGGACCGATTTTGTTGATTTTAAATAGCAACTCCTTCGGGAAGTTAATAAACGATTTTATACAAAAAAGAAGTGTTTAGCTTAGTTATTGAGGGTGTGATTTCTACAAACAGACGGTCATCGCTAAATCAACATTCCTTGTTATGAGGATCAAAAAAATATATGTATATGGTTTTGGGGCCTCCAGAATTTTTTTCGATGCGTTACAAACGGAATGATACATCTATGTATACTCTCTGTATATATATATATGTATATATTTATTTTAAAAAAAACTCACTATTTTATCAAAAAAGGAAATTTGTAAAAAATATGAAAATTAAAAGAAATACTGATGTATATAAAGTTGAAACAAATCGGGTGTTAAATTATTTTCAAAATCAATAATTACAAAAGAAAAGGTAGTTTTTTTAACGAAAGGTACCTTAAAAAATATATATTTTTTTTAAAGATATATTTCTTAAAGGAAGGTAATTTTTTCAAAAAAATGTTCTTTATTAAGAAGTATTTTTAATTAAAGGTTCTTTTCTAAAGGTTCTTGTTTACGAAAATGTACTTAAAAAAAACTTTTTTAAGACAGGTTATTTTTTAAAAAAGTTACTTTTTTAAAGAGATACATTTTTTTAAATAACTATTTTTAAAAAGAGTTTATTTTAAAAACTTTAATTTTCTAAAAACAGGGTCATTTAAAAAAGAGTACTTTATCAAAAAGGGCATTTTTTAAAAAATTAATTTTTTTAAAAATAGTACTATTTAAAAAAGAGTATTTTTTTAAAAAAAAAAGCTCAATTTTATTTAAAAAGAGTAGTTTTGTAACAAAAAGTTCTATTTTAAGAAAAAGTACTTTTAAAAAAAAATTACTTTTCGAAAAAGGTACTTTTAGAAAAATTTACTTCTCGAGAATTGGGAATTTTTTAAGAAAAGGCCCTTTAAAAAAATTTAATTAATTTTAACAATTTTTATGGATTTTATTTTTTCTTTCATATTGGCGATGATCCTTAATAGACAAAAATGACAAAAAAAATTATGTGGCAATACTTGACTAGGCTAATGTGATAGGAGCAGTATAACAATACGCACACCCAATGACTACAACAATCAGAATTACAACATATACATATCTTAAGAGAAACAACAAACACATTGATCATTTTTATTTTTTCAAGAGTTTTTTTCACACTTTCAATCATATCTCGCGACCCTTTGGACCGATGTTGTTGATTTTAAATAGCAACTCCTTCGATTTTATGTAAAAAAGAAGAGTCTATCTCAGTTACTAAGGGTGTGATATTGATTTCCACAGATAGACGGACAGACGGTCATCGCTAAATCAACTTTCCTTGTTATGAGGATCAAAAAATGTATGGTTTTGGGGCCTCCAGAATTTTTTTCGATGCGTTACAAACGGAATGATAAACCTATATACTCTCTGCACAGTGGGTACATATGTGATGATTTATTATTTCAATTTTTTAATTTAATCGATGTAAAGGTAGAAAAAATAAAGTTTTAAAGAAAATCCAGGAAAAATACTTGGATTTAGTATTTCTCGTTTGGCATCTATACAGCTATCGTTAGGCCATTGGTGATATTAAGTAAACATATTTCTTAATAAAAAAAACTTTACCTTTTATTACGGAATTAAAATAATGATAAGACTTTGGCATTTGCAATTTTGTGCCAAATGTAGCATACTATTAAACACTTCACCTCTGAGAGTATAATGAGTTTGTGCTGATGTTTGAAACCACCAAATAATTATAATTAAGATGTGACCATTAAGACAAATCGGTATGACTTATGATTGTTTGGTAAAAAATTATTATATGAAATAACCTTTTTGTCGCTGTTTTCTGCATTTTATTTATTACCAGATGTTTACACATCACTCCTGTGATCGGACTCACATGATTTTTTTTTATAGAAGTTATTCAAAAACAAGTAAGGAAATTATACAACTATACGATACCCTATACTATGCGTTTAGAAACGCTATCTCTTAGGTCCAACTAATTAGATATAGAATATAACCATAAACCAAATTTGAGTGACATTGTTATTAATTTTTTTTTTTGACCTTCGGATATGAAAAAGTTCATATCAGATGCTATATTTATATAAGGTCGAAAAATTGACCGATCCTGACAATATTTGGTAAGGTCACTTAGTTTTTGCAAAAACATATACAAACCAAATTTGAGAAAAATCTGTGCTTCGTTTTTTGATAGATTCAAGAGGCGACCGGGGATTCAGCTTTACGTGGGGGCTATGACTAAGAATTGCCCTATAGGATTTATTTTTGGACTACTGATAAATGGAAGTAATAAACATAAACAAACCCAATTTGGCCGAGATCTATATGATAATTAGGATATTATGACAACTTAAGTCGATCTCATATATACGGACTTCAAAATATTCCCGATAAAAGCTTATATACCAAATTTCTTCTATATATATATATATATATATATATATATATTTGTAAAATATATACCAAATTTCATCTAAATATTTATTTGTATAATGGCGACCTTAATTTTGCGTACAAGGTTTATGTGTACCGACAGACGGCCGGGCGAACGTCGTTAAATCGACTAAAAAGTGATTTAGTCGTTAGATATAAGAGGTATACCTATGTGAAGTATTATTGATAGTTAAAAATATGAACTTTTTTTATCAAAAATTTTCTTCTGAACATGCTAAATGAACATGTATATATTTTAATTATTTTTGAACTCACCTACAATTTCATATAAAACAATTTATATTAAACAATTTTATACAATTTTATATTAAACTCAATATTACAACCAATGTTGGGTACCACTACCACTTTAAGCCTGTTGCCGATCCGAAACTTTAAATTCTTGTTGGCCAGTTTCTATTATAATTTCTTGTTATAATTTCAATTTATTATTTTTAACTTGAAATTTTTATTTATTTTATTTTTAATTTTTGAATTTTAATTTCGTATTCTTATTCTTATTAATTTTTAATACTTAATTATTAATTTTTAATTTTAATTTTTAATTTTTAATTTTTAATTTTTAATTTTTAATTTTTAATTTTTAATTTTTAATTTTTAATTTTTAATTTTTAATTTTTAATTTTTAATTTTTAATTTTTAATTTTTAATTTTTAATTTTTAATTTTTAATTTTTAATTTTTAATTTTTAATTTTTAATTTTTAATTTTTAATTTTTAATTTTTAATTTTTAATTTTTAATTTTTAATTTTTAATTATTAATTTTTAATTTTTAATTTTAATTTGTAATTTGTAATTTGTAATTTTTAATTTTCAATTTTAAATTTTTAATTTTAATTTTAATTTTAATTTTAATTTTAATTTTAATTTTTAAATTTAAATTTTTAATTTTAAATTTTAAATTTAAAATTTTTAATCTTTAATTTTTAATTTTTATATTTAATTTTTAATATTTAATTTTTAATTTTTAATTTTTTATTTTTAATTTTTAATTTTTAATTTTTAAATTTTAATTTTTAATTTTTAATTTTTAATTTTCAACTTTTAACTTTTCATTTTTAATTTTTAATTTTAGTTTTTAATTTTTAATTTTTAATTTTTAATTTTTAATTTTTAATTTTTAATTTTTAATTTTTAATTTTTAATTTTTAATTTTTAATTTTTAATTTTTAATTTTTAATTTTTAATTTTTAATTTTTAATTTTTAATTTTTAATTTTTAATATTTAATTTTTAATTCTAAATTTGTAATTTTTAATTTTTAAGTTTTAATATTTAAGTTTTAATTATTAATTTCTAATTTCTAATTTTTCATTATTCATTTTTCATCTTTCATTACTCATTTTTCAACCTTAATTTTTCATTTTCCATTTTCCATTTTTCAGTTTTCAATTTTCATTTTAATTTTTAATTTTTCAATGTTCATTTTCCATTTTTCAATTTTCATTTTACATGTTTCATTTTCCATTTTTCATATTTCATTTTCCATTTTTAATTTTCAGTTTTAAATTTTCATTATTCATTTTCCCCTTTCCATTTTTAATTTTTCAGTTTCCATTTTTAATTTTTCATTCTTCATTTTTAATTTTTCAATTTTCATTTTTCATTTTTCAATTTTCATTTTCAATTTTTCATTTTTCAGTTTTTATTTTCCACTTTCCATTTTTCATTTTTCATTTTCCATTATTCATTATTCATTTTCCATTTTCCGTTTTTCACTTTTCAATTTTATTTTCCATTTTCCATATTTTCAATTTTCATTTTCCATTTTCCATTCTTTATTTTTCAATTTTCCATTTTTCAATTCTCAATTTCCATTTTGCATCTTCCATTTTCCATTTTCCATTTTTCATTTTCCATTTTCCATTTTTCATTTTCCATTTTTCAATTCTCATTTTCCATTTTACATTTTTCATTTTTTTCATTTTCATTTTTTCTTTCATATTGGCCTTTTTTTTTATTATAACGTATAACGATAAAAAAAAATGTGTGCAATACTACTAACATGAGCTATGTTATTGTGTTCTTGGTATTGTTAATATATGTATATGCATAATTTTTTTGTGGCATTTTTTTATGTTGTTGTACAATTATAATGTTCAACCACTAAACTGTTACAACAAACACACTTGGTTTAATATTTTTTTAGAGGTATCTATATATTTTTGCTCGTATCTAATCACAATGATTCCCGATTTAGCCCATTTTCAATACCAATCTGCTGGGAATTATGGCAAATGATATTATTGTAACCTTATCCAGTTAGATGGCTTTTTTTGTGAATGAGCGTGATTTCAACAGACAGACGGACATCGCTATATCGACTCGAGCTGTGATAAGGATCAAGAATATATATACTTTATGGGGTCGGAAATTAGTTTTTCGATGCGTTACAAACGGAATGACAAACCTATATATACCCTCTGCACAGTGGAGTGGATGGTATAAAAAGATGTAAAAGTTTAAATTTAAAAAAATCAATATTAAGAATTTAAATAGTAAAATATAATAAAAAAGCATTCAAATTTTGAGATATTATGTATACTAAGAAGCTTAGAAGTTATTAATATTGACACTCGTGGCTTCAGCAAAGAAATTATAAACGACAAAAAAATTAGTTGAATACAGACCTGGTCATCAGTAGCAATACGTTTAACATGGACAAGCCGACGATGGATATAAGAGGAATAAATATGTTTGTCTCTTTTTTAATCAACTGCAGCTCTTATAATTTTGTAGTTAAAGTTTGTTAAGATTTCTTTTAGGTAAAGTAAAATTTTTATTAAACTATTTATGCCCTATATCACTATGTGGTTTAGGTATAATGACTTTGTGCTGCTGTTTTTAATTACCAAAAATATTTGACCTAGACCCATCTTTTATTATACCGATCGACCCAGAATCACTTTCTGAGTCGTTTTAGCGATGTCCTATATCACTATGGGGTTTGGGTATAATGACTTTGTGCTGCTGTTTGTAACTACCAAAAATATTTGACCTAGACCCATCTTTTATTATACCGATCGACCCAGAATAAATTTCTGAGTCGTTTTAGGGATGTCCGTCCGTCCGTCCGTCTGTGTAATCAAACTACAGGTCGCAAATATGAATATATTTTAATGAAATTTGGTATATATGCCTTTATCGACCATAGGATGAACGCTATTGAAATTGGTGAAATTCGGTCCATGTTCAGACCTAGTCCCCATACAAATGACCCCTATGAAATCGACTCAAATTGCCATAAGATCCAAATTATCATATAGGTATCGGTCAAATTGGGTTTGTGTGTATTTAATACATCCATTTATCAGTTGTCCAAAAATAAACCCCATACGGCAATTCTTTGTCATAGCCACCATATAAAGCTGCCTCCCGATTTTCACTTAAATCTATAAAAAAAAAAAAAACAAAAATATTGCACAGTTTTTTTTCCCAAATTTGGTTTGTATATATTTTTTCAAAATATAAGTGACTTTACCAAGTATGGTCAGAATCGGTCCATTTTTTGACCTAGTTGGTCGATATGAAGTTTTTCATATCTGCAGCCAAAAAAATTAATAACAATGCCACTCAAATTTGGTTTATGCTTATTTTCTATTTCCAATTAGTTGGGCCTATGAGATAGGGTCTCTAAACCATGGTATAGGGTATCGCATAGTCGGTCTAGACCGACTTTAATTTTCTCACTTGTTTTAATTTGTACTGTGACGGGTGTGACCGAAATATTTCAATCAACTCATGAAACCCTTATTATAAAACATACAGAGTCGAAACTGCAACAGAAAGCTAACAAGATATAACGGTTTCTATTAATAAAGAGAAAGGGAATATAAAGAAACGTGAAATGTTAAGCCAAACATACAAAGGAGAGCAGACTGTTGCAGACTGTTCATTTCAAAGTGTGATAAAAAATAAAAAAAATTATTTTATTTTCTTGTGTTGGGCTGTTTTATGTGGAATTACCCATACTTATAAATACACTAAATTGGTGCCTAATTTCGATTAAAATGTTAAAAAAAATAAATAAATACTATACTTACGATTCATTTTTTGCAATATTCTCTTCAAAACGAAATGTTCACCATTCCACGAATCATTATAAAATTTACGCATTTCTTCATTCCAACCGATGCCACCCACATTTCTTTGACCGCGACTGTAAATTACATTGTAAATGGGTGAACCGTTTGCGGCACGCTTTTTCGCCGGAGTTCTATTATTACCGGTTATATCCTTGACATATTGAATAATATGAGTATTTTCGGTTGGCAATGATTTATATGTTATGCGATTTTCAGGATTGCTATCTGAAGAATCGGTTACGTTAACGGGCTCTATCTGATTTTGTTGTTTGTCACGTTCATGCAAATGGTCGATTGTCTCGAAAACTTTATCTAATTCCTTGCAAACCTCATCCGGTACCGCTAATTCGCTATCAAGCGTTTCATTGTTAGTTGTTTTTTTGGCGTGTTCAGTTAAGATTTTCTCGGCTATATCGCGAGCCGAAGGAGCATTTTCCGTTTCACTATCATCAGCTTCTTCGCGTTCTTCGCCATCCTGACCTTGAGCCAAATTATTTAAGGTGGCTATAAATTCGCCGTCGGACATATGGGCTGGAGATGCCGTTTTAGATGTTTTGGCAGATTTGCGCGTTTGTATTGTCGGTGAATGTGTAGATAAAGTACGTGTGCGTTTACGTGGCTTACAACGTTCAACTGCAGGACCTCGAGATATAAAAGGTATGGCCGTGCGCAGCGCATTGTTGTCATCATGAGGATCATTGTCATCATTTTCATTATCCGAACTTGATTTTTCATTATTGCCACCAGACTCAGATTCTTTGTTACTGCTAGAAGCGCGACGTTTACATAAACGCTTAGTTCTTTGTGAGCGAGAAGAAATCTCTTCTATATTGTCATCGGAACTTGAATCGATTTCTCTTATAACTGTAGTTCTTTTGGCTCCCTTAGAATAAACACTATCCGTTTTATCAGATTCACTTTCATACACATCAACTGCCCTAAATTGACTCTGATCGACACGATAGTCTTTTTGACCACCACCAGTCTTGGCCGCTGTGGGTGTTAAGAATTCTGGCGAATCCTGTTCATTTTCAACATGTTCTTCTGCTCTTGAATCTAAATGCTCTTCTGCGTCTTCATTATGTTTTGTTGTTGTCTTTGCGGCCTCTAATAAACTATTCATATCGGAGGTAAGTACAAGAAGATCTTCATCGTCAGCCATACCACTGGCACCAGCCAACAAACGACTGCGATCATTTTGGCCTATAAAATCATCTGAAGATTGTATGGAACATGGTGAGGTACAACGTGATGCATTGTCCATTTGTTTATCAGCACTTGTTACGGCTGGGATGTGTGAATGTTGCGATATTTCTGAGGGTTTTATAAAACTGGAAATTGAAGACATTTGTACATCTGTCGAATCTAAAGCATTTTCTTCTTGCACCAATATTATGGATTCCAAAATCTCAATCTTTTCTTTGGGAGTGTTCTTGTCATCCTCATCACTATCATCAACAGTAAATGTCGGCGTTGGTGGTATGGGTACCAGCACCACATCACTGTCATCTGAATCATTATCGGTACCCAAATCTATGATATCAGTGGATTTTGATTGCTTAGCTATTGCAGCTGCTGTCTTTTTAGCTTTTTTCGACTTTTGTTTTTTGTTCGCTAATCGTATGGCCTTTTCCAATTTTTGTTTCTGCTTTGCAAATGGACCGTGTTCTTGTTGTGGTTGTTTTAAATTTGCAGAAGTCTTTGTATTCAACTTTTTAGTTATTTCATTTTTATTACGTTTCATCCAGTCTGCCACTGGATTTATTTTTAAATTTCTTTCTTCAGCAGCAGGGTCAGTGTCAGTTCTTTTCTCCTGTAAATTATTTTGATCCATTTTAGCTGGATTCTTTTTATTTTTCTTAGATTTTGAGGCTGATGCGTCCACTTCAATATTTTGTGGAGCCGTTGGATTGGTATTGTTGATTGCATTTTGGACCGGTGGTTCGTCTGAAAAGAAACATCGATCTTATTATTTTATACGAATTTAAATAAGAACCCTGTGCTGCAGGGAAGAATTATTTTTAGTTTTAATAGTTTCTATAGTTTATAGTAGGCTTGATTATAGTCAAATTTAAAAATATCAAAGTTAGTTTTAAGGTGTTATTATTATTTTGAAATATAGGATTAAACTTTTATAAAACTTCTTATGGTGAAAGATTTTTCTAGAAAAAAAATTAAAATTTTCACCGGATTCAAAATATTTAATGTGTTAATTAATGTATTGTTGTTATTAAGATATTATGTGTTTATTATAAAAACTAATCCTACCAGTGCTGGTTTCATTTGGTTTGCTTTGTTCTGCAACAGCATTTCCAGTATTTTTATTTACAGTAACATTCAAATCTGATGATGTCTCTGCCATTGCTATGTTTGGCTGTCGATTTGGTTTGGCCTTAAATGGGTTACGGATAAAACAATGCTTGGTATTTTGTTGTGGTTGTAGCTGTTTGACAGCTTGTTCACCACTGGCCCAATAACGTTTTGATAAAATCTTATTGGTCTTAGATGACGTTTGATAATTTTCACTACCATCGCCACAAACTTCATTATAATTAGAATCATTCTGACCAATATTTGCTTGTTCTGTCTGATCGATTTGTATGGAGGATTGTGTTTCTGTTGCCTCATGGTGTATTTGGGCATATAAACGTGCCTCTAATTCATTAACGTCTTCCACATTATCAATATCGACCTGCAAGTTTTTTAGTGTTTTTTTAGTTTATTTTTTGCAGTAAGTCTTTGAAAGGTACTTACTTCATCCATTTTGTGGTTATTTAAAGTTTACATTAAATTAAAAAAAAATTTAATTTGATATTATTGCAGAGATTTTATGAAATTCACAAAGAAACCGAAAATTGTTCTCAGCAGTTTTCTATTTTATTAAAACTCTCATGTGGTTTTAAAAGAATGCTGCCAGATTAAGAAATAGAAAACAATTTCATCAAAGACTAAATAGACGTGAAACAAATTAAATTTACATAAAATGAATTAAATTTTATTCTGTTTGGTTTGCTGTCCTAGACATATATACCAGGAGTGGTTGCACACATTATGCGTGGATTAAAAATAAATATAAAACGAAGAATTTCGACCAATAAACACACTGAAGACATGCGAGAAAATAATCGAAAAAATAGTTAAGGAGCAATTGGAGCAGTATATGGAATCCAACAACTTAGTATCCAAATACAAATCGGTATTTAGGAAGAATTTTTCATGTAAAACATCAGTGAATTACCTAATAAACAGATGGAAAAAATAGAAAAAAATAAAAAAATTGTTGCAATATTTTTAGATTTTAAACGAGCATTTGAAACGATAGACAGAGATATACTTCTGCAAAAACTGTATAAATACGGCATCCAGGATATAGAACTAAAATGGTTTAAATCATACCTAACCAACAGAAAACAAACCACGAAAGTAAATAATGTTAAATCCAATATAACAAATAATGATTATGGAGTTCCACAGGGCTCAATCTTAGGAGCTTTATTATTCATCATATACATAAATGATATGCCCAACATAGTGAATAATAGTGAAATAATATTGTATGCAGATGATACACTAATTTTTACCGAAGCAGTCAATGCTTTCAGAATCTAAACCAAGACATGGTATATGTTAATGAATGTCTGAAAATGAACGAACTGAAACTAAACGAAAATAAAACAAAAATAATGGAAATAAACACAAATAACAACTTAATTTTCAAAATAAATGATAAATTAATCGAAAAGGTAGAGCAAGTCAAATATTTGGGTTTTATAATTACAAGAAATTAAATTTTAAAAATCTATCGATTATATATGTAAAAAAATCGGCAAAAAAATACGGTTAAGAAAACAAATATCGACAATAACGGCAATAAATATATACAACATAATGATTAAACCACATTTCGAATTCGGGTCAACAATTATATACTCATGCTGCACAATAAACAAAATTGATTGACTGCAAAAACTTCAAAATAAATCAATTCGTGTAATATTAAAACTAGAGGACCCCTGCTGCTCCACAGCATTATATTATATTATATTAATTTTTATAATATAAAGAGCTGTACGCAGCTTGTTAAGGAATCTTAACAGAAAATTTTCATATATTTCTTAAAGAAAAAAAAAGCACAAAAGTACCTTTCAGTGCAACGCTAACAATCAGCTGTTTTCTGTCAATTATTAAGAATTGTGAAATTGAAAACAAATCAATTCTTCGGTTCTGCTTTATTTGGCCTGCTAAACGCTTTTTAAATTTCTTTGCCGAATTTTGTTCGTTTTTTTCCATGTTTGCAACTGAAAAATAACTTTTATTTTTTTTTTTAGCATATTACATTTTGTTTATGCTTACCTCTTCTGTCAAAATTAAGTTCAGAAAAAACGAAAAATTTGATATTCCTGCTCAAAGCCTGGGCTGCCTAACTTAATTTACGTCAAAAAAAAGTAGTAAAAACGATACTACTTTTTTAAAGAGCTGCAGACTATCAGCAGAAATTTTTTGAAAAATCTTGAATGCAAAGTTTATTCATAAATTCTTTTAGTATATAAGATGTAATCGGTACACATCAGTTAATTTCATGTTAGAATCACTTAAATGGTTGACTATAAAACAAAGACTTAAATTGAACACCATTAAATTTATTCAAAAAATAAAAATTGGAAAAGCACCAGAATATTTGACGGAGCAAATAACATACATTAGAGAGGCTCAACCATACCAATTGAGAAATATCGAAGATTTCAGAATTCAGAGGACATCAAGAACTACAATGCAACGCTCGCTATTTTACAAAGGATTGCAGCTTTACAACACTATGCCTAACAACATAAAAATGGAACAGAATATAAATATATTTAATAGACAGATTATATGCTTTGTAAAAAATAGTATTTTTTAATAGGATATATGTAAATATTAGTACATATTAAAAGTATTTTAAATACTAATAAAGAAAGAAATAATTATAATAATATAAACAGTACGCATGCACTTAGGTAGATAACCTAACTGCATGCATAGCAGCAAACGCGAGGATCGTGAGACAAACACCGACATAATCCAATATAATAGAAGCGATGAATCCAACCTTTGTCCGACGAATCGTAATTTACTACTGAATTTGATTTTTAATACCAAAAGGAAATAAATAAATAATAATTTTAATATTCAATCGAGACTCAAAAGTTAACGATGTATTTTTAATAATCAGCGTTGGCTAAAGTCTCGTTTATAGCCATAAACCAGATTTGATTCAAATTTTAATGGAATGGAATGCTTCCAACAACAATTGTATATTTTTTGAGTTAGAGCGCTCCATATCAATTATTATTGAATTCGACCTTATATATATATATATTTGAAAACATATTTAAGAACCTTTAATTCGATATATAAGTAATGTCAATTTGATGTTCAGTTTTTTGAAAACCGTGCCATTATCTCAAAATACGACCTGTAAATTTTGAAAGTCAATATAAAGGTGTGTTTACACTATGTGTATTTTCCATATGTAAATTCAGTTTTACGATCCATACGTAATTCCGTGTGTGTGTCAAAATTAGCGTTTTACATACGATTCATAATTTTTGCGTTCAAACGTACATATGTATTTCCGAATGACATAACCTCTAAATGTAAACAACACCTGATTTAATTTGTGAATTTACAACAATTTATTGTTAAAAAAAAAATTAAATATTTTATATATTTTTAAATTGTTAATTAATATTAAACAATTTATTTTTCTTTCAATATTAATCTTTATAATTTACTCTTTTTTTCTTTCGCCACAAGCAGTGTTGTATTTTCATATGTTTGTCTTGCCAAAATAGAACCTGCTCTAATTGAAAAATTTACATATGTCTTGCAAAATGTGTTGTACATTAACAATGTTTGAAAGGGTTCACACTATGTGTACAAATTACACGTGCTAAGAAACTAAGAAAAACACATGCAAAACACGTAGTGTGAACGCAGCTTAAATGAAATTGTTATGCTAGCTACACACGAGGCAACCGGTTGAAGCAATGGTTGTAACAACAATGATACACACGTAGCAACGGTTGCCTCAATTAGCCAGAAATATCAAATAGTTTTGATATATTTCGTTGGTTGAAGCAACCGTTGCTACGTGTATATCATTGTTGATACAACCATTGCTTCAACCGGTTGCCTCGTCTGTAGGCAGCATTAAAATACATATCGCACCTGTACCTCTAAAGTGAGTCAACTCAAAATTTCTCAATTTTCACTTTATGCAAGCAAACGATACACAGTGGTCATATCTATCTACTGTAAAAATCTTACATCGATTTTTCTAGTCTTTCACAAAAAAAAAAAAAAATACAGTTGTAACCATCTTTGTGTTATAAGAGTAGCTTCTTTAGAATCCACTAAAAAGACATATTTTGAGTTCCGCTCAAAAGAATTGTTATTTTTGCTGATCACTGGAAAAATCGCAAAACCAACTACTGTTCTATACTTATTATTCGCAATTCTTTACAATTAAACAACTCTTTTGCCTCTACTGAAAGTTTGTAAATTTTGAGTTGACTTACTTTAGAGGTGCAGGTGCGATATGTACCAAAAAAATTTTTTTTAATTTATGTGACAATATTGTGTATATTGATATGTAATATTATGACAGTTCTAAATGGTAGTCGGAATTAAATGAGATAAAAACCGATTTTTTATATTTTATAACAGATATATTTGATTTTTATTTTAGGTATGTTGAAAATATTTTTAGAAAGTGATAAAATTCATATTTGAGTTTTTATTTTGCATATTTTTTTTAAGAATATTGATAATAAATAAATTTCTTTAAAAAACTAGTCGATGTATTAAATCATAGGTTGATATAATTAAAATATTAATATAATATTAAATGGCATATGATATAATTTGTGTAATTAAAATAATATAAAATTAAACACAATCTTTGAGTCGCCCTGTCTAACGCCTAAGTAAATCTGGCAGCACTTTTTACTTGTAGTTCTTGCAGATAATTGTCAAATTTAATTGTGTTTTTCTTAAAGCCGGGCCACGTAGAATTAACATTTTTTTTTTATTTAATAATTGAAGACTATAAACAATAAAAAGTTAGTGAAATAAATAAACGACAAAATAGGTATCAAAGATTTAATACCTTTTTTTTATTCTAGAATGGAGTCTACAATGCAGCGTTATGTATCGCCCATTAATCCGGCTGTCTTTCCCCACTTGGCCACAGTTTTGCTCATCATTGGAACATTTTTTACAGCTTGGTACTTTATCTATGTAGTATCACGACCGAAAAACACCAAAGAGAGAACTCTGTTCAAAGAATTGTCCATCAGTTTGTGTGCATCCGTATTTTTGGGCTTCGGTATAATGTTTCTAATGCTAGCTGTAGGAATTTATATATAAACAATGTAATTTAATCGGCTCAAAGTAGGGACTCATCAAGCTAAATATTGCATGTATAGAGCGGATATTTACAACAAAAAAGTTTTAAAATATTTTACAGAACTAAAAGCACAATGGGATGTAGATAACTTTGTGTTAACATTCTGGAAAAAAATAATGTTTTTCAATTCCAATTTTATTTGAATAAAAAATTAAATTTAATTACTTTTAATAAGTTGCAAGTTGTTTTAACTACAATATGATGTCAGGTTAACAACGAAGATACTCGTATTTATAAGTACGCTAAAATAAAACTGAGCTGTTAAATATTTAATTACATTTTAAAAAGACAAATTAGTTTAAAACAAAGAAAAATTTAAGAAGCACTAAGAATTTAAAACAAACTAGAATTTTTAGGTAAATCCGTCATTCAGTTTTTTTTTTTTCTAAACAATCGATTTGTTGAGACAACTAGCAATTTTTGAAAAATGGTAAGAAATTAATTTCGTGTTGTGGTCAAACACTTCTACTTGAAAGGCAAAACACCTAAAGAATTCCGAGATGAGTTTACGAAGTCCATTTTATTATTCTTTATTATTAGTATTTAAAATACTTTTAATATACAAAATGATTATAAATTATTATTTTTTACAAAGCATACAATATTTTTATTGAATTCATTTATATTATTTTCCGTTTTTATGTTGTTTGACAATGTATTGTACAGTTGTAATCCTTTGATTAAATGAATTTAAGTGTGGCTGGTCGTAGATCCAGAAATGATGAACCTCATTCTGGTTAAGTTGCAGTTAATTTGGAATATTTACTTTGGAATATTTATAAAAACCACTATATAGTCTTGAGTGACTTACGAGTTCGTGTGTGAACTAGTTGATGCCACGGGCATTCCCTTTGGTAAAGTGATTTCAATTTTGCACGATAAATTATATAAAACAAAGCTATCGGCAAGATAGGTGCCGCATTTTTCACATTCGAGAAAAAACGCCATCGTGTGTGTGACTGATTCAGTGTCTGGTTTGAACATATTCAGCCGCGTTCCTGATGAACCTTTAAGCCGATAAAAAAACAATGAAATAGAATTGGAACAATAGTCAAAACCAAGTGAATCCGCACAGAAGCCAGTGAAATCGGGTATGGCCATGGGCTAATTTCATAGTGACAGACATACTTGAACAACATATTTACCATTAGAAAAAAAAAAAAAAATAGGAAGTATTGTTAATTGGGGGCAAAAAGCAGTCGTGACAGACATGGCCATTAACAGACATAATTTTAGAGGATGTGTGTAAACACAGAAAAGCTCTGAAGTTATTTGTATGACAAATAAGAAACAATTGTTTATAGTTACTATAAGAGCTAGTTTATTAATAAAGCATATAAAAAAACATGAATTCTAAAATAAATTATATTAAAACAAGTAAGAAAATTATAGTCGGTCTAGACCGACTATATGATACCCTATACCATGCGTTTAGAGACCCTATCTCTTAGGCCCAACTAACTGGACATAGAAAATAAGCATAAACCAAATTTGAGTGGGATTTTTATTAATTTTTTTTTGGCTGCAGATATGAAAAAGTTCATATCAGATGCTATATCTATATGGGGACTAGGCCCAAAAATGGACCGATCCTGACTATGTTTGGTAATGTCTCTTGTTTGGTAATGTCTCTTGTATTTTGCAAAAATATATACAAATAAAATTTGAGAAGAATCAGTGCAATATTTTTGTTTTTTGATAGATTTAAGTGAAGATCGGGAAGCAGCTCTATATGGGGCCTATGACTAAGAGTTGTCCCATAGGGATAATTTTTGGACTACTCATTAATGGATGTAATAAACGCATACAAACCCAATTTGAGTACGGTCTATATGACAATTTGGATCTTATGGCAACTTATGTCGATTTCATAGGGGTCATTTGTATGGGGCTAGGTCTGAACATGGACCGATTCTCACCAATTTCAATAGGGTTCATCCCAAAGCTTATATACCAAACTTCGTCAAAATATATTCATATTTGCGACCTGCAGTTTGATTACAAGGTTTACATGGACACACAGACGGACGGACATCGTTAAATCGAATCAGTTAGTGATTCTGATTCGATCGGTATAATAAAAGATGGGTGTAGGTCAAATATTTTTGGTAGTTAGAAACAACAGCACAAAGTCATTATACCCAAATCACATAGTGGTAAAGGCTATAAATAGTATTTTGTAATGTGACCAACATGAAGCTTTCGAGGTTTTTTAAATCAATTAAAATGATTAAAACATGAAATTATGTTTGTGACAGCAGTTTGCATTTGTTAATTATTATAAATAAATTGATATTTATTTCTTTAAAGCTTATAAAAACCGCGGGAGTTCATTAAAGTAGGAGTGGAAGCACTAGCGATAATATTCTCTCTTTTATTCCACACAGCATTATTAGATTCAAACTTATACTGCCCAGATGTAGTTTGCTGCAAACATTTTATCTTGAACTGTCCTTTCGGTTACACACTTTCCTGTTTTTAAATCAAGTTCTGTGCATCTTTTCACATTCAATTTTGCGGCTGTAGACTTTGCCATGGAAAACAGCGGGCACTTCTTGTAGCTGGCTGGCATCCCTTTTATTTCATGATTTTCGAAAGTTCATGTCTTGCCAAGATTATCTTTTCTTTCTAATATACTTTGTTCAGATGTATATATGTTAAACAATGTCTGCATCTGTACCGAATTCTGCTGAGGTTCTGGGATATAAATTTCTGGCTCGGGTAGCATCCCGAACTCGGACATGCTCTTAGATAGGGGAACTTTACTCGAGGTTTTGTCTCCCTAGGTTCGGGCATGCTCTTAGCTTGATTGTGCCACCTCCAATGCATCCTTTCCCATGCGATGTTGCTGGGAAGTGCCAGGCTGTTGGAAGTTTATTAATAGTCATGGAGTAAATTGTATATTTGTGTTTAGAGTGCTGAGAAGTCTCATCGGATTGAAACTCTAATCTCATTATTTTAAACTCTGGGTGTTTTTTTCATAACAATAACTGCAAACTTATCGTGTTGTAAATAATCTGACATGACTACATAAGTACCTTTTTTGCATTTTCATTTTTCCAGTTTCATTCCTTATAATGCAGAACTCTGCAAGACCTGGAGCTTGACTAGATATACCGTCACTGGTATAGAAGCTTTCAACAGTTTTTCTAATCGTTTCATCAATTGCAGCACTAGAAATTCTTTTAGTCCTGCAAGGCATGACAGGTGAATACTGAATAGCTAATTTTTGAACAACTAGTGTACGTTTTCGAGGACTATGAGGTGGACTCTTTCTTGCACGTGAAACAGCTTTTCCAATAGGTTGGTTGCTTTCAAATACTTTACATGGGCTAACAATTTGTGTATCCTCTTTTTTTTTCAACCTGTATTTTTGATGGTTAATCCTATCCCTTTCCTGACGTATTTTTCTTTCGTCGTTAGTTTCAACAACCTTTTTCTTTTTACGCAAAGCAGTTTTCTGTTGTGATGCTTTTACTTTATATTCTTCATATTTTCCATTTTCCTTCAGTTTTGCCCTACGCTCTCTTTGCCTTTCAGCAGCTGTTTTTGCCATTGCAATATCTAAAATAAAGAAAAATATTTAATAACCTTAAACCAAAGTTAAGGAAACAAAATTTTTTCAAGTACATTTCATTTCAAATACAAATTTGTAATTATTTTCTAATTTATATGAAAAACTCCCTTAATAATGAGTATTAATAAAATGTACTTGTAGCTTTACAACTTTCTATTCTACTTTATACATACATACATATATATTAATGTATGACATTAAAGATACAAAAATCTATTCAACATGAAAACTGAATATAAATTTTCATTTTAGTGTTAATCTTTTTTATTGGCTTAAATTGTCTATTTAAATTACATATCTAGCATAATAATATCTAGTATTATGAAATTCTCACCTGCTTATCAATTCTTAATAAATCAATCACTATAAAAAAACTCAATGAATTTATCCACAATTTTGTCCAGATGTTAATAACCACATGGTATTAAAGCAGCGTTCAGACTAGTTTTTCTTATGTTTTTAGCACAAACATTGTTTATGTACAATACATAAAATTTTCAATTAGAACAGGTTCTATTTTGACATGACAAAACATATGAAAATACAACACTGCTTGTGGCGAAAGAAAAACAGAGTAAATTAAAAAGATTAATATTAAAAGAAAAAAATAAAACAAAAAATAATAACAATTTAAAAATATATAATATGTATATGTATATAACTTTATTTTTAACAATTAATTTTGTTAATTCACAAATTAAAAAATCAGCTGTTGTAAAGGTACGATGTGTTTTTTTACATATGTACTGTCAAATTTTCCCACAACAAAAGTTGTACACATCGTGTGATATATATGAAACATTGTTTATGTACAGTACATGAAGAAAGTCACATGTATATTTTTTAATTATAACAGGTTCTTTTTTGGCATGACAAACATATGAAAATACAACACTGCTTGTGGCGAAAGAAAAACAGAGTAAATTATATAGATTACTATTGAAAGAAAAATAAGTTGTTTAATATTAATTAACAATTAAAAAATCATGTGAGTCCGATCACAGGGACGATGTGTAAACATCTAATATTTAAAGATTTTATATGTCATTTTTTAAAATCAAACAGAAAGCGTCATCTATGTATCACTTATAGCAAAAACTGTTTCAGCTAATTCAACAACCCTGTGCTGTAAAACGTTAAAAATATCCCAATATACACTTATATAAATGATACATAGATGACGCTTTTAAAAAAGTGGCATAAAAAAAAAATGTTATATCATAATTTTTTCACCAATCCAATCATAAGTCACACAGCGTTATGTGTCAGCTCTCACCTATTACGTTTACACTGTTTTTGTGATTGTATTGTGAAATAGAAATTTACCCCCCTGCGCGTATAGATGTTTACACATCAAAAATATGTAAAATATATAACTTTATAAATTTTTGTAAATTCACAAATTAAATCAGCTGTTGTTTACATTTAGAGGTTATGTCCTACAGAAATACATATGCACGTGTGATAGCAAAAAATTATGAATCGTATGTAAAATGATAATTTTGACAGACATACGGAAGTACATATGGATAAAAAAAGTGGCAGTACATATGTAAAAACACATCGTGTGATATGACCTTAAACAAAACACATAAACAGAGGTTATAGCATCTTCAGACGGCAAAATGAACCACTTGATTCGCTCTCTGAATCATGATTGTGAACCTTGGTGTTCAGACGAGTGTTCTTGTTTCATTTTGACGTTTATATTTTTTGTGCAAATATTTGAAGACATCCTTCTACACTTTACGTTTCACTATTTCATTTTTTTCATTTTTATTTGAATATATATATGTAAATATATACTTTTTATATGTTAAATGCTTCTACTTATTTTATTGCACAAATTAATTTTTTGTTTTTTTTCTTTGTTTATATATTTTTGACAGTTAGTTCAGATAAACTAGCGATAATTTCTTATCAAACTTGGAGATGACACTCAATGTTTCTAGGTTCACAACTAGGTTTATTTTGAACCAAGTAGATTCGCTCTCAAAATTTTGTATGGCGAATCATGTAGATTCAATCATGATTCGGGCGCAAACCGTGAGTGAGAGAGCGAACCGCGAATCTTGCTGTCCGTGTGAACATAGCATTACATCAGGCACAATTACATATGTATGTACGTTTGAACGCAAAAATTATGAATCGTATGTAAAACGTCAATTTTTTTATACTCACGGAATTACATATGGATCGTAAAACTGACTTTACATATCGAGGGTTTATATTCAAAAAGTGCTATCTGCCGTTACAATATAATTCATGTTTGGTTTTAAACTATTCTCTATGATAAGAGTTATTTATAATAATGATTTTAATTTCCAACATTAATAGTACTATTAATTCTTAATAGATATTGTACTAAACCGATCGATGAATACTTTTAGATCTAATGAATAAATTGGTGTTCCTCGCTCTCCTCAAAAATTTTGTTAAAGCAGATATCACTTTTTGAATATAAACCGCGATATGGAAAACACATATCGTGTAATGACAGAAATAAATTCTTGGAAGCGATTTTACGATGTTTGACATAAACCACTTAACATAGAATCTACTTTATATACAGCGGCTCCATGAAATATTCGCACATCAGTATTTTTATACCCTATACCACTATGTGGTTTGGGTATAATGACTTTGTGCTGCTGTTTGTAACTACCAAAAATATTTGACCTAGACCCAGCTTTAATTATACCGATCGAATCAGAATCACTTTCTGAGATGATTTAACAATGTCCGTCCGTCCGTCCGTCGGTCCGTCCGTCCGTCTGTGTGTCCATGTAAACCTTGTAATCAAACTGCAGGTCGCAAATATGAATATATTTTGATGAAATTTGGTATATAAGCTTTTATCGGCCATGGGATGAACGCTATTGAAATTGGTGAGAATCGGTCATATAGAGCTTACTCAAATTGGGTTTATATGCGTTCATTACATCCATTAATGAGTAGTCCAAAAATTATCCCTGTGGCCCCATATAGAGCTGCTTCCCGATTTTCACTTAAATCTATTAAAAAACAAGTAAGAAAATTATAGTCGGTCTAGACCGACTATACGATACCCTATACCATGCGTTTAGAAACCCTATCTCTTAGGCCCAACTAACTGGACATAGAAAATAAGCAAAAACCAAATTTGAAAAAATTTTGAAAAAGTTCATATCGGATGCTATATCTATATGGGGACTAGGTCCAAAAATGGACCGATCCTGACCATGGTTGGTAACGTCTCTTGTATTTTCAAAAACATATACAAACAAAATTTGAGAAGAATCAGTGCAATATTTTTGTTTTTTAATAGATTTAAGTGAATATCGGGAAGCAGCTCTATATGGGGCCAAAGGAAGCATTTTTGGACTACTCATTAGTGGATGTAATGAACGCATACAAACCCAATTTGAGTAAGATCTATATGACAATTTGGATCCTATGGAAATTTATGTCGATTTCATAAGGGTAATTTGTATGGGGGCTAGGTCTGAACATGGACCGATTCTCACCAATTTCAATAGCGTTCATCCCATGGCCGATAAAAGCTCATATACCAAATTTCATCGAAATATATTCATATTTGCGACCTGCAGTTTGATTACAAAGTTTACATGGACACACAGACGGACGGACGGACGGACGGACGGACGGACGGACGGACATTGTTAAATCAACTCAAAAAGTGATTCTGATTCGATCGGTATAATTAAAGATGGGTCTGGGTCAAATATTTTTGGTTGTTACAAACAGCAGCACAAAGTCATTATACCCAAACCACATAGTGGTATAGGGTATAACAAAAATATTGCACTGATTCTTCTCAAATTTTGTTTTTATATATTTTTGCAAAATACAAGAGACTTTACCAAACATGATCAGGATCGGTCCATTTTTGGACCTAGTCCCCATATAGATATAGCATCCGATATGAACTTTTTCATATCTGCAGCCAAAAAAATCAATAAAAATCCCACTGAAATTTGGTTTTTGCTTATTTTCTATGTCCAGTTAGTTGGGCCTAAGAGATAGGGTTTCTAAACGCATGGTATAGGGTATCGTATAGTCGGTCTAGACCGACTATAATTTTCTTACTTGTTTTCTTACTTGTTTTATTTAATATTATTAAGGGGCGTTTCATTTTTTTTTGCTTAAATAGAACTTACAAAAGGGTGAGCTGTCGAACGAACTGTCATACTGTCAATTTTGGACATTTATGACCGGCAAATCATCATGAATAAATTCTCGCTTGAACAACGCTACCAAATTAATCAAACTAGCAGAGTCCAGCACCCGAAATTCGAGTGCGATTTCTAGGAAGCTTTATTTTTCAACTTAGCCAATTAACAAACCGACACTTATATGGTTTATTATTATTGTGAATGAAGATAACAAACTCATTAACAAATGCATTAACAAATTTAATAAAACACACATAACATACATATGTACAATTATATGTATGTGTTAGTAGCAACTTTAAATGCAATTTACTCAAAATAATGGAAAAAATTTAAAAATCTGTAAATCTGCAAAACGGCTAACAAGAAATACCTTACAAATAATATACGTTAGGTCCAAATCGGGATAAAACGGTAGAACAAAATATCGGTAACATGAAACCGCCTAGCCTATTAATATTTTTTTTATATTTCGAGTCTAGTCTATTTGCCTTTGGTTGTCTTACAACCAGTTCTTGACCGTCTTGACTAGTTCATGCGATCTATAGCAAAATGTATGCAAGCCAGACGATTTTTCTCTGATATCCAGTGGTTTCTTCACAGAACGGTAACAATCAAGATCAGCCTCAATTGTTCATCGAGAAACACTTCGAGCACAAATTTTTAGTTTCACATTGAAAGTAACCTCTCTAGGTAGCATTTTTGGAAGGCAAAATTTCCACAAAAAAAAGTTTCTGGTATTGCAAGCAATATGCAGTTTTGACAAAAGAAGCAAGTCATATGTTTTAGTACAACGCACAGTGGCTGAAAATTGTTTTTCATTGGCCAAAATTCTGTAACTTTTGAACCGATCAAAATATTTTAGTATTTTTTTTAATGAATAGATATTTAGTTGAACTTGAGTCTGTTTCAATTTCATTAAAATTGATTGAGAACTTTTTAAAAAATTCTAGGTCAAAGTTGAACTTTTAATTTTTTTTTACGTTTAACGTGAAATATGGATTTTTATTTTTTTATTTATTAAAAAAAATGTCATATTTGGACTTTAATAATAATTACAAGCTTTTTTTGTAATAATGGGGTGTTTTTTATTAATGTTTACAAAAAGTCATATTTTCATAATTCTTTTTTAAAGATATGAATAATGTGGATTATATATTTCATATACACGTTATAGCATAACATTTGAAGAATCTTTGAAAAAATTTAGAATTAAAAATCTTCTATAATATTAATAGGCTAGGCGATTTCTTGTGACCGATGTTTTGTTCTACCGTTTTATCCCGATTTTGACCAAACGTATATTATTTGAAAGGTATTTCTTTTTAGCCGTTTTACAGATTTTTAAATTTTTTGCTTTATTTTGAGTAAATTGCATTTAAAGTTGCTACTAACACATACATAAAATTATACAATGCTATCTGTGTGTTTATTAAATTTGTTAATGTGTTTGTAATAAAAATGAGTTTGTTTTTTGTGTTGATTTGTGAATTGGCTATAATTGATTAGCACACCTTTAGGGTGCAATTTCTAGGCAGCTTTATTTCTCAACTTAGCCAATTTATAAACCAACACTTTGTTGGTTTATTATTATTGTGAATGAAGACCGACCGAAAATGGAATACAACTCCCATATATGGGCAGGAGCTTCAAAGTCTATTTTGGAGCTACTGGACCGTGTAGGGTATCCAATTCTATTGACTCATTGGAACATCGTCGGAATGTGGGTTGTGTATCAGTGTTCTATAGATACTACCATGAAATGTTCTTCTGAGATTAGCGAACTTATTCCAAGTGCCCGAGTTTCGGTTCGCTCTACCCGCTTCTCTAGTAGATCACATCCGTTTGTAGTTTATTGTTCAGTTGACCGCACAACGCATTACAGAGAGAATTCGTTTATCAGTCGAACTAGCCGTATATGGAATAAACTCCCTGCAGAGGTCTTTCCTGACAGTTATAATCTAATAAAATTTAAGTCAAATATCCACATTTAAGTCAAATATCCTGAGATTAACACAATGCACTGCATCTGTAGGGGGCATCCCCTGAGTGTTGGTTAATAAAAAAAAAAAAAAAGATAACAAACTCATTAACAAACACATCAACAAATTTAATAAACGCACACATAGCATATGTATAATTTTTTGTATTTGTTAGTAGCAACTTTAAATGCAATTTACTCAAAATAAAGGAAAAATTTAAAAATCTGTAAATCTGGTGAACAGCTAAAAAGAAATACCTTTCAAAAAATATACGTTTGGTCAAAATCGGGATAAAACGGTAGAACAACACATCTGTCACAAGAAATTGCCTAGCCTATTAATATTATAGATAAATAAAAACCAAATCAAATTTTTTTTAAAGATGGCTAAATTTAGGCTATTTTTAAAATGAATATGGAGTTTTAAATGGGAATATGGTAAAATTAGGTAAGAATGTAAATTTTTTATTAAACTGCAGTATGTAGGATTCACCAATAATATGTCTGCTTCGGTTACTTTTTCTTCCCACAATGAAAATGAGAATGGCGACGATGATGATAAATATTATTATAATGAATGAAATAAGTAATAATTTTGACATTAGTGACGATTGAAATGATAAATTGTGATTGTAATTGTGACTTTTTGAGTTAAATTGGCGGAATTATGGAATTTGGAGAAAATTTTTATTTAAAATTTTATTAATATAAATACATATTAAATATTTATTCCTTTCATATTTTTTAAAAACGTGCCTTTTTCTAACAGCACGTAAAATATGCTCTAATTTGCAACTTAATTTGCTAATTTACCAAAGTTGTGAAATAAGAAAATTTTTCCCAAAATACAAAAAAGCGCTTAATAACTTAAAAAAAAATTTTTTGACCGCCTTTTTTTAAAAATGCTGCTTTTATGTTTTTATGAATATCCATCAATAAAAAATAACAATATTTTAAAACTACGGCTTCCCTGAATTAACCACCACTTTGGGTACCACTGAACCCACTGTGCGGCTGTTGAATAGTAAAATATAATATCAACTAAGGTCTACAGAAAGTTTTTGGGCACTTACAAAAATAGCAAATAAAAGCACAAAACAAATCGGCAACAGTAACACATTTTTTGCTCAGAAATACTCTGTGTCCAGCAAATGGATCACTGAAAGTATTATAAAAGCGCTTATCGGAAGTATTCCTGAAATATTTAAAATTTTCATACAAAACAATTAATTTTATGAAATTTTTTTTTTTTTTTTTTTCTGAAATTTTTTCTTTTGTGACCATTAAATGTAGAATTAGCCTTACGGGCTAATGATGGTCAAATTTGGTGTAAATAAAAAGATCAATTTATTTTCATTTTTCACCCAACGTTTCGTCTGCTTTTTTGAGACTTCTTCAGGAGTGTATAATTTCATTTAAATTGATTCTATATTACATCCTACTAACTGTAGTCACTTATTTATCTAAAAAAACTGGACTTCACGACACAGAAATTTTAAATAAATAAATAAAATAAATAAATGATGACAACACAGTACACAGATATCACAAATTGATCTTAACACTAGTATCACAGAACTTTAACCTTTACATTTACACCAAATTTGACCATCATTAGCCCGTAAGGAAACTCCTTTTTACAACAATTAATTTTGTTTCCTCAAAACATATAAACCAAATTTGAAAAAAATCGATGCAAGATTTGTGTTTTTTGAAGATCGGGAATCAGCTTTATATGGGGCCACGACTAAAAATGGTCCAACAGGGTTTATTTTTGGACTACTGGACTAGTGTATAGAATATACACACATACACCAAATTTTATCGATATCTATATTATATGGGAGCTAGGTCTGAACCAATTTTTTTTTAGAAATTTTAATAGCGATAGTTCTACAGCCGATAAAAACGTATGTACTAATTTCATCAACACATATTTATAGTTGCGACCTGTAGTTTTGGTTACAAGGTTAACATGGACACACAGACTGACGGACGGATATAGCTAAATCGATTCAGAAAGTTATGGCACAATCGGTATAATAAAAGGTGAGCGTAGTTCAAATATTTTTGGTAGTTACTAACATCAGCCCAAACTCATTATACTCTCACCACATAGTGGAATAGAGCATACATGCGGAATGTTTGGTGGTAAGTTTTGCTCTTCACGCAATACGGTTTTTAGGACTGCTTGTGGGATACTTTAGAAAAATTAAAGGGCCATAGGCACGAATCCCTAAAAAAATTTAAATTTTTCACCGGTTTAAGTTCAATCGTAAAAAAGAAAAATTGTTATAAAAATGTTTATAAAAAAAGTTAGCTATTTAAAAAACATTTATAACACTTAAAAACTATTTTTTTTGTGAATTTGTATGTTGATTAATAATATGGCTAGTTAAAATTTTAATAATAGTATTTAATTATAATTTTACGTTTAATTTGTACAGACATGTTGGCTGCGAAACTAATGATTAATTTTATAAGTTATCAATTATATTTTCAGAAATATAGTGGAACACGCTTATAACGGCAAACGGTTATTCAATTTTTGGGAACACACAAAAAAAATAATATTATAATACTCTACAAACCAAATACATTGATACGAGTACCCATATCCCATATGTTGCGGACAATGGAATTGGCAATTTACTGCAAAATCAATTGCTTCGTAAACTTAGGGTACCTCATGAATAGCATGAGTTTCGAAAAACAAAGAAAAGTATTATCTTCAAAATTTTAGATAAAACAAGAAAGCAAATTATAGTCAGTCTAGATCTGAACATGAACCTAGACATGAGCCGATTTTCACCAATTCCAATAGCGTTCATCCTATAGTCGATAGAAGTTTATATGAATACTAAATTTCATCAGAATATATTCATATTAGTGACCTGCAGTTTGTTTACAAGGTTCACACAGACGGACGAACGGACGGATATCGCTATATAGACTAAGAAAGTGATTCTGGGTCGATCGGTGTAATAAAAGATCTAGGTAAAATATTTTTGGTAGTTACAAACATCAGCACAAAGTCATTTTTCCCTGACCTCGAGCTACTTGATCTTTTTCGAGAAGTTGTTCGCGCAGAGCTAAATTTTAATCGGAATGACGTAATTTTTTAAATGAGTCATCTGTAAATAAGGTCGTTTACGGGCAGTGAAATTTTTTTTTATTATTTTCTGTTTTTTTTGTCGAGTAGTAGTTACTCCAAGCTTCAATTTTTGAATGCGGAATGCTTTGAAACTTGAAGCAAGCGTTCCCTTAATATATACAGCTCTAAAGGCGGCTGGCGATCAAATAAACCCATCAAACAGTGCATATGTGTGAGTGTCGTGTGAAACACACAAGCTTTATTAATCTAGATTTAAAAAAAAAAATTAATTCAATTAAGAATATCGCTAGATTAAATTTTTAATATATTTAGTTTTTTATAATTATTTTGTAGATTTTTGATGTGTAAACATCTATACGCGCAGGTGAGTAAATTTCTATTTCACAATACAATCACAAAAACAGCGTAACTCATACCGGTGTGAGCTGAAGCAGATAACGCTGTGTGACTTATGATTGTATTGGTGAAAAAATTATGATATGTTCTTTTCTAAACATTTTCCAATTGTCTTTCAAAAAACATCAATTGTATTTCAATTGAATTTCAGAAAACATAAATAGAATTTCAGAAAACATCAATATAATTTCAGAAAACATCATTTGAATTTCAGAAAACATAAATAGAATTTCAGAAAACATCAATATAATTTCAGAAAACATCATTCGAGTTTCAGAAAACATCAATTGAATTTCAGAAAGCATCAATAGAATTTCAGAAAACATCAATTGTATTTCAGAAACCATCAATATAATTTCAGAAAACATCATTTGAATTTCAGAAAACATAAATAGAATTTCAGAAAACATCAATATAATTTCAGAAAACATCATTCGAGTTTCAGAAAACATCAATTGAATTTCAGAAAGCATCAATAGAATTTCAGAAAACATCAATTGTATTTCAGAAAACATCAATATAATTTCAGAAAACATCATTTGAATTTCAGAAAACATCAATATAATTTCAGAAAACATCAATTGAATTTCAGAAAACATCAATATAATTTCAGAAAACATCAATTGTATTTCAGAAAACATCAATTGTATTTCAGAAAACATCATTTGAATTTCAGAAAACATAAATAGAATTTCAGAAAACATCAATTGTATTTCAGAAACCATCAATATAATTTCAGAAAACATCATTTGAATTTCAGAAAACATAAAAAGAATTTCAGAAAACATTATTCGAGTTTCAGAAAACATCAATTGAATTTCAGAAAACATCAATAGAATTTCAGAAAACATCAATTGTATTTCAGAAAACATCACTTGTATTTCAGAAAACATCATTTGAATTTCAGAAAATATAAATAGAATTTCAGAAAACATCAACAGAATTTCAGAAAACATCAAGTGTATTTCAGAAAACATCTATTGTATTTCAGAAAATATTAATTGAATTTCAGAAAACATAAATAGAATTTCAGAAAACATCAATATAATTTCAGAAAACATCATTCGAGTTTCAGAAAACATCTATTGAATTTCAGAAAACATCCATAGAATTTCAGAAAACATCAATTGTATTTCAGAAAACATCATTTGAATTTCAGAAAACATCAATTGAATTTCAAAAAGCATTATTTGAATTGCTGAGAACATTAATTGCATTTCAGAAAACATCAATTGAATTTCAGAAAACATCAATTGAATTTCAGAGAACAGCATAATCCACTTATTTTTTATGCACTGGAAAATATGATGTTGATGTTTTCTTTAATTATTAGATGTTTACACATCTCCCTTGTGATCGGACTCACATGATTTTTTTCACATTAATATATGTATTATTTATATTCTTTTGTAATATTTATATATTAATATATAAATTATTTATATGTAATTAAATAAATATAATTATATACATAATTTAATATATTTATAAATTTATGTATATAATTATATATAAATATAAATAATATATATATGCAAAAATTAATTATTTAGAAATAGTGTATATCTTTAGTTAAATTCATTTTAATTATTTATATTAATTTTAATTATTTATTTTTTTTATTTAACTAAAATATAAATGGTTAATTTTTTTTTAATTTATCTCAAATTTTACATGTTTTTCAATTGAAGTTCATAACTAGTAGAATTAATAGATATTTATTATATATATAAATATTTAATTAGTTAATATATATCTATTAGTCTAGATTTAAAAAAAATTTAATTCAATTAAGAATATCGCTAGATTAAATTTTTAATATATTTAGTTTTTTATAATTATTTTGTAGATTTTTTCATATTAATATATATATTATTTATATTCTTTTTTAATATTTATATATTAATATATACAAATTATTTATATATAATTAAATAAATATAATTATAAACATAATTTAATATAGTTATAAATTTATGTACATAATTATACATAATTATAATTATACATACATGTCAAATTCACCATTAAGCATTATGGTGGTATTAGTAAAAATTTGTTTGTATGTGTAACACAGACGATGCTTGATGGAAAATAAAAAAAAAAATAGATTTTGTCAATGACACATACAAACAAATTTTCACTAATGCCACCATAACGCTTGATGTGAATTTGACAAGTGTATAGTGCCGTTTAAAGGCGACGAACAAATAAACCCCTCAATCACCATTTGTATTTTGATTTCGTTAGCATCAAATCATGTTGTCGTCGGATGATGATTTAATGTTATTGTAATTTTAAAAATTTTATTTAGTTGATTTTTTATGATATTTTTAAGATGAAGTTTTAATAATCTATAAATTTTATATCTAAAATTTTTATAATTTTAATCAATTTATTACCTATAAAATATTATTTAATTGAAAATATAAAATAATTAAATTTATATGTTAATTTTTTTTTTATAAATTTAATCATAATAATAAATTTTATAATAATAAATTTTGATAATTTCTCACTAATTCATTATTAATTATAATAATAATTTAATTATAAAACAATTAATAATTAGATATACATATATATTATATATATTAATATTCATTTTTATATAAAATTTAATAATAAGTATACTTTTATCAAGAAATCACAAAAAAAAATTTCCGCATACATATGTGTTCAACACGAAAAATCCAACTCAAATGAATTTTGATTGTCAATCAAGTCCGGCAACGATCAAACAATCAGCCGTCAAATAAAAAATATCCAAAATGTTTGATTTTCAACAACGTGTATGTGTAGCCGAAAAAGAACGACCGCACGCACACATTGGTAGCGGCTGATCTTTTTCGAGTACTACTTAGCCCACTTCACAGTTTTTATCAGAATGCTTCAATATTTAAGGGGAGTAATCTATCAATATAACTAACTCGAAAATATATAAAATAAAATATCTATATATATAAAAATGAATCGTGGTTTGTTCGTCCGCTTAAAACTTGAAAACTACAGGTCCAAAAGGGATACTTTCTTCTGCGAGTTTGTTTGTAACTGCCACGCGAAGGTTTAGGAAAAAAGAAAAATACAAAAAGTCGCAACAGATAGCCGTACAGCGATTATTCCCTTTTAACATCATATATATTGAGTACTATGAGAGGGAGAGCTTTGTAAATTTGTGTGAGGCTATCTATTATTAATATGGATAGTCATACCGAAAATGGTCAGTATCGGATAAGTGGGCGTGGTGCCTCCCATACAAAATTAATTTTTAATATCATATACTGAGTACTGTTTTATGAGGTCATCTATTATTGCTGTTAGTTGCTGCGAGTAGCCGTTGTAAAAATTAGCGTTATGGGAACAGTGGGCGTGGTACCTACAAAAAAATTAATCACTCAATATCAGACTCAATATCATGACAAGGAGAGCTTTGATACTTTATGTGACGTCATTTATTATTAGTGTAAGTACACCTGATGAAAAAAGCTGGACCGGATAAGTGGGCGGGGTACATCCCCATACAAAGTACTGATTAAATATTATGTACATATATGTACCGAGTATAATGATAGGGAGAGATTTGCAAGTTTGTGTGAGTTCATCTGTTATTTCTGTGATTAGCCCTGGCGGAAAATGGGCGGGATTGGACAAGTGGGCGTGTCACCCACCGTATAAAATAAATTTTCAAATTAATAAAAGTATCTTAAATAATATAAAAGGGAAAGTGAAGATAATTTGTGTGAGTTCATAGGTTATAAGTGTGAGTGTGAAAATGAACGGAATCGGATAAATGGGTGGGGTTACTTCCATAAAAGTAATTATTGAACTTTAATATATTGGATCGTTTTGAAGGAAAATGTTTAAGAGAAATGGCAATTTCAGCAGCATAACAAAAATTTAAATTTCCGCAATTTTCATTCAAGTTAATTGCTACTGCTGTAGTATAAGATGAAGGAGTGAATTTATCTAAAGACTTTTTAATTTACTTCATTTGCCAGGTCTTCTATCCCATAATTTAATAGCAATGTTGGTTCTTAAAATAATATAGTTAAATTTAAGCTTACATAAGCGTTTTAATTAAAAAAAATTGGTCTGTTATTGAATAACTGTTTCTTTAAAAATATATATTCTTTTTGGCTTTCGGATAATTTAATCATTTTTATTACGATGCCAAGAAGAGTTCATGGTAACATTGGCCGGCATTCTCAGGATGCAGCGCAGCACCGATATGTCGCAACACGTCGAACGTAAGAGGAACGTGCTATTGGAAGGGAATCAGTTCGACCAGAATGGTCAGAAATCGTGCGCGACAGTGAGAAGAGATCAACGAAACACATAATGATCAACAATGATTGAGAAGAAGAGAAGTTCGTGCGTGGCAAAGTGATGAAGCCAGATTACAATGTGCGATTTTTGAACGACAACGTAGGCTACAACAAATTATTCAGGTGAACATTGAGCATGCATCTTTCGATATGAGCCCAACATTCAATACAGTTCGCACATATCGGTTCAATTCGGCCAGAGTCTGTCGTTTGTGAGTATTGCAATGCAGTTAAATTTCAGAAAGAACCGCTTGGATTGTGTTGCGTGGGCGGAAAGGTTAAATTGCCAAATTGCTTCCACCGCCAGTGGTGAATCTCCTAATTCGAATTAAAGTTGGATTTGTCATCCTTATGCCCCGACACTATGAAATGGAACCCGACTGATTGTGACGAAATTAATTAGTAATGCGATAGTGGCAAGGATTTTGAAAGGGCGGTTCAAGGGAGATGCTTAACTCCGCGAATTCCCCTAACTTCAACTTATTTGATGTTCCAGTTCAAAGGTGTTCAGTTCCCAGTGAAAGTTGCATTTGCGATGACAATAAACAAGTCACAAGGACAATCCCTGGAAGTGTGCGGCATAAATCTGGATGTCATGCTTTTCATACGGCCAGATATATGTTGCGTGTTCCCGAGTTGGGAAACCATCCTCACTATTCATTTACGCTCCGGAGCAGAAAACAAAGAATGTTGTATATCGTGCAGCATTAAATTGATTACAATCATCGTTCTAATCTTTTTTTAATTAATACTTGATTTTATTTTATTTTCGCCAAATGGTGGACGGGACGAAGTCCGTTGGGTCAGCTATCCGTATAATTATAAGATATTAAACTCAACTGAATTCGAAAAGTGTTGTATTCAAATTATATTATTGCGTCATCTGTTGACGTTCGATAATTTTTGATAAAAAAAATTTCGAAAATATTTCAATCAAAAAATCTCTTTTGGACAAAGCGAAGTTTGCCGGGTCAGCTAGTATTTTATAAATATAAAATATAAAATATAAAATATTAAATATATTTTATATATTTATATATATATATATATATATATATTTTATAAAATATATTTTATATATTTGATGTCAAATATTTATGAAACGCATATTTCCATTCATTTGTATGGAAAGTGATCGGGCATTTTCGAGTAGTAGTTTGGCCACGCCAGTAGGATAGTCCAATTCAAGTTAAACTTAAGGATGATATTCCTGTTATATTCCAAAACTATATATTTGTTATACTAAATGCTTGCTTTCAAACCTGGAAATTGAGCTCGAGTAGCTAGCTAATTTATTACCCGAGCTACTCAAGCTGCTCGAAGCTGGAAATGGGCAGCTCTGTTTTAAACCATTCCCGGTATAGGTGTCTATTACAAAAACCTTTGCAAATTTGTATGTCTATTAAGTAGCACAAAAACACAAGCATGATTGTCCAAGTTTTCTTTACCGTTAGAAGCAAGGTTCAGAAAATACACACATGAAACACACAATGTTCTGTTCAAAAGCAGCCAACACATATCTTTATTTTCATATCAATTATGTTTGTTTTTAAATTTTCTTCGGTGCCCAACACAACCATGACTGTGTTCGTTTTAATATTTCGTTATTTACACGAACAGTTTTGTATCAAGTACTTTTTGTTTCAATCACACATAAAGCACACATTTTTGAGTGTTGCTTTATTTGAAGTTCATGTTCTGGTACGTGTACTGAAAAAAAAAAAACAGAACATGTCCAATAAACAGGTTCGAGTTCAGTTATATTTTAAGTCGTGTTGTGGCTCGTGTAGTAAGAAAAAACAGAACATGTACAATAAACAGGTTCGAGTTCAGTTATATTTTAAACACGACTTAAAATCGATATTTGATATTCACAGTATATTCGAAGTATATGTGAAAACCCACCTAGTGTGTCAAGTTTCATGAATTCATGAAATATGAAAATTTAAGGTTTTTTATATGAATTTCATGTAATTTCATGTTGGTTCAACTTAGCCAAGTTTTACTGTATTTATGTTTCTGTCATTATGTTAACATCATCTAACGAGGATCGGGTGTGGTCAATACAACGTATTATCTTATTAAGCAATTAAGGTTTCTAATATTATTTTGCCATGACTAGTTCAGCATTAGTAACTGTTTTGGATTTTACTATATAAGCGTAGTATGTATTATGCGGAAGCATCTGTTTATGAATACTTGAAGATTTCTTCTGTCACTCCTTAGTCATGTCTTGCAACCATATAACAAATATGTAAGAAAATTATGGTTTGTTTATTAGACCGACTTTACGATACCCTATACCATGCGTTTCGAGAGAGCGTCTTGGCAATAACTGGATATAGAAAATAAGCATAAATCAAATTTTATTACTATTGTTACTAATATGTGCGTACATACATACATACATATGTATATGAAAACGTTCATATATGATATTATTTTTATATGAGAAATAAGTAAAAAAAAACAAGTAAGAAAATTATAGTCGGTCTAGACCGACCATATGATACCCTATACCATGGTTTAGAGGCCCTATCTTTCGGTCCAACTAATTCGATATAGAAAATGAACATAACTCAAATTTGAGTGGCATTGATATTAATTTTTTTGCCGCAAATATGAAAAAGTGCATATCGGGTGCTACATTTATATTGGGACAAGGTCGAAAAATGGACTGATCTTGACCATATTTGGTGAAGTCACTTATATTTTGAAAAAATATATACAAACCAAATTTGAGAAAAATCTGTGCAATATTTTTGTTTTTTGATAAATTTAAGCGAAGATCGGGAAGCGGCGTTATATGGGGGCTCTGACTAAGAGTTGTCCAATAGAGATCATTTTTGGACTACTGATTAACGGATGTAATTAATACATACAAACCCAATTTGACTAAGATTTATATAATCATTTGGATCTTATGGCAATTTATGTCGATTTCATAGAGGTCATTTGTATGGGAGCTAGGTCTGAACATGGACCGATTCTCACCAATTTCAATAGCGTTCATCCTATGTCCGACAAAAGCTTACATACCAAATTTCATCAAAATATATTCATATTTGCGACCTGCAGTTTGATTACAAACTTTACATGGACACACAGACGGACGGACGGACGGACGGACGGACGGACGGACGGACATCGTTAATTCGAATCAGATAGTGATTCTGATTCGATCGGTATAATTAAAGATGGGTCTAGGTCAGATATTATTGGTAGTTACAAACAGCAGCACAAAGTCATTATACCCAAACCACATAGTGGTATAGGGTATAAATAGACCGGTCATTGTCCATACTTAGCAAAGTCTCTTACTTTTCCTTAAAACATCAATAAACAACATTTTCAAAAAATTTATACCACTATGTGTTAAGGGTATAATAAGTATGTGCTGATATTTGTAGCAACCATAAGTATTTGACCTAGTCAAATGATGTCCGTCCGTCTGTGTGTCCTTGTAAACCTTGTAATCAAATTTGGTTTGTGTATGTTTATTACACCCATTAATCAGTAGTCCAGAAATAAACAGTGTATGAGAATTCTTAGTTATAAGACTGCATCCAGGTTTTCACTTTAATCTATAATGAAACAAAAATATAGAACTGATTTTTGTCAAATTTGGCTCGTATATTATTTTGCAAAAAATAAGTGACTTTTCAAAATATGATGAGGATCAGTCCATTTTTCAACCTAGATCCCATATACGTTACGTCAGACGCATTTATATATTGTCACTGTTAAATCAAAAACATGTTGTTTGTGAGTTGTTGGTGTCAGCTGTCAAAAAATTTATTTTGAATACAAATCCGTTAGATGGCATTGGGTAGGTGTGCATTTACACGAGAAAATATCGCATTCGAAAACTTTAAAACGCTCAGGTGCAAAATATGCATTTTGCAGATGTGCCGGTTTTATTTCACAGCGAAGATATGCACGTGCGAATGTAAAGATTATGAATCGACTATGGCTGGGAAAAGTGTCATACATGTGACTAAACACATGTCGTCTCATACCAGCTTTAGTTGCTAACTAAAAGCATGTTCAGACGGCAAAATGAACCACTTGATTCGCTCTCTGAATCATGATTGTGAACCTTGGTGTTCAGACGTGTGTTCTTGTTTCATTTTGACGTTTATATTTTTTGTACAAATATTTTAAGACATCCTTCTACACTTTACGTTTCACTATTTAATTATACCCTATACCACTATGTGGTTTGTGTATAATGACTTTGTGCTGCTGTTTGTAACAACCAAAAATATTTGACCTAGACCCATCTTTTATTATACCGATCGATCAAAATCACTATTGATTCGATTTAACGATGTCCGTCCGTCCGTCTGTGTGTCCATGTAAACCTTGTAATCAAACTGCAGGTCGCAAATATGAATGTATTTTGATGAAATTTGGTACATAAGCTTTTATCGGCCATGGGATGAACGCTATTGAAATTGGTGAGAATCGGTCGATGTTCAGACCTAGCCCCCATACAAATTACCCATATGAAATCGACATAAATTGCCATAAGATCCAAATTGTTATATAGATCTTACTCAAATTGGGTTTGTATGCGTTCATTACATCCATTAATGAGTAGTCCAAAAGTGATCCCTTTGACCCCATATAGAGCTGCTTCCCGATCTTCACTTAAATCTATTAAAAACAAAAATATTGCACTGATTCTTCTCAAATTTTGTTTGTATATATTTTTGCAAAATACAAGAGACTTTACCAAACATGATCAGGATCGGTCCATTTTTGGACCAAGTCCCTATATAGATATAACATCCGATATGAACTTTTTCATATCTGCAGCCAAAAAATTAATAAAAATCCCACTCAAATTTGGTTTTTGCTTATTTTCTATGTCCAGTTATTTGGGCCTAAGAGATATGGTCTCTAAACGCATGGTATAGGGTATCGTATAGTCGGTCTAGACCGACTATAATTTTCTTACTTGTTTTTTTTTTATTTTTATTTGAATATATCTTTGTAGATATATACTTTTTATTTGTTAAATGTTTCTATTTATTTTATGGCACACATTAATTCTTGGCTTTTTCTTTGTTTATATATTTTTGACAGCTAGTTCAGATAAACTAGCGATAATTTTTTTTTCAAAATTAGAGATGACACTCAATTTTTCTAGGTTCACAACTAGGTTCAAAATGAACCAAGTAGGTTCACTCTCAAAATTTTGTATAGCGAATCATGTAGATTCAATCATGATTCGGGCGTGAATGAGAGAGCGAACCGCAAATCTTGCTGTCTGTGCGAACATAGCCTAAGTTATCAACCCTAAATCTCTGTTGTCTTCTGTGAACTGTCGAGTTAACATCTCTTTCGTTGTTTCTATTATATTGGATAAGAGAAACTAACGTTTTTCTTGTTTGCTTTCCAGTCCATCTCAGCATACAGTTAGGTTATGGTGCCTGGCTGTTTGTAGTCTGGTTATTTAAATCATATTCAATATTAAACTCAAATTTTAGATTTTATCGATTTTTTTGTATGTATGTATTGTATGTAAAAATTTTGTTCATAGAATATCTTATTCATAAATTCCAGTATCAATATCAATCATGATTATATTGCTATATAAATTATTAAAGTAATAAAAACATAAGAGACATAATTTTGAATTAATAATAATAACAATTAATAATACAAAATAGGTTGGCGAATGAAATGAAAAATTTAACAAAGAATAGAAATAAAATCATGGTTGGATACTTAGCTGACAAGTTTTGAAATATATACAAATGAATATACATATTTATGTTTGTAGAAACCAAAAAGACTGATTCAATTAAGAACATTTTACTACCAAGAATTCTTGTGCCATAAATTTTACTAAAGGGTGATTTTTTAAGAGCTATAGGAAAGTTTTCAAAAAAAAAAAAACAAGTAAGAAAATTATAGTCGGTCTAGACCGACTATACGATACCCTATACCATGCGTTTAGAAACCCTATCTCTTAGGCCCAACTAACTGGATATTGAAAATAAGCAAAAACCAAATTTGAGTGGGATTTTTATTTATTTTTTTGGCTGCAGATATGAAAAAGTTCATATCGGATGCTATATCTATAAAGGGACTAGGTCCAAAAATGGACCGATCCTGATCATGTTTGGTAAAGTCTCTTGTATTTTGCAAAAATATATACAAACAAAATTTGAGAAGAATCAGTGCAATATTTTCGTTTTTTGATAGATTTAAGTGAAGATCGGGAAGCAGCTCTATATGGGGTCAAAGGGATCATTTTTGGACTACTCATTAGTGGATGTAATGAACGCATACAAACCCAATTTGAGTAAGATCTATATGACAATTTGGATCTTATGGAAATTTATGTCGATTTCATATGGGTAATTTGTATGGGGGCTAGGTCTGAACATGGACCGATTCTCACCAATTTCAATAGCGTTCATCCCATGGCCGATAAAAGCTTATATACCAAATGTCATCAAAATATATTCATATTTGCGACCTGCAGTTTGATTACAAGCTTTACATGGACACACAGACGGACGGACGGACATTGTTAAATCAACTCAGAAAGAGATTCTGATTCGATCGGTATAATTAAAGATGGGTCTAGGTCAAATATTTTTGGTTGTTACAAACAGCAGCACAAAGTCATTATACCCAAACCACATTGTGGTATAGGGTATAAAAACACATAAAATTCAGAAAAATGCATGAAATCTTTATTTGAATCGATAGTACGGTCCATATAATTTAATGTTTGAAGATTATTTCATGCAAATGTTGACCGTGACTGCGCCTCAAATGGTCCAGCCGCTTAGTCCAATTTTGGCATACTCTTTCCAACATTTCGGCCGGTATCTCACGAATAAATGCTTCAATGTTGTCTTCCAATGCGTCAATTGAAGCGGGATTGTCTGTATAGACATGAGCTTTAACATAGCCCCACAAAAAATAGTCTAAAGGAGTTAAATCGCACGATATAGGAGGCCAATTGACCGGTCCCGAACGTGAAATAAAATGTTCACGGAACTCGCCTCTCAATAAGTCCATTGTTGCGCGTGCTGGTAGGTCGTTCGGCTTCAATTCTTGCACCAGCTGTATTTTGAAAGGCTTCACACCTAAATCCTTCCGCAAAATTTTCCACGTTGTTGAGTAACAGAGGCCCAATTGCTGCGAACGGCGACGAATCGATAATTGATGGTCATCATTAACACTGGCCGATACAGCTGTGATATTTTCTTCAGTTCGCACTCTACGTAAGCGTGTTGGTGGTTTAATGTCCAACAATGTAAATTTGATGCGAAATTTAATCACAATAGCCCGAATAGCTGCTTCAGTGGGTCGATTAGCGCGAGATGAACTTTCTTAACAGAGCACGCATTTTGATAATAAAATTCAATAACTTGCAAGCGTTGTTCGTTTGTAAGACGATTCATGGTTAAATTATAGACCAAACTGAAGATGTTTGACAATGAAACAAAACACGAAACGTGCGTCAGCTGTTTAAGCCAGTGTTGCCAAAAAGATAATAGCTAAAAAATCACCCCTTATAATCAGATTGTCTTCAAACATAACTACAATTATTTAGCTAAAGCCGTAAGTCTGTCTTAATATACTTACTGATTGAGTCTGTAGAGCTGTATAAGCGTCTTTAATTATACTGTGGAACATTTTCGGTTATTGTCTGGGGGGGGCGAGAAATTCCAAGACAGGGTGAAAGTACTAGGTCATTATGGTAACAATATCACTTATACGTATACATCTCTTCTACTCTACTAATAAATAATAATACGCCCTGAATATGTTCTGCTATTCAAAAAATTTATAAAAAGAGGGGAAAATGAATTTTTGTTTGAAGATTTCATTCGATAAAATTAGTTCAACTTGATTTGCTGAAGCTTTTTGCCGAAGGATGAAATAGGAAATCATTAATGGTTCTTGAGTTACAGCTGAAAACCTGAGCTACAACCACCAAGAATAGGGAAAAGATGTGAGCAAATTATAGTGGGCTTAGACCGACTAAGCGATAACCTATATCATGCATTTAGAGAACTGGTCTTAGGTCCAACTAATAGCGTATAAAAAATAATACAAATATAAAAATAAGCAACTCTGAGTAAAATTTTTAATATATTTTTTGCCCACAGATTTGAAAAATGGACCGATTCTTGCGGTAATTGGTAAAGTCACTTCTTTCTTGCAGAAACATGTACAAACCAAATTTGCGAAAAATCTGTGCAATATTTTTGTTTTTGATTGATTTAAGTGAAGATTGGGAAGCAGCTTTATATGGGGGATATGACTAAGAACTGTTCTATAGGGTTTATTTTTGGACTACTGATTAATGGATGTAATTAACATACACAAATCCAATTTGAATGAGATCTATATGATAATTTGGATCTTTGGATCTAGATCTAAACATGCACATAGTGGTATAGGATTTAAATATAGAAGATCACAAAAAAAGTTTGGCTTGAAAACACCAAATTCTTTGGTTGTTTTACTATACTGTGCTAGTGCTTTCACCCTGACTTGGAATTTCTCACCCTCCAGAATGACTGTTGTACAGTATTATCAATATCCGTTGGCGGATATCATTAATATCGTACAAATGGTTTATGAATTCGAAAAAAGAGAATGATAGATAATATTTTATATAGTATCGGGCGACTTGGCCACCTTAATACTAAGTAGTAGAAATATATTTGATGTTTTTTTTGTAAAAAATAACCCTAAATATCAAAAATTCTCGGTTCTAATTTCCACATTAAATTACCATATTCACTTAGACAATATGATGTTGTTGGGTATCAAATGCTCGGGTTTGCCCGAAATAATTTTTAATCGGTTTTTATAAAAGCATTTGATCAATCAACCCATTTTTATACATATTTTATATGTTAAAATAGGAAATATGATGAAACTTGGATATGTTATAGAACACAAAAATTGAGTGATCCGAAAATTTGTAGCGCCCAATCCCATATTTAGGTGGTAAAAAAGATTGCAGATTTTTCCTTTTTCTTCCAAAAAATAAATAAAAAAGGTTTTTGCAGGGCCTATCCAATAGATTATAACCCATGTACGGTCATGCTTAAATTCTCATATTATTTAATAAAACCAAAAAATTTTAGGTAGTTTTCTATGGTGGTACATACTATTTAATTCATAAATGAATTTTTCGATTCTTTTGCCAATATCTTCAAAAAGCCATGAGAAATTGTGCACTAGACAAATTATTATAGTACTTTGTAGTAAAGTATTCCAAAAAATTCGTGAATTCGAATTGACGCACGAGATTTCGCATATTACCCTTAATTTTTCCAAATGATCTGGAAGCGACAAAAGTTTGTGGTATTCCAATGACTCAATTGAGTTAGTTGTTTATGCTTTATTGTTATTTGGCAATCGTACTGTTTGGCAAAAGTGGATCCAACAGCCGTACAGTTTAATATCCAAAATAAAGTTTTAAAGCTTTTCTTAGACTCACTTCATAATCGGTGATGAAGATCACACCATTTAAGTTCAATAGATTCGAATTGATGTAACTGAATAATTGTGTATAGCATTTTTTGTCAAAATAAAAAATAAGGGAAAAACCCGTTAATCCACAATCTTATAAGGATATCTATATATTAATACGTGAAGGTAAATTTGTAGTTCCCTTTTTAATTGCGGGCACGGAGGAGTGTGAAAATTGGCATAGTTAAAGTTAATATGCAGGAGAAGCCGAGAATAATAAAATTTATGTTTAATCTGTTTTTAAAATATATTAAATTAAATAAAGTAAAATATTTATAATAATTCGTGTTGAATTGTGAATTGCTAAAATTGATTAACGTACCTTTAGGCTCATTTAAATATTCATAAATTTTATATATATATAGATTACAAAAATATTGCAAGACAAAATTTAAATTAAAAAATAATATTTCCTAGAATTTGCGCTCGAATTTCGAGTGCTGGGCTATACTAGTATAACATAAAACAATATCGCAGTTATGATTTTCAATTTCTGTTAATTTCTTTTATTAACAGCAAAAATTAATTTAAAATTTAATATAAATGCTAAAGAAAGCAAACACGAACAAAAAAATATTTGTATTAAAAATGTTCATAACAAACATATAAATATACAATTACAAACACACACACATAATTTTATACAATATTTCATATGTTAATATTTTTTTTTTCTTAAAATTAAAATTTTATTAATGATTCTTGTTTTTATTTGGGTGACATATTTGAATTTCAAATTTTAATATGTATATAATAAATTATGAATTAATTTTCGTTAAAACTAGTTTTTATGTTTTTTAAATAAATTAATTATCAATATGAATTGCTAATTAATTTTCTATTCATTTCACGAAATTTTAGGTACTTGCGGTAAGGGTCAATTGTGGGCTGTTCATTAAACGATAACATAGGTCATGGGCGGATAAAGAAAAAATTGGTTTACTTACATCTTAACCTCTTCTCTAGCTTCTCATTAAATTCAGTTTCATTTCTTTACTTACATAGATTTCATTCTTTAAGCTTTATCCTGGTCAGTTTCAGAATTTTCCTATTTTATTTTGTTATCTTTTCTTTTTGTTTTCGACTCTCAATCTACCTCGAAGGAAACAAGAAAACCATCCCATTTTCCCTGAGCACGATCGGTAAAAGGTAGCATGGTTTCCTTAAAGGCTAGGACCTTAGGCAATTGGTAATTGAGTAAATGTGTATAACATTTTCTTGTCAAAATGAAAAATAGGGTAAAGTAAAAAATTAATTCACAATCTTTCACCATTGTATAGAGATGGAGTCAGCCTCTGCCGGTGATGTCTCACCTTTTCATAATACTCAATATGCAGCAAAATCAACTGTTTAAAACATCCAAGCGGTCCAATTGAAAATGTCCCATCGATCAAAATATTTTTATTACTGGGAATGCAAAGTAATTTGTGGAGGAGAACTTAAAAAACGGTATTTTCTGTTGTTCGCCATGCTGTTACAATACAATAAACCAATCTATAATATTAATAGGCTAGGCGAGTTCTTGTGACTGATGGTTTGTTCGACCGTTTTATCCCGATTTTGACCAAACGCATATTATTTGAAAGGTATTTCTTTTAAGCCGTTTTGCAGATTTACAAATTTTTAAATTTTTTCCTTTATTTTGAGTAAATTGCATTTAAAGTTGCTACTAACACATACATAAAATAATACAATGCTATGTGTGTATTTATTAAATTTGTTGATGTGTTTCCAATAAAAATGAGTTTGTTTTTTGTGTTGATTTGTGAATTGGCTTTAGTTCATTAGGGTCTTTATTTAATGAAAAAATAAAATTTCCTAGAATTTGCACTCGAATTTCGAGGGCTGGAGTCTGCTAGTGGAAATAAAAAATATTACGATTAGTTACTCAGTTTTTTTTATATTCCACCTAAAACTGGACCAAATTGCCAAAAATTTTGTGTTTTTTTGAAAACTGGAACAATGTCTTCTTTTAACTTTTTTACCTTTAGCAGTCGAAGGAGCAGCTGGCCTTTGTTGAATTAGGTAAAGGAATAATCAGGAACCATATTTTGAAAATATGGCAGGCATAAAAAATTATACTTTTTCTTATTTTCCATCAAAGTGGAAAAATAGTGAAAAAATAGACAGTTGGTAAATAGTGAGAAGCAAAAAAGCAAACAGTAAAATTTCTTTTCTATAGTAGAAATAAAAAAAAAATTACTATTAGTTATCTATTTTTTTTATATTCTATCTGAAACTGGACCAAATTGCCTAAAACTTGTGTGTTTTTTTGAAAACTGAAAATCGGTCAATTTTGAAGGGTTATATCTTCTAAACTAAAAATCTGATTTTATTGAAGGTATCAAATTTGTAATCTTTGAGCAAATTTCCTATAAGATTTGTTTATTCAAAATGTCCTAAGCGCACATGAAATTTTTGATATTTGCAACCTCATTTGTTCTAAGGGCGCCATTGTGCAGCGGTGGGCTTTAAGTTCTTCATACAGTTGCCCGTTTTCCAAAATCACTCGAGACTTGAGATTTTTCTATAAAACGTATATTATTTCTTTCATTTAGCTTCAGATTTTTATACCCTATATGTGGTCAGGGTATCATGACTTTGTGCTGATATTTATAACTTCCAAAAATATTTGACCTAGACCCACCTTCTATTATACCGATCGACTTAGAATTAGCGATGTCCGTCCGTCCGTCAGTCCGTCCGTCTGTGTGTCCATGTAAACCTTGTAATCAAATTACAGGTCGCATATGGGAACATATTTTGATGAAATTTGGTATGTAAGCTTCTATCATCCATAGCATGAACGCTATTGAAACTGGCGAAAATCGGTGCATGTTCAAACATAGTCCCCATAAAAATGACACCTATGAAATCGACTTAAATTGCCATATAATCCAAATTATCATATAGATCTCGGTCAAATTGGGTTTATGTGTATTTCTTACACTAGTACAAAAATAAGCCCTATAGGACAATTCTTAGTCATAGCCCCCACATAAAGCTGCTTCCCGATCTTCACATAAATCTATCAAAAAAACAAAAATATTGCACAGATTTTCTTTTTCAAATTTGGTTTGTATATGTTTTTCCAAAAAATAAGTGACCTTACCTAATAGGTCAGGGTCGGTCCATTTTTCGACCGATCCGATATGAACTTTTTCATATTCAAAGGAAAAAAATTAATAACAATGCCACTCAAATTTAGTTTATGCTTATTTTCTATATCCAATTAGATAGGGTCTCTAAACGTATAGTCTGTCTAGAACGACTATAATATTCTTACTTGTTTTTTATATATAATTGACCTTCACTGATCGAAAATTTAACAAGTATATACCGACCCCAATCAGTTCGTTGCAATTGTGAATCGGTTTTAACAACCGTTATAAAAGCATAAGAATTTATTAAAATGTAATTTTAAGTGAAGTTTCAATAAAATTTTGTTGGGGATTATTTCATTTGGAAGTTATTTCATAATGAAGTAACTTGCAAAAAAATATATGAAATAAGTCTCAATTTGTATGGATTTTTTTTGGGATTTTTAATTTTTTTTGGGGCTAATTTCATTTGGGAGTTATTTCACGATACCATGATCACTTTGTGCTTCCAACATTTCCTATACATTTTTAATAGTAGGAAATGGAACAGTCTAGAATTGGCAATAAAACTTATAAAAAAGATTTTTGTGAAGTTAAAGTTATGAATACTTGCGTTAGGCCGAGGCCACGCAATGAGCGGCAAAGCGGCGAACGGATAAAATTAAAACATATGAAATCCAACTGAAGTGGCCACACAATGAGCGGCTGTAAGCGGCATTTCTGAGCGTCTAAGCGGCGCCGCTCAGGAATAGAACTTGTTCTAATTTTTAGTTGTTTTCTGAGCGGCAAAGAATAAAAATGGCAAAAAAAAAATGGCTTTTCTTTGTTTTGCCAATCTGCAGCGCGATTTAGTAACTTCTTTTTAACGATAATCGAAGCGTTAGAAAAAGAAAACAACAAAATTATCGATTTTTTAAACGATATTCGCTATTGTTAAAGTCAGCTGTTGTTGTTATCTTAACGACAACAATTTTTGTGTTGTTTTTCAATCGATAAAAAATTAAAAAGGTTTTAATGTAGTCATACATAAATCTGTGGTTTTCTGGAATAACCGCGTATGTCCATTGTTGTCAGTTTTGAGGTAACGATGCCAAATATATTAATTCTTAACGCTCTTTACATGGGTTAAATTTTTGTAAAAAAATATTGACCATTTCTGAGTTTTTTTTTAAATAACGACGTAACTTAACAGTTTATTAACTTAATATGCAGCACTATCGACGTATGTCAACCTACGTTTGATCGCTGACAAATTATTTTCTCAGGAAACGACACATAGTGACATACGTTGTTATTAATGAAAAAAAAAAATGCAAAATATTTTTGGACTATTTTTCAGTTTATAACCACTTATAAAAACTTGTGTGTTTATTTCTGTTATTTTTTGTCACTATTATTGTTGATACGTTGTTATATTCTCATCCTAAGTCCCGTTAACTTTTTGTTGACGAACAAAAAAATCCATTTTTCAAGCAACAACAACTTATGTCTACATGGGTGGATGCATTGGTAGTTTTTTTTTCAAATAAAACGACGTTTATCGACATAAGTTGTTTTATCTGCACACACTTTAAGTGTTATTTACATATTACTTTTTCGTCCTTCTCTAGGATCTATTCCTCTGAAGATTTTTGACTCAAAATTTTATATAAAGTATTTGTTGCCCATATCTACAGGACTGTTAAAAAAAATCATGTGAGTCCGACCACAAGGGAGATGTGTAAACATCTAATAATTAAAGAAAACATCAACATCATATTTTCCAGTGCATAAAAATAAGTCGATTATGCTGTTTTCTGAAATTCAATTGATGTTTTCTGAAATGCAATTGATGTTTTCTGAAATTCAATTGATGTTTTCTGAAATACAATTAATGTTCTCAGCAATTCAAATAATTCTTTCTGAAATTCAATTGATGTTTTCTGAAATTCTATTTATGTTTTCTGAAATTCAAATGATGTTTTCTGAAATACAATTGATGTTTTCTGAAATACAATTGATGTTTTCTGAAATTCTATCGATGTTTTCTGAAATTCAATTGATGTTTTCTGAAACTCGAATGATGTTTTCTGAAATTCTATTTATGTTTTCTGAAATTCAAATGATGTTTTCTGAAACTCGAATGATGTTTTCTGAAATTATATTGATATTTTCTGAAATTCTATTGATGTTTTCTGAAAGTCAATTGATGTTTTCCGAAACTCGAATGATGTTTTCTGAAATTATATTGATGTTTTCTGAAATTCTATTTATGTTTTCTGAAATTCAAATGATGTTTTCTGAAATTCAAATGATGTTTTCTGAAACTCGAATGATGATTTCTGAAATACAATTGATGTTTTCTGAAATACAATTGATGTTTTCTGAAATTATATTGATGTTTTCTGAAATTCAATTGATGTTTTCTGAAATTTTATTGATGTTTTCTGAAATACAGTTTATGTTTTCTGAAATTCTATTGATGTTTTCTGAAATACAATTGATGTTTTCTGAAATTATATTGATGTTTTTTGAAATTCTATTTATGTTTTCTGAAATTCAAATGATGTTTTCTGAAATTATATTGATGGTTTCTGATATACAATTGATGTTTTCTGAAATTATATTGATGTTTTCTGAAATTCTATTTATGTTTTCTGAAATTCAAATGATGTTTTCTGAAATTATATTTATGTTTTCTGAAATTCAAATGATGTTTTCTGAAATACAATTGATGTTTTTTGAAATACAATTGATGTTTTCTGAAATACAATTGATGTTTTCTGAAATTCTATTTATGTTTTCTGAAATTCAAATGATAATTTCTGAAATACAATTGATGTTTTCTGAAATACAATTGATGTTTTCTGAAATTCTATTTATGTTTTCTGAAATTCAATTGATGTTTTCTGAAATTCTATTGATGTTTTCTGAAATACAATTGATGTTTTCTGAAATTATATTGATGTTTTCTGAAATTCTATTTATGTTTTCTGAAATTCAAATGATGTTTTCTGAAATTATATTGATGGTTTCTGATATACAATTGATGTTTTCTGAAATTATATTGATGTTTTCTGAAATTCTATTTATGTTTTCTGAAATTCATATGATGTTTTCTGAAATTATATTTATGTTTTCTGAAATTCAAATGATGTTTTCTGAAATACAATTGATGTTTTTTGAAATACAATTGATGTTTTCTGAAATACAATTGATGTTTTCTGAAATTCTATTTATGTTTTCTGAAATTCAATTGATGTTTTCTGAAATTCTATTGATGTTTTCTGAAATACAATTGATGTTTTCTGAAATTATATTGATGTTTTCTGAAATTCTATTTATGTTTTCTGAAATTCAAATGATGTTTTCTGAAATTATATTGATGGTTTCTGATATACAATTGATGTTTTCTGAAATTATATTGATGTTTTCTGAAATTCTATTTATGTTTTCTGAAATTCATATGATGTTTTCTGAAATTATATTTATGTTTTCTGAAATTCAAATGATGTTTTCTGAAATACAATTGATGTTTTTTGAAATACAATTGATGTTTTCTGAAATACAACTGATGTTTTCTGAAATTCTATTTATGTTTTCTGAAATTCAAATGATAATTTCTGAAATACAATTGATGTTTTCTGAAATACAATTGATGTTTTCTGAAATTATATTGATGTTTTCTGAAATTAAATTGATGTTTTCTGAAATTTTATTGATGTTTTCTGAAATACAGTTTATGTTTTCTGAAATTCTATTTATGTTTTCTGAAATTCAAATGATGTTTTCTGAAATTCAAATGATGTTTTCTGAAACTCGAATGATGTTTTCTGAAATTATATTGATGTTTTCTGAAATTCTTTTTATGTTTTCTGAAATTCAAATGCTCTTTTCTGAAATTATATTGATGTTTTCTGAAATTCAATTGATGTTTTCTGAAATTTTATTGATGTTTTCTGAAATACAGTTTATGTTTTCTGAAATTCAATTGATGTTTTCTGAAATTTTATTGATGTTTTCTGAAATACAATTGATGTTTTCTGAAATTATATTGATGTTTTCTGAAATTCAATTGATGTTTTCTGAAATTTTATTGATGTTTTCTGAAATACAGTTTATGTTTTCTGAAATTATATTGATGTTTTCTGAAATTCAATTGATGTTTTCTGAAATTATATTGATGGTTTCTGAAATACAATTGATGTTTTCTGAAATTATATTGATGTTTTCTGAAATTCTATTTATGTTTTCTGAAATTCAAATGATGTTTTCTGAAATTATATTGATGGTTTCTGATATACAATTGATGTTTTCTGAAATTATATTGATGTTTTCTGAAATTCTATTTATGTTTTCTGAAATTCATATGATGTTTTCTGAAATTATATTTATGTTTTCTGAAATTCAAATGATGTTTTCTGAAATACAATTGATGTTTTTTGAAATACAATTGATGTTTTCTGAAATACAATTGATGTTTTCTGAAATTCTATTTATGTTTTCTGAAATTCAATTGATGTTTTCTGAAATTCTATTGATGTTTTCTGAAATACAATTGATGTTTTCTGAAATTATATTGATGTTTTCTGAAATTCTATTTATGTTTTCTGAAATTCAAATGATGTTTTCTGAAATTATATTGATGGTTTCTGATATACAATTGATGTTTTCTGAAATTATATTGATGTTTTCTGAAATTCTATTTATGTTTTCTGAAATTCATATGATGTTTTCTGAAATTATATTTATGTTTTCTGAAATTCAAATGATGTTTTCTGAAATACAATTGATGTTTTTTGAAATACAATTGATGTTTTCTGAAATACAACTGATGTTTTCTGAAATTCTATTTATGTTTTCTGAAATTCAAATGATAATTTCTGAAATACAATTGATGTTTTCTGAAATACAATTGATGTTTTCTGAAATTATATTGATGTTTTCTGAAATTAAATTGATGTTTTCTGAAATTTTATTGATGTTTTCTGAAATACAGTTTATGTTTTCTGAAATTCTATTTATGTTTTCTGAAATTCAAATGATGTTTTCTGAAATTCAAATGATGTTTTCTGAAACTCGAATGATGTTTTCTGAAATTATATTGATGTTTTCTGAAATTCTTTTTATGTTTTCTGAAATTCAAATGCTCTTTTCTGAAATTATATTGATGTTTTCTGAAATTCAATTGATGTTTTCTGAAATTTTATTGATGTTTTCTGAAATACAGTTTATGTTTTCTGAAATTCAATTGATGTTTTCTGAAATTTTATTGATGTTTTCTGAAATACAATTGATGTTTTCTGAAATTATATTGATGTTTTCTGAAATTCAATTGATGTTTTCTGAAATTTTATTGATGTTTTCTGAAATACAGTTTATGTTTTCTGAAATTATATTGATGTTTTCTGAAATTCAATTGATGTTTTCTGAAATTATATTGATGGTTTCTGAAATACAATTGATGTTTTCTGAAATTCTATTGATGCTTTCTGAAATTCAGTTGAAGTTTTCTGAAACTCGAATGATGTTTTCTGAAATTATATTGATGTTTTCTGAAATTCTATTTATGTTTTCTGAAACTCAAATGATGTTTTCTGAAATTATATTGATGGTTTCTGAAATACAATTGATGTTTTCTGAAATTCTATTGATGTTTTCTGAAATTCAATTGATGTTTTCTGAAACTCGAATGATGTTTTCTGAAATTATATTGATGTTTTCTGAAATTCTATTTATGTTTTCTGAAATTCAAATGATGTTTTCTGAAATTATATTGATGGTTTCTGAAATACAATTGATGTTTTCTGAAATTCTATTGATGTTTTCTGAAATTCAATTGATGTTTTCTGAAATTCTATTGATGCTTTCTGAAATTCAGTTGAAGTTTTCTGAAACTCGAATGATGTTTTCTGAAATTATATTGATGTTTTCTGAAATTCTATTTATATTTTCTGAAATTCAAATGATGTTTTCTGAAATTATATTGATGGTTTCTGAAATACAATTGATGTTTTCTGAAATTCTATTGATGTTTTCTGAAATTCAAATGATGTTTTCTGAAATTATATTGATGGTTTCTGAAATACAATTGATGTTTTCTGAAATTCTATTGATGTTTTCTGAAATTCAATTGATGTTTTCTGAAACTCGAATGATGTTTTCTGAAATTATATTGATGTTTTCTGAAATTCTATTTATGTTTTCTGAAATTCAAATGATGTTTTCTGAAATTATATTGATGGTTTCTGAAATACAATTGATGTTTTCTGAAATTCTATTGATGTTTTCTGAAATTCAATTGATGTTTTCTGAAATTCTATTGATGCTTTCTGAAATTCAGTTGAAGTTTTCTGAAACTCGAATGATGTTTTCTGAAATTATATTGATGTTTTCTGAAATTCTATTTATATTTTCTGAAATTCAAATGATGTTTTCTGAAATTATATTGATGGTTTCTGAAATACAATTGATGTTTTCTGAAATTCTATTGATGTTTTCTGAAATTCAAATGATGTTTTCTGAAATTATATTGATGGTTTCTGAAATACAATTGATGTTTTCTGAAATTCTATTGATGTTTTCTGAAATTCAATTGATGTTTTCTGAAACTCGAATGATGTTTTCTGAAATTATATTGATGTTTTCTGAAATTCTATTTATGTTTTCTGAAATTCAAATGATGTTTTCTGAAATTATATTGATGGTTTCTGAAATACAATTGATGTTTTCTGAAATTCTATTGATGTTTTCTGAAATTCAATTGATGTTTTCTGAAATTCTATTGATGCTTTCTGAAATTCAGTTGAAGTTTTCTGAAACTCGAATGATGTTTTCTGAAATTATATTGATGTTTTCTGAAATTCTATTTATATTTTCTGAAATTCAAATGATGTTTTCTGAAATTATATTGATGGTTTCTGAAATACAATTGATGTTTTCTGAAATTCTATTGATGTTTTCTGAAATTCAAATGATGTTTTCTGAAATTATATTGATGGTTTCTGAAATACAATTGATGTGGTCTGAAATTCTATTGATGCTTTCTGAAATTCAATTGATGTTTTCTGAAATACAATTGATGTTTTCTGAAATTATATTGATGTTTTCTGAAATTCTATTTACGTTTTCTGAAATTCAAATGATGTTTTCTGAAATTATTTTGATGGTTTCTGAAATTCTATTGATGCTTTCTGAAATTCAATTGATGTTTGCTGAAACTCGAATGATGTTTTCTGAAATTATGTTAAATTATATTGATGTTTTCTGAAATTCTATTTATGTTTTCTGAAATTCAAATGATGTTTTCTGAAATTATATTGATGGTTTCTGAAAGACAATTGATGTTTTCTGAAATTCTATTGATGTTTTCTGAAATTCAAGTGATGTTTTCTGAAATTCTATTGATGTTTTCTGAAATTCAATTGATGTTTTCTGAAACTCGAATGATGTTTTCTGAAATAATATTGATGTTTTCTTTTCTATTTATGTACATGTTTTCTGAAATGTTTTCTGAAATGTTTTCTGAAATTATATTGATGGTTTCTGAAATACAATTGATGTTTTTGAAAGACAATTGGAAAATGTTTAGAAAAGAACATATCATAATTTTTTCACAAATACAATCAGATAAAGTCACACCGATTTACACTTCAGCTCACACCGATGTGTTACGCTGTTTTTGCGATTGTATTGTGAAATAGAAATTTACCCCCCTGCGCGTATAGATGTTTACACATCAAAAAGCTCTCAAAACTTTATATCGAGCCCATAATTTCAAATATAACGTTTTTTGCTCCCCTGAACATATTGATTTTATAACATACGCGGTTATTCTAGAAAACCACAGAAATAAGAATCATAAAAAAAATGAAAATATTTTGCTTTTATTATAAAAACTGTTTATATAAATAATATATAATAACATTGACAATGGCATTTTGACAACTAACCGCTCAAAAATGATGCTCAGTAATAAGCCACTTGCCGCTCACCGCTCTGCCGCTTTGCCGCTCATTGCGTGGCCTCGGCCTTATGCTGTTGTAATTTATAATTTGTATCCATAGCTTCCTCCATAATCTGAAATTTAGGGCAACTTAAGTCAATATCTTAAGGGGTTAGGTGCAATCATGCATCGATTTTCCCCAATTTCAATAGCGATCTGTCCTATGGACAGAAGATTATTTACAAAATTTCCCCAAAATATATTTATACTTACGACCTGTAGTTCCCGATCGGGGACATGGGATGAGGAGTCAAAACTAACATAGGCGTTTAAATCGGCCCAATTTAAAATTAAATTGATACAAATAGGGAGTAGAACATCGTTTATTTCCGATGTCTATAAACTCTTAAATTGGTCTTTTAAAAATCAATGACTTGGTGATAACATTTTTAAAAGTTTAAAAAAATTCCCGTACATTTACGATCATATTTTATATATAAGTGTTATTTAAGTTTTATTGCTGTATGTTTTAACAATCGTTCTCAGTGTAAAATAAGAATAAAATCTTGTCCTTCACATTTGTTAAAAATGTTACTTATTCGCTTCTAGGCGATATCTTTTTAAATTATTTCATCTATATCATCAAGATTTGTAAAACACTGTGGAGACTTTGGTAGCGAAAAAAAATTAATTGATAAAATGAGGAATCTTCCGTGATCCGAACGATATATTACAAAAAAAATAAGAAGAGGCTAATTCAATAACAATAAATACTATTTTTAACGAATGAAGTAAAAGACAGCAGATCCAAAAAATTTTTTCTAAACTGTTGTAGCCTTTATTTGTAATAATGCACACCGAGTCAAATGTATTTAATAATTCTATATTTATTAGTTATATACAGATATATATAATTATGTTTTATGCATGATACAGAACAACGTCTAACTTGTACGGAAGTTAACAATGAAAAAACCATGAAAGATCATTTTTCATTCAACATACACTTAACGACATTTTAATAGACGCATGTGACTTTTTAGAATTATTGACTTAAACGAAATAGAACGAAATAATAGAATAGAAATAGTGACAGGCACTGAAAACTATAGTCGGTCTAGACCGACGATATGCTATACCATGCGTTAAGAGACCCTATCTCTTAGGTCCAACTAATTAGATATAGAAAATTAGCATTAACCTAATTTGAGTGACATTTTTATACCCTATAGCACTATGTGCTGATGTTTATAATTACCAAAAATATTGGACCTAGACCCATCTTTTATTATACCGATCGACTCAAAATCACTTTTTGAGTTGATTTAGCGATGCCCGACCGTCCGTCCGTCCGCCTGTCCGTCTCCGTGTACATGCAAACCTTTTTTTATAGGTCGCAATTATAAATATATTTTGGTGAAATTTATTACATAAGCTTCTATCGGCCATAGGATGAACACTATTGAAATTGGAGAAAATCGGTTCATGTGCAGACCTAGTCCCCATACAAATGACCCCTAAAATCGCAATAATATCCAAATTATCATATATTCCGATCATGAGTAGTTTATGAGTAGTACAAAAATATAACCCACAGGACAATTCTTAGTCATAGCCCCCATATGAAGCTGATTCCCGATCTTCCCTCAAATCGTTTAAAAAAACAAAAATATTGCACAGATTTTTCTCAAATTTGGTTTGTTTATGTTTTTGTAAAAATAAATGACCTTACCAAATAAGGTCAGGATCGGTGCATTTTTCGATTTAGTTTCCATATAAATATAGCATCCGATATGAACTTTTTCATATCTGCAGTTCAATAAATTAATAAAAATGCCACTCAAATTAGGTTCATGTTTATTTTCTATATCCAATTAATTGGACCTAAGAGATGGGGTCTCTAAGCGCATGGTATAGGGTATCGTATATTCGGTCTAAACCGACAAATTTTCTTGTTTTAAAATATTTCTTGAAAAAGGGCAATTTTTCCGATTCCTAGCGACGCACAACGGGTTACATCTAATAATATAGTTAAGATAAAATACGTGTTTGTTTGTTACTTTGTAAGAGGTAAGTTCCGTAACTACTCATCTGATTTTAAAAATGTTGCTTCAAATATTTAAAATGCTCTTTAAGGATGGACATAGGCTATAAATTTTTTGGATATTTTTAGTGGGCGCGGCATCCCCAATATAAAGTGAACTTGTAATATTATATATATTAAGTACTATGACAGAGAGAGCTTTGAAAATTTGTGTGATGTCACCATACCGAAAATGGGCAGGATCGTATAAGTGGGCGTGCCACCTCCCTTACAAAGTTATAATTCAATATTATATATATCGAGTACTATGACAGAGACAGCTTTGCAGTGAGAGACTTAGGGCTTTGTGTGAGCCCATAAGTTATTCATGTGATTAGTCGAACAAAAATTGGGCGTGATCAGAGCGGGGGCGTGGCACCGCCCATATAAAGTAAATATATAACATCATATAACTGATGTACTATAAAAAGGAAAACCTTGGCACTTTGCACGAGTCCATCAGATATTAATGTGAGTCCATCAGATATAATGTGAGTGGGGATTAGTGGGTGTGGTACCTCTTATACAATAATATAAATTACTATGAAAGCGACAGTCTTGCAACTTTTGAAGTACATTAATTATCAATGTGAGTAGTCGTGGGAAATATGGGCGGTATCGCTAAATTCAAAAATAGCCAAAATTAAAAATCGCTAAAAATCAAAAATCGCCAAAACCGAAAATCGCGAAAATAAAAATCGCCAAAAACAAAAATCGAAATAAAAAATCACTAAAATCAAAAATCGCCAAAATCAAAAATCTCTAAAATGAAAAATTGCCAAATAATATTCTAAATTCAAGACTAATAGCTAAGTGTTGCCAGATGTAATTTGGTAAATGCATGTTCTTCTCATGTAGTTGCCCATATGTACCTTGCTCCAGAGTAGGAACGCCGAAAAATTTGATAATTGTTGCACCGAATGAAAAAACATAAAATATTGTATATCAGCAAGCATTAAAATAAAACTAGCAGATTCTAGCCCTCGAAATTCGAGTGCAAATTCTAGGAAATTTTATTTTTTCATTAAATAAAGACCCTAAAGGAAAGCTAATCAATTATAGCCAATTCACAAAACAATACAAAAAACAAACTCATTTTTATTACAAACACATTAACAAATTTATAAACACACACATAGCATTGTATAATTTTATGTATGTGTTAGTAGCAACTTTAAATGCAATTTACTCAAAATAAAGAAAAAAATTAAAAATCTGTAAATCTGCAAAACGGCTAAAAAGAAATACCTTTCAAATAATATAAGTTTGGTCAAAATCGGGATAAAACGGTAGAACAAAACATAATTCACAAGAAATCGCCTAGCCTATTAATATTATAGATATAAAATAAATAAAATAAGATGTTTTAATTGTACAATACAAACTTTGTAGGAAAAATTGATTATGAAATAAAACATGTCAATAAGTCATAGCGAAGAGAGGTATACTAGTAATTCATAATTTAGGTTAAACAAAATAAAGTTTTTAGCTTTTCTTTTCTTTTTTTTCAGGTTAAAAAATATGGGTAGCGATTTTGATATTTGGCATAAGGCACCACAAATACTCGGGCCGGCGCCCGACATATTTGCCCACAAAAATTCAATGGTACTTACCTTCGGGTTTCTAGTGATCCAGCAAGAACAGGGATTAAAAAGAAAAGTTGCTTTTCCATATATTCAGTGAATATTCTAATTCAAATGTACAATACAGCACACAAATATCAATTAGGGTATTCATAAGTGTGATTTTTTTCCCCAAATTTTAGTATATGAATATACGACAGGGTGTTGACATATATACTATTTGACGTCTTGTATTTCTTTGCAACTTACAACTTTAGTACTTCTTATGAATTATCTAAATCTGTTGTTTTTCGTTAAACTCATGATGAAAAAGCAAACGGATAAAATTTATTAGTTTATTTTTTAATTTTTATTTGCTACGTATTTTTTTTGCATAAATATCATTAATTTAATACCCGTATTATGAAAAAAAAAAACAAAAAGACTATATTTTATTTTATGTATTTTCAATAAGTTTATGGTCTTCAATGGTATCAAGTTAAAGTGTATTGAACTTTCAACACAAGCGATGACTGACTTGAAAGATGAACTAACTGTTATGTTGTTTTTTTTTTTCAAATAAATCTGAAATACTAAAATAAAGTGATGTCAGTCACATTGATTTAAATAAATGGCGAAACTCAAAATTAACATAATTTAAATGCTAAAAAAATAGCATTAAAAATTATGAAAAATGGTTTTATTTCATAAAATAAGAACAGTTGTTTTTTTTTTTAATTCAAATAAGTTTTGTTTAATTTAATAAATGTTGCAGTACTTTTCGTAAACCGCTAATACATATTTTGAATTATTTTTTTTTAGAAAAAAAAAAAAACTCGTAATAATCTATTTTAAAAGTTGTTATTTTTTAAATATTAATTCATTAAGTAAAAACAAGTCCTATATATATTTTTAAACAGATGGGTTTTTTTTTATTCTAAAACCGGAAATACCTTTATCAACAAAATAATAAATTGCACAGGCACATACATGTGCTCGTAGTATTTGAGTATTTAAAAAAAAACACTTGGGAACGAAAAATACAAAAAAAGTCTCTGCACTTAAGTGCGATTTTTTTTAAACCCTAAAATCGCAATTTTTTTTATCGGAAATAGTTTCACAATTTAAACTATATCTCGAATTTACATCCAACTACCGGGTTACGAAAGATATAAGCATGTAAAAAATAAAAATTCCACAAATTATATGAAAACAGGTAAGAAAATTACCGAATTTCCTCTCCAATAGATCAATTGTTTGACCAATATCTTATTGAATCCACATATCACTGACGTCAAGTCCATCCAACATGACACGATAACGAACTTAAAGTGATCATTCACATCAACGGAAAAATACTGACATACTTTTCGATCAGGAATAACAGTAATCTGTTAAGATTATAGGCCATAATCTAATTTTAAAGTTCTTATTTATTTTCAGTTATACAGTTAGTGTTCGTTCCGATCGCAGTGGAGGCAATTTGAAAAATGTGTCGACAAACAACAATTTTTTTTTTATTTGAGAGCCGGTTTTTAAAATGTGTTTTTTAAATTTGATTACATTTTAGCACAGACATTATTTGATGATTTAAATGATTACAAATTTGTATTATTTTCTTTAAAATGTAATGGATTCAAAGCTGGAGCAATGCCCCATTCCACCTATTTATACCCTATACCACTATGTGGTCCGTTCGTCCGTCCGTGTGTCCATACCTTGTAATCAAACTGCAGGTCGCAAATATGAGTATATTTTGATGAAATTTGGTATATAAGCTTTAATCGGCCATTAGATGAACGCTGTTGAAATTGGTGAAAATCGGGCCATGTTCAGACCTAGCCCCCATACAAATGACCCCTATGAAATCGACATAAATTGCCATAAGATCCAAATTATCATATAGATCTTACTCAAATTGGGTTTGTATGCATTTATTACATCCATTAATGAGTAGTCCAAAAAGTATCCCTTTGGCCCCATATAGAGCTGCTTCCCGATCTTCACTTAAATCTATTAAAAAACAAAAATATTGCACTGATTCTTCTCAAAAATTTTTTTTGTCTTTATATTTGCAAGATACAAGAGACTTTACCAAACATGGTCAGGATCGGTCTAATTTTAGGCCTAGTGCCCATATAGATATAGCATCCGATATGAACTTTTTCATATCTGCAGCCAAAAAAAATTAATAAAAAGCCCACTCAAATTTGGTTTATCTTATTTTCTATGTCCAGTTAGTTTGGCCTAAGAGATAGGGTCTCTAAACGCAAGGTATAGGGTATCGTATAGTCGGTCTAGACCGACTATAATTTTCTTACTTGTTTTTAATTGAAAGCAATTGCTAAGTGTAATCAGCATAAATGTAAACACGTACAGTCATATTTTTGTTTCTTACCGATGCGCACACATTTTTTTGTTTGTTGTTGTTCACATGTACAAAAAAAAAAAAACAACAAGCAATCAAAAATTACATGCATACATACATATCTATATTAACAAATTGTATTAAGATTGAAATCTTCTAGAAAGAATTGACATTTTCATGAAAAAGAATTGTAAAAACATAAATTTTTTTAAAGTGACAGTGAAAGTAAATCGGTTGAGTGATTCTCGAGTTATAAAATGACGAACTTAGGACAACTTATTTTTATATATATAGATTTTATCGGAGTATTTTTAAAGTATTGCATGTCATTCTTCGGCTATTAAACCTAGAGCCTCCAAATTTAACAATGAGCTGATGCAGATTATGAAGAACATTTTAAGTTTTAGTAGTACGACAAACTGTGGGTTTTAACTGGCAAAAAGTCCGTTTTTCGAGTGTAAAGTATCAAAAATGTAATGATACAGCTTTGTAGAGAATTGTGTAATTCAGAAATGCAAATAATTGTTTTCCGAGATATTCTTTTTTTGTCCAAAATAATGCTGCAAAGTCACTAAAACGGAACTTTGCAATAACTGCATCACATTTTCAGATATTTAAATGGTCCGGGTAGATAATTTCTTTTTGCCATATCCATTGGATGTAAGCATATTTTAAAAATATGTAATATTTCAACATTAATTAAAAAAAAATAATTGAATAACAATAATAGTCTGAAAATATTCAAGTTTTTCTTGGACAAAAAAAGGGAAATATTTACTGCAATTTACAAGACCCTTCTCCATTAGCTTCAGGAGTGCACTTGTAAGTTTGTTTGAAGAAATTAACGCAGTATCATCTGCGTAGTAAGCAATTTTCATATATTTTGGGACTTAAAATCGGATGTATATATCGAGTAAAGCAATGGCGACAAGATTGATCCTTGAGGTAACCCTGAGGTAATGGTTTTTGGAGTTGATGTTTCATTATTAATCGCAACTTTAAAGCTTCTGTCGTGAATGAAATCTGAAATAAGTTTACATAGATATTTTGGTATATTTGCATCAAGAAGTTTAAATAAGAGGCCATTATGCCAAACGGTGTCAAACGCTCTTTCAATATCTAATAATATTAGTCCCGTTGAACGTTTATTCTTTTATTGGTGATTATTTGATTTTTAATCCTGTGTATTTGGTGAGTAGTGCTATGCTCTTTTTTAAATCCAAATTGTTCTTTAGCAACAATAGAATTGGTCATTACAAATTCACTAAGACGAGAATGTAGTATTTTTTCAAATATTTTAACTAAGTTACTTAATGGACTAATAGGTCTATATCTATTTGGGTTATTTTCTGGCTTATTAGGTTTATTGACAGCTATAACCTTATCATTTTTGAAATGGTTTGGGAAATAGTTGAGTTTGATGCAGCTGTTAAATATTATAACCAGTAATTTTAGAGCTTTGAGTGGTAGTTTCTTTAAGAGCAGGTTGGGAACATTGTCAAAACCAGGGGATTTTGAGGGTTTTATTGATGAGACAATATTCATTACTTCTTCAAGAGATGTATAAATTCATCAGAACAAGGATTTTCCTTCTTAAAATTATTTACTGTTGTATTTATTAGTGTATCTGCCGAGTGGTTGTAGTTCGAAGTGAGGGTATTTGCTTGGATAAATGTATTTGCCAGGACTTCAGCCTTGTCCTTATCAGATGTATAATGGTAAAGAAAAAAACTCTTTAAAAAGGCGAAAAAACATAAGAAAACTTAGGATTGGGATAATTACCGTCTCAGTTTCAATGCTTTCAAAAAGGCGTCACGCAAGGCTAAGAGAATCATGGGCCAGTTTCTGTGAGGAACTTGAGGGAAGTAACGAAGCGGAAAGGCTTTGTAAAGTCCGAGTACACCAGGATTCCTTTTGAAACCTGACGGAAGTTTCGAGGAAAGCAGCAAAGATACTTTCCAACTTCTAATGTATACTCACTCCCCGGGTTGCAGAGATGAGGTGATAGAATATAGCTCTACGAGCGCTCTCACGTCAGCCGCAATTCCTGAATAAGGGCAGATTTAATCAATAGTGGACGAAACCAAAGTAAAGTGGGCGGTATGATCTTTTAAGCCTTACAAGTCACCAGTACTAGCTCGTATATTTCCGGCTCTTTTGCAGGAGTCCATAGCATGCTATGGCTACTAGCGATCTTTTCAGGCAGCCTGGCATTAGTCGAGTGGTCTTCTATCATCGTTTTTACTGAAAACCTTGGAGAGATTGGTAGATGTCTATGTGAGAAGTAAGCTCATACCGGACAACTTCTGTGAGGCTCAACATTAGAGCGGGTCGATTTGTAGGGAGGCAAAAAAATCGCTCAATTGTCAAGGAAAATCATATTCTAGGGATCAAAGTAAGAAACTTTGCCCAAGGAACAATACCTCTAAAACAAATTCTGATGTCCCGACATTTGACCTGTCTGTCTGCCACGGGGCAACGCCATTCCCCCTCATGCAATTGATCTGAAACTTGGCCCATAGACTTGTTGTGACTACAAATTAATTTTTGGGAAGTCACGCATAGTCACGCATAGTCACGGAGTGATCTAAAAGTTATTTACCCTCATCCGATCGATCTTTTTGAATAACATAACGTAGTCAAGGCGTATGATTATTATTTATTGGCAGAGTAGAAGATACGTATACGTATGAGTGTTAATTTTCATATTAAATCAAAAATAGTCAGCCCAATTCTAAACAAAAAATGGTGATTTTTTGAAATGTTTGTATGGGGAACCCCCAGGAGGTTCCAGGCGGTGTGCCACTGGCATGGGTGGGTCGGCTCTCCATAGTTAGTGGGGGTCAAAAATACATTTGGACTCGATTGGGGCACTCAAAGAGAGACAGAAAGACCGACAGGTCAAAAATCGGGACATCAGAATTTATTTTAGAGGTATGGCTCCTCGGGCACAGTTTTTTATTTTGATCCCTAGAATACGATTTTCATTGTCACTTGGGCGATTTTTAAATCGACCCGCCCTACTCAGCATGCTTATATCAAGGGAAGGTCGGCGGATACGGCTTTACACGAAGTAGTGGGGACAATTTAGGATGACGTTCACTATAGAAGCCTTAAATAATACGGGTACGGATCTACAGATAATCCTATGGACGTGCGACATGCTGAAGAGTAGGGTGATAAGCTCGAGAAGAGGTGAGGGGAAAGCGAGGAAGGTGGTTATGAGAGGAACTCCACAAGGGGAGTTATATGGTAATCTAGTGTGGTGGAAAGTTGTGAACGTAGGGGCCAGACTTTCTAGACTCATGAAGGCACAGAGACTGGCCTGTCTGTCATTAGTTCGACGCCATAGGCGGGACTGGAGGTAATACTGAACATCATGCCTATTGATATTTTCATCAAGAGCTCGGCAGCGAAAGTGGCTCTCTAATTAAGGGAGTCATATAAGCCGGAACAAAGCTCTTGGGGGCAAGGCACTATCCTACCGACAGTGGGCAGGACACAATTTGATCGGAAAATCGATTATATGCCACCGGTGATGAACTTTGGGGGTAATTTTACGATCTAAATACCGACTAGGGAAGACTGGGCCACAGACTCTGTTATAGACAGGGCTGAGATTTCAATGTATACCGACGGTTCGAAGATGGAAGCTGGCATAGGATCAGGGATCTACTCTAAGCAACTTGACATTCAGGTATCTCGGAGAATCTCTGACAAATGCAGCGTTTTTCAGGCCGAGATTCACGCAATTCTCATAGAACTGAAAATAATCCTGGAGTGGAATATGGATCCAACAACCATTAATATTTTTGCATGGACAGTCTTGCTGATCTAAAAGTTCTGAAATCGAGGACCGTTAGATCGAAGTGTGTGAGGGAATGCATCAGGTCCCTCGACAAATTCGGGCAGCACATCGTGAGGCTGATATGGGTTCCAGGACATAGTGGGGTTAAAGGAAAAGAGTTGAGGACGATGGACACTGATATTAGAATCGAATCCGAGCTGTCGAATCTAACTGAAGAGGCAGGTGATCTTGAATGAATGGATGAAGAGGAGTCAGTGCAACATTTGCTGTGTGAATGTCCAGCACTGAAGCAGCGGTGCCTTAGATATTTAGAGCAAAGGCTTTTCGATAACGTGGGCTGCATAATATATGTTCCACACGGCTACCTTGCGGATTTCTTGAGGGAATCTGGCTGACTCAGTTGGGATGCATAGCGGAGGAAAGAGATCTCTTTCACTTTTCTTTTCTTTTCCATACTCCTTACATTATCCAGTTGTACTTTTATAATCTCTTTTCCTATCTCTATCTTCCGACACTTTCTAAAGGGTATCACAAAGGGCCATATGGCCTCCGCCTTCGGGCTAGAAACCCAGCTAACCTAACCTAATGAAACTTATAAAAAATGTTGTAATAATGTAAACAATTAGAATTCATAAAGTATTTCAAATACTAATAATAAACAAATATATAATATAAATCTATATATAGAACAAGTAAGAAAATTATAGTCGGTCTAGACCGACCATATGATACCCTATCCATGGTTTAGAGACCCTATCTTTCGGTCCAACTAATTCGATATAGAAAATAAGCATAAACCAAATTTGAGTGGCATTGTTATTAATTTTCTTGGCTGCAGATATGAAAAAGTTCATATCGGGTGCTATATTTATATGAGAACTAGGTCGAAAAATGGACCGATCTTGACCATATTTGGTAAAGTCACTTATATTTTGAAAAAATATATACAAACCAAAATTGAGAAAAATCTGTGCAATATTTTTGTTTTTTGATAGATTTAAGTGAAGATCGGGAAGCAGCTTATATGGGACCTATGATTAAGAATTGTCCTATAGGTATTATTTTTGGACTACTGATTAAAGGATATAATAAACATATACAAACCCAATTTGACTGAGATCTATATTATAATTTGGATCTTATGGCACTTCATGTCGGTTACATGGGGGTCATTTGTATGGGGGCTAGGTTTGAACATGGACCGAATTTCACCAATTTCAATAACGTTCATCCTATGGCCGATGAAAGCTTATATACCAAATTTCATCAAAATACATTCATATTTGCGACCTGCAATTTGATTACAAGCTTTACGTGGACACACAGACGGACGGACGGACGGACATTGCTAAATCGACTCAGAAAGTGATTCTGAGTCGATCGGTATAATAAAAGATGGGTCTAGGTCAAATATTTTTGGTAGTTATAAACAGCAGCACAAAGTCATTATACCCAAACCACATAGTGGTATAGGGTATAAAAATGAATCGTGGTTTGTTCGTCCGCTTAAAACTTGAAAACTGCAGGACCAAAAGGGATACTTGCTTCTACGAGTTTGTTTGTAACTGCCACGCGAAGGTTTAGGAAAAATACAAAAAGTCGCAACAGATGCCGCTGTACGCGGTTATTCCATTTGTAAATTTGTGTGAGGCTATCTATTATTAATATGGATAGTCATACCGATAATTGTCAGTATCGGATAAGTGGGCGTGGTGCCTCCCATACAAAATTCATTTTTAATATCATATACTGAGTACTGTTTTAGGGAGAGCTTTGCAACTTTGTATGAGGTCATCTATTATTACTGTGAGTTGCTGCGAGTAGCCGTTGTAAAAATTAGCGTTATGGGAACAGTGGGCGTGGTACCTACAAAAAAATTAATCACTCAATATCAGAGTCAATATCATGACAGGGAGAGCTTTGATACTTTATGTGACGTCATTTGTTATTAGTGTAAGTACACCTGACGAAAAAAAGCTGGATCGGATAAGTGGGCGGGGTACATTCCCATAAAAAGTACTGATTAAATATTATGTACATACAGTACCGAGTATAATGATAGGGAGAGATTTGCAAGTTTGTGTGAGTTCATCTGTTATTTCTGTGATTAGCCCTGGCGGAAAATGGGCGGGATTGGACAGGTGGGCGTGTCACCCACCGTGTAAAATAAATTTTCAAAATAATAAAAGTATCTTAAATAATATAAAAGGGAAAGTGAAGATAATTTTGTGAGTTCATAGGTTATAAGTGTGAGTGTGAAAATGAACGAAATCGGATAAATGGGTGGGGTTACTTCCATAAAAGTAATTATTGAACTTCAATATATTGAATCGTTTTGAAGGAAAATGTTTAAGAGAAATGGCAATTTCAGCAGCATAAGAAAAATTTTAATTTCCGCAAATTTCATTCAAGTTAATTGCTACTGCTGTAGTAGAAGATGAAGGAGTGAATTTATCAAAAGACTTTTTAATCTACTTCATTTGCCAGGTCTTCCCTCCCATAACTTAATAGCAAAATTGGATCTAAACATAATATAGTTAAATTTAAGCTTACATAAGCGCTTTCATTTAAAAAATTGGTCTATTATTGAGTAACTGTTTCTTTAAAAATATATATTCTTTTTGGCTTTCGGATAATTTAATCATTATTATTACGATGCCAAGAAGAGTTCATAGTAACATTGGCCGGCATTCTCAGGATGCAGCGCAGCACCGAAATGTCGCAACACATCGAACGTAAGAGGAACGTGCTATTGGAAGGGAATCAGTTCGACCAGAATGTTTAGAAATCGTGCGCGACATTGAGAAGAGATCAACGAAACACACAATGATCAACAATGATTGAGAAGAAGAGAAGTTCGTGCGCGGCAAAGTGATGAAGCCAGATCACAATGTGCGATTTTTGAACGCCAACGTAGGCTACAACAAATTATTCAGGTGAACATTGAGCATGCATCTTTCGATATGAGCCCAACATTCAAAACAGTTCGCACACATCGGTTCAATTCGGCCAGATGTCTGCCGTTTGTGAGCATTGTAATGCAGTTAAATTTGAGAAAGAACCGCTTGGATTGTGTTGCGTGGCCGGAAAGGTGATATTGCCAAATTGCTTCCACCACCAGAACCATTATGCACGCTGCTTTACGGTGAATCTCCTAATTCGAATTAAAGTTGGATCTGTCATCCTTATGCCCCGACACTATGCAATGGAACCCGACTGATTGTGACGAAATTAATTAGTAATGCGATAGTGGCAGGGATTTTGAAAAGGAGATGCTTAATTCCGCGAAATCCCTTGACTTCAACCGATTTGATGCTCCAGTTCAAAGGTGTTTAGTTCCCAGTGAAACTTGCATTTGCGATGACAATAAACAAGTCACAAGGACAATCCCCGGAAGTGTGCGGCATAAATCTGAATGTCATGCTTTTCATACGGCCAGATATATGTTGCGTGTTCCCGAGTTGGGAAACCATCCTCACTATTCATTTACGCTCCGGAGCAGAAAACAAAAAATTTTGTATATCGTGCAGCATTAAATTGATTACAATCATCGTTCTAATCTTTTTTTAATTAATACTTGATTTTGTTTTATTTTCGCCAAATGTTGGACGGGACGAAGACCGTCGGGTCAGCTATCCGTATAATTATAAGATATTAAACTCAACTGAATTCGAAAAGTGTTGTATTCAAATTATATTATTGCGTCATCTGTTAACGGTCGATTATTTTTGATAAAAAAAATTTCGAAAATATTTCAATCAAAAAATCTCTTTTGGACAAAGCGAAGTTTGCCGGGTCAGCTAAGTATATGTGTAAAAAAAAGTTAAAAGTATTTGAAAGTTACAAACATTAGATACAAAATCAGAATACCCTGACTAAAGTAGTGAATAGTATCGAATATTGAAAAAACAATCGAATTTTTTTAGTAATACTTTAAGTAACTTTTTGATCGATTAGTCTATAATTAGCTACAGTCTGTAGCGTGGCGTAGATTTATTTTGGGTACGAGTATAATGAATTTGTGCTGCTGTTTGTAACTACTAAAAATATTTGACCTAGACCCATCATTTATTATACTGATCGACTCACTTTCTGAGTCGATATAGCGATGTCCGTCCGTCTATGTGTCCATATAAACCTTGTAATCAAATTCCAGGTCGCAAATATGATGAATGCTATTGAAATTGGCGAAATTCAGTCCATGTTCAGACCTAGTCCCAGTACAAATGCCCCTACGAAATCGACTAAACTACCATAAGATCCAAATTTTCGTATAGATTTCAGTCGAATTGGGTTTGTATATGTTTATTATATCCGTTAATCACTAGTCCAAAAATAATCCCTATAGGACAATTCTTAGTCAAAGGTCCCATAGAGAGCTGCTTCCCGATCTTCACTTAAATCTATCAAAAAACAAAAATATTGCACAGACTTTTCTAAAATTTGGTTTGTATATATTTTTCCAAAATATAGGTGGCTTTCCAAATATGGTCAGGATCTGTCCATTTTTCGACCTAGTCCATATATAAATATACCACCCGATATGAACTATTTCATATCTGCTTTTTTATACCCTATACCACTATGTGGTTTGGGTATAATGACTTTGTGCTGCTGTTTGTAACAACCAAAAATATTTGACCTAGACCCATCTTTAATTATACCGATCGAATCAGAATCACTTTCTGAGTTGATTTAACAATGTCCGTCCGTCCGTCCGTCCGTCTGTGTGTCCATGTAAAGCTTGTAATCAAACTGCAGGTCGCAAATATGAATATATTTTGATGAAATTTGGTATATAAGCTTTTATCGGCCATGGGATGAACGCTATTGAAATTGGTGAGAATCGGTCCATGTTCAGACCTAGCCCCCATACAAATTACCCATATGAAATCGACATAAATTGCCATAAGATCCAAATTGTCATATAGATCTTACTCATATTGGGTTTGTATGCGTTCATTACATCCACTAATGAGTAGTCCAAAAATGATCCCTTTGATCCCATATAGAGCTGCTTCCCGATCTTCACTTAAATCTATTAAAAAACAAAAATATTGCACTGATTCTTCTCAAATTTTGTTTGTACATATTTTTGCAAAATACAAGAGACTTTACCAAACATGATCAGGATCGGTCCATTTTTGGACCTAGTCCCTTTATAGATATAGCATCCGATATGAACTTTTTCATATCTGCAGCCAAAAAAATTAATAAAAATCGCACTCAAATTTGGTTTATGCTTATTTTCTATATCGAAGTAGTTGGACCGAAAGATAGGGTCTCTAAACCATGGTATAGGGTATCATATAGTCGGTCTAGACCGACTATAATTTTCTTACTTGTTTTTTTTTTATAGTTGTATTTATTCGACCTTTCAAATTGTTAATAAAACTTCATATGTTGAGCTCTGCAGCCAAAAAAAATTAATAAAAATACCACTCAAATTTGGTTTATGCTTATTTTCTATATCCAATTAGTTGAACCGTAGAGATAGGGTCCCTAAACCATGGTATAGGGTATCGTATAGTAGGTCCAGACCGACTATAATTATACCCTATACCACTATGTGGTTTGGGTATAATGACTTTGTGCTGCTGTTTGTAACAACCAAAAATATTTGACCTAGACCCATCTTTAATTATACCGATCGAATCAGAATCACTTTCTGAGTTGATTTTACAATGTCCGTCCGTCCGTCCGTCTGTGTGTCCATGTAAACCTTGTAATCAAACCGCAGGTCGCAAATATGAATATATTTTGATGAAATTTGGTATGTGAGCTTTTATCGGCCATGGGATGAACGCTATTGAAATTGGTGAGAATCGGTCAATGTTCATACCTAGCCCCCATACAAATTACCCCTATGAAATCGACATAAATTGTCATAAGATCCAAATTGTCATATAGATCTTACTCAAATTGGGTTTATATGCGTTCATTACATCCATTAATGAGTAGTCCAAAAATTATCCCTGTGGCCCCATATAGAGCTGCTTCCCGATTTTCACTTAAATCTATTAAAAAACAAAAATATTGCACTGATTCTTCTCAAATTTTGTTTGTATATATTTTTGCAAAATACAAGAGACTTTACCAAACATGATCAGGATCGGTCCATTTTTGGACCTAGTCCCCATATAGATATAGCATCCGACATGAACTTTTTCAAATCTGCAGCCAAAAAAATTAATAAAAATCCCACTCAGATTTGGTTTTTGCTTATTTTCTATGTCAAGTTAGTTGGGCCTAAGAGATAGGGTTTCTAAACGCATGGTATAGGGTATCGTATAGTCGGTCTAGACCGACTATAATTTTCTTACTTGTTTTCTTACTTGTTTTCTTACTTGTTTTTTGATGATTTAACCAAATAATTTCTTTGAGTGTTGGCTGTATTCGTTGGGGCTTAATTGGTTGACATATTTGATAAAGTGTTAAATTAAATACATTTAAAATTTTTTTATTCTTTATCTTCTCCTAAAATGTATGGTTTCGTTTATAATCATTATAATAATGATAGTCATTTTAAAATTTTTAAAATACATAAAGGAAGAACTTAGCTTTATGAGTGAATTTTCTTGTTGTTGTTTCTTGATAGATATCATGTACAATTTTATAGTACTCGTACTTGACGAAACAAGTTTAGTTGACGAAAAAACTGAAAATGTACGAAATAAACCAAATGCAAACTTCAAGGAAAATCAACAATTTTATTCAACACAAACACAAGTAAGTGTATCTTCATTATGATGTTTGAGGTTTTTAAATATTAAACTAATTGAATTTAATTCGGAAATACAATACTTAACATGGGTTGTGTTGCTAGTACAAACTAAAGGTCAGAATAAAAAGTTATCGTTTAAAAAAGCCGCTTATAAGGAAGAAGATGCAGATGCAGTCAGTATCCTACTATCTTGTATATAACAGCACAACAACATAAAACTAAACCATTGTATACCGGTTTATGTGGCAGTGACAACTTTAACATCAATATACAAAAAGTTACCTTGGGGTATCGTCCACCCCATGCTGTATATGGTGATAGTGACTGAGAACAGTGATGTACAACATTTGTGTAACAGTTTTTAGCCAATAACACTCTGTGGTCAGAGTGCTAGAACCATCTTTTATTATACCGATCGACTCAGAATTGGAATTGTGCTTTCTAGTTCAATTGAGTGACCGCTCTTTTTAGTTCAGTACGGTTTACTGAATTAGTTTACTCTTCTAGTCCAATAGCTCTTAAGTGCAGCAGGAGCCATCAATTAAGCTGATTTATATTAACAATCATAATAAACACATTTAAATAGTAATAAAATGCAAGAAAGATATGACATATGTTTGCAAACATATGGCAGAATATATTTACAGTTAGATTTAGTCTGGCAACATTGTGAAGCTGTGTTCTTTTACTTTTTATCTTACAATATAGGGGCTATAGTAAGCCATAGTAAGCCGATTCAAGAAATTTCGAAGATCAAATTCATTGCATTTTTTTCTAAACATTAATTGGTTCATTAAGCAAATTATTGGCATACATGGCTGGCGCTTGCATTCAACTGTAGGTGTGAGGCAAATATCTAGAAGCCATGTGATGACATCTACTGATTTCGTATGGTGATTTGTTTCCAGAACGCGTTTCGTCTACGAACGTAAATTCACATGTATGTAGTACCCAAACAAAATTCACACAAAATTTCGTTTGTCTGAGACGAAGCGTGTAGCATATCCAGCAGAATTTACCTTTGTTTAGCTTTTCTCAAGTAACTTTCAAAAATACAATCATCAAGTTTGCAAACCAACAGGCCCTCACATATTATAATAATTATTTGGAGCTTAATACCCAAGTTAGGCCAATTTTGGTTTAAAAAAGGAAGTCACAGTTACAAACAATATTCTTTAAATACAATTTTGGGAATCTTATGTAAGAAAGCGAAAACAGGTTTTTTTGCTTGTTTATTTTGTTTTTGTCATTTTCCTTGTTCATACCAATGAAGTAGAAGGGGAATCATCAATGACCTTGATACCAGTAATCAGGCAACAACAAAAAAGCACATGTTTATTTTTTTCTGTTTTTTGTACGCAATTTAGTATTTTGTTTAAGGTTGTTTTGATTTAATAATAAAAAAAGCAAAAAAAAAAAAAACGCAAACTGGTAATTACGCCAAAAATGAAATTAAAAGAATTTTCAGCCAACAACCAGAAGTTGATGTTTTTCTAAAGGTAATACACTCAAAAAATGCTGTATCTGTAATAGAGATAAATTTCAAACTTGTAAGTAATTTGTCTAATTATTTTTAGTTATTAAGTTGAAAGAACTTTTATACTAATTAGTTCTTTGAAAGCGTTAATTTTTGGTTTACTCTTTAAATTTTTTATTTTGTTTTATTTTATTATGCTTTAGCTTAATTAAGATTTTATAAAGAAACAGATTTGTTGTTAACAAAATTATTTCTTCTAACTATAAAAACATGTTCTGTGTAATTTTAAATTTATTATAATAACATTTGGAACTGTTTTCCATTTCAGAGCCAATGTTACTTTTTATAATAGTTACTAAATCAAATTTGTATACTCTACGCCACTATGTTTAATGTTATCTACATATATAAAAAAGTAAGAGTGGGTTTTACGTTTACATTAATATCGGGGCTTATAACATGTGTGAACAAAATATTTGAAAAAATAAAGAATTTAATAAACTTAATATTAAATTATAAAAAGCCTTTTTTAGAGGTGTCTCCATATTTTAGGACATATTTTTAAACAATGATGCCAGATTTACTCCATTGTAAATACCATCCTGCTCGAAATAATGACAAACTAGGAATACCAATTACCTAGGGAAATGGCTTATTTTGTAAATGAGCGTGATTTCAACAGAAAGACAGACAGACGGACGGAGGGACAGGATCAAGAACATATGTAGCGGGCGATAAAACATTGAAAACTTTTACAAAATTCAAAATTTGCCACTTTTGTTTTTTAATAATTTCGCATTAAGTCCTAAAACATGTATTTTTTTTACAAAAATACAATTAAAAAAAATTTAAAAAAATTAAAAAAAAATATTTTTTTTTTGACCATGTGCAGAGGGTATATCTGTGGTTTTCTGGAATAACCGCGTATGTCAATTTTTGTCAGTTTTAAATTAACGATGCCAAATATATTAATTTTTAATGCTCTTTACATTGTTAAATTTTTTTTAAAAAAATATTGACCATTTCTGAGATTTTTCTTTAAATAACGACGTAACTTAAATGTTTATTAAATTAATTTGCAGCACTAACGACGTATGTCAACCTACGTTTGATCGCTGACAAATTCTTTTCTCAGAAAATGACACATAGCGAATGAAAAAAATGCTAAATAATTTTGGATTATTTTTCAGTTTATAACAACTTATAAAAATTTGTGTGTTTATTTCTGTCACTTTTTATCACTATTATTCTTGATACGTTGTTATATTCTCATCCTAAGTCCCGTTAACTTTTTGTTGACGAACAAAAAAATCAATTTTTCAAGCAACACCAACTTATGTCTACATGGGTGGTTGCATTGCTAGTTTTCTTTTTCAAAGAAAATGCCGTTTGTCGACATAAGTTGTTTTATCTGCACACATTTTAAATGTTATTTACATATTGTTTTTTCGTCCTTCTCTAGATCCTATTCCTCTGAAAATTTTTAACTCAAAATTTTATATAAAGTATTTATTGCCCATATCTACAGGACTGTTAAATAAAAACTTTATATCGAGCCCATAGTTTCAAATATAACGTTTTTTGGTTCCCCTGAACATTTTGATTTTATGACATACGCGGTTATTCTAGAAAACCACAGATATATCAGTTTGTCAATCCATTTGTAACGCATGGACAAATTTATTTGCGGCTTCATAAAATACATATATTCTCGAGTCGGTATAGCGATGTCTGTCTGTCCGTCTGTCTGTTGAAATAACACTCATACGAAAAATAAAACATTTACCTGAGTAAAGCTATAAAAATATTGTTTGCCATTATTTCTAGCAGGTTGCTATTAAAAATGGAGTAAATCGGGCATCGCTGTGCCAAGATATGTCCAAAAATATGAAGACATCTCTAAAAAATGTTAGAAATGCAGTGTGTTTGTTGTAATAATTATACCATATACCACTCTGTGGTCAAGATATGATGACTTTGTGCTGATGATTGTAACTACCAAAAATATTTGACCTAGACCCATTTTTTATTAGCCATGCCCACCGTCCGTCTGCCCGTCTGTGAGTCCATGTAAACCTTGCAATTAAACTACAGGTCGCAAATATGAATATATTTTGCTAAAGTTCAGTATATAAGCTTCTATCGGCCATGGGATGAACGCTATTGAAATTGGTGAAAACCGGTTCATGTTCATAAAATGACCCCTACGAGATCGATTTAAATTGCCATAATATCCAAATTATCATATAGATCTCGGTAAAATTGGGTTTGTGTATATTTATTACATCCATTTATCAGTAGTCTAAAAATAAACCCTATAGGGCAATTCTTAATCATAGCCTCCATATAAAGCTGCTATCCGATCTTCGCTTCAGTCTATCAAAAACACAAAAATATAGCACAGATTTTTCTCAAATTAGGTTTGTATATGTTTTTGCCAAAAAGAAGTAACCTTACCAAATATGGTCATGATCAGTACAGTTTTTGATCTAGTTCCAATATAAATATAGCACCCGATATGAACTTTTTCATATCCGAAGGCAAGCAAATGAATAACAATGCCACTCAAATTTGGAGCGTACTTATTTTCTATATTTACTTAATTGGATCCTATAGATATAGTCTCTAAACACAAGGTATAGGGTGTCGTATAGTCGTTCCAGACCAACTATAATTTTCGTACTTCTTAGTATGAAGTTTATCAAAATGTTTACTTTTTAAAATATTTTGTTTACATTTGTTATAAATAGTACAATAGGTCCAGTTACTAATGTAATCGCAAAACCCATGTGGAGGGTATCAAAGATTTGGCACAGCTAAATTTATCACTCTTATTGGTATTTTGTGATGACAAAACAGTGAAAACTTTCAAGCTTCTGTACCAGAGTTGATTAAATCAATTAAAATAGAAGGTGGTATAAAAGAAATTGTAACCGTTATTTAAATATTTATAGTTTCTTAAGTTTTTTTCAACTGTTATTGATATACAATTAATTTTTACGTTTAATTATATATCGGATGCACTCGAAATAGCATACAATTGGGCACAACCGAGGGGTTTAAATGTGAACCCAGAGAAAACTGAAATATGCCTCTTTACTAGGAAGACAAAAATAATCGACTTTGATGAACCTGGCTTCCAAGGCAAAACGATTAGAATCACACAAACGGTAAAATACCTTGGGGTGATTCTCGATAAAAAGCTCACTTGGAAAAACCATATCGAGAGCAGGGCTCATCGTGTATGGGCCATTTGCAGAAGAGCTATAGGCTCAAAATGGGATTTAAACCCGAGGATGACACATTGGCTATACACACCTCGTTAGACCTATTCTAACCTACGTATCCATAGTCATATGGACATCAATGAAGAGGAAATGCTACATTAAACCATTCCAAAAGATACAGCGCCTCTGTTGCATAGGGATCAGTGGTGCAATAAGGACTACATCTACGATGTCTTTAGAGAATATTCTATCTGTACACCCAATCGGGATTAGAATTAAATATGAGGCAGCTCTGACCATGTTACGATTAAGAGTAAAAGGGGAATATATCATCGACCACATGACCAGACACCGGACAATTTTCGACCGAATTCTGGGCCTCAACACAGTGGATATTAGCTGTGATACAATCGCGGAAGTGTCAACAGATATACCCTGCAGTATACGGATACCAGACAGGGAAAGTTGGATAAACGGGAATATTCTACAAAACCTTCCAGGGTCAAACTACTACACGGACGTATCTAGTCTCCATCTTCCGGACCACAACTCTATCTTTCAGGCTGAATTGGTCGCGATAACGGAATGTAGGTCTATAACGGAATTAGGTCTATTAACGCACGGGATTCCCCAAGTCTCGGAAACGTGAACATATTTACAGACAGTTTAGGGGCTATCAGAGCGATATCCGCGGACAAAACTAGATCAAGGACTATCTTCGAGTGTAAGGAGGAGATTGCAAACTTGACCGGAAGAGGCAGACTTGTAATCGTTTAGATCCCAGGACACAGTGGTATAATGGGAAAGGAGATTGCTGACGAACTGGCCAGGAAGGGCTCTTTCCTGGAAAGAATCAATTTGGAAAACCCAATACCTTTCAAGTCTATCAAATTGGAACTGGCAGACTCGGCGACCAGTTCGCATGTATCAATTTGGGAAGAGACTGACGTGGGTAAGGTTACAAAGATATTATGGGGTACTCCCAACACTACGAAAACTAGGGAAATCCTTAATCTGAGTAGGGGAGAACTTAGTAGGGTAATTGGCATCCTTACTGGACACTTTGAGCTGATGGCTCACCTATACCGAATAGGACGGGCGGAATCGGCTACTTGTAGAGCTTGCGGAGAGGATGACGAAACCCTAGAACACTACCTCTGTTACTGTCCTGCATTGGCGAGAACAAGGCTCAGATATCTATCCAACGACATCTTACCAGGCCTGACGGGTCTTAGGGTGATAAGCTGGAAAACACTCAGGAAATTTGCTGATGAAACCGAATTTCTAAGTTAGTAGAGGGGTAGATAACCGGATGAACGTAGAGATGTAGAGCGCACAACAAGCCGACCTATTGGCTTAGGTTTATATCCGGACACAACGGATATGAGCTATGTGTACATATAGCTCTCTTATCAACCTAACCTTATCAACCTAAACTTTTTACGGCCATTATTACAACTTGCCAGTAGCTAAAGTTAGGATGTTGTTGGACTGATTACCCTGTCCAACAAATTAAGACTTTTTGAATGGAACAGAATAGCGACCCCATAATTCTGAAAGGGTATGTTGAGTAGATCATTTTTGTAGATCAAACTTATGGTTCAGCACTTCTGAGTATTTTTTTTACAGTGGGTCAAAGTTTTAATTTTTTGGTCGAAGGGAGCATTATACTTTATGAAAAAAATGCTGTAAGTTAATGTCTGAGAGAATTCTTATGGTCAGAGTTGTATTGTGGAATTGTATGATTATTTTTGTGGCAGATCTTAACCCTCTAACTGGTCTCTTTATGGGTCAATTTGACCCTTTTTTTTCGAGAAAATCAAAAAAATATCCTTTAAAATAGGACATTTAAGGATTAAAATATTCTACGAAAATGTTTGCCGAAAAATTGCAGTGGGGGTAACCAAAGACACCATTGTTGTATATTGTCATATTGGCCGAAAATGTATGTGTAGGCGGTTAAGGCACCGGAACACCTTCACAGCGCACTTCTGGTAAAATGACATTATTTGTTGCTTCGTATGTCATTGTCGCGTAGTGCCTTTGGCTTCTACCAAATTTGTAATTTACGCAGAAATAGCATGTATCTGATTTGTGGTCTTCAGGTTCAATCCATGTAATAGGCGCAGAAAATGGCAGCGCCTTAGTACCGCCTTTGTACCAGGTCAAAAGACCACTTTCGCAAGTAGTATATAGGGTTTTTGGTATCCAATCTTCAGAAAAAATCGTATTCCAAAGAAAAGAAAATATGGTTCTTCAATTGTAGGCAATATCTTTCTTCTGCTTTGATGGTGCGTAAAATGTCCACAAATAAAACAAAACCAATCTCTTAATTTGCAAACAGAATCCGCCATGCTTATTTAGGATTTAATTTTTCTTTTTTTATATTAATTTTAGTAAAAATCACACCCGATATGTACTGCTTAGTAGCTCAATTATGTTTGAATTTTTTCTTTTATTTTTTATTATTAATTTTAATAAATATCACACCCGATTTGTTAGTCACAGCTGACTAGACGCGAGAACTCAGTGTTTGGCCCGGCCGAACTTGACGCCGTTTTTACCTGTTTTGTATGTGTTGGTGTATAATTTTACTAATTAAGCATAAAGAGCTTTATTTACAACAATGGTGTGTTTGGTGACCCCCCACTGAAATTTTTCCGCAAACATTTTCGTAGAATATTTTAATCCTTAAATGTCCTTTTTTAAAGGATATTTTTTGATTTTCTCGAAAAAAGGTCAAATTGACCCATAAAGAGACCAGTTACAGGGTTAAGATCTTCCACAAAAATAATCCTCATACAATTCCACAATACAACTCTGACCATAAGAATTCTCTCAGACATTAACTTACAGCATTTATTTCATAAAATATAATTCTCCCTTCGACCAAAAAATGAAAACTTTGACCCACTGTAAAAAAATACTCAGACGTGCTGGACCATAAGTTTGTTCTACAAAAATTATCTACTCAACATACCCTTTCAGAATTATAGGGTCGCTATTCTGTTCCAAAAATGCTGTTGGACAGTGTTATTAGTTTTTCGTTATAACAAGTATACTTTAAGCTACAAGTGACCGATAATGTAAAGAGAATAAATCGCTGCCTTTAATTTTTAACGTGAAGTTTATGTATTTAATGTTGCCACGTTTTTTGATCTATGAAGAAGAAGAAAATTTCCTTATATTTTTTTATATTTTATGGTATATACCACATACAAAACAAATATAAAAATAACAAATTTCACAAATTTTTATTTGGTCGTAAACAAATAAATAATAGTACTTTGCCATAATAGTACTTTTTTCTTTCTTGTTGCCATATTATCAAAAATATTAATTTTATTTTACTGGGAAGTTGTAATAACGAAAAACAGTTAAAAGGTCACTTTATTGCTCACTTTAGCTAAAGTTCCTTTTACTAACATTTACTTTAAAGGCAAGTTGTATAAATAACACTTATGCCGGTTTTCTCAATGTATCGTCAAACTGTCTGTTACTTAACCAGGACATAAATTTATTGGACCGATAAACTGCCGGTTAACAATTTGGTTTTCTCAATGTACCGACAAAAACATTATTTTAAGTTGGCAATGCCTCTCAAAATACGTATGAAAGTTGGGAGAACTATTTTCAGTTGGCAATGCCGCTCAAAATTGATATGAAAGTTGGGAGAATAATTTATCTGTACGATAAATAACTAACTGGCAGATGAGCGCCGGTTAGCTTTGCGACAAAATAGAAGCAAACCAGACATTGAGAAAACCAAATTTCTTTAATCTGCAGTTCTCGTTGGGATAAAAGATAATCGCCTATTGAGAAAACGGGCATTAATGTTTTAATCTTAGAATTGAGTATTATAAAATATTGGCAAGAATAAAGTTCTGTGAAGCGTTAAAAATGAGAATAATAAATGATTTTACTGCTGGTTTTAAGAAAAAAGAAAATATGTTTGAAATATTCTATGACTAAATCCGTTTTATTGAATTTTATTGAATTTCAATAAAACAATTGTAAACAATTTCAACGTAAATCATAAAAAAGGGCCAATAAAATTTGAAAATATTTGACAATTGTAAACAATTTCAACGTAAGTCATAAAAAAGGGTCAATAAAATTTGAATAAATTTGGTTGAAATAATTGTCGTCGTTTTGTATCGGGGTGTATCAGATCGCGAATTAATATTTTAATTTTTCACAGTACACGTACCAGAACACGAACCTAAAATATAACTGACCTCGAACCTGTTTATTGTTTTTTCGCAGTACATGTACCAGAACACGAACTTAAATTATAACTGACCTCGAACCTGATTTTTGTTCATGCTCTTTTTTTCGCAGTACACATACCAGAACACGAGCTTAAAATAAAGCTACACTCGAATCTGTTGGATTATGTATATTCGAAACAAAAAATAAGTGATAGAAAAATGTTCGTATAGAAATATTAAAACGAAACACAGCCATAATTGTGTTCGGGATCGTACAAAGTTTAGAAACACACATAATTGATATGAAAACAAAAATATGTATTTGTTGGTCCGAGCTATGTTTGTTTACATATATGTATGTACGAGTTTTTTTATTCAGTGTGTGTTTTTTTCTGAACTCTGCTAAATCCAAAACTTAAAAAATTATCAAGAAATATAGTGAAGGAGGTACAATGACGAGACGGCGACAAGAGAGTTTAAAAATGTCCAAAAACGCTACCTAAAGAGGTCCTTAACAATTTGCAACTGAAAATATGTGCTCGAACTGTTTCCCAACGAGCAATTGAGGTTGATCTTGGCTAGTATCCTGTGAATAAACGAGAAAAATTGTTTGGTTCTAATAAATTTTTGCTAAACACATGAATTGGTCAAGACGAAATTGGAATACTGTTCTCTTTTCAGATGCCTCCAAGTTTAATTTAAGAGGGCGTTATGGAAGAACGTTTGTACGACGGCAAAAGGAAAAACACTAGACCCATAATATATAAATAAAACTCTTAAGTTTGGATGTAACAATATTGTGGTATGCTTTCGGACCAAGGAATGGGTTCAGTTCTTGTAGTAAAATATACTCTAACTAGAACTTGATATAGGCAAATTCTAAACGACATAGTGTATCCATACGCGGAGGGAAAATTTGCCATGATCTGGAAGTTGCAACTTGGCAATGAGCCAACATGACACGCCTTCAAAGTTGTAACCAAATGGCTGCAATTGAATGCAGTTAGTGGTTTGGATTGGCCAGCCCAATCACCAGATCTCAATCCCATAGAAAGTATATGGAAAATTTTAGATCGAAAAGTAAGAACAGGATATTACAAAAACAAAACATATCTCATAGAGACAGTTAGTTCAGAGTGACAAATAAATTTCAATGGCTATGATCAACAATTAATTGACTCTTTACCTCGACGTTGTGAAGCAGTACTAAAAAATTATGGATAACCAACATACTATTGAAACAAAAATAACTAAGAAAATTATAGTCGGTCTAGGCCGACTACATGATACCCTATACCATGGTTTAGAGACCCTATATCTTCGGTCCAACTAATTGGATATAGAAAATAAGCATAAACTAAATTTGAGTGGCATTGTTATTAATGTTTTTGGCTGCAGATATGAAAAAGTTCATATCGAGTGCTATTTTTATATGGGGACTAGGTCGAAAATTGGTAAAGTCACTTATATTTTGAAAAAATATATACAAGCCAAATTTGAAAAAAATCTGTGGAATATTTTTGTTTTTTGATAGATTTAAGGAAGTAGCTCTATATGGGGCCTATGACTAAGAATTGTCGTATAGAGATTATTTTTGGACTACTGATTAATGGATGTAATAAACACATGCAAACCCAATTTGACTGAGATCTATATGATAATTTGGAATTTATGGCAATTTATGTCGAGATCATAGGAGTCATTTGTATGGGGGCTAGGTCTGAACATGGACCGAATTTCACCAATTTCAACAGCCGATGAAAATTTATATACCAAATTTCATCAAAATATATTCATTTTTGCGACCTGTAGTTTGATTCCAAGGTTTACATGGACACACAGACGGACAGACGGATGGACGGACATCTCTAAATCGACTCAGAAAGTTTCTTAGAGGATCGGTTTTCATTGTAACAGCTTTAAAACAGAATTAAAATGAATACTTTTAAATTTTGTTATTTTGCGTTATTTTTTCTTTCTTTTTTAAATAAATAAAACATAAAAATGTTAAAAGAGTTTTGAATTTTATGATCCAATTTTTTGGTATTGACCCATCAGTTCGTCAAAAATTAATTTTGTTAAACTTCCTATTGTATTGTCACTCACTCATATGTGCTTCATTAACTTCGTATGTAGAATTGAATGTTTTTTTTCAAGTCAGTCAACCAACAATAGATCCATTCATTTTTAATAGAATTTTGCGATGTTCCATTTTTATATTGGATTTGATGTTATTACAATATTTATTATCGACTGTTATTGATGGTCCAGCAGGTTAAAATATTAAACAAAAACAAAAATTAAAAAAAACAAGGCCATTGCTGAAGTAACACTATTTTAAGAATTTTTTGTGATTTTAGTATTTGTATATTTTGTTGCTTTTGTTTTACAAGCTGTTTGATTGATGATTTGAACTTTTGGTTGATTTTGTTAACCCATTTTGTTTTTATTTTTCTATATCGCTATTGGGGACAATTAGTGACTTGGTAACAGTAATGACCAAAATAAAATTATAGCTTTAATAATTTTGTTAAAAATTTGACTTGCATTCGTTTGCTTTTGTTTTGCATAATAATGTATGTTCAAGTACTGATTGTATTAAGAAAAATTATGTTAAAATTGAGCTCCTTTACATATGATGCCGTCTAAATAGGACAAAATTTACTTAAGTCGGTCGTTTCTTGATCAAGTCCCCACGTAAGAAATCCTATCGATGTTGTCTTAAATCTTATTTGCATTATTTGAGTATAAAAACAAGTAAGAAAATTATAGTCGGTCTAGACCGACTATACGATACCCTATACCATGCGTTTAGAGACCCTATCTCTTAGGCCCAACTAACTGGACATAGAAAATAAGCAAAAACCAGATTTGAGTGGGATTTTTATTAATTTTTTTTGCTGCAGATATGGAAAAGTTCATATCGGATGCTATATCTATATAGGGACTAGGTCCAAAAATGGACCGATCCTGATCATGTTTGGTAAAGTCTCTTGTATTTTGCAAAAATATATACAAACAAAATTTGAGAAGAATCAGTGCAATATTTTTGTTTTTTAATAGATTTAAGTGAAGATCGGGAAGCAGCTCTGTATGGGGTCAAAGGGATCATTTTTGGACTACTCATTAGTGGATGTAATGAACGCATACAAACCCAATTTGAGTAAGATCTATATGACAATTTGGATCTTATGGCAATTTATGTCGATTTCATATGGGTAATTTGTATGGGGGCTAGGTCTGAACATCGACCGATTCTCACCAATTTCAATAGCGTTCATCCCATGGCCGATAAAAGCTTACATACCAAATTTCATCAAAATATATTCATATTTGCGACCTGCAGTTTGATTACAAGCTTTACATGGACACACAGACGGACGGACGGACGGACGGACGGACGGACGGACGGACGGACGGACGGACATTGTTAAATCAACTCAGAAAGTGATTCTGATTCGATCGGTATAATTAAAGATGGGTCTAGGTCAAATATTTTTGGTTGTTACAAACAGCAGCACAAAGTCATTATACCCAAACCACATAGCGGTATAGGGTATAACAAGAGACGTTTACCTTAAACTTGATTGATATAAAAGTTTGCTTTTGTTTCCTTTTACTGGATTATTCAGTTATGATGGCTAAATCGTCATCATAATGAGGTCCTTTCATCCGTCTATGTGATTTTGCTGCCATAGGACAGTCGCTATTAAAATTGGTGAAAATATGTGGATGCCTCCTATATCGACTTAAATCGATCTAAGATCCAGATTATAATATATCATATAATCAAATTTGGGTTGTGGTTATTTATTATATTAATATATCATCACTCCAAAAATAAAGACTTTATGACGAATTTGAATCATAGCCTCATCCCGATATTCACTTAAGTCTATCTAGTGACTCAAAAGTATAATATAGTTTACCCAAAATATTTCCCATTTAATAATAACACCCAATGTGCATTTAAAATATAATTGAACTTTAACAAGTAAGAAAATTATAGTCGGTCTAGACCGACTATACGATACCCTATACTATGCATTTATAAACCCTATCTCATACGTCTAACTCAATATAATATAGAAAATTACTATAAACCAAATTTGAGTGAGATTGTTATTAATTATACCTAACGTGACCATACGTCCCGTTTTGAACGGGACCGTCCCGTTTTCAGCTACTTTGTCCCGTTGTCCCCGACAACAACTCGGGGACGCAAAAATGTTCCGTTTTCAGAAATTCGAAAAAAGAGATAGTTGATTTGTTCAAAAATGTAAGAACAAATCTTCAAATTCGTCAAAGATAGTTTTTTTAATATATGTATGTTAAAATACATCACAAGTCAGCTGAAAAATAATTTCATCTAAAAAATATTTAAAACGATTTAACTGAATTTCTTATGAATTTGGTTGAATCAATTCATGGTACATAAACTTAAATTACTGTTCTTAAAAAGCAAAAAATAGAAAATTTAACCCCCTCTCAAAATCAAAATAAATAAAACAAAAAACAAAAAAAAAAACATTGCAAAAAATAGAAATTGCAGTTCTATAAATTTGCTTGGTTAACCTGAAATGCAGCAATACAAAAATCATCTTTTCTTCTTTCTTTGTTGCAGAATATGAATAAATCTCTAATATTAATAGGCTAGGCGATTTCTTGTGACCGATGTTTTGTTCTATCGTTTTATCCCGATTTTTACCAAACGTATATTATTTGAAAGGAATTTCTTTTTAGCCATTTTTTAATTTTTTTTGCTTTATTTTGAGTAAATTGCATTTAAAGTTGCTACTAACACATACATAAAACAAGTATGAAAATTATAGTCGGTCTAGACCGACTATACGATACCCTATACCATGCGTTTAGAAACCCTATCTCTTAGGCCCAACTAACTGGACATTGAAAATAAGCAAAAACCAAGTTTGAGTGGGATTTTTATTAATTTTTTTGGCTGCAGATATGAAAAAGTTCATATCGGATGCTATATCTATAGAGGGACTAGGTCCAAAAATGGACCGATCTTGATCATGTTTGGTAAAGTCTCTTGTATTTTACAAAAATATGTACAAACAAAATTTGAGAAGAATCAGTGCAATATTTTTGTTTTTTAATAGATTTAAGTGAAGATCGGGAAGCAGCTCTATATGGGGTCAAAGGGATCATTTTTGGACTACTCATTAGTGGATGTAATGAACGCATACAAACCCAATTTGAGTAAGATCTATATGACAATTTGGATCTTATGCAATTTATGTCGATTTCATATGGGTAATTTGTATGGGGGCTAGGTCTGAACATGGACCGATTCCCACCAATTTCAAAAGCGTTCATCCCATGGCCGATAACAGCTTATATACCAAATTTCGTCAAAATATGTACATATTTGCGACCTGCAGTTTGATTACAAGCTTTACATGGACACACAGACGGACGGACGGGCGGACGGACGGACGGACGGACGGACGGACATTGTTAAATCAACTCAGAAAATGATTCTGATTCGATCGGTATAATTAAAGATGGGTCTAGGTCAAATATTTTTGGTTGTTACAAACAGCAGCACAAAGTCATTATACCCAAACCACATAGTGGTATAGGGTATAATTATACATATGCTATGTGTTTTATTAAATTTGTTAATGTGTTTGTTATCTTCATTCACAATAATAATAAACCATAAAAGTGTTGGTTTCTGAATTGGCTAAGTTGAAAAACAAAGCTGCCTAGAAATTGCACTCGAATTTCGAGCGCTGGAATCTGCTAGTATGAATAAATATATTACGAAACACAAGAGACAAAAATAGAGTAATTGTTTTTTTTTATAATGAAGTTTTTGTACTTAATCAAAGAGTTTTAATATAGAAGAGGCCAAAGTGCAGTACAGAACAAAAACTAACCTACCCAAGGATGGAATATATGTTTTCTGTTATTGTACCATCCAGTCACACAAATTGTACTTTTTCAATCCTCACGGTACCAAAATTTTTTCCATTTTTTTTTTGACAATTGAGTCAGATTTGCTTAGACACTACAAAGACTTAAAAAAAATTAAAATTGACGGAGTGAAACAAAATTTATCGTGAATTTTATGTAGTCGTATAATAACCACAAAACTTTGTAAAATTTTACTATAATTTTTATAAATGTCACACCTTTTTTTTTTCTGTGTGTCCGCCTCCCTTGGATTCTTCAGCTACTGTAGACGCTTGTAATATATAAATTGCCAAAAAATTGAAGCAGCAAGGGAAATTAACAAATTAAAAGGGAATTTGTTTCAGAAAGAGACAACGTACTGTCTTCCATATTCAGTCCTTGGTTTACTTGAAAATATTTCTACGGAAAATCGTTGGGTGGAAGTATTTAAACATTTTAAAAGCAATTACCAAAACCATGCATATTTTCAAATTATAGTTGAATATATTTTATGTTTGCCTGGTACAAATGCGCCGGTTGAACGTGTGTTTTCTTTGATGAACAAGTTGTGGACCGAAGATAAAACTCAATTAAGGGTATCAGTACTTAAGGCTATGTTAATTATTAAAGTTAATATTAAAAAATCCTGCCATATTTGAAATCGTCACCTAAAATTTTGAAACAAATTTGTGCCTCTGAAAAATATAACAATGTATAAACAATTTTTTGTAGTGTAACGTAAAATAAATAATTCCACTCACTATGGACAAATAAAATATTATTGTATTATATATGCATTTCCATTTCATAAAACCGAACCCATCTGAATTTTTCAATGTCCCGTTTTCAGGTAAAAAAAATATGGTCACTTTAATTATACTCTATACCACTATGTGGTTTGGGTATAATGACTTTGTGCTGCTGTTTATGCACTTTCTGAGTCGATTTAGCGATGTCCGTCCGTCCGTCTGTCCGTCTGTGTGTCCATGTAAACCTTGTAATCAAACTACAAATATGAATATATTTTGATGAAATTTGGTATATAAGCTTATATCGGCCATAGGATGAACGCTGTTGAAATTGGTGAAACTCGGTCCATGTTCAGACCTAGTCTCCATACAAATGACCCCTATGAAATCGACATAAATTGCCATAAGATCCAAATTATCATATAGATTTCAGTCAAATGGGGTTTGTATGTGTTTATTATATCCATTAATCTGTAGTCCAATTTAATCCCTATAAGACAATTCTTAGTCATAGGCCCCATATAGAGCTGCTTCCCCATCTTCACTTAAATCCATTAAAAAACAAATATATTGCACAGATTTTTCTAAAATTTGGTTTGTGTATATTTTTTCAAAATATAAGTGACTTTACCATGGTCATGTTCGGGTTATTTTTCGACCTAATCCCCTTATAAATATAGCACCCGATATGAACTTTTTCATATCTGCAGCCAAAAAAATTAAAAACAATTCCCCTCAAATTTGGTTTATGCTTATTTTCTATATCCAATTAGTTGGACCGAAGCGTTAGGGTCTCTAAACCATGGTATAGGGTATCGTATAGTCGGTCAAGACCGACTATAATTTTCTTACTTGTTTTTTTTTGTCTTCGGATAAGAAAAAGTTCATGTTGGATGCTATATTTATATGGCGACTAGGTCGGAAAATGGACCGATCCAGCCATATTTGGTAAAATTGCTTTATTTTTTGCAAAAACATAGATAAACCAAATTTGAGAAATATCTATGCAATATTTTTTTTATAGATTTAAGTGAGGATCGGGTATCAAATTGATATGGGGGGTTTACATGGCAACACAGACGGACGGACATGATTCTGAGTCGATCGGTATAATAAAAGATGGAACTAGGGGAAATATTTGGGTAGTTCCAAACATCGCCACAAAATCTTTATACCCTGACCACATAGCGGTATATTGTATAAAAATATCGGACAATCTGACTTATATATGATTGTAGCTTTTTTATGTCGAATTATTTCTTTACCCAATATGGTTAGACCTAAGCCAACGTATATCGGCTGTAACTTTATTACTCATTTTAGTACCCTACACATCACTCTTCAGAGGGTATACATAAGTTTGTCATTCCTTTCTTAAAGCATCGAAATGAAATCTGGAGACCAAAAACCATATATTTTCCTGATCCTTATAACAAGGGAAGTTGATTTGGCGATGACCCTCTGCCCGTCTATCCGTCTATCGCTGGAAATCACGAACTAACTAAGCTAGACTCTTTGTTTTGCATAAAATCGTTTACTAACATCCCAAAGGTGTTGCTATAGAATCATACAAAAAACGAAATCGTTCCTGTATACAGTCAAGTATAATTTAACAACGTTGAGTTATAGCTCAATAATGTTCTTATTTTATTTGGAAATATATAGATATTTTTTAAAAATAACATAATTTTATAATAAAATTGTTTTAATTTATATTTGCGAGCAATAAGCAGACAATTGCACCAAAGTTATATCACAATGGATAATTTTGATTCCAGGAGCACTCAAGGGATAAATAAATAAAATTTATCAAATTATATTTCTTAAATTCTAAAAAGCCGTTATCTTATCTTATCTTATCTTATCTTATCTTAAAAACCAAAGTTGGCCTTGGCAAATAATGGTAATGGATTTTAGGAACGGAAGATATACACATTTGGTTAAAATATTTTAAGTAACGCTTTTAAAAATTCAACAGTATTTGCAAAATATTTGAATTTTTTGAATAAATTGTCTTTTATTAGCTTGGGGTCATATGTGACCCCAATTCCAAAAGGGATAATCGATTCAAATTATTTTTTTCCGAAACCCTAGGCTATTAAGACAAAATATAGCATTTAAAAATAGAGAACTGATTAATTTTTGATACAAAGAATTTAGATAGATTACATATACTGAATATTTCACAAAAATCCAATTTTTCTCGAAATCTGCAAAAATTAAATTCTTGTTAAAAAAAATTCTGGAATAGGGATTTAAATTCACACAGTTAATCTCTAGCGTGTATTTAACAAAACCTTAAAGTGGCAGATCCATTTTTGAAAATTTTGTTTAAAAAAATTTTTTAAAACTTGAAAAAGGAGTTTTCAAAATTTTATCAAAAAAAATTATCCATGCGCAAGAGGTTAACAACGTGGTAATAAAACAATACTTCATGTCTGAGTACTAAAAGGTATAGAGACAAAAAAAAAAAATGGCTTTAATCAAGTTCTTAAAGTTGAAAAAATTTCCGTCAAATTTCATGACCTAGTGTTTTTGGCACAAAAGGCGTCTGGAGCATTTGCTAATATTTTCTCCATATAAACACATTAGAAATTTTCAATCGATTTTCGGTGCAACATTTCTTTATCCGATTTTCCCCAAACTTCACAGTTTTAGTCTATATATATAAAAATGAATCGTGGTTTGTCCGTTTAAAACTTGAAAACTACAAGACCAAAAGGGATACTTTCTTCTGCGAGTTTGTTTGTAACTGCCACGCGAAGGTTTAGGAAAAAATAAAAGTACAAAAAGCCTCAACAGATGGCGCTGTACGTGGTTATTCCATTTTAACATCATATATATTGAGTACTATGAGAGGGAGAGCTTTGTAAATTTGTGTGAGGACATCTATTATTAATGTGGATAGTCATACCGAAAATGGTCGGTATCGGATAAGTGGGCGTGGTACCTCCCATACAAAATTAATTTTTTATATCATATATTTTGAGTACTGTTTTTGCAACTTTGTGTGAGGTCATCTATTATTGCTGTGAGTTACTGTGAGTAGTCGTTGTAAAAATTAGCGTCATCGGCACAGTGGGCGTGGCACCTACAAAAAAATTAATCACTCAATATCAGACTCAATATCATGATAGGGAGAGCTTTGATACTTTATGTGATGTCATTTGATATTTGTGTAAGTACACCTGGATCGGTTAAGTGGGCGGGGTACATCCCCTACAAAGTACTGATTAAATATTATGTACATAAACCGAGTATAATGATAGGGAGAGCTTTGCAAGTTTGTGTGAGTTCATCTATTATTTCTGTGATTAGCCTTGGCTAAAATGGGCGAGATTAGACAAGTGGGCGTATCACCTAACGTATAAAATAAATTTTCAAAATAATAAAAGTATTTTGAATAATATAAAAGGGAAATGTAAAGATAATTTGTGTGAGTTCATAGGTTATTAGTGTGAGTGATTTGTGTGAGTGTGAAAATGGGCGGAATCGGATAAATGGTTTGGTTACTTCCATAAAAGTAATTATTGAACTTTAATAAATTGGATCGTTTTGAAGGAAAATGTTTAAGAGAAATGGCAATTTCAGCAGCATAACAAAAATTTAAATTTCCCCAATTTTCATTCAAGTTAATTGCTACTGCTGTAGTATAAGATGAAGGAGTGAATTTATCAAAAGACTTTTTAATTTACTTCATTTGCCATGTCTTCTATCCCATAACTTAATAGCAAAATTGGATCTAAAAATAATATAATTAAGTTTAAGCTTACATTCATTTAATTAAAAAAATTAGTTTATTACTGAATAACTGTTTCTTTAAAAATGTGTATTCTTTTTGACTTTCGGATAATTTTATCGTTTTTATTACGATGCCAAGAAGAGTTCATGGTAACATTGGCTGGCGTTCTCAAGATGCAACGCAGCACCGAAATATCGCAACACGTTGAACGGAGGAGGAACGTGCTATTGGAAGGGAATCAATTCGAGCAGAATGGTTGGAATCGTCGCGACAGTCAGCAGAGATCGACGAAGCACACAATGAGCAACAATGATTGAGAAGAAGAGAAGATCGTTCTTGGCAAAGTGATGGAGCCAGATCCCAATGTGCGATTTTTGAACGACAACGTAGGCTAGAACAAATTATTCAGGTGAACATTGAGTATGCACCCAGTTCGCACACATCGGTTCAATTCGGACATATGTTTGTCGTTTGTGAGCATTGAAATGCAGTTAAATTTGAGAAAGAACCGCCTGGAATGTATTGCGTGGGCGGAAAGGTGAAACTGCCAAATTGCTTTACGGTGAATCTCCTAATTGGAACTAAGTTGGATCTGTCATCCTTATGCCCCGAAACTATGCAATGGGACCCGACTGATTGTGACGAAATTAATGAGTAATGTGATAGTGGCAAGGATTTTGAAAGGGCGGTTCAAGGGAGATGCTTAATTTTGCGAATTCCCGTGACTTCAACCGATTTGATGTTCCAGTTCAAAGGTGTTCAGTTCCCAGTGAAACTTACATTTGCGATAACAATAAACAACTCACAAGGACAGACCCTGAAAGTATGCGATATAAATCTGAAAATGTCATGCTTTTCACACGGTCAGCTATATGTTGCGTGTTCCTGAGTTGGGAAACCATCCTCACTATTCATTTACGCTCCGGAGCATAAAACAAAAAATGTTGTATATCATGCAGCATTAAATTGATTACAATCATCGTTCTAATCTTTTTTAATTAATACTTGATTTTATTCTATTTTCGCCAAATGATGAACGGGACGAAGACCGTCGGGTCAGCTATCCGTATAATTATAAGCTATTGAATTCAACTGAATTCGAAAAGTGTTGTATTCAAATTATATTATTGCGTCATCTGTTAACGGTCAATCAAAAAATCTCTTTTGGACAAAGCGAAGTTTGTCGGGTCAGCTAGTATATTATATATATTTAACACTAATATTTTCTTTTCTTTTTTCTTTTATTGGGGAAAAACTTTTCTTTTAAAAACTTTTAAAAAAATTCATATTTTCATAATTTTTTTTCAAGATATGAATAATGTTGGATTATTTATTTAACATACACATTATAGAATAACATTTGAAGAATCTTTGAAAAAATTTTCAATTAAAAATTTTAATAAATAGTCCGTGACAGCGAATCTCCGGAGGCGTTGTTGTTTTGCGGTGAACATCATAACTCGTTACCGGATCATGTGAAATAAAAAAAAAATCGAAATGAGTTTAAAATGCGACATATTTCCTTAGGTAATCATGAAGATTTTTTTTAAATTTTTTTAGTTTTGGCAGCATTTTGAAGTGAAAAACATGATTTTTGCTATAAAATTTCGGGAATTTATTGTTTAAAAATGGGGAAGAGAATGGAAAATAAAAAACCTCTCCATGGTTACCTGATGAATTATGTGTAGATATAGTGTGTAAATTTTCAAAAGAATCGGACAGTTAGATTTTGAGTTATGATATTCACGGACTTCGAACATTTATTCGCGAGAAAATCGATTTAAAGTTTTTTAAAAACTGATTTACTATATACCGTATGAGGCCGGTCACTGGAAACACTGTGTCTTCTTAATTTTTGCTCCCATTTACTTGAAATTTTGACACAACACTCTCGACATCTTACACATTCAGAAAGAGAAATGCAAAAAAGGCTTTTAAAACCGTACCCCCCCCTTAGCCGACTTTACTTTTTATACCCTATACCATTATGTGGTGCAATGAGTTTGTGCTGATGTTTGTAACTAACCATATATTTTTTACATTGACCAACCTTTTATTACATTGACTCAGAATCACTTTCTGAGTCGATTTAGCGATGTCCGTCCATCTGTCTGCTCGTCTGTATCATGTGAACCTTCTAATCAAATTAGAGGTCGCAAATATGAACTTATAAGGAAGACATTTTGTAAATAAGCTTTTGTCATCCATAGCACAAAATTCGTGAAAATGATTACATGTTCAGGCCTAGCTCCCATTGACTCCTATAAGATCAAATAAAATTGCTGAGGATCCAGATTATCATAAATACCTCGGAAAATTTTGAGTTAATTTATATGTATTTACTATACGTTTTAAACCAAAATTAAAGTTCGCTCAGAGAGATCTATATTTGTTTTGAAATATCTATTTTAAAACAATGTCTAGAATAACTAGAACAACCTAGAACAACCGCCAATTTTCTTTTCCAAAAGTGTGGGGGCAAAGTTTAAAATTCGTTTTTTTCGATTTACCGGTACAAATTATATTTTAGAAATTCATCGCTTTGGAACATTGTAGAACAATCCTAGAACGATTCAGAACAATCTTCAAAAAATTTTATTTCCAAAAATGGGGGGCTAACTTCGCATACTTAAAGATAAGTGACCTTATTAAATATATGATATATATAGACCCATACAAAAATAGCTTCCGATATGAACTTGTTCATATCTGCGAACAACAATTTCATAACAATACCACTGAAATTTGTTTTATGCATATTTTCTATACAATTTAAAACCGTGCTATAGGGTATCGTATAGCTGGTCTATACCTACTATAATTTTCTTACTTGTTTGATCTTGTTTTAATTTTAAGTGGTAATTCCCAATTTTTTTCATTACTTTATTCAGTTAATTAAACGGTAATACAATAAAAATTTGGATTTTGTATGCGTTGTTTTAAAAATTGTCTGCATAAAAAAAAAAAAACAATGACTAGTTTTTTATCTGAGATCATAAAATTTGAATTTACAGCAAAGAATTTTAAAGAAGCACACAATAACGAAAAGAGTGATGGCGATACTTATTTCAAAATTTATTCCCTATAGACTTTTTCTTGTTTCTTCAAAAGAACCCAGAGATATATTTCAAATCAAATGATATGTATTTCAAAATGTTATCAAACTGTATATGTGATATATTAAATATCGTTGGCTTTATATAAAAAAGGCATAACTCGATATTTTATTACTTTACAGGAGAAGGAGAAAACTTAATAAAATCCGTAAAATTTTAGATAGAAAAAAAATTTTAATGCAATTTTTTAATAAAAAGAGGCAACACATTTTATTTTTCATTAAAAAAAAATCATGTGAGTCCGATCACAGGGAAGATGTGTAAACATCTAGTAATTAAAAATTTTTTTATGTCATTTTTTAAAATCAAACAGAAAGCGTCATCTATTTATCACTTATAGCAAAAACTGTTTCAGCTAATTCAACAACCCTTTGCTGTAAAACGTTAAAAATATCCCAATATAAACGTATATAAGTGATACATAGATGACGTTTTTAAAAAAGTGGCATAAAAAAACAATGTTATATCATAATTTTTTCATCAATACAATCATAAGTCACACAGCGTTATCTGCTTCAGCTTACACCGATATGAGTTACGCTGTTTTTGTGATTGTATTGTGAAATAGAAATTTACCCCCCTGCGCGTATAGATGTTTACACATCAAAAAAATTTTGAGCCAAGGTGCATCTGACATTTGTATACCAAAATAAACAAAAACAAGTAAGAAAATTATAGTCGGTCTAGACCGACTATACGATACCCTATACCATGCGTTTGGAGACCCGATCTCTTAGGCCCAACTAACTCGATATAGAAAATAAGCATAAACCAAATTTGAGTGGGATTTTTATTAATTTCTTTGGCTGCAGATATGAAAAAGTTCATGTCGGATGCTATATCTATATGGGGACTAGGCCCAAAAATGGACCGTTCCTGACCATGTTTGGTAAAGTCTTTTGAATTTTGCAAAGATATATACAAACAAAATTTGAGAAGAATCAGTGCAATATTTTTCTTTTTTGATAGATTTAAGTGAAGATCGGGAAGCAGCTCCATATGAGGCCTATGACTAAGAGTTGTCCCATAGGTATCATTTTTAGACTACTCCTTAACGGATGTAATAAACGCATACAAACCCAATTTGAGTAAGATCTATATGACAATTTGGATCTTATGGCAATTTATGTCGATTTCATAGGGGTCATTTGTATGGGGGCTAGGTCTGAACATGGACCGATTCTCACCAATTTCAACAGCGTTCATCCTGTGGCCGACGAAGGCTTATATACCCAATTTCGTCAGAATATACTCATATTTGCGACCTGCAGTTTGATTGAAATGCTTACATGGACACACAGACGGACGGACGGACATCGTTAAATCGAATCAGATAGTGTTTCTGATTCGATCGGTATAATAAAAGATGGGTCTAGGTCAAATATTTTTGGTTGTTACAAACAGCAGCACAAAGTCATTATACCCAACCCACATAGTGGTATAGGGTATAAACACTATTTTGAAAAAAAATTGAGTTACGCCCCTTTTTATATTAAGCCATCGATATGTCGAAAAAACTCTTTTACGTCAGTTTTGACCGATGAGAGCAAAGTTGCAAAATTTTTAATTCATTTCAAAGGGCTTCGAAGAGACTTGTCCATCTGATTTTTTTACTATAATATATTTTAATTTCATTCCATATTCGATTCGTTCTATCCAACTCTAAATGAACTATTCTACACCACTTTTTCTTCGGTTTTGCCCGAATACACATTCCCAGCGGCTCCCATTCCAATATAGTTCTTGTTGTGTTATCATTTCCATTTTCTTTTAGCGATCTGGCGATTGATGTGTACTTTGTGCATCTTCCTCCATAGTTCAGCCTTGCCAATTGCTTTTGGCCAGGAAATATGATAAACATTATATAAACATTGGAGGAAAAATATTTGCAGACTCTGTGCTATGTTATCTCACTGAATATTTTATTTCAAAAACTCTCATTTAAACACCGAAAACTGAGTTAGAAAGCCTATTTATACCCGCAAAAAAATGTTTGTCTTGAAGTGGGATTAAGCCCAAAAATTATTTTATGGATGCACATGGTTATCATACGACCAATACAAACTCCCTAGTGTGGTAGACAGCAATGAAGTTATCTTCTTCTTCTTTTATTGCCAATACATTTCTGGATATAGCTGTCAAAAGCTTTTTCGTAGTCAATGAAGCAGAGAAAACATCTTTTTGTACGTCTAAGCAATTCTGCACTAGGACCTGGATTCAAAAGGGAGCTTCTCTGGTGCCCATTGCCTCTCTGAAACCGAATAGAGTACGACCAAGTGACGATTTGCATTTATCATATAACCTCTGCTGAATACCATTCTATAATCATGACATCTCCTGGCATTGTTTTTCTTAGGCATTGTAATAAATGAGGTTTTTAACCAGTCATCAGGGTAAATGCCGGTGTCATAAATTTCATTAAATAGTTGGTGTATGATATCCAGATTATAAACATTTATAAGTTTTATGAGCTCTATCGGTAATTCATAATTTCCAACGGTTTTATTATTTTTGGAGTTTTTATAGCTTTCCTAATTTCATTTTTCGTAATGGGCGGTCCCGTAAGTTGTTGCTCATTTTCTGTAGAATCCTCGGATCTTATGTCATCCGAGAACAGCAGGCGAATATAATCTTCCCATACATTTCTTTTCTCTTCTAAATCAATAACTATTTCATTACGGCTGTTCATCAAAGCAGATTGTGTTGTTTTTCTTTGCAGACCACAAGTTTCTTTCAGTTTTTTGTGTTTTTCTTTGCAGACCACAACTTTCCTTCACAGTTTTGAATTTATAAATACTGATCTTCTACTTTTATCCGTATTAGTCCCTGTATTCGATTATATTCACTTGCGTTAGCATTGCGGTATTTTCTTCTTTCATTCATGAGTTCCAATATTTCATCAGTTGGTTCCTCTGTGTAAGTATTTTGTTTCAAACAGATTTAGTTCTCGGCTACGATTTTAAAAATTTCTGTAGTGCTTTTCCACCCGTTGTACATGTCTTCGTTGTAGTTGATCGACTGTAGCTCGTCATTAATTTAAGCCACTACACTGTCTTAAATTTCATCGTCTTTAAGTTTTTCGACATTGATTTGTCTCGATAATGTGGATTTTTAACCGACGCTAACTTTAATTTAATCGTTGCTGCTAGGAGATTATGATCAGTTAGTACGCCTGCACTTGGTAAGGTAGTAGTAGCTTTTTTAATGGATGTGCTAAATCGTTTATTTATCATGATAACAACTATTTGGTTTTGGATGATATTTTGGCTTGTTTCCTGGAGGGATTTCCAAGTATAGGGTCCGCCAAATAACTTTTTTTTTTGAAAATGCTATAAAAAAAACTACTGAATACAATCTCAAATTTCTTTTTATACCCTCCACTCCAGTGTGCAGAGGGTATATATAATTTTGGACCCCATAAAATATATATATTTGTGATCCTTATAACAACCGGAGTTGATATAGCGATGTCCGTCTGTCCGTCTGTGGAAATCACGATGACGGCATCAATCGGGCAGCTAGAGTGCTCGCTGATATAAAAAATGATTCACTAACATCCTGAAAAGTTTGCTATTCAAAATCGTCCAAATCGGTCGATTAGGGCCCGAGATTTGAATGAAGAACAAAAAAAAGTCTTGAAAAAATATAATTTTCTATGTTGTTCTTGTCACGATCACGCCCTCAATAATACAGCTACAGTGATCATTTTTAGTGACTGTGATTCACCAAATTCAATGGAAGATTTCTATTTAAAAAATCATTAAAATCGGTGGAACAGGTCCAGGGAAATGTCTGAAAAAGTAACAAAAAATGAAAAATATGATGTTTCTATATTGTTCGGTTGCGGAAGCCTAATCAGCTACTTCATCCTAAAACTAATTGATTAACGAAACCACAACAAATGAAATAAAACGATATGATCTACCGATGACAACCTTTAGCATGAAAACCCGGACAAGATTTGGAACATGGAATGTTAGAACGCTAATGGAGGCATCACGCCTGGCTCAATTGAGCAAAGAATTTATGAATTACAACTTATTATTTTTGGGCATAAGTGAAATGAGATGGCCTGAATCAGGAGAAACTACAACAACAAACGGACTTCACCTTTTGTATTCTGGTAAACCCGCCAACGAAAAAAGATCATCTGGTGTTGGTTTTCTTCTCTCCAGGGAAGCACATAAAGCTCTTATTAGCTGGAAACCATACTCTGACCGCATAATCGCCATTAGATTACGCACACGCGACAGAAACCTTACATGCATCCAATATTATGCGCCTACAGAAGTCTCCGATTTTGACGTGAAAGAAGAATTCTATAGCCTTCTTGATCGAGCAATCACATCTTCAAATCGTGATGATATACTGGTAGTAATGGGCGACTTCAATGCTCAAATAGGCTCAGATAACACCGGCCTGGAAAGTATCATGGGTGTACACGGCTTGGGCCAAAGATCCGAAAACGGGGAATTATTTATGAATATGTGCGCAGAAAATAATCTGGTAATAGGGGGCACACTGTTCCCACACAAACCAATACACAAAATAACATGGGTATCACCCGACCATGTTACAGAGAACCAAATAGACCATATAGCTATATCTAGAAAATGGCGTGTCTCTTTGTTGGATGTGCGAAATAAAAGAGGTGCTGACGTAGCCAGTGACCATCATCTACTCATCGCAAGTGTGCGTATAAAGATAGCGGCTATAAAAAAGAACGACCCACGTATAGATTCGATGTTAGTAGACTGAAAATCCCATCCGTCGCATCGAACTTTTCTAATGCCATAAATGAATCGTTGACGTCAACACCTCAAGATCAACGAAGGGATTGGAAAGTTCCAAAAAATATACTAGTGAATGCTGCCACAGAACATATAGGTCTCAAAGAAAATAAACGTAAAGAATGGCTATCTGAAGAGACATGGACAATAATTAATGAAAGAAAGAAACTTAAAGCTGCACTTAACTCTGCAAAAACGCGAAGTGAAAAGTCGACTCTTCAAAACCAACATACAAGTCTAGATCGTAAAGTAAAACGCAGTGCCCGCAAAGACAAACGCGCATGGACGAATGCCATAGCCGAAGAGGCTCAAGCAGCGGCAGAGACGAACCGCACCAGTGTCTTGTACCGACTCATCAAGAAGTTATCAAGTAACAACTACTCAGTCACAGGTAAACCAGTGAAAGACAACTCTGGCACACTAATCACGTCCAAAGATGAACAGCTTGAACTTTGGGCTACACACTTCTCTGAAATGTTCACCCCACGCCCACTAGAAACTGCACCTATATGTAGCTGCATCAATCACAACAACGATCAAATATCAGTATTACCCCTCCAGTAATATCTGAGATTGTACAAGCCGTAAAAGCGCTTAAAAACAACAAAAGTCCGGGCAACGACAACATATCTCCAGAGCTCCTTAAGTTAAACTCCAGAACGAGCGCAGAACTTATTTTTCCCATTATTGAGGAAATCTGGTTATCAGAGATAATTCCAGACGAGCTTAAAGAAGGTATTATAGTGAAGATCCCCAAGAAGGGCGACTTAACAAATCGTAACAACTGGCGGGGCATCACACTATTAAGTATGATCAATAAAGTTTTAGCCCACGTTATAACTAAGAGGTTATCGGACTCTTTAATGCCAGATTTAAGAAGACAACAGGCTGGTTTTTGCCCCAAAAAGTCATGCGTTGATTACATTAACTCACTAAGAGTAATAGTAGAGCAGTCAGTTGAATGGCGATCTCCTCTTTACCTTATATTTATCGATTTTGAAAAGGCATTTGACACCCTGGCACATGCTGTGATTTGGAATGCTCTTGAGTGTAAAGGCGTCCCACGTAAACTTATCCAACTTATAAAATGCCTATACACAGGAGCAAGTTGCCGAATTCTACACGATGGCATGCTTAGCCGTAAGATTGAGGTTGGTACAGGCGTTCGTCAAGGGTGTGTAATGTCACCACTGCTCTTTAATATCGTGCTAGATATTGTGATGCAGCACGCAATGGTGGGCAACCGAGGAATCGTATGGGGTTTAAACGAGCGATTAGAGGACCTCGAATACGTAGATGACATATGCCTCCTTTCTCACAGCCACACTGATATGTCCACAAAATTGAAACGACTTATAGACATATCAGAGAAGGCGGGGCTCAAGATAAATATAAAAAAGACAAAAGTCATGCGTATTAACGCCGAAAACGTAAATTCCTTCCTGGTAAATAATGAAACTTTAGAAGAAGTCGATACATTCTGCTATCTTGGAGCCATTATCAATCGAACTGGAGGATCTAGCGAAGATATTGCTAGTCGAATAAAAAAGAGCACACAATCCTTTGGTCTGCTCAATAAAGTGTGGAAATCGTCCACAATATCACGTCGTATTAAAATTAATATATTCAACTCCAACGTAAAATCAACGTTGTTATATGGATGCGAAACTTGGAACGCTGCCTCCCGAGACATTAAATCCTTGCAAGTTTTCGTTAACAAATGTCTTCGAAGAATTCTACGAATCTTCTGGCCACGAACTATTTCGAACATCAACCTGTGGCGCGAAACAATGCAAACACCGCTGCGCGTAGAAATACAGAGAAGAAAGTGGAATGGGATCGGACATACACTCCGCAAACAACCGTCCGATATTGCCCGAAATGCTATTGAATGGAACCCTCAGGGAAGTCGTAGAACAGGGCGACCAGCTCACACGTGGCGAAGACAAATCGACTCCGAGATAAGAAAAATGCGTAAAAGCTGGAGCGAAGTAAAAAACATAGCGATTGATAGATCTGAGTGGAGGAAGTTTGTTGAGGCCCTATGCTCCTTATAGGATCGAAGGGAATATATATATATATATATATTGTTCTTGTTGTTATTCTAAATGTTGTGTTATTGTCATAGCTGGACTTGTTGTTTTTGTGGTCATTGTGGTAATAATATAATAAAAACTAACCCCTTGTGCATTTTTTTATTAACTCTGGTAGAAAATTTTAAAAGTTTCCATTGTTTTGGCATCACTCTAAAAATTTGTTAGATCATTTCTGTTATTACCACGAGCCTGCCTGCAAAATTTCAGATTGAATGGCTAACGGGAAATTGGTTAAAATCGATCCAAAATTTTTTCGACAAGCAGACACTACGAGCTAATGTAGAGGGAGTAAAAATTCACCAACATCTAAAGCAAATAATGCAAAAATACCTAGTTGTCAATAAAAAAAAAAAAAAAATGTAAATATAGCAAAAAAAATTTTATGTATAAATTTATTTATAAATTTATATAAACATATTAAATAATACAAATAATATACATATAACAACTGCATGTTAGAAATAAGTCGGTATATTATTTCATTTACATAAAATTCTGCAATATTTTGTTGTGGGGAAAATACATTTCTTTTGCATTAACAGAGTGTCACTTAATTTTGCTCAGCGTGACTATGCCACAGTAGATGGCGCCACAATTTTGTTGTTCTAATTAGCTTTGCAATAGTTATTTCTATTTTAACATGAATGTTAATATTTTCAACTGGATATCATACATAACAATGTTAAGAGTATACACGGGCTGGTCTTTTATTTCATACGTATTTTCATTATTCTTTTACAAATATGAACATAAGTTTGGCATATTAACTTTTTGTTGTCATTACAAAATAGAGTTACCGAGTTCTTCAATGAGTTTTTTGCTTTCAAAACAGTTCTACATAGTTTTATAGAATTATTATTCTGCTTTACCTACAAAATATCTGATTGCGATTACATCTAATTTTTAAAAATTGTTTATAATTACTAAAGCATTATTATTCACATAAATACAAAATTGCACTTTTTAAATTTTCCATTAAAATTTAAGAAAATATCAATTCTAAAAACTGGAATTAAAAATTTCCAATTATAAATTACAATTAATTGAATTTCAAAAAATCATATCAAAACGTCGGAAATAATAATTTTAAATTAAGAAGACATCAATTGCATCTTTAATATATAAATTGTATTCGTTAAACACAAATTGAAATTAAAAAAAAAAAAAAAACACCAAATATGTTTACATTTAAAAAATGTTTACGTTTAAAAAAAAATATTGCCATTCAGGAGAAATTAATAACTTTTCAGTAACTTCTTTTAACGATTGTCGAATCGTTAAAAAAGAAAAGCAAAATTATCAGTAAAATTTTTAAACGATATTCGCTGTTGTTAAAGTCAGCTGTTGTTGTTATCTAAACGACAACCATTTTTGTTTTGTTTATTCAATCGATAAAAACTTAAATTTTTAGGTTGAAATGTCGTCATACATAAATAAAAATCATAAAATAGTGAAAATATTTTGCTTTAATTAAAAAACTTTTTTATATAAATAAAAAATTTAATTATTCAATTCATTATTTCATTTTCAAATAAATAAACAGAAATATTAGTAAAAAAATAGAGATATTAAACATAAAATCATCCTGTCCACGAAGTAATTTGTTTTTTTCTATTCTTCTTTGTGTTTTTCGCTTATTTTGACAGAGATGCCACTCGTTTACAATTTAAATAAATAGAAAAATAGATTTGTCGAGTGTCGTTAAGATGTATGTACTTAGTGAATCACTTAATCCTTAGTGCAAACAACAATAGCTGTCGATATATTTTGCGATTGTCGGATCGTTGAAATTTACAGAATCGGGCTACAGAAAACATTAATTTAAATTCAATAAATTTTAGAAAACATCAAATGATATTTAAGAATTGCGAACATAAAAACTGTAACATAAATAAACGCAATTTGATGAGAATGTTATTTTTTATATATAAATTTTCAAAATTTTTTTGGATGAAAATTTGAAGTTTTTCAGAGAACAAAGAGAACAAATTATTTTATTTAAAATGTTTGGGACATTTGGTTTTTTGCGTTTGGCATCCCTAATTTGAATATTAATTATTATAAATTTATTCTCTATGTTTTCCAAATATGGCAATATTTTAATAAAAAAGTTGAGAAAGCTTTTTTTTTTGGTTATTATTTTGTTACTCCATCCGACCTTTATTGCCGCAATGAAAAAATATTTCGCCAGTTAAAAGAAACTATACAGCCATCTCCAATTAGCACGACTTAATGCATATAGCCACCCTACACAACCATTACCTTTGCAATGGAGGTTAGGGCGAGCTATTTAATTAGCAAAAACTAAATTAAACGAGAAGTTATGTCATATAACCAGAAACGCATACATATTTTTCCAATATTTTGTTTACATTTATTATCAATACTCAAACCGAGGTGGAGGGTATCAAAGATTCGGCACAGCCGAATTTAACACTCTTACTTGTTTTTCATTGAAGTTGAAAAATTAAAAAAAAAAATAGACAGTTGTTAAATAGCGAATTATCTGATGAAACACAAAGCAAACAACAAAATCTTTTTTCTATAATATACTGAATAAATACAAAAATCAATGAAAACAAAAATTAGGATAAGGATTTTTTTTATATTCTACCTGAAACTGGACTAAATTGCCTAAAAATTGTGTGTTTTTTTGAAAACTGTTAAGCGGTCAACTTTGAAGGGCTATATTCTCTAAACTAAAAAATCTGATTTTATTAAATTTGTAATATTTGAACAATTTCCTATAAGATGAGTTTATTCAAAATGTCCGAAGCGCACATGAAAGTTTATATGTTCGCAACGTCATTTGTTCTAAGGTCGCCACTGTCCGACTATACGTATGTACTGGCCGATTTTCGCAGCTTCTGGGACAAAATTTTTGTGTGCCTATTGTTTGAGGAAATGTCAACGATTATTTTAGGACTCAAAAGCAGACGAGATCTCAAAATAGTTCGGAGTGTGGTAAAGAATATGCAGTTGCGGCAAAATAAGCAAGTCCATTGTTACAAGGAGTGTATGTAAAAATACCACTACCTTTCATAAGCCAACACCATGTGTCCACATTTTTCCGACGGATTGGGCAATCTGTCATGATAAGAAAGTTCTTGAGTGGTGGAAGAACAAGGGAGCCAAATAAATCCTCCAAACTGTTCGGAGCTTAGGCCATTGGACAGATATTGTGCTTTTCTGAAGGGCACAAAAAAGCACTACAAAATTGGAAGATTTTAAACAGAGAGACAGAAACCACTATAAAATCCCTAATTGAAAAATTTCTGGAAAAGGTCCATAATCTCATAAGCAGTGATTAGAACTATAAAAGTTATTGAACTGTAATTTGTAATATGTGATGTGCGGCTAGTCTGCAACTAAGTGCTCTTTTTTACCTACATTTTTACCTTGACTGTATATAAATTATATTTTATATAATACACGCACTAATTAGCAAAGATTTGGCTTTAAATCAATATTGTGCGAATTAACATTTCAATAACATTAATGATACCAGATTTTTACATCTTTTTTTTTTTACTAGCGGTAAATAAATAACTAATTCTGCACACGTAGGTGTGAATTACTGTGAAGAAAAAATTAATAAAATATTTTAAATGACAAACAAACAGCACAAATCTATTCTTTAGGTTTTTGATATTAGATTTCGAAACGAAACAAATTTAAAATCCAGTTAATCAATTATATTTAAAAAAATATATATATTTTAGTTATTGTTATTATACAAAAACATTTAGGTTTTTAAGTTAAAAGTTGTTCTGGTTGGTCTAGACCTAACAATAATTAACCCTTTAATGGGCAGTAAGGATTTATTTATTTATTTGTATATTGGTCTATCGAATTAATCTTTACACACTATTTACAAAGAAAGACATTTTAAAATTAATTTTAGTAACATAGCTATTCATGTCTTTAGAAAAAAAAATTATTTTTTTCTTGATTACATTAGTATTAATGGGAAATCAATAAATCTATAAAGTTCCTAAGAGAAGTACCGTCTTGGAATGTTGAATGATATATTGTTAATCAGGAAACCAGAATAAACAATTTATTAATTGCACTATCCAACAAGGTTTTGGACTGGTGCATCGAAATATCTTTCCTATGGTAATTTGGCGGGCTGAATTCGAATATGTAATTGGTTTTTCTCTATCACATCAGGTTTTCGAGATATAAAAAAAATGTTTCTATTCGTTTTTTACATAAAAAATCATTAGTCTATTTAAAAATCAATGAATTTTCAAAAGTGAATGTCGCTATTTGAACGTCGTTTGTATTTTGTTGGTTCAGTTTCACGTATTAGAGTCCAGCAGTAGTCTCCTAGCATGCTTTTGTCCCAAAATCCTTGATAATTTCTTAAAATTTTCTTAATTTCGCCTTGTTCGTCGTTCACCGCACCTAGGTTTTGTGGAAAAAAAAATCTAAATGTGAATGAAGAAAATGGATTTTGAGTGACATTCGTGCACCTAATTCGTGATAATTTTTCAATAATTCAGCAACAATTTGTCTGTAGTTTTCGCTCTTACTGTTTCTAAGAAAACTGTCCACGATGCTCTTGAAAGTTTTCTAGGGTAATATTTTTTATCCCTTAAATATTGCGAAAAACTGTCATCACTCAATAGCTTCTTGATATAAGGGCCAACAAATATGCCTTCTTTGATTTTAGCATATGAAATTTTAGGAAAAACCGCAAAAAAATATTTAAATGCTGCACCATCATTGTCCAGAGCCTTGACAAAGTTCTTCAAAAGGCCAATTTTATGTGCAGGTCGGAAGCAGAACGTCATTTGGGCCAATTAATGGTTTATTTGAAATGTTTTGTTTTCCTGGTGAATACTCAGTTCTTTGTGGCCACACTGTTCTGACTTAATAGTGGCATGTAGCGCGACTATCCTATAGACAAAGGAAAGAACAATATTTTGTGAAACCTCCTTGCATACCAGTCAACAAACTAATGACCTGAAACAGATTAATTTACAGTTATTTACGATGGTCTATACTATACATACAAAGAAATTTAAACCACACACCTTTAGGTCACCACAGATCTTCGATTTATGATATTGTATTTGAGTAATGTCAAAATTTCAGTCATTGATTCGTAATTTTCCTTTGTATTAATGGCATGAGCAATTGGTATGGATGGTTTTTCATTCCCATTATGCAAAAGAAGAGCTTTTAAACTGTGCTTAGAGCCATTGATAAATAATCTCCATTCAGTTATGTCATATGGCTGGTTCATTTTTTGAAGTAAACCATCAACATCAGTACAGTATTGAATAGAGTGTTTCTTTCAAAATATACAGCCAATTCCAAGCTTCTATCTCTATATTTTGTTACTTTTGTCCCAACTGCAAGATGTTTCCACTGCTGCATGCGTGAAGCTGGTAATTCTGCGTCTTGCTTCGTTAAACGTAAATCCCGAATTAAAACATTCAGCTCAGCTTGAGTCACTAAATGGCGTTCATCATCAGCCTCATACAAACTACCACTGCTGGTGAAAGATGTTTCGGACTCACTGCTCGTAACACTGGGAATGACTGGTAATGGATCATTTGGTGGACGTTGAACTGGTTTGGAAACCGATGGGACTTTCACGTAAGTAATATTTTTTCGATTTTTCATATTGAATCCAGCAACTTTTGTTAAACAGAAATAACAATCGTTTTGGTGGTTACTTGACTCTCTCCAAAGTACTGAAATTGAAAAATCGAAATAGATCGATCTTCTTACCATTTGACCACTTGTATAAAACAGTTCTGCATCTATTGTAAAACATTGTCGGTGGCCACGGTTTGTCCAAATTTCTGACAGCAAAACCGAAATAATGTAAATATGCATATTTTAATGATTCTGATATTGCATATCCTTTTCTTCCAACCAAATATTCACCACAGCACACAAAACAAAAATAGCTTCAATCAGTAACAAACGATCTCCCTGACATGCATAAACCCTACTATTATGAAGGATCTGCGGAAAATTTTCCGAAAACAATTTCCCGAAAACAATTTCCCGAAAAGAATTTCCTGAAAACAATTTCTCGTAAACACAATTTCCCGAACACAATTTCCCGAAATGACAATTTCCCGAACACAATTTCTCGAAATTACAATTTCCCGAAATTACAATTTGCCGAACACAATTTCCCGAAATTACTATTTCTGCAAAGAGCTTGTTGATGGCATTTCCGAAACAATTCCATTAGAAATTCCGGCAGTTCATGACCACTTGATGTAGTGGTCCGGGCAAGATCTTTCAGCTCATTATCAATTTTTTTATTTAGCAACGAAAGCCGCTTCGGCACTGTGATTGTGAAGTCTCTCTTTTCATAGTATCGTTGCAAGTTATGACCCCACCGGTACAATGTTTTCCTCGATAATGGATACAACGCCAATAAACGCTATCAACCGTCGTCATGATACAAGAAACCATTCAAAAGAACCCTCGGTTTACCTTTTTCGCTATCCACGAATTCGAATGGCATAGTAACACAGTTACTATTACAACCCAAATAACTAACCTCGCTATGCAAGGTGGTACCGATTCCGTAGCAGCTACTGCATGGGCAGGATGTGATGGAGATGGATGAGCGTTATCCGTCGGGAGGTCTGAATACCGAAGTGTTCAAAGTCACAATGAAAAAAATAACCGTATGACACTCCAATAAATAGGTCCGGATGACGAGGGAGGATGGAAGAGGAAGGGTGCGGTGCGGGGTGTGGGAAATGTTTGTTGAGAAGTCTTATAATCGGGAAATTGTTTTTTCGAGAAATCGTATGCAGCAAGTTGTATTTTCGGGAAATTTTTATTTTTTTTAGGGGGGAAATCAAGAATATATGGGAAGTTGTAAACTAAAAATAGGGTAATTGTAATTTCGGGAAATTTTAATTTCGGGAAATTGTTTTCGGGAAATTGTTTTCGGGAAATTGTAATTTCGGGAAATTGTTTTCGGGGAATTGTTTTTTCGGGGAATTGTTTTTTCAGGCAATTGTTTTCGGGAAATTGTAGTTGGGAAATTGTTTTCGGGAAATTTTCCGCAGAGGATTATGAAGATTTAGAATGAATGTGGGCTATTGTCAAATTAATAATTGTGAAATTTTAGTGTCAGTATTGACTGTTTTGCAGTATTGCCAGCATGCGATAAAAAATGAGCAAGACGTGATCGCCCAATTTTTATGCCAGTTTAAAATTTAGCGCACCCAGATTAGTTAAAAAAAACATGCTTCGTTTCGGCAGTCAATTTTTTTTTATTTAATTTGTAGACCAGTGTTATATTAAGAAGAAATGATGCTTATTTGATATTCTTTATTTTCGTGCCATAACGGTATTTTAAATTCTAAATGTCATAGGCTTTCGAGGGAAATTACAACAAGGCTGTCTAATAACACTGTATTTAAAACAAAACTTTTCCTGTCTAATACCTTATTTATACATTTTATTTTAATCAAATTTTCGCAAATATGAAATAATTTTGATGAAATTTAAATACAACTTTTTTTCGATCGTAAGATGCAATTCTCAGAATTGAGTCCCAAATCAATGAGCTGAAAAATGTTGTACTGTGTTATTGTATCGATACCAGTTTTTGTTTTTGCTAATTTGCTGGTATGTTTCGGGTCATTGTTGTATAACTGGAAACTTTCACTTTCCGACGAATATTTATACAACCATTTCTCTCCATGGCTGTTTTCATCCACTATAATGGGTCTACGCCATAGAAAATTATTCCAGACGGTTAAGCCAGCATCACAATATTTTATAGGTATCATAGCATATTGGGGATGATATTCAGCATAACGATTTAAATGATTTGGGTTATTCATTCACCTGCATTCCGCTTAGGTAGATCTATTACACAGGTCAAAAGCAAAAATGCCGAACAAAAACCACTGTATAGATTGGATGCACCATGGCTACCTAAGTACAAAAATGGTTAAAATTTTAAATTCTATGGAGAAGTTTTTTATAAAAAAAATTTTTAAGTAAAATTAAAATTTTTTTAGACGTTTCTCCACATAACTAATGATAATTTCAAAAGGGTTAGTCCGATAATATTAAAATAAATTTAGAAAAATTCAGACTTACATAAGCTTTAATCGGTCTATATATTTAGTTTCAATCGGCTCAGTAGTTTCGGAGTTATAATAAATAATTGAAGCAAAAAATATATTTTTTACGTGAAAATATCAAATTTTGTTGTTTTAAAAAAATCAAAAAAAAAAAATCGAAAACTGCAAAAATTGTTCTCATTTATTGCTTTTTCGCAAAGCCACATGTAATAGAAACAAAATGAGATATCGTTTGTTAAAATCGGTTGGTTCTTTTCGAATTTATTCACAATTAAGTGAATTCGCTCATTTTCACAAAAAATTTTTTATTCACAATTAATTGAAGGTGTCGCATTTTACAAGCACTGTCATTATTTCTTTGGTTTACATAATAATGACTAAATAATATTTTGTTATTGAATGAATTTAAAAACTCTTTGTCGATATTCTATAGAAAATGGTATAATAGAAATGCAGAAGATAGAAAGTAGGTGCATTTTACGACACGGATTTTGGCAAACCCCCTTTACATGTACAAAATTATTTGGAAAAAACGTTTATGACATTTTTATGATTCTCAGAACTAAAAAAATAAGTAATAAACAAAAGGTTATTTGATTTTTATGACTGCGGTAGCAAAGAAATAAACGCTCATAATTTTTTTTAATTTACCTAATCCGTTTAAAGTCCATTAAACGTAAAAAAGTAAAGTGCACTTTTTTATTGATGTGTGGTTTTCCGTTGGCTACCTGTAACGGAATTTTGCACACAAAAACTGTACCCATAAAAAGGGTTATCCCAAATTATAGTATCTTATCATAAAATAGGTCCATAGATATGGCACACTTGGAAATCGCGCTCAGTATTAATAAGAACTGATTGAGTCGTTTCATTTCATTCAAGAAGTGTTTGCGATAACGGAAACATCATTTTATCCCTACATAAAGATTAGAGTCATTCAGCTTACAAGTTAAAAATAATTTTCACGTATTAATAAAAACTAGCAGATTCCAGCACTCGAAGTTCGAGTGCAAATTTTAGGAAATTTAATTTTTTCATTTAATAAAGACCCTAAAGCTATGCTTCGCAATTCAACTTATTTTAAATGAAGAAAACAAACTCAACACATTAACACAAACACATTAACAAATTTAATAAACACACACATAGCTTTAAACGATCATAACTCCAAGAAAATATTCCAAACTATGAAAATCTGTAAATCTGGGTATCAACTAAAAAGAAATACCTTTCAAATGATAAATTTTTTGCCAAAATCGGGGTAAAACTGTGAAACTTACATCGTTCACAAGAAATCGCCTTGCCTATTAATATTATAGATGAGCAAGAAAGCCAGAACATTTGTTTGTAAAAACAATCCGGATTTATTTTGTCATGTGTGCGGCCAATATATCACCGGGAAAAAAGTGAAATTCTATCCTTCATTGCAAAAGTTATTTCAAGATTGCTATAATGAGTACTATATGCCTTTCATGTCGAATGAATTTATCTGTGACGTCGCCTAACGTAAAGTAAGTATAGGTTAATAGATTTGGAATATTTTATACTTACAATAATTCTTAATTATATTTTGAATTCTTCTTATTCTTTATTTCATTTTTTTTTTCATTTTACAGACGACAGTTGGAAATTTCGATGCCTATGGTATGGAGAGAAACAGCAAGCCACGAATCCGATTGTTATTTTTGTTTAAGTACAAAGAGCGATTTCGGAAAACACATGCGATGGTCTTACCCCACGAGGTCTGCTGATGGGTTTGAACTTGCAGTTCTACATTCACAAGAAGTTGGATTTGCTAAAGATCAGGGTGCAAGCTGTAGTCAAGTGCATTCATCATCACCAGGACACTCAACCTCAAGTATATGTTACCAATCAGATAGTTCAGATCCATCACTACCGTCTACATCTGAAAATGACGAGTTCATCCCACACAAACATTTCTCGCCGAGACCATGGAATCAATATCAACTTAATGATGTAATTAGAGACCTTGTATTGTCGAACAGATCTTCTGAATTACTTGCGTCCCGGATGAAAGAAACAGGTCTCATAACTGAAGAAACTAGAGTTTCGTATTACCGTCCTGGAGAAAAAGCCTTACTGTGGTCCTAGATCGCCCGAGATCGCATCATATTACCCCCTCTTCACATTAAACTTGGTCTGATGAAACAATATGTTAAAGCACTTAACAAAGATAGTGAATGTCTCCAGTATATTTCAAGAAAGTTTCCAAATCTGAGTATGGAAAAGCGAAAAGCAGGCATATTTGACTGCCCACAAATTCGCATATTGGTGAACGATATTGAGAAGAATGCATGGGATTCGCTTGTATGGGTTATTCAAAATTTCTTAGGAAATAACAGGGGTGATGATTACGTTGCGCACGTTGAAGAGATGTTATCTCACTTCCATCGACTTGGATGCAATATGGGCATCAAAGTACACTACCTACACAGTCACTTAAATCGTTTTCCTGAAAACCTAGGAGACTTGAGCGAGGCACAGGGCGAACGATTTCACCAAGATATACGAACAATGGAGGAACGATACCAGGGTCGCTGGGATGCACACATGATGGCTGATTTTTGCTGGAGTATTCAGAGTAACACTTCGTCATTCAACAATAATACAAAATAGTATAAAAGAAAATTACAGAGTTTGTAGTTTATAATTATAAATCTTTTAATAATAAATCTTATATAATATAATAAATTTAAATAATAAAATATAAATTTTAGTAAAATATAAAGTGTTTTTAAAATTCAATCTACCGAAAGAAGAACATTAACAGCTCATTTTTATTATATCAAACAAAAAACAAAAATTTTGTGAAAATGAGCGAATTCACTTAGTTGTGAATAACTTCGAAAAGAACCATTCGATTTTCACGATCTGTATGTCATTTTGTTCCTATTACATGTGGCTTTGCGAAAAAGCAATAAATCAGTAAAAATCAATTTTTTGCAGTTTTCGATTTTTTATGATTTTTTTAAAACAAAAAAATTTGATATTTTCATATTATTTTGCTTCAGTTTTTTATTATAACTCCGAAACTACTCAGCCGCCTGAAACTAAATATATAGACGGATTAAAGGTTATGTAAGTCTGAATTTTTCTAAATTTATTTTAATATCATCGGACTAACCCTTTTGAAGTTATCATTAGTTATGTGGAGAAACGTCAAAAAAATTTTAATTTTACTTAAATATTTAAAAAAAAAACTTCTCCATAGAATTTAAAATTTGGACCATATTTGTACTACTGGAACCACAATACATAAAAATTGTATAGTGGTTTTTGTTCGGCATAAAATTTTTTATTTTTTGTTGCCTTGTGTTATCTGACAGTTTTAAGAAAAGTTCAACTTACCTAAAGTTGGTCAAGAAATCCTTCAGTGGTAGTTTATTATACTCCTCCTCTCAAAGTTCTTGTTTGTCGAAGGGCTTAAATTTCAGTATTGGAAGCGCTGGAGATTTCATCACTATGTGCTTCATAATTTCATCAATTGTCATGGTGTGGTAGGTTATGAAATCCTTCCCTGATTCCAAACTGTTAAACAATGAGTATTGTTTGAGTGTTATGCGTCATTTAACTGAAGCTATTCGCAGACAAAGGCCTGAATTATGGGCAGACAACTGTTGGATTTTGGACCGCGGTAATGCAACGTCTCACACTACATTGGTTCTTGAAGATCACCTCTTAGATAATTCGTTTCATATCATGCTACAACCATCACATGCACTTGATTTAACAACATTTGACTTCCGGCTATTCAATAAACTCAAAAGATCATTGCGAGGTCACCGTTTTGAACTGATTGAGGAGATAAAAGCCCAATCTCAAATCTAGTGTAACAACTTTTTGAGAATTGTAAACAATACTGAAGTGTGCTTTATATATATATTAAATCCTGTCACTCCTATGAGGAACATAGGGCCATGTGCTTTAATGGGGGGTAATTACTTTAAAGGCGATAAAATTGATTCTGGAGATAAATAATGTTTCGAAATGCCCCTACATTACAAAAATTTGCCGTCACTGTTCATTTGTCACAATTACTCTCTTTTGTTAATTTTTTCTTTATAATTGCTTATTAACGTTGCACTTTTTTATGTAAAAAGAGACTAGTTAAAACCTTTGAACAACACACAAGTTATTTAAAACCTTGACCAGTGAACATAAAATTGTATATTGAACAGTGACATTAAATAAAATAAAAAACCAAAAACATTAAAAATTTATATAGAAACAAAAACATTTGAAAACAAATTAAAATTTAAACAAATAATAATATTGACATATTTAACATATCATAGACCTAAAACTAAGAACAAAAAAGAAAAATTGTAATAAAGAATTAAAATTTATAATTTACAAAAAAATCAGCAACCGTGTTTCAGTTTAAGCTCATTGACCCTTAAACATATGGTCCTTCGAACTGGATAGTTTTTTTTTACAATTTTATTTATTAAAAAAAAAAAAGTGCAACGTTAATAAGCAATTAAAAAGAAAAAATTAACAAAAGAGAATAATTATGACAAATGAACAGTGATGGCAAATTTATATAATGTTGGGGCATTTCTAAACAAATAAAGAATTCTTATTTTATAAAAAGTTACCTTTTCACAGCCGTAAAAAAAATGTTGCAAAAAAGGGTTAAATACGCACCTTAGCTATGCGACAGATGAACAAGAAAAAAGAAACATCAGCTAAATAATTTACAGGTTTTATAAATAGAATATATCTGATATTATGGAATAGAATAGAATTTAAATATTTAATACACGCAAGCATAATAAAATTTCGGCAAAAATCTTGTATTGATTTAAAATAAAGATTTAAAGAATTAATATTTCTTTTCTATATATATTTTTTTGGGAGTTGTTCTGTTTCTGTTCTAGTAAAGCCGGTTAGATAAGTAAAATATTGAATATGATGGCTGGTTATTGTGGTCATCATCGCTATCACCATCAATGCTAAAATTGTAATTATCGTTACCCATACAAGCAGACAATTAAAGTTGAGCGAAACAGAGCAACAAGTTAGGGCTGACGATCATCAATCGTATCGTGTTGTTCGACTAGACATTGTTGAAAATTAATTTGTATATATGAGTACACGAGTGTAGTATGGCAAAAGAATGATGAACACAATTATGATGATGATGAAGTTGCTCACGATGATAATGATGATGCTGTTGATGTGTTTTATGATAATGATCATCTGCGGTTTTAAAAAATAAAAAATAAATTTGGCAGAATTTTGCTCAGCTCAGCTTTAAAGATAAAGTTTATTCTGTAACATCCTTAACTTGTTTTTTTTTGGCGATATAAATAATTTCGCAAACGACTTTAACAGCACAGTCATTCGTCGACATTCATTGTGTGGATTAGAACAAGCTTAAATATTTAAAAAAAACCTGAACATGGTAAGCATTTCAAGGATATAAAATAAAAATATCAACGTAAAGTCAAATATAAAAATGATACAGTGACAGTTTTCTTCTGAATTGTGGATAATCGAACAACACGCACTATGTTTAAGTGAATAACCTTGAAAATATTATTCAAGATAATCGTATTACTTGCATAACAAAGAGAAATTAATTGTTATATCTGTGGAATTCCATAAGTGCAAAAAAAAAATTAATCATTCGGTTATCGTTGAGATTTAAATTTTTTTTGGTGGTCTGGTTCTATTGTTAAGGCTAATAGTGTATTTTACTTGCTCTTTTTTCTTTCCTTTTGTTAAGTGTTAAAATTATTACATTTACTTTTTAAATGAGAGGGTGCCAATAATGCCATATAGTGGAAAAAGGGCCATTATATAACACTGTGATTTAATAGAGCACAAAAAAGAATTTTATTGCTCTTCCCAGTGCAATTGATTCTTAAAACCTTGCCGTTTAAGAAATTTTCTGAAATAGCTAAATAGTAAATTCTATTTTGCAGGCAACAAATCCGCGGAAGACAAATTAGAAATTTTTTAAATTAATTTTTTTAAATTTATTCTTCTTATTATTTTTTTATAATTACTAGCAGATTCCAGCACTCGAAATTCGAGTGCAAATTCTAGGAAATTTTATTTTTTCATTTAATAAACACCCTAAAGGTATGCATCACAATTCAACTCATTTTAAATGAAGAAAACAAACTCAACACATTAACACAAACACATTAACAAATTTAATAAACACACACATAGCATTGTATAATTTTATGTATGTGTTAGTAACAACTTTAAACGATCATCACTCCAAAAAAATATTCCAGACGATGAAAATCTGTAAATCTGGGCAACATCTAAAAAGAAATACCTTTCAAATGATAAATTTTTTGTCAAAATCAGGGTAAAACCGTGAAACTTATATCGGTCACAAGAAAACGCCTTGCCTATTAATATTATAGATGCTTTAAAATTTTTTTAAAAATATTTTCGGTTGTTATCGTATTTAACCGAAGAACTCCAGTAATTTGCAATGGTTCTAATACATATTTTTTGTTTGTATTTCAGAAATTTTTTATCGTTCTCGCCTTAGTGGCCTGCGTCAGCGCTGACGTTTCACACTTATTCTCTGGCAGCAACAATTTGCAAGATGATGGTTATCATTACGATCATCCAGTTGTGGATATTCCTTTCCCAATTGCTCATAACTACGAAGCTCCCAAACCACAATACGTAGCTCCTAAACCACAATACGTAGCTCCTAAGCCACAATACGTAGCTCCTAAGCCACAATACGTAGCTCCTAAACCACAATACGTAGCTCCTAAACCACAATATGTAGCTCCTAAACCACAATACGTAGCTCCTAAACCAGAATACATAGCTCCTAAACCACAACCCGTTGCTCCCAAAAATGAATACTTGCCACCTGTCGTCAAGCATGTTTCTCCTAAACCAGTCGTCTCCGTCTACAAGCCACAACCCGTTGCTCCCGTCTACAAGCCACAACCCGTTGCTCCCGTCTACAAGCCACAACCCGTTGTTCCCGTCTACAAACCTCAACCCGTTGCTCCAAAGCCAGTAGCTCCCAAGATCGAATATTTGCCACCTGTAGTTAAAACTCCGGCTCCTGTAGTAAAGTATGTTGCTCCTAAACCAGTTGCTCCTAAACCAGTTGCTCCTAAACCAGTTGCTCCAGTCTACAAGCCTCAACCTAAAGAAGTACCACAAAAAGGTTATTCCTACCCAAACAATCCCCAGCCCTCATTCACCTACGAGAAGCCAAAACCCGTTGTTCCCGTTTACAAGCCACAACCCGTTGCTCCCAAGCCAGTAGCTCCTAAGAACGAATACTTGCCACCTGTTGTCAAGCATGTTGCTCCTAAACCAGTCGCTCCCGTCTACAAACCACAACCCGTTGCTCCCGTCTACAAACCACAACCCGTTATTCCCGTCTACAAGCCAAAACCCATTGCTCAAAAGCCAGTAGCTCCCAAGGTTGAATACTTGCCACCTGTAGTTAAGACTCCGGCTCCTGTAGTCAAATATGTTGCTCCTAAACCAGTTGCTCCTAAACCAGTTGCTCCTAAACCAGTTGCTCCAGTCTACAAGCCTCAACCTAAAGAAGTACCACAAAAAGGTTATTCCTACCCCAACAATCCCCAACCCTCATTCACCTACGAGAAGCCAAAACCCGTTGTTCCCGTTTACAAGCCACAACCCGTTGCTCCCAAGCCAGTAGCTCCTAAGAACGAATACTTGCCACCTGTTGTCAAGCCTGTTGCTCCTAAACCAGTCGCTCCCATCTACAAGCCACAACCCGTTGCACCCGTCTACAAGCCACAACCCGTTGCTCCCGTCTACAAGCCACAACCCGTTGCTCCCGTCTACAAACCACAACCCGTTGCTCCTAAGCCAGTAGCTCCCAAGGTCGAATACTTGCCACCTGTAGTTAAGGCTCCTGTTCCTGTTGCTCCTAAGCCAGTTGCTCCAGTTGCTCCAGTCTACAAGCCACAACCCCAACCCCAACCCCACCAAGGTTATTCCTACCCCAACGATCCCCAACCCTCATTCGAATACTAAATTAAATTACTTTAAACAACCCTACACCTGCCAGTTTATTATTTTTTGTGTGTAATTAGTTCAAAAGTAAAACATGTGAGATCCAAAAATGATTCTAGTTTAGTTTAAGTGATTGTTCTCTTCTTTTTTTATACATAAAATACGCCATATGAAATGGAAACATTTTAAAAATCTAGTTTGTTGGTATCTTTTCTATGCAAAGAACCAAACAAGTTGAACACGAAATAAAAGAAAAAACATTTATAATTTTTATTTATATTATTGACTTTTATTTGTTATTAATTTGGTTTGTTAATTATCACAGTTCAGATTAAGATTTGGACACATGATATTAAAATGTACATGTTGTTCAAAATTGTTCAAATATTTATTTGCAAAGAAAAGTTTATGTCAATTCTAACAAAATTATGGAATTCAAGAATAACGGTTTTAAGTCTACTCACGCGAATTTCGTTTACAATGTTTACATGGACAAACAGACAAACGACTAGGTGGAGTCATTATGAGTTCATCGGTTAGTTTTTCCAGTTACAAAAAACATCAGCACAAACAATTCGTTATTTTGTATAATAACAATTGAAAGTGAAATTTGATAAAAAAATATGAGAGTTAAATTCGGCTATGTCGGTTCCTTGATACAATCCACCAAGGCTTTATGTTTACATAAATATCTGGACTTATTGCACTATACAAAATATTTGAAAAATTACACACTTTTTTGGAGGTGTCTCCACATATCTTGGCACAATGATGTCCGATTTTCCCGATTTTTTAAACACCAACCTGCTCGAAACAGTGACAAACAATATTATCATAATTTTACCCATGAATGAGTATGATTTCAACAGACAGATGGACGGACGGATTGAAGGACAGGCTGACAGACGTACATTGGTATATCGACTCGAGTTGTTATAAGGATCAAGAATGTATATAGTCACAAATTAATTTTTCGATGTGTTATAAACGGAATAATAAAGTGATATATACCCTCTGTACAGTGCTGTAGAGGATATAAAATCAAATATCACTACCAGAGTACATTCAGCTATTTTTACGCGCATAAAATTTTTGCTAAATTAACATCTAGGAAATAATATGCAGCGATTAGTTTTTGAATAATGAAAATGTTTAGAATTAAAGAATAATATAAAAATCATATACATTATGATTTTTAAAATACCGGTTAATCGACAAAAAACCGGCCTGCGGATTTTTTGAATATATGAAACTGATTGGCAGTTTCAGTTTTTGAATACTCTTATACGAGTACATTTCAATAACATCAACAGGACAAAAAGTAACTCTTTTGGGAACTTAAGTGAAAGGTGAAACTTATAAAAGTGAAGTATGGCAAATCAATGATACTTTTCCCCTGGGTTCTTATGGGTTTACTAGTTGGTTGCAAGGAACCTAATTCGACAGTTCAAAAACCATGAAAGCACTTAAATACTTCTATTTTCTCTTTCTTTGAAGAAAAGGCACTTTTGTGAAAGTACATTTTAAGAAGAGGTACTATTTTAAGAAAATGAACTTTTTTGGTAAAGGTTCTTTTGTAAGAGCAGCTACTTTTTCAAGAAAAAGTACACTCCACTGTTTATCCCAATCTGTCGTCAAAAGTTTGCCGATGCTGATCCATTTAGAAGAATTTGCCATGATTTCAATGATCTATACAATTTAATTGATTTTTCTTTAAATGATGATATTATTAAACGCAATATTATATTATTTTTAAATACATAATCTCAAATTTTTGATTTAAGGATTTGTATATATTATATTTTTTTTTCTCTGTATTATACTTAACAGTCTGTAAGGTTTTACCATAGACTTAATAAATAAATAAATAAATAAATAAATAAATAAATAAAAGAATAAAAAAAAGGTACTTTTTAAAGAAAACGTATTTTTTAATAAAAGACTTTTAAAAAAAGAAAGGTTATTATGTGCAAACAACTAATTTTGTAAGAAAAATTTACTTTTTTAAGAAAATGTACTTTTTTTAATAAAAGGTACTTTTTTAATAAAAGGTACTTTTTTAATAAAAGGTACTTTTTTAATAAAAGGTACTTTTTTAATAAAAGGTACTTTTTTAATAAAAGGTACTTTTTTATTAAAAGGTACTTTTTTAATAAAAGGTACTTTTTTAATAAAAGGTACTTTTTTAATAAAAGGTACTTTTTAACAAAAGATACTTTTTTAATAAAAGGGAAGAAAGGGTTCCTTTGTAAGAACAACTATTTTTTAAGAAAGTTTACTTGTTTAGGAAAAGGTATTTTTTGAAGAAAAGGGATTTTTTTTAAAGAAAAGTTACTTATTTAAGAAAAGGGTATTTTTTAAGAAAATTTATAATTTTAAGAAAAGGTACTTTTTAAGAAAATTTATAATTTTAAGAAAATGTACTTTTTAAGAAAAGGCAATTTTGTAAGAAAAGGAACTTTTTTATGAAAAGGTACTTTTTTAAGAATAATTACTAAGTTAAAAAAATTTTTTTTAATATTAAATGATTTTAAAACGGACTAAAAAGTATAAAATAATTTTTCATTGCCATAAACAGTTTTCGAAACCAATATAGATGGTCCTGGTAATGTTTGATTGTGAATTTTTAATTTAAGGAAATACTAGTAATATTTAAAACCAAAAACGTTGTGCGCATACATTGGGTAATTGATGCGTGAGTAGTTCACCTAATGCCGATTTCTTTTCTGACAAAAAATGTCGCATTTCATTCGCACCTTTTTCGAAAAGTGTATTTTTTTATATATTCTGAATTAAGAGCACCCTTTTCTTATATATCAGTCGAAAAGTCTCAAAGTGCTGTGTTCATAAATTGCAAAAAGTTTTGATTTTTATCATCCTTGAAGCCATAGAGGTAAAATATTCAAAAAAGGGGAACAATGGGGAAATATTCACATACTATGACCTGAAAGAAGTCAATGGCTGCAATTTTTTGCGATATACGAGGTCTGACTTTGAGACCTTTCGATTGATGTATTTGATAGGGTTGGTCTTAATTCAGAATATTTTAAAAAATACACTTTTCGAAAAAAGCGAAAAATGCGACTTTTTTTGTCAGAAAAGAAAACGGCATAAGTCACTAAAAGTTTGCATATTCTTTGATTTAAGCTTGTTTCAACTAAAAAGTAGATTAAAATTTAATCGCATTTTGTTGCATGCTTTGTGTTTCGATCCCAACTATTTTAGTGATGAATTTTAGTCATTTAAGCTTTGAAAGTCTTAAGTTCGACTATTATTATTAAATCACTGAAGTACATTTTTATTGAAGTGCAAATTATATGAACTGTTTTCTTAAGGGGGGGTAAGGTTTTAAAAGTTAAAAAGTCGTATTTTCATTATTATTTTTTGAAGATATGAATAATGTTGGGTTATTTTTTTCATATACGCGTAATAGCATAACATTTGAAGAATCTTTGAAAAAATTTTCAATTCAAAATCTTAATAAATAAGTCCGTGACAGCGAATCTCCGGAGGCGTTGTTGTTTTGCCGTGAACATTATTACTCGTTACCGGATCATGTGAAATAAAAAAATCTAAATGCGTTTAAAAGGTAACATATTTTCCCACGTAATCACGAACTTTTTTTTTTTTTGGCAGCATTTTGAAGTGAAAAACACGATTTTTGCTATGAAATTTCGGGAATTTGTTGGTAAAAAAATGGGGAAGAGAATGGAAATTCAAAAAAAAAAAAAAAAAAAACAAGCAAGAGTGTTAAATTCGGCTGTGCCGAATCTTTGATACCCTCCACCTCGGTTTGAGTATTGATAATAAATGTAAACAAAATATTGGAAAAAGTAAACAATTTGTTAAACTTAATACCAAATTATTTCAGCAAATTCTTTGGGTTGGTTTTCGTCTTTTCTATTATTTCGGATTTATTTCGGTGTTTGCTTTTTGGTCATCATGGTTGCTGATCGGCATGCATTTACGTTATATACCTACATATATGCATATGCATGCGTTTCCGGTTATATGACATAATTAGTTAATTAATTTAGTTTCAGTTTTAGCAAATTATATAGCTCGCCCTAACCTCCATTACGAAGGTAATGGTTAAATCGTATAGTTTCTTTTAACTGGCCAAATAATTCTTCATTGCGGCCGTATAAGTCGGATCGAGTAACAAAATAATAACCAAAAAAAAAGCTCTCTCAATTTTTTTTGTTAAAATATTGCCATATTTGGAAAACAATTTTTTTTAAGGAAGTCTTAACAATTTACACAATACAATACAAAATCTAACCCAGTGTTGCCAACTTTTGATTTTGAATTAAATTATGTTAATAAAATATATTTTCATTTATTGGCTCCAAATACTACTACCTGTGAATTATTGTCGAACTTCAATGTTTTGGGCTTTACCTTGCCTACCATGAAATCAAATTTTTAAGTCATCATGTACACTGGTTCAAATTAGCAAAAAACCAAATGTGCCAAAAATTTTAAATAAAATAATTTTTATCTTTATTTTCTGAAAAACTTAAAATTTTCATCCAAATATTGTCAAAAATAATATATAAATAACATTCTCATCAAATTGCGCTTTACTTATATAACAAATTCTATGTTCGCAATTCTTAAACATCATTTGCGGTTTTCTGAACTTCATTGAAGTTAAATTAATATTTTCTTATCCTGAAATGCTATTAATATCTCCTCAATCGCAATAGAATTTTTTTTCAATTTCAGTTGATTTTTTAAATGTAAACATATTTGGTGTTTTCTGAATTCCAATTTGTGTTTAAAGAATAAAATTTATATTTTAAGAATTCAACTGATGTCTTTTAAATTTTAAGTTATTAACGACGTTTTAATATGATTTTCTGAAATTCAATTAATATTTTCTAATTTATAATTGGAAATCTGAATTCCAATTTTTAGAATTGATATTTTCTTAAATTTTAATAGAAAATTTAAAAGGTGCAATTTTGTATTTATGTCAATAGCAATGCTTTAGTAATTATAAACAATTTTTAAAAATTAGATGTGATCGCAATCAGATATTTTGTAGGTAAAGCAGAACAATAATTTTATATAACTATGTAGAACTGTTTTGAAAGCAAAAAAAAAAAAAAAAAAAAAAAAAAAATAAAACTCATTGATTAACTCGGTAACTTTATTTTGTAAACACAACAAAAAGATAATATGCCAAACCTATGGTCATATTTGTAAAAGAATAATGGAAAAAAGTATGCTATCTAATTGAAAATGTTGACATTCATGCTAAAATAGAAATAACGATTGCAAAGCTAATTAGAACAAAAATTGCGGCGCCATCTACTGTGGCATAGCAACACTGAGCGAAATGAAGTTTGATATTTAATTGAAAATGTTGACATTCATGTTAAAATAGAAATAACGATTACAAAGCCAATTAGAACAAAAATTACGGCGCCATCTATTATGGCATAGCAACACTCTGTTAATACAAAAGAAATGTATTTTCCCTAAAACAAAATACATATTGGAGAATTTTATATAAATAAAATATTATACCGATTTATTTCTAACATGCGGTTATTATGAATATACATGTATAGAATATATGTATATTATTTTATTTAATATATGTATGTAGGTACATATACATATGCAAATATTACACACTAAAAATACAACCACAAAAGTTATTTTCGTGTTTTTCTTTAAATAAATTAATACATAAAATTTTGTTTTGTAAATTTACATTGCTTTTTTTATTAACAACTAGGTAATATAATATTATTTACTTTAGATATTGGTGAATTTTTACTCCCTTTATATTAACTCGTAGTGTCTGCTTGTCGAAAAAATTTGGATTGATTTTTAATCTTTTTCCCGTGACCCAATCGATCTGAAACTTTACAGGCAGCCTCGTGGCGATGACAAAAGTGATCCAACAAATTTTTTTAGTGATGCCAAAACAATGGAAACTTTACAATTTTTCTTTCAGAGTTGATAAAAAAATTTACAAAGGGTTAATTATTATAATAGTATTACCACAACGACCACAAAAACAACAAGTTTAGCTTTGAAAACAATACAACATTTAGAATAACAATATAGAAACATCATATTTTTCATTTTTTTTAAATTTTTCAGAGATACCCCGGACCTGTTCCACCGAAAACTTCCCATGATCTTGGTGAATCATTCTCACTAAAAATGATCACCCTAGCTGTCCTATTGAGGCCGTGATCGTGACAAGAACAACATAGAAAATCATATTTTTTCAAGACTTTTTTAGTTCTTCATTCAGATCACGGGCTCTATGCAACCGATTTGGACGATTTTAAATAGCAAACTTCTTAGAAAGTCAGTGAATCATTATTTATGCAAACGAGCACCCTAGCTGCCCGATTAAAGTTGTCATCGTGATTTCCACAGACGGACAGAGGGACATCGCTATATCAACTCCGCTTGTTATGAGGATCACATATATATATATTTTATGGGGTCCAGAAATTTTTTCTAATTATTACAAACGGAATGACAAACTTATATATACCCTCTATACACTGGGGTGGAGGGTATAAAAAACCCTTCGTGGTTACCTGACGGTTTTTATGTAGATGTAGTGTGTAAAATTTCAAAAGAATCGGTCAAGTAGATTTTAAGTTATGATGTTCACGGACTTCGAACATTTATTTGCGAGAAAATCGATTTAAAGTTTTTTAAAAACTGATTTATATACGATATACCGTATGAGACCAGTCGCTCGAAACGCTGTATCTTCTTAATTTTGCTCCAATTTACTTGAAATTTTGACATAACACTCTCGACTTATTGTACATTCAGAAAGAGATATTAAAAAAGGTTTTAAGTACTTATCCCCAATAACACAACTACTCTTTACTATTATTTTGTGCCCAACGTTTTTAGTTTTAAATTTTACTAGTATTTCCATCAATAAAAAATTCACAATAAAACATTATCAAGACCATCTATATCCGTTTCGAAATCTGTTTATGCCAATGAAACATTATTTCATAGTTTTTAATCCGTTTTAAAAACGATAACAATTACAAACATTTTTACTTCTTAATTATTTTCTGATTTTTAGTTTTGTGTGTTTAAATTAAAAATTCACAATCAAACATTATCAGGACCATCAATGTATGTTGGTTTCGAAATCTGTTTATGGCAATGAAAAATTATTTTATGCTTTTAGTCCGTTTTAAAAACGTTGAATAATCAAAAATTTTTTACTTAGTCCGAGTTCGCACAAGGCAATTATTGTTGCGCAATTCTTGAGTTTTTAGGAGAGAGGGGAAAGAAGAGTGGTATTTGGTACGGAGTTGCTTGTACTCGGTAACTCGTTTTGTTGTGCAATTCGCAATTATAAACACGAAGTTAGTTGCAGCTTATTGTTTGACATTTTTTTTTAATCTTTGCTTCGCTGTGAAAAATTATTATTATTATTTCTTTTATTTGATTATTTTTTTAATATTTAATTTTTTCTTTGACTTCCATTTTTGCACACAAATAGATTTTTCACTTTGGACCAATAATAAATTCTTTTTACACAAGCTAATAAAGTGAACTGTCAAAAATGTAAGAATTTGAAAGTAAAAGAAAACGAAAAGTTGCGGCGATAAATTTCTCTGTGTGAACATTAAGGCAACTTTAAAAGAGAATTGAAAAAAAGTTGCGTAACAAAAATTGCCCTGTGTGAACCCATACTTATTAATTATTTCCTCATTTTAATTCTTGTAGTAAGTGTGGTGAGTTGGAGTGTGGTAGGTTTGAGTGTGTTGAGGTTGAGTGTGGTGAGTTGGATTGTGGTGAGTTTGATTGTAATGAGTTTTAGTGTGGTGGGTTTGAGTGCGGTGGGTTTGAGTGTGGTGAGTTTGAATGTGGTGAGTAGCATCGTACCACGTATGACAAGAATGTAGGAAACGACTATTAACACCTTTTACCAAATTTCATTCATATGTCTGTAAAATTAGCCGAGATAAAGCATTCCTAAAGTTGGAGTTGTATGGGCGGGGCCACGCCCCGATGTCCAACAGCAACCACACTTAGAAAAAATGTTGGAAACGAATGTATGTATCAATATAGCCAAAATTCGTTAACGTTGCTAATACAAGTGCCGAGGTAAAAAGTATTTCATTATTTGTGGGCGGTGCCACGCCCACACAGAAAAAATTTTGATATAATATTGCATTGTTATTCAGTTCTGAACTATGTTGAAAATTTCAAGTCTATCTTATTGGAAAATTTCTTTAAAATCAATTCCAAGATTCCTACGGAACATACAAACACACTCACAAACAGACAAGAAAGCGACCTAATAAAAACGTTTTAAAAATGAATTTTTTTTAAGAAAATTTATTTTAGAAAAGGTACTTTTTGAAGAAAATTTTCTTTTTTAAGTAAACGTACTTTCTTGAGAAAGATACCCTTTTAAGAGAATGTTTTTTAAGAAAAGGTTCTTTTTAGAAATAGGTACTTTTTTAAAGAATGGTACTTTTTTTACGAAAAAATTCTTTTTTAAAAAAAATTAGTTTTCCAATAAAAGGTACTTTTTGAAGAAAACCTACTTCCTTAAGAAAGGTACTCTTTTAAGAAAATGTTTTTTTAAAGTACGGTTCTTTTTAGAAAAAAATATTTTTTAAGTAAAGGTACTTTTTTTAGAAAAAGTACTTTTTTAAGAAGATGTATTTTTTTGCGTATGTACTTATTTGAGCAAATTGACTTTTTAAGAAAAGGTACTTTTTCAAAAAGGGTACTTTCTCACCAAAAGGTAATTTTTCAACAAAAGGTTCTTTTTCAAAGAAATGTAATTTTTTAAGAAAATACGCTGGATGGTATAAAAAGTTATTCGAGACTTAAAAGAAGTTGAATCTTTTAGTGGCTATAAGGTGAAATGCTGCACCTTCAAAGAACTCAGGAGAAAAGTTAGATATTTCATGGCACCCGATTATTTGTTTAGTTTTTTAAGCACTTATCTCAATAGCCTTTCGGGTGCTTAAGATACTAGTTAAGTTATTCATGGATTCAAGTTAAAAGTTTAGTCCCTAATGTCCATATTATGTAAAAAATTTTATGAAATCGCAAATACTTTATTTTACTCCTTTAAAGACTAAACTATAAAAAGTTGAATGAATTTTCAAAATCTTCAGCAAGTGCAGAATTCTTTTATTAATAAAAAATAAAGTTTTAAAAATTGATAACTACCACATCTTTAAGAGGTTTTCAAAATTCATTGAATAAATCATTATTAAATAAATTCCCGCCTAAAATTTGAACAAGAGAACCCATTAATTCAGAACTACAAATTGAATAAGAGAATGGATGCCATAAAATCCGGTCTTTATTTGCAATATTCATTGTTGACAATGAACTTGATGGATGTGAAGCAAAACTTATTTCCTATGGTTGATAATAAAAGAAAAGGTAATAAATATTTTGTTTAAGTAACTACTCGTACTCGTATACAGTGACTCATAGTGTAAAAAATATTTATCATATTTACACACATGTTAAAGTTGATATTATTATTAGTGTTAAAAAGTTAAATTTGCTCAATTTTCGAACAACAACAACAAAATGTATTTCTTTCAAAGAGAATATGTTGATGTTGTTTTATCTCACTGTGAAATTAGTTCAGTTTAAAAAATTTCTACCGCAATAGCAATTTCCATGTTTAAATCCATAGATGCTGAAAGAGAGAGCCCTATAATGGTTTTTGAAAAACTTCGGATATATTCAAGTTGATAAATTAAATGCTAAAATACTTGAACAAGAAAACTCCACGTCAAGTGATCCTAAGAGTTTCGTGTCATGTCAGCTATATGGCTCAAACTCGTAGATGTTGAAAGAGAAGCCCTATAATGGTTTTTGAAAAACTTCGGATATATTCAAGTTGATAAATTTTGTTGTTTTTTTAAGTATCACAACTTGGGTGGAAAAAATATTTTCTTAAAACAAGTAAGAAAACTATAGTCGGTCTAGACCGACTATACGATACCCTATACCATGCGTTTAGAGACCCTATCAGTAAGGTCCAACTAACTGGACATAGAAAATAAGCATAAACCAAATTTGAGTAGTATTTTTATTAATTTTTATTAATTTTCTTTGAAAAGTTCATATCGGATGCTATATCTATATGGGGACTAGGCCCAAAAATGGACCGATCCTGACCATGTTTGGTAAAGTTTCTTGTATTTTGCAAAAATATATACAAACAAAATCTGAGAAGAATCTGTAAAATATTTTTGTTTTTTGATAGATTTAAGTGAAGATCGGGACACAGCTCTATTTGGGCCTATGACTAAGAGTTGTCCCACAGAGATAATTTTTGGACTACTCATTAATGGAAGTCATGAATGCATATAAACCCAATTTGAGTAAGATCAATATGACAATTTGGATCTTATTGGCAATTGATGTCGATTTCATAGGGGTCATTTGTATGGGGATAGGTCTGAACATGGACCGATTCCCACCAATTTCAATAGCGTTCATTCTATGGTCGATAAAAGCCTATACACCAAATTTCATCAAAATATATTCATATTTGCGATCTGCAGTTTGATTACAAGGTTTACATGGACACACAGACGGACGGAAGGACGGACGGACATCGTTAAATCGAATCAGATAGTGATTCTGATTCGATCGGTATAATAAAAGATGGGTCTAGGTCAAATATTTTTGGTAGTTACAAACAGCAGCACAAAGTCATTATACCCAAACCACATAGTGGTATAGGGTATAAAAATAAGAAAAAAATTATAACCGATTTTTTAAAAATTAAAAATTTAAAAATTATCATAAAATATAAAAAATTATCTGGAATTTCTAGAAGTTACAGAAGTTACAGGGTGTCCCAACAAGAACGCAATTTTTAAATTTTAAATAAAACAATTTTTAAATTTAAAAAAAAAATCGTGAAACTTTATTATATCGTAAAGTAGACAGAATGAGGTTATGTATGGAACAATATATCGTGCAGATGGCCGCCGCGGCTTTGCTGGCTTGCACGCAATCTTTTAATGAAATTTTCAATGACCGTTTTGCATAAATGCTGCGGTATTTCATTAATGCAGCGTCCAATTTCCTCTTTTAAGGCTTGAGTCGTCGTCGGCTTATTCGCGTAAACCATCGACTTCAAAAAACCCCAAAGAAAAAAATCTAATGGTGTTAAATCGCACGATCTAGGCGGCCAATTCTGATCTCCAAAACGCGAAATAACACGACCGGGAAATGACTGATGCGGCAATAGAATTGTTTCTCTGGCTGTATGACATGTGGCGCCGTCTTGTTGGAACCACATGCCCTCCACATTCATTTCTTCAATTCGAGGCAAGAAAAAACTGGTTATCATTTCACGATACCGAACACCATTGATTGTTTGCGCTTGACCTGCCTCATTTTCATAAAAAAAGGTCCAATGATTCCTCCAGCCCAAAAACCACACCACACAGTGACACGTTGAGGATGCATTTGCTTCTCGTGAATCACTCGAGGATTTTCCTCACCCCAAATGCGACAATTCTGCCTATTGACGAAGCCATCAAGATGGAAATGGGCCTCGTCACTGAAGATGATTTTAGCGGCAAAATCAGCATTTTCATGTTGCTCTCCAATACCCAATTAACGAACTCCCTTCGCTGTCCATGGTCAGCTGGCTTCAGTTCCTGAGTCAATTGAACTTTGTATGCATGAAGATGCAAATCATTCGTCAAAATTCGCTGCATAGTGGATTTGGAGACACTAATTTGCTGAGCTCGGTGTCGAATTGAGGTGGATGGAGTTTGAGCGACATCATCACGTACAGCTGCGACATTTTCGGTCGATCGACCTGGTCGATGGCGCGTTGTTGTCTTTACATCACTAACAGACCCAGTTTCGGCAAATTTATCCATTAATCTCTTTACAGTTGACTCTTTTGGAGCATTATTGTGACCCCAAATTGATCGCAATTTGCGAACTGTAGCCGCAAAACTTTCACCATTTTGGTAAAACAATTTCACAATGAGAATGCGTTGTTCATTCGTGTAGCGCTCCATTTCTACTAACCTCGTACCTTCTACTAGCAAACAATAACAATTGTTCAAATGTCAAACAATGACACTTCGAATGTTGCCAGATTTAAAAATTGCGTTCTTGTTGTTTTACATTTATTTAAAATCCAATAAAATTTTTGCTTGAATGTTTTCCCTAAGGTTAAAGTACCCAAGAAAAACATGTAAGAAAATAAACAAAATTTGTGTGGCATTGTTATTAATTTTTTGCCTTCGGATAAGGAAAACTTCATATCGGATGCTATATTTATATGGGGACTAGGTCGAAAAATGGACCGATCCTGACCATGTTTGGTAAAGTCAATGTTGTTTTGCAAGAACATATACAAAATAAATTTGAGGATAATCAATATCTTCGTTTTTTGAAAGACTTAAGTGAAGATCGGGAAGCAGCTTTACATATGGGCCATGACTAAGAATTGTCCTACAGGGTTTATTTTTATACTACTTATTAATAGAGGTAACAAACGCACACAAACCAAATTTGACCCCATAGGGGTCATTTGTAAAGGGACTAGGTCTCAACATGAGTTGATTTTCTGAAAGAAAGAATGTTTGCACATTGTACACTGCAAATATTTATTATAACATATTATTTTATCAGACAAATTAAGAAAGGAGATAATTTATGTAACCACACAGCGTAGATGCCATAAGGAAGTGCTGATAGACACAGGTCGAGTTAGCCCTGCCAGCAGAAAAGACGTGCCATTTCTATTATGAATATATTATTACAGTTTGATTTAGACTATTACTGCTCCTTTTTCCCTTTTTATTTACGAATTAATATTTATTATATTACACTGGCACTAAATTTAATATATATGTATTTTCCAGAAATCAGTTACAATAAAAATAAAAATTATCCAGCAATTTTTTGTTTTGCGGATCATTTGGTGCCACTTTGTGAGTAGCGCCCGGGCATGATAGACCCTTTTTACATTGGTATTTTTGAAAAAATTAAGTTAGGACTTTTTTAAACTGATTCGAAAATGAGACATATTATTAGAATAATACAGGTTCAAATAATAAAAGGAAATAATTCATGAAAATTAAAGGATTAATAAAGTGAACAACTGTAAAAAATTAATTCTTATAAGACAAGTTATCATAAAAAAATGACAATCTCCAGGTAAAAACTTTTTCAAATCCTGTACGTGGTTCCATTTTTTTGTGATTACTATTTTCTCTTATAAAGTGGGATATCTTTAATCGTCGACTTTAATCTATTTGGAAGAAATCCGTAATCGCCAGTTATGTCTGTTTTGAAATATATTGATTCGGATGGGCCATACGACAAGGCTCGTAGCATATTTACAATAAGATCACTAATACACACAGAAAAAACCATTGTAAAATCAACTGAAACAAGATTGATTCAGCAATTTATCTTAATGATTTTGCTTCATTAGCGTTTCATGTTAATTTAAAATGATTTTATAATAAAACAAAAATAATATTTTTCCATTTTAAAACAACTATAAATCATGTTAAATTAACACTGTACTTCCAGTTGAGTCATAAGGAGTATCATGTTGAAATAATGTTAAGGTCCTTATTGAATCAACATTATGAATAGTTACAATAACATGAATTTCATGTTGAATTAACACGAATTTATTTTTGAATTAAATATTAAATCATTTAGAATTAATATGACTGTCCAATTGAATTAACATTAAAACATGTAGAAATAATATGAAATGTCATATTAATTTGAAATGATTCCTATATTGAAATAACATTTAAACAATATTGTTTTATTTGAAGGTAATTTGTTTTTTTTTTATATATATTTAATTGTTAATAAACACATATAATATAAATTCAATAAAGTTTACAATAATTTATTTCTTAAATATCTTTTACCATTATTAATTGAGAATAGATGTAAAGGTGGACTTGTAAATTCATAGAGTCCTTTTAAAATAATTCCATCCTTTAACTTGCCCACTACATATGATTGGAAATGATCGTCAAAGTTGTCAGTTTCAACTTCATAACATAGAACATACATTTTAGAATGAACTTTTACAATATAGGAAATTTTGTACAAACTTAAAAATTTTGTTTTGATTTTTACATAACAATTTATTTTATAAACTCCACCTAAGAAAATTATTTTATCAAAAAATACAACATTATAAAAATTAAGTTTTAAATGTGCAAACATATGTCAAAATTCTTGAATGGGTTCAATTATATTAATATCATTTAATTCAAGAGTATCTGGAATTCCATTCTCATAATGTGCAAGAAATTTAGCAAAAGTTAACCGCTTTTTTACATAGCGTTAATGGGACATTTACTCTAGAGTTAATATTATTACAATATCTTTTTTTGCCTCAAATCTTAAGTTCCAAGAAAACTTTGGTGGTCCACATTTCTTTATAAAAGTTACATAGTGCAGTAAAAAATTAGCTTTAGGTTTGAGTGATCCATACAGTTCAACAAAAATTTTATTGTACTCGTAGAATGGCGTATATACAATCAAGAACCTAGTCAAAAAAGATGGTGAATTAAAAAAAATTAAATAAAAATAAATTGATTATACAATACTTACTTTGGTCAGAAGTACCTTTTGAGTTTGTTAGAACTTCTTTAGATTTTCATAATAACTGCTGATTTTTTCCATGAACACCCTCCATTTAGCAAAAAGAAGATGCTTTTTGTTTGGATGCAGTAGTTCGAAGTCTATATTAATCTATAAAAATGATGAAAATAAGTCAATAATGAATTATTTTCTTAAGTTAAGTAAGGCTTACTAGTTCGTCGGATCTGCTATTTGAACAAAGTGGCCAATCAGTAAGAAATTGATAATTACCTTGAGATGTCTTCAGTTCTTTTTGCCTTAATAAAAAAGTCCTTTCCCACTTATCTTTCACTTCGTCCCAGTTAGAAAAATCTCTTGAAAGAGAAACTTTTAAAGCTAGTAAAACTTGATAATCAAATTCGGGACTAGCTGAATTTTTCACTGAAGAACGCACACGCTTTGCTTTTCGGTTTACGTATTTGTCCCAAAGTTTACCGCCTGGATTCGCTTTACTACCTCGTGGTATAAAGTAGTATTCCTGAAAGATAGGAATGGTTAAATAAATGTCTGTAATAGATTAGGAAAAATTAAATACGTACTCCCATTTCACAAGAAAAGTTTTCTATTATTTTATCTACTATGGTTGGGAAAGCTTTTGGCGATAATTTGACATCGCGATAAAAAATATCATCTAGTATTATATATATTAAATCTCCCCGGAATCGGTTAGTTGAAAATTTTTTTTCATAATAACTTGTAATGGATATTCCTTTAAGGCTGCCTTCTAAAATAAGCTTAAGGCTCTAAAAATCAAAATTGATAGCAAATTAATAATTAAAAAATAGCAAAATCGTTATTTCAAAGTTTACCTTAGATAACCTAGAATCCCCAACCGATGTAGAAAGAGATGAAGTTGGTGTTATTGTTGTGCTAACATTAAATTGATTTTGTAGCCAAGAGACTACTTTATTTATCGTTCCAAATAAGCTATCGTCCTCAATGCCGTACTGAAGCAAAATTACGGAAAAGTTAGTGAAAACTCAACTAAAACCATTAATAAAAATTATTTTTCTTTACCTCACTTTTTCTCCAAATAAACAATTTTTCTCGGAAAGAAGCACGAAAGCCTATAACAAAAATAATGTATTTTTTGTTAGACAAATTAACATAAAAAAAAAAAAATAAAAAAAAATTTTAAATACATATATATGTACAACATATATACTTACTTGTTAAATAAGGCTTCACTTCACTTAAGTCAAAAGTTTTCAACAGCTCGTCTAGTTGGGAACTTTGACTCGTATTTAGAACCGCTTGAATATTTAATATAACATTTCCTTCTACATCACTCACCAAATTAATATTTTCTTCAAATGACACAATATTTTGGACAATACTTTCTAAATTCATATTATTTTCATTTGCTGCAGACATTATTATATTTACGTATAAAAATTAAATTCACTTACTATGTATAAAACTACACTTCAACAATATACCACGCACTAAACGTATTAAAGCTGTAATACGTACCAAAAGAATCTTTGTTTTTGTTGTTTTAAAGTAGCGGTAGTTTTTGGTATTTTTTGCGATTCAATATTAATACATTTCATTTCAACCTTTTTCATGTTGTTTTAAAATTCCGCAACTTTATTTCAAAATTGTTTCACTTGTTATTTATATTTCACAAGTTTATTATACCCTATACCACTATGTGGTTTGGGTATAATGACTTTGTGCTGCTGTTTGTAATTACCAAAAATATTTGACCTAGACCCATCTTTTATTATACCGATCAAATCAGAATCACTATCTGATTTGATTTAACGATATCCGTCCGTCCGTCCGTCCATCCGTCCATCCGTCCGTCCGTCTGTCTGTGTGTCCATGTAAAGCTTCTAATCAAACTGCAGGTTGCAAATATAAATATATTTTGATGAAATTTGGAATATAAGCTTTTATCGGCCATGGGATGAACGGTGTTGAAATTGGTGAGAATCGGTCCATGTTCAGACCTAGCCCCCATACAAATGACCTATATGAAATCAACATAAATTGTCATAAGATTCAAATTATCATATAGATCTTACTCAAATTGGGGTTGTATGCGTTTATTACATCCATTAATCAGTAGTCCGAAAATGATCCCTATGGGACAAATCGTAGTCATAGACCCCATACAGAGCTGCTTCCCGATCTTCACCTAAATCTATAAAAAAACAAAAATATTGCACTGATTCTTCTCAAATTTTGTTTGTATATATTTTTGCAAAATACAAGAGACTTTATCAAACATAGTTAGGATTGGTCCATTTTTGGGCCCAGTCCCCATATAGATATATCATCCGATATGAACTTTTTCATATCTGCAGCCAAAAAAATTAATAAAAATCCCACTCAAATTTGAGTTATGCTTATTTTCTACATCCAGTTAGTTGGGCCTGAGAGATAAGGTCTCTAAACGCATGGTGTAGGGTATCGTATAGTCGGTCTAGAACGACTATAATTTTCTTTGTTGTTTTAAAATGATTTTCATGTTGATTCAATATGAGCCAACGTTATTTAATATATAAATTTACAGATGTTGTTTCAACATGTTGCACTGTTAATTTTAATGTTGACATCAATGTTGCTTTTAAAATGAGCAATATTGTTTTTATTATATCCAATGTTAACTTAACATGAAAAACTTTTATTTTCACAAAAAAATAGAATTTTAGAAATTCAACATTGACCAATGTCATTTTAACTCTGTGAAAGGTTAAAATTACTATGTATGAATAAAATTGGAATGATGTTGGAATAAAATTTCCAACGTTGATTTAACATGTTTAACTATTAATTTTATATGAAACAACGGTAAAAGTAAAAAAATAGTTTTTTTTTGCAGAAATTTACAATGATTTGAAATCAACATTTCTTCATGTTAATTTTACATTGAGTTTTTTTTCTGTGTGAACGTCTGCCTAAAATTTGAAATAGAGGTTTGAGTACATATATGTATTTCTAGAACTTTCATAGCAAGCAACATTTTTACTAGGACGAATCGAAAAGTATCGTTTAGGCATGTTTTCAAAATTTATAAAATAGTCGTAGTGCAAATGGTGAGCTTGTAGGGTGCTGGAACTTTTCATGCCTCCTTTATTAATTGCATATATTGCGAGGGTAAATTTGTTTGATTATTTTTAATTTTTCTTTCTATACAGGAATGGCTTGACTCACATTCCACTTACGTATGTCCACTTATCAAAAATTTTTGTTCAATCGTTATTATTTCTGTTTACGGTTTTGGTAGAAACAGCCATCTGAGTACGTGATGGATTTCTGGCGATCGAGTTTGGATCTTCCTCAAGTGTTTGTATTGTATTGTATTGTATTGTATTGTATTGTATTGTATTGTATAAAGAGGTGTTCGAAGTACTGCGACCAAAGTGACCTATTGTACTGCTCTCTGCTAATAGGTCGTCACTATAAAATCTTATCCAACCTTGAAGCCCTCAGGAATTCGAGGATGTTGGTTGGTTCTAGTAATTTTATGTCGCTACCTACTATCTGGAAGGAACCCAGATGCTGTTTCCTTTTGTACATTAGCGCTCCACAGTTCCCAAGTATGTGCTCTGGTGATTCGGCTTCCTCATCACAGAATCTGCACATAGGGTTTTCTACAATTCCCAACCTGCTCAGATGTTCCCTGAGCCGGTTAGTTTTCTCAGACCGTTCTTTGACAATCCAATGCACGACCCAAATATCTTCTTGTTGTAGCCACTCAACAACATTTTGGATTGCCTTAAGCCCAAGTGGCTCGAGAAAAATTTCCGTCTAACACAATTTTCATGTTCCCAGAGTACTCCTTCCCATACTCCTTTTCCTATTCCACAAAATGGTTCCGGCCTTATTAATTTTGTGGTAACTCCCCTTCTGGCAAGTTCATCAGCTTGCTCATTACCCTGAATCCCAACGTGTCCCGGGACCCAACAAAGGCTAACCTTGTTGTGTTTACCTAACTCATTTAGCTTCTGTAGACAGCCCCATACTAGCTTAGAGTCTACTTCATAGGAGCTTAGTGCTCGAATAGCAGCTTGACTGTCTGATAATAAGGTTATGTTCCTTCTTTTGTACTTCCTATTCAAGTTGATTTGTGCACATCTATCGATTGTATAAATCTCTGCTTGGAAAATGCTCGTGTGTATTCCCATTGGCTCGAAGTATTTGCTGCTAGGCCCGAAGACTCCCGCCCCTGTTCCACTTTCGTTTTTTGACCCATCTGTATACCATTTGATTGTATCTTCTCTTAGAGAATATGCTGTACTTAAACCGCTCCATTCTCTCTTATTGCTAAGTTCCGTAATAGAGTATTTCCTGAAATCATATTTCTTCTCAGCGTTGTCCATGGGGCAATCTAGGAGGGAGTAATCATTAACTTGGCTTATTCGGTTCCATTGCCCTTCACAAAGCCTGGTTATAGGTTTATCTCCATTTATCCTGATTGCCGTTGCCAAAGCTTTCCTCTGCACCACTATATGTAGTGGGCTTAGTTCCAATAGTGCTTCAAGTGATGCCGTTGGGCACGTCCTCATTGCACCCGTTATCCCAATGCACACTAATCTTTGAATCTTACTTAGCTGCATTTGAGTCGACTTCAGATCTGTTCTTTTGGCCCACGCTATAGCTCCATAAGTCACTATTGGGCGGACCATCATCGAGTACATCCAGTGTAAAATGCTGGGTTTACATCTCCAGGTTTTACCCGCTACCCTTCTGCAAATCATTGTAGCTCGCTTAGCTTTCTCAGTGATGTTGTCGACATGTGCCTTCCATGTTAACTTGTTGTCCAGTACTATCCCCAGATACTTCACTTCTGCTTTTGGTTCAATGACTTCTCCCATAATTTGAATTGCCCTCCATCTTGGAAGTTTCCTTTTCCTGGTAAATGGTACAATAGTGGTCTTCGTTGGATTGATGTTCAATCCTGTTGCCCTACACCATTGACATATAATCCTTAACCCTCTGTGTACAATGTCACATAGGTTTCCTCGAACTTGCCTTTTTCTATTAAGACTATGTCGTCCGCGTAGCCTTGGCATTCTATTCCTGCTTCCGACAGTTTCATTAGTAATTCATCAACTACCAGACTCCACATCAAGGGCGAAAGAACTCCTCCCTGTGGACATCCTCTGGTTGTGTTGACGGATATGGTCTCCCCCTCTGCTGTTGTTTCTACGGATCTCATGTAGAGAACTTCTGCCATCCATTTTGATGTCGCTGGGTCTACTCCTCTTTGGTTTAATGCACTTTCTATTACTTCATGTGAAGTGTTATCAAAGGCTCTTTCTATAACTAGGAAGGCACAAACGGCTATTTCCTTTTCATCTACTGATTTCTGAATAGTTCTTACTTGGCTAGTTAGAGCGGTCTCTGTTGATCTGCCCGCTCTATACGCATGTTGGTTTGGATGCAAAGGCATCTGCTGTAATATCCCACATCTTAGATAGTTGTCTACAGCTTTTTCAAGTATTTTCAACATAAAAGATGTTAGGCTTATCGGTCTGAAGGATTTTGGATGCGCGGTGTCCTTTTTCCCCACTTTGGGTATGAACACAACTCTTGCCCTCCTCCATGCCTTTGGTATGTACCCCAAGGCCAAACTGCTATGCCCGATATTTAACATGAATGGTAATAGTTCCTTCAAGCCCTTTCGTAAGAAGGCCGGAAAAATACCATCCGTTCCAGGGGATTTAAAGGGTTGAAAGTTACCTAAAGCCCATTCCAGTCTTTCCCTAGAGTGTTTAATAATACAAGTGTTTAATAATACACGTCGCAAAAACGGAAGCTACTAGACATCCATCTGTATCATCCCAAACATAATTGTCTGATTCGTTTGTCAAAATATTGTATATTGTGAAATTATGAAGTTGTAGCTTCATTTTGTAATATGCAGCACTCGTCTTTAGTTGAGGAATTAATTTTACCGCTTGCACATCCATACATATAACTGCACATAGTCCGGACTCACCATTTTTTATATCATTATATTTTTTTCACGCATTTTTTTATTTCTTCTCTTTGTTTTTTCTAATCTTCATCTGACATATTAAAGGGTTTTTCAATAAGAGCGCTACAAAAGTTTTTTTTAAATAAAACAAAAACGGTTTTGGATATCAATGAAATTCTTTATTCGTGTGAAAGTACCTTCGATGCCATGGATGCACGGAAGTCGCTTCCACACTTGCAGAAGTCTAGACGCTGAACCCAATTTTCGACGGTTTTCAAGCATAAATCGGCCGATACTGCTGCAACTTCACGTTCGATATTCGTACGAAGTTCATCAATCGTCGCTGGCTTGTTGGCATAGACCATAGACTTGACGTAGCTCCACAGAAAATAGTCCAACGGCGTCAAGTCGCATGACCGAGGCGGCCAATCGACTGGACCATTTCGTGAGATAACACGTTCTCCAAACTTGGTATCCAATAAATTGATTGTGACATTCGCTGTGTGGCTTGTGGCGCCATCGTGTTGGAACCACATGTCCTCCAAGTCTATATCATCCAATTGGGGCCAAAAATATTCGGTTATCTTTGAACGGTAGCGATTCCCATTCACAGTAACGTACCGGTCTTGATCATCACGGAAGAAGTACGGCACAATGACGCCGCCGGCCCATAAACCGCACCAAACCGTATTTTTTTCAGTATGCAATGATGACCCATGGATTACGTGTGGATTGCTGTCTGATCAATAACGCATATTTTGTTTATTGACGAAGCCATTCTTCCAGAAATGAGCCTCATCGCTGAAGATAATTTTTCGATGAAAATCCGAATCATTTTCAAGTTGTTGCTCAGCCCAATTCACGAACATACGACGCTTCTGGTGGTCAAGCGGCTTCAGTTCTTGCGTCAATTTGATCTTGTAAGGACGTAGGCCGAGATCTTTTCGCAAAATTCGCCACAACGACGTCACAGAGATGCCCAACGCTTGAGAACGACGTGTGAGAGACACATTTGGGCTTTCTTCAACTGAAGCCTCAGCAGCAGCAATATTTTTGACACTACGGACACTTCTTTGTCTCATTGGCACGGGAACATTTTGTACTGTGCCTGTGGATTCAAATTTTTCCACTAAATGCTCAATTGTTGATCTGCTAGGACGATTATAACATAAATTGGACGTAGCGCTCTTAACGTTGAGGCCACTGACTCCGAATTTCGGTAGTAAATCGTTGTTGGCTCATCATGAAATGGCAAACCTTAATGAAGAGAAATGTCAAAAGAGCGGCGAGAAATATGGCGTCGTTTGCTATCCCTGTCTCTCTACTTTTGCAGCGTCCCTGTTGAAAAACCCTTTACTAGCTTTATGTGATACGCACATATCGCACTGATCTTTCCTAGGTTTAAATATGCAATAGTTCGATTCCTTTAATAATTGCGCAAAAATTGGATAGGACAATTTTATGTTTCCATGTTCTTTTTAAACTCTTTCTTTTAACTCAATCCCTCTGTCTGTCGTGTGGCTACCCCATTCCCCCTATCCAATTGATCTGAAACTTGGCGCATAGTCTTGTTGTGACTACAGATTAATTTTGCGGTAGTCACTCACAGTCACTCGTGGTCACGCACAGTCACGGAGTGATCTAAATATTATTTCCCCTCATCTGCTCGACCTGAAACTTGGTACATACACTTGCTGTGAAAAAACGATTAACTTTGACTTAGTCACGCACATTCACGCGTGGTCACGCAAAGTCACGGAATGATCTAAATGTCATTTCTCCTCATCCGATCGATCTAAAAATTGGTACGTACACTTGGTGTAAAAAAAGAATAAGTTTGACTTAGTCACGCTTAGTCACGCATGGTCACGGACAGTCACGGAGTGATCTAAATATCATATCCCCTCATCCGATCGATCTGAAACTTGGTCTATACACTTGGCACGGGAACATTTTGTACTGTGCCTGTGGATTCAAATTTTTCCACTAAATGCTCAATTGTTGATCTGCTAGGACGATTATAACATAAATTGGACGTAGCGCTCTTAACGTGGAGGCCACTGACTCCGAATTTCGGTAGTAAATCGTTGTTGGCTCATCATGAAATGGCAAACCTTAATAAAGAGAAATGTCAAAAGAGCGGCGAGAAATATGGCGTCGTTTGCTATCCCTGTCTCTCTACTTTTGCAGCGTCCCTGTTGAAAAACCCTTTACTAGCTTTATGTGATACGCACATATCGCACTGATCTTTCCTAGGTTTAAATATGCAATAGTTCGATTCCTTTAATAATTGCGCAAAAATTGGATAGGACAATTTTATGTTTCCATGTTCTTTTTAAACTCTTTCTTTTAACTCAATCCCTCTGTCTGTCGTGTGGCTACCCCATTCCCCCTATCCAATTGATCTGAAACTTGGCGCATAGTCTTGTTGTGACTACAGATTAATTTTGCGGTAGTCACTCACAGTCACTCGTGGTCACGCACAGTCACGGAGTGATCTAAATATTATTTCCCCTCATCTGCTCGACCTGAAACTTGGTACATACACTTGCTGTGAAAAAACGATTAACTTTGACTTAGTCACGCACATTCACGCGTGGTCACGCAAAGTCACGGAATGATCTAAATGTCATTTCTCCTCATCCGATCGATCTAAAAATTGGTACGTACACTTGGTGTAAAAAAAGAATAAGTTTGACTTAGTCACGCTTAGTCACGCATGGTCACGGACAGTCACGGAGTGATCTAAATATCATATCCCCTCATCCGATCGATCTGAAACTTGGTCTATACACTTGCTGTGAAAAAAAGATTAACTTTGATTTAGTCACGCACATTCACGCGTGGTCACGCACAGTCACGGAGTGATCTAAATGTCATTTCTCCTCATCTGCTCGACCTGAAACTTGGTATATACACTTGCTGTGAAAAACGATTAACTTTGACTTAGTCACGCACATTCACGCGTGGTCACGCACAGTCACGGAGTGATCTAAATGTCATTTCTCCTCATCCGATCGATTTGAAACTTGGTACATACACTTGCTGTGAAAAAAGAATAAGTTTGATTTAGTCACGCATAGTCACGCATAGTCACGCACAGTCACGGAGAGATTAAAACCCCACTTCTCCTCATCCGATGGACCTGAAACTTTGTCCATAGACTTGGTGTGGCCAAAGATTAATTTTAAGATAGTCACACACAGTCACGCACAGTCACGGAGATATTCAAATCTCTTATGCATAAGGAAAGAAAGAGTAAAATTTAAAATTTTCTGATAGGTGCAAAAATCCGATTCAAAATATAATATAATATAATGGGACTCCATTTATGGCAACGCATCTAAAATTTTTTGTAGAAATGTACGCCTTTCTTCGTTGTGCTTTCCTGTGACAGGTGACTGTTGGGCAGATTTGCGTCGTTTATTTTAATTTATACAACATACGATACAATTGTTCTTTACAGAAAAGAATTTTATGTTCCATACCCGAATTTTCATTTAAAAATTTATTCGTAACCGGCGGCTTGTAGTCAAATTTTTTGCTTAGCTGCCGCCACAATTTTTTTATGAACTTATTTCTCCGCTAAAGCGAATTTAATACTTGAGAAATATAAACGCACAATTACAGCTGCGCTGACAGATTTACCTAGTATTACTGTGTCATGGTGAAAACCAATAAAAAAAACAAAAAACGAGTTAGGGCGTTTTCTCTCAAAAAACCCTTTGACTTAACTTAGGGCTTTTTATAAATCGTTATAAATCTGTTATTTGTAATTATATCCCCCTGAAAATTTGAGGCAAGGTACATCTGACATTAGTCTACCAGAATAAATAAAGCACTATTTTGAAAAAAAAAAAAAAATGGAGTTACGCCATTCTTATATTAAGCCATCGATGTAATCAATCCTCAATTTCACATTTCACAAATTTTTTTCTTACGACATAAAAAACACGAAATTGTATAAATAAATGTAAAAATAATTTGAAAAACTAAAATATCACTGCATAAATTCTTAACGCTAGTTACATAGTTGAACTTAATAAAAATATTAAACTATAAATTGTATTCCTTTTATCTTTATCCTTCTTTGCATTAATTGCAGAATTAAACTTTTATTGAATTCTTAGATTTTCAAGAGTATATCTTTTGTTTTCTCTTCTTTCTTTGTCTAATATTTTTTACACTTTCAAGATCAGCTAAGAGTCCAGTATTTCTGCGACTCACTGTAAAAATGTTTAAATATAATTTTCTATTCTGAAAAAATTGCATAAAAAGTGTGACGTTTGGTTTCTAAGTCTTTTGATTTTTCAAAAGTTATTTCGATATTTTCTTTTAATGTTGTTGAATCCATAAATTGTGCTTAATTTTACTTACAAAAATTTATGATAAATCACTACGAAAATGCCTTAAAATATGCTTTTAAGTTAATTCACATATGAAGTATTGTTGAATAAAAATAATATGCTTGCTATGTATTCTTAAAATAGTTAAAACATAAATAAATTGAAATATGTTTAGGGAATATTTATTGTGAATTATTAAACAATAAATTCAAATAATTAATTTTGTTAAGACTTGTTCGCGCAATGTTAATGTGTTGTTAAATGCGAGGATTAAAAGTTGTTTAATATCTAAACTTGTTTCATCGAGTTAATAATAATTAATTGAATGCGATTTTTTTTATAATATATTAATATGATGATATGTTTTTGAAGAAATTTACTGTGTGTCGAGTTAATTAATCGAGATAATTGCAATTAAAATAAAATCGGTCTTGGTCGACTTTGAGATACCCTAGATTAAACGTTTCGAAATAAGGTGTTAATTAATAATGTCATAATTATAAATTTAAAACATTTAATATGGTTTTGCCCTATGTTTTGTATTCATATACCCCTGTACTGATGATTGCAAAAACCAAAAATATTTGAGTCAGACTCAATTTTTATTATACCGATCGACTTTGAATCATTCTCTAACTTCCTTCCGTCTGTCTGTCTGTCTGTCCATCTGTCTCTGTGTCCATGTAAATCTTCCAATTATTCTCGCAAAGAGAATATTTGTATATAAGCTTTTGTCAGTCAAAAGCCGATCATTATTGAAATTGGTGCATGTACATATCTAGTCCCCGTATAAATGTCCGACTAAATGAGATCGACTAAAATATACCTAAAATCCATATTATCATATAGACATCGTTCAAATTTTGTTTTTATATGTGTATTGCACCTATTATAGTTCCAATATAATCCATTCGTAGGCACAGTCCCCATTTAACGCTGCTTTCCCATATCTACTTAAATCTATGAACATCATATTCGGTTTGTATATTTTTTTACAAAAAATAAGTGAGGTCACTGATTGTGGTCATGATCAGTCCATTTTTCGACCTAGACCCATATATAAAAATAGCATCTGTTATGAATTTTTTCAATACAATAAAAATTCATAACAATCAAAATTTGGTTTATGGTTATTTTCTATACCAAATTAATTGGAGTTAAGGCCATTTCATTAAACTCATGGTATAGAGTATCATATGGTCGGTCTAGACCAGCTATAATTTTCTAACTTGTTTTTTTGTTAGTCTATGCCAACAATTCAAGAATTTCACAAAGCATTGTACCGTTATATGGGCTCACATTCTCTCTGAACAATATAAAGTAACATATAATCGTAAAATATTATCGGCAATAAATAAAAAGTTGCCTGTTTGTATACCTCTATACCATTTTGTAGAGAGTATATACGTATATTAGAGCGGGCCGATTTAAAAATCGCCCAAGTGACAAGGAAAATCGTATTCTAGGGATCAAGAAAAGTAACTTTGCCCGAGGAACAACACCTCTAAAACGAATTCTGATGTCCCGACTTTTAACCTGTCTGTCTGTCTGTCTCACTTTGACCCATTTAGAGTGCCCCCAATCGAGTCCAAATGTATGATCGACCCCCCTAACTTTTTTTTTTTTGTTAACCAACACTCAGGGGATGCCCCTACAAAAATAGGTTATGGGAAGGAGGAGAGAGGGAGTAGTGTTTGTGGATATTTGACTTAAATTTTATTAGATTATAACTGTCAGGAAAGACCTCTGCGGGGAGTTTATTCCACATACGGCTAGTTCGACTGCTAAACGAATTCTCTCTGTAATGCGTTGTGCGGTCAACTGGACAATAGACTACAAACGGAAGTGATCTACTAGAGAAGCGGGTAGAGCGAACCGAAACTCGGGCACTTGGAATAAGTTCGCTAATGAATCAATAGAATTGGATACCCTACTGTCATTGATGAGCGCCAACGCCCTCCTTTGCACACGGTCGAGTAGCTCCAAAATAGAATTTGAAGCCCCTGCCCATATATGGGAGTTGTATTCCATTTTCGGTCGGATGTAAGTGGTATAGATTTTAAGGAGATCAAAGGGAGTGAAGTAATTTCTACACCGTTTTAGAAAACCAAGACACTTGAATGCTTCTTTCGACACATGAAAAACATGCTCGTTCCAACGAACATCACATTGAATTCTCATGCCCAGAACATCAAGAGTATCGGATTCCTTTATACCTATACCACCCATAATTCAGATGACATTGTTGATTCCATGGCCCTATGGGTCAACATACAACATTGAGTCTTCTGCGCATTAAAATCAACCCTATTCGCTTTACTCCACTCGGAGATTGTTAAGAGGTCTTGATTGAGTGTGTCTTTCATTAACCGCCTTTTGCCCTACCCCCCAACCCCAAGAGGCTTGGCCTACAATTAAATGAAAATGAATAACAAATGCTGCTGTCATCTGCGAAAGAGTATATAGAGTTAAAAGTTTGGCCAAGAAGGTCGTTCAGAAAGATAAGGAAAAGAGAAGGAGAAAGAAAGGAACCTTGGGGTACCCCTGAATTAAGCTGAAACTCATTAGTTGAGACCCCATCAATAACAACACGTATTGTTCGGTCTCTGAGAAAACTCGATATAAATCGAGAGAAGTTATTACCGACCCCAAATGCAATAAGCTTTGATATCAATGCACCGTGCCATACATGATCGAATGCCTTGGAAATATCCAGAGCAACCACTTTACTTTCGCCAAAATTGCGAATGGGTCGACTCCAGCGCTCAGAAAGTAGAGCTAACAGGTCTCCCGTGGAACGATTTCTACGGAAGCCATACTGTGGCTCATTAAGAAGTGAGTTGGCTTCTAGGTAGTTCACAAGGTTGAAATTGATCATGCTCTCCATCACCTTTGAGAGCGCAGAGCAGATTGCAATTGGACGGTAATTTTCAGGGTTATTAGCCGCACCCTTTTTAGGGATTGGCTGGACATTAGCAACCTTCTAGCAAGAGGGAAAGACTCCCGCACGATACGAAAGGCTGAAAAGGTTGGCCAATGGACTGGCTAGCATCGAAGAGCACTGTTTCAGCACCAGTACTGGTATACCATCCGGTCCCGGAGACTTATTTATGTTGAGATCCGAATGAATTTTTTTAACTGCACGTGCTTAGAAGAATATTTTAGGTATAGTACAAGATACTCTTTCGAGTTCGGGCAGTGGTTTATCGCTATCGGGCAAAAATGAATTTTTTGCAAAAAGTTCAGCTAAAAGGTTAGCCTTATCAACCGGGTCAGTGAATATTTGGTCATTCATTATAAGAGTTGGGATAGCAGAACTAGCATTATTCTTTACTCTTTTAACAAATGACCAAAAGCTCTTGCTGCCCCGAGGAGCAGAAAGAACTTTAGCATGAAGACGCTGATCGTGAAGCAACTTTTCGCGCCTTAGTACTTTGGCACATTCATTTCTCGCCTGTTTGCGTAGCAGTTCAGTGACGGAATTTTTATTTTTACGCCAAAGTCTGAATGCTTCCTCCGTGGATTTGACTGCTTCTCTGCAAGTCTGGTTAAACCAAGATTTTTGATTAGGTTTAGCCGAAATACGCTTTGATGGAATGAATAATCTCATACCAAGCACTATTATTTTTTCCACCTTTATCGCAGCAGCATCAACATTATTATTTAGGAAAACTGAGCGTTTCATAGCTGGTGTTGAAACGCTGTGAAGTACAGAGTACGAAAAAGAAGCTGAAATGGTACAGTGATCCGAATTACCAAGAGGTGCAAGTATTTTCACTTCATACTTGTGAGGGTGTGAAGTTAGAAAAAGGTCGAGAGTATTCTGTCTTTGCCCTTTAATGCACGGAATGTGCGCTGGTTTATTCACTAGTTGCGCTAAGTGGTTATGCGCGGCGAAAAGCTCAACGTAACGGCCTTCGGGAGTTGTTTGACTCGAATGGTGAAGCCAAGAAGAGTTGTGAATATTAAAATCGCCGGCAATTACGATTTCGCTATTCGGACAACTCTCTAGGATTCTAGTTATGGATTCAGAAAGGGCATCGAAGCCATTATAGGTATGCTCCCTTTCTATGTTTGGGCTTCTGTAAAGAAACCCGAAATGTAAAATGTGTGACCTGATTTTGAACTTAACCCAAAGTGAGTTAAATTCTGCATCATTACAGTTATAATGTTGCTGGAACTGGTACACAACATTGTCACGAATGTACATTGCAAGGCCCCTATGGAAAGAAAAAAGGGATAGAAGGTGATAACCAGGTACATGAAAATCCTGTGGATCAGCATCCTCACTCACCTGGGTCTCACATAAGGCGAAAACATCCGGCCGATGGAAGCGAGTGTGGGCATATACAGAGAACAAATTCGTCCTCAGTCCACGTATGTTACAGAAGTCTATTCTGAATTTACCTGACATTACAAAATTAATAAAAATCTAAGTCAATATTCCAAAAAAACAATAGTACAAGTGACAAGTAATCGTTTTGCTGTTATTCGGATAGTTAGTAACCAGTGCTATGCCTTCATCACTAACATAAATTTGGAGGGCCGACCCACCCATGCCAGTGGCACACCCCCTGGAACCACCCTGGGGGGTTCCACATACAAACATTACAAAAAATCACAATTTTTTGTTTAGAATTGGGTTGACTATGTTTGATTTAATATTAAAATTAACACTCATACGTATACGTATCTTCTACTCTGCTAATAAATAATAATCATACGCCTTGACTATGTTATGTTATCCAAAATTATCGATCGGATGAGAGTAAATAACTTTTAGATCACTCCGTGACTATGCGTGACTATGCGTGACTATGCGTGACTATGCGTGACTCTGCGTGACTACCCCAAAATTAATCTGTAGTCACAACAAGACTATGGGCCAAGTTTCAGATCAACTGCATGAGCGGGAATGGGGTTGCCCCAAGGCAGATAGGCAGCCAGACAGACAGGTCAAATGTCGGGACATCAGAATTCGTTTTAGAGGTGCGGTTCCTTGGGCAAAGTTTCTTATTTTTATCCCTAGAATATGATTTTCCTTGTCACTTGAGCGATTTTTTTGCCTCCCTACAAATCGACGCGCCCTAATGTATATACATTAGGGTGGCCCTTAATAAAAAAAGTGTTCAAACTCTTGGTCGCACCCCCCTAGAAATATCCGAATAGCAAAAAAACTGAGAAATACAAAAATACCAATAAAAATACTTTTAGAGGTGGCTCAACGCGATTGAAAATTTTTAAGTGTGTTTATATGGGGAATTATGGCTGTTTTTCAGATTTTACGAAAATTTCGTTCTATAGTTTAATTTTTCGGACAAATTGTTACATAATTCAGGATAAGTATTAAATTATCTTTTCAAAAAGCTATAAAACTTCAAAAATGAATAAAAACTAGCCAAGAAATAGCAAAAGCCCCAGACCACTTTTGCGCCAAAAAATAAACTAGGTCATGAAATTTGATAGCATTTTTCTCAAGTTTGAGAAATTGATTAAAGCCAACATTTTGTTTTAGTCTCTATACCTGTAAGTACTCAGATATGAAGTATTGTTTTATTACCACTTTGTTAAGCAATTGCACATTGAGACCGAAGATGGGAAATTTTTTTGATAAAATTTTGAAAACTCCTTTTACAAGTTTTAAAAAATTTTCTTAAACAACATTTTAATAAATGGACCTCGCACTTTCAAGTTTTGTTAAATACATATTGTAAATTAACTGTGTCAGTTTTAAAGTAAATCCCTATGTTAGAATTTTTTTGACAAGGATTTTATTCTTGCGGATTTCGAGAAAAATGGGATTTTTTTAAAATATTCTGTAAATGTACTCTTTCTAAATACTTTGTATCAAAAATTTATTAGTTTTCTACTTTTAAATGTTATATTTTATCTTAATAGCCTAGTGTTTCGGAAAAAAATAATATGACTCGATTAACCCTTTTGGAATTGGGGTCACATATGACCCCAAGCTAATAAAAGACAATTTATTCAAAAAATTAAAATAGTTTGTAAGTGCTTTTGAATTTTTAGATGCGATGCTTAAAATATAATAACCAAATGTGTAGAACTTCCGTTCCTAAAATTTGGGATAAATTCGAGAACGCTAATCCATTATTTTCCAAGGCCAGCTTTGGATTTTAGGATATTTTTAAATAAAACTTACTGAAAACGAGTTTTTCTATTAAACTCGATGAAACCACTATTTGGAATTTAGGAAAAATTATTCTGTTAATTTTTATTTATTTAACCCTTCAGTGCTCCTGGGATCAAAATAATCCATTGTGATATATCTTTGGTGCAATAATCTGCTTATTGCTCGCGAATATAAATTAAAAGAACTTTTAACCGATTTTGTTATAAAATTTTTCCAATATTCGGTCTCAATACTTCATATCTAAGTACATATAAGTATAGAGGCCAATAAAAAATTATGGCTTTAATCAATTTCTCAAAGTTGGAAAAAGTGGTATCAAATTTCATGACCTAGTTTTTTTTTGCCACAAAAGTGGTCTGGGGCATTTGCTATTTCTGGGCGAATTTTTATTTTTTTTTGAAGTTTTATAGCTTTTTGAAAAGATAATTTAATATTTATCCCGAAGTATGTAACAATTTGTCGGAAAAATTAAGTGATAGAACGAAATTTTCGTAAAATCTGAAAAGTCATATTTTCCCCATATAAACACACTTGAAATTTTCAATCGCGTTGATCCTCTAAATGTTTTTTGATTGGCCCAAAACCTTGTATTCTCAGTTTTTTTTGCTATTCTCATATTTCTAGGGCGTGCGACCGAGAGTTTGAACACTTTTTTCTCCATATAATTAAGGGCCACCCTAATATACATATAAGTTTGTAATTTCGGTTGTAATAATAAACATCTTAAAATTTACATATACGTATATTCTTGATCTTTATACGAAGTGGAGATGATACAGCATTAACTGTCTGTCCGTTTGTGAAAATCATGATCGTGATCCCAATAGGTCAGATAGATTGGCCATTTTTAGTGAAAGTTTTTCCCAATTATCTAATTAATACATATGCATAGTAGATTACAAGATATCAAGAAAAATTTAAAAAAAACTTCTGCAACAAACTTTCATTAGAAAGAATATTTTCTTAAAAAGTGCTTTTATCTAAAAAGGTAACCTCAAAAGTACAATATCTTAAAAAGACAATAAAAAGTGACAATAAACCAAACAACAAACAGAAATAATCGCAGAATATTTGTTTTTTAAAAATATTCCCTGAAGATGATCGAAGATTTCGATCGAAATATTGGGTTTTAAATAAACAAAAATTAATAATAAAATTTAAAACAATTCTGTTTTATTTAATTTTATTAAAATTTATGACCTCAAGCCGAATTAAAATTAAAATTATCTAACAAAAAAAAAGGTCAACTATACACACATATTATATCTTAAAAAATTCATATTCTTTCAGGAGTAAGTTATTTTTGTAATTTAAAATTTTTAGTATGCAATGTTGCTATAATTCGGTTCTGTTCTGTTTCTTAAAAAAGTTTACCATTTATTAAAAAATAAATTTTCTTAAAAAATTATAATATCTTAATTAAGTATTTTTTTTTAAAAGAGTACCTTTTCTAAAAAAAAATAAGTTTTAAAAAAGTACCTATCCTTAAAGGCCACATTTTCTTAAAAAAGCACCTTTCTTAAAATAAAGTACATTTTTCAAAAAAGTACCTTTTCTTATACTACATTATTTTAAAAACGTACCTTTACTAAAACCAGTAAATTTTTCTTAAAAGTATCTATTTCCTATAAGTAGCTTTCTTAAAAAAGTAAGCTTTCTTAAAAAAAGTACCATTTTTGAAAGACAAGGTACGTTAGAAAAAAACTTTTCATAAAAAAGTAGCTTTTATTCAAGAAGTACATTTTCTTAAAATAGTGTATTTTCTTAAAAAAGTATCAGTGCTTAGAAGAGTAATTTCTTTTAAAAAATTACCCCTTCTCAAAAAAGTACCTTTTCTTAAAAGAGTAAATTTTCTTGAAAATTAGCCGTTTATTAACAATTTGCGTTTCTTAGTAAAAGTTGGCAACGCCATGTCCGAATAAGTAGAGAAATTGTACAGCTGATCATTAAGGGTAAAAATATAAGGAAACTTGCTAAAATAGTGCAAATAGTTAAATAACTTATTAAACTTCGTGGCTAATATAAATTTGTCTAGTAGTGAATCAAAATTATCTTGTTGTTGGCTGTTGCTGTTGTGCTGGTGCCATTTGCCTTCATTTGTATGGACTTCGTTGCTGTTGCTTATCCTCTTTATTGGACTTTTTAAACATCATTGCATTTTTAAAATAATTGCTGAATTGGTTTGCAGTATATACTGTTGCTTCACTCGAATAGAATATTTGTGAAATATATTTTATTCGTTGCCGGCGCCATCTTTCAAAAATTGATATCTATACTTTACGAAGATTAATAATTATAAATTGTAAAGAAATTATAATTATGCCTGGGAAAAAAATATTGTGCCCTAAATATCTGGGAGTATTCAATGTAAAGAATGTCTTTTGTGGTTTCATCTACCGTGTGCTGGCTTGGATGATCAGTTTTTAGCCCTTTCATTGAAACATAGTGGAGTTTTCTTTAAATGTAAGGATTGTGTAAATATTCCTGATAAAACCAATACAAGTAAAGAGATTAGTGTCCTCAACACGAAATTGGACAACCTCTCGCAGCAAATATCCCGTAACAAGGATATAATTGATAAAAGTTTTGAGGGTATTGTCAAGGATATCAGGAGCGAATTTGTTTCGCGATTTATGAGGCTTGAGCAAGAGGTTGTGAATTGTAATGCTCTTGTGAAAGGTGTTGATGCTGGTGTTGATATAAGAATAAGGAGATTGGAGGAAGAGAATAATACTTTATATCATCGCTTGAATATGACTGATGTGGTTATTACCGGCCTGCCTAAGGATATTTTGGATTTAGAAGATACTGTTAAGAATATTTGCTCTTTTGTTCAAATCGCAGTCAGTAATCGTGATATTCAGCACGTATGCTATATGAATAAGAAAGAGTCGGTTCTGGTGAAATTTTGTAGCGTTCTTGTACGGGATAAATTAATGGCAGCATACTTAGTGATGTAGATAATAGCGGGATAACTACACGAGTATTCCTTAATGATCACTTTGGTCCGAGGTCTTCTAAAATGAATTACATTAGTAGAAATCTTTTAAAAAAGAATAAGAGAAAGAGATTTAAAATTTACAACGCGGATAAGCCTAAGGTGTCCATTACATACATGGATGGTTCGGAGGTTCTCATGGGTTTTGAGAGGTGTGTCAAAGACTTGTTACCTTTGCTTGATGACTGATTGATCCAATGGAAAAAATATGTATATATATAGTTTTTTCTCTTTTCATTTTATATTTTTTCATATTGAAATAGCTGGTGTTGTGATTTATGTATTTGGAAATTTTTTTATTTTTTTGATCAGCTGTTAAATGGATTTATTTGAATGGAATCTGTTACATCTAATTCATAGATTTATTTTAGTTTTATTTTTAATTTTTACCTCTATAGGTTCCCCCGCCATTATGTGTTTACATATCAATGCGGTATAATCTTTGTGAGTCAATTTTTGTTGAAATCAAAGCTGGAACCACGAAAACTCTTGTTGGAGTTGTGTATTTGCCTAGTGGTGATTTTAATAATCTTAGAATTTTTGAGGAATTACATTGCAATCTTTTTTATCAATACAATAACATAATTATTATGGGTGATTTTAATTTAAACCTTTATGATTCTGTAAAGGCTCATTTGGTTAGATCCGTTTGTAGTCAGAATGGACTATCGATTCACCATAATATGGTTCCTACTCATTTTGACATAAGTCACCGGTCTTCGTCTTTAATTGACTACTTTATGCTTGGAAGTGACAATAAAGCTGTGCAATCCAGTCAATTTCAATGTCCGTTTATGAACTCTCACCACCGGTTGATTTAAATGTTTATCGGACTGATAACTACTTTGAATTTAAGGATTTCAATAATATTGATTGGGACGGATTAAACTCGTTTTACAATTCATATGATGTTTCCTCAATTTACCTTACGAGTGATGTGAACTGTCAGGTTGACTTCTTAAACATCTTTTTGGTTAATGCTTTTTCTTTTGTGCCGGTTGTGCGTCGTAAATCTAGAGTTAGGGGAGAATCATGGATGAAATCTAGAGAGATTATTCATGCTGTTTCTCTTAGAGACATTGCATACAAGGGGTTTCTGGAGGTTCGTACCGATGATAATTGGCGAACAAGGTTGTTATAACGAAGTTTAAAAGACGGGAGGGTATGAGAATATTTAATAGATCTGATAATGCTAATATATTGAAAACTTTGAGGAGAGCTGGCTGTTTGCGGAGTGAGGTTGTTTTTTCGGATCTTGATGCAAATGAGGTGAATGACCATTTTGTGGGTAGTTCAGAAGTTGTTACGGAGGATTTTGATTTTGATTATATAGATAATAACCCGCGTTTTTCATTTGATGGTATTTCTGAGTTGGAATTTTTTGATGCTTTTAAGAAAATAAAATCGAATGCGGTCGGTGTCGATGGTATTCCTTTAAAGTTTATTAAGCTGATTTTTCCTGGTATAAGTAGATTTTTATTGCATGTTGTAAATGGCATATTTACTACATCTGTTTATCCTTCTTTCTGGAAGATTTCTAGGGTAGTTTCGATTCCTAAATCTGGTAGTGAATTGTCTTTTGGGAATTTAAGATCTATAAGTATAATGCCTGTTGTCTCCAAAGTTGTTGAGCACTTACTTAAGTCAAAAATGGTTCAATATTTAAGCAGGGAGAATCTGATTTGTGACAGCCAGTATGCCTATAGAAAGGAATAAAGCACTACGTCTCTTTTAGTTGAAATGACTGATTTCATTAGAAAAAATTTAAGTGAGGGTAGAGTTAATCTTTTAGTTTCTCTTGATCTGTCCAGAGCGTTTGACTGCATTGATCCTTGTAGACTTATTTTTAAACTTCGTGATAAATTTAAATTTTCGAAACCAGCTTGTAGACTTATGTTTTTCTATTTAAATAATCGTTCACAATTTGTTGAGCTTGGAGGCAGAGTGAGTGACATCCGCAGGGTTATATGTGGTGTGCCGCAGGGTTCGGTTATTGGTCCTCTATTATTTGTGTTATACTTAAATGATTTGAACGAAGTTATGATTGATACTCAAGGAAGTAGACCCAATGTTTTTGCGGATGATGTTCAATTGCTCTTCAACTACGATAAACAATTCTTAGATATTCTTGAAGCTGTAAAAAATTTCAGCCTTCGGAACGTATCAACATGGATGTCTGCAAATCATTTTGATATTAATTTGGCAAAGACAAAGTGTATGGTTTTTGGAAATACTCAAAGCTTTGATTTCAATATTTGTATTAATGGTATTGTACTTAATTTCGTTGATAATCTGAGGTGCCTGGGAGTCATAATTGATGAAAAACTCAGTTTTGAGAAACATATTAATGTATTAACACCAAATATTATTACTACTATACGTAGGTTATTTAATGTAGATGTTTATATACACCTTCATATTAAGAGAGATGTGGCTTTGGCGCTCCTATCATCACAATTGTGTTATTGTATTGAGGTGACATCTGGTACTACTTCTACATGTTTTTCTAGATTGGAGAAACTACTCAATATGATTGCTCGTTTTGTTTTTAATGTTAGAAGAAGGGAGCATATAACTCCTTATATTATACGATTTTTGGGTTGTACATTCAAGAAATTTGTAGAGTTCAGATTGTTATGGTTCTTTTATAGACTTATTATTGATTCCTCACCGGTTAACTTGCGTAATACCTTTAGTTTTTCGAGATCGAGAAGAAATATCCTAATTATAATAACGCGTATATTAACTTCTTTGTATGAACGGTCGTTTCTAGTTAGAGTGTCCCGTCTTTGGAACAAGCTACCTAGCCATGTGAGGGTTTTTGCAGATTCTAAGAAAGTTTTCAAGAACAAAATTTTCTCACATATTTGTGAATCCATATGATACTTAATTAGTACGTAATTGATAGAATTATTTAAAGGGAATTATATGTGGTAAACAGTTTTTTCGCTAACATGGACTCTTTGTTTTTATTTTTGTAAATATTTAAATTTTTAAATTTTAAATGTTAAATTTTTAATTATGACAATAATTTTTGAATTATGTACGTATATGCTATACCCCATAATATTTAGCATTAGTATTAGTATTCATATATTAGTATTAGTATCATTGGACAAATGTGGCTTTTAATATTACAAGAAATGGAATTGAAATGGAAAAAAAAATAATAACTTTATTTTGTTCTTTATGAGTACTTTCTTTTAAAAAAGTACCTTTTCATAAAGAAGTGCCTTTTTTTAAGAAAATAATTTGCTGAACAAAGGCACCATTTCCTAAAAAAGTACCTTTTCTAAAAAAATACCTTTTCTTAAAAAGTATCTTGTCTTAAAAAACCACTATGTGCTGACTGTCTTTTATTACACCATTCGACTCAGAATCACTTTAGCGATGTCCGTCTTTTTGTCCGTCCGTATGTCCATGTAAACTTTGTAATTAAAATACAGGTCGCAAATATTAATATATTTTGATGAAATTTATCACATAAGCTTCTAGCAGCCATAAGATGAACGCTATTGAAATTGGTGCAAATAGATTCATGTTCAGACCTAAGTAGTTCCCATATAAATGACCCCTATGAGTACGACTTATTTTGCCATAATACACAAATTATCATATAGACCTGGCCAAATTGGGTTTGTGTATGTTTATTACATCTATTTATGAGTAGTCCAAATATAAACCCTATAGGATAATTCTTAGTCATAGCCCCCCATATAAAGCGCTTGCCGATCTTCACTTAAACCTATCAAAAACAAAAATATTGCACAGATTTTTCTCAAATTTGTTTTGTATATATTTTTGCAAATAATTAGTGATCTTACGATATATAATCAGGTTGGGTCCATTTTTCGACCTAGTCCCCATATAAATATAGCATCCGATGTGAACTTTTTCATATCGAAGGCATCAGATAACAAAGCAATATTAAAAAAACCGGCGCAAAAATATCAAAACTCTATCTCTCTCTTTTCTCAAAGCAAAACAAAACTCTGTAACAACCAAATAAACTAAATATTAAATAAAACACTCAATCAATAGCCAAAAAAAAAAAACAAATAAACACTAGAAAGGCATCAGATAACAAAGCAATATTAAAAAAAAATCATCACAAAAATATCAAAACTCTATCTCTCTCTTTTTAAATATAAAGAGAAACTAAACACTAAACGCGTCCATACTAAACCCCACTCAAATATGGGAAATAGATGAGTAAATAAAAAAACTTGTCAACAAGGAAGTGCATCTGCTATGGATATTGATAATAACACATCAACAACAAACAGTGAAAATAACATCACGAACAATGACAATATTACTAATAATCCTACAAACAAACATATAAGAAACGTATTACAAAACAGTATTAGTGAAAGTGTATCAAAAGCTCCTCGATTTACTAACTTAGAATCTCCATTAAGAATAATAACAACAATGGACAAACGTTCTGATAAATTAAGTGTAGATCTAACCGAAAAGTTACAAACATTTATACAAAGTATGTTTCGAGAGCATGAAGATAGACTCTTAAATGAGATAGAAGTGAAAATAAACCAAACAATGAAAAGAGTTGAACAAACACTTGAAGAATATAAAAGAGAATTAAATAATGTTAAAAAGAAAATACATGAATTAGAAACAGTCTCGGCTAACGCCTTAAGCCTAAAAAAACGAAATATTTGATTTAAAAAAAGAATTAGATAAACAGAAAAATGCCGCAGTTGCATGTGACATTAGAATAAATGGTGTACCAATGTATGAGAATGATGATGTGAACCAAATATTTAATAATTTATGTGCCACAATTAATATTAATCGATCAGCAGTGAAGTCAATATTTCGCTTAAAGAAAACTAGAGCTGTAATTAATAACAGTGATCCTGCTATTATCGTAAGACTCGGAACACCATATGATAGAAACTTTTTTTTTGAAATCTATTTCCACCCTAACACGAATGTGCAAAGGTCCTTTACGATTGACTGATATTGGCTTTGCATCTGATATGCCTTTTAATGTCAAGGAAAATTTAACACCCCGGAATTTTAAAATATATATTGAAGCTGTAAAATTTTGGAAAGACAAGAAACTATTTTCTGTTTATTCTATGTGTGGCATTGTTTTTATCAAAATGAATCGGTCAGATGAACCGCAGCACCTCAATTGCATTAATGATATTTATAGATTATTTCGAAATGAAAATTCTGATGAGCAATCAATCACGTATATTACTTTTTTCTAAAATTATATATTTGTATTCCTTATGTTTTATTATTTTGTTCGAAATATTATACCTTAAATTTTTTTCATATTTACCATTCATATTTAAATTACGTCTTTATGGAACCAATTTTTATAATATCAATTTCAAAATCAATTTTAATATTACCAAACTTTTTTTGTATTCGTTATTTTCACCTTTATCATTCTTAATTAAATTATATATAGATATATCTAAGTTTTGTAATACCAAGTTTATAATCAATATTAATGTTAACACACAATTTACTTGCGTTGCACTCAGCTCTGTAATATATGTTGAACAATTTAAATAATCTGAGGGTGAGTTCCAAATTCAATGCACATAGCATGATTCGTATTTTTTCCAAACTTAAAAATGGCTTAAACGTTGTTCATATTAATGCGCAAAGGTTACAAATAAAAATAGAAGAGTTCCGTTACTTATTTGAGTCTTCCAACGTCGATGCGGTATGCATTTCAGAAACATGGTGCAATGCCAAGGTCAATGATGACTGTTACAGATTGCGGGGATATAAGCTCTTCAGAGTGGATAGAAAACAAAAAAAGGGTCATAAGCATAAAAAGCAGGTGGTGTTGCCATATATGTGAAAAATAATGTAAAATGTAAAATTAACAAGTAAGAAAATTATAGTCGGTCTAGACCGACTATACGATACCCTATATCATGCGTTTAGAGACCCTATCTCTCAGGCCCAACTAACCGGATATAGAAAATAAGCATAAACTAAATTTGAGTGGGATTTTTATTAATTTTTTCGGCTGCAGATATGAAAAAGTTAATAACGGATGCTATATCTATATGGGGACTAGGCCTAAAAATGGACCGATCATGAACATGTTTGGTAAAGTCTCTTGTATTTTGCAAAAATATATACAAACAAAATTTGAGAAGAATCAGTGCAATATTTTTGTTTTTTGATAGATTTAAGTGAAGATCGGGGAGCAGCTCTATATGGGGCCAATGACTAAGAGTTGTCCAATAGGGATCATTTTTGGACTACTGATTAATGGATGTAATATATACATACAAACCCAATTTGACTGAGATTTGTATGATAATTTGGATCTTATGGCAATATATGTTGATTTCATAGGGGTCATTTGTATGGGGGCTAGGTCTGAACATGGACCGATTCTCACCAATTTTAACAGCGTTTATTCCGTGGCCGATAAAAGATCAAATACCAAATTTCGTCAAAATATATTCATATTTGCGACCTGCAGTTTGATTACAAGCTTTACATGGACACACAGACGGACGGACGGACATCGTTAAATCGAATCAGATAGTGATTCTGATTCGATCGGTATAATTAAAGATGGGTGTAGGTCAAATATTTTTGGTTGTTACAAACAGCAGCACAAAGTCATTATACCCAAACCACATAGTGGTATAGGGTATAAAAATAAATCAAAAGATGGTGATAAAATTGAGTTTCTCTTTTTAGAATTATTCAATAGGAACGAAAAAGTATTGCTAGGAAATGTCTATAGACCAAATAAGTATATTAATTCAGAAGAATTTTTTCTGGAATTATCTAATATTACCGTGGGGTACACAAATATAATAGCTGGTGATTTTAACAGTAACATTTTAGTGGAATCTACGTTTTCAGATGAAATGCTATATCTTGGCCTAGACGTTGTCAATAAAACTATACCTACACACTATTCCACCAACTCAAATTCGCTCCTTGATATATTTTTCACAAACTGTTTGTCAAAAGTTCTTTTGTTTGAACAGATATAAGCGCCTGTGTTTTCTAAACACGATCTTATATTTATCACTTACGATTTTAAACCAAACACAACTGATGAAAGTGTTAGCTATCATGACTTTAAACGTATTAAATATTTAGCTTTATATGATAAAATTTCACAAATTGATTGGGATTGTACATATTATATGCCATCTGTTGATGAGCAGCCTACCATTATTCAAACAAACATTGAACAACTCTTCAATGAATTTGTTCCTCTTAGAACGAAAAGGATAACAACAACTGACAACCCATGGTTTACGGTTGAAATTAATTGTTTAATCGAACAACGTAATATTGCTTATACAAGATGGAAGAGATTTAAAACCCCCGAACTACAGACTGAATTTCGATCCCGTAGAAATAAGGTTACCAGAAGCATTAGGATTGCCAAATCGTTCTACTATAACAAAAAATTTTGAAGTTGTTTAAATAGCAAGGCAAGATGGAGTGAAATACGAAATGTACGGATAATTACCAAAACCAGAGATAATACTGTAAATATAAATGTTGAGGAATTAAATTACAAATTTACAGATTTACCAAGGTCTACCGCTAATGTTAAACATTACAGGAGCCATGCCATTTCAAACGTTCAACACCAATTTCAGTTTAGTTGCTTTACTGTAACTGGAATATACGAAAGCTTCCTCAGTATAAAGTCTAATGCTACTAGCTGTGATGGTGTTCATCCAAGATACATAAAAATTGTGTTCCCTACTATCCTACCATATATTACTAACATGTTCAATTCAATAATAACTAAATCGACGTATCCCACTTAGTGGAAACACGCTAAAATTGTCCCTATACCCAAAACGGAAAACGAATTTCATCCAATAACTATACTACCCTTTCTATCTAAAATACTTGAACGTTTAATGTACAGCCAATTAGGTAGATTGATGACAAAGTTGCCTTCTTCATTTTTTTGGATCATTCTAAGGCTTTTGATACTGTTAACACGGAAATTCTAACATTAAAGTTAAACAAAATATTTAATATGTCTACGACATCCACATCAAGTTGATGAATTCATATTTAACAGAAAGATCACAATCGGTTTTCTGTGGTAAACAAATGTCAAGTAGGATCGAACTTACAAGAGGTGTACCACAAGGTGCTATCTTAGGGCCATTGCTGTACTCAGCTTATGCCAATGATCTTCCGAATCAATTACAATATTGCAATGTTCAAATGTATGCGGACGACGTCCAACTCTACATTAGCTGTACAATATCGGAAATTGATGATTGCGTACGTAAAATTAACGTTGACTTACAAAATATCAATCCAAGTAAGTCAAAATGTATGTTAGTTACTAAAAAAAATCAGGTTATTTCAAATATTTCTGATATAATTCTGGGTGAATCAAAAATTAATCTTGTGGATAAGGTAAAAAATCTTGGAGTCACATTTAATAAATATTAACACTGGAATAAATATTAACACGTTATTATTACAACCGGAAAAATATATGGTATGTTAAGAAACTTATGGTGCACTCGGTGGTTCGTACCACTTCAAGTCAGAATGCTACTGGCTAAAACATACTTAATACAAGCTTTACTCCATGGTTGTGAGTTGTTCTCAAGCTGTGATGCAACCAGTATGCGTAAACTAAACGTATCTTTTAATAACATTGCGCGATATATATTTGGCATAACACGACTTGGTAGCGTATCTCTCTACGCTAAACAAATTTATGGTGTCACTTTTGAAAACCTTTTGAAGTGCAAATCACTAATATACCTGCATAAAATTATTTACTCAGGCCAACCTAAATACCTTTACGAAAGACTAAACTTTTTTAGGTCTGAGAGAGGACGCCGTATTATTCAAATACAACATAAGACTCAACTTTCGGAGTTACACTTCTATATTAATGCCATACGAATTTGGAATCGACTACCCCCTCACTTCCAAATTATCAGCAACGCAACTAAGTTCAAAAATAAAATATATGAATATTATAACTAATTCTTTTTTTCTTTTATTATTTTATTATTATTATTTTATTATTTATATTTATGTTTCTTTTTTCTTTGTTTTGTTAGTATTAGGTAGTATTTTATTATTTTATTTTTTTTTCTTGTACATTGTAAAATATAACTATAATTAGTATTCAGTACTCCCATATAAGATTAATTCTTTGTACTGAATTATAATTTATGAAATTCAATAAATAAATAAATAAATAAATAAATAAATAAATATAAAAAAAAAAAAAATAATAACAATGCCACTCAAATTTGGTTTATGGTTATTTTCTAGATCTATTTAGTTGGATCTAATAGATAAGGTCTCATCGTATAGGGTATAGTATAGTCGGTCAAGAACAACTATAATTTTCTTACTTGTTTTAAGTTCCTTTTCTTAAAATTGTACATTTTCTTAAAAAGTACATTTGCGTGAAGAAGTACATTTTCTGCAAAAATGATATTTTCTTCAAAAGGTAACTTTTCCTAAAAAAGTACATTTTCTTAAAAAAAGTACCCTTTCTCAAAAAGCAAATTTTTTTAAGAAGTACCTTTTCTTCAAGAAATAATTTTCCTTTATGTATCATATATTTTCTTAAAAAAATATTTTCGTCAGAGAGGGACTTAGGCGCCTTATAACTAACTATTAAAGTCATAAGTACCCATGTGGAGGGCATAAAAAATTCGTCACAGTCCAATTTAACTCTGTTACTTGTTTTGTACCCAAGAGTGGGATCACATGTTTGAGCCTGGTGATAGGTCAAAATTCACATCGGAAGTGATTAAGTATTGTATAGGAACTATTTCATGAAGCCATTTATATGCCAGCAAAAAACGTTGCTTACCCAGAAGCAGCTGTGTCAGGAAGAGTTCACTTATCTAGTACTTCCTAACCCGCTAGTATAAGATGGAACCATTGCGAAGAAATAATTGCAATGGCCCATTTGGTAGGTATCTTGAGCGTTAAATTGCGCTTCTTTGATGGCAGCTATATGCATTGGAATCAAGCTTAAAGAAGTGAAATATGATCTTAAATATTGTATATTTCAGTTGAATAGAAGCGATTAAGAGCTATACTTAATAAAGTCATTTCTAGACTGAAGACAAAATTTGGTCTAAATATAAATAATTATCGAGATCATAGGAGCAGGGAATATAATGGGGGCTAGATTAGAATTCGCACCAATTTTAACTTATTTCAGTACTGCTGGAGTAGTTGAGAGCTCACAATCAAAGTATCATCTAAATTTATTCATACAAAAGCGAAAGTTTGTTTATTTGTTTGTGGCGTAAAAGAGGCTAAAACTTGTTTATATGTTCACAGCGTCTAACTGTCCATCTGGAAGAAATAATAGGCTGTACCAAGGCAAGGCATATTTAATATCATATATCTGGAGATTTAAATATAAATGTGATAGCAACGAAACAAAGATATTATTATTGTATTGAATAAATTGTAAATTTTTGGGCTTCTTACTTAATTTATTCAAATGAAATTATATCGCACAATTAATCACAAATAAATCCAAAATGCTTTAATTAATCAACAAACGTTTAATAACATGTGGAATTATTTGAATCCCTTAAGCAACATCACTAAATTTGTTTATCATAAATCAAACTATAAATATGTCATTTTAAGTCAAAATACAAATCGAACAAAATACTTTAAATTCGGATGATTAATTTTCTTAATTAAACATTTGCAAACTCCATAAATATGTTGCTGAACAAAAACAAATATTTATTTGCATTTTTAATACAAAAATTTTTTTGTTGCTTTGGCAAACTAAAAAAAAAAACAAGGTAAACGGCGGCAACTATTTAAACGACTACACCATTTAACACATAAATCATCAATTCAGCAAAGATAAAAGCAAAACGAGGCTCGAAGTACACATGTTTTTAAACACTTTTGATATATTTACACGATAAAACTACTTTAAGTGTGTTTTGTTTCTCATTTGTGTTAATAATTAATTTTGTTTTGCTTTTGTTGTACTTATATGTATAAACATAAATTCATACATTCAAAAAGTATTTTTTTAAGGGTCTTCAGATGATGTATGTGTTTCAATGATGATGTTGTACAACTTTGTAGTTGGCGCCAGATTTGGCCTGTGGTATAGAGAAATTGCAAAGATGGACATACAAAACTTAAGAGGGGGCTTTATAAATGATGTCATTATTGAAACCTAACCACATGGATAATTCGTATGCTGGATGAATGTATAGAGAAAGTTCAGTATACTGAGGAACCTGACAGTCTTGTTGGTGTGTGGGTAAAGTTTTATTTTATAATATTTTACAGTTTTCCTTTTTTGCACAAGATTGTGTGACAAACGTAATTATATAAATGTTCCTCGACCTATTTATACCCTATAGCACTATGTGATGAGAATGTAATGAGTTTTTACTGATCTTTGTAACTACCAAAAATGTTTCAAACGATTTTGCGATGTCCATACGTACTTTCGTCTGCCCGTCCGTCCGTCTATAATCTTTGTAATCAAACTATTTTGATGCAATTTATTCTATTAGCTTTTATAAAGCATACGAAAAACACTATTGAAGTTATTGAAAATTAATGTATGTTTAGACTTACGCCCATATAAGTAACCCTTATCAGTTCGATTTAAATCGTTGTAAGATCCAGAGTATATCTTATATATAAAAATATAGTTTTGTATGTTTGTTTGTACGTTTGTTTGTGGTTTATAGGAGGCTACACCACTGGACCGATCGTCTTGAAATTTTTACAGTAGGTAACTACCTATCCGGATTTTTCAATTGGGCGTGGCACCACCCATATAAAGTGAATTTTTAACATCTAATTTGAACATATAATATCTGGAGTACTACGACAGCGAAACTAATTGATGAGTCACAGAAATATGGGCGGGATATGATAAGTGGGCGTGGCATCCCTATACAAAGTAAACATTTATTATCCTTTAACTGTTAGTACAATGTTAGTACTCGAAACTGTAATGGGTAGGAGCAGATCAATGGACGTGGCACCCCATACAAGGTAAATATTTAATGTCATGTATGTGGAGTATTGTGATTGTGAAAGTCTTGGAACTTTTTCTGATTTCATGGGTTTTTAATGTCAGTAGTCGGAAAAAATGGGCGGAATTGGACTAGTGGGCGTGGCACCCACCACAGAAATAATTATTTAATGTCATATATCTGGAGTATTGTAGCTTCTAAAGCCTTGGGACTTTGTGTGAAAGAAATTGCCCAAAAAATTTACGGAATCGGACCAATGGGCATGGCACCTCCTATACAAAGAATATGAAGTACTATGAAAATGACAGTTTTTAAACTTTTGACTAGTTCATTAATTACCAAAAAATAAAAATCGCCAACATCAAAAATTGCAGAAAACAAAAATCGCCAAAAATCATTAGTCACAAAAAAACAAAAATTGTTGAAGTCAATAACCGCCAAAAACCAAAAATCGCGAATAACAAAAATCGCCGAAATCGAAAATCGCCAAATTAAAAAATCACCATAACTAAAAATCGCGAATAACAAAAATCGCCTAAATCAAAAATCGTCTAAATAAGAAATTGCCAAAATTTAAAATCGCGAATAACCAGAAATCGCAACAAAAAAAAAAGCCATAATCAAAAATCACCAAAACGGAAAATCGTTAATAACAAAAATCGATAAATCAAAAAACACCAAAAATCTCAAAAAACAAAAATCGCCAAAATCTAAAACCACAATAAACAGCAATCAAATCAAATTGTGGTCGAATTAACTAATCCAACGAATTTTCATTTGGTATTATGGCGCACATTCGATAAAATAGCGCTATTGTGAATTTCACTCAATTGGATTATGCACTAAACTAGAGAAAATCTTTAATTTCTCAAGTTCGGCTAATAAACTTATTTCCTCTTACCTTATTAATCGTAAACAAGTGGTTTCTTTAAATGGAGTGACTTCTAAAGCAGCGGATATTGACAGAGGTGTGCCTCAGGGGTCCATTCTTGGTCCATTGCTCTTCTGTATGTATATTAACGATTTGCCTGAGGTTCTGAATTACTGTGGCGTACAAATGTATGCTGATGATGTACAGTTGTACTTAAGCAGCAGAATAGAAGATGTTCAACATTGTTCTGACTGTATTAATAGTGACTTGGATAATATACATAAATGGGCATGTACAAATGGCTTATGTATAAACCCTGACAAATCAAAATGTATTTTCATTTCAAGAAGTAATAAAAAAAGACTGAATGACAATATTTTTCTACATATTAACAACTCAAGAATCGACTTTGTTCAAACATCATCGAACTTGGGAATCACATTTAATGCTGAACTTTCTTGGTCTAACCATATAAATATATCAGCTGGTAAAGTTCATGGGATGTTGAGAAACTTGTGGGCTGTGCAATCATCGACGCCGTTTGAAATAAGAATGCTTTTGGCAAAAACCTATTTAATACCAGTTCTACTGTACGGGTGTGAAATATTTGCAAATTGCGACACTATTGACTTTAATCGCCTCGAGGTCACATATAATAATATAGCCAGATACGTTTTCAACAGAGGTAGACGAGATAGTATATCATCATATTCATACCAGTTATATAATACAAGTTTTAAAGATTTACTAAAATATAAAAGCCTTTTAATGATGCATAAGATTATTTATCTGAAGAACCCAGAATATCTTTTTAACAAAATTATTTTTGCGCAATCGCCTCGTGGAAGAAATTTGATATCACAAAAATACAAATATCTAATGTCTACTAGACAATTTTTCAACTACACCACGTGTCTTTGGAACAATTTACCATCATATATCCAAGTACAAAGCAACGCATTACTTTTCAAAAAGGAACTTAAATAATTTTTTGTTTGAATCTATGTTAAATGTCAACTTTATTATGTTCATTATTATGTTAATTTTTATGACTAATTTACTTTATTTTTATTAATCTCGAAATTTACTCTAACTCAATGTTAATATTACAAATGTTACTTGCTATCACTGTAATTTATAAGATTTATTCTTGTTGTGATAGCAATTCAATAAAACAATATAATAATAATATTAATAATAATAATAATGGATGTAATAAACACTTTCAAACACATTCAGTTAACGGGATGGGATGAAATCACCAGGGAAAGTTATATAGGTCAAAAAAAAAAAGTTATACGTGTCCCGGAGTTTAAACTACTTCTATACAATTTCTCAACACAGTCAACAATTTCGCAGTTATTAACAAATTTATGACTATGTGACTTTACGTTAAAGTAATAAGACTTGACGCTTTTTCCCTTTTTGGATTTTGCATGATTTTTAAAAATACTAAATTTTAATTTTTTAGGCAAAAAATTATTTTTTTTCTTCATAAATTTATTAATAACTGCGAAACTGCTGGTAGACTTATAGCAAATTTTCGACTGCAAGGATACGTTTATGGAATAGCTGTCTACTGCTGCAGTTGAACTGATGCGACAATGCACACAAGGCAGATCAATTTCATGGAATTAAATAAAATAATTTACAACTTTTTTTGATGTGTAAACATCTATACGCGCAGGGGGGTAAATTTTTATTTCACAATACAATCACAAAAACAGCGTAACACATCGGTGTGAGCTGAAGCGTAAATCGGTGTGACTTTATCTCATTGTATTTGTGAAAAAATTATGATATGTCCTTTTCTAAACATTTTCCAATTGTCTTTCAAAAAACATCAATTGTATTTCAGAAAACATCAATTGTATTTCAGAAACCGTCAATATAATTTAAGAAAACATCAATTGTATTTCAGAAACCATCAATATAATTTCAGAAAACATCATTTGAATTTCAGAAAACATAAATCGAATTTCAGAAAACATCAATATAATTTCAGAAAACATCAATTGTATTTCAGAAACCATCAATTTAATTTCAGAAAACATCAATTGTATTTCAAAGAACATAAATAGAATTTCAGAAAACATCATTCGAGTTTCAGAAAACATCAATTGAATTTCAGAAAACATCAATAGAATTTCAGAAAACATCAATCGAGCTTCAGAAAACATCAATTGAATTTCAGAAAACATCAATAGAATTTCTGAAAACATCAATTGATTTCAGAAACCATCAATATAATTTCAGAAAACATCATTTGAATTTCAAAGAACATAAATAGAATTTCAGAAAACATCATTCGAGTTTCAGAAAACATCAATTGAATTTCAGAAAACATCAATAGAATTTCAGAAAACATCATTTGTATTTCAGAAAACATCAATTTAATTTCAGAAAACATCATTCGAGTTTCAGAAAACATCAATTGAATTTCAGAAAACATCAATAGAATTTCTGAAAACATCAATTGATTTCAGAAACCATCAATATAATTTCAGAAAACATCATTTGAATTTCAAAGAACATAAATAGAATTTCAGAAAACATCAATAGAATTTCAGAAAACATAAACTGTATTTCAGAAAACATCAATATAATTTCAGAAAACATAAATAGAATTTCAGAAAAAATTAATATAATTTCATCAATTGAATTTCAGAAAACATCAATAGAATTTCAGAAAACATCAATTGTATTTCAGAAACCATCAATATAATTTCAGAAAACATCATTTGAATTTCTGAAAACATCAATTTAATTTCAGAAAACATCATTCGAGCTTCAGAAAACATCAATTGAATTTCAGAAAACATCAATAGAATTTCTGAAAACATCAATTGATTTCAGAAACCATCAATATAATTTCAGAAAACATCATTTGAATTTCAAAGAACATAAATAGAATTTCAGAAAACATCATTCGAGTTTCAGAAAACATCAATTGAATTTCAGAAAACATCAATAGAATTTCAGAAAACATCATTTGTATTTCAGAAAACATCAATTTACTTTCAGAAAACATCATTCGAGTTTCAGAAAACATCAATTGAATTTCAGAAAACATCAATAGAATTTCTGAAAACATCAATTGATTTCAGAAACCATCAATATAATTTCAGAAAACATCATTTGAATTTCAAAGAACATAAATAGAATTTCAGAAAACATCATTCGAGTTTCAGAAAACATCAATTGAATTTCAGAAAACATCAATAGAATTTCAGAAAACATCAATCGTATTTCAGAAAACATCAATATAATTTCAGAAAACATCATTCGAGTTTCAGAAAACATCAACTGAATTTCAGAAAACATCAATTGTATTTCAGAAAGCATCAATTGCATTTCAGAAAACATCATTTGAATTTCAGAAAACATAAATAGAATTTCAGAAAACATCAATAGAATTTCAGAAAACATCAATTGTATTTCAGAAAACATCAATTGTATTTCAGAAAACATCAATTGAATTTCAGAAATCATAAATAGAATTTCAGAAAACATCAATATAATTTCAGAAAACATCATTCGAGTTTCAGAAAACATCATTTGAATTTCAGAAAACATAAATAGAATTTCAGAAAACATCAATATAATTTCAGAAATTATCATTCGAGTTTCAGAAAACATCAATTGAATTTCAGAAAACATCAATAGAATTTCAGAAAACATCAATTGCATTTCAGAAAACATCAATTGAATTTCAAAAAGCATTATTTGAATTGCTGAGAACATTAATTGTATTTCAGAAAACATCAATTGAATTTCAGAAAACAGCATAATCGACTTATTTTTTATGCACTGGAAAATATGATGTTGATGTTTTCTTTAATTATTAGATGTTTACACATCTCCCTTGTGATCGGACTCACATGATTTTTTTTTTTACAAACTGCCATCCAGCATTGAAAATTCGTTATACAACGAAATTTTCGACAGTGCTGTCAACTCATAATACGAATTTGACATTCGATATTAGATGTTCGATATCCAGCGAAGATCGAACATCGAATGACACTTATAATAAGGGCTCTAAAGTCGTAAAAACAAAAATCGACAAAATCAAAAATGGCCAAAATATTATACCAAATGTTCTCCCTGTTCTTAATTCGTTACGATGAGTGTAGCGAAGCGCATCGGGTTATATACTATATATATATATTAGGGCGGGTCGATTTGTAGGGAGGCAAAAAATCGCTCAAGTGACAAGGAAAATTATATTCTAGGGATCAAAATAAGATACTTTTCCCAAGGAACTATACCTATAAAACGAATTCTGATGTCCCGACTTTTGACCTGTATCTCTGTCTGTCTGCCATGGGGCAATCCATTCCCCCTCATGCAATTGATCTGAAACTTGGCCCATAGTCATGTTGTGACTACAGAGTCACGCATAGTCACGGAGTGATCTAAAAGTTAATTATCCTCATCTGATCGATATTTTTGAATAACATAACATAGTCAAGGCGTATGATTATTATTTATTAGCAGAGAAGAAGATACGTATACGTATGAGTGGTAATTTTAATATTAAATCAATCATAGTCAGCCCAATTCTAAACAAAAAATGGTGATTTTTTGTAACGTTTGTATGGGGAACCCCCCATGGGGCCCAGGGGTGTGCCACTGGCATAGGTGGGTCGGCCCTCCAAAGTTAGTGGGGGTCGATCATACATTTGGACTCGATTGGGGTACTCTAAATGGGTCAAAGTGAGACAGACAGACAGACAGTTTAAAAGTCGGGACATCAGAATTCGTTTTAGAGGTGTGGTTCCTCGGGCAATTTTACTTTTTTTGGATCCCTAGAATACGTTTTTCACATGGCGATTTTCAAATCGACCCGCCCTAATATATATATGGGGGTTTCATGTCAAGTGCACCAACTTTTGAAACCGATGTCTTCCGATCGGGATGAAATTTGCACCAAGGTTAGTCCTATTGGATAGAGTTAGAGGGGATCAAAATTTGACATTTTGGCCAAACAGGTGTTTTTCTCATCCATGTAACTTATTACCTATTGTTCTTAGAAAATTTTCTCCCAAATAGTTTAGATAGCTATTTCTTAAATATATCGGAAAAAAATACTTAAAAAAAAAAGTTTTGGATTTATTTTTTTGCTAAATCAAAGCATTTTTTGCCTTTTTTTTTCAAAAAGGGCATTTTTTTCTCATAAGAAAGCTTCGGATTTTTCCTGTAAGATCTTTTTGGTCGCTTAGTGGGATGGCAGAGGGATATCTATCAAAATAAATGTTTTGTAACTCAAGACAACGGTTTTTCAATTTTACAAAAATGCACTATTTTGAATATTTTCCTATTTATGTGTAAATCCTTACAAATAAAACTTATACTGAGAAACTAGACAAACTAAACTTTCCGCAGGTATGTAACATACCTTCATAACATAACAGAAGAGAATGGTTATCTGTAACCTGAAAGAGTTATTTGCAACATTTCAATCTGAACACGAGGATGTTAGAATTGGCTTCACGAAATTAACCCAAATGAGGCCAAAACATTGCGTTTTGGCAGAAAGCAGCGGAACTCACACAGTATGCGTTTGAATTTACCATGAAAATGTTAAACTGATGTTGAAGGAAATCAACTTAAAGTATTTTACAGATGATTCGGCAGAAGATTTACACGATTACCGCGATTGCCTTAAATTGGCTATGTGTCCTAATGCAACAACTTCTTGCCACTTAGGTGAATGTACCAATTGCCCGAAAACCACATTCATCAAAGAAAATTTAATCAACTCTTTAGACCGAGAATATATAGAGGAGGTCAAATTTCATTCTTGGATTCAGACTGACAGACGCACATTGAAAACAATCATTTTAAATGTGGATGATTTTGTGGAAGAAATGTGTACAGGATTGCTAAACTTGAGAAACCATGGCTTTTTAGTCAAAGAGCAATGGTCATTCTTCAAGGATTTGAAGATACATTTGAAGTCTGGTGAATTCGTTATTTCATATGATTTCGCAGAAAACTATAAATATGTTTTTTAGGATGTCATACAAGCATTCCACTTCAATAACGACCAAGCAACTATATTCACAGTAGTTATTTACAACATGAAAGATGAAAAACTGGAACACAAAAGTATGGCAGTCATGTCCGACGATTTAAAACATGATACCGTTGCAGTTTATGAGTACCAGAAGAGAATACTAAAATTTCTAAAATCTAAATTTACACTAAAGAAGGTATACTACGTTTCGGACGGAGCTCGTCAACATTTTAAAAACAAAAGTAGCTTGGCAAATCTTATGCCCATGAAAAAGATTTTGGAATGCCAGCTGAGTGGCATTTTCATCCTACTGCTCATGGTAAAGGAGCATGTGAAAAGAAATGCAGCGAAGTATAGCCTCCAGTGCTCTCATCAAGATCGCATCTTAGATGCGACTGCTTTATTCCATTGGGCAAAGAGTTATTGTAAAGAAACTAAAATAGTTTTTAGTAGCAAAGAGGATCATCAGGAAACATTGAAAGCACTGAAGAGCAGATTCTATGCTGCGGTAACAATCGATGGCACCGCTGAATATCATGCTTTTATACCGCTTGTCGATGGAAGACTCAAGTTGAAAAAGTTTTCTGCCTCTATTCAATGCGATTTCTTTCCAAAGACAACAAATAAACCAGCAGCGAAATCAACAGCTGAACCTAGTAACGCCAAGAAAGGATTGACAAAAAAACGCAGTAAATAAAGGCGACAAAAAAGCTGGATGAAGGACTGGGTATTTAAAAATTTACAAGACCTAAATACTTCATCAGCTACAATAAAGTAAGTATAAAAATAGTTATGATATAAATGGGTCTAATGTAATTAAGATTAAATTTTATTAAATTATTTATCTTTTTATTTTTAATATTATTATTATTATACATTAATTTAATTATTATTAAAAATAAATAAAAAGTAATAATTTTTCAACATTTCTATAGAAAAAAAGTGATTTTTTCCCCGAGGTTAACATATTCTGGGTATTACAGTATGGAGGGTATGAAATTTTAGTTAGGTATGTTACATACCTTCGGAAAGATTAATTTGTCTAGTTTCTCAGTATAAGTTTTATTTGTAAGGTTTTACACACAAATAGGAAAAAATTCAAAATAGTGCATTTGTGAAAAATAGAAAAACCGTTGTCTTGAGTTACAAAACATTTATTTTGATAGATATCCCACTCGCATCCCACTAAGCGACCAAAAAGCTCTTAAAGGAAAAATCCTAAGCTTTCTTCTGAGCAAAAAAAAAATTCCCTTTTTGAAAAAAAAGGCAAAAATGCTTTGATTTCGCAAAAAAAAAAAAAGTAAAAAAAAAATTTGTTTTTTGTTAAAGTATTTTTTTCCGAAATATTGAAGAAATATCCATCTAAACTATTTGGGAGAAAATTTTCTAAGAACAATAGGTAATAAGTTACATGGATGAGAAGAAACACCTGCTTGGCCAAAATGTCAAATTTTGATCCCCTCTGACTCAGAGAGATCTGGACCGATCTTGTTGAAAAATTGTGTCTATACTACTATCTAATAGGACTAACCTTGGTGCAAATTTCATCCCGATCGAAAGACATCGGTTTCAAAAGTTGGTGCACTTGACTTGTAACCCCCTATATATCAATAAACTTGGATGCATGTGTGTATATTATAGCCGCTTATCATTAGTCCTGAAATAAAATCTGTAAACCGTTTTTAACCGGAGCCCCCATATAAAGTCAATTTTGACCTATTAAGAAGCACAAATATTGTATAATTTTTTTTAATTGGTTTATATAGGTCTTTTGAAAAAATTAGCTGACTTTGCTAAATATATTCCTGATGGGTGAATTGTTTGAGCTAGTCCCCCTATAGAAATAACATCAAATATGAACTTTTTCATAATGGCCATAAATTAATAACAGCACTAAAATTTGGTTTATGCTTATTTTCTATATCCAGTTATTGAATTAGCAATGGTTTGACCATGGTATTATATTCTCGGTCTAGACGGACTATAATTTTCTTAATTGTTATACCCTATACCACTATGTGGTCAGGGTATAATGACTTTGTGCTGGTGTTTGTAACTATATACCGATCGACTCAGAATTACTTTTTGAGTCGTTCGCCGTTCCTTCCTTCTGTGGGTCCATGTAACCTTACAATCATACTACAGGTCGCAACTATGAATACAGTTTGATGAAATTTAGTGCTTTTAAGCTTCTATCGGTCACAGGATGAACGCTATTGAAATTGGTAAAAATCGGTTCATGTTCAGAACTAGTCCCCATAAAAATGATCCCTAAGCGTTTGACTTAAATTATCATACAGATCTCGGTCAAATTGTGTTTATCTATGTTTATTACATTTATTTATCAGTAGTTCAAAAATAAACTCTATAGTACAATTGTTAGTCCCCATATGAAACTGGTTCCCGATCTTCATTTAAATCTATTTCAATTTTTTGATCTAGTCCCCATATAAATATATCAACCGATATGAACTTTATCATTTCAGAAGGGAAAAAATTAAATTTTGTTTATGCTTATTTTCTATATGTAATTAGTTTGACCTAAGAGATAGGGTCTCTAAACGGGTGGTATATACAGTATCGTATAGTTGGACTAAAAGGCGTAACATTTTCGTAACTCTTTGTGTTGTTGTGGCATTAAAATTTTCGTACCAACTCAAGATGACAATTTTTATACCATGGCCCATAGTTTCAGCTTGCAGTTGTACCTAAAATTTATATCTGTAGACAAATGTTTGGTGAGGCCACTCGGAAGAATATTTTTTTTTTCTGAAAATTTTCAAATATTATTTTTAACTCTCAAAAATAGTTGGCCAAGACCCACCTTTTATTATAACGATCGACTTGGAATTGATTTCTGAGTTGATTTAATGATATCTGTCCATCTGTCTGTCTATCTGTGTGCCCATGTAAGCCTTGTAATCAAACTACAGGTTGCAAATATAAATATTTATACCCTCCACTCCAGTGTGCAGAGGGTATATATAAGTTTGTCATTCCGTTTGTAATAATTAGAAAAAAAATTTTGGACCCCGTAAAGTATATATATTTGTGATCCTTATAACAACCGGAGTTGATATAGCGATGTCCGTCTGTCCGTCTGTCCGTCATTAACATCCTGAGAAGTTTGCTATATAAAATCGTCCAAATCGGTCGATTAGGGCCCGAGATTTGAATGAAGAACTAAAAAAAGTATTGAAAAAATATATTTTTCTATGTTGTCCTTGTCACGATCACGCCCTCAATAGTGCAGCTACAGTGATCATTTTTAGTGAGAATGATTTACCAAATTCATGGGAAAATTTCTGTCTCAAAAATCATTAAAATCGGTGGAACAGGTCCAGGGAAATCTGTGAAAAATTAAAAAAATGAAAAATATGATATTTAAAATTTTTTTTTTTGTTGTTATTCTAAATGTTGTGTTGTTGTCATAGCTGGACTTGTTGTTTTTGTGGTCGTTGTGGTAATAATATAATAAAAACTAACCCGTTGTAAATTTTTTTTATTAACTCTGGTAGAAAAATTTAAAAGTTTCCATTGTTTTGGCATCACTAAAAAAATTTGTTAGGTCATTTCTGTCATTACCACGAGCCTGCCTGCGAAATTTCAGATCGAATGGGTCACGGGAAAGGGGTTAAAATCGATCCAAAATATTTTCGACAAGCAGACACTACGAGTTAATATAAAGGGAGTAAAAATTCACATCTAAAGCAAATAATGCTACTATACCTAGTTGTTAATAAAAAAAAAAAAAAACAATGTAAATTTAGCAAAGAATAATTTTATGTATAAATTTATTTAGAGAGAAAAAAAAAGCAAAAATTACGTTTGATGTTGTATTTTTGGTGTGTAATATTTACATAAACATACATACACATTAGGGTGGCCCTTAATAAAGAAAGTGTTCAAACTGTCGGTCTCACCCCTTAGAAATATGCGAATAGCAAAAAAACTGAGAAATACAAAGTTTTGGGCCAATCAAAAAACGTTTAGTCGTGGCGCAAAGCGATTGAATATTTTAAGTGTATTTATATGGGGAAAATAAAATCAAATAAAACCTCGCCAAGAAATAGTAAATGCCCCAGACCAATTTTTTGCCAAAAAAAAAACTAGGTGGTGAAATTTGATGGCATTTTTTTCAACTTTGAAAAATTGATTAAAGCCATCATTCTTTTTTGGTCTCTATACTTATAAGTACTCAGATATGAAGTATTGTTTTATTACCACGTTGTTAACCTATTGCGCATTGAGACCGAAAATTGGAAATGTTTTTGATAAAATTTTTAAAACTCCTTTTTCAAGTTTGAAAAAATTTTCTTTAACAAAATTTAAAAAAATTAATATATTACTTTAAGGTTTTATTAAATACATGTTGCAGATTAACTGTGTGAATTTTTAAGTAAATCCCTCTGCCAGAATTTTTTTGAACAAGGATTTTATTTTTGCGGATTTCGAGAAAACTTGGATTTTTGAGAAATATTCTGTAAATGTACTCTTTCTAAATACTTTGTATCAAAAATTCATCACTTTTCTACTTTTAAATGTTATATTTTATCTTAATAGCCTAGGGTTTCTGAAAAAAATAATATGACTCCATTAACCCTTTTGGAATTGGGGTCACATATGACCCCAATCTAATAAAAGACAATTTATTCAAAAAAATCAAAATTTTGTAAGTGCTCACCAATTTTTAGATGCGACGCTTAAAATATAATAACCAAATGTGTAGAAGTTCGTTCCAAAAATTTTGGATAACTCCGAGAACGTTAACCCATTATTTGCCAAGGCCAGATTTGGATTTTAAGATATTTTTAAATAAAAATTACCGAAAACGAGTTTTTCTATTACACTCGATGAAACCACTATGTAGAATTTAAGAAAAATAATTCGGTTAATTTTTTTTTTATTTAACCCTTCAGTGCTCTTGAGATCAAAATTATCCATTGTGATATATCTCTGGTGCAATTATCTGCTTATTGCTCGCGAATATGTATTAAAACAACTTTTAACCAATTTTGTTATAAAATTACTTTATGTAATAAAGTAATAGTTGAATTTCTTGCGGTCGCACTCACCAATTTGGTGGATATTGATAAAAACGCAAAAAAAAAAAAAATTCAGGTCAATCGGTGAAGATGTTATTACTTATAATGGTTGACATTTTTGATATTTAATAATCGGTCGCTTTATATTATCTTCAATGTCACCTACATCTTTTCAAACTTCTAACATTTTATTTCCCAGTTTTAAATAGTTTATTAAATAAAAGTAAATTTCAAATATAATAATATATAAAAGGTAATATTAAATTAATACTATCTTAATGGAATAAATTACAAAATTAAATCAAAGTGAATTTCAAAAAACGTCCTATTTTTTAGACATATGACTTAAGTTGTTTTAATTTATATTCGCGGGCAATAAGCAGATAATTGCACCAGAGATATATCACAATGGATAATTTTGATCTCAGGAGCACTGAAGGGTTATATAAAAAAAAATTAAACGAATTATTTTTCTTAAATTCTACATAGTGGTTTCATCGATTGTAATAGAAAAACTCGTTTTAGGTCATTTTTATGTAAAAATATCTTAAAATCCAAATCTGGCCTTGGCAAATAATGGGTTAACGTTCTCGGAGTTATCCAAAATTTTTGGAACGAAACTTCTACACATTTGGTTATTATATTTTAAGCGTCGCATCTAAAAATATGACAGCACTTACAAAATATTTGACTTTTTTGAATAAATTGTCTTTTATTAGATTGGGGTCACATGTGACCCCAATTCCAAAAGGGTTAATGGAGTCATATTATTTTTTTCAGAAACCCTAGGCTATTAAGATAAAATATAACATTTAAAAGTAGAGAAGTGATGAATTTTTGATACAAAGTATTTAGAAAGAGTACATTTACAGAATATTTCTCTAAAATCCAAGTTTTCTCGAAATCCGCAAAAATAAAATCCTTGTCAAAAAAATTCTGGTAGAGGGATTTTCTTAAAAATTCACACAGTTATTCTGCAACATGTGCTTAATAAAACCTTAAAGTAATATGTTTATTTTTTTAAATTTTGTTAAAGAAAATTTTTTCAAACTTGAAAAAGGAGTTTTAAAAATTTTATCAAAAACATTTCCAATTTTCGGTCTCAATGCGTAATAGGTTAACAACGTGGTAATAAAACAATACTTCATATCTGCGTACTTATAAGTAAAGAGACCAAAAAAGAATGTTGGCTTTAATCAATTTCTCAAAGTTGAAAAAAATGCCATCAAATTTCATGACCTAGTTTTTTTTTGGCATAAAAGTGGTCTGGGGCATTTGCTATTTCTTGGCCAGGTTTCATTGGATTTTGAAGTTTTATAGCCTTTTGAAAGGATAATTTAATACTTATCCCGAATTATATAACTGCTTGTCGGTAAAATTAAATTATAGTCCGAAATTTTCGTAAAATCTGAAAAAAGTCATATTTTCCCTATATAAACACACTTGAAATTTTCAATCGCTAAACGTTTTTTGATTGGGCCAAAACTTTGTATTTCTCAGTTTTTTTGCTATTCGCATATCTCTAGGGGATGAGACCGACAGTTTGAACACTTTTTTTCCCTCCATATAACGAAGGGCTACCCTAATGCACATATTAAATAATACAAATAATATACATTTATTCTATATATGTATATCCATAACAACTGCATGTTAGAAATAAATCGGGATATTATTTTATTTACATAAAATTCTGCAGCATTTTGTTGTGGGGAAAATACATTTCTTTTGCATTAACAGAGTGTCACTTCATTTTGCTCAGCGTGACTATGCCACAGTAGATGGCGCCACAATTATTGTTCTAATTAACTTTGCAATAGTTATTTCTGTTTTAACATGAATGTCAATATTTTCAAATAGATATTATACATAACAATGTTAAGAGTATACACGGGCTGGTCTTTTATTTCATACGTTTTTTCATTATTCTTTTACAAATATGAACATAAGTTTGGCATATTAACTTTTTGTTGTCTTTACAAAATAGAGTTACCGAATTCATCAATGAGTTTTTTGCTTTCAAAACAGTTCTACATAGTTATATAGAATTATTATTCTGCTTTACCTACAAAATATCTGATTGCGATTACATCTAATTTTTAAAAATTGTTTATAATTACTAAAGCATTATTATTCACATAAATACAAAATTGCACTTTTTAAATTTTCCATTCAAATTTAAGAAAATATCAAGTCTAAAAACTGGAATTAAAAATTTCCAATTATCAATTACAAAATATTAATTGAAATTCAGAAAATCATATCAAAATGTCGGAAATTATTATTTTAAATTTAGAAGACATCAATTGCATCTTTAATATATAAATTTTATTCGTTAAACACAAATTGAAATTCCAAAAAAAAAACACCAAATATGTTTACATTTAAAAATGTTTACATTTAAAAAAAAATATTGCCATTCAGGAGAAATTAATAACTTTTCAGTACCGCGATTCAGTAACTTCTTTTAACGATAGTCGAATCGTTAAAATATACCAAATTATCAGTAAAATTTTTAAACGATATTCGCTATTGTTAAAGTCAGCTGTTGTTGTCATCTAAACGACAACCATTTTTGTGTTGTTTATTCAATCGATAAAAACTTAAATTTTTAGGTGGAAATGTCATCATACATAAATAAAAATCATAAAATAGTGAAAATATTTTGCTTTTATTAAAAAAGTTTTTTATATAAATAAAAAAATTAAATAGCATATTCAATTCATAATTTTTTTTTTTTCAAATAAATAATCAGAAATATTAATAAACAAAATAAAGATATTAAACATAAACATAAAATCATCCTGTCAAACATGAAGTAATTTGTTTTTTTCTATTCTTTTGTGTTTTTCACTTATTTTGACAGAGATGCCACTCGTTTACAATTTAAATAAATAGAAAAATAGATCTGTCGATTGTCGTTAAGATGCATGTACTTAGTGAATCACTTAATCCTTAGTGCAAACAACAATAGCTGTCGATATATTTTGCGATTGTCGGATCGTTGAGTTTTACAGAATCGGACTACAGAATTAAATTAATTTAAATTCAATGAATTTTAGAAAACGTCAAATGTTATTTAAGAATTGCGAACATAAAAATTGTTACATAAAGAAACGCAATTTGATGAGAATGTTATTTATATATAAATTTTCATAATTTTTTTTGGATGAATATTTGCAGCTTTTCAGAAAATAAAGATAACAAATTATTTTATTTATGTTTGGGACATTTGGTTTTTGCGTTTGGCTTCCCTAATTTAAATGTTTATTACTATAAATTTATTCCCTATGTTTTCCAAATATGGCAATATTTTAATAAAAAAGTTGAGAGAGTTTTTTTTTTTGTTATTATTTTGTTACTCCATCCGACCTATATGGCCGCAATGAAGAAATATTTGGCCAGTTAGAAGGAACTATACAGCCATCTCCAATTAGCACGATTTAATGCATGTAGCCAACCCAAGGATGATCTAATAATTATTAGATCATCCTTGGCCAACCTACACAACCATTACCTTTGCAATGGAGGTTAGGGCGAGCTATTTAGTTAGCAAAAACTAAATTAAACGAGAGGTTATGTCATATACCGGAAACGGTTATGCATGCCGATCAGCAACCACGATGACCAAAAAGCAAACACGAAATAAATCCGAAATAATAGAAAAGACGAAAACCAACCCAAAGAATTTGCTGAAATAATTTGGTATTTAGTTTAACAAATTGTTTACTTTTTCATTTACATTTATTATCAAGACTCAAACGGAGGTGGAGGGTATCAAAATTTCGCCACAGCCGAATTTAACAATCTTATTTGTTTTGATGAGATTTGGTATTTAAACTTTTATCGGCCATAGGACGATCGCTATTGGAATTGGTGAAAATTTGTGCATGACCTAGCCCCCATAAAAATTATCGGTAAAAATTATTAGTAGTCCAAAAATGAACCCTGTAGGACCATATTTAGTCATAGTTCCCAACAAAGCTGCTTCTTGATGTTCACTGAAATCTATCAAAAACTAAAAATAATGCATAGACTTTTCTGAAATTTGGTTAGTATATGTTTATGAGAAAATTAAGTGACCTTACAAAATATGATCATGATCGGTCCATTTTTTTACCCGGTTACCATAGAGAAATAGAATCCGTTATGAACTTTTTCATATCTGCAGGGGTCAAAATAAAAAAACTTGTTTTATTCTTATTTCTTACGTCCAATTATGATTTTAACAAAGTTGGATCTAAGCCTATTTCTCGAAAATCATAGTATGGTGTATCGTATATAATTTTATTCTTATATTTTTTTACGATAAATTGATGGTAATTGATGGTTCAGTAAAACTTTTCCCACACAAACATTTCCCATTCGTAACTATGTCTACATATCGTTGATGATTTATTTATTGTCATGTAATTTTTTCTTTATATTTACATAATTAAATAAAATGTTTTTATAATTGCTTAAAAAAAAAACATAAACCATTATTGATTTTTATTTCAGACAATATGGTATCTTGAAAGCGTTTAAATTAAAAATTGTTCGATGGTAAAGCTGACGATATCATAATTAATGTTACTCTGGGCATAACAATTTAATGCAGCTGAATAAAATACCCTTTGTTGTTATTTTAATTTTTTTTTTAATGTCATGTAAATATATTTTTCTTTATTGAATAATTTAAAATTCTGCAAGCGAGTGTATTGCAATTTAAGTTCATGTTGGTGTTATTGTTGCTTTTTTTCTTTAGTCAACACCACATGTGCTTCTTTTATTATCAATTAATATTGACCTACAGCTTGAGGTTAAAAGGTGGTCACAGTTGAAATTATTGTTAAAGAAATATTTATTTATTATTTATGTTTTTAATATCTTCAATATTTTTAGCAATGGTATTTATAAATTAATTGTTTTAATTTGTCTGTTTTACTCAATTCTATTGTATACAGACAGAATTGAAGGTCTGTACAATGCGGTTGACTCAAACTTATGAATGAATTTATATTTTAGGCAATGAGAAAGAGAATTTCGAGTTTGGTAAATAAATATTATTTAAAAATATCTTGTCATACTTTAACCATTTAAAGACAAAATTTGGTAGTTAAGTGTTTAATATGCTATAAATACAGTTAGAGAACCTTGACTTTGAGTAAAAAAGTCTTAGCAGAAGCATGTACTTTTATAATTTTGAACCGGATAACCATGGGCTATCTCTTATAATTTTACAGATATTTGATTTTGAGTACTGACATTTAATGTTGTTTGTTTTTACATATTTTTGCTAGTTGTAAAATGAGTTTTACCAGAAAACAATTTTCTCATCTTATACCATTTTGTAGAAATAATAATTTAATGAGGTTGGTCCCAGATTAACCGATCAAGCCAAGAACTATATTTATTTCTCAACATAGAGTGATGCAACACTTCAGGTCTTAACTCTGTTCTTGACCAACGCTAAAGATGATATGCGTATTTGAGTCCATAAATGAAATCTTGCGATATCTACAATGGAGCATTTGGCGTTGGTCAACCGCTATATAAAAGAGCTTTGCCATGTTTTATAATGGTGGGTGGATAAAACATTGATCCATTACGATACATCGGAGATCATTAAATAGTCTAAGCAAGGTAGTCTCTGGACAAACCGGCACCGAAGAAGCCCAAAGTGAGTTTATCGGTCACCAAAGCCATGGCGAAATATTGTATTTTGGCCTAATATACATTGAATACCTTCGATAAAGAAAAAAGAAATAAACGGCAAATATTATTCAAACTTATCGCAACGATTCAACGTAATTTTTTTTTAAATAAATGACCATATTTGGCCAAGAATGAAGATAATTTTCATCAAGACAATGCACAGGTGTACACGCGTGTATTGGCTATGGCAAAATTCAAGGAATTTGGCTACAAAATGCTACATATTCCCAATTTCCCCGATAATTATATCCAATTCCCAATAGATTGGTGAACAGAAATTTAACTCCAAGGATGAAATCAGAAATGCCTATTCTGAGGCCTTTGAGCAGCGGTGCCAAATTTTTCCAAGCAACAAGCGCTAAATTAGAATGAAACTAAAAGCGCTAAGAAGCACAAGCTTTATTTTTGTATAGAAATAAAATAATTTTTTATTAACATATATCTATAATATAAATAGGCCAGGCGATTTCTTGTGACCGACGTTTTGTTCTACCTTTTTATCCCGATTATGACCAAACGTATATTATTCAAAAGGTATTTCTTTTTAACGGTTTTGCAGATTTACAGATTTTTTAATTTTTTCACTTATTTCGAGTAAATTGCATTTAAAGTAGCTACTAACACATACATAAAATTATATAATGATATGTGTGTGTTTATTAAATTTGTTAATGTATTTGTAATAAAAATGAGTTTTTTGTGTTGATTTGTGAATTGGCTATAATTGATTAGCATACCTTTAGGCTCTTTATTTAATGAAAAAATTAAATTTCCTAGAATTTGCACTCGAATTTCGAGGGCTGGAATCTGCTAGTCTATAATATCAATAGGCTAGGCGATTTCTTGTGATCGATGTTTTGTTCTACCGTTTTATCCCAATTTTGACCATACATATATTATTTGAAAGGTGTTTATTTTAATTTTTTTCCTTTATTTTGTTTAAATTGCATTTAAATTTGCTACTAACATATACATAAAATTATACGTATGCTATGTGTGTTTTTTTTAAAATTGTTAATGTGTTTGTTAATGAGTTTGTTATCTTCATTCACAATAATAATAAACCATAAAAGTGTTGGTTTGTGAATTGGCTAAGATGAAAAATAAAGCTGTCTAGAAATTGCACTCGAATTTCGAGCGCTGGAATCTGCTAGTATAATTTAATAATTTGCGATCATTTCACATTTAATGAAACGTTTTAAAGTGTATATCAACAATAAAAACAAGCAAGAATATTATAGTCGGTCTAGAACGACTATACGATACCCTATACCATGGTTTAGAGACCTTATGACTTCGGTCCAACTAAGTGGATATAGAACATAAGCATAAAACAAATTTGAGTTACATTGTTATTAATTTTTTTTGTTGGCTTCAGATATGAAAAAGTCCATATCGGATGCTATATCTACATGGGGCTTAGATCGAAAAATGAACCGATCTTGGCCATATTTGGCAAAGTCACTTATATATGGAAAAAATATATACAAACAAAATTTGAGAAAAATCTGTGCAATATTTTTGTTTTTTGATAGATTTAAGTGAAGATCGGTAATCAGCTATATATGGGGCCTATGATTCTACTGATTATTGGATATAATAAACACATATAAACCCAATTTGACTGAGATCTATATGATAATTGGGATCTTATGGCAATTTATGTCGATTTCATAGTGGTCATTTGTATGGGACTAGGTCTCAACATGGACCGAATTTCACCAATTTCAATAGCGTTTATTCTGTGGCCGACAAAAGCTTACATACCAAATTTCATCAAAATATATTCATATTTGCGACCTGTAGTTTGATTACAAGGGTTACTGGATACACAGACGGACAGACGGATAAAGGACATCGCTATATCCACTCAGAAAGAGTAACAGAAGTTACAAAAATATTTTTCCGTCTGTGTGTCATGTTGAAAATGTGAATATATTTTGATGAAATTTTGTATGTAAGCTTTCAACGGCCATTCGACGAATGCTATTGAAATCGGTGAAAATCGGTAACTGTTCAAACCTACTCCCCATACAAATGACCCATATGAGATCGACCTAAATTGCCATAAGATTCTAATTATTATACTGATCCCAGTGAAATTTAGTTTGTACGTATTTATCCATTTGTGTTTGTCCACTAAACACTAGTCCAAAAATAAAACCTGTAGGAAAATTCTAACCATAGCCTCCATATAAAGCCACTTCCCGATCTTCACTAAAGTCTATAAAAAAAAACTAAATAAATTATTGTACAAATTAGGTTTGTATATGTTTTTGCAAAATATAAGTATCGTTACCAAATATGGTCAGGATCGGTCCATATTTCGACCTAGTTCAAATATAACAAGTAAGAAAACTATAGTCGGTCTAGACCGACTATACGATACCCTATACCATGCGTTTAGAAACACTATCTCTTAGGCCCAACTAACTGGACATAGAAAATAAGCAAAAACCAAATTTGAGTGGGATTATTATTAATTTTTTGGCTGCAGATATGAAAAAGTTCATATCGGATGCTATATCCATATAGGGACTATGTCCAAAAATGGACCGATCCTGATCATGTTTGGTAAAGTCTCTTGTATTTTGCAAAAATATATACAAACAAAATTTGAGAAGAATCAGTGCAATATTTTTGTTTTTTGATATATTTAAGTGAAGATGGGGAAGCAGCTCTATGTGGGGCCAAAAGGATCATTTTTGAACTACTTATTAATTTAAAAATTTAAGTAAGATCTATATGACAATTTGGATCTTATGGCAATTTATGTCGATTACATAGGGGTCATTTGTATGGGGGCTAGGTCTGAACATGGACCGATTCTCACCAATTTCAATAGCGTTCATGCCGTGGCCGATAAAAGCTTATATACCAAATTTCATCAAAATATATTCATATTTGCGACCTGCAGTTTTATTACAAGGTTTACATGGACACACAGACGGACGGACGGACGGACGGAAAGTGATTCTGATTCGATCGGTATAATTAAAGATGGGTCTAGGTCAAATATTTTTGGTTGTTACAAACAGCAGCACAAAGTCATTATACCCAAACCACATAGTGGTATAGGGTATAAAAAGAGCATCCGATAGCAACTTTTTCATATTTGCAGGAAAAAAATAATAACATTGCCGTGGTTGGACGTAAGACCCTTTCTCTAAATACATCTTATAGGGTTTTGTATAGTCGGTCTAGACCGACTTTAATTTTCTTAATTGTTTAAATATAAATTTTTGATATTTCGTATGTTTGAAGAATTTTTATAATTAATAGTAGTCATCAACAAGTTTTTTCTGGTCTGCATTTTTGGCTTCGAATGTCAGATCGACCTTTTGTACTTCTGATTGGAACCATTTACATATTTTTTTTACAGCGTCGATTCAAACGATTATTCATTAACAACGGTAAAATTAGTTGACATATCAGAATTTAATGACTCTTTATGTAAGCCATCTAGTTGGTGTTATCATCTGTATTTTTCTTGACATATTGGGATCTTTGTTAATCAACTTAGATATCATGATTTTTGTCTTACTGGCGAATTCGAGAGCCAATTATGAGTCTCTTTGACCAAAAAGTTAAAATTTCGAGGGAAGTTGTTCAAATATGTACAATATTACTTAACATAAACTGTTGTGTTTAAAAGGTGCCAAAGCTAATTTAGCGTTTTTTTTAAATGGCGCCAACTCCAAAAAATGCTTTTGGATAGTTAAAATCTAAATTGCTATCGCTGGCTAAGAGAAATCCTTTATTTGGAGGGAACGTTGAACAAATTGTATTGAGTTAGAAAAAGACTATGTTAGTAAATAACATTTTTTTACAAACATTTTTTTTGCATTAAAAAAATCACGGATTTATTGATTTGATATTATTCTACAAAAAAAGTTTTCTCTCAAAATATATTTCATAACTACAATGCCATACAATATTCCCAGAAATCTGATAAATTCGCCGTGTGCACTGATTCCTTTTCAGCAATTCAGGCTATAAGTAATATCAATAACCACAACTTTTTTGTAACTAACATTGGAGACTCCCTAATAAAAAAACTTTCCCACAATCATTATAATATGGATACCAGGGCATTCTCTAATAGAAGACAACGAAGTCGCTGAATTTGCAGCCAAACAAGCATATAAATTTCCGTTGATCAAGATAATCAATATAAACTTTTCAGATATAAAAAATGCAGTAGAGAGAAAACGACAACTTGAATCTTGATACATGGCATAATTCTAACAACTGGTACAAAACCATCAACCCAATTAAAAGCAACCTTTATTTTTGGTTACCCCAAATAAATGATATCAATCGTATAGATTACGACACACTAAACTTACACACAGTCACATTATAACAAAAGATAATGAATGCACCTATTTGATTATTTAATCATATTTAAACCTTTTTCTTTTCTCACACTATTGTAAGTAATTTTCCAATTTTACACATCGATTTAGCTTAAGGCATAGTTACTATATCTATGTATATATATTAGGGTGACAACCATGTTTTTTTTTTGGAACTTAAAGACGTGTGGGTCGGATTATTGTGACACTGGATCTAAAACTTTAGTGCGCAAAATTTGAGCCAAATCGGACAATGCTTTCTGGATGCACATTGAGTTCAAATATGAATTTATATGTAAAAATTATCAAAAAAAAAAAAATAATTTTTCATAAAAATTTTGATATTAATAATTGCGTTTCAATTAAATTAATTAATAAACCACAATCTAGAGTAAATCATCTTCCTAATAAAATAATAAAATTTATTATCGGTTGAAAAACAGCCAAGTTCCCCAGGCAATAAATGCATCGCAGACCACTTGATTAGGAAAATCGAGCTCATATTTTTAAAGACATTGAAATAATTTTCACCAACAATATTTTTGCATTCTCCTGATCCGAAAATGATCTTTTCTAAAGTCTATTGTTATGCCGTTCTAACTTAATGTCAAAACGGTACTTATTTTTTTTAGCACTAATCAAAATCTCCAAAAATTTTGTTCAAGAAATTTTCCGAAATCAACGATTGGTCCTATTAACAATATATAACTGATTAAAAATGCAAAATATATATTGGTATCCTGTTCTTAATTTGGCGAGGACAGCATTTTTATTTCAGCGGTTTTGAAGAAAAATGTGATTTTTCATCCTTGGGCTACATCTTTTTGGTGTTTTCATATTTCAAATATCTTTTGTTAAAATATTATACTACTTGATATAAGTTCTCATTCTTTTATATTAAGGTTAAATTGAAACACTATAAATTGTCCCCCTCTAAGGTTAAAGGTCAAATTTAAGGATATTAACATTTTTTTAAAATAAAATATCGAAATAATATATATTTATGGAAGGATTTCGATTAAGCTTGTTGACAATATTTAAATAAATCCAAAAAATAATATTCTGGACTTATTTTCTGAAACTAACGCGTGAGATACTAAAAATGTGTCCTAGTTTTAATTTTATTTTCAGAATTATTATATCTATAATATTAATAGGCTAGGCGATTTCTTGTGACCGCTGTTTTGTTCTATCGTTTTATCCCGATATTGACCAAACGTATATTATTTGAAATGTATTTCTTTTTAGCGGTTTTGCAGATTTACAGATTTTTAAATTTTTTTCCTTATTTTGAGAAAATTGCATTTAAAGTTGCTATTAACACATACATAAAATTACACATATTCTATGTGTGTTTTACTAAATTTGTTAATGTGTTTGTTAACGAGTTTGTTATCTTCATTCACAATAATAATAAACCATAAAAATGTTGGTTTGTGAATTGGCTAAGTTGAAAAATAGTGCCACCTCGAAATTTCACTCTATTTCGAGTGCTGGAATCTGCTAGTTCATATAAAGATATATCGAGGGCTTATATTCAAAAAGTGCTATTTACATTTGATAGCAATATTAATTTTTGATTTCAAACTGTTCTCTTATATAACTGTCAAATATAATATTAATTTTGATATCATACATTATTAGTGTAACTATATCTTAATAGATATTGTACCAAATCAATCTACAATTACTTTCAGATCTTATTAATAAATTAGTTTTGCACGCTCGATATACAAATTTGTTTATGCTGTATTAAATATAAAAACTAAATAATCTAAATATTTTCATAAAATAACGAACAAATTTGAGGAATTTTATGAATACATTAAATTTGTTTTATTAAAAAAAAAAAAAAATCCTGATGAAGAAAATATTTGTAGATTTTCATATAGAGTCAATTTGACATAAAGAGTAACCCACGGGTTAATTTCAGAAAATAATTATCAACAAGTTTTATCGAAATCCTATATATATATATATATATATATATATACTAGCTGTGTGTACCCGGCGTTGCCTGGGTTTCCTTCGTATTACTGGAATAAATTGATACACAAAGTATTTGGAAAATTGTTAGAAATTTATTTTAAGATCTTTAAAAGAATTGCAATTATTTAAATAAATTGTATGGAGTTGGTTATCTTCATAGCATACAAACAAACTCAATTATTTTACAAAAGCAGATTATAAGTTTGGATTATAAAATATATTGAAAGAAATGAGTTATCATTAGTGTTATTTTAAATTTAGGACTATTTACTTAATGTAAAAAAATATTAAGCATTTTTATATATTTACATTATTTCACTGCTGATTATTTCTAAATAATTAATTATTAATTTAAAAAATTAACGAATAAAGTATTAAAGTAAAGTATTAAAATTAACAAATAAAGTATTATAATTTCATAAGTAAAACGTTTAAGGTTTTTTAAAATTTTTATGTAAGATGTAAAATATACCTTTTAATGTATTGTTTTTTATGTATTAAATGTATGACATGTTTTAACATTATGTTTTTTTTTTTTAATTTAAATAAAATTTTAAAGAAGTTAACAGTTTTTGGCTATTTTTCTTGAGAGATCTAACAAATGAAAATTGCAGGTTTATAATACACTTCTATAAACGACGTTTAATGTTTTTCCATCTGGAGCCAAAACGTATAAATTTCTTCCACTTGGAACTCTTGAGCAAGCAACATATAGCTGTATTGCCTATTATTTATTCTATCGAAATCAATAAAAATAACTGTTTGCATTATATACAAATTATATAGTTGGTATCAACCCTAACTGACTAATAGGGAAAGAGTTGAGAAATGCTGGCCGGATTATAGATTAAACCAGATAATGGTCTTGATTATCAAGATTAAGCTGTAGTTATTTCGTTAATAATTTGTTTGACCATTTATTAAAAATTTTTTTTGAATAAATTTTGTTCATTAGTTCGTATCAGAATCTAATATAGCCTATAATGGCTGTTAGTAGACTGACTATCTATTCACCAAATTTTATTGAAATCGGTTTAGCTGTTTATAAGAAACAGAAAAAGTGGGCGTAAAAATGGCACGCCCACCATATCAAAATTTTTATAGTTTATAGTTCCTTCCGGAGCTTCCACTACATATGTGCCAAATTTGAATAAAATCAGTTAAGCCGTTTATAAGTTACAGGAAAAGTGGGCGTAAAAGGACCACTCCCACCATATCGAATTTTTTTATAGCCTATAGTTCCTTCCGGAGCTTCCACTGTCTATGTGCCAAATTTCAATCAAATCGGTTCAGCCGTTTATTAGATAAAGAAAAAGTGGGCGTAAAAGGGCCACGCCCACCATATCGAAATTTTTTACAGCCTATAGTTCCTTCTGGAGCTTACTCTATATATGTACTAAATTTCAATAAAATCGGTTTAGTCGTTTAGGCGTGATGCTCACACAAACAAACATACAAACCAACAGTCATTTTTATAATATTAATAAGGATATATATATATATATATATATATATATTATATACATTATATCTCATATTTACTCTATACAATTATGTATTATCTAAATTTTAAATAAATAAATAAATATTTTATTTAAGAATGTATTTTCGTCTCAAACTAGCTTTTTTATGACTAAGAAGATTCGGCCCAGGTTTAAATTTTAATTTTTTTAATTTATTTTTTTTTAGTATAAAAATATCCGTCCGTCCATGTAAATATATAATATGATAATATTTTTTCCCGAGTCAACAAATAAATGAAAATCTATGTCTTAAATTTGATTATTTTCTATATCTTTTAATATTCTTAACTAGTATTTTTAACCACAGACCCTTTTGCAATGCTCATTATTTAGCCTATCAAAAAGTCGACCTATACCCATCATTTCTTTTTCACATGATTTTATTTTTTGTACCATCCACACCACTGTGCAGAGGGTATATATCAGTTTGTCCATCCGTTTGTTACTCGTCGAAATAAATTCCGGAGACCCCATAAAGTGTATGTACTCATGATTCTTATTAATTTACAAGGCGATGTCCGACTTTCTGTCTGTCTGCCTGTCAGTTGAGAACATTCTCCTGTCTGTAGTGTTAAATGTTCGCTATAATCTGAAGCAGTTTGGTGTTGCACTTGGAGCCTCTAGACCCAATAGCCGAGGAATGACGTTCGAAAAAATTTATATAAAAAACTAAATCTAGTGAAAAATGTTTTTACGTAATAGAACATGAGCATTAGACACCACGTGGTGGCAAATATTGTGCAGGTAATGAACATCGCTTTTTAGGTGATTTCGGCTTAAAAATTTTCCGCACCAAACGCGATTTAGAAAAAAAGTCAGATTTGTTTTTATTATTTTTATTTTCAAATTGTTTGAATTGTTATACAAAATATATTTTAAGTTTAAAGTATGTGATGATTTACACAATGGCAAAATATCTTGCACAATTTTAATTGCACGCACTGTGCAGATGTTGCTCCCCTGAACTTTCTCAGTAGCTGGTGGTTTTTTGACCCAATGTCTGAGAAAACATTCATTTGCTTTTGTGATACCGGCCAATGTCGAAATTATTTTTGTTGAAAGTATGATCAGAAAACCATATTTCGCTCCAAGTCCCACATACAAACTTAGAAATAGGATATAATTGCAGTTGATATTAAGGAATAAGTATGAAGGAAAAAAGTGCCAGAATGGCTCTAGACTTCCAACTGTCATTTTTGAGTGCTGGTAGTGCTTTAAATTTTATGTAGGGAAAACATTAGTTTTTCTCGAAGTTGTTAAAAGCTTCGACCACTTCATATAAATATTGCATGTCATTTCGCCATTTAATGCTTTTAATCTTTAATACGCTCTATATTTTGCTTATATGTATTTTTTAAAATTTTTTAATATTGAAGTAACATTTTTGGTGTGGATGGGGTACTTCCCTTAGCTCCATTAAAAGGGGTTGAAACATTAGGATGATTATTAGTTATATAAATATCTAGTTATATGAAAAAAAAAAAAAAAATTTTTAAAAAACTTTTTTGCAATTTCTCAAAAAAAATATAATAGGTCTTCCTCTATTCGACTATGCTATGCCTTTTTACCTATTTGCAAAAATGGTAAAAATTTATGTGCATAATGTGCATATTGAGTGTATAAGCTATGCATAACTATTTTTGATTGCTTGTTGTTTTTATTTCTTTTTTTGTACGTGTGAACAGCAACAAACAGAAAAATATGTATACAAAAAAATTAATTGTATGTAATTACATATATAATCATTGCATTTAATTCAATAAAAAAAGCACTAAAATGCCTATAATTTTTCTATTTATCATATTAATTTTAATCATCATTGTAAAAATCTTGCCATGATAATGAGAAATCCAGCCGTTTTTGTCTCTTAGTGTTAACAACCTTGGTTAGAATACGGCTGGAGGGTATCAAAGATTCGGTACAGCCGAATTTAATACTCTTATTAATTTTACATAAAATTTGTTTATTTACTTAAGTATTACTAGCCACATCTAAATATTACCGTTGTTATTAATAACCAGCAATTAATTTGTCTTTATCATTTAATTTCTACATCTCATGCAGCACTGAGTAAGTAGTTAAGTCTACGGGTTAGTTGGCTGTAATTATTGACTTTTAACTTTTTAAAAAATGATTCACACATACTTACCTATGTAGTGGACTATTAATTTGATTGATATTTTTATATATGTCATTGAATAAAAGCAAAAAAGGAATAAAACAAAATCTTATAAATCTGAATTGAGACTCAGTGCCCTTAAATCATGTTCTTATTCATGGTTAAACAGCAGCAGTACATAGTTTTGTATTCAGTAATAAAAAGAATTAATAGTTAAAAAGTAGTTAAATTTATCTGACAATTTAATTATTTTCGTGCTTAAGATTTATTGTGGAATATATTTGTTGTTTGTAACTTCGCACAGTTATCCCTTGAATAACGAAATTAATGCCTAATGCATTTATGTGTAAGTATAGAGAACCTCTATATAAAATCAACGAAGGGGTTTCCTACAAATATTCCATCTTATAGAACTAAGATATATTAAAAAACATTGCACTTTGTCCTGATGTTTATGACAGTGATGCCAACTTATTCCATGCTAAAAGCCTCTACATTAGAATGAAACGAAAAGCGCTAAAAAGATTTAGTATTTTACTTTTTAAGTAAAAAAATATAAAGTTTTTGTATAAAATTTAAATTTTTTACTTATTTTTGTAGAAATATTTGATTAAATTAATTGGTAGAATGATTAACACAACATTGATTTTTTGTCTATATTTATTATGAATTAAACAAATAACAGAATTATTTTTTAAACAATTATAAAAAAATAGTACTACCCGAATTTTGTTTCATAATCTGTTTAATTTTTTTTTTAATGAATAATCGAACTTTTGTAGTAACATAAGAGATTTTTTGAACTCAGTTTACACTTATTTGATAATTTGGTTGTCACATTCTTCAATATTGTTGCCACAGACCTTTTCAAAATTATAATCTATATAGCAAAGTTCATGTTCGATTTCATCATGCATATACTGCTTGTTAATCTCTTAACTTTTTTATAAATATATGTACATAGTTCAAATATGTGCAACTTTGTTTAATATTAACCATTATAATTAAAAGACGCTAAAAGCATTTAAAAATGAGAATGGAATTTAACAAGAGGTAAATGGAAAAAATCTGCTTTTTTGGTCCACAAAGCGCTCTAAATCCAGCGGGAAAGCGCTAAGTTATCATCGCTGGTTTATAACAACCAATACTGACGTACTCCACCTTCTATTATACTGATCGAATCACTTTCAAAGTCGATCTGTGTGTTCATGTTAACTTTGTAGCATTTAAAGTTTGTGACATTAGATCTAAAACATATTCCGAATTAGAACATGTAGAAAGTTATAGCCGGTCTAGACCAACTATGCGATACCCTATACCAGCTGTTTTGAGAATTGGTCTTAAGTTCAACCTTCGGATATAGAAAAGTTCATATCGTATGCTATATTTATATTGGGACTAGGTCGAAAAATGGACCGACCCCTGACCATATTTGGTTAGGTCACTTTTTTTTTTGCACACAACATATACAAACTAAATTTGAGAAAAATCTGTGAAATATTTTTGTTTTTTGATAGTGTTAAGTGAAGATCGGGAATCACCTTCATATGGGGGCTATGACGAAGAATTGTCCTATGGGGTTTATTTTTGGATTACTGATAAATGGATATAATAGACATAAACAAACCCAATTTGACTGAGATCTATGTGATAATTTGGATAGTAAGGTAATTTAAGTCGATCTCATAGGGATCATTTGTAAGCAGACTAGGTCTGAACATGAACCGGTTTTCACCAATTTGAGTAGCGTTCATTCTTTGGCCGATAAAAGCTTATGTACTAAATTTCACAAAAATTTATTTATATTTGCGGCTTGTAGCTTGATTACAATGTTTACATGGACACACAGACGGACGGACAGACAGACATCGCTAAAGTGATTCTGAGTCGGTCGGTATAATAAAAAATCATGTGAGGCCGATCACAGGAGATATGCGTAAACATCTAGTAATTAAAGGTTTTTATGGCACTTTTTTAAAATCAAATAGAAAGCGTCATCTATGTATCAATTATAGCAACAGCAGGGGCTCTGCTAATATAAAATTATTTATTATTTCAACTGGTTAGTTTTTAATTTTTCGTTTTTATACCCTAAACCACTATGTGGTTTGGGTATAATGACTTTGTGCTGCTGTTTGTAACAACCAAAAATATTTGACCTAGACCCATCTTTAATTATGCCGATCGAATCAGAATCACTTTCTGAGTTGATTTAACAATGTCCGTCCGTCCGTCCGTCCGTCCGTCCGTCTGTGTGTCCATGTAAAGCTTGTAATCAAACTGCAGGTCGCAAATATGAATATATTTTGATGAAATTTGGTGTGTAAGCTTTTATCGGCCATGGGATGAACGCTATTGAAATTGTTGAGAATCGGTCCATGTTCAGACCTAGCCCCCATACAAATTACCCCTATGAAATCGACATAAATTGCCATAAGATCCAAATTGTCATATAGATCTTACTCAAATTGGGTTTGTATGCATTCATTACATCCATTAATGAGTAGTCCAAAAATGGTCCCTTTGGCCCCATATAGAGCTGCTTCCCGATCTTCACTTAAATCTATTAAAAAACAAAAATATTGCACTGATTCTTCTCAAATTTTGTTTGTATATATTTTCGCAAAATACAAGAGACATTACCAACCATGATCAGGATCGGTCCATTTTTGGACCTAGTCCCCATATAGATATATCATCCGATATGAACTTTTTCATATCTGCAGCCAAAAAAATTAATAAAAATCCCACTAAAATTTGGTTTTTGCTTATTTTCTATGTCCAGTTAGTTGGGCCCAGGAGATACGGTTTTTAAACGCATGGTATAGGGTATCGTATAGTCGGTCTAGACCGACTATAATTTTCTTACTTGTTTATTTCTCATTTTTCGTTTTTCACTTTTCATTTTTTATTTTTCATTACTTATTTTCACATTTTTCATTTTCCGTTTTTAGTTTTTCGTTTTTAATTTTTTATTTTTCGTTTTTTATTTCTCATTTTTCATTTTTTATTTTTCATTCTGTATTTTTATTTTTATTTTTTATTTTTAATTTTTTATTTTAAATTTTTTTTTATTTTTTATTTTTAATTTTTAATTTTGTATTTCTATTTTTAATTTTTCGTATTTATTTTTCATTTTTTGTTTTTCATTTTGTATTTCTATTTTTAATTTTTCGTATTTATTTTTCATTTTCTATTTTTTATTCCTGATTTTTTTTTAATTTTCTTATTTTCATTTTTCATTTTTTATTTTTCATTTTTGATTTTCAATTTTTAATTTCTTATTTTTTATTTTTTATTTTTAACTTTTAATTTTTAATTTTTAATTTTTAATTTTTAATTTTTAATTTTTAATTTTAAATTTTTAATTTTTAATTTTTAATTTTTAATTTTTATTTTTTAATTTTTAATTTTTAATTTTTTATTCTTGAATTTTAATTTTTAATTTTTAATTTTAATTTTAATTTTTCATTTTTTATTTTTCAGTTTTCATTTTTTATTTTTCATTATTAATTTTTTGTTTTTCATTTTTATTTTTCATTTTTAATATATAGTTTTTAATTTTTCTTTTCTTATTTTCATTTTTAATTTTTTAATTTAAATTTTTCATTTTTATTTCTCAATTTTTCATTTTTTCTTTTTCATTTTTAATTTTTTATTTTTCAGTTTTCACTTTTTGTTTTTCATATTTCATTTTTAATTTTTAATTTTTCATTTTTTATTCTTCATTTTTTATTTTTAATTTTTCATTTTTATTTTTAATTTTTCATTTTTTATTTTTCATGTTTAATTTTTTATTTTTCAGTTTTCGTTTTTAATTTTTCATTTTTTATATTTAATTTTTATTTTTAGATATTTCATTTTTTATTTTTAATTTTTCATTTTTCATTTTCAAACGTATCATAATATTTTCATAAGTCCCACCGATTTTGTCTTACAGCTTGTTACGATGCCAAAAAGAAGTCATGGTAACTTTGGTTGGCGTTCTCAGAACCGTAATGAATGATACAAGGAGCAACACCGGTTGAGAAGAAGAGAAATTCGTGGTCGGAAAAGTGATGGAGCAAGTTCACAACGTGCAACTATTGAACGAGAACGTCGGCATCAACAAATTCTTCTGGTGAACATTGAACGTGCAGCATTTCGATATTAGCCAACCATTCAATACAGTGCGCACGCATCAGTTCAATTCGGTCATATTTCTGTCATTTGTCGGCATTGCAACACAATTAACTTTAGGAAAGAAGTTTGCCGGCTTAGCTAAAAAAAATAATATAAAAAATAATTTTAAAAAATTCAAATTTATTATAAATCGGAAAACAAAAACGTTGCACAGATTTTTCTCAAATTTGGTTTATATATGTATGTATGTTCCTCCGAAAAAATAAGTGTGTTTATCTGTTATGATCGGTTCATACACAACAGGCAAAAAATTTAAAAGAATGCCACCCAAATTTGTTTTCTGCTTTTCTTTTCTATATCCACTTAGTTGTACCTAAAACACTCTTTGTAAACTCATGATATAGTCTGTCTAGTCCGATTATAATTGTCTTACTAAATTTGTTATTTTTTCTTATTATTTTAATATTTATTATATCTGATTCATTATATCCGTTGATTCTTTCTTGAATATCATTACATTCTACTGTGTTCTGTCCACAATAAAACCCAATCCATCTTCACACGTAAGCTCTTTAAATTTTTCACGATTATTTAAATTTTATATTTTATATATTTTTATACCCTATACCACTATGTGGTTTGGGTATAATGACTTTGTGCTGCTGTTTGTAACAACCAAAAATATTTGACCTAGACCCATCTTTAATTACACCGATCGAATCAGAATCACTTTCTGAGTTGATTTAACAATGTCCGTCCGTCCGTCCGTCCGTCTGTCCGTCCGTCCGTCTGTGTGTCCATGTAAAGCTTGTAATCAAACTGCAGGTCGCAAATATGAATGTATTTTGATGAAATTTGGTACACAAGCTTTTGTCGGCCATGGGATGAACGCTATTGAAATTGGTGAGAATAGGTCCATGTTCAGACCTAGCCCCCATACAAATTACCCATATGAAATCGACATAAATTGCCATAAGATCCGAATTGTCATATAAATCTTACTCAAATTGGGTTTGTATATAGAGCTGCTTCCCGATCTTCACTTAAATCTATTAAAAAACAAAAATATTGCACTGATTCTTCTCAAATTTTGTTTGTATATATTTTTGCAAAATACAAGAGACTTTACCAAACATGATCAGGATCGGTCCATTTTTGGACCAAGTCCCTATATAGATATAGCATCCGATATGAACTTTTTCATATCTGCAACCAAAAAAATTAATATAAATCCCACTCAAATTTGGTTTTTGCTTATTTTCTATGTCCAGTTAGTTGGGCCTAAGAGATAGGGTCTCTAAACGCATGGTATAGGGTATCGTATAGTCGGTCTAGACCGACTATAATTTTCTTACTTGTTTAATTCTGAATTGATTTAAAATACAAAATGCTACCAAATTTTCAACCGATATACAATTTGACAGCATCTGTTTTTACCCTTTTATACTCAGATACAACTTTGTGACAAATTCAAATGAATTCCTAATGAAATTGGTTTTTGCAAAAGTTTAAGTTTTCGAATCGAATTGCCTCAGTTCCTCAATTTTTACTAAAACTATATAAAAATATATATTTTTTAATTCATATTCAATACAAATAAATTTTTTAATTATGAAGTCCATAAACTGAATTTTTTTATCTAATTAATTATTTAGATTTGAGGTCAATATGTTTTTTTGTTTTAATTAAAGAAAAAATATTATACAATGTCTGTCTTGCAGAATATATAGTAGATCCCAACTTTTTTAATATAATTTTATTGACATTTTTGCTTAAATTAAAACAAAAATTTTTTGATTTCGAACCAGAATTATTTCTTACTCAATCAGTTTATCAAACCTTTTTTTGAATTTAAGATGTTTCACAAGTGTGGAAGGCCAGTATTTTAGATTTTAAATTAACTAATAAATTAAAATGCATTAAAAACAGTAAATTTCATTAGCATTTCCAGTATTGTTTTTGTCATTATATGGAAGCCTCTGTCACGGTTTTTTAATCCATATGTACATATATAAATATTAAAATTTTAATATCAATTTTCCAATAGTTAAAATATTTTACCTAATGGACAAACCATAAAAAACTGTTATTAAATTTAAACGGTAGAACTGTTTTATGTTTTAATCAAATCAGTCGACCAAGATAGACTAAGCAGGCCAATTTTATATATATATATATAGTCCCGTTGTTCCTTTTAGGAGCATAGGGCCTCAAAGGCCAATTTTATAGATGTCAGCAAATATTTTGTTTCGCCCGCATCTTTACATGCATTAATCTCGGCCAAACAAGAAAGAGTAGATACGTTTGTTTACAAGCTCTGTTATGTTTCTAGAAGTGATATGTGAGTTTACATTACAAAACATAACGGTTTTACTTAGAGTTGCCAGTCGTTTAACAGCTATCAATATATGGGGACGGAGAGCGCAAGGCATTAACTACCCATTCTCTAAGTGATACCTACGAGTTAAAATTACGAAATTTGATGTATACGATAGGCAATATCTCTTTGTAGAAATTTCAGCACATGGAAACAAAATTCTTGTGGGTTGTGTATACAGACCTCATCACAATGTTGATATGCAAAATTTTTTCAAAACTTTGGAGAATGAAACAGTAAAATTTGAAGATATAGTTATATGTGGCGATTTCAACTCAAATCTTCTAGTGGAAAATTATTTAGTAAATAATATGGAAACAGTTGGACTTTATCCAACAAACAGTTCCAACCCATTTTTCAGCTACAGCAAACACGCTATTGGATATAATATTTGTTGGCGATAAAGGAAAAGTTTTACTCTATGATCAGATTTCAGCGTCCTGTTTTTCAAAGCACGACTTAATTTTTCTTACCTTTGATTTCCAGATCCAACTTATTATGAATGATGCCACATACTATGACTTTAAACATATGGATAATATTGTCATAGCTTTTGATTTAGCAAATATTGATTGGAATTCAATTTACTATATGCTATCTGCTGAAAGTCAGCTTAACTTCTTAGAAAACAAAATTGAACAAATTTTCAATAGGACGGTTCCGTTGAAAGCTGTAAAAACTAGTTTTAAATTAAAACCATGGTTTAATGGTAATATTAAATCTGCAATTGCTTACAGAGATAGGGCTTATAGTCGTTGGAAACGTTTCAAAACTGATTCACTACATGAAGAATATTGTAACGCACGCAGAGAAGTAAACCGAGCTATTAAGATTGCTAAATCAACATACTATTCATCTGTCTTCAACTCCGCAATTGGTTCCAAAAAAACATGGAAAAATATACGTGACATTGGTATTGGAAAACCAAGGATAATAGATACAACGGAAATAGATGTAGAATTACTTAATGAAACTTTCACACGACTGCCTACAGTACCTTTGAATAATAATTTTTTTAATCAACCTATCACTGAGCAGAGTCAACTATTTAGTTTTAATTGTGTAACACAAGATGATGTATCAAGGAGTTGCCTAGCTGTTAAGTCAAATGCTGTAGGATTTGATAATATTCACCCAAAGTTTTTAAAAGCTATTCTTCCTGTGTTGTTACCATATATCACATTCATATTCAACAATATCATAATTAAAAGTACTTTTCCTGCTAACTGGAAGTATGCTAAAATAATACCTACACCAAAATCCAGTAATGAGTACCGACCTATTTCTATATTACCATTTCTATCAAAAATATTTGAGAAGCTACTACATAAGCAAATGTACGATTACATAAATAGAAATGGCTTACTTACAAGCAGACAGTCAGGTTTTCGGCCTAAGCATAGTTGCGTAACTGCGCTTATTGATGTCACGGAGGAAATACGGAGTAATATTGATGCTGGTTTCATGTCATTTCTTGTTTTATTAGATCACTCTAAGGCATTTGACATGGTTGATCATGGAATTCTTTGTATGAAACTGCAAACTTTGTTTAAATTTTCTTTGTCGTCCACTCGATTAATTGCGTCCTACTCATTGGATCGTAAACAGTCAGTCTTTGCTAATAAAAAAATATCACGACCACTGCCAATATCGAAAGGTGTTCCTCAAGGATCAATCCTTGGTCCTCTTCTTTTTACAATATACGTCAACGATTTACCAGAGCAACTAATGTACAGCAGCGTTCATATCTATGCTGATGATGTTCAATTATATATATGTAATAACAACAAAAATATTGATGATTGCTTAAGTAAACTAAATGAGGATTTACACCGTGTTTTTATGTGGGCTTCATCAAATGGTCTTTGCTTGAATCCCAGCAAATCTAAGTGTCTGGTGATTAATCCAAAATCCAAGAAATCAACTTTTGAACCAGAAGTTATACTAAACAATCAAGCAATTGAGATTGTCAGAACTACAAAGAATCTTGGTATAATTTTTAATAATAATCTTACATGGACTGATCACATAAACACAGCTGCTGGAAAAACATATGCTATGCTACGAATTCTGTGGAAAACACAATACTTTACACCGGTTAAAATTCGGTTATTACTTGCAAAAACATATATGTATAATGCCAACTTTGTTATACGGATGTGAAGTTTTTTCGAGCTGTGATTATACGAGTTGCAATAAATTGGAGAAAGTTTATAACGCCATACTAAGGTATGTTTACGGCCTGAAGAAGTATGATCACATTACACCAGTTTCAAAAAAAATGTATGGAGTTAGTTTCAGTGATTTACTAAAAATACGTACCTTGACTTTATTACATAAAATTGTATATACTCGTGAACCTTCTTATCTTTTTAATAGAATATTGTTCACTCGATCTCGCAGAACAAATGATTTAATACCAATTAGACATCGAACACAAACATCTGAATGGCAGTTTTTTATTAATTCAATTCGTCTTTGGAACTTGCTACCTTCAAACATTCAGTTCATAAGCAACGCAATGCAATTTAAAATGGCCCTCTTTATTTCTATAATTAATTGGTTTTCTATTTTAAATCGCTTTTAAATAACTAATTTTTACATTAAACTTTTTTATAATTATTCTATTTTGTTATTATATTTTTTATTATTTTTAATTGTTATTATACACAATGTTAAATTTCCTTACTACTATGTACCTAGTACTAATCCTGTACTTTAATTATAAGATTTTATGTCTTGTTGTATGGGAATTCGAAATAAATAAATAATAATAATAATAATAATAATAACTATGCACTATTTGATATCCATTCGTTGAAGTTGCGGACATTAGTAGCTATTTACAAGTCTTTGTGTATCTAGGGCTGACAGCAATTCTGGCAGTGAAAATTTTTCAATCAATCCGTTGGTATACAAACAACATATTTTAGTTTTTATAATTGTCTAATGGAATGCAAAATTCATTTTTTAAACTAAATATTTTTAGCAATATCAGTTAGTGCGTCACTCTTTGAACTAATAAAAATTCAGCACAAAATTTTTTTTAGCATAAATTATTTTACTTTATTTTTTCAACTGATTTTTTGCGAAAAAAAATTACAAATATTAGCGCAGCATTATTATAATGTGAAGTTTTATATGTTTTTTTTTTTCTTTGTATTTAAATGGATACATATTTGCAATATTAAATTAATATGTATTAAAAATACATTTTTATGCTCTACTTTTAACTTTACCTAGAGCCAGCTGTTAATGTGTTGATCGATTTTGAACCATTTTCTCAGTTGATTTATATTTAACTAAACTGTAACACGCATATTGGGTAGATAATCTGTGATCGGTCCAAAAACGACCGTCATTGAAATTGCTAAAATTTGGTACATGTTCTGAGTTAGCTTCCATTCAAATATATGAGGGCGGATCAATAAGTCCGTGACTTTTCGAACTTCCCTCGTAGTTATATGAAATGCAGCACTGCTCCCATCAAGTATCACCTGTTAACAGACTACTGTAAAAATTTGAGCAAGTTCCGTCATTTACTTTGCGTTTAACAGCTGTTCAAAACATACAACCTCGTGGTTGTTTTTTTTTAATGGAAAAAAAGTGAATTTCGAGTGCTCATTAAACATTATTTTTTAAGAAAAAAAAAAAAACCGTCAATCAAACCAAGGAAAAGCTTGATAAATACTATGGGGACTCTGCACCATCGATTTCAATGGTAAAAGAGTTGTTTATTGACTTTCGTTGTGGTCGCACAAATATGAATGAACGTTCTGGACAGCCAATTGAGGTTAATACATCTGAAAATTTCGAAAAAAAATCCACGATATGGTGTTGGCCGATCGAAGAGTAAAAGTGCGTGAGATTGTTGATGCCATAGGCATTTCATATGGCAGTGTGGTTTCGATTTTAAATGATCAGTTGGGTTTAAGAAAGCTGTCTGCAGGATGGGTGCCGCGTTTGCACTCAATTGACCATAATGTACAGGTACACACGTGTGCAGTCTCAATGGCAAAATTCTATGAATTGGGCTACGAATTGGTACCTCATCCGCCATATTCTCCGGATTTAACCCCCAGTGACTATTTCTTATTTCCAAAGCTGAAGAAATGAAATTATTGATCAAACAAATGCCTATTTTATGGACCTCGAAAAATCCTATTTTTTTGAAGGGATACAAAAATTAGAGAAAAGTTGGAAAAATGGATTTTTTTTTGCAAAAAGCTGTGTTTTCTTCTAAAAGTCACGGACTTTTTGATCCGACCTCGTATTTTCTGAGTTGAATTTACTCCAAGACAAATTTTAATTTCTTTCTATATACAAATTTTTATACCATATACCCTCATCTTTTATTATACCGATCGGCTAAAAATCATTTTCAGAATCACTTTCTGAGTTGATTTAGCGAAGTCCGTCTGCCGTTCTGGGTGTCTGTTTATTTTCTGTCTGTGTATCCATTAGAACACTGTAATCAAAATACAGGTCGCAAATATGAATATCTTTTGCTGAAATTTGATATATCTATAATATTAATGGTCTAGGCGATTTCTTGTGACCGATGTCTTGTTCTACCGTTTTACCCCAATTTTGACCAAACGTATATTATTTGAAAAGTATTTCTTTTTAGCCGTTTTGCAGATTTCGAGATTTTAAATTTTTGCCTTTATTTTGAGTAAATTGCATTTAAAGTTGCTACTAACACATACATAAAATTTGTTAATGTGTTTGTAATCTTCATTCACAATAATAATGAACCATAAAAGTGTTGGTTTGTGAATTGGCTAAGTTGAAAAATAAAGCTGCCTAGAAATTGCACTCGAATTTCTAGCGCTGGAATTTGCTAGTAAACTTTTATTAGCTATCGAACAAACGTTTTGTAGATTGATAGAAATCGGTGCATATTCAGAGCTAGTGCCTTAAATTGCCATAAGACCCAAATTATCGTATGGATCTTGGCCAAATTTCTTGGTCATAGCCCCCATGTAATGATGCTTCGCGATCTTCACTTCATTAGATGAAAAACAAAATTATTGCACAGCTTTTTCTCAGATTTGTATAAGGTTTTGCAAATAATAAGTGATTTTATCAAATGTGGCCAAGATCAGTCTATTTTTTAACCTAGTCCCCATGTAAATATAGCATCCGATATGAACTTTTTCATATCTGCCACGCAATGCTTATTTATTTAAAGTTTCATACAAAATTAGAAAATGTATTTATTTTATTTTAATTTAAATATATTTCATTATTTTTTGGGAGCAATATGACGTTCTTTTTTATTACCAAGTAGTAAAATATTTAATGTTTAATTTGTGGTAGCTGAACGTAAAATTGCATGTAAGTTACCATCCGCAAGTCGTTGCTTGGATTTGTTGATATTTATAATAGGAAAAGTCCACATAAATTTTTGGAACCACATAAAGATGCAATATATGCAATGTTCTCAGAAAACTTTGGATGTGAATCTTTTGGTAAACATTTACAAAAATTGGGAAAATCGAATATTTCAAATTGATTCTACGTGGTTGGCCATATCTGTAATGAATTGATTTGTCCATTTGATATGTCCACAAGAAATGCTAAATCACGCAGTGACTTGTCATTAAAAATTTCTTTACTACCCTTTGATTTTCGTTTAAAAATATTTCGATTTCGTCCAGCAAATCAGATGATCTTTGTAATAAATATATTATCAGCTCACAATAATAAATTAGATCATTATATTCAGCTTCTATGTATTTCTTCCTGTAAAGATTTGAACTGTCGACGGTTAACTTAATGTTTTATAAAATTTACTACTGACTCGACTACCTTCACGACATGATCGAATCCTAATTTTTTTCTACAAAGATTTTGTTGAGGAATTACTCCTAAAATCTATGGTATTAACAGGCAAGGCGATTTATTATGACCGATAAAAGTTTGTCAGTTTTAATCCTATTTTGACCAAACATCCCTCATTTGAAAGGTATTTCTTTAGCTGTCCACCAGATTTACATATTTTTAAATTTTTGCATTTTTTTGAGTGAAATGCATACAAAATTGCTACTGACACATGCATAAAATTATACATTGCTGTGTGTGTTTATTAAATTTGTTAATGTGTTTGCAAAAAGCCCTGTGTTGAATTGAAAAATAATTTTGGACATAAACCACTAAGGACAATAAAAAGTGTTGAATTGTGTATTGACTAAATTTGATTAGCATACCTTTAGGGTCTTATAAAATAATGAATCACATGAAAAAATAAAATTTCCTACAATTTGCACTCGAATTTCGAGGGCTGGGGAAAATTTTTCGTAATGAATATAATTATATCAAAGGGACACACAAACTATGATAAAGGGCCGCATGCGGCCCACAGACCGCACTTTGTGCATCCTCGGTTTACGTTACGTTACGTTACTTTAAGTTTCTTACTTGTTTTTTTTTATTTGTTATTTAAATAGGCTGTTATTTAAACGCTACTAATTTTGAGGTTTTTAATACGCTCATTTTATAAGAATTATGTTTATATGGTAACAAGTTAAAAAAATCAACTTAATTTTTAAAAAAATCTGATGATAACCGATTTCTCACCAATATTCTTTATGAGTGTACGATTAAAGCGTATATATAGATAGATATATAGATAGATATATAGATTCTTTATTTAATTTTTTCTTCTCTCATAACAATATTACAATTTTATATAATAATACTAATAATAAAGATTATTTATACGGCTTGGTTTAAAATCGTCAGCCGGAAGTTTAAATATTTCAAAATAATTTAACTTTGATTACAAATCTAATAGTTAAATTCATTTATCAAGAATTTCCTATAAGCAAGAGCATTTTTTACATAACTATACAGAGGATGCCAAATTCCATCATCCCCACCATTTAAATATTGAAGAATTTTATCGTCTGAAAGCATTGAATTTCGAAGAAACCTACATCTTATTGTATTTAATGCAGGACATCTTCCTAGAAAATGCATAAGAGTTTCCTCTTCAATAAAGTTACATTAAGAACACAGTCTTGTCTGGTCAGTTCTATACAGACTCCCATTTAGCCACAGAAGGTCCCCTCGCGTCTTCATTATAAGGGATATTTCAATTTGGTTATATCGTTCATTACAATACGTATGACCTATATCATATTTCGAATGTTTGTATATTCTGCGCTGGCTTTGTAATGCATTTAAAAAATGTTCCTTTTCCTTTTCAACTTTCATTAGCTTAATCAATTCCATATATGCACTGTTCCATAAGGATTTATTTATTAAACTTACTTCGTTAATTAGTTCTTTATACCAGAATATTTTTTTTTCTCCCTATAATAAGCTTTGACAATCTATAAGGTAATCTTTTGTTGTTATATTCGAACAGGGTTTTAGAAATATATTTTAAATGAAGGCTGTAAGCGTATATATGAGCATCTTCCTGACCCGTTTCCAGGGCAATAACATAATTGGGTGTTATTAACACTCTTTTTGTAAAAAACCTTTGAAGTTTGTCTACATAGCTGAACCCTGAAAATCCCCATATTTGTACACCATATGATTGAACCGATCTGCAAACGGCTTGAAACAATTTCCACTTAGCTATCAGTGACACTTCTTTATTACCAACAGAATTTTTCCACGTGATGTTAACACAAATTTTAGCAGCTTCATTTTTTGCATTTATATGTTTTGTAAAAAACATTGATGGTGTTAATAATATACCTAAATATATGTACTCGTTTGCGATTTTTACATTTTCTCCATTAAATCTCCATCTTTCGTTAGCAGCTATACGACCTCCTTTCCTAAATATCATTATCTCCGACTTTGTTAAATTTACTTCCATTCCCATGTATTGCAATAACCTCCACTTTATTGATCATATTTTGTAAAACAGTTACATTATCAGCTACTATAAATTCATGTTATCTATTAATAATCCTCCTTTCAAGTTATCATACAGATCATTTAAATATAATGCGAATAATAGTGGTGACAATAGGCAACCTTGTTTAACGCCTGACTTAGTCTCAAAGTAACCTGAAAGTTCACTCCCAGTCCAAATTGCAGACTTAGAATTTTTGTACATGCTTTCGATAAATGTAACAACTTTTGGGGATATTCCCATCTGGTGGAGTTTGTAAATCAAGATTTTACTAGGAATACTATCAAATGCCGCACGGAAATCCACAAAAAATGCATAAACCTTTTTGTTTTCATAAAACTTTATGTTGATAAGTGCTGCCAGATTATAAACGTTGTCGATGGTGGAGTAGCTCCTACGAAAACCAGCTTGATATTCATTTATTATTTGATGTTTGTCCACTGCGTCAACCGTTCCTGCAATACAATTCATAAAGGAGATTCCTCTATAATTACACGGTTCATTGTTATTTCCTTTTTTATAAATTGGTAGAATTATACTTCGTTCAAACATTTCCATTGAAGCCTTTCCATCTAATATACTCGTGTAGACATCCGCAAGAGCATTAAGGTATTCATTGTATTTGTATTTATTTGTATTTATTTGTATTTATTTATTAAATGCGATTTTCCATTACAACAAGACACAGTATCTTATAAATTACAGTAATGGAATCAGATAAGTTATTCTCTATATATTTAATATCAGTAACTCTTAAAATATTATAAATTACAATTAAAATACATTAAAAAAAATCAAATAAACCTTTTGCGTTGCTTGTATTTTGCATGACATTAGGAAGCTGATTCCAGAGACGAATAGTTAGAATAAAAAATTGACACTCAGAGGCATTGAATTATTCGATTCCCTCTGGAAGATCTTTCGAACCTTAATCGTTCAAAAAGATATTTTGGAGCCTTTGTTTTAATAATTTTATGTAGGAACATAATGTTCTTGAATTTAATATAGTTGTCAAATGACATGTGTAAGACACGACACGAGTATTGGGATACATGATCAAATTTTTTTAATCCAAAGATATAGCGAATAATGTTGTTGAAAGTTACAGTAAGTTTTCTGTTATCCCTAGAGTTGCAACCTGTGAAAACCTTAGATGCATATAGTAGTGTTGGTAAAAGATATGTTTTAGCAAGCAGTAATCTTATTTTCGGTGAAGTAAAGTGCTGTGTTAACCATAAACTTCTAATCATACTATAAATTCTGCCACAGGATTGATTAATATGATCTGACCAAGTCAGAGTTCCATTAAACACAACTCCGAGATTTCGTACAGAGTCCACGATGTCAATTTTAGAGCCCCCAAGGAAGACATTAATCTCATTCTCCTAATGCATCACTTTCTTCTTTATTATAATACACTTAGGTTTATTTGGATTAAGTCGTAGACAATTTGCCGTTGTCCAATTAAGAATACGTTTCAGATCATAATTTAGTTCTAGGGTTTTGGAAATAATTGAATCCTTGGTACTACTTAAATATAGCTGAATGTCATCAGCGTACATCTGAACCTTAGAGAATTTAATTTGTTGTGGAAGATCATTGGCATATATCGAATAAAGTAGTGGTCCAAGGATTGAACCCTGTGGTACCCCTCTTATAACTTGCAGTGAGTTTGAGATGGAGCTACCATTAGCAACAGATTGGGATCTGTTTGTGAGATATGAAAACATGAGTCTAACTGCTAATGCAGAAAAGTTAAAAAACTTCTTCAGTTTGAGGCATAAACTGAATAAAAAACCAAAAAAGATATTTTTCCATCCTCAACTACATCAGATAAAGCTGTTATACAGCTATGTTGTGGCCTGAAACCAGATTGACGCTCTGTAAGAAAGTTGTTGTCGTTTAAATACCTAAAGATTTGTCGGTGTAAAAGGTGCTCGAAAACTTTTGAGAGATATGGAAGAATTGCAATAGGCGGTATTCGTTACCCGTTTTTGGTATTGGTATAATTTTGGCATGTTTCCACTCCATTGGAAAGATGCTAGTAGTGATTATGGAGTTAAATAAGTACATTATGAAACGGACAATCCATGGTAAAATCATTTTTATAAATCTGGGGTGTATATTATCAAGGCCCACTGCATTCGATTTAATAGTATTGAAACTTTCAACTAGTTACCTCTGTTAGTGTTACACATTGAAAGTTAAATTTTGGAATGTTTGGATTGTTAGATGGACATCGTCATAAAATTCGTTATTTACGGTTGGTAGAGGAATATTTACAAAAGCTTCATTTAGCGCACTAATGTCAACATTCATTGATTGATTAATTGTCTTATTTATTCCAATTTCGCGTATTTGTTTGCAGGTTTTTTTACTTCCAATAGCTGTATTAAATTTATTAAAATAATAGGAAGACTTATCATGAATTATTTTGGAAACAGCCGCTTTCCTAGCCATCTTTTATATTCGTCGTGATATTCTGATATCCTGTAACGTTTCCACTTCTGATACAGATTATCACGGTGTTCTATTAGCATCTTGGTTTCCATTGTGAACCAAGGTCTATCTCTATTTTTAATAGTTTTCGTTTTGTTGAGGACATGTTTGTTGTAAATTCCTAATATTTTACCATTAAGAAATGACAGTTGTTCTCCAACAGTCGGTAAATAGAAAATTTGATCCCATGGAGTAGAAAACAGATCATATCCCAAAGCCAAGATATCAATATTATTAAAATCACGATAAATAAATGTTTGGGGCTGGGTTTCTATTGCAAAATCATATGATAAGAAGAGTAGATCGTGCTTCGAAAATGCTGGTGCTGCTAACTGATCATAATGAAGGACTTTACTTTCATTACTGGTAAAGAAAAGATCAAGCAAATTGCTATTTGTTGACGTGAAGTGTGTAGGTCTCGTTGTATTGACAGCTGACAAGTTAAACATCGACATTATAGTGGTAAGATTTGAGTCATCGAAAAGATTGTTATTAAAATCACCTGATATAATGACTTCGGAGTATGATATTGATGAAAGCTCCAGCTTCGTGATAAGACTGTCAAACTTTATCCGTTTATGTGGACTGTATACACATCCAAGAAGAAGTTTATCACCACGACAATTTACGTCTACAAAAACGTATTCCACGTCATTAGCTATATTATGTGTACAATTTAATTGACATGAAATATTATTTTTTATATAAATTGCGACACCACCAGCATGACTACTTCTGTCGGAACGAAAGACACAGTACCCCTTCAGCTCATAGATATTGTCGCTAACATTATCACAGAACCATGTCTCAGAAACACATGTAGCGTCAACACCCGAATTTTCAAATAAAAGACGAAACTCATCAAGTTTATACATAAACTTTTTGCATTTAAATGACAAATACTAAAACCCTGTCTATGATTAGCCAGGATACGTACCATGTTATAATTACCATCTCTGGAGCCAACTTGTTCATTGCTGGCATTAATAAAAAATTCATAGGGGATTCTATCCTCACCTGGAGCTTTGTTTTCTTTAACCTTCCTGTAATGAAAATGGTTTATCAAGAACTTGATTAAACACGCAGTTAGCTGCATACTGGATATCTGATGCACTGATAATGAGATTGAGCAGTAACTTGAAATACTTTCTAAAACTATCTGCAGTTATTTGGCTGCTAATATTTATGTCTTGATTTCTTATTTCTCTTGCTAACTGCCACCATTGTTTACTGTCGTTTATGGAGTTTAACTTTAGTTCTATTTCTTTGTAATAATCATCTTTTTTTCTTTTACACAACTCTTGAAATATACGCTTTTCATCGGTATACTTTTGTTTGTGTGCTATACTTTGAGAATTTCTGAATGATTTTAATGCATTGAATGATTTCTCTCTAGCTACTTTACATTGAACATCGAACCACTTATGTTTGAAACATATTTGTTTCCGTTTTATTTTTGGTGTTATATAAGTTTCCATGATCACGTCCTTAAGATCACTAAAATTAAAAGCTAGTTTCCGCCTCATCATATCATTTAATTTAACGTTTAATTTAGGGCAGTAACTTTCTTTATATTTTAAATCCCATTTTAATTTAGGAATTAAGTTGCTTTTGAGTGTACTCTTCTCTTTATCAGGAAAATTCAGGCAAAGTTTAATCGGCAGATGATCGGACCAAATTTGATTCTCTACGGAAAATTTAGCCACAAAGTTAAGCATATCTAGTGCTACAGAGCATATATCGCTTACCGAATTACCGGCACTACCAATATAGGTGTAAGAACCCTCTTCATCAGCGATAGTTCTTCCATTTAAAATCACAATCCCGTAATTATTGCAAAACTCAATAAACTTTTTGTCTTCAGCAGTTACATTTACTTTATCATGCGATTTCCGCTGTTCTAGACCAGCAGGAAACAAACTAAAAACATTATCCAGCTCTTGTTGCTCCTCTCCTATTCTAATGTTCAAGTCACCCATTATTAATGGGTTAATTATATTATTGGTATGAAAACTGTTTTTTAAAATTTCAAATTCATATATCCAATTCGAACCTCGTAAGTACGTCGGTATTATAGAAAACTGAATTTCCCTTATTGTAATGACAACAAGATCAGTACCACCATATGCTATAAAATCATGCCTAATTCCAGCATCCTTTATTGTTTTACGCACTCCAATAATATGACCTCCAATGGCTCTACCAAACGGGCTGTTTCGAGTAGCTGGTTTCCATTTAGTGTAAAAATTCTTGAATCTGTTTTCGAACTTAGCGATTTTAATACTCTCTACGTGTGTCTCTAACAATATAAAGATGTCGGCTTCTTGTATATACTCAAAAAAATCTACATTAGGGGGTATACCTTTTGAACAATTTTTTAAATTATCAAAAAATACCTATCCATGCCATATAAACCATGAAAATCTATGATGAAAAGTGGGTTAATTTTTTGCGGGCGTTAAAAAAGTTCCCCCCCAAATCACTTTGAAGTTTAGTATTTGGATTTTTGTTTGTTTATTAAAAATACAATATCCTTATTGCAAAAACACAAACCATTCATTTATATTTTTATGCTATTTCACAAATAAGACTTATACCACCAATTATACTACATCCAAACAGTTAAATGTAGGTTAAAATAACACGGAAACTCTTTTTTTGAACAAAATGGAACCAACCTCACAATCCCAATTGTTTACTTTTATTTTCATTTGTTTACAGTTTCGCTGAGACAGAGAGGTTCTCTATCCCATACACTCGTTGATTTTTGTGTCAGTGCGTAGTGACATTTAAGTTTATAAAATGTTTTATAGAAGTGCTCTAATTTGTAACCGGAAAAATACGGAAATCTGGACCCAAAATTTAGCTAACTTTCAAAAGATTCGAGAAGTTCAAAATATCGAATACCCACTATGTGAATTAAACCAAGTGCCCAAACAGAAAATAGTTATTGGAAGATTTAATGCGTTGCTCCAATTAGAAAAATCAAATATAAATAGATGTGAAATTGTATCTCAAGAACTATCCAATTTGCGGTTTAAGTTAAATATTCCCAAAATGGCTATCTCTTCTATATATAAAAAGTAAAAAAGTTGGTTTTTGTGTATCAAAAAACTCAAAGGCATCCAAAGGCCAATGAGTTTGAAAACGATTTTGATATTTCCAAGCAAACTTTTGAACCAATATCCGAAACAAGCTCACAACGAAATCTCTCCGACTCAGATTTTGTATCGATATTCGACAATGATGGCGAAGACTCATATGATGGTGATGACGATTACGCACCACCTTCAAGACTTAAAGCAAATAAGCGGTCAATAAAACCAGCTATTACTTTAGTAAACAATGCTAAAGTAAGTACCAAAAAGCAGCTAAAATATGCAAGGAACTAGCTGAATCAGGGGGTCAACATCTCAACTCCATCCCAACCAGCAATTTATAAGGCAGTAATTAAATCTGTGGATAAAAGATAGAGATTCTAAAAGAAACTTTAAAAAACGAAAACTGGTGCTTTCATTTCGATGGGAAGAAAATTGGAAAAAAGGAAATACAGGTTATTATGCTTAAAAACCAATTTCGGGAAATAAAGCGTGTAATATTTTTAATGACATCAGAGAAACTCTAGAAAAATTTGGGGTACTGAAGTGTATAAAAATGATAATTTGTGATACAACCAGTGTTAATACTGGTAAAAGAAACGGTTTAAGCTACTGCAGAACCATTTTGAAGCAATGTCTTTGCCTCCACCTCAGTACATTGGATGTCCGCACCATGTTTTAGATCTTGTTCTAAGACATGTTATGGATGCTTCATTAGATGGAAAAAGTACTTCTCCAAATATTGCTTACGATTTCGTTGACGAATTGGTAAATAACTACGCCCAGTTGAAACAAATATACCAACAAAATGAGGAACCAATAAAAATTTTAAATATAAAGTGGCGAGACGACATGGAATATTGTACGAATTAGGTAAAGCTTTAAGATACTTTATTGAGGAGAAACAATTCCCATTCATAAATTTTAAAACAGTACCGCCACTAAGTAATGCAAGATGGAATTCCAGAGCAATACTTGCAATTCTAGCATTTATACTCATTCCGAAATATCGTGAAGAGTTATACAGAGTATGCCAATTTATATGTGGAGCCTTGTATAACATTTGGTTTTCTGACCAATAATTAGTTTTTTTGAATTAGCAAATCATCATAATTAAAATTTTTCTAAATTAATTTTATCTCTGTAAATGTTTTCTAAAACTTATTTTCCATTTTTACTACCATTCATAAGGATTTTATTTCTATTCCAATAAAACCAATCATTATGTATTTCAATTTTATCATTTTTGACCAAAATTTTGTGATCTTTTTCTATAGTTTGTAGTTTCAAGCTGTAACATAACTTTCTTATTTTGTTGCTTCTCCTCATTTAGATCACGATCTATAAAAATTGATGACCCCTTAAGCTTTTTGGTGTTTTTAAAAATTTCGTCTACCATTTAATCAGTCTGGAATTCAACTTGGACACATACCTTTCCATCTGCTTCATACAGCTTCCTCACATATTTCACTACAATGCCTGATATATCCATTTTTTTTATCACAGATTTCCATAATTTGGTCTTTTAAAGAACCCACACTGTTGATACCACGAAAAATGGCATTTCTTCTTTTGCTTTTTTCAACTATTCCCATCAAATCTTGGTGATGCTTATTTCTTTCTGCTTTCAAAATTTTGACCTCTTCCTTAAGTGCCTCATTTTCCCTTTTAAGATAGCCAATTTGTGAACAACAGTCTTGCATGGTATTTTTAACCTCCTCAGTGTCATCTTTAGTCGACAAATTTTTCAATTTTTCATCAAGTACGGATTGTATGGACCCTTGGAGAATACTGGCAATTTCATTCAAATATCTTAAAATTTGAAAAGGCGGACGGACGGCCGCAGAGTGGGATCGATTCATACAGTTTTTGGTAAAAATAAGAACATTTAAATGTGACCACGCCCATGGCCCCCCGCCATGTTATCGAGTATTATGAAGTAAAGATGTTTGCAAAGTTTTACAGAAATATTTTACGCCCAGCGCCCTTGTAACCCAAAACAAGTTTTTTTATTTAAAAATTTTGTTTTTGAAACAAAGTGAAAAAGTTTTGTAATTCGGCTTAAAACAATATAAACGATATAATGACTGATAAATATTTTTAAATATAGACTTATTCATCTTCTATCATTTCTTTAACGACATCATCTAGTTCCAACACATGCTTATGAGGTTGATGTCTTATGCTAGTAATGTAAGGTTCAGACGATACAAAGAGACGATGGAAAACATCAGTATTTGTTCCGACTCTGTTGCACTTGCTGGAGAACATTAGTCTATGATCTAAGCATAAACCCAATGAACCATTTGGTTTTGTGACTAAAACAATAGAGTTAACCCCTTCTGTTGGTTCCTTTTCTTCAACAATGGCATTTAATTTCTTCGTTCTTTCAAGCTCTTTTTTGAGCGGCTCCAAAAGACTGAATGGTATCCTAATGACATTGATTCTTCAACAGACCAAGACCATTAAAGACTTCAGAGTATTTTCCAAAAATATTTTCTTTATTTATAGAATTCACTATTTGAATTAAATTCATTTTAACCAGGCCCAAAATCAATTTACATTCCATGTCGAGAACATAGAATTTCACTTGGTATATAACAGTTTTGAATTTTAAATCAATTTGGATACTTCCCACTACTGGTAGCCACTGAACGTTAAAATATTATTTGTAATATTAGTATTAGTATGCTTAATAACTAGCCTACGCATTAGTCCTACCGGCAACAAGTTTGCCTGTGAACCCGAGTCCGCTCACTCTCTTGCCGTTCAGTTCCACCTCAATATTTCAATCTTTAATAGAGTTCTTCCTTGCTTCCTGAACTACACCCACAAACAAATCATCATAGTCCTCTTTTTCTTCTTCAGGATCGCCATTTTCTTTTTCATTGACTTTTCTCACGTTTTCTTCTTCACTTTTCTCATATATTTGTTTTTATCTTTTTTTTAGTACTCCGTTTGACGTTTGAAACACATTTTTGCGAAATGATTTGGCTTTTTTTATATAAAGCAATGGTGCTTATAGCCGGGCATTTGTAGTTGTGTAATTGTCCACATTTGTTACATTGTTTCGCGTACTGTTGTGGACCAGGTTTTTGTACATATCTATCTGATTTTTCTTGCATTTTGTTCGCGTTCCCCTTTGCCAATTTGATACTCTTGGCAATAGTAAACGCCTTTTCCCACTTAATGTCACCCTCACTCAGAAGTTTAATTCCTTTATAATTCTGCGACAAGCCACATATAAAAATATATTTTACCAGACTTTTTCTTAAAGCACCAAACTCACACGATGCGCTTAAGTTTTGCAACACTGTTGCGTATTGGTTGATGGTTTCGTCCAGCGTCTGTTTTCTGGTAAAGAGGTGGTGGCGTTCCATAGCTACATTGAATTTTGGAATGCCTACTTCAGTATTGAACGCATTAAATACTTCCAATGCATTAAATACTTCCAATGCATTCAATACTGAAGTAGGCATTCCAAAAGTGAATGTAGCTATGTAACGGCACCACCTCTTTACCAGAAAACAGAGTTGTGCCATTCCAAGGCCAAGTTTGTATTTTGTATGTTAAACTGAGGATTACTGGTAGCAAACGAAAAAAATTTGTTTTTCAGTCGTCTTCACTTCTGTGTTTGTCGCCATATTCGTTTTTGTTTCTTCTTATTTTAAAGGGTTTTTCAATAAGAGCGCTTTAAAAGTTTTTTAAATAAAACAAAAACGGTTTTGGATATCAATGAAATTCTTTATTCGTGTGAAAGTACGTTCGATGCCATTATGTATGGAAATCGATCTCTTTTGCATGGCCACCACGGGCACGCTTGCAGAAATCCAGACGCTGAACCCAATTTTCGACGGCTTTCAAGCATAAATCGGCCGATACTGCTGCAATTTCACGTTAGATATTCGCACGAAGTTCATCATTCGTCGCTAGCTTGTTGGCATAGACCAAAGACTTGACGTAGCCACACAGGTTTCCAATAAATTGATTGTAACATTCGCTGTGTGGCTTGTGGTGCCGTCCTGTTGGAACCACTTGCCCTCCAAGTCCATATCATCCAATTGGGGCCAAAAATATTCGGTTATCATTGAACGGTAGCGATTTCCATTCACAGTAACGTGCCGGTCTTGATCATCACGGAAGAAGTACGGCCCAATGACGCCGCCGGCCCATAAACCGCACCAAACCGTAATTTTTTCGGGATGCAATGATGACTCATGGTGTACGTGTGGATTGCTATCTGACCAATAACGCATATTTTGTTTATTGACGAAGCCATTCAGCCAGAAATGAGCCTCATCGCTGAAGATGATTTTTCGATGAAAATCCGAATCATTTTCAAGTTGTTGCTCAGTCGAATTCACGAACATACGATGCTTCTGGTGGTCGAGCGGCTTCAGTTCTTGCGTCAATTTGATCTTGTAAGGATGTAGGCCAAGATCTTTTCGCAAAATTCGCCACAACGACGTCACAGAGATGCCCAACGCTTGAGAACGACGTGTGAGAGACACATTTAGGCTTTCTTCAACTGAAGCCTCAGCGGCAGCAATATTCTCGACACTACGGGCACTTCTTTGTCTCACTGGCATGGGAACATTTTGTACTGTGCCTGTGGATTCAAATTTTCCCACTAGACGCTTAATTGTTGATCTGCTAGGACGATTATGACGACCATAAATTGGACGTAGCTCTCCTAACGTTGAGGCCACTGACTCCGAATTTCTGTAGTAAATTTTAATAATTTCGACTTGTTGTTGGCTCGTATATCTTTCCATCATGAAACAGCAAACCTTACTGAAGAGAAATATGGCGTCGTTTGCTGTCCCTGTCTTTTGTAGCGTCCCTGTTGAAAAACCCTTTACATACCTGACACCATGTTGTGTATTCCGTAGTCCGATCTCAAGTGAAGTCTTTATTGTATAATCATCATACATGACATGGTTAGTTAGGTACAGGGATGTTATTTATATCATTGTAATATTAGGGGTCTGTACATATTCATATTCACAACAGTCTATACCTTCTATAGTCCTTATTTCGAGCTTCCTCAGGTTCTTAAAACACATGGGCGTAAAAGTATTCATCATTTTATATCGTGTTTCTTTGAATTACTGCAATGAAATTTCGTGTAACTTTTTTTTTTTTTTAATTTATAACTTTGTTCAACAGTATACAATATTATCCAAATTTTATTTATTATATCAAAAGAATGCACCTTTAATTTTTTTTGCCAGAACAGAAAGGTCGATAAAGCTTACCTTTCTTTTTGTCCAAGAAAAACTAAAAACACTGAATTTTTGAGTGCCATGAGTATTTTTTAAACTCTTATATTTGTCCAACTATTTTTTTTTTTTTTCAAAATTAATGTTGAAATACTATACATATATTTCAAATATACTCACATCAAATAGATATGACAAAAAGAAATTATCTACTCGGACCATTGAAGTGCATGAAATGCCGCGTTATTTTGGACAAAAAAGAATTTCTAGAAAAAAATTATGATGCATATCTCTTAACTAATAAATTTTCTACAAAACTGCATCATCAGATTTTTGACATGTTCCACTTGAAAAACGAACTTTTCCCCATCAACATCCCACAGTGGGCCGTAGCTGTATCAACTCAGAAACTAATTCAGTAGGTCAAATATTTTTGGTAGCAGAAACTCATTATACACTGATTCGAAAGAGATATAGGGTATAAAAATTAACATTTTTGATTAACTTCTGGAATTATTTAATTGCCAAACAGCATTTGATCACACATCAATACAACAATGAATTGAAAAAATATTAGAAACTATTTGAACTTGACATTGAAATTAGTACTTATTTTTATGGATTTTTATAAAAGCCGGCTGTTTGAGCCATATATGTAAATAGTTACACACACATAGATAGTCACACAGGCATTTCAGTTAACGATGGGATTAATGACCCAAACATTTGCTTTACCATCCAAAGCAATAAGAAACATTTAGAGTCGCTTTATGAAATAAACCAAAAAACTTGTTTCTCTTACAACATTTTAAATTAAAATCATAAAGAGATAATTTACCAACAAAAACGAGGCCTGTGCACATGGCGGACGTTGAACAATCATGAATAACTAAAGCAATGTCTTTTTTTTTTAATGAAAATCAATAAAAAAAGCTTCTCCATCTAAAAGCGAATATATTATTAATACATAATTTTGTTTTTGATTTTGAATCTTCTATTGAACTGAAATGTTAAGGGTTTTGTTGGCTTGTTAATATGCATGATTTGAAGATGACCAAAAAGAAAAAAAAATATGAAGATTCGCGTATAAATATGCATTGTAAGCTGATCAGTGTCATCATTCACTGCTGTTCTGTAGACGTGATATCAACTAAGCAAAGACAATTCTTCAGCAAACATATAAAAACAATGGTAAGGCCAGAATTTAAACTGGAATCATTGAGTGCATCAAATTCTCTTTTGAATTTGGTTTTCAAATATTTGTTATATGAATATTCAAATCTCGGGATTACCAGACAAATTATTAATTTTTTTTTTATCTTCCCACAGAAATTAATAATAATTGCTGTTTGCACCATTGCCGCTGTGTCGGCCGATGTTTCCCATGTGGCAGGAAATGGTTACAATTACAATAAAGCTTCACCAGTATTCGATTTGCCAGGTCCAGCACCAGCTCCAGCTCCAGCACCTCTTCCATCTAATGAATACTTAGCTCCAACTCAAGAATATTCTGCTCCTGGTCCAGCTCCAATCCAACAACACTACTCAGCTCCTGGTCCAGCTCCAATCCAACAACACTACTCAGCTCCTGGTCCAGCTCCAATCCAACAACACTACTCAGCTCCTGCTCCAGTGCAACAACAATACTCTGCTCCAGCTCCAGCCCCAGAACCATCTAATGAATACTTGCCTCCTCAACAGCAGTACTCAGCCCCTGCTCCCGTTCAACAGCAATATTCTGCTCCTGTTCCAGTCCAACAGCAATATGCTGCCCCTGCTCCAGTCCAACAGCAATACTCTGCCCCCGCTCAGGAATACTCGGCCCCTATTGCAGGTCCCTCCAATGAATATTTGCCTCCTCAACAGCAATACTCGGGCCCTGCTCCAGTCCAACAGCAATACTCTGCTCCTGCTCCAGTCCAACAGCAATATTCTGCCCCTACTCCAGTCCAACAGCAATACTCTGCTCCTGCTCCAGTCCAACAGCAATATTCTGCCCCTGCTCCAGTCCAACAGCAATACTCTGCCCCCGCTCAGGAATACTCGGCCCCTATTGCAGGTCCCTCCAATGAATATTTGCCTCCTCAACAGCAATACTCGGGCCCTGCTCCAGTCCAACAGCAATACTCTGCTCCTGCTCCAGTCCAACAGCAATATTCTGCCCCTACTCCACTCCAACAGCAATACTCTGCTCCTGCTCCAATCCAACAGCAATATGCTGCCCCTGCTCCAGTCCAACAGCAATACTCTGCTCCTCCTCCAGTCCAGCAGCAATATTCTGCCCCTGCTCCAGTCCAACAACAATTTTCGGCACCCGCCCCAGGACCCACCAATGAATACTTACCTCCTGTGCAACAACAAGAAGTTACCAGCCAATCTAGCGGCTATCATTACAACGCCCCACTTAAACGTTTCCGTTCATAAAGAGCATAATTTGCTGCTCTCGCAGAAAGTGAAACTTGTTAAATTAACAAGTTCTGATTCTCTGTTATTTCGTTGTTTCGTAATATGTTGTTATTTTTATGTTATGCGATTAGTTTAGTTTAATTAATTAATAATAATACGATTAGTTTGTAAATAATAAAAAACTTATAAAAACACTATTTTGGTATTCAAATTTTTACTACGCACACACACCAAGGCAATTTAGCCATACATGCTGTGATATCTGAAATTTCATTGATTTATTTTACAGATTTAAAATGCAATTCGTAGACTTGGTTCGATTTCTGGTTATTCAAGACATCTTAATGTTTGGAATAAAATTATAATTTAAATTGTTTGTTATAAAAATATTTCATTAATTTATAAATTTATTCCAAACAAACAACTTGAACAAGAGGGAAAATAAGCATATGTATGTATATCCAAAAGTTGAATGGTGCAACAACAAATAAAATGTTGATAAACCGTGTTACATGGTACGAATTTTGTTATACGATCAATTAATAATTGTACGAGATGGATTTTACTATAAGCTGCGATAAAAATTAAATGAAAAATGTAAATTTGTAGAAATGAAAATTTATGTAAAAATTAAATTAATAAATTAATCTAGTTATGCTAATATGTATAATAAAGAGGTGTTTTTGTTTGTTTGTTTATTTGTAGGAGGTAATCTCAGTAACTACTCATCTGATTTTCACAGTCTTACGTTGGATATGAGAAGTGCTATAGGCCATAATTTTTTTTTAAATATTTCCATACAAAGCAAATTTTTAATATCATATATATCGAGTACTATGATAGGGAGAGCTTTGCAAATTTTTATGAGGTCACCTATTCTTAATGTTAGTAGCTATGCCGGAAATGGGCGGCATCGAATAAGTGGGCGTGGTACCTCACATACAAAGTAATTTTTCAATATCATAGTAAAGTAAATATTAAATGTCATATATCTGAGCCCTTTCATTAATTTGTGGTAGCGAAGCACACCAGCTAACATCTAGTAATTAATAAAATTAATAAAAAAAAAAAGCAAAAAGAAAAAAAAACAACGCATTTTTTATTTTGAATATATTTATATTTATTTGCATTATATTATATTATATGCTTGCTTGTACCAAAATACACATACATACATAAATAAACATTGGTTGAAAGCAAGAAACCAAGGACCATATATTAGTCCTTGGCAAAATACACATACATAAATACACATTGGTAGACAGCAAAAAATTTGCAAGATCCACCAACGTTATCAATATGCACCTTGTCATTTGTATGCTAATACAATATATGGTCCTTGCCATTGCATGCACCTTGTGTGAAGCAGGTAGGTATATAGCAGAATATATTCTCTTTTGTAAAATGAAACAATTGGTCTGTTTATTGCCTTTAGGCAAGGATGACACGCAAAATCGTGAAGCCTTCCACATTTTTCTAAAGGGTAAATTCCCGGGTTTGGATAGAATTACATACGATATGATTAGAAATTCTCCCAACAGCATTAAAAATAAAATTTTGAAATTTTTAACAATATTTTGAATACTCATATACTCCAACAGTATAAAACGAGTGTCATAACGCCAATATTAAAACAAAATGGAGATCGAACTAAGACTAAGTCTTATAGGCCTATATCACTGAATTCCTGCATATGTAAAGTACTTGACAGAATAATTGCTAATAGACTTTGGTGGTTTATTAATTTCAGTAAGCTCCTTAACACTAATCAAATGGGATTCGAAAAGGGTAAATCGACAGCCGATTCGCTACTTTATGTTGAGCACTTGGCAGCTAGTAGTTTGGCTTCCAAGGGTCATCTGACAATAATATCCCTAGATTTCGAAAAAGCATATGACAAGATTGGCATTCATACGGTGATCGATCAGCTTATTGAATGGAAAGTTGGACCAAAGATAATAAACTATATTGCAAATTTTATGACCAATAGAATAGAATAGAATAGAAAATTCATGGTAAGGTTGGGAAGAACATATTCAAAATCTTTTGATTTATATAATGGAATCCCCCAGGGATCTCCATTAACTGTTATTTTATTCCTCATTGCATACAACAAGTTATGCGATATCATGTCTCTTCAAAAGAATATTAAATTTTGTGCATATGCAGATGACTTCAGTATACTGATCAAATCGAAAAAAAAAGGAAAACAAGTAAGAAAATTATAGTCGGTCTAGACCGACTATACGATACCCTATACCATGCGTTTAGAAATCCTATCTTTTAGGCCCAACTAACTGGACATAGAAAATAAGCAAAAACCAAATTTGAGTGGGATTTTTATTAATTTTTTTGGCTGCAGATATAAAAAAGTTTATATCGGATGCTATATCTATAAAGGGGCTAGGTCCAAAAATGGACCGATCCTGATCATGTTTGGTAAAGTCTCTTGTATTTTGCAAAAATATGCACAAACAAAATTTGAGAAGAATCAGTGCAATATTTTTGTTTTTTAATAGATTTAACTGAAGATCGGGAAGCAGCTCTATATGGGGTCAAAGGGATCATTTTTGGACTACTCATTAGTGGATGTAATGAACGCATACAAACCCAATTTGAGTAAGATCTATATGACAATTTGGATCTTATGGCAATTTATGTCGATTTCATATGGGTAATTTGTATGGGGGCTAGGTCTGAACATGGACCGATTCTCACCAATTTCAACAGCGTTCATCCCATGGCCGATAAAAGCTTATATACCAAATTTCATCAAAATATATTCATATTTGCGACCTGCAGTTTGATTACAAGCTTTACATGGACACACAGACGGACGGACGGACGGACGGACGGACGGACATTGTTAAATCAACTTAGAAAGTGATTCTGATTCGATCGGTATAATTAAAGATGGGTCTAGGTCAAATATTTTTGGTTGTTACAAACAGCAGCACAAAGTCATTATACCCAAACCACATAGTGGTATAGGGTATAAACACCAATCTTAATATCAGCAATCTATTCGATAATATTTTACATTGGTGTGAGGGTTCTGGTGCAATGCTATCGAAGAACAAATGCCAGTACATGCACGTATGTAGGAAACACAACTGTACCGCTAATTTAGTTACAGGTAATATCCATCTTACACAAACTAACAAATTGAGAATATTAGGCGTGATTTTTAATAGGACTCTTAAATGGAATAGACATATTGATTATCTGGTTGGAGCTTTAGTAAATCGTACTAATATTATTAAATGTTTATCGTATCCTAAATTCAATACAAGCACTGCTACCCTACTAAATGTGGTGAAAGCCCTCATTATATCCAAAGTCAGGTATGGTTTATTCCTGTATGGAAATTCTTCTAAAACCTACCTCAAAAAAGTAAAAATGGTTATAAACATGGCAACTCGACATGCCCTAGGCACACTACGAACTACTCCAATAAATAACATTAACTTTGAAGCAAATATGTTAAATTTAGATTTATTATACCAACTTGAATCGAAGAAACTTATTAAATCTATTATGTTTTGTCAAGATACACCTCTCAGATCTGCTGTTGATAAATATAGATCTTGTAAATCACATAAAATTAAATCCGCCCTTTACCATACCTTGAAAAACACCACCGAGTTTTACCTACCTACTAAGATTGCCAAATCTAGTGCTTTAAGCCACCCTCCATGGCATTTAAATATGAAGTCAATTGACTTATCCCTATTAAACTATAAAAAGAAAAGTACACCATCATGCCAATATCGTCTAATGTTTCAAGAAATTATCAGTAAACACTACGACAGAACTTTTATCTACTCAGACGGATCAAAGACAAATGAAACCGTATCATTTGCCGTTAGTTCAGAGACCAATGTTATTTATTCATCTTTACTTCCAGATTTTAGTACTGTATTTACTGCTGAAATAACGGCAATATACGAAGCAATTGGACTCTGCGAGAGAAATAGGAAATTCGCTATTTGCACTGATTCACTTTCGGCAATTCATGCCATAATAAATATTAATAACAACAACTTTTATGCAATGAATATCAGAAACGCATTGATTAAAAATTTCCCCACAATTATGTTAATTTGGGTTCCAGGCCATTCCTCCATACCAGGTAATGAGCTCGCTGACTTTGCTGCCAATCAGGCACATAAATCTCCTTTACTCATGACAGTAAATAGAAATTTTTCGGACATTAAAAAGACAGCAAATTCTAGCATTTATAGCTTAAATTCTGATACATGGAATTTAACTAACAGTTGGTACAAATCAATTAATCCTACTAAAAACACTATATATAAATACTTACCAGATAATAATTTTATTAACAGACTAGATATGATTAAATTTCTTAGACTCAGATTGGGACATACAAAATTAACACACACCTACATAATCTCAGGAACATCCACCAACGTGTGGATGTGATAACAACTCTAGGCTCTGTGTTTCACATATCCTCTCGAACTGTATATTATATCAACGCCAAAGACGTCAAATATTTTCCGATGTTAATCCCCTATCCCTATTATCCTTTCCCTCAACTCAGTCTATCAAACAAATAATAAATTATTTAAAATGTATTAATATCAAGGTTCAGAAAATACACACACGAAACACACAATGTTCTGTTCAAAAGCAGCCAACACATATCTTTATTTTCATATCAATTATGTGCGTTTCTAAATTTTCTACGGTGCCCAACACAACCATGACTGTGTTCGTTTTAATATTTCGTTATTTACACGAACATTTTTGTATCACATACTTTTTGTTTCAATCACACATAAAGCACACATTTTTGAGTGTTGCTTTATTTGAAGTTCATGTTCTGGTACGTGCAATGAAAAAAAATACAGAATATGTACAATAAACAGGTTCGAGTTCAGTTATATTTTAAGTCGTGTTGTGGCTCGTGTAGTAAGAAAAAACACAACATGTACAATAAACAGGTTCGAGTTCAGTTATATTTTAAGTCGTGTTTAAAATATAACTGAACTCGAACCTGTTTATTGTACATGTTGTGTTTTTTCTCACTACACGAGCCACAACACGACTTAAAATATAACTGAACTCGAACCTGTTTATTGTATATGTTGTGTGTTTTTTTTTCAGTACACTTACCAGAACATGAACTTCAAATAAAGCAACACTCAAAAATGTGTGCTTTATGTGTGATTGAAACAAAAAGTATGTGATACAAAAATGTTCGTGTAAATAACGAAATATTAAAACGAACACAGTCATGGTTGTGTTGGGCACCGAAGAAAATTTAAAAACAAACATAATTGGTATGAAAATAGAAATATGTGTGTGTTGGTCTAAGTTATGTTTGTTTACATATATGTACGAGTTTTTTATTCAGTGTGTGTTTTTTTCTGAACTCTGATTAATATATATAATAGAATTTAAATATTGTAAATATAATCTTTAAAAAATATAGATATTACCACCTAATTAGCTTAAGGCCTTGTTGCTATAGCTTCATAAATTTAGTATGTACATTTATGTATTATCTAAATCTTAAATAAAAAAAAAAAATAAAAATAAATAAATTGCCTTTAGGTCAAATTTGTGCGATGCTATTCTAGATTTCAGTTTAGTCTTTGTAGTACAAGCATATACTTTGTTGCATATGTTAGACCCGTCTCCGTTAGATGCAATTTTGTAGATGCCATTTGATTTCTCATCGTTTTCTAGTTTGTATTTTGTCTTGGTGAATAACACTGTGGAATAAATTCAGGTTAGCAAAAGTTAGGTCGATTCTGAGAGTGAGGGGTGAAAATAGAGGCTAAATTAGAAGACCCGTATCGCGGCATTTGTTTATGTTAGTTCGAATTTTTTTTTAATCGACCTTCGAACTTGCAGTCAAATTCCGATTTTCAGCATATTATTTATATGGTTTTTTGACTATAACTCGTCGACTAATTGATATTTTTTCAATCTATAAAAGCCAAATTATTGCTAGAGACCTGTGCAACAATTAAAATTTAAAAAAAAAATTGATTTAGAAAATTTTTGTGGTGCTTATGAAGCAAAATGTTGGAAAAATTATTTATTTTTCATGCTTTTTGAAAATATTTTCCACAAAACTAAGTTTTTTTTGCTTTCTGTTTGATCTATAATATGCTTCTCAGTTTCTTCAATAAATTTCATTTGAAAAGAAAACAATCATAATACAAAACTTGCGTTTTCCAGCTTAATATTAATTTACTTCTCATTTTGTAAGTACCAATTTTGTTCAGTGTTGGTTTTGAAGAAACATTGAAAAAGAAATTATAAAAATATGGAAAAAAAAATATATTTTTAAAATGTTAGTTATGAAAAGTTTTAAGTAAAAAAATTAAATTAATTATTTGGCCAGTTGCCGTTTAGCAGGCGGCTGTGGATCAACATCACTGCTCTCTCTAATATCTTGGTCATCGTCATCATCATCAGAAAGGTCGATAATTTCGTCCAACAGATATTCTGGAATTTCCCCTTCTTCCTCTTTTTCCTCGTCTTCCTCTTCTTCAAAGGTATTTTTATTCCACCAACAAATTTCAACGAGTATTGCATCCGGAGATTTCTTTCCTCTGTACCTGAAACGAAAATAGTTTTCGATCGTTAACATGTTTAAATTGTGCACTCTGACAAAGATATTAGAAAAATCTAGGAAATCAAAATATGCACACTCTATAGTTACCTTATTTCAAATGGAAGCGCAGTTTGGTGATAACGTTCGCCTTGCTCATCAGATTCAGTTGGCAACTGTTGAGCGAGTTGATCAAGATTGTGACGGTGATCTGTTTTGCTCTGCACTGTAGCAAAAGAATTTCTGTTACAAGCAGAATAAGAAAGAAGAAAAAAAAATAATAACCTTGATCTTGAAATTATTTTCAAGTTCAAATATGTACATATAAACAACACCTTATATGGTAATATGTTGATGGCATTTTTTTTGGAAAACTGATTTATGGCGTGTTTTTTTCTCTTCATTGTGTTGTATGAAATCATGAACACATTCATATGCAATCATGCTGGTCAAACCACGTATTTTCTTGTATTGATCTCACTTGCTCTCATAGTCATATATGAGTGGGAGTGTTATAAATACTAGAGAATATTATGAATGCATATGAATGTTCTCAATGAATTGGTGGTGATTTTGTTTTTTAATAAACAGGTTTTTATCTGCAGATGAATGAATGAAGATGAGAAGGTTAATGTAATAAAGTTAAACTTAAATCGAGGAGTTGAAATGTGACCATGAAAGACAAAAGGTTGAGGAAAAACCTCTTAAAATTTGTATAAAAATGTAGTTTAAGACATTAAAATTAAGTGAAGCGTGCAAATAAGTTTAAATTAAAAAAAAAAAAAAAATAAATAAAAATTAAATTAATATTTAAGAAAATTAAAAATTACAAAAATTAAAAATTTAAAACGGAGTTGAAGATTAATTGTTGACAAGAAAGGTTGAGGAAAAACCTTAAAATTTAAAATTAAAAAAATGTAGTTTTAATTTAGAAACTTTAAGAAAAACAAAACTTTAGATTTTAGTGACAAATTTGAAAAGAAATAAACTTTACATGTGACATTTATCTTTTTGTATTAAATCTATAATTATTAAAAAAAAAAAAAAACTAAACTAAAAATTAAATCGAGTTAAGAACTAAATTACTATAAATATAAAATATTAAAATTCAAAAACTTAAATATTGTTAAGAAAAGAAAAGAAGGTTTAAAAAAAAAAAAAAAATAAATAATTGAAAAATAATATAAAAATATAAAACAACACAAGTTGATTAAACCAAATTAAGGAATTATAAACATTTTGTATGGAAATCAGCAACAATATCGTTATTAATGCAGCTATGGCCGATTTTTTTTAATGGCATATTGCGTGACACAACCACGGCGTCCGGCGGCAGCAGCTTCATCGGTACCTCATCGGAATGCAACACCAGCGATATGGCGATATGAAAGTTGTGCAAAAATTAAAAGTGAGCTAATATTAAAATTGTTCTACTATTAAAAATTTTTTCTACTATTAAAAAATTTTTTTATTAAAATTTAAAAATTTTCCTAAAAATTAAAAATTTTCTTAAAAATTAAATAGTGCTAAAAGTCAACTTTCGTTAAAACTAAAAATTTCATAAATTAAAATAATTTTCCTAAATATGGATAAAATTAAGCTAAATTTAAAAATTCTCCTAAAATTAAAATTATGCTATACTTTAAAATTTTTCTAAAATTAACATTTTCCTAAATTTAAAATTTCCCTAAAATTAAATTTTGCTGAACTTAAAATTTTGCTAGGAATAAGAATTTAAAATTAACCTAAATTTAAAATTATAGAAATTTAAGAAATTTTTTTTAAGATTTTTCTAATTAGAATTTAAAAGTTTTCTAAATGTGAGGTTTTCTAATTAAACCAAATTTTTGTCATTAAAATTAAGTGTAAGGTATTCTAAATATAAAAATTTACCTAAATACGAAATTTTTCTAAAATTACATAAAAAGTTTTCTAATTATAAAATTTAAATAAATATATAATTTTCGAAATATCAAAATTCGCAAAATATAAAATATTCGAAATATAAAAATTTTCTAAATATAAAAATTTTTTTTAAATATAAATTTAAACTAAAATTTAACTAAAAATTTTCTAAATTAAGAACTTTGCTAAATATAAAATTAATCTAAAAATTTTCCTAAATAAAAATAAAATTGAGCTAAAATTAAAAATTATAATAAGAAATATAATTTAGCTAAAAATAAAATTTTGCTAAAATTTTCCTAAAACAGAATTTTGCTAAAATTTAAAAATTCTTCTAAAATTAAAATTGAGCTATATTTAAAAATTTTCCTAAAATTAAAATTTCCCCAAAAATTAAATTTTGCTAAACTTAATTTAAAATAACCTTAAAATGAAGGTTCAATAAAACTTGTTATAACCAATGTAGAAAACCAAACCAAACCAAAATCTTATCATTTTGTGGGTTACTTCCAAGTAAGATGGAGTCGAGGTAACATGGTAGGGAGGGCAAAAGGGGCAGAACACCTCGTCCCCAATCCCAAGGTAAGTATGGCCATCCGTCCCATGTAGCGTCCGTTTTTTGGCAGTTGTTTTTTTTAATCGCACGTGAAAATCTGTAGTGCGGTTTCCCTGGGCCTGAGCAAGACCCCACCCATCCGGCGAGCTAGGCGCCTACGCCAGCACGTGCGACCAGCAAAGGCTCAGGGAAACGGAAGCGGATCTTCCACCACCGCCGCACCATTGCAAGATGTTGATGCAAGAGATGAATTTTGCACGACATATTAAGCCCAATTTCATCGAAAGCTGCCAACATGCTTGCAATAGATTGCGTTCTTTACCCAAAAGCCCTTTAATGACTGCTTTCAATGCGAGCCATGCATTTAATTCTCGGTCTCTCAGAACTTGGTCAAAATCTTGACGACTCATTAGTTTCCGTATGTCGGGACCATTAAAAACCCCTTCCTGAATTTTGACGTTACTTAGTCTTGGGAAAATGTCTATTAAGCGGTTTAATACTGCTGGTCCTTTTGCGATACATTTCAAAAAATTTTTAGCAATGCCAAGTTTAACGTGGAGCAACGGCAACAAAATTTTCATTTCAGTTATGCTGTTTGTACTGGTTTCTGCCTTTAATACCTTTTCCTTGTGGTGAATCCCAATCGCACAAAAAACACGGATATTTTGGACGGCCAGATGCTGTTAACCTGTAATCAATGAAACTATTTTGAGGTCGCAGCAAATGCGCCACTGGTGTTCGTTATATTTGACTACTTCCAGAATGTGTTTCAAATTATCGAAATTTTCACTAGTGTCAGTGCTATACGCCATCGGAACAGAAGGCATTCTATTTGTCTTGTGCAAAAGCACAACTTTTAAGCTGATTAGTGAACTATCGATGAATAAACCACAATCATCTTTTTTATGGGTTAACCCTATCGTCTCCATTAACTTCTCAATATCGTTGCAATAAGCGAAATTTTTTGCATCATTCACATTGAAGAACTTTTCTAACTCTTTTTGGCATTTTCGATATGCTGTTACTTTGGTACCTTTCGCCAGCAAATTATTTCCTTTCAAAAATGAAGCCAGTAGTTCTGATTTTTTCTGAGTCAAACACAAATTTGCAACAATTCCATCCAATTGGTTTTGTGTGACTATGATTGGGTCCTTTGATGTTTCATAGGATGTACCTTCACCAGGGTCGTATTCTGAGAAGAAATCCATGGATGTAGCAGCGGCGGTTGTAGTACTGGAACGAATTGTTTGTGCGGTAATGGTAATTGGACACTTGGCACTGTTACTTATGTACTCATGTATTTTTTATTCTTTGCTTTCCTTCCATTCAAAGTTTTATGGTAGTAGATATATCCATAGAAATTTTCTTCTTGATGCGGGCTGTTGTCTAACCACATCATTGGTATACCAAAAGCAATAGCCTTCTTCTTTTCACTTTTCCATTGCATAAGAGTAGAATAGCAATTAAAGCAAACTTTTTTAGGGGCATAGTTTACGTCAGTGATAAACTCTTGCGATTGTATATTTTTGGTGGTCTGTCATTATATTGTTTTTTACTTGTATTTTAATCAGGTCTTCTATCGTTTTACGACGAAATTCGTTCTTTATCAATATTTCCGTTATAATCTTTATGTTGGACTTCGAAAAGTGATGAAAATATTTTGAATTGAAAAACTTACATATACATAGGTGGATTCCAAAGTGAAAAATTAAAATACAGTCATTCAGGATTCATATAGATCTTTAGAATTTCTCTCTCGTGTATCTCGAAAAACCATTAATAAATTTGTTGCAGAAGTTCTTCATGCTCTGTTTTTGAAGCCCTTCGTGACAAATACTTAAAGGTAAAGTAAAACATAATTTAATAAATGTTAAGAATTTATCATTCCTTTCCATTCCATTCCTTTTTTATTGATGTCATCTACCGAAGCTGAATGGGAAACTGTGTCAGATGGTTTCATTAATATGTGGTAGTTTCAGCACATTTTGGGTGCCTTAGATGGGAAACACATAAGGATTAAACGCCCACCACATGACGGATGCGATTATTTCAAATATAAGGGATACCACAGCATTGCCCTGTTAGCCGTCGTAGATGTCCACAGCTGATTTTTGTATATTGATGTTGGAGGTAATTGAAGAGCATCTGATTTGATTCTCCTGAAAAACAGAACTCTTTATCAGAATATAAAACCTGGAAAATAAAATACACCACGAGATGAAGCTCTACCAGGACAGGTGACAGAAACATCGTATTGTTTCATTGGAGACGATATTTTTGTATTGATAGAAGCCTAATGAAAGCGTATAATTGGAATGCAAGCTTATCAACAGATCAATAAATTTTCAATTATAGACTGAGCCGTGCAAGGATGTCGGTAGAGATAGCGTTTGGAAGATTGGCGAGCAGATTTCGGATTTTTCATAGGCCGATGGAAGTTGAATTGGAAAGCTGCGATCTTGTGGTAACAGCCTGCTATGTTTTACATAATTTTCTTTGGAGAAATTTTGCTAAACCTTTTAAAAATTACCAAGAACCAATAATACCAGAATTACCAACAATTATAGCGCCCTTGCCTGTACAACAACATGAAAATTTGGGATTTGATAATGAGATGAGAGAAAGCGTTAAACAGTACCTTACCACCGATTGTGACGTTTCATTCCAATGGCTGAAAATGCGCAAACAAGTTGCAAACCCTGTATCAGTTACAATTGATTAATCTCTCCTTTTAAGGACACTGAAAAACAATATGTTTCAAAATAATTTTTTTTTGTTAAATAACAAAATTTTACTTTATCAATGGAGCTTTTGAGTCAATCCAATTGCTATACCTGAAATTGATTCATAATTTAAAATATGTTTAGATAAAAGTTTGTTTTTTTAATTCGACCTTTTCTTTATAGAATCTCAAATGGATAAATACTCGAGGTCATAAGTTTTAAATGTTTTTTATTTATTTAAATATTTCCAATATTTCGATATTCTTTGAATATCTTCATCAGGGACAGTCTAATGTTTCACAAAAATATAAATAAGAAAAACAAACAACAAAATGAGTTAAAAACATCAATACAAAAAAAACAAAGTTCACAAAAAATTTTTTTTTTAAACAGTAATAACAATAACAATACGAACTTACTAAATTTTATAAAAATCTTATTAGCTATGTAGTTTTCACTACCATCGTCATGATTGCACTGAATTTGTGTATTGCTTGGTCTAACTAACTAGATATCTATAATGTTTTGCACAGCCACTCTCCACATCGCCCTTAAAATTCATAGTTGTTGGTGTATTGATAATGTTCAGCATCTCCAACATATAGCGTCGTTTGTAATTTTGTTCTTGTTGTAATATTCGTACCTCATCAAAGTTTGGCGAGTGATTAGTACTGGCACAATGGGCTGATAGTGCAGTTTTTGTGACGAACTATTTAAAAAACGTTGATCGGATTTATGGCCTGATATTCTAGTTTTAAGTCTATTTTTAGTAGTCCCTACGTACACTTTATTGCAATTTTCATCATTTTTGCCGTTGCATGGTATTTTATGTACGACATTGACTTTTTCCAACATTTCCACTTTATCTTTCTATTGCTAAATAATTGTCCAAGATTAAAACCTGTCTTATGAGCCATTCTATATTTTACTGCGTTATGTAGCCGAGATCTTTCAATTCTCTCTGACAGTTCTGCAACATATGTCAAAGATTTATATATGGTGGGTGATTCCTTATTATTCTCTTGGGATGTTTCGAATAAAAATTAATTATCATACAAGACGCCGTTGGTTTTTGGTACCAATCTATTTTAATATTATTATTTTGCCGTATTCCTAAGGTATCCAGGTATGGAAGTCTGCCGTCAATTTCTTTTTCCATTGTAAATTTTATATTGTGATGGAATTTATTCAAATTATTCATTATTTCCTCTTTTTGGCTTTCTGTAACTATACTAAATAGATCATCTACGTATTTTGTCAATATTTTTGGTTTCTGCGTCAAGTTTTCTATACAAGTGTCCAGTAGTTTCTCCATCACGATATTAGCAACAATCGGTGATCCCATGGGTAGACCTTTCTTTTGAGAGTATATTTTATCGTTATATTTAAAATATCTATTTTCTTTTATACAAAATTTCAGTATGCTCAAAAATTGTGTCTTTGACATATCAGTGAAAATTGTGATTTCGACAGTACATCAAACGAAAATAATCTCTCATCATCTTGTAAAGTCAAGTCTTTAATCTTATTCCTAAATTGCACTGAATCCCTTACGTTGTATTGTGATTTTTCCGTAATTTTCTTGAGAATATTGGTTACGTATTTGCAGAGTTCACTCGATGGAGCATCTATACTAGAACATATAGGTCTTAGAGGGTAATTTTCCTTATGGATTTTAGGAAGTCCATAAATTCTTGGTGCTGTAGCCGTGTCAGTTTTAAGTCTTTTCCTCTCTATTGGTGAAATTATTTGATTTTCAAAAAGTTCTTCTACGAAATCATTATTTTTCTTTTGAAGTACACTTGTTGGGTCCTTTTTCAATCATTGATATGTCATTATATCACCTATTATATCATTCATCCTGTTATTGTAATCGTCCTTCTCAATTGCAACCGTTACATTGCCCTTATCCGCGTTAAGAATTAAAATATTTCTAATTTGTTTTAGAAACCCTTCTGTTTTTTTCACTGTATTTAACATAAACTTATCTCTACTATTGATGTGTGTCTTGTTTACGTGGTTATCGATTATAGTTGTCATTTTTGTTCTTGCTATCTCTTGTTCCTCTCTCTCTTCTATAGTTTGGATAAAATCATCACCTTCAGCTATGAATTTCAACATAGGGAATCTTTCCTTGGTCATAGGTAAAGCATGTTTTTTACCCAATGACAAAACCCACTGTACGTCGTCTGACGGTTGTAGTTTTATTCACGAACCACTTCTTGTTGACCTTTATGTCTAATTGTTGTCTGTGTGCATCTCTCAGTTTTTCAAATTTTAATCTATGTCTTTCTTTTAATTTGTTGTTAGTGGATTCAGTTAAGACGTTGTCGCTCCTCCATAGTTCTTCTATTTCATTTTTAATTTTTAATTTTTAATTTTTAATTTTTAATTTTTAATTTTTAATTTTTAATTTTTAATTTTTAATTTTTAATTTTTAATTTTTAATATTTAATTTTTAATTTTTAATTTTTAATTCTTAATTTTTAATTTTTAATTTTTAATTTTTTATTTTTAATTTTTAATTTTAAATTTTTAATTTTTAATTTTTATTTTTTAATTTTTAATTTTTAATTTTTAAATTTTAATTTTTAATTTTTAACTTTTAATTTTCAATTTTTAATTTTTAATTTTTAATTTTTAATTTTTAATTTTTAATTTTTAATTTTTAATTTTTAATTTTTAATTTTTAATTTTTAATTTTTAATTTTTAATTTTTAATTTTAATTTTTAATTTTTAATTTTTAATTTTTAATTTTTAATTTTTAATTTTTAATTTTTAATTTTTAATTTTTAATTTTTAATTTTTAATTTTTAATTTTTAATTTTTAATTTTTTATTTTTAATTTTTAATTTTAAATTTTTAATTTTTAATTTTAAATTTCTAATTTTTAATTATTTCTTCGTTATATTTTAAAAGTTCGTGATTTTTCGTATGATTAAATTTAGAATCTTGTCGTGAAAGTTCTGTAAGTGTTTTTCTAGTTTTTGTTGTACCGTGGATATGGCATTTGTATTTTTGTCGAAAATTTTTTTCACATTCTTTGTGGAATTTGTAATAAATTTTCGTATAATATCTGTATTTCTGCAACATATCAGGAATGTGATTGATGATTTTAGTTTCAGCGTTTTTTCCTTTATTGTTTTGTGTTTATTGATGTTAGTCCTCAAAAAATTATTCTTTTTAAATTTATTGTAGACCATTTTTGATGTTAGTTCGGCGTGCTCTCCCTTTTTGTAATAAAAGTTTGTTTTTTTAATTCGACCTTTTCTTTATAGAATCTCAAATGAATAAATACTCAAGCTCGAGGTCATCAGTTTTAAATGTTTTTTATTTATTTAAATATTTCCAATATTTCGATATTCTTTGAATATCTTCATCAGGGACAGTCTAATGTTTCACAAAAATATAAATAAGAAAAACAAACAACAAAATGAGTTAAAAACATCAATACAAAAAAAAACAAAGTTCACAAAAATTTTTTAAACAGTAATAACAATAACAATACGAACTTACTAAAAACATTTAAAACTTATGACCTCGAGCTTGAGTATTTATTCATTTGAGATGTTTAGATATTTGTTTATCAAGGGAGTTTAACTTCAAATTGAAAGAAAGCAGATGTATTTTAAATAAATATTTGAAAATATTATTGGAATATAAATTCGTTTATTTGTTAATTTTTTTTTGACAAATTTATTAATCGACAATGGAAAATAATCCGACAATACTTAATGGTAATAAACATAAATTACCACCCGATAAAGGATCTGCAAATTCATTGATTAAATAGAGCGCTTCTTTTTCTGGAAACAATGATAACAAAATAGACGATAAAATTACTTCAAATTAAAAGTCAACCAAAATATCATCTTTCATTTGCTATACAACTTTTCAAGCCGAACTGTATAAGTTGGTGCTGTGGTGCATCCTGTTTGGAAAAAAAAATAAATACTGATGCTAGTAATTTTAAGTAATTTTAAGTGTGTATTAAACTTATTTCTGGGTAATTGCTTGTTGTCTTTCGAAACATCACTGAGGAATCTAAAAAATTCAACTCATCTTAGTAGCAAAGATGTGGGTGATAAATATCCTCAGCAGAAGACTTTTTTTAACTATCAACTTTTTTTTTTCTTTGACACATAGGCAGAACGAAAATTTTTTATTTTTTCTCGCACTTCCTCATTCCATATTTTTTTGTAATTTGCTGCCATGCATTTCGTTTCATGCCATTTCTTTTGTAATGAGAACTCCTTAAGTCCCAAAGACATGGGAATTGGTGGTACAACGCAATCAATTTGAAGATCTCTTCCATAAATATTCTTCAATAAATATTAATAGAAGATCGATATATACAAACTTTATGCATAAATAAATTGATCATTATTTAACATTATTATTACAATTATACAATTATAATCAAAATCACTTTCTGAGTAGATTTAGCGATGTCCGTCCGTTCATCTGTCCGTCTGTGTCCATGAACACCTTGTAAGCGCCACGGTAGGTGAGTAAGTAGCGTGCTCGCCTATCATGCTTGGTTCGAGTGTTCGATTCCCATCAGAGGCTTTGGTCTGTCGCTGCAAAAACTAGCCAAACCGGCTTATCCATGGACACAAAAATTAAAACTCTGCAGACAAGCCACTCGGCTTCGCGGAACTAAGCTTATTAAAAAAAAAAAAAAAAAATCAAACTACAGGTCGCAAATATGAATATATTTTGATGAAATTTGGTATATAAGATTTTACCGCCATAGGATGAACGGTATTGAAATTGGTGAAATTCGATCCATGTTCAGACCAAGTCCCATAAAAGTGACCCCTATTAAATCGACATAAATTGCCAAACGATCCAAACTATAATATAGATCTCAGTCAAATTGGTTAATCAGTAGTTCAAAAATAATTCCTACAGGATAATTCTTAGTCATCGGCCCCATATAGAGCTGCGTCCCGATCTTCACTTAAATCTATAAAAAAAAATATTGAACAGATTTTTCTTAAATTTGGTTTGTATAAATTTTTTTTATCAAAATATAGCTGACTTTACCAAATATGGTCAGAATCGGTCCATATATCGACCTAGTCCCCATATAAATATAGCATCCGATATAAACTTTTTCATATCTGCAACCAAAAAAATTAATAACAATGTCACTCAAATTTTGTTTATCCTTATTTTCTATATCGAATTTTGAAGAGATAGGGTCTCTAAACCATTTATTTATTTATTTATTTTATTTAATTCAATAAAGCAACAGCTGAGCAATATTTCCAAAAATTTTTTAAAAATAATCCCGACTTTAAATACAGTTATAAACATAATCATTAGAGTTCAAATATGTCGTTAATCTTCTTTTAATAAAAATTTTTAAAAATAATCCCGACTTTAAATACAGTTATAAACATAATCATTAGAGTTCAAATATGTCGTTAATCTTCTTTTAATAACATCATCAACATCATCGGATAAATCAATTAAAGCATAGTGTCTGTTCACTTCGGTGCAAATTCTTCGGAATGGATCGAAATTATTGAAATTTGATCTGTGGAAATTCAGGTAAACCGTTAGGCACATTTATACAAATTTTTCCGAGAAGGCATTCAGAATCAATTTTACCATGAACCAGGTTGAGGAAGAATGTTATATTAGAAATGATCCTTCTACTTTTCAAAGTTGGAAGCTTTATTAGAGCCAAACGACTGCGATATGGTGGAAGACTCAATTCCGCATTCCACTTAAGATATCGTAGACAAAATAGTAAGAATTGTTTCTGAACTGATTCAAGTTTTTTGATGAAAACATTGTACTGTGGATCCCAGATTACTGATGCGTATTCAAATATCGGCCTGACCAAAGACGTGAATAGATTTTTTGTTATATAAGGATCATTAAATTTCTTTGCCCAACGCTTTATAAAAGCTAAAACACCATTTGCCGTATTAACAGTCATTGTTACGTGAGAATTAAAACTTAGTCTTTTATCAAAATGAACTCCCAAATCTATGAACGATTCAACTGAGTTTAGTTTTGTGTCATAGATGACATAGTGGTTCGAAGATGGCGAATATCTAGAGAAGGTCATAGACTGACATTTTTTTAGATTTAATTCCATTAAGTTGACATTGCACCATTTGTAGAAGCTATTTAAGTCAGACTGGAGACGTATACTGTCTTCATTGTTTATGATGGTGGAGTAGATTTTTACATCGTCGGCATACATAAGAATATTGCTATATTGAATAGACTTTGGTAGATCATTAATAAACAGCAAAAATAGGAGAGGTCCAAGGTGACTCCCTTGAGGGACACCGGAAGTAACATCTATATATTTCGATTTAGAGTGTGTTGTTTAACGTCATTGTGGAAAATGTAGACGCAAAGAATTCAGCAAAAACATTTGCAATATCAACATTGTTTGAAAGGCGCCGTGTTGCAATCCCATATACCATAACCCCATATTGGCTTTATAGCACCAGCGATGTGTTATAGTCCCATATGGGTTTATTTCCTTCAAATAAGTGAGATAATACCATATTAAAAATTTGAAATTTATGCTATAACCCCATATTGGCTTTATAGCACTTTTTGCTGTGCGATAACCTCATAATTAAAAAATTTTGTATCACATGCATTATCTTATGAATTATGTTCCATATTCATTTGTTAGGAATAATAATATGTTTTGTACATAACTGTACATAAACAACAATAACTATTTAAAACAAAATATTGTTCCTTTTACAAAATAAACCTATTGTGAATTTCTTTTTATGAAATAAATATATTATAAATTGAACTTGTTGTTATGAACGTCCTGTTGTGCTCTTCTAACTCAAATGTAATATATTATCAAATTGTTTATCAAATTTACAGTTACATTTGTATATATGTACACTCATCTATTTCTTATTAGTTTATATCAGCATGCAGTGTTTTATCGCATTTTGCAATCAATTAGTTCAGTGTCGTGTGCTAGAAGTGTTTAAAAGAAACTAATATTAATAGATGAATAACATTAGAAATGGAAGAAGAAATATTTGAATTTAAATTTATCCCTGGATTTCGGACAAACAGTAATTTATTATATATAGAAGCACAAGAACAAATTTTTGCATTTAAATATAAAAAAATGAATACAGCATATTATTACTGCTACAATAAAAATTGTAACGTTGGAGTCGCGATTGATTTTAACAGCACAATGTATTGCCGTCTATGTGGTAAAAATAAAGTGCATAATCATGGATCTCAAATCGAAATAATTAAAAAATTGAAAATTATGAATTCAGTGAAATGTGAAGTTCGTAAAGCTCCACTAAAAAGATCAAACGTTCGTGAGATTTTTGACGAGCAATGCAAAAAATTCAAAGACGCGGCTCATACCATTAATTACGGAAATATGCGTAGGCAATTGTTCAAAATAAGACAAGATAAGATGCCGAAAAATCCAAATGATGTAGTTGATATTATTGACAACTTTAAAAACGAAGAAATTTTGAAAGAATTTGGTATGTCGAGGTATGAGAAAGACAAATCGTTTTATTTGGATTCTGTGATAACAAATGACTTCTCATATACCTTATTCGTATCACCGACAATATCAAAAAGTATAAAATCACTGAGCTCATCTGAGCCACGAAATTATATAATGGATGCAACCTTCAACGTTCTACCAAGATCGAAAACTCTTAAGCAATTATTGATAATTCATTTCATTCACGCAGATCATGTAAGTACTAGATATACGTATTTACATGTACTTTGTTAAAAATAATTTTATTTATTCTTCTTTTCAGGTGTTTCCATTTATTTATGCGTTGATGTCTAATAAAACAGAAGAAGCGTATTTACATATGTTTCAATATATAAAATCTAATGTCTTTGATTTGCGACCAACAACCATTATAACCGATTATGAAAATGCATTACGTAATGCTAATAAAATAATATATCCTACGGTGAAAATGGTTGGTTGTTGGTTCCATTACACCAATGCATTACGGAGAAAGGCATCAAAAATAACTGGCTTTATACAGCATCTAAATCGTTATAAAAACGCTAAAAACTTTTTTAATAACTTTTTATACCTTCCATTGTTAAAGGCAAGTGATATAGAAGCAGCATACCAATGCTTAAAGACTGATATAACAAATGATGAATCTGGAAAAAAATTTCAACTGTTTTTTAAATATTATGAATTTTATTGGCTTAAAAAGGTATGATTCCCTCTTTGTTTACCGAATAATTATTTATACACATTATTATTTTTTTTTTAAGGAAAAAGTGACAAATTTTTCGGTTTATAAGGAGCCGTATAGAACAAGCAATGGTGCAGAAAATTTTCATAGCCAACTCAATATGAAACTTAGAAAACATGGAAATTTTTATAAATTTGTCGATGCTTTATGTGAAATTGATGCCGCTAAGTCATGTGATTTTTTAAAATCTATTTCTGGAAGTACATCATTGTATACGAAAAAAAATTAACTATTGAAAATAGGGATACATTTTTAAAAAAAACATATGACTTATTAAAAGAAAATAAAATATCATTTCAAACAGCTCTCGCTCAGTTTTCGAATATTAAAAACTGCAAGCTAGAAGCCGATTTCATTAACACAATTGACAGTAATGATGATGAATCAGATGCAGATGAACAAATTGAGACCGAAGCACTGTACCAAAATTATTTGCAATGTGTTATATGTTGTGATAGGGAACGTCAACTTATGTTTCAGCCATGTAAACATTTTAAAGTTTGTAAAACCTGTTACGATACCATGAAGGAAGATGCTGAAGTAAAGAAAATTAAACCATTGTGCCCAGTTTGTCGCTCCGTTATTATTGATGCCGTAGTTATATTTTGTTAAACGTATAATTCTTTCTTTGGTGATTATTTTTTGGTGAATTTTGTATTGAGTTTAATTTATTGCGTTGAATATTATACTCTTTGTTGAATAAATATATTTTGTTATATTTTTGTAAAAGACAAAATAATTTGGTTTCCTTTTTATTGAAATAACATAGTATGACTGATTTTAACTTTTCGTACAAGGGAAAATTCCCTTCTATTATAATATTTTTTTGCAAAATTATGGTTTCCCCTTTTACGAAATGCGCAATATAAGTGATTTTAACTTTTCATATATTTTGAAAATAATCGAAATCAATCCCTTACAACTATTTTTTCATGGCATACTGAATTTTCTGCTGGGTTTTTTTTTGCAATCAATAATAGAGAGTGAACTAACTGTTAAACCTGTTTTGCATTGAATTGCCTAATAACTATGTTATCACATAAAAAGCGAACATTAAAAACAGTTTTGCGTTTGCTGCTTAAAAATAAATATGGAAAATTTTAAAAGAATGGAGAGTAATCGTTTAAACGCAAGGAAGATCTTACTAAATAAAAGCGATATTATAAATTTTTCTAATGTTCCCGGATTTATAATTGATTCTTTTTTCGGAAAAAGAACTTATAAAGCGCAACTAATAGCTTGTGCTTTTGCTTTTGTTAATGGAATCAGCGAGTCGGAAATCCTTCAACTCATACGATGGATACCTTTCACAAAAACTCACGAAAAAAAAATAACAGAATTACTCTTATGGCTGGCATATTCTCCGAACGCTCACAAGTACTATAGCTATAATGTCGAACTTAATCAAGTAATATTTTGTAACGGAGATTTACGAAAATATGGCGTAAGAAAACAAAGAAATTAAATAAAATTTTTAATTTATAACTGTTCGTGGGGGCTAATTCGTACACCCTACAAAATCATTCGGTTTCATTTGTATACAAATGTCTAATAATACAATATGAGTTTATTCCCTTCAAATAAGTGAGATAATACCATATTTAAAATTTAAAATTTGTGCTATAACCCCATATTGGCTTTATTGCATTTTATTTTGTGCGATAACCCCAAACCCAAATTATGGTTTTATAGCATAGGAAAAAGTGCTATAAAGCCAATATGGGGTTATGGTATATGGGATTGCAACACGGCGCCTGTTTGAAAGGACAGTACCATTCATTTTCATAGTGGTTGGGTATGATGAAATTTTACGTTTAGAATTTACAAAGTTGTAAAACATTTTTGGATTTTTTTTTATATTTGAATTCATTTTACTAAGATAACTATCGTAACATTTTTTATTTTCTAGGTTATAATGACTTCTAGCTATAAGATATAGACTTTGATCAATTTGGTTATTACTTTTCTTAAATTTTCTATATAGCCTATTTTTCCGATTTTTCAAGCATGCTAGTGTGATTTTATTCCATGGAGGACCATTTACATTAGCTATTTTTTATTAAAGGAACAGTTTTCGTTATATTTGTTGAAATTATCTTATAAAAAGTTTCGATTACGTGATCAAAATTACTTCCATCCATGGTATAGGATATCGTATAGTCGGTCTAGACCGACTATAATTTCTTACTTGTTTTAAATATTTTTGTTTTAAAAAGCCTTTTTGTTTGCAATTCTCTTTTAATGTATAAATTAATTGTAATTTGTTTTACCACATTTGTTTTAACTTGTTTTAAATATATTTGTTTTAAGCAAACCTTTTTATTTACAATTCTCTTTTAATGTATAAATTAATTGAAATTTGTTTTCCCCCGCTAGGTTTTGTTTTTTTTTTTATCAATAATTATGTAATTATAATTATAATGTAATTATCATAACAACTATATCATTATATAAGACATGAAACTAACGTTAACACTGATATGGGGTCTACACGTAATATTAATCTCCGTGGCAGCACTGCGCTACTCTACATATTTTTTCATATGGCAGCGCCGCAACTCGAAATACATTTTTCTTCCCTTTTTGATTGACGCTTCGAGCCGACCACACGTATTCTGTCTTAAATTACATTTTCATTTTCATTTTTACTTTATATACTTTTTTATTTTAATTTCTTAAATTGTGAAGGTAAAACCTTCTGTAAGTAAAGTAGCTTTAACTTTAATTGTTTTTGATAATTATTTCCGCGAAACAATCGGTCGGCACCAACACACATACATATCTGTGGTAAATGTAAGTAGAAGTCGCGTACATCTAAATCAACCACTCGACGACAAATCGTCGAAATAGATGCCCAAAACTTCCAAATCTCTCTGCGATTGAATTTGAAGTTTGCTGATATATTTATATTCATGTTAATCTCTCGTGTAGACCGTATGTAATGAAAACAGAAGTTTTAAATTGGAAAAAAATATATTTAAAAAATTATATTTGAAATTAAAAAACAAAAATTTTAAAAATTCCCAAAAAATTTAATTAAAAGAAAAAGTAACACAACAATAATTTATAAAGAAAAACAATAAATAAAAATAAAAGACAAAAAAAAGTGATATAAAAATACAAAATTAAAAATATAAAAAAGTAAAAAAAACAATATATAATTTAAATCTTTTAACTTATTTGAAATACCCTTATATAAACCGTCATTTATTATGCGTTCAGCGTAAATGCTCTGTTCTTGGTTTATATTTCGGAGTTAATCTGCCACAGTTATTGAAAAAACGTCAAAGGAATCCATAGGTATCCCTTTTTCACTAGCGTCACTATGTCAAATAATTTCTTTTTCTATAACCACCTCTTCTTTTTGAATAGGGTTGGTGGGGGTATGCCGCTGCTTCAGTTTGGACAGCTTTGTCCTCTATAGCTTTATCCACAGTTACGACCGCTTTCTTTAATGGTGAATATTGCGGAACGGTCAAAATTAATTGCCCCGCTACGCAGTTTTTGGAATTTACGATATTTTAGTTGGGAATCATCTCCTCCCAGCCATAATTTTGATAAGCTAGAAAATAGAAAATTTTTAAATATAATTTATTTGAATTTATTTATGTTTCATATATTATTAATACTTACGTTGTTCTTCTTCTTCTTCATCAAGGTAGTGGTAGCATTCCACCGCGTTATTTACTACCGCATCCGCTGAAGTACACGCCGTGTGGTACACCATTTTCCCTTTTGAAAATAATTAACCATAATAGTAATAATATTATGATAATAATGATGATAATAATAATAATGCCGACACCTTACCTTTTCCAGATTCGAGACGTTTTATAACTTCCGCGGAAGTAGATGGCATTTCTTATGTCATATTTTCTTCTGAAAATAATAAATAATAATTCATAATAATAAATATAACTAACAGATTCCAGCGCTCGAAATTCGAGTGCAAATTCTAGGTAGCTTAATTTTTCAACTTAGCCAATTCACAAACCAACACTTTTATGGTTTATTATTATTGTGAATGAAGATAACAAATTCATTAACAAACACATTAAAAAATTTAATAGAATACACAGCATATGTACAATTTTATGTAGATATGTCTGTGTATGTAGCAACTTTAAATGCAATTTACTCAAAATAAAGGAAAAAATTAAAAAATCTGTAAATCTGCAAAACGGCTAAAAAGAAATACCTTTCAAATATATACGTTTGGTCCAAATCGGATAAAACGGTAGAACAAAACATCGGTCACAAGAAATCGCTTGGCCTATTAATGTTATAGATAAATATAATAATAACAATAATAGTAATAATATCAATGCTGACAACTTATCTTTTTCAGCTTCTAGTTTTTTTTAGCTTCCGCGGAAGTAGATGGCATTTCGTATGTCATATTTTCTTCTGAAAATAATAAATAATAATTAATAATAAAAATAATAACAATAACTTTCAATTATAGTGACATTTTTGTAGCAACTTAGGGTGCAAGAAGCAATCAGCAGGACCATATATATGGTGCTTGCAAATGATCGTAAAAAATTCAAGTGTTTCTTTGGCCTCGGTCCCAATTTTCAGCAACTTGTATATACATATGCTTATTTTCCCTCTTGCATTTTCACATTTTCATGTCACAAAATTTAGTTTGCATATCCTCTATTATATATGGACCATAACAAGAGGGAAAATAAGCATATAAACAAAAGTCAAATGCTGCAGCTACAAATAAAATGTTAATAAACCGTGTTCCGTGGTCAAGGACCTATTAAGTATATGGTCATTTAATAATCTTTTAATAATCGTACGATTAAACAAAACAAAAGTCAAATGGTGCAGCTACAAATAAAATGTTAATAAACCGTGTTCCGTGGTCAAGGACCTATTAAGTATATGGTCATTTAATAATCGTTTAATAATCGTACGAGATACATTTTACTATAATTTACGATAAAAATTAAAATTTGTAGTAAATGAAAATCTATCTAAAATTTTATTATTAATAAATTAATAATATATAAAATTAAAATAAAAAACAAAATATTATTTTTAAATATTTTATTTTTACACAATTCAATACAATCACAAAAACAGCGTAAGTAGACGTAAGACAAAATGAGTGTGACTTATGCAGGCCATAGACGATGCGACCGTTGGTACAACTAGGTTAATAATCAATTGGGTGTTTTACACACAAACGATACAACCTCATTATACAACCTTATTTTGAAAGAAGTCATGTTGAGTAAAGGCGGCATCGCTTTTTATTGTGTGCGGCCGAGTTTTGTTTGCCGACGGCAAATACACCACCTGAGTCATCCGTTTTTTGTTTGCCGACGCACAATGCTTCTTTAATTTATTTATTATTATATTATGTTTTGAAAAGATGGCATCAGATATTGTTGCGCGTGTCTTAAATGTCGAGGTGGTCGAGTAAGAAGAGGAAGATCATAAAAAAACGAGAAAATGGGCTAAAAACAAGAAGAAAGATGTTCTAAAAGAAACATGTTCTAACAACAAACTTTTGAAAACATTACAAGAAAGTGAACCAAATGATAACAAAAATCATATGCGCATGACAGACGAAATATTTAATGAACTGGCGAAAGTTTCAATTCACATAAAAAAACAGGACACAATTATGAGAGAGGCAATACCAAGGCAATACAAATAACTTGTAATTGCAAATAAAAATCAAAAACAATTTTAAGTGCAAATTTAAATTGAAATTGTGAAAAAACAATTAGAAATAAAAAAATTTCAATATTTTCCCAAAAAAAATTAAACATATTAAAAAAGGTTTAATTTAATAAAAAAAAGTGAATTAACACATATAATTTAAAAATTATTTAAAAACCAACTACAAATAAATTCAGGTAAGTGAAAAGTATGTTAAAATCTTTTTATATACATATATATGTATAAAATATGAAATGAAAAAAAAATTCAATACTTATTAATGCATATAAATAGTTATACTTTATACCACTATGTGGTCTGGGTATAACATCTTTGTACTAATATTTGTTACTAACAAAAATATTTAACCTAAACCCATCTTTTATTAAAACGATCGACTAATACTCACTTTTTCGAGTACATTTTAAAAAATATATATTATGTAAAATATATATATTATATAAAATATTAAATATATTAAATAACAATAACAAACAAAAATCATCTTTTATTATGGAAATGTCTGTCGCAAAAGTAAAGGATGAAAGTAATAGCCGCAAAGCTTTATTAAAATTTATAAATACGTTAATCGAACACAAATGTTTATGGCAGATAAAGCACCCGGTGGTGTCCGACAGACCTAAAAGGCATGCCGCATATGACGCCATGCTAAATGTTTTGTTGGAAACAGAACAAAATGCAACACATAAGACTGTGAAAAGCAAAATTCAACGTATGCAATATTTATTTCATTTAGTTTATTTAATAGTAACAATTTTCTTCCTTTTTATAGTTTTAAGGAGTAATACCTATAGGGAGTTAAAGAAAACTGTGGAGAATCCAAAACATGTCGTCAAGCTTTGGTACTATAACTTGACGCTGCCACTTATAAAATATTGAATGGAAGAAGCTTCCGATGATTATAAATTAAGAAAGAAGGAAATAAATAATGATAAAAACTGTAAAGAGAATCAAGAGGAACTTGTGAATACGGTACAGAAGGATGTAATATTTCTGTATAATAATTCCATAGATATTTGTTTAAAAAGAAAAATATTTCATTACAGGAAGAAGCAATACTTGTCTCACTGACGCAGGAAGGGGAAGCGCAAGAGCTAATATGCGAAGAACCCATACTTGCCCCGTCGCCTGAGGTGAGACAGGAAGAGGAAGCGGCACATTGTTCGTATGATTGGAGGAAGAAAAATGTGGCGCAAAATATTCAGCATATTTGTGGATATTTATACTTTTATAATTTAATAATTTTCATTACAGTTCTCCTTCCAAGTGAAGCAGGAAGTGCCACAGTCTTCATCTGCGGTTACGAAACCGTCTGTGGTTGTACTACCAGAAATAAAAGATGTTTACGTACCAAGCGGAAATGTGTCCAATTATTCCGATTTGGTATACGACTAATACGACGCATTTGGACTCGTCGTAACATCGGAGTTGGAGGAGTTATCAGCCCATTTATCAAATTTTTGGTTTCATTAATGTCACCTCTTTTAAACAAAGTAATAAATTTTTTTGTAAGGACATTAATTGCTTTGTCCCGGATTTGTTTCACAACATAATCCTCATGTGTTGCATCCCATAAGCATGGAAAGAGCTTAAGGCATATTATAAATTCTGCGAGGAATTCAGCCGCATAGTTATTTATTTCGAAAGGACTCATTCTAAACACTCAAAAAGTGAGTATTAGTCCATCGGTATAATAAAAGATGGGTTTAGGTAAAATATTTTTGTTAGTTAGAAACATTAGTTAGTAACAAAGGCGTTAAACCCAGACCACATAGTGGTATAAAGTATAACTATTTACATATATATTAATATAATTTGTTATTTAATATATTTCATATTTTATATACTTAATATTTTCCATTATTAGGTCCTTTAAAAAGGATCCTGCATATATTGAATAATTTGCGAATATATATAAAATGAATTGTTACGAAGCAAAACAAAGAAACAAAAGCATTTACCTCGTAATGCATCTGATGTTGCATAATAGCTCAAAACATATTTCCATTTTGCAAACACGCCCTTTATCATAAAAACCAAAACTTTAGTGGCAACGTCTTTGGTTCTCTCCCCTTTGCAGAAATCAACAAGACCATCGATGCGATCGTTTGCCTTATTATAGACCATACCTATGCTTATTGAGACCTCATCGAGGAGGATAATACAATCCTTATGCTCTCCTTTAAAAGCTTGGACTATTTTCGAAAGGTGGGCAATAGCATTTGCATCGATACCTGATCTGACATACTTTATGGGCCGCCTATTCCAAAGAGAACTTTTAGAAGGTAATTTAAACATAAGAGCGTCTCGCATAAAAGCGTAAGCCTTCCCCGACATGTACTCTATATTTTGAGCTATATTTTTATCGTCTTCTGAGTAAACCTGCTTTCCAGACACAATCATTTTTGCAAAGGTAATGCTCTCTTTGCTGGCTGCTTCGTTTGATAGTATTTCAGTTTTGTGCTTCAAAGCCAATTTCTTTGTTAAGTCAGCAATTTCAGCATTCAATTTTATAACCTCCCGCTGCAATGCCATTATTTTCCTTACGTTTGATTGCTGCTGAAAGAAAAATTTTTCCTTCCAGCCACATCCACATTCTGAAGAAACCTCTTCTCCTTTTGGCAAACAATATACCTTGGATAACTCATCCAACTCTTCAAAAGTGAAGTCAACTGCATCGCTTTCTTCATTACGCTTTCCGTAAGTTCTTTTAGACATAGTAAGATCCAAGAAATCCTCGCTTGCCTCTAACAAAGCGGGACGCTCTTTAAAAGAAAACCCTTCATTTATCAAAACACTATAAAATTGAAATATTTAAGTTTATTTACCACCATGTTCCAGTGGAACCGCTCCTTTCTTCAGACGCCGCAAACCAATGCTGTCTGGATGGAAGTGGGCACTACAAACCCTATCAAAATATTTGGGGACAAACGTTTCACTTAGATTAAGGTTTTTCTTCCACACTGCCATAACATCTTCATTTGTCTCCGGAAAACGGAACAAAATTAATTCCTTATTGAAGGGATAATTCATTACACACCTTGGCGTTTTAAATATTTAAATTTATCCTAAAAATTGGAAAAAAAAAAATTTTACGCACTTTTTCAAGACTTCCTAATAGCATGTTAAAAAAAAAAAAAACCAGAAAATATGTTTTTTTTTATCATAAACTAAATTTTATTTACAAAACAAATTATTTAATATACTAATAACAATTAACTTATATACAAAAATATAACAAAATATACGAAAAACAAAAATATTACAAAAAAAACAAAATATTATAAAAAAAAAAAAATTATGCACACATGGAGTGGAATGCATTAAAATTTTTTCAGCCTTCCATCGTACAACACAGCGCTGATTTCCTCGTAACACCTCCTATAGCGCTCTCGTGTCATACTGCAGAGGCAACATGCCAAGTGCACCGCATATGGCTCACTGCGCCTCGTCGTATTAATTAATGGCATTTGATGGACAACCTGCTTAGGTGATGTGGCGGTAGGCCTAAAAAGATATATTGGTTCTACTGGCAATATAAATGAAATGAAATTAATAAATTAAATTAAAATAATTGTTAATTGGTCTCACCTGCAGCTGGAGGTGGCATAATTGTTACATCTTCAATTTCAATGCCTGGAACCATATCTTCGATCTCGGCGGGAGGAATAACTTCTGAAAAGGCATTGAATTCAAAATCTTGCTCTAAAATTTTTAAAAAAACTATCAAATTTACCACAAACCCTGCTATCCTCTTTATAACTTTTGGGAGGTTCCTCGATTTGGGGTGTCGACTTCTTTGTAGGCATAAAACTTTTAATTGAGTCAACACTCCCATCGTCGAATGCAAAATCATCCTCAATTTCTTTGGTTACGTCAACCCCCAAAAATGACAGGTTGGAGTAGCACCACAATGTTGTAATGTAGTTCTTGTTTTCTTTTATTTTATTCTCCTCCCGCCGAAAAGTAGTTATAAGGCAATTTATTAAATTTTTAGTTTCACCCATGTCACCTCTTTTAAACAAATTAATAAATTTTTTTGTTAGCACATTAATCGCTTTGTCCCTGGTTTGTTTTACGACATAATCCTCATGCGTTGCATCCCACAAGCATGGAAAGAGCTGAAGGCATATTATAAATTCTGCGAGCAATTCAGCCGCATAATTCTTTAATTCGCATGGACTCATTCTAAACACTCAAAAAGTGAGTATTAGTCGTTTGTTATAAACATTTCGTTTGTTAGTAACAAATATTAATACAAAGTCGTTATACCCAGACCACATAGTGGTATTACTTTATACTATTAACTATTTACATAAACATACATATATTAATATAATTTTTTATTTAATATATTTAATATTTTATATAATATATATATTTTATAAAATGTATATAATTAGTATATATTATTAATATAATTTTTTATTTAATATATTTAATATTTTATATAATATATATATTTTATAAAATGTATTCGAAAAAGTGAGTATTAGTCGATCGGTTTAATAAAAGATGGTTTTAGTTTAAATATTTCTTTTACTAACAAATATTAGTACAAAGTCGTTATACCCAGACCACATAGTGGTATAAAGTATAACTATTTACATATACATACATATATGCTTCGATCGTATTTTGAAAAACAGATTTTCAAGAGCATCTTGATTAAATTTTCCAAACAAAATGAAATTAACGTTTTTGTATAATTCAAAAACGTGTTGACTCATTCTAAGGAAACTTGTTAGAGTCAGAACACATTTTTTTTTTTTTGTCCTTCAAATTTAAACGACTTTTGGTACTCGATCATTTCCAAAATAAATTCAATATTTTCAAAATTACCTCTTGGGAATGGTCGTCGGTTCGGGTTTTTGTCATGAACGAATTTCGCGTTCAGTACGTCGAATAATTTATTGAACTTTTCAATAAATGCAACAGTGGCAGATACGTAACACGCCAGGGATGGATGGAAAGCGTTTTTTTCGGCCATCGTTTTTATTGCAGCTGCTACACTGTGGCTCAATAACTGGGCAGCTGTGGAAACCTTAATTTTTTAAATATTAATGAAATGAATATATTTCTTTAGTCAATTTTGTTACCTTCATTTTTTGCAAATTATTTGGGTAAACGTGCTCGTATTTAAGCTTAGGCATCATTCGAATGCTGTCGCTTTTCGTGTCCATATCGAAAGCAGCTCGAATAACTCCGATACTCGCAACTCCGTCACTGGTTTCAATGTTGTGAGACACCAACGTATTTCTTATTGACTTTAATAAGTGGCAATAGTCATACATAAGAAAGATTTTCCTTTTGTTTGGAGTGACAAAGAATGGGGGTGCTTCTGTACCCCCTAACTCTTGAAGTGCAATTATGTTGCTAGCACCTTGGTCCATAACAACACATCTCGTCAGGAGGCCAATGTTCTCAGCAGCCTCAATATTTTCCATTATTAGGTCCTTTAAAATGGATCCTGAATATATATAAAATGAATATATATAAAATGAATTGTTACGAAGCAAAACAAAGAAACAAAAGCATTTACCTCGTAATGCATCTGATGTTGCATAATAGCTCAAAACATATTTCCATTTTGCAAACACGCCCTTTATCATAAAAACCAAAGCTTTAGTGGCTACGTCTTTGGTTCTCTCCCCTTTGCAGAAATCAACAAGACCATCGATGCGATCGTTTGCCTATAGACCATACCTCTGCTTATCGAGACCTCATCGAGGAGGAGAATACACTCCTTACGCTCTCCTTTAAAAGTTTGGACCATTTTCGAAAGATGGGCAATAACATTTCCATCGATGCCTGATCTTAAATACTTTATGGGCCGCCAATTCCTAAGAGAACTTTTGGAGGGTAACTTAAACATAAGAGCGTCTCGCATAAAAGCGTAAGCCTTCCCCGACATGTACTCTATATTTTGAGCTATGTTTTTCGTCTTCTGAATAAACCTGCTTTCCAGACACAATCATTTTTGCGAAGGTAATACTCTCTTTGCTGGCTGCTTCGTTTGGTACTATCTCACTTTTGTGCTTCAAAGCCAATTTCTCGGTTAAGTCAGCAATTTGAGCATTCAATTTTATAACCTCCCGCTGCAATGCCATTATTTTTCTTACGTTTGATTGCTGATTAAAGAAAAATTTTTCCTTCCAGCCACATCCACATTCTGAAGGAACCTCTTCTCCATTTGGCAAACAATATACCTTGGATAGCTCATCCAACTCTTCAAAAGTGAAGTCAACTGCATCGCTTTCTTCATTACGCTTTCCGTAAGTCCTTTTAGACATAGTAAGATCCAAGAAATCCTCGCTTGCCTCTAACAAAGCGGGACGCTCTTTAAAAGAAAACCCTTCATTTATCAAAACACTATAAAATTGAAATATTTAAGTTTATTTACCACCATGTTCCAGTGGAACCGCTCCTTTCTTCAGACGCCGCAAACCAATGCTGTCTGGATGGAAGTGGGCACTACAAACCCTATCAAAATATTTGGGGACAAACGTTTCACTTAAATTAAGGTTTTTCTTCCACACTGCCATAACATCTTCATTTGCCTCCGGAAAACGGAAGAAAATTAATTCCTTATTCAAGGGACAATTCATTACACACCTTGGCATTTTAAATATTTGAATTTATCCTAAAAATTGGAAAAAAAAATTTTTACGCACTTCTTCAAGACTTCCTAATAGCATGTTAAAAAAAAAACCAGAAAATATGTTTTTTTTTTATCATAAACTAAATTTTATTTACAAAACAAATTATTTAATATACTAATAACAATTAACTTATATACAAATATATAACAAAATATACGAAAAACAAAAATATTACAAAAAAAAAACAAAATATTATAAAAAAAAAAAATTATGCACACATGGAGTGGAATGCATTACAATTTTTTCAGCCTTCCATCGTACAACACAGCGCTGATTTCCTCGTAACACCTCCTATAGCGCTCTCGTGTCATACTGCGGAGGCAACATGCCAAGTGCACCGCATATGGCTCACTGCGCCTCGTCGTATTAATTAATGGCATTTGATGGACAACCTGCTTAGGTGATGTGGCGGTAGGCCTAAAAAGATATATTGGTTCTACTGGCAATATAAATGAAATGAAATTAATAAATTAAATTAAAATAATTGTTAATTGGTCTCACCTGCAGCTAGAGGTGGCATAATTGTTACATCTTCAATTTCAATGCCTGGAACCATATCTTCGATCTCGGCGGGAGAAATAACTTCTGAAAAGGCATTGAATTCAAAATCTTGCTCTAAAATTTTTAAAAAAACTATCAAATTTACCACAAACCCTGCTATCCTCTTTATAACTTTTGGGAGGTTCCTCGATTTGGGGTGTCGACTTCTTTGTAGGCATAAAACTTTTAATTGAGTCAACACTCCCATCGTCGAATGCAAAATCATCCTCAATTTCTTTGGTTACGTCAACCCCCAAAAATGACAGGTTGGAGTAGCACCACAATGTTGTAATGTAGTTCTTGTTTTCTTTTATTTTATTCTCCTCCCGCCGAAAAGTAGTTATAAGGCAATTTATTAAATTTTTAGTTTCACCCATGTCACCTCTTTTAAACAAATTAATAAATTTTTTTGTTAGCACATTAATCGCTTTGTCCCTGGTTTGTTTTACGACATAATCCTCATGCGTTGCATCCCACAAGCATGGAAAGAGCTGAAGGCATATTATAAATTCTGCGAGCAATTCAGCCGCATAATTCTTTAATTCGCAAGGACTCATTCTAAACACTCAAAACGTGAGTATTAGTCGTTTGTTATAAACATTTCGTTTGTTAGTAACAAATATTAATACAAAGACGTTATACCCAGACCACATAGTGGTATTACTTTATACTATTAACTATTTACATATACATACATATATTAATATAATTTTTTATTTAATATTTTATATAATATATATATTTTATAAAATGTATATTATTAGTATATATTATTAATATAATTTGTTATTTAATAAAATGTATTCGAAAAAGTGAGTATTAGTCGATCGGTTTAATAAAAGATGGTTTTAGTTTAAATATTTCTGTTACTAACAAATATTAGTACAAAGTCGTTATACCCAGACCACATAGTTGTATAAAGTATAACTATTTACATAGACATACATATATTAATATAATTTTTTATTTAATATATTTAATATTTTATATAATATATATATTTTACATAATATATATTTTATAAAATGTACTCGAAAAAGTGAGTATTAGTCGATCTGTTTAATAAAAGAAGGTTTTAGGTTAAATATTTTTGTTAGTAACAAATATTAATACAAAGTCGTTATACCCAGACCACATAGTGGTATAAAGTATAACTATTTATATGCATTAATATATTAATATATATATATAAAAAGATTATACCATACTTTTCACTTACCTTTTTTTATTTGTAGTTGGTGCTTAAATATTTTGTTTTTAAATTGTATTTGTTAATACACTTCTTTGTTATTAAACCTTTTTAATGTTTAATTAATTTTTTGTGAAAATATTGAAATTTTTTTTTTACAAAAATTGTTTTCTTTTGCACAATGTCAATTAAAATTTGCACTTAAAAAATTGTTTTTAATATTTTTTTTTCAATTAAATGTTCTTTTATGAATGTTTTTTGTTTTTTTGCGGGGAAATTAATGTTGCACTTTTCACTATTAAAGTAAAGACTCCACTGTAATATAAGAAATGTCTTTTTTCATTTCTATTGCTATTTTGGTTGGATTTACAGTAACAGATTACAATGGAAAAGTTGGAGATTTTCTCTTTTAAATAACATTTGCGAATATAATGCTTTCTCACTTTTTCCAATATATTGACCGGAGATCGATCAAGATCTCGACAGTTTTCAATTAGAATATACATATACATGGACAAAAGGTTTTTCGCATTTTTTTTGCATTAGTATGCAAAATAAAGGAAACGGGTATGAGTAATGTACTAGAAGGAAATTTTCAACATGTGTTGGTAGCTGAGTGCGTCTAGTGGTGACGCTATGATTTTTGTGGCCAATGTTCAAATCCCAGAGTTAAGAGCTGTACGCAGCTTGTTAAGGAATCTTAACAGAAAATTTTCATATATTTCTTAAAGAAAAAAATAAAATTATACCGTCCTTGACTATGTGTTGCCGACATGAAATCTGAGGATCCATCCAGTGTTTTATAACTGAACAGAAGATCAAGCTGGGAGAGGTGCTGTATGCGTTGGTTCTGCTTTATTGTGCTTATGTGGCACCCACAGTGCACCAGAACAGCTGAACGAAATACAATCATATTTTCCTGCCAGCTGATCAAATTTTTGGGCGTGTTGAAAAATATTTGCGAAAAACTACAAAATTTTTTTTTAAAGATGGATATCACGAAATTTATTTTGCACATTGGTAAGTTAAGATTTTAGGAAAGAAAATCTTGGCAGAATATTTCCGTCCCATAATTTTTTTTTTTTTTTTTCAATTATATATGTATTCTTCCTTTATTTACATATTTTAACAAATTTGATATTCACATAAGAGATCTTATCTTTACATATAGATATTGCAACAAATAATATATAGGATCTAAAGACAAATAGTTTTTATTTTAATTTTTAATGATTTTTAAAGGAAAATGGGAGGAAAAAAACCTTTATATGATTTAATAAATTCAAATACTATCTGAAAATATTTATATGCTTATAGAAGGTTAATTAGAAATAATAGACCTCTATAAGCATTATAATTTTCAATTTGGTGATTTCTTTTTAATTTTACGTTATTTCTCTACATCCTCTTATCAGTGGGTAAGAAGAATTTTCAATTTTGGCAAAGTAATTGTTGTTAATCCTTGTTATGAAATCGATAATTTTTTCATAACCTGTTTCTTCATGGAGAAGATTTGTAGGATACCTCCAGGGCTTTTTATTTATCATTTTAAGACATTTGTTTTGTATAATTTGTAAGCGTTTTAGGTGGCAGTTGGCAGCGCCACTCAAAATAGGACACGCGTATGTTAATATTGGCCTTATAACACTTTTGAAGAGGAGATTTTTGTTTTTGGGGTTTAGAAATGACCTATTTAGAAGTGGCCATAATGTTTTAAATGATTTTATGGCTTTTGATGTTTAAAAGTAAGCTTTTTGTCCAAGACAAATACAAACTTCAGACGCAACACAACCAAAATAGCAAATAATAAATACGGCGAAAAATTTCATTTTTAGGGTACTACATATAAGTGACGAGGAATTTCATACCAAAAATATAAAGAAAATCACATCAATATTAATAAATAATAGTTTTCCAATAAAACTTATAAAACAACTAGTTGAAGAAACGCAAAGAAAATTAAAAACCAACATATCTCCAAATAACACTGAAATCAACGACAAAGTTTTTCACAGTGTAAAGTTTATTCCTGGCTTGACGGACAATAAGAATATTGAAACAACAATAGAAAAACAAAACATATGTTTCGCCTACAAACCACACACTACACTCAACTCTATTTTTTCCAAAATTAAAGCGCCTGTTGAAAAACAACAACAAAACAATGTTGTGTACGAAATAGCATGTAAGGGAAACGACGAACAAAAATGTGATCTAATATACATCGGCACAACAAAAAGAAATCTACAAACAAGAGTGAGCGGACACAAAAATGACATTGAGAAACAAAGGCAATCAACAGCCTTGTCAAAACATATGATCAACGAAAAACATGAACCCGACTTCAATAGAATAAGAATACTAGACATAAAAACAAAACATAAAAAACGTTACACAATTGAAAGCTTACGTATACAACAAAAAATAGACAAAACGATTAATCTAAAGGAAGACACAGATAATATAAGTACAAGTTACAGAGTTGCAATAAAATAGAAGGAAAAACTGTGATATTATTTTAAGTTGTGTGTTTAATTTAATTTTAGTATATGTTAAATGTTTCATGTTTTATGTTTTTTGTTTTATGTAAGCAATTTATAATTTAATGTGAAAAAATTAATTGGAAATTGTAAGTTTTAATATATGATGTATACTATTTTTGTATTAATTTAATATTTTTGAAAAAATTAAATAGACAAACCCCTGAAGATGTCAACAAGAAATTGACGAAACGTTGGGAGAAATATGTAATAAGTTTTTTATTTACATTAATATAATAGGCCCAATTAGCTTAACCAAAATCATATATAATTTAAATAACTTGGCCAAAAAAATAACAAACAAACTCCGAGATATTTGACATGATTAAGTACATTTATGGTATTATTTCCAATATGAGATGACGTCTTGGCAGTCTTTTGGGAGATTTGTTTTTTGATTTTCCATTTGTGAAAATATTTACTGCAATTTACAAGCCCCTTTTTAATTTTTTTCAGGAGTGCACTTGTAAGTTTGTTTGAAGAAATTAACGCAGTATCATCTGCGTAATAAGCAATTTTCATATATTTCGGGACTTTAAAATCGGATGTATATATCGAGTACAGCAATGGCGACAAGACAGATCCTTGAGGTAACCCTGTGGTAATGGTTTTTGGAGATGATGTTTCATTATTAATCGCAACTTTAAAGTTTCTGCCATGAATGAAATCTGAAATAAGTTTGCATAAATATTTTGGCATATTTGCATCAAGAAGTTTAAATACTAGGCCATTATGCCAAACGGTGTCAAACGCTTTTTCAATATCTAACAATATTAGACCCGTTGAACGTTTATTGTTTTTATTGGTGATTATTTGATTTTTAATTCTGTTTATTTGGTGAGTAGTGCTATGCCCTGTTTTAAATCCAAATTGTTCTTTAGCAACAATAGAATTGGTCGTTACAAATTCACTAAGACGAGAATGTAGTATTTTTTCAAATATTTTACCTAAGTTGCTTAATAAACTAATAGGTCTATAGCTATTTGGGTTATTTTTTGGCTTACTAGGTTTGTTTATGGCTATAACCTTAACATTTTTGAAATGGTTTGGGAAATAGTTGAGTTTGATGCAGCTGTTAAATATTATAACCAGTAATTTTAGAGCTTTGAGTGGTAGTTTCTTTAAAAGCAGGTTGGGAACATTGTTAAAACCAGGAGATTTTGAGGGTTTTATTAATGAGGCAATATTCATTACTTCATTACTGCTGAGTGGTTGTAATTCGAAGTGAGGTTATTTGCTTTGACAAATGTATTTGCCAGGACTTCAGCCATGTCCTTATCAGATGTTATCCTTGTATTTCCAACCTCAAGATGAGAGATTTGATTTTTTCCTTTTCCTCGCAAGTTCCTGCTTATTCTCCAAAATGATTTATCACCTGGTTTTAAATTGGATAATAATTGACACCATTTCTTATTGCGTTCCGAATTAATACTTTTATCAATCATGTTAGTTAGAAATTTAGTACATTGATTATAAAAAGTTGGCTCGGTTATATTTGAAGATCGTTGATTTTTCCTTTTAAAGCTTCTTCTTAGTTTAATATATTTCACAGTACTTTCTGGTAATGTGTAATTATTTTGTTGGGTTATTTTAGGTGTAGACGCATCCCTTGCTTTGAAAACTACATTTATAAATTTTTGTGTTTCCTGATCAATTACTACCTTGTTATTGTATATATCCGAATTTAACGTGATTTTATTTTCTAAAAAATTCATATAAAAATTCCAGTTGGTTGCACTATACTCATAATAGTTGAGGTCAACCTGCGAGGCCACTGATCTTTTAAGTGTACACATAATGGGGCGATGGTCTGATGGTATTTCGTAATCCATTGTCTTTACGTCTATATTTAAAGCGGTATTGCTTAAAATACCGCTTCGCGATTATGTTGATGGGGGAATAGGGTTGGAATATTAGGATAGTGTATAAAAAAATTGCTTGATTGCTGTAGATTGTTGAGTGCGATTCCTGCAGTATTATTTGAACGGCAATTCCAAGAGCAATGTTTGACATTTAGGTCACCAAAAACCATGTAATCCTTGGGTAGAAGGTGTTAGGTCCAAGATATCAGCACAGAAGTTATGGGTATATCTTGGTGAATATAACGAAGATACAACAATAGGTCTATTATTTATAATAACTTCAATTGAGATGTTTTCGATTGATGAAGTGTTTGATATAAAGAGGTTTTTATGAGCGACAGATTTATGAATTAACAGAGCTACTCCTCCTCCTCTTGCATCTGTTCTGTCACTTCTATATAAATAATAATTTTTAAAGTAGGGTCTATGATTTTCTGAAAAAAATGTTTCATTCAAAGACGCTATTTTAATATTTTCTCTTTCAATTAGTATTTCAAATTGTTTTAATTTAGAAAAGTTTGAAATGCCATTAGCATTCAAGTGAAGCATTTTGAATTCGTTTAAATTATTAGTATAATCCATGGGCGTATTTTAACATTGACATTACAACTTTGATTTGTTGTACTTTTGAAGAGCACCTATGCAAATCATCCATAGCTGTAGTGAAAATATCAAAAAGCTCATCAATGCTAAATAAATCGTTGTTTGTTTTCAGCTGATTAGCATATGTAGCTTTGCTGTTATTATTGATGTTATTGTTACAATTTGTGTTGTTGTTTCTTAAATTAGGAAAATCTCCCACATTAAATTGAAATGAGTTATTTTGTTGTTGTCTGCTTTTATTCGGACTTCTAGAAGTAACTCTTGTTCTAGTTTCCAAATAGAGAGAACGTAACGGACAGTTGGTATCGCTTGCAGAGTGATCAGTTCTCTCTTTTCCTTGTTTTTTGCAATTAAAGCATGTAAAAACAGCTGGTCTTTTTTCATTTGTTTTAAACGGACACACACTTGTATGATGCTGTTCTGCACATATCATACACGCAGCACTTCGATGGCAATGTTCACCACCATGGCCATACATCAAGCAGTTCCAGCATTGAGTTGGTTTGTTCTTGGATTTCGATTTGTATTTTTTCCAAGAAATTATAATATTAGAAATTGTTCGTACATTTTTTAAAGCAGTTGGATTAAAATTTTTACGAACAAATTGAACTTTATAAACTGCATTATTGTTTGAACTGAATTTAGTGACTATTTCAGTTACGGAAGAGGGGGATAGGTTGTAGTTTTTTAGCTCCTTGGAGATTTCCTCAGAGCTTATGCGGGGTAAACCATGTAAAAAGATGGTGTATAACCTATTTTCCTTGGAGCCATAAGAATGAAACTCCATCTTATTCTCTTTAAGTATTTGCTTGTAGCATTCGTACATTTTATTACTAGGAGCAAAAATTTTGGTACCAATTGAAGTACGTTTGAAAATGCAATCCTTACCAAGCAGCTTTTGTATTTCTGTAAGTGAAGCGTTAGCTTCTACAACAATGGGTGGAGGTTTGCGTTCCTTAACATCGTTAATATTTGATACGGGAGTTACGTCCATATCATTGAGGCCAGCAAGCAGGCTAAATCTGTTGCTTGAAGTTGATGCCATGTTCGGGTTAACAAAACCCGGAGGAGGTTTTGTCATCTTCTTATTCACAAGCTTTCTTTTTGATGAAGATTTGGCCCCTCGGGCCATCGCAAAATTTTATTCCTGTTTTAAGCTGGATTGTCTACCACGTGAGTTCAAATGAGATCAAGAATAGGCAATTGCAAAAACAAAAATATACACTTGTATTTAATTTTAAATAGTTGTACTCTAAGCGCTTTGATTTTTTACACAACCGTTCGTAAAGAGAGTTAGATTCAAACTGCCGTCCCATAAAGGGCATACAGAGTATGAAAGGAATTTCTTAAACTCTCCACAAATCAGCGAAAGCATTGTGTAGTCAAAACTTTTGATACTTTCAAGGTTGAAGGAAAAGAAAAATTTACCAGCTATCTTAAATGAGGCAAAATACCCCCGTTTACTTGATGGAATTCCTCTTGGTTTTGCAATTAATTCAGAAAGAAAAAATATGTTAAATTATTGGAAAACATTATGTTAGTAGACCAGCAAAGAAATAGTGGCAATGAAATAGATGATAATATTTTATCCTTATGTGATTGTTTGGAGGAGGACACTGAAACACGAGTGTAACACAATGTTGATCTTTTGGTAATACTTGAAAGTAATGTAGGGATTTTAATGTAATAAATATCGTTGATATGATAAAATGGAATGACATTTTCTTATAAAACTTATATAATTTAAAGATATACTTACAATACAATTTTATTCGAAGCAAAAAGTAATAATTCCAAATCTAGTTTGTAACAAAACGCAACATTTCCATGGAGTTCATAACAAAATGAAATAAATACTATGCAACGGACCAAATAACTTAAAAATTAATTGCCATATAAATTAATTTATTTATGACTTGTATTGTTCCTACAAAACTAATAAACCACGACAACTGTTTTTGAAAAAAATTTATGTATAACCCACTGACTTTAATTAAATTTATTCCTTTTTCCACTAAATTGTTCTGATGGAATTATTGCGTTTTGTTATGGACCTCTTCAAATAGATATGAGAAATGAGAAGTCAAATGACATTAAAAACACAAAGACAGGAATATGTCTACTATTTTGCACAGATGTGCAAGCAGTGAAACTAGTTCCTCAATCAAACGCAAATGCTTCGTATTACCAGATAAAATTACAAGTTCATAATTTTCCAATATATAATGTAGTCACCATGACTCAGATAATTATGTTTGGGATGAAACGGAGGGTAATTTCGTCGCATCTACATTTAAGAATTGCCATTCACAAATCTAGATAGACTCAAGGGTGTGAAGCTAGCAACGAAAGTTTTTCAGAAATGTTAAGTACTTAACAGAGACTGTTAAATTAACAGAACTTATGTGAAGATAACTACGAAAGTTATATACGTTCTACAAATGCATTATATAGAGAATGTGGAACTAACATGGTTATATGTTTTTGTAAAGTTGAGGAGTTTAGCCATATAGTGGTATTAGTAGATTAGGGACCAGTAAATTATAAAAAAAAATAAAATGAATTTTACAAAAAGATTAAAGCCTTAAATAAATACAACAAATTTGTTTCCACTATAATATGGGAAAACTAAATGACAAAATTTGACGAATAATCCGATTAGGGGCTTAGCCCTATATGGCGGTTTGTAGACTAGGGCTAGTAGTACAAAAGGTTTAATAGATCATTATCTACTTTACGCCTCTACGCCAAATGCGTGTATTTTAAAGAGGGTTGCTCTAAATACAAATTTGTTGTTAAGCTGGATTCTGATCCTATATTAGTAAACATTTTTTGAAGTCATAAGTTGCCCCAGCACCCAAAAAATATACGAAAATTTCAACAAGTTTTTGCGTGGCGGCGAAAATGTGCTAAGGAGGAAATGATACACGCATTTGCATCCACCTACAGGATAAAAAAAATTGTGAAAATTCTTAAAACACTTCGAGATGTGGGTCATAAGGGTGATGTCATAACCGACGGTGTTGCTCTGAAAATAAGGTCAGAACTCTTAAGAAAATTTGGCAGTGACAGAGACCTAATTAGTGATTTACTTTCCATACAAAGTGAAAAAATGGACATCTTTTATTCAAAGAGTTTAAAATCCACTAGATGTTTATTTATTCTCAACAGAGCAGTTGTCTCAACTATGTAAGGATTTGCCTAAATTAAGCAGATATACTTTATTTGTTGGTTCAACTGGTGGAAATGTTTCCAAATTCGACAAAGGTTCTAAAAGGGTTTTTTTTTTGTATAGTATTATATTACATGTTCGTGATATAAATGGAAAAGGCATATTATTACCAATAGCGGAAGCATTAACATGTAGCCATTACGAAGAAGGCATAACAAGATTTTTTATGGAGCTAAAAGTATTTTGCATTAAAAAAAAATTTTACATGGCCATTATACAGACATTGTTACAGCGTGGAGCTGGGCATTAATTAATTCATCATCAAAAATTTTCAACTAGACGTTGCATCCATTAATACTTATTTGGCCAAATATGTATTTTTTAACAAAAAAAAAATAAAAAATTGAATTTCGTAATTGTAAAAATTTGCTGCTGTCATTTTATTAGAATTGCTGTAAAAGATGTTGAATCAAAGGCAAAAAATGAAGAACAGGAGGCAAATCGTCGCATTCGATATCGAGTAAAATCAATCGAAATTACATATTTTGGACAATCGTCAGACCTCGCTCACTTTTACTATTAACTTTTACTATTAGCTGTGACAGAGTAAATACACAATTTTGATCTTCGAGACACTACACTTACGCCGTTGGCGGAACATGTTGTAGACCGTAATTCTAACCAAATGGTACCCGATGCCCAGGGTAACCATTCTAACCGACTGATACCAAGCGCCCCGGGTCAGAACCACGCCTCTACCTCCCAACAAGAGACTAGAGACGTGGCAACGTCATCGGAGCAGGCCGATGATCGAACCCAACCAAATCCAGATTGAGTGACTGGTGTGGTGGGTTCGCCTGTGTAGTCTGTAGCCGGTCCTTCTCGACAAAATCTGGCTTAGGGGTACATATCAGACGAATGCATCCTAACGAGTTTGATCGGATTAACCTTCGAACAGACAAGAAGGCAAGATGGAATGATGATGAGAAGTCCCTGTTGGCTAGCATAGAAGCGGGCACCATTTTTAATGGTAGCAATCCGCATATGAATTTAGCACTGATAGGCAAATTCGCACATCGAACCCTGGAAGCAACCAAGAAAGTAAGGCAGAAAGATACATACAAATCCAAGGTCCAGGAGTATCTAAGCCACTTGAGAGCGCCAGTAGGATCAACATATTCTGGTTCGATACAAAATGCTAGTCATCATACCCTTACTGATTCACTTCCATTTCCAGCAGAGCAAGCTTCTTCCTCACAAGAAGATCGCCTGAGGACCTATCTGTCCGGTCTTACTGAGATGGAATACGGAAACTACAATGCGACTTGTCTGGACTCTATTGTCCAAGATGTCAATTGAGGCGACAAGGACCATGTCTTAATTAGACTGTCAAACTATATTGATGGGATATTTCCACCCAATTCCCGACGTGTTCGATAGCGAACCCAACAAAGGGCCACTCCCTCCATTAGCCACAGGCGGAGAAGGAGAAGACATGAGTTTGCCAATATGCAAAGCAATTGACGTAAGCATTGTGGAAGATGTATAAAATCGATTCTAGACGGCGCTGAGAGTTCCACACAACCGCCAAGATCAATTATGGAACCCTTCTGGCGAAACGTATTTGAGGAACAAATTGGTTCGGAACCGCTGTTGGACGATCTCAAATGGTATATGCGAGGTGATCCTTGGAATCCTATTACTCCTGCAGAGATTAGGTCGACGAAGCCCTCACTTACTACTGCACCCGGGTCTTGTGGGATCACATCGAGGCAGATTCGGGCAGTTCCAGTTGATATACTGGTTCGGCTAATGAATCTGATGATGTGGTGTGGTGGGTTACCGAGACGTCTGCGGCTGCCAACTACGATCTTCATTCCAAAGAAGCAAAATTCCTCGCTTCCGGGTGACTATCGGCCGATCTCAATACCTCCTATACTAGTCAGATGGCTACATACGATTCTTGCGCGGCGGATCTCGAAGTGCATTACTTTTGAACGCACGCAGAAAGGATTTATGCCTACGGATGGATGTGCTGATAATACCACAATGATTGATATGCTTTTGCGTAGTCACCATCAAAATTATAGTTCATGCTACATAGCGGTCCTTGATGTCAACAAAGCGTTTGATTCTGTGGCTCATGAAGCAATTCATAAGACACTAGAATCTTTTGGTCTCCCACAAGGGTTGATTATGTATGTTAGTAATGTGTATGCGGATGCTACAATCCAATTCTCAGGCTCTACATGGCAGTCAGAAGAGGTGGTAAAACCCGGCAGTGGGGTTTTACAGGGAGACCCGCTCTCTCCGGTCCTATTATCATGGACCGACTTATCCGAAGACTGCCATCTGAGATTGGTTGTAGAATAGGTAACCATGTTACTAACAATGCAGCCTTTCTGACGATCTGGTCATCTGGGCATCCACTCCTCTCGGCCTCCAAAAGTTGCTGGATATTGTTGCTGAATTCCTTGGTTCTTTCGGGCTCTAGCTCAATAGTTCCAAATGCCTCACGGTTTCCATTAAAGGACAACCTAAGCAAAAGAGGGCTGTCGTTGAACAGCGGAATTTCAGCGTGAATGGTTTATCTATTCCAGCACTTAAGAGAACCGATGAGTGGAGGTACCTGGGTGTTTCATTCGCCGCGGGTGACAAGACTAAGGTGGATTTGATAGATGAACTAACTCAAAAGCTAGACCGGCTCACGAGAGCTCCCTTAAAGCCACAACAGAGATTGTATGCGTTACGGACCACACTTATTCCTCAATTTTATCATAGACTTTCCCTAGGAAATGTAATGATAGGTTGTTTGAATAAATTCGACATTAAGGTTAGGAAATACGTACGTAAATGGCTAAGTCTGCCAGATGGTGTCCCAGTCGCCTATTTCCACGCTCAAGTAGCAGATGGCGGTCTGGGAATAGTCGCACTGAGGTGGCAGGCGCCTCTTTTAAAATACAACCGACTGCAGAATTTACAATTGCCACTCCCAAGTGGGATTGTAACTGCGGATACGTTTATTGCTTCAGAGGTCGCCAGAGTTGAAAGACGGTTAGATACAGGTGACGTTAAGATCTTGAGTGGGGGGGATTTAAGGAAGTATTGGTCGGATCGATTGCACAAGTCATTCGATGGGCGCGGTTTACTACACAGTAGTGACCACAAACAAACCCACCGTTGGATAACGGAGCCCTCCAGACTTTTGTCTGGTAGGGACTTTATCAATTGTATAAAGTTGCGAATTAACGCTCTCCCGACAAGGTCCAGATTCTCACGTGGTAGAGCTGAACAGGATCGAAGGTGCCGTGCAGGATGTGAAGCCCAAGAAACTTTAAATCATGTTGTACAGACATGTAGGACTACTAGGTTGGACAGAAACAGAAGACACGACGCAGTCGTTAAGTATATAGATAGGAGTTTACGGACTAAAGGATTTAGCAGTAGGACAGAAGTACAGTTGCATACAATCGATGGATTAGGGAAACCTGATATTGTGGCTTATAAAGGGGAGGAGGTCTACGTACTCGATGTACAGGTTGTCACAGATGGTCGTAGGCTGTCTGATATGCACAGGATTAAGACGGACAGATACAGGACTGGAGCATTCGTAGGACATTACAAGTCACGTACTTGACGGACAAACTGCACATCCATGCAGTGACATTGAACTGGAGAGGTATTTGGTGTAGGGAATCAGCTTCAGAACTGTTAAGGTTAGGGATTATCACTCGTTCAGATTTGGCAATTATAAGTACTAGGGTAATGATAGGAGGTATTATTTCTCATCGTAAGTTCATTAAGCAAGGTATAGGGTGAACGGGCCCTCGTGCTCGGATATGTTGATAAAGTTGGAGGTAAAACTTCAACTTGTCTTCAAACTAATAAGTGTGCTGCCTGCGCAATCAACTTCAGGCATAAGTTTTTTAAGACACTTTTAGTGTATGATAGGAGCTTAACATCATGCTTCATATCATAATGCCTTGACAAATTACCCTTGCTCATCGTCATGAAAAACTGCCTTCTAGCCTCGGTTAGATGGTTATTGTACATTAAAAGGGGCCAACTTATGATAGCTCAGATTCTATATCCGATAACTATCATAACTATTGAATAAAATATATTGAAATATTGAAAAAAATATTGACAAGCCCAACAAAACAAAAAAAAATAGCCAAATGCCTCGTCATCTAATTAGTGATGCGCATGTATGGATTAACGAGATTCCTTCTGTTCCTATCTACTATCTAGCGAAACCACAGCCAAGGGAATGGGCTTGGAACAATTAGCGGGGAAAGAAGACCCTGTTGAGCTTGACTCTAATCTGCCTGTGTAAGGAGACATAAGAGGTGTAGAATAAGTGGGAGATGTTTTCCTTTCGGGGGCTTCATCATCAATGAAATACCACTACTCCTATTGTTTCCTTACTTACTTGATTAAGTGGAACGTGTATCATTTCTTAGCCATTATACGGATATATTTATATATCTTATTTTATTGGGTTTTGATGCAAGCTCCTTGATCAAAGTTCTAAGAGTTTGTTATATAATTGTAAACAAATTATGATGAGATGATAGTTCTGCTTCGGTGCTATTGTCAATATTCAAAATTTCGATAACGATTGCGACGATTCGACCCCAGCTAATATTATTTAAATGTTTAGTGATAAAAGCAATAAATATTTCAAATTTAGACGAAATCTGGGTTTGGTTTAAGTCATTTTGTGTGTCCAACAAAAGATAATGACTTTAAATTGGCATTGAAAATGATAAATAATTTGATTGTCACAGAAAGAATGGAGGAAATTTCTTCACAAAAAGGTACACATTTCAATGCCAAATTATGCAAATATTCCTTTTTATCTGAAAGGCTTCCAAATATATCTGAAAAATAAAAATTAAATTGACAATAACTGCTGCATTGATGAAGCTGCCAATTCTTATGTTGCCCTATGTTGCACTATGGTTAAATATTACGCGAAAATTTGTAGATAGTGCTGATACAAGAATTTCTAATCGCCCTGTTGTTAAAAATATTTTATTCAAAGTAAAGCGTAATGTACGCGCAACAGAGTATGTAAGAATTTCAAAACAATACATACATGCAAAGATTAAAGAAGCAGTGTTCAAACATGAACACGATATATTTAATATGTATTGTAAAGTATTTTTATCGTAATCTATTCTTTTATGATTTCTCTTGTAGGAGCTTAAGATATAATATGAACATTATATCTAATGTATATTTTCCAGAAATTAAAAAAAATAAATATTGAATAGGAAAATTCCCAAATGTGTTTATCACACAGCGTGTTTATCACACAGTTGGGAATTTTCACAGTTTATGTCAGTTCAAGATAACAACACAAACAATGTTTATGACCTGCTGGTACGCATGTGCACGTATAGTGCAGATAATATAGTCTAGTTTTAAGAATTATAGCATTCTATGTTTAGTATATAAGTACATTTTTCTTGTAAATAAAGTCAGTATCATACAAATGCTCAACACGTTTATTTATTGATCCGCGGAAAGTAATAAACAAGCAGAAAATAATTATTTTTCCACTATGAATAAAGTTAATAAACGTAAAAGGACAAAACATACTCTTGTTGAAGAATATTGGAGGAAAACTCAAAAAAAAAAAAGAAAAGGAAAATTTAATGTCAAAATGGTTCATGGTGAAAAAGTTTTTTAAAAACTTCAACGTCAACATAAAAACATAAAGTATTTGATACGAGAATATGAACATAAATACACTGCCATTTACAAAGTTAGGAAACCATTTCTTACAACTTCACTTTATTTGGGAGAATTTGAAACGTTGGATCATCAGTAGTTGTATAATAATATTGAAGAAATTTATATACATATTTTATTATATGAGTTAGAAATTACAAATGAGGAGGTTTGTACGGCTGAAGAAGGTGAAAGTATATTTTACAAGGATCACAATATGAATTTGAAAAGTATTTTCAATTTTAATAATGAAAGTATAGTTATAATACCTATATTACATCGATCACATTATACTTTCGTTTACATAAATGTTGGCGAGAAATTGTATTATTATATCGATCCCGCGGGCGAAACAAAATATAGCAAATGCCTTATTCGAAATAAGTTAATGAAACTGCTTCTTATGATGGGTTTAAATGAAAATGCATGGAAAAGATTTACGGCATTCTATGCAATCTTCTAAAGATAGCACAAACTGTGGAGTATATTGCTGTTAATTTATAGAAGCACTTTTGAAAAAAAAGAAGTATGACTGATAACATAGATATCCTTGAGTATCGAAAAATTATGAAAAATAAATTGCTTACATATTCCAAAGATATGGAAGAAGAGTTTCTGCACTGTGAAGGTGAAGATCTGTGGAAAAGGTATGCTTGCTTCTACATTATAAAATTGATGTAGAAAATATAAGCAACTGTAGAAGAAATTACATATGTTACTTATGTCTAAATAATTGTTATTTAAAAATAATAATTATTTATTTACACATATTCCAAGACATTCGCTTGTACGCAGTTTGTTTTCTTTAACTACTTTATAAAAAAAAGAATATGTGCTTCCTGGATTGAATATCGACAGGAGTCCATAAAATCTAATCTACCGACAAATAAAATTATTGCTCTGGTTGACTTTATGCAATTATTAGGAAGAAGTCTTACTATAGTTAATACCATTGAACGTCGTAAAAGAGGAAGACCTTCTTATGAATACAAAAATTCTTGTAAATTGTCCGAGAACTTCTTTAAAAGAAGTTCAGTATGATGCAAATAATCATCTATATCAACATGATGATGCGAAAGAAGCTACGCGCTGCAAAAATTCGAATCGTTCCGGTAGCACCCGCATAATATGCCAAAAATTTAAAATATATCTATGTTTTAATTAAATAATTTCTTCCAGCTCCAGTTTATTAATTTTATTTTTATTAATTTATTTTTCAATATTTCGCTAACCTCCGGTTGGCATCTTCAGGATCTTAAATTATAAGAATAATAAACCATAATTACACCACTGTTCAACAGAGACAATAACAAACACAAAAATATATATAAAATATACAAATTAAACTCACAAAAAAGGCGCGTAACAATAATTAAACATACATGACGTGACAACGAGTTAACATCTAATATTGCACTAAGTGATCTTATTTTATTTTTCGAATTATATGTCTATAGCTATGTGCACAATTTTCTGTGTCCGTTTTATAATTTATTCTCTTTTCCTTTGCTATGTTAATTATGTGTAGCATTTCCAATGTAAAGCGTCTCTTATAATTCTCTTCGGTATGTAAAATCTCAACATTTTCAAAGTCTGGTGTATGTCCTCTCTCCGCACAGTGGGCCGCAAGTGCTGTTTTTTGTCCTGCTAATCTAGTTTTTAATTTATTCTTAGTTGTTCCAACATATACCTGATTGCATATGTTGCTTTTGTCACCTTCGCATTTTATTTTATAAATTAGATTTGATTCATCAAGTTTGTTTATTTTGCTCTTCGTGTTGGAAAAAAGTTGTCTTAATGTGTTACCAGCTTTTGGTGCTATTTTGTATTTTTCTTTTTTGTATATGTCCGATTTCTCAATACGCTCCGAAATTCTGGATACGTAGGTTACCGATTTGTATGATTTTGTAGGTTTCTCTTTAATGATGTTGTTAGTATTATTTCTATTTATTTTAACAAGTTTTTTAATTATATTGTCCGGGAATGAGTTCTTTTTTAATATGTCTTGTATCCTCTTCAAGTTATCGTTATGAAACTGTTTGTCACTGATCGTTAGTACCGTCTTAATAAAATTGTTTGCTGTATTCGTGATAATATTTCTTGGTGGCATGAGTGATAATTGATTATTCTCCCTGGTGATGTTGGTTTTTGGTACCAATATATCTTAATTTGGTTTCCATTCCTTATAACTAATGTATCTAGATAAGGCAATCTTCCGCCTTCTTCCTCCTCGATGGTAAATTTGATATTGTAGCGGAAATTGTTTAGCTGCCTGAGTATATTATCAATCTCACTTGTATTTATGATGCAAAATAAATCGTCTACGTATTTCGTAAGAAGTCTAGGTTTCTTGTCAAGTTTATTCATTGTTTTTTGCAATAGTTTCTCCATCACAATATCCGCTACTATTGGCGACGCTGGTGATCCCAGAGATAATCCACTACATTGGTTATATATTCTTTCTCCATATTTAAAATAACGATAATCTTTTATGCAGAATTTTAATATTTTCATAAATAATTCTTTCGGCATTGTCGTATGTTTTTGTATCTCACCCACTTATCTTTGATGACATCTATTGCATAATCCACCGGAATACTTGGGAATAATGACACCACATCGAAAGAAACGAGTTTCTCGTCATTATATATCACACTGTTGTTAATATTGTTTTCAAATTCTATAGCGTCCTTTACATTATACTCCGGGTCTTTAGTTATATTCTTTAAAATATTAGTCAGAAATTTACAGAGTTCGTTTGACGGTGAGTTAATTGATGAAGATGTTGGCCTTAACGGAAGACTATCTTTATGGATTTTTGGCATTTTCGATATTCTATCACAGATATTATATTGTATTTGTGAAGATCTTCTACCAGTTCGTTGTTTTTCTTCTGTAATGAAGATGTGGGATCCTTTTTTAATCTTCTGAATATCTTCATGTCACTGAGTATGTTATTCGTCTTGGTCTCATAGTCCGTTTTCTCCATTGCCACTGTTATATTTCCCTTATCAGCATTTAGAATTAAAATATTTTTATTTTTATTTAAAACCTTTTTCGTTTGTTCCACTGTGCTAAGAACTCTTCTTCTTTCGTTTGTTCCACTGTGCTAAGAACTCTTCTCCTTAGCAGAGTTCTTAGTGGCGGAAGATTGCCTTATCTAGATACATTAATTATAAGGAAAGGAAACCAAATTAAGATAGATTGGTACCAAAAACCAACATCGTCAGGGAGAATAATCAATTATCACTCATGCCAGCCAAGAAATATTATCATGAATACAGCAAACAATTTTATTAAGACGGTACTAACCATCAGTGCCAAACAGTTTCATAACGATAACGTGAAGAGGATACAAGACATACTAAAAAAGAACTCATTCCCGGACAATATAATTAAAAAACTTGTTAAAATAAATAGAAATAATACTAACAACATCATTAAAGAGAAACCTACAAAAATCATACAAATCGGTAACCTACGTACCCAGAATCTCGGAGCATATTCAGAAATCGGACATATACAACAAAGAAAAATACAAAATAGCACCAAAAGCTGGTAACACATTAAGACAACTTTTCTCCAACACGAAGAGCAAAATAAACAAACTTGATAAATCAAATCTAATTTATAAAATAAAATGCGAAGGTGACAAAAGCAACATATGCAATCAGGTATATGTTGGAACAACTAAGAATAAATTAAAAACTAGATTAGCAGGACAAAAAACAGCACTTGCGGCCCACTGTGCGGAGAGAGGACATACCGAAGAGAATTATAAGAGACGCTTTACATTGGAAATGCTACACATAATTAACATAGCAAAGGAAAAGAGAATAAATTATAAAACGGACACAGAAAATTGTGCACATAGCTATAGACATATAATTAGAAAAATAAAATAAGATCACTTAGTGCAGTATTAGATGTTAACTCGTTGTCACGTCATGTATGTTTAATTATTGTTACGCGCCTTTTTTGTGAGTTTAATTTGTATATTTTTTAATATTTTTGTGTTTGTGTTCTCTGTTGAACAGTGGTGTAATTATGTTTTATTATTCTTATAATTTAAGATCCTGAAGATGCCAACCGGAGGTTGGCGAAATATTCAAAAATAAATTAATAAAAATAAAATTAATAAAAACAGACCTCGAGCTGGAAGAAATTATTTAATTAGAATTAAAACATAAGGTCGAATAAAAATACCCTTTAGAGTATATCTATGTTTATTTAAATACCGTAATTGCTTTTCGGCATTTCATACCAAATAATAAAATCAAAGAATTTATATTTAAATTATTCCTTATAGACTAATGTGATTGAATTTTTTACTAGTTTTTATATAAATATTACTTTTATAATCTCTTCTATTGATCTCAAATTTTATGAATTCTTTATTTTTATGTTTATGTTTTTTTTATATAATTAATAAGGATATAGTTAAAAATATTTGAAAGAAATACAAATTTATTTTGATATAAATATTAGCAAGTGCATTGTTTTTTTAAAGAAATCTATCTTACGGATACTATGTCCTTAGTGAAATATTCCACAATGCTCAACACGTTATATACACAAGTGAGTACATTCTCAAAAAGCTACTTCTTAAAAGAAAATTTAATTTTTTAATTTTATATATGTTTGGTTTTGTTTTATACTATAATAAAAAGCAACAACATATTTTTTTTTCTTATTGGAAAAAAATCCCGAGTGAAAGGGTATACACATATACATAAAGTTTGGGAGGAAATTTTTTTTACAAAAACCCGTTTGAACTATTTTTTTAATTGTTTTTTTTATTTATTTTTTTTATTTATTTTTTGTTAATTTTTTTTAAATATTAGTGGCAAAGAATTTCATATAAGGATCATAAACAAAATACGAAATATATTAAAGAAGGACTTACCTGTTAAAACCATTATCGATTTAATATGATACGCGAAAAAAAAATGTAGAATCGATAATAATAGAAAAATTACCGAAAATATATAAATCAATGACGTATATACCAGGCTTATCGGAAAGACTCAAGAATACTAATATTTACAATAAAGAAAAATTTTAATTAGCATTTAAGACAGACAATAAAACTTGAAAAATTATTTAGTAAAACCAAGTCAAAATTGGAAAATTGTGATAAATCTAACTTAGTTTATAAAATTAGGTTGTAATGGAGACGAGTCTAATATATGCCCGAAGGTATATGTTGGCACGACTAAAACGAAACTAAAAGCCAGACTGGCATCTCATAAATCAGATCAAAAAACAATTGACAAACCAATTTTACAAAAAACGGCTTTAGCAGCCCACAGTACGTTGACTGGTCATAAACCTAATTTCGAAAATATTGCCATTAGTAGAAGAGAACTATTATAAAAATAGATATACTCTAGAGATGCTACACATAAATTATATACCAATGGTTAATTGGTATTTATAAAACAGACACAAACAAATTTATAGGCATACATAAGAATTAATTTTCTGAGTTGATTTAGCGATATCTGTCTGTTCGTCAGTCTATCCATCCGTCCGTCTGTGAGTCCATGTCAACCTTGAAATCAAACCACAGGTTGCAAATATGAATATATGATAAAATTTGATAAATACGCTTTAAGCGGCAATAGGACGAATGCTATTAAAATTGTTGGAAGTCGGTGCATGTTTAGACCTATTCCCCATAAAAATGATCCCTATGAGATAGACTCAAATAGCATTAATATCAAAACTATCGTAAAGATTTGACAATTCTTAGTCACAGACCCCATATAAAGCTGCTTCCTGATCTTCACTTAAATCTATCTATCTATTATGCAAAAAGTAAGTGACTACCGAATATGGTCAGTATTGGTCCATTTTTCGACCTAGTCCCTATATAAATTCAGTATCCGATATGAAGTTTTTCATATCTGCAGTGTAAAAAAGTTAATAATAATGCTACTCAAATATTGTTTATGCTTATTTTCTTATTTTCATAATTTTTTTCGAACTTTTTAAAAAAACCAATTGCGTACAAAATTTCTTTAACTATATACCAGTGACAACTGCATTTCGACGGTTTTATGTTTGGAATATGTAAGCAAAAAACATTTAATATTTTCATTAATCATTGCCGCCAATATCCAGATGATAATATAATAATTATAAATTGTATTAATTTTATAACTATCTAAATATTTATTAATTTAGAAGAAACTTACTATAAAATTCTTAAATTGTAAATACTCAAACAAGCATTAATACATTTCACAACTGTAACTGTTGTGTTTATATGTATAGTCATCAATTTCTCCTTTTTAAATATACATATGTATACTAAAAAAACAGTTTTTAAACATAACGGTCTCTGTTTATGTATCACGTAGACTATGTAACTAACTAGAGATCGATTAGAAAATTAAGAACTCGGTCGAAAAAAGGCACATATGCTTACAAAACTGATTTAAAACGCTCTCGCTTTTAAAATTAATAAATTAAAATATTTATGCACAAGGAGTGCTGTTAAAAATTTTGTATTTTATTTAAAGCCGGCTCATATTTATACCGTGCCACAAGATTTTTTAAAACAATTTTTTTTTCGAACAAGTATATACAAATTATTTAAAACAACGCCTTTGCTGTTTATTTTGCCAAAACTAATTGGTCTTCTTTATTTAAAGTTTAATTTCTTAAAATTACACATTAATTTCCAACTATGTTGGCTTTACTTAAACTTAAACTACCCTAGTTTGTTTATGTTACTAGTTGAGCGACAGGTATCCACTAACTATAAAGATTTCTACAACCTTCTTTTTGGCCAAACAATTATAATGAAAAAATGCTTACTATCACACTTCGTGTGAATGGAATTTACAAAATAAAATTCCAACGCAATGTCTGTTGCGAAATAAATAATTTTATTTTGTTATTTTGCACCGCGCGTGGAGCGCTAATTTTGGAGAAATGTTTACCGTTGCATTTCCTGTATTGCAAAATTGGATTTCAATTTTGCAGAAGTTTTAACCATTGCATTCTTTTAGTAAGGTAAAATTTATTTTATGTTAAGTTGTACTCTTGTACCTTAACTTACATATTAATTTATACATATAAATCAAAAAATCTGAAATCTCCGTGGTTTCGCGTCGAAAAAACTAAATGTTTAAATTTGAAGATTCACTGTTGAACAATATAAAAAAAAGATTCTACTTGAACAAAATTTGCCACAAAAAGAATAAAAAAATGATTAAAAGTGAAGTTTCAATAAATGAATATAATTGAAAAAAATGTAATGCTGTGAACAATGATCGCATGGTACAATGTGACAAATGTAAACAGTGGAGTTGCTGGTGTAAGTTCGAGTTGTGAAGGTTGTAAGCCCAATAACGAAGTAACAGAGGGTAAACCCACATCTCGATTAGGTAATAGTTAATCCAGTAAAATCCAGTACTATGGGTCAACTAAGGAAGCCGCAGGCAGCGTCGTCACCGACAATTACAGAAGAGGCGCGGCAAATGGCAAGTACGACCGCAGAAGAACTCGGCAAGTACACTTTACCATGCACCCTTTCACACACAGGCTAAAACAACATGCAAACGAAACCAACTACGTCTACAGCAGCTACAAGCTTACTTTCAATTCCATCCAATACATATATATATAATCCAACGCCAAAGCCACAGAATGCGACTGCTGGAGGAGCAGCAATGTTTACAACAGGAATTTCTTGAAAGAAAGTACCAAATATTGCCGCAAAGTGGTGAAAGCAATAATCTTCAACAATATCCTTTAAGCATGACGGGTAACTGAAATTTTCTTGCTGGACGTACGCCATCTCAACTGGCTGCACGACAAGCAATTCTCCTCGATTTGCCACATTTTCACGAAGATCCTGAGGAATGGCTGAGGGTAGCTGGTTATTCACATACAGAAAATTTGATATGGCTACAAGCCTGCCTAAAGGGGAAAGCCAAGAAGTTGGTAAAGACTAAGCTAATGTTACATACAATGGTGCCGAAAATAATTCAGACTTTAAGAATGTGTGTTGGACGACCACAACATATTTTAGAGCGAGTAATTGAGAAGGCCAGAAAATTACCTCCACCAAAAGATAAGCTCGAATCAATGATTGACTTTGCACTTTGTGTAAAAAATATATATTCCACCATGGAGGCCTGCAAAATGGATGCTCATATGAATAACACGATGTTAGTGAAGGAACTGGTTAACAAGCTTTCTAGCCAATATAAATTGAATTGGGCTATGTAGCCAAAAGATGATCAGTTACCAGTGATGAAAATATTAAGTGATTGGATTTTTCAAATCGCGAATGCTGCAAGCACAGTAGTTTCAACCGTGCCAACAATTAAAAATATAAATGTGAATACCCATACGGAAAAACGACCTCCATTTAAGGTAAAGTGCTATATGTGTTATAGTGAACATAAAGTATCAGTTTGTAGTGATTTTAAGAAGCTTTCAAGACAGAAAATGGGATGTAATAAAGAAAAATAATGAATAAACACAAAGGCAAATGTTTCGAGAGAATGCGGTATTGATGGCTGTAGTATAAAACTCTACAGATTACTGCAAAAATGTGCCAATGAACCGACATCATCGACTTCCCGACAAAACAACATCAAACCATCATTTAACAGTGCAAGTGGAACAATGAACTCACATTCGACTATGGAGCACTACCAAAAACAAATTTTCAGAATTTTGCCGATTCGTCTTCATAAGAAAATGTTTATGTCGACACATACGCTTTTCTTGATGAGGTTTCTTCTGTGTCATTAATCGAAAAAAATATGTTTGATCTACTATATCGATGGGGTGCAACAATGGTTATGTTTACAGTGGACTGGTAATATCACACGTCAAGAAAATACATCTTTAAGAACATCGTTAAGTATTGCGAATATAAATAATGGTGATAAATGTACATTACAGTGTACAATCATTTAAAAACGTGAGGCCGAGTGCCGCTTAAGATACACGAAGGACCGCGGAATCAACCGATTGCCACTAAAACGAGATTAGGTTGGGCTATTCAGGGCTATAGCCTCATACATATATTTGGTGAAACGATTTGATTAAAAGAAGCTTTATTATGTAATGCAATAATCCATGTTTAGGTTTACTCTAATAATTTGTATTTCATGAATTTATTTTAAATTTGTTGCATTTATTATGTATGCTAATGGAATAGATTTGGCGTATATTTTTTTTATCAGTATTGTTGTGAAGTAAGTATAAGGGCCATTATTACAACTTCACTTTAAAGTAAATGTTAGTTAAAGTAACTTTAGGTAAAGTGAGCAATAAAGTTACCTTTAACTTCTTTTCGTTATTGTTCTTCGTAGACTCATCTTTTTTTATACCGATCGGCTCTGATTCACTTTCACATAGTGTGTCGCAACTATGATTATTTTTTATGATTAAGGCCCTTTACGCTCTAGCTACCTTAGTTTACGAGAAAAACGCGTTTTTATGATTTTTTCCAATTTTTCATATCAATTTTTCGTAATTAAGGCCTTTTTCGCTCTAGCTACCTTAGTTTACGAGAAAAACGCGGTTTTATGAAATTTTCCAATTATTCGTATGAAACTGGTATTTTTTGTAGGTGATCCCAAGTTAAGGCCCTTCTCGCTCTAGCTACCTTAGTTTACGAGAAAAACGCGTTTTTATGATTTTTTCCAATTTTTCATACGAAACTGGTATTTTTTGTAGGTGATCCCAAATTAAGGTCCCTTTTGCTCTATATAAAAAATTATGAATATTAATATTTAAATAAAAATCATTAAGTTGTCAATTTTTAAATAAAATTCACTAAAGTTAATTGTAAATATTTGTTGAACACATAGAAGATATACATATACATACATGGGTTTGTTAATAAATAATTTTATAAGAACCTAAAGGTATGCTAACTACACACAGTATTATGTAGTTTTTTATTTGCAGCTTAAATATTTGTTTTGTGTATGTTTTAGTAGCAACTATAAATGATTATTTCTCCATAAAAATGTTCCAGATTGTGCACATCTGCAAAGAATCGGTTAATAACTAAAAGCGTAGAAGGGGTCATTAGAAATCGCCAAGGGTGTAGAAGTTATGCAGTACGCAGGTAGTTCGTAATAACGCCAATGAGATACCTCGATGCATAACAAGTGCCGATAGCCAACCTCCTCGTGGTTGCACTTGGGCAAAGCTAGGCAAAGCTGGTTTTCTTTTAGAACTCCAGTGATTATTCCTAGCGGCTAATGGTTAAGCCCAACGGATCCCTGGGGTTGCCAAACACTTCGATCTTTAATCGATTGGTACGACGCAAGAAAGAAATAATAATATAAATATAAATTTATCCCCTCGGGTCTCTGCTCGAGGGAAGCAATCGCAAACGTCCAGTGCTGGGTCTGGACCCATTACCAATGCAAGGAACTTACGATCGAGAATGGGTAGGAGTTCCAACAGGTCAACGGCTTCAAGCAATAATTCCTCTATTACCGTAAGTAGTGTTACGGCTAATAGAGATAATTTGAATACACACACAAATTTTGATCTTCGAGACACTACACTTATGCCGTTGGCCGAACATGTTGTAGACCGTAATTCTAACCAAATGGTACCCGATGCCCCGGGTAACTATTCCAACCAACTGATACCTGCCGCTCCGGGTAGTCAGAACCACGCCTCAGTCTCCCGTCAAGAGACTAGAGACGTGGCAACGGCATCGGACCAGGCCGTTGACCGAAACCCACCAAATCCAGATAGAGTGACTGGTGATGGTGGGTTCCCCTGTGTAGTCTGTAGCCGGTCCTTCTCGACAAAATCAGGCTTAGGGGTACATATCAGACGAACGCATCCTAATGAGAAGGCAAGATGGAATGATGAGACGTCCCTGTTGGCTAGCATAGAAGCATGAATTTAGCACTGGTAGGCAAATTCCCACATCGAACCCTGGAAGCAATCAAAAAAGTAAGGCAGAAAGATACATATAAATCCAAGGTCCAGGAGTATCTAAACCGCTTGAGAGCGCCAGTAGGACCAACATATTCTGGTTCGATACAAAATGCTAGTCATCATGCCCTTACTGATTCACTTCCATTACCATCAGAGCAAGCTTCTTCCTCACAAGAAGATCGCCTGAGGACCCTTCTGTCCGGTCTTATTGATATGGAATACGGAAACTACAATGCGACTTTTCTGGACTCTATTGTCCAAGATGTCAATAGAGGCGATAAGGACCAAGTCTTATTTAGACTGTCAAACTGTATTGATGGGACCATGTCTGAATTAGACTGTTAAACTATATTGATGGGATATTTCCATCCAATCCCCGACGTGTTCGACAGCGGACCCAACAGAAGGCCACTCCCTCCATTAGCCAAAGGCGGAGAAGGAGAAGACATGAGTTTGCCAATATGCAACGCAGTTGGCGTAAGCATTATGGAAAATGTATAAAATCGATTCTAGACGGCGCTGAGAGTTCCACACAACCGCCAAGATCAATTATGGAACCCTTTTGGCGAAACGTATTTGAGGAACAAATTAGTTCGGAACCGCTGTTGGACGATCTCAAACAGTATATGCGAGGTGATCCTTGGAATCCCATTACTCCTGCAAAGATTAGGTCGACGAGGCCCTCACTTACCACTGCACCCGGTTCTTGTGGGATCACATCGAGACAGATACGGGCAGTTCCAGTTGATATACTGGTTCGGCTAATGAATCTGATGATGTGGTGTGTTAGGTTACCGAAACGTCTGCGGCTGTCAACTACGATATTCGCTCCAAAGAAACAAAATTCCTCGCTTCCGGGTGACTATCGGCCGATCTCAATACCTCCTATACTAGTCAGATGGCTACATACGATTCTTGCGCGGCGGATCTCGAAGTGCATTATTTTTGAACGCACGCAGAAAGGATTTATGCCTACGGATGGATGTGCTGATTATAACACTATGATTTTGCTTAGCCACCATCAAAATTATAGTTTATGCTACATAGCGGTCCCTGACGTCAGCAAAGCGTTTGATTCTGTGGCTCATGAAGCCACTAGAATCTTTTGGTCTCCCGCAAGGGTTGATTACGTATGTTAGTAATGTGTATGCTACATGGCAGTCAGAATAGGTGGTAAAACCCGGCCGTGGAGTTTTACAGGGAGAACCGCTCTCTCCGGTCCTATTCAACATGATCATGGACCGATTTATCCGAAGACTGCCATATGAGGTTGGTTGTAGAATAGGCAACCATGTTGCTAACAATGCAGCCTTTGCTGATGATTTGGTCATCTGGGCATCCACTCCTCTCGGCCTTCAAAAGTTGCTGGATATTGTTGCTGAATTCCATGGTTCTTTCGGGCTCCAGCTCAATAGTTCCAAATGCCTCACGGTTTCCATTAAAGGACAACCAAAGCAAAAGAGGGCTGTCGTTGTACAGCGGAATTTCAGCGTGTATGGTTTATCTATTCCAGCACTTAAGAGAACCGATGAGTGGAGGTACCTAGTTGTGTCATTCGCCGCGGATGACAAGACTAAGATGGATTTGATGGATGAACTAACTCAAAAGCTAGACCGGCTCACGAGAGCCCCCTTAAAGCCACAACAGAGATTGTATGCGTTACGGACCACACTTATTCCTCAATTTTATCATAGACTTTCCCTAGGAAATGTAATGATAGGTTGTTTGAATAAATTCGACATTAAGGTTAGGAAATGCGTACGTAAATGGCTAAGTCTGCCAGATGATGTCCCAGTCGCCTATTTCCATGCTCAGGTGGCAGATGGCGGTCTGGGAATAGTCGCACTCAGGTAGCAGGCGCCTCTTTTAAGATACCACCGACTGCAGAATTTACAATTGTCACTCCCAAGTGGGATTGTAACTGCGGATACGTTTATCGCTTCAGAGTTCGCCAGAGTAGAAAGACGGTTAGATACAGGTGATGGTAGGATCCTGAGTGGGGGGGATTTAACGAAGTATTGCTCAGATCGATTGCACAAATCCTTCGATAGGCGTGGTTTACAGTAATGACCACAAACAAACCCACCGTTGGATAACGGAGCCTCCAGAATTTTGTCTGGTAGGGACTTTATCAATTGTATAAAGTTGCGAATTAACGCTCTACCGACAAGGTCCAGATGCTCACTTGGTAGAGCTGAACAGGATCGAAGGTGCTGTGCAGGATGTGAAGCCCAAGAAACCTTAAATCATGTTGTACAGACTTGTAGGACTACTAGGTTGGACAGGAACAGAAGACACGACGCAGTCGTTAGGTATATAGATAGGGGTTTACGGACTAAAGGATTTAGCAGTAGGACATAAGTACAGTTGCATACAATCGATGGATTAGGGAAACCTGATATTGTGGCTTATATAGGGGAGGAAGTCTACGTACTCGATGTACACAGGATATGCACAGGATCAAGACGAACAAATACAGGACCGAGGGCATTCTTAGGACATTACGAGACACGTACTTGATGGACAAACTGCACATCCATGCAGTGACATTAAAATGGAGAGCTATTTGGTGTAGGGAATCAGCTTCAGAACTGTTAAGGTAGTGTTCTGTCCGTCGTGCTGTTAACACGTATTTTTTTTTTGTGCCGTTGTTTTTTCTGTTTTTTCATGTTACAGTGTCGTTAAACAATATATATACAAATATATATATATATATATATATATATATATATATATATATATATATATATATATAAAACAAGTAAGAAAAGTATAGTCGGTCTATACCGACTATATGATACCCTATACCATGCGTTTAGAGACCCTATTTCTCAGACCCAACTAACTGGATATAGAAAATAAGCATAAACCAAATTTGAGGTGGATTTTTCTTAATTTTTTTGGCTGCAGATATGAAGACTTTCATATCGGATGCTATATTTATATGGGGACTAGGCCCAAAAATGGACCGATCCTGACCATGTTTGGTAAGGTCTCTTGTATTTTGCAAAAATGTATACAAACAAAATTTGAGAAGAATCAGTGCAATATTTTTGTTTTTTGATAGATTTAAGTGAAGATCGGGAAGCAGCTCTATATGGGGCATATGACTAAGAGTTGTCCCATAGAGATTATTTTTGGACTACTGGTTAATTGATGTAATAAACACATACAAACCCAATTTGAATAATATTTATGTGATAATTTGTATCTTATGGCAATTTATGTCGATTTCAAAGGGGTCATTTGTATTGGGGCTAGGTCTGAACATGGACCGATTCCCACCAATTTCAACAGCATTCATCCCATGGCCGATAAAAGCTTATATACCAAATTTCGTCAAAACATATTCATATTTGCGACCTGCAGTGTGATTATAAGCTTTACGGACGGACATCGTTAAATCGAATCAGATAGTGATTCTGATTCGATCGGTATAATAAAAGATGGGTCTAGGTCAAATATTTTTGGTTGTTACAAACAGCAGCACAAAGTCATTATACCCAAACCACATAGTGGTATAGGGTATAAAAATATATAAATAAATAAAATATTCAAATAAATAAAACAAAAAGAAAATACAAAACAAAATCACATAATTCTAATCAAAACCATCCAACAATAAAACAAGCATAAATCAGCCACAAAACAAAAAAAATTTCTTTAAATAAGCAATCAACAATAAGAATCAAACAACAATAACAATAGTTCATATGAAATAAACAAAAATCAGCCACAAAATAAAAATTGAAAGAAAAAAACAACCAACAATAACAAACACAATATAACTTATTAGATCGAAAACAACAACATGCAGTTTTTTTTTAAATATTTTTTTTCTCTGCTTCTTAACACCAAAACAACATACAACACAACCAACAACTTCATTTACAGCAGTCAAGCCTTGTTGTTACATTCTTCAACCACACAAAGGGCTTTTATGCTTCTGTATGTAAGTGTCATTGTTGTTGGTATTTTTTTGATTTGCTCTCCCACAATTTATTTATTTTTAACATAGTAGGTGATGTGGTGATGTATTCGTTTTGCTGCTGGTATAACACTGGTTACTAACTATCCGAATAACAGCAAAACGAGTACTTGTCACTTGTACTATTGTTTTTTTTTTGGAATATTGACTTATATTTTTATTAATTTTGTAATATCAGGCAAATTCAGAATAGACTTCTGTAACATTCGTGGACTGCGGACAAATTGTTTCTCTGTATATGCCCACATTCGCTTCCATCGGCCGGATGTTTTCGCCTTATGTGAGACCCAGGTAAGTGAGGATGCTGATCCACAGGATTTTCACATACCCGGTTATCACCTTCTATCAATTTTTACTTTTCATAGGGGCCTTGCAAAGTACATTCGCGACAATGTTGTGTACCAGTTCCAGCAACATCTGAACTGTAATGATGCAGAATTTAACTCACTTTGGGCTAAGTTCAAAATCAGGTCACACATTTTGCATTTCGGGTTTCTATACAGAAGCCCAAACATAGAAAGGGAGCATACCTATAATGGCTTCGATGCCCTTTCTGAATCTATAACTAAAATATTAGAAAGTTGCCGGAATAGCGAAATCGTAGTTGCCGGCGATTTCAATATTCATAAATCTTCTTGGCTTCACCATTCGATTCAAAGAACTCCCGAAGGCCGTTACGTTGAGCTTTTCGCCGAGCATAACCAATTAGCGCAACTAGTGAATGAACCAACGCACATTCCATGCATTGAAAGGCAAAGCCAAAATATTCTCGACCTTTTTCTAACTTCACACCCTGACAAGTATGAAGTGAAAATTCTTGCACCTCTCGGTAATTCGGATCACTGCGCCATTTCCGCATCTTTTTCTTACTCTGTACTTCATAGTGTTTCAACACCAGCTACAAAACGCTCAGTTTTTATTTACGAAAAGGCTCGTAGGGCCGAGCTCAACGATTTCAACTGGAAAATTTGTTTCCTGGACAATAATATTGACGCTGCAGTGATAATGGTGGAAAAAATAATTGTGCTTGGTATTATTCATTATATCAAAGTACATTTCGGCTAAACCTAATCAAAAATCTTGGTTTAATCAGACTTGCAGAGATGCAGTCAGATCCAGAGAGGAAGCATTCAGACTTTGGCGTGAAAATAAAAATTCCGTCGCTGAACTGCTACGCAAACAGGCGAGAAACGAATGTGCTGAAGTACTAAGGCGTGAAAAGTTTCTTCACGATCAGCGTCTTCGTGCTACAGTTCTTTCTGCTCCTCGGGGCAGCAAGAGCTTTTGGTCATTTGTTAAAAGAGTAAAGAATAATGCCAGTTCTGCAATCCCAACATTTCAGATTTGGCAATAATTAGTACAGGAGTAATGATAGGAGGTATTATTTCTCATCGTAAGTTCATTAAGTAAGGTATAGGGTTAACGGGCCTTCGTGCTCGGATGCTTTTTCATCTCGAGAGGGTCCACTTTGGCTCCCTGTACTTCACCCTGTGTTCGAAGCCTGTATCCTTGATTATAATTTAACCAAGAGTTTAAAAGCATTTTTTTTATTGTTTAAAGCTACTTAGCGCTAGGTGATCCTGTAGCACCGATCGAAATACAAAAATCTTTAAGTGTGTTATAAATTTTTGGTCTTTTTTATACGTTTTCAGCAAATTGTTTAGCCTTAAAATTGAGTAATAAAAAAGCTAACTTGTATATTTGTTTTTGTACATTAATTAACTACTAACAATAAAATAGTATGCAGAAAATTTAAACGATGTATTTTTAATAAAAATCAGCGATTGCCATAACAATATTAAAAGACAATCAACACCTTAAAGTGATATTGTTAACTACAAAAAAAAAAAAACAATAACAAAATACCTTATTTGCATGTGAATATATAAATTAACATAATTGAATGTTTATGGAGATCATTTAGATTGATTGATTTGCAATAAAAATAAATATTCATAGAATTGGTATGAAAAGCAGACTGCATGGTAACATGCATATGACACAAAAATTTAAATTAATCACAGATTTAAAAGCATACTTGTGGGCGAAAATAAAATTACTAACGATCATATTGATTTGAATAATTTGAAGAGCATTGTCAAGAGCTTTGAATACAAGCGAACATGTGGTTTACGTTAAGGGCGATCGCGATCGACCGCATAATAATTTTTTTATGGGTGTTAGTTTTGTTTCTCTACACAGCGTTTCTTTTGATATTGCCAGAATATTCTTGGGACTTTCCACATACATCGGTTTAAAAACACTTGCATCGACTTTTTATCTTGAGCGGCTGCGTTCCAAGAGTGATTTAATACAGGAATTAAATATGTTAATTTTGGGATGGGGTTTAAGACGCCAAATGATCGCTTGCGACGAATAATGCGATTCTGTATTCATGACTGTCAACTCAGTGTTTTCAACACTGTTTTTAGTGCTTTTTTTTAACATCAGTGACATCAAACCTTTATTTTCCTAACAAAAAAATAGTTTTATTCAAAGACATTATTTTTTTACAGTGTAAATATCTTAAGCACTGATTACCATATTAGGCTATGATCTTAGATTTCGCTTTTACTTTTGAATACAAGTATGCACAGTAGGGTGACAATGAAAAATCAACTTTGGATTTTTGATGATAAATGTGAAGATTCTTTTGTCACTTGGTCTAAAACTTACTGGCTGAAAATTTGAGCCAAATCGGATATTCGCCTATATTGGAGCTAAAAAAAATAGCTTTTCGATATGAATTATACCCAAATCCAATGGGATTAATGTGCCACATAGTGTTGAACTTGCATGCTGAAAATATTAGCCGAATCGGGTAACTCTATGCCGTGCACCTTTGAGGTCAAAGTTCAAATTTTGGGAAATTCTGTATATTTAACTATAATTGATCTAAAAATATCGTTTTTTAAGTATATTCATTTAAATTGTTCAGAAACTGGATGTTTTAGATATTTTTAAAAGTATTCTGAAATATTATGAGTAAATTTAACCCTTTTTTGCTACGGGGGTCAAAACGACCAAATTTCTTAGCTTTAAATACAACATTTAAAAAAGGTGATATACTAATCCTGAAAAACGAAAAATATTTTTAATAGAAATATTAACCCTTTATAGCTACTAGGGTCAAGACTACCCATTTGAAATATTTTGTTTTCATTACGAAATAAAAATATATATGAACCGCCCTGTATGTAACCTGTTACTACAGACCTCAACCCTTGTAAACATGATTTTTATCAGTTGGTGTAGATACAAACCGATAATATTTAAATTTAACGGATTTAAAACAAAAAAAGTCGAGGCATACTAGATCTATTTTTTTTTTCAAGACATTACAAATAATTGCAAAGCTTTATTATTTTAATCAGTTTGACGCTTAAACGCTCGAGTTAATAGTGCAAAGTGGTATTTTGTCAGAAAAAATAGTTTTAAACAATGCCTTTTTTAAGAGATGAAATTTATCTCATCGGTTTTGAAAAATGTCAATTAACTGGGACTAAACTTCCATCAATAGGGGATTGTCTCAGAGTTATATTTTATAATTTAAGAACTGTGAAATTAAAAATTAAAGACAGTGTACGACTGGTGGTAAAGGAGTGTTTTACTTTTTGGGAAAAAGCTCGGATTCCTACTATGTCAATTCAAAATGCACAGAAGAATTTAACTCGCTTGTACGAGGAGTGGAGGGGAATGAATAGACGGAAAAGCAGAACATCCGAAATTTATAAGAAAAAGAGAGAAGCGTGGAAAGATGCACTCGATGATTTGTTTGACATCGCACATCCCGATGCACTTAAGTTAATGAAAATCGAGGAGGATAAATTGTTTTTGTTGAAACAGAGAGAAAAAGGACGAGAAGGTTGCATGGTGGGAGTTGATGCAAAATTAAAGAAAACTGAAGAAAGACTTCACCCGTAAGCAGCGGGAAGAAACTAAAAGAAAAATGTATCAAGAGGCTCCTTCGACATCAAAAGATAATTTTTATAGTAATTAACTATTTTTTATAAATCTGTGAAACCCAGCAAAGCCATCTATTACCCTGCAATGGGTTTAATATACTAAAATCATTATTTCCACCTAAAATATTTAAAAAATTGTTGATTTTTTTTAAAATCATATAAAAAAAATTATAGGATTTACTACATATATAACAGTTCAGATGAGTCAGAAAACGGTGAATCTACGGAAGCTAATGATCATATAATAGACCCAATGACCACGAGTTGTCCTGATACTTTGAATAGTTCACAAAAACAAAATACTTTAAACACAAAAAGGCCATCTTAAGAAATTTTAACGCCCTGACTTGCTGCAGTTTTAGATAAATTAAAATTAAGCTCTAGAGATACTGTTCACATGCTTATTGCAGTTTTGGATGCAGTTGGATTAAACTCATCAGAGTATGTTATTAACCGCACGTCTATTCATCAGCAAAGGGATGCATTCAGAAAAGCAAATAGTACTCGAATCGACTACTCAACGATATACTGGGATACAAAACTGTTATCTGGCATATCAGGAAAAAACGAAGACCGACTGTCAATAATTGCAACCGCTCCCGATTTTGAACAAATAATTAATAGTCCTGATATACCGGCTGGAACTGGCGTTGAAATAGCATCTGCAGTATATGATTCATTAGAAGAGTATCAAGTTTTGGATAGAATCGAGGCATTTGTCTTTGACACAACCGCCTCAAACACTGGCAAATTTAAAGGGGCCTGCAATATATTAGAAAAAAAAATACGTAGAGACATTTTGTTCCTAGGATGCAGACACCATGTGTTTGAAATAATTTTAGCAGCTGTTTTTAATGAAACAAAAATTTGTTCTTCGACTGGCCCAGAAGTCAGCTTATTTAAAAAATTCAAAAAACAATGGTCGAACGTAAAAAAGGATGAGTATATGACGGGATTAGCAATACCTCGAATAAAAGAAATAGTAGGTGATGATTGCGCTAAAATTTTAGATTTTGCAAATATAAAAGTTAAAGAGGACTTTCCACGAAATGACTACAAAGAGTTCCTGGAATTGATTATCATATTTCTGGGTGGAAGTCCTCCTAGTGGCATAAAATATTTTAAGCCCGGCGCTCTTCATTTAGCTAGATGGATGGCTAAGGGAATATATTGCCTTAAGATATTGATGTTTCGCAATCAATTCCCAGAAATCACAGAATTGGAAATAAATGGTCTAGTTGAAGTTGCAGGTTTTGTTATAAAGTGTTATGCATTTTTCTGGTTCAATTCAGATAAATCGGAGCAAGCTCCCTTAAACGACATATTATTTTTGAGAAATTTAGAAGATTATAAAAAAATAAATGCACAAATTGCTGATAGAGCCATAACAAAGTTTATTAGTCATCTATATTACCTTAATGAAGAATGCGTAGCATTCAGTTTATTCGATGATAGAATAGACTTTGAAACAAAAAACAAAATGGCTAAAAAAATTTTGACTTTTATGGAAGAAGAAAACCTTGAGGAAGTAGAAATTTTGAAAAAGTTTTTAATTAAAAAAGAAAATCTTAATACTTTCTTCGCTAAACACAATTCATCAATTTTGATTGAACTTGTATCCAAAAATACGAAAAGTGTTTTGAAGAGATTCCAAATTTCAATGGATTTTTTACAAAAAGACCCAAGTAGCTGGAAAGATTGTGAAGATTATAGAAAAGGAAAATTTATTATTCAAAAACTAAAGGTTGTTAATGACTGCGCCGAACGAGGTATTAAGCATGTTGAAGATTATCATGAGAAGATCACAAAAGATGAACAGCAGCGACAATATTTATACAAAGTAAGTTATATTTAAATTTAACTAATTTACATTTAAATAATTATTGTGTTCCTTTTTAGGTTGTTCAAAACTATCGACAACAATATACGAAGCATGCGAATTTAAATAATTTAAGAAATGATTACATTTAATCAAACTTAGCGAAAAGACCTTTCAAGTTGCCTTACTTTTTATATTAAAAACATATTTTTATTCCAATTAAAATATACTGCTTTTGCTTCTATACGAAAAACATTCACATAAATATATATTTTTAAATATTGGTTTTAAAATTTCAGTTTTTCGTTTTTAGAAATAATATTTTACACTTTTTTTAAATATTGGATTTATAGCTAATTTAAGCAAATGTGTAGTTTTGACCCCCGTAGCAAAAAAGGGTTGAATTTACTCATAATATTTCAGAATACTTTTAAAAATATCTAAAACATCCAGTTTCTGAACAATTTAAATGAATATACTTAAAAAACGATATTTTTAGATCAATTATAGTTAAATATACAGAATTTCCCAAAATTTGAACTTTGACCTCAAAGGTGCACGGGATAGAGTTATCCGATTTGGCTCAAATTTTCAGCAAGTAAGTTTTAGACCAAGTGGCAAAAGAATCTTCACATTTTTGTTTAAAATTCTGGAAAAAAATTTTTCCCATATATTTCATTGTCGCCCTAATGCACAATGTAACCAATTTTGCTTTTAGTCTTTTTTCGCTGTCTTATTTAAACGCTGACTTGAATGTCGTTACATTCATGTAATGCTTTATTTCACATTAAAACTGGATTGAAAAAAAAAATTCCTGTTGCGAAAGATATCAAATGCCTGATGAAGTTAATATTTTAATTAATAGTAATGATGTTTTATAAACATCAGAATTTGAAATTAAAACCGTTTTATGGCCGGATGAGAGTGATGATGAGGAAACAATAGACTTTAATCTAAATGTATGATATTTTAAATTAAAAATTTAAATTAATAATTCTTGTTCGTATAAAATACAAAGAATATTATTCAACTTAAATAGATTTTGTTTTTATTTGTTTTTATAATTTCTATTTTTTTTATGATTTTTTGTTACTTTTCAAATTTAAAAACTGCATTTGTGAATTAATTTTTTAATTAAATTAAAAAAAATATATAAATAAAGAGAAAAAATAAAAAATACAAAATTTAGGGCTTTTTTTTAAATTACGCGTTTTTGGTCGGTTTTGGTGCTCTTTGATAATTTAAAGTTGACAACCCTGTCTGTACATTATCACTCATACCCTATTTTCCTGCTTCTTTCTGTACTGCTTTGATTTTTGCCGCCATGTCGTTGAAGTTATGTGATAGTAGTCAGAAGTCATCAGCGTAATCGACATCCTCTAGGATTCTATGAAAACCCAATGAAATTCCTCTTTCTTCTCTGTTGTCTAAGACTATCTTGGAAAGCAGGGGTGATATTTTGCAGCCCTATCTTACGCCATTATTTATGGTAAATCTTTCACTAAAGGAGCTTTTATACATCACCCTACAACTTACAATAAGGAAGACGGTTTGAATTAATGATATTATCTTACAAGTAAGGGCATTTCTCATAGCCGAGTGAGAGAGGGCATCAAACGCCTTCTCGAAGTCTATAAAGGCTAGGTACAGAGGGGATCTCCATCCAACAGACTGTTCTATTATGATCCGGATACTGTTCACATGGCCTATGCACGATTTTTGGGTATAGTGCATACAATGCGGTTAAGAGCTTTTTGCTTCTAATCTGGGACATTACTTTGTTCGCTATATCTCTGCATAGGGATAAATCTCTTTTTTATACCCTCCACACCGCAGAGGCAGAGGTGATCATTATAACAATGGAAGTTGATTTAGCGATGAGCGTCTGTCCGTCTGTCCGCCTGTCTGTAAAAATTAAAAATTAAAAATTAAAAATTAAAAATTAAAAATTAAAAATTAAAAATTAAAAATTAAAAATTAAAAATTAAAAATTAAAAATTAAAAATTAAAAATTAAAAATTAGAAATTAAAAATTAAAAATTAAAAATTAAAAATTAAAAATTAAAAATTAAAAATTAAAAATTAAAAATTAAAAATTAAAAATTAAAAATTAAAAATTAAAAATTAAAAATTAAAAATTAAAAATTAAAAATTAAAAATTAAAAATTAAAAATTAAAAATTAAAAATTAAAAATTAAAAATTAAAAATTAAAAATTAAAAATTAAAAATTAAAAATTAAAAATTAAAAATTAAAAATTAAAAATTAAAAATTAAAAATTAAAAATTAAAAATTAAAAATTAAAAATTAAAAATTAAAAATTAAAAATTAAAAATTAAAAATTAAAAATTAAAAATTAAAAATTAAAAATTAAAAATTAAAAATTAAAAATTAAAAATTAAAAATTAAAAATTAAAAATTAAAAATTAAAAATTAAAAATTAAAAATTAAAAATTAAAAATTAAAAATTAAAAATTAAAAATTAAAAATTAAAAATTAAAAATTAAAAATTAAAAATTAAAAATTAAAAATTAAAAATTAAAAATTAAAAATTAAAAATTAAAAATTAAAAATTAAAAATTAAAAATTAAAAATTAAAAATTAAAAATTAAAAATTAAAAATTAAAAATTAAAAATTAAAAATTAAAAATTAAAAATTAAAAATTAAAAATTAAAAATTAAAAATTAAAAATTAAAAATTAAAAATTAAAAATTAAAAATTAAAAAATAAAAATTAAAAATTAAAAATTAAAAATTTAAAAATTTAAAATTAAAAATTAAAAATTAAAAATTAAAAATTAAAAATTAAAAATTAAAAATTTTAAATTTAAAATTAAAAATTAAAAATTAAAAACTAAAAATTAAAAATTAAAAATTAAAAATTAAAAATTAAAAATTAAAAATTAAAAATTAAAAATTAAAAATTAAAAATTAAAAATTAAAAATTAAAAATTAAAAATTAAAAATTAAAAATTAAAAATTAAAAATTAAAAATTAAAAATTAAGAGTTAAAAATTAAAAATTAAAAATTAAAAATTAAAAATTAAAAAATTAAAAATTGAAAATTAGCAGATTCAAAGTGGTAGCCGTACCGAATATTGGGTATATTCGGGTATTCTATGGATATATCATTCCTTATATTATGATGAGCGCATGGGGTTCCTTTTGACGTTCTTGTCAATAGTCCGGTATTTTTCCCATACTTTTTTTCCATTATGTCTTATTGCCAACTTTTTCCAAACAAAAACCGCAAAACAGTACCCTTAAGAGCGTTAAAAGCGCAAAATTTGAATGAAAGTAAACGCGCTAATTACATGTTTGTAAACAAATTAAATTATTTTTATTAGTTGTACATTAGAGATCATTTAGTATTTAATGAAACCTTTAACGTGTATAGCAATAGTAAAATAATGAAATACTCGTACGTTAAAAACTTTTCTTATACTTCTTCAAGGTCGAATAATATCGTGTTCATTTTAATTTCCCTCTTTAGGACATAAATTTAACCTTTAGTCCATATATAATATGTATTAAAGAATTTACAGTGTAAAATAGATTCTGTTCCTTATTTATTAAAAATAATCTAACAAATAAAAACAACCTTTTTATTAAAACTATTTTAAAATTAATCTTTGGTCACAACAAGTCTTTGGACCAAGTTTCAGATTGATTGGATAAGGGGAAATGGGAGTTAAATCACTCCGTGACTGTACGTGACTAGGCGTGACCTGTGTAACTCTTTTGAAATTAATCTTTGGCCACAACAAGTCTATGAACAAAGTTTCAGATTGATTGGATGAGGGGAAATGGGGGTTAAATCACTCCGTGACTCCGTGGCGTGACTGTGGACAAAGTTTCAGATCGATCGGATGAGGGGAAGTGAAGTTTTAATCGCTCCGTGACTGTGCGTGACTATGTCAAAGTAAATCTTTTTTCACGACAGATCTATCGACCAAGTTTCAGATCGATCGGATGAGGGGAAATGGGTTTTAAAGCACTCTATGACTGTGCGTGACCATGGGCCATGTTTCAGATAAATTGGATGAGGGGAATGGGGTTGCCCCATGGCAGACAGACAGACAGGCATAGAGTATGAGTTAAAAGAAAGAGTTTAAAGAAAACACATTGCACTGAACACTGTTACGACTTCAGCGTTTGAGTATGGAAACGTCAATATATCTACAACGAATCAATATCCACGCTGATTTAACAATAAACTTGTAAAAAGAGTTTTCTGAACTCAATTAACTTTTGTTTATTAATTTTTTTTCTGATTCTTTAATGTTATTGTCAAAATAGACCTGCGGTCGATCTCGATCTCATCCTCCAAAAAAAAAAAAAACAAATTTACGCGAAGGTGTAATCATACTAATCATACTATTTCTTATACTTTTTAATAACCGATATAAGTCATAAAAAATGCCAGACCGGCTTCGAATTCCTAATTCACTCTTTGTACTTCTGATAAAATTGAGCCAAGTACATTATATAAATTTAGTTTTTAGAATCATCGTCCATATTCTTTAGCAGCGTCGTCACATTTGATATATCATTAACGTTAAAATTAGTTTTCTACTCAAGCGTGATTATTTTGAATGATAATAACTTTACTTTTATGATTCTTATATAACTTAATTAATTTTATTCTACAACTCTTATGCCATTTGACCGCTATTGTCATGTTAAACCTTGACATAGCTCATATCATATCATAGCTCATATAGCTCTTCATTCATATAGAAAAAAAAAGAGACGAGTAATGAAACTTTATACTAACTAAACAAAAACAAAGATTTGAATTTCTTGAAATATATTTAGTTAAAAATTTAAACGTTAGAAAAAAAAAACTACATAATTCAAAGAAAACACCAAAACAACAACGAAAATGGTAAATTAAAAATAAAAAAATTCACTCAAAAATTGCTCTATTTGTATAATATTCTGCAGCTTTTTACATTCTCGCTAACATTTCTGTTTACCCTACATCATGATTAAGCGGATAATTCGGAACTAGTTCAGTCCGGCAATGGTTTTCTTTATGCTGCACCAAATTTATTTAATCTACCTTTAGATTCAGCTGACGATGTTCAAACATAGTTATAAAGCTTTTGATGCTTTAACCTCTGTTTCATAATCAACCATGCATACTTCCTCAATGCACGCAGATGTTACGGTTGCGTCATCGAAAAGACCATCTTACACTTATTCGTCTAATGGTGTAGCAAGTGCTGCTATAAGCTTCAGTTCCATCAATTCATATAAATCCCATTCCGTCTCTTTGGGATCATCAAATAAAGTGTTTGTTAAAATTGTTGTCAATCAAGTCAGAACATGGCTATAATTATAATAAACCTCAAGAACAGTTTTATACAGTTTAACGAAATTTTTGTTAAAAGTTTTTTTCTTGTTGTTTTGTTTCAAATAGGTTATTTCCTAACCGTTAATTTTTAAATTGTTATTTGTTGACTTGTAATGTAACACTTGGCCAAGTTAGAAAATTATTATAATAAAAAACAAGTAAGAAAATTATAGTCGGCCTAGACCGACTATACGATACCCTATACCATGCGTTTAGAATCCCTATCTCTTAGGCCCAACTAACTGGACATTGAAAATAAGCAAAAAACAAATTTGAGTGGGATTTTTATTAATTTTTTTTGGCTGCAGATATGAAAAAGTTCATATCGGATGCTATATCTATAAAGGGACTAGGTCCAAAAATGGACCGATCCTGATCATGTTTGGTAAAGTCTCTTGTATTTTGCAAAAATATGTACAAACAAAATCTGAGAAGAATCAGTGCAATGTTTTTGTTTTTTAATAGATTTAAGTGAAGATCGGGAAGCAGCTCTATATGGGGCAAAAGGGATCATTTTTGGACTACTTATTAACGGACGTAATGAACGCATACAAAACCCAATTTGGGTAAGATCTATATGACAATTTGGATCTTATGGCAATTTATGTCGATTTCATATGGGTAATTTGTATGGGGGCTAGGTCTGAACATGGGCCGATTCTCACCAATTTCAATAGCCTTCATCCCATGGCCAATAAAAGCTTATATACCAAATTTCATCAAAATATATTCATATTTGCGACCTGCAGTTTTATTACAAGCTTTACATGGACACACAGACGGACGGACGGACGGACGGACGGACATTGTTAAAGCAACTCAGAAAGTGATTCTGATTCGATCGGTATAATTAAAGATGGGTCTAGGTCAAATATTTTTGGTTGTTACAAACAGCAGCACAAAGTCATTATACCCAAACCACATAGTGGTATAGGGTATAACAAGTAAGAAAATTATAGTCGGTCTAGACCGACTATACGATACCCTATACCATGCGTTTAGAAACTATATCCTTAGGCCCAACTAACTGGACATAGAAAATAGGCAAAAACCAAATTTGAGTGGGATTTTTTATTAATTTTTTTGGCTGCAGTTATGAAAAAGTTCATATCGGATGGTATATCTATATGGGGCCTAGGTCCAAAAATGGACCTATCCTGATCATGTTTGGTAAAGTCTCTTTTATTTTGCAAAAATATATACAAACAAAATTTGAGAAGATCGGGAAGCAGCTCTATATGGGACCAAAGGGATCATTTTTGGACTACTCATTAATGGATGTAATGAACGCATACAAAACCCAATTTGAGTAAGATCTATATGACAATTTGGATCTTATGGCAATTTATGTCGATTTCTTAGGGGTAATTTGTATGGGGGCTAGGTCTGAACAGGACCGATTCTCACCAATTTCAATAGCGTTCATCCCATGGCCGATAAAAGCTTACATACCAAATTTCATCAAAATATATTCATATTTGCGACCTGCAGTTTGATTACAAGGTTTACATGAACACACAGACGGACGGACGGACGGACATTGTTAAATCAACTCAGAAAGTGATTCTGATTCGATCGGTATAATTAAAGATGGGTCTAGGTCAAATATTTTTGGTTGTTACAAACAGCAGCACAAAGTCATTATACCCAAACCACATAGTGGTATAGGGTATAACAAGATATTAAAAAATGAGAGAGAGAGAGATTTAAAAAAAAGTGTTATAACTTCAGTGTCTATTTCTGAGTAAAAAATCATAATTTTTTGGTTGTCTAGATACGTTTTTTACATTTCATGCACGCAGAAAAAATGATTGTAGTGGTAATCATATATGGAATCAACATACGAAAAGTACGATGGGGGTATACTATTATAGCCAATCATTGTATCGCTACATAAATATTAAGAATATTTTTTTAAGCTCTATAGATCCTGAAATTGTAAAAAATATCACCAAAAATTTAATACCAAAAATTTAATTTTAATCCAAATTTTTTTTTTGTTTGAAGGATCATGACATAGCATTGACATTTCAAAAAGATTTCGGGTCAATGCGGCTATTCCCGAAGCGCATTCTGTACGTTCAATTTAGGGCCCACTTTTTCTAGCAATTATGGCCTTATGTCACAAATAACACGAACAATGCTGGCCACCAAGGCATCAGTTGTTACTGGTTTATCAGTATAAACAAGAACTTCATGTAGCCCCATAGGAAATAATCGAGAGGTGTCAAATCGCATGACCTTGGAAGCCATTTCTCGAAATTAACTTACCGCCAAATTTTGATTTCAATAAAACGATGCTTGCAGTCGCCATATGGCACATAGCGTCATCCTGTTGAACCACATCTCGCTAGCACAAACGCTAGCTCCGGCTTAATTTTTTAAACAATAAGGTCCGATGATGCCACCACTGTGTAAACCGCACCAAATGGTGCATTTTTCTGAATGTAATGGATTCTGTAGATTCTGTTCCGAATTGGTCTCATAGAAATCCAACATTTTGTCAATTTTTTTATGGAAAAATTTCCAACTTTTATTGTACGATTATGTTTGTGTCCCTATGAAAAAATATTTAAAAAACTAAGAGTTTCAAAGTTTTTTTCAGGAAATTGGCCACAAATGCTTAAAAATATCATTTGGCTTTTGTCAAGTTCTATATCCAATTATGACCTAAGTTAAATTTAAGCTAATATATTTTCTCAAAACTCCTAGTGTAGGGCATCGTAAAGTCAGTTTAAATCGACTATAACTGTCTTACTTTCAACACATTTTGTGTATTAAATAACAAAACCTCGCATATAATATACATATGATATTTATTATTATCTCTTCAAACCCCTCTTATTAAACAATCTGGAAACGAATTTTGTTTCCAACATAAGCTGACATTGAAACACATATGTCACAATTTAAAGCTCTTTGTAAATATCTTTATACATATTGAAAAAAAAAAGACTCTCTTACATCTTTAGAAATAAACATGCAAATTTCTTGGGCAGGTTGAGAGTTTAAATCGTAATCACTTTTTTTTTTATTTGATTCTATTGCACTTCTATGGAAACTAAATAAGATTTAAAATTTTTATGAGAATAGGACCCAAATTATAAATTTGCAACTCCTAAAAATCACCTAATTTCGGTATCGGGTTTTAGAAAAGGCAGTTTTGTAAGTAATGCTATTTTTTTTTAAGAAAAGGTACTTTTTTAGAAAATGTACTTTTTGTAAAAAAAAGGTACTTTCTTTTAAGAAAAAGGTACTTGTTTAATAATTTTACTTGTAAGAAATGACAATTTTTAAAAAAATTAAAGGTATTTTTATCTTAGGAAATGTACTTTTTTATGAAAAAGTTACCTGTTTAAAAAAATATGCTTTTTTAGGAAATGACACTCTTTGAGGAAAAAGTACTTTATTGTGAAAAATTGCTTATTTCAGAAAAGATTATTTTTAAGTAAAGCGCCCCGGTAGGTAGCGTGCTCGCATATCATGCGGGGGTCGTGTGTTCGATTCCCACCAGAGGCTTTGGCCTGGCGCTGTAAAAACCAGCCAAATGGTCTTTGTCACACGGCTTACCCCTGGACCCAAATTAGAATACAAATTTACATTGCATTGTAATTAATATAAATAAATAAATAAATATTTTTAAGTTTTTTTTTTGTTAAGAAAAGTTACTTTTTTGTGAATATGGTACCTGTATAAAAAAATTTAGTTTTTCAAGAAACCATGCTTTTTTAAGAAAATATACTTTATTGAGAAAAACTGTTTATTTCAGAAAAGATGTTGCTATTTTTTTTATGAAAATATACTTTGTTTTTAAGAAATGTCACTTTTATCAGAAGAGGTACTTTTTTAAAAACGGAATTTTATGTAGAAAAATATATTTTTTCAGAAAAAGTGCTTTTGTAGAAATAGTACTTCTTTTTAGAAAAAGTTATTTCGTGGAAAAGTGTTTTTAGGAAAACATAGTTTTTTTTTAAAAAATTCACTTTTTAAGAAAAGGTATCTTTTAAAAAAAATTTACATGTTTACGAAAATTTACTTTTTTAAGATACGTATTTTTTGAGAATATGCACTTTTTAAGAAAACGTACTTTTTAAGAAAAGGTAATCTTTAAAAAGGTGCTTTAATAAAAAAGGTACCTTTAAAAAAAGCAATATCTGTGGTTTTCTAGAATAACCGCGTATGTCATAAAATCAAAATGTTCAGGGGAGCCGCAAAACGTTATATTTGAAATTATGGGCTCGATATAAAGTTTTTAGAGCCTCTTATTTAACAGTCCTGTAGGTATGGACAATAAATACTTCATATAAAATTTTGAGTCATAAATCTTCAGAGGAATAGATCCTAGAGAAGGAGGAAAAAACAATATGTAAATTACACTTAAAGTGTGTGCAGATAAACCACCCATGTAGACATAAGTTGTTTTTGCTTGAGAAATGAATTTTTTTGTTCGTCAACAAAAAGTTAACGGTACTTAGGATGAGAGTATAGCAATGTATCAAGAGTAATAGTGACAAAAAATAACAGAAATAAAAACACAAATTTTTATAAGTGGTTATAAACTGAAAAATAATCAAAAATTATTTTGCACTTTTTTCATTAATAACAACGTATGTCGTTATGTGTTGTTTTCTGAGAAAATAATTTGTCAGCGATCAAACGTAGGTTGACATACGTCGATAGTGCTCCCAATTAATTTAATAAACATTTAAGTTACGTCGTTATTGAAAGAAAAAACTCAGAAATAGTCAATATATTTTTTTTTAAATTTAACACATGTAAAGAGCGTTAAAAATTAATATATTTGGCATCATTAACTCAAAACAGAAAACCACAGATATAAAACAAGTAAGAAAATAATAGTCGATCTAGACCGACTATACGATACCCTATACCATAGGTTTAGGTCCAACAAATTAGATATAGACAAAAAGCATAAACCAAATTTGAGTGGCATTGTTATTAATATTTTTTGGCCGCAGATATGAAAAAGTTCATATCGGATACCATACATATATGGGGACTAGGTCGAAAAAGGGACCGACCCTGACCATATTTGGCAAAGTCACTTATATTTTGAAAAAATATATACAAACCAAATTTGAGAAAAATCTGTGGCATATATTTGTTTTTTGATAGATTTAAGTGAAGATCAGGAATCAGCTCTATATGGGGCCTATGACTAAGAATTGTCCTATAGTATTTATTTTTTGACTGTTACTAAATGGATATAATAAACATACATAAACCCACTTAGACAAAGATCTATATAATAATTTGGATCTTATGGCAATTTATGTCGATTTCATAGGGGTCATTTGTATGCGGACTAGGTCTGAACATAAACCAAATTTCACCAATTTCAGTAGCGTCCATCCTATGGTCGACAAAAGCTTATATACCAAATTTCATCAAAATATATTCATATTTGCGACCTGTAGTTTGATTAAAAGCTTTACATGGACACACAGACGGACGGACGGACGGACGGACATCGCTAAATCGACTAAATCGACTCAGAAAGTGACTCAGAAAGTGATTCTGAGTCGATCGGTATAATAAAAGATGGGTCTAGGAAAAATATTTTGGTTTGTTGTTACCACATAGTGGTATAGAGTATAAAAAGGTACTTTTATAAAAAAAAGTACTTTTTAAGAAAAGGTTCTTCTTTAGAAAAAGTTCATTTTTGAAAAGGTACTTTTTGTACATTGTTTTTAAGTAATTTAACATAAAAAAAAATTTTTTTTCAAGAATATTTGCTTTTTAAAGAAATGCTACTTTTATAAAAAGTTTACTTTTATAGAAAATGTACTTTTTGAGGAAATGTAATACCCTAAACCACTATGTGGTCAGGGTATAATGACTTTGTGCTGATGATTGTAACTACCAAAAATATTTGACCTTGACCCTTCTTCTATTATACCGATCGACTCAAAATCACTTTTTTAGTCGATTTAGCGATGTCCGTCCGTCCGTGCGTCCGTCTGTGTGTCCTTGTAATCAAACTACAGTTCCCAAACATGAACATATTTTGATGAAAGTTGGTATATGAGATTCTATCGGCCATAGGACGAACGTTAATGAAATTGTTGAAAATCGGTTCATATACAGACCTAGTCCTCATACAATTGACACCTTTGCGATCGACTTAAATTACCATAATATCCAAATTGGGTTTGTGTATGTTTATTACATCCATATATCAGTAGTTCAAAAATAAACTCTCTCAATTCTTAGTCATAGCCCCTATGACTATAAACGAAGTTTTAATGAAAAAAATGGAAATTTTTCTAAATTTTATACGCACAGCTCCATTGTTCTTGTTAATTAATAGTTTATATAATTTATTAGCACAATATTTACATATATTAAAGAGGAATTCTAAAAGGTTATTATTCACTATCAAACTTAGAAAAATTGAAAGTAGTTTCTAAATCGTTACTCATTCATTATAATTTCGTCCAATGCGGGGGTGAATGACTTCATAAAATCAAGTTTTATTTTGTATTCTTACAGATTCACACGACCGAATACGATTACAAAATTTGTATATTCGCGTCAATCAATGGATTCAAATTAAGATGGCAGCGCAGATGTTTTGTTATTATATAATATCTTTAATTATAAATTTAAAAAACAAGAAACAAAAAAGTTGTTTGTTTTATTCAGACAAATAAAAGCGGTTTCAAATAACGATATAAAATTATGCAAAAATTTTATTTGAGTAAGAATAGGAAGATATAAAAAATAATTTGCCTTTCGAATGTTTGGCTTTTAGATCTATCATCATTAGGCCCATATGTTTTCGTATTAATTATAAGAATTTAATCATTTGTATCTTATCTAATGATTTCTGTACAGATACAAATTTCTCATTTGATCCAACTGGTGTTAAATATATTTTGAAAAATGTTTAATACTGAGATTTAAATATAAAAAATTTTAAATATTATTCTATATTTAAACTAACACAGAGGCGTATTAAAGATTTAGGTTTTTAACTAAAGGTGTTTATTTTAAGTACGATAGAACTTGAAATTGAAAAAAAAAAAATAACACAAAAATTGAATTTTTATCAGAAAAATTTTTCTTTATCCGAAAGATCAATTTGCGGCATTAACATTTAAAAATGATTTCGGGCATATGGCTACCGCGGCTGCTCATGTCGAATAACACGAATATGTCACGAATAACACGAACATTGTTGGCTTCCAAGGCCAGCATACCAGTAACTTCACGTAGCCACACTGGAAGTAATCGCGACGTGTCAAATCGCATGATCTTGGAGGCCATTTGATAGGTCCATTTCTCGAAATCAACTTATCGCTAAATTTTGATTTTTATAAATCGATGGTTGCGGTCGCCATATGATACGTAGCGCCATCCTGTTGAAACAACATCTCGCCCGGATCAATTTCATCCATATTTTCAAACAAAAAAATCATTGATCATGGAGCGGTAGCGATCTCCATTGACCGTAAGACGAATTCCGGCTTCATTTTTGAAGAAATAAGTTGGGAAGATACCACCAGCGTGTAAACCGCACCAGACCGTGCATTTTTCTAGATGTAGTGGACAGAGTCTGTAGGGTCTGTTGTGGTTTGGTTTCACTCCATGTGTGGCAAGTTTGTCAATTAACAATTCCGGTAAGCCAAAAAGGAGCCCCATTGCTGAACACAGTTTTGTGATAAAACATCGGGTCAGTGTCTAACTGCTCTAGAGCCCAATCGGCAAAAGAACGACGCATGATGGTTTCGTGGCTTTAATTGCTGTAAGAGCTGATCTTTGCTCAAAATTTTCCACAGAGCCTCAATTCCTGTCAGCTTTTAACATCATATACATTGAATAATATAGCAGGGAGAGCTTTGCATGCTGAAAATGGGCGGGATAGGATAAGTGGGCGTGACACCTCATATACAAAGTAATTATTAAATATCACATATCTCAAGTACCATGACAGAGACAGCTTTGTAAATTTGTCTGAGGTTACATATTACTAATGTGATTAGTCGAGTAGTGGGCGTGGCATCCCCCATACAAAGTAAATATTAAATGTCACATATCTGAAGTACTGTACTTACGACTTTGCATGAGTCCATAAGTTATTCTTGTGATTAGTATAACAGAAAATGAGTGCGATGCGAACAGTGGGCGTGGCACATCCTATACAAAAAATTAATAACCAATCTGAGTAGTCGGTGGAAATATGAGCGGAGTCGCCAAATTAAAAAATCATGCGAAAACCGAAAATCGCGAAAAAAAAATCGACAAAATGAAAATCGTCACGATCCATAATCGTTAAAAATTCAATGTAGCCAAATCAATCAAAAATAAAAAATACCAAATAATAGGGATACCGAAAAATTTGCACCGAATTTAAAAATATAAAATAATGTATATCAGAAAGCATTGAAACAAAAAAAAAAAATATATGTATGAAGTAAATAAAAAAAAAAAAATTCATGTGAGTCCGATCACAAGGGAGATGTGTAAACATCTAATAATTAAAGAAAACATCAACATCATATTTTCCAGTGCATAAAAAATAAGTCGATTATGCTGTTTTCTGAAATTCAATTGATGTTTTCTGAAATGCAATTGATGTTTTCTGAAATTCTATTTATGTTTTCTGAAATTCAAATGATGTTTTCTGAAATATAAATGATGTTTTCTGAAATACAATTGATGTTTTCGGAAATTATATTGATGTTTTCTGAAATTCAATTGATGTTTTCTGAAATTTTATTGATGTTTTCTGAAATACAATTGATGTTTTCGGAAATTATATTGATGTTTTCTGAAATTCAATTGATGTTTTCTGAAATTTTATTGATGTTTTCTGAAATACAGTTTATGATTTCTGAAATTCTATTGATGTTTCTGAAATACAATTGATGTTTTCTGAAATTATATTAATGGTTTCTGAAATACAATTGATATTTTCTGAAATTCTATTTATGTTTTCTGAAATTCAATTTATGTTTTCTGAAATTCAAATGATGTTTTCTGAAATTATATTGATGTTTTCTGAAATTCTATTTATGTTTTCTGAAATTCAAATGATGTTTTCTGAAATTATATTGATGGTTTCTGAAACACAATTGATGTTTTCTGAAATTCAAATGGTGTTTTCTGAAATATAATTGATGTTTTCTGAAATACAATTGATGTTTTCGGAAATTATATTGATGTTTTCTGAAATTCAATTGATGTTTTCTGAAATTTTATTGATGATTTCTGAAATACAGTTTATGATTTCTGAAATTCTATTGATATTTTCTGAAATACAATTGATGTTTTCGGAAATTATATTGATGGATTCTGGAATACAATTGATGTTTTCTGAAATTCTATTTATGCTTTCTATTGATGTTTTCCGAAACTCGAATGATGATTTCTGAAATTATATTGATGTTTTCTGAAATTCTATTTATGTATTTTGAAATTCAAATGATGTTTTCTGATATTCAATTGATGTTTTCTGAAACTCGAATGGTGTTTTCTGAAATTATATTGATGTTTTCTGAAATTCTATTTATGTTTTCTGAAATTCAAATGATGTTTTCTGAAATTCGAATGATGTTTTCTGAAATTATGTTAATGGTTTCTGAAATACAATTGATATTTTCTGAAATTCTATTTATGTTTTCTGAAATTCAATTTATGTTTTCTGAAATTCAAATGATGTTTTCTGAAATTATATTGATGTTTTCTGAAATTCTATTTATGTTTTCTGAAATTCAAATGATGTTTTCTGAAATTATATTTATGGTTTCTGAAACACAATTGATGTTTTCTGAAATTCTATTTATGTTTTCTGAAATTCAAATGGTGTTTTCTGAAATATAATTGATGTTTTCTGAAATACAATTGATGTTTTCGGAAATTATATTGATGTTTTCTGAAATTCAATTGATGTTTTCTGAAATTTTATTGATGTTTTCTGAAGTACAATTGATGTTTTCGGAAATTATATTGATGGATTCTGAAATACAATTGATGTTTTCTGAAATTCTATTGATGCTTTCTATTGATGTTTTCCGAAACTCGAATGATGTTTTCTGAAATTATATTGATGTTTTCTGAAATTCTATTTATGTTTTTTGAAATTCAAATGATGTTTTCTGAAATTATATTGATGGTTTCTGAAATACAATTGATGTTTTCTGAAATTCTATTTATGTTTTCTGAAATTCAAATGATGTTTTCTGAAACTCGAATGATGTTCTCTGAAATTATATTGATGTTTTCTGAAATTCTATTTATGTTTTTTGAAATTCAAATGATGTTTTCTGAAATTCAATTGATGGTTTCTGAAATACAATTGATGTTTCCTGAAATACAATTGATGTTTTCTGAAATTCTATTTATGTTTTCTGAAATTCAAATGATGTTTTCTGAAATTCAATTGATGTTTTCTGAAATACAATTGATGTTTCCTGAAATACAATTGATGTTTTCTGAAATTCTATTTATGTTTTCTGAAATTCAAGTGATGTTTTCTGAAACTCGAATGATGTTCTCTGAAATTATATTGATGTTTTCTGAAATTCTATTTATGTTTTTTTAAAATTCAAATGATGTTTTCTGAAATTATATTGATGTTTTCTGAAATTCGATTGACGTTTTCTGAAACTCGAATGATGTTTTCTGAAATTATATTGATGTTTTCTGAAATTCTGTTTATGTTTTCTGAAATTCAAATGATGTTTTCTGAAATTATATTGATGGTTTCTGAAATACAATTGATGTTTTCTGAAAATACAATTGATGTTTTTTGAAAGACAGTTGGAAAATGTTTAGAAAAGAACATATCATAATTTTTTCACAAATACAATCAGATAAAGTCACACCGATTTACACTTCAGCTCACACCGATGTGTTACGCTGTTTTTGCGATTATATTGTTAAATAGAAATTTACCCCTCTGCGCGTATAGATGTTTTCACATCAAAATGTTTTAATTGTACAATACTATGCATAGTAGGAAACATTTATTTTGAATACATGCCAATAAGTCTCGGTAAGTCGTAGCGAAGCATGACGGGGCATACTAGTATTTAATAAAATAAGATATTTTTCAGTTTAAAATAATATTTGTTCAATTCCGTACAGTGGTCGAAAATATTATAAGGTTGATAACCAAAAATTAAAAAATTATTGAGAACTAGGAATCAATTTGTAACGATTTTTCACAATTCCTACCGGTGTTTAATCAAAAAAAAAAAAAAAAAAAAATACCATTAACTTTGATTTCTTCTCCTCATATCATTTGTACTTCTGATCGTAACGATACAAATTGATTATCATTGAAAAAGTTGCAGAATTTACTTTTTAATTGACTATGAATTTTTTATATAAAAAAATTATAGAAATCCGATCAACAGCTCACAAGATCAAACAAGTAAGAAACATATAGCCCGTCTAGACCGACTATATGATACTCTATACAATGCGTTTAAAGACCTTATCTCTTTGGTCCAACATTTTAGATATCGAAAATAAACATAAACCAAGTTTGTGTGACAAAGTTCATATCGGAAGCTATATTTATATGGGGACTAAGGTGACTTGTTTTTTGCAAAATCATATACAAACCAAATTTGAGAAAATTTTTTTTGCAATATTTTTGTTTTTTGATAGATTTAAGTGAAGATCGGGAACTAGCTTCATATGGAGCTATGACCAAGAATTGTCCCATAGTGTTTATTTTTTGAATTCAGATAAATGGATGTAATAGACATACACAAACCCAATTTCACCGAGATCTATGTAATAATTTTGATATTATGGCAATTTAAATCGTTCTCATAGAGCTCAGTTGTATGGCGACTAGGTCTGAACATAAACCGATTTTCACCAATTTCAATGTCGTTTGAACTATGGCCGATAGAAGTTCACATACAAAATTTCATCAAAATATGTGCACATTTGCGACCTGCAGTTTGATTAAAAAGTTTACGTGGACACACGGATGGACGGATGGACGGACGGACGGACAGATGGACGGATGGACAGACGCTAAGTCGATTCAGAAGTGATTCTGAGTCGACCGGTAAAATAAAAGATGGTACAAAGTCATTATACCCTGGCCATATAGTGGTATAGGTTTTTATACCCTGTCTATTTGAATGAAGGACAGTTTGTTCTCAACGCAGACTTCTTTCAGCTCAATACAACGTTTATTAAATCTTTATTCTTTCCAGATAATAGGGTTTTTAAGGTCCTCAAAGCCATCGAGCTATTTCTTTAGATTTTGAAAAAGATAGTCACTGGAGTCTGTGAAATTTTTTTCACTTCTTTGTGGTCAATTGTGAGCAAACGCAGCATTTATCCCACAGAGAGCTTTTTAATACCCAACTGACCATTTAAAATCCAAATCACAAAGCCTATGGAATATCTCAATCTCGCCAATCTCTCGTATAGATGCCCAAGAGAAAAACATAGGTTTCCCAAATTAAATCCGGCAACACTTGAATTTGGAACTTCATTTGGATATTTATACCCTATACCACTATGGGGTTTGAGTATAATGGCTTTGTGCTGACCTAGACCCATCTTTTATTATGCCGATCGAATCGTAATCAATTTCTGAGTCGATTTAGCGATGTCCGTCCGTCCATCCGTCTGTGTGTCCATGTAAACCTTTTAATCAAACTACAGGACGCAAATATGAATATATATTTATTTATATTAATTACAATACAAAGTAAATTTGTATTCTAATTTGGATCCAGGGATAAGCCGGGTGACAAAGACCACGACCCCCGCGTGATAGGCGAGCACGCTACCTACTCACCTACCGGGGCGCTTAAATATGAATATATTTTAATGAAATTTGGTATACGATCTTCTATCAGCTATGAAATTGGTGAAATTCGGTCCATATTCAGACCTAGTCCCCATAAAAATGACCCCTATGAAATCGACTTAAATTGCCATAAGATCCAAATTATCATATAGATCTCGGTCAAATTGGGTTTGTGTGTGTTTATGACATCTATTTATCATTTGCCAAATATAATTCTTTGTCACAGCCCCCGTATAAAGCTACTTCCCGATTTTCACTTAAATCTATCAAAAAACAAAAATATTTCATAGATTTTTCTCAAATTTGGTTTGTATATATTTTTTCAAATTATAAATGACTTTACCAAAAATGGTCAGGATCAGTCCCCATATAAATACAACAATTGATATGAACTTTTTCATATCTTCAGCCAAAAAATTAATAACAATACCACTCAAAGTTGGTTTATACTTATTTTCTATATCCAATTAGTTGGACTGAAGAGATAGGATCTCTAAACCATGTTTAGACCGACTATAATTTTCTCACTTGTTTTTATTTTGAAGATATTTGATTTTGGCTATTTCTGAGTTTGAAGAGTTTTGTTTTGGCGATTTTTGTTTTTCGCGATTTTGGCTTTTGGCGGTTTTTGATTTAGGCGTTTTTTGAATGTGGCGATTCCGTCAATATTTTCCACGATAACTCACATCTATAATATTAATAGGCTAGGGGATTTCTTGTGACTGAGGTATTGTTCTACCGTGTTATCCCGATGTTGACCAAACGTATATTATTTGAAAGGTATTTCTTTTTAGCAGTTTCGCAGATTTACAGCTTTTTAAATTTTTTCCTTTATTTTGAGTAAATTGCATTTAAAGTTGCTACTAACACATACATAAAATTAGACAATGCTATGTGTGTGTTTAGTAAATTTGTTAATGTACAAACCCAAATGAGTTTGTTTTTTGTGTTGATTTGTGAATTGGATATAATTGATTAGCATACTTTTAGGGTCTTTATTTAATGAAAAAAAAATTTTTTTTCCTAGAATTTGCGCTCGAATTTCGAGGGCTGGAATCTGCTAGTTGGTAATTAATGTGCTCGTCAAAAATTTCAAGACTGTCGCTTTCATAATACTTCATATTCTTTTGTATAAGAGGTGCCATGCCCACTAATACTATCCCACCCATTTTTTTTAATAGTACACCAGTTATATGATATTATATATACTTTGTATGGGCGGTGTCATGCCTACTGCTCCGATCACGATATTCGACATGAATAATGGACATGGAGGATGCCTGGCCTATTGGTGTGATCCCGCCCATTTTTTGCCCGACTACTTACATTAATAACAGGTGACCTCAAAAAAATTTGCAAAGCTATCACTGTTATAGTACTCGAGATAAATGATATTGAATAATTATTTTGTATGGGAGGTGCCACGCCCACTTATCCGCCAATTTCCGGCATGGCTACTAACATAAATAATAGGTGACCAGATGCAAATTTGCAATGCTCTTCCTGTCATAGTACTCAATATATATTATATTAAAAATTCACTTTTGGGAAGTGCCACGCCCAGATACCCATTAAGGCTAGGTAAAAATTTCAGGAAGATCGCTGCAATGGTTTAGCTTTAGCTACAAACAAACAAACATACATACTCTCGCTTTTATATATACATACAGGTAATTTGTTGAATCTGCCTTTCGTAGGCCCAACATTGCTTAACTAAAGTCTTAGTGGAGGTTACGACAAATTTATCACAGTCGTATAAAACTGGTATTGTCATCGTAAGTAATTGTTCTGGCGGATATTCAATTCCAAGAACTGTGGTAAAAATCTGTTTCTGTTGTTTTTAGCGAATTTTAAATGGGAGCAAAATACTTATGCTTCGCTAATAAAAAACTCGTTTAGCTGGATTATCGCAACAATGAAGGTGAACAATTATACTTTTAAACAATTAAGAAAAACAAAAAAACAATAATTAAATTATAGACGGTCTAGGCTGACCAAACGACACCCTATATCATGATTGTATACACAAAAATGATTAGATCCTAACCATACTGGCTGAGGTCATTAAAAGACACAGGGAGCCAGTATAAACCAAAATAGGGTGAGATTGTTTTTTAATAATTCAATTTATTAATTTAAAAAATTTTAATTGAAATTTAATTCAATTTATCTTTTTTATATTTTATTAAGGTAACGCCTCTGTTTAATAATAATATTTATTTATTTTTTAATATTAATAGAACGGAACTAAAATAGAGGCTTTAAAAGGGCTATTAAACATAAAAGCGACGAATATACATACAAACAAGATTATAAACATAATAGATTGCCAGCTATTTTAGCATTTGTATATTAGAGAGGCACTTATCCGATATTTTAAAAGAAAAAAAATGTTTAACATGACTTAAGCTTTTCAGACTATAAGCAAGTCATACGAATTTTATTTGGGTCTTACACATACTTATGGTATGAATATTAATTCTGTAAAATAATAAATAAGTTAGTTAACCGAGGTGTTAGTTATGATGTCAAAAGGCCAAAAACAAATATATTCTCCATTTTTTTTATTTTTTTAATAATAGCGTGTAGTAAATTCAGTGAGGAATACTTTTGTTTGCTTTTTGACGCACGAATTTAAATGTAGGTAGTTAAAAGTATTGAAGTTTGTTTATAAATGTGATCGGAAACACCAACTTAAGCGTTCTTTGAACCTTTACTTATTAAAATTAAATAAATTAACGGTAGCTTCTTAAAACTAGAAATATCTGTATCGTGGGGAATACCATGGACATGAATCTGTAACTTTTAAGTATACATTATTAAATAAAAATACACAAGAGTTTTATATTCGGCCATGCCGAATCTGTGATACCCTCCACATGGGTTCTTATGGTTTTGGTAATTAGTTGCAAGGCTACTAAGTCGGTCGTTGAAAAATTATGAAAATACTATTTAAGAAAATGTGCTTTTTGAAAGAGGTACATTTATAAGAAATGTACTTTAAAAAGAAAATTAGATTTTTTTTTTTAAAGAAAATTTACTTTTTAAGAAAATTTACTTTTTAGGAAATCTTTAAAAAAGCTTTTTCTTAGAAAACATACTTTTTTAGAAAAGGCACTTTTTAAGAAAATGTGCTTTTTAAGAAATGGTACTTTTTACGAAAAATTAGTTTCTTTAAAGGATATCTTTTAGGAAAAAATACTTTTCAAGAAAAAGTACTTTTAAGAAAAGACACATTTTTAGGAAAAGGTATTTTTTAAGAAAAAACTTTTTTTAAGAAACTGTACTTTTTTAAGAATGGAAAATTTACCTTAAAAAAAATAATTTTTTTAAGAAAAGGTATTTGTTAAGAAAATGTTCGTTTGAAAGAAAATTTATTTTTTTAAAGAAAATTAACTTTTTATGAAAATTACGTTTCTAGGAAAACATAGTTCTATTAAAAACTGCTCTTTTTTAGAAAAAACTTTTTTAATAAGAGATACTGTACTTTTTAAGAAATTAAGAAAAGTTTTTTTTTTTTGAAGAAAAGTAACATTGCGAGGAAAAAGTACATTTTAATGGTACTTTTCAAAGAGAGAATTTTTCGGAAAGGTACTTTGTTTTAGAAAATTCACTTTTTAAGACAATAAATTTTTAAGAATAGTTAATTTTTTAGCAAAAAGTACTTTTTTGGGAACAGGAATTTTGATAAGCAAAAGAATGTAGTTGTATAAGGAAATCGACTTTTTACGAATAAGTACTTTTTGCAGGAAAGGAATTTTTAAAGGAAAATTTACTTTCATGATAAAACCAATTCTAATAATATATGCAATATACACATATACTTTTGCGAGAAAATGTACTTTTGTGAGAAAGTATACTTTTTTATGAAAAACTAAGAAAGTGCATCTTTTTGAAGAAAGTTACTTTTTTAAGAAAACGTATTTTTTAAGAAAATTAACTTTTTTAAGAATAAGTACTCTTTTCAGAAAGATACTTTTTAAGAAAAGGTGCTCTATAAGAAAATATACTCGTTAAGAAAAGTTACGCTTTGACGCTACTTTTTAAGAAAAGGTACTTTAAAAGAAGGTACTTTTAAAAAACGTACTTTTAAAAAAAATATTCTTCTACATGAGTATATACCTTAAAAAAAGTGTTTTCTTAAGAATTTGCACGTTTTTAAGAAAGGACACTTTCTTAAAAGCTGCTATTTAAGAAAAGGTACTTCCTTATTTAGGTGGTAGTTTTTAAAGAAAAGTTACTTCTTTAGAAGAAGGTATTTTTTTGAGAAACGGTACTTTTTTTTAAGAAAGTGTACCTTTTTTAAGAAAAATACCTTTTTAAGAATAAATATTGGAATAATTACTTTTTTAAAATTAACAAGACAATGTTCAAAATAACAAGACTATGTTACTATTAATAAAGTAAATTTAAAAAAAAAAAAATATATAAGAAGTTGTTTTTACTAAAAAAAAATTTAGAGAGAAAAAGAAGATCGACGCTCATCATACTTTTAAGAAGTACTTTTTATGAATGGTATTTTAAAAATATTGACTGTTTTTTGGAATTTTTTGTATTTTTGTAGGATGAGAGTTTTTTTTAACAAAATTTACTTTTGAAGAAAAGGAACTGTTTTAAAGAAAATAAACTTTTTTGAGGACATTTAATTTTTTTTAAAGAAAAGGTTCTTTTCGATAAAAATGTAGCTTTTTTAAGAAAAGCTACATTTTCAAGAACAGATACTGTTCTAAGGAATGGTTCTTTTTTAAGAATAGTGACTTTTTAAAAAATAGATACCTTATAAAAAATTAAAAAAAATTTTTTTAGGAAAAATTTACTTATGGAAAGAAACTTAACTTTTTCCAGGAAGTACTTTTTTAATACTTTTTTGAAAACCACTTTTTACGAAATGTATTTTTAAAAAAATTTACTTTTTTAGAATTTTTTTTAAGAAAATATATTTTTTAATGAAAGTTTCTTTTTTGGAACAAAAGTTACTTTTTTTTGAAAGTGAGCTTTTTTAAGAAAGGAACTTTTTATTAAGAAAGGTAATTTTTTTTAAGAAAGGTGATTTTTTTAAAGAAAATGTACTTTTTTAAGAAAAGATACTTTTTTAAGAAAATATACTTTTGCTGCAAGAAATTACTTTTTTATGAAAAGGTATTCTTTAAAAAAATTTTTTTTAATTAGCTTAGAAAAATATTACTCATGGAGAAAACTTAACTTTTTTAAGAAAAAGTACTTTCTTCAATGCTTAAAAAATACTTTTTTTTTAGAAATGTTATAAGAAAATGCATTTTTTATGGAAGAATGCTTTTTCTTTTTAAGAAAATATACTTTATTAGGAAAATTAACTTTTTTAAGAAAGGTAGTTTTTTTTAAATAATATACTATTTTCGAGAAAGGGTAGTTTTTTTTAGAAAAGGAACTTTTTTTTTTACAAAAGTACTTTTTTTTACAAAAGTACTTTTCTAAGAAAAGGTACTTTTTTTAATAACGGATAATGTATTAAGAAAAGTTACTTTTTGAAGAATATGTACTTTTTTGAGAACAGGTAGGTACTACTTAAAGAAAAGGTAGGAAACAATTAGTTATTTTAAAAATTTAACTTTTTTTAAAAAAAGTACTTTCTTGCATACTTTTTTAAAAAGTAATTTTTACGAAATGTGTTTTTAAAAATGTACGTTCTTAGAATTTTTTTTTTTAAGAAAATGTATTTTTTAAGGAATAATACTCTTTTTTTTAACAAAATGTCATTTAAGAAGAGGTATTTTTTTGGAGCAATTAACTTTTTTAAGACAAGGAACTGTTTTTAAGAAAGGTAATTTTTTTAAGAAAATGTTCCTTTTGAAGAAAAATAACTACTTTTTTAAATGAAATTAACTTTTTTTTTTTAAAGAAAAGTATTTCTTTTTTATAAAATTTACTTTTGTAAGACAGGGTGAAGAAAAGAAATTTTTTTAAAAGAGGTAATCTATTAAGAAAAGTTTCTTTTTGAAGAAAACGAACTTCTTTTAAGAAAATGATTTTTTTTTAAGAAAAGTACTTTTTTGTAAAGAAAATTTACTTTCTTAAGACAAGGTACTTTTTTAAGAAAAGTACTTTTTTCATGATGGATATTTTATTAAGGAATAGTACTTTTTAAAAATAGGATCGAAGCGCCCCGATAGGTGAGTGGGTAGCGTGCTCGCCCATCATGCGGTGGTCGTGGGTTCGATTCCCTCCAGAGGCTTTGGCCAAATGGTCTTTGTCACCTGGCTTATCCTTTGACCCAAATTAGGATACAAATTTACTCTGTATTGTAATTAATATAATTAAAAAAATAAATAAAAATAGGATCTTTTTAAATATTACTTAGGAAGTACTATTTATGGAATGTATTTAAAAAATGCGTTTTAAGAATTTTTTTTAAGAAAATGCATTTATTAAAATAGGTCCTTTTTTAAGAACGGGACTTTTTTGTTAGAAATGGTGTTTTTTTTTTTTTAAAAGGTACCTTTTTTTAAGAAAATCAACTATTTTTAAAAAAGTTACTTTTTTGAGAAAATACACTTTTATGAAAAGGTCTATTTTTCATTAAAAAAAAAACGACTACAATATACAAAATACGGTCAAAATACAAATTAGAACCATATAGGAAAAATACAATTTTTTTAGTATTTGTTTTAAATTTTTCTTGACACCTAATGATCCGTGCCGGTTATATTCAGTTTGAAATAGCAAACAGCAATTTTCCATTCTAGGCGATTATCACCTAAATAAAAAAATTTAATATAATTTTATATATCCTATAGCACTATATGGTCTGGATATAACAGCTTTGTGCTGATGTTTGTAACTACAAAAATATTTGTCCTAAGCTCATCTTTACCACGTTCTGGGTCGATTTAGCGATATCCGTACATCTGCTTGTCTGTCCCAAAAATATTTGACCTAGACCCTTATTATACCGCTCGACTCAGAATCACTTTCTGAATCTCTCGGCTCAGAATCATTTTCTGAGTCGATTATCTGTCTGTCCATCTGTCTGTTTGTCCGTCTGCGTATACATGTACACCTTGCGATCAAATTACAGGTCGAAAATATGAATATATTTTGATAAAATCTATATATTAATAGGTGAAGGTAAATTCTTAGTTCCCTTTTTATGTAATATGCGGGCACGGAGGAGTGTGAAAATTGGCATAGTTATAGCTCATATGAAGAAGAAGCTGAGAATGATAAAATTTATGTTTAATCTGTCTTAAAAATATATTAAATAAAATAAAATAAAATATTTATAATAATTCCATGCACCCTGTTAATGCGAGTTATTTAAATTACATATTAGACGCTCTGTGTTGAATTGTGAATTGCTAAAATTGATTAGATCAAAAAAACATTGGAAGACAAAAATTGAACGAAAAAATAATATTTCCAAGAATTTGCACTCGAATTTCGAGTGCTGGGCTATACTAGTTTGGTATAAAAGCTAATTAGCAATTAGCAATAGGACGAACGCTGTCGAAATTAGTAAAAATCGGTGCGTGTTCAGACATAGAACCCATATAAATGAGCCTTGTAGATCGACATAAATTGCCATTAGACCCCAGTTATCATATAGATCGCCGAGTAATTTGGTTTCTTTGTGTTTATTACACCCACTAATCAGTAGTCGGGAAATAAACTCTGTAGGAGATTCCTTAGCCATAGCCCCCATCGTCACTTAAATCTATCAAAAAACCAAAGAGATTTTTCTTATATTTGATTTATATATATAAATTTGCAAAAAATGAGTGACTTTTCCAAATATGTTCAGGATCGGTCCATTTTTTGACCAAGTCCCCATTTAAATATACTTAGCATCCGATATGAACTGTTTCACATCTGCAGGCAAAAAAAGAAATATTAGCAATGCCACTCAAATTAAGTTTAAGCTAATTTTCTATATCTAATTAGTGGGACCTGCGACCCCCTTTCTAAGCACATGGTATATGGTATCGTCGGTTAAGTCTGACTATAATTTTCTTACTTGCTTTGCTTTAAAGCCATTGCGGTTAGTGCTATTATCACCTCATCGTTATACTTATCGAACCGTGGTGCTATTTTTTTTTTGGGTTTCATTCAACTATAGTCTTTTCGATCTCTGCAGCTCAAGCCTATGAACTTATTCTAAAAACAGTTCAACTTATTCAAAGTAATAATCTTGCCTAGCCTAAACTTGATTTTCATAAAGTTGGCTCGATTATGATAAGCCTTTTAAAACATTTGTGTTGTTATTTAATTTTTTAAGGAAACTATTTATTGCTGCGATTCTCTAAGGCCCAGTTTTTTAGATGTCGGTTAAACTTAGTTTAGTTAAACCGAGAATTAATTTTTTCAGACATGTCCAAATTCATATAGGAATTGATGAATAAATTCTGGGTTTAACAAAACTAGGTTTAACTGATATCTTAAAAACTGGGTCTAAGTTTAAGAAAGACTTTATAGTTTTCTAGTATATTATTTTAATAGAGGTATTGCTATTCACTACGTTCTCTCATTTTGTCTTTAAAAATTTAATAAAAATTTACTGAATTAATATTACAATGTTATTTGTACCTCGGGAATTTAATAAAAACTGGAGCGGAGAGTTTGAAATTTATTTCCCAATTATTAAGCGAGTGATCCATATTTGTTGATATGCCTAACTGTTTGTTAGTAAACAATGGGTACTAATAAAGTTTTTATACTTCAACTATTTTATTATTTTAATTTTTAGCGCTAAAACACCAGTGGGATGTACAATTTAAGAGAATAACAATCGTGGATGAGCGCTCGAAGGAGTGTTTCTGCACCAGGTGTCTTTCTGTATACTTTGTGACTCCGAAATCTATTAAATCCATTATTTTCTTTCTGTCTGATGGCCAGTAAGTGGATGTTTCGTATGAGATCATATTTATAGCCTCATTACCCTATGGGTAATAAGCCTCCAGCATGTAAGTTTTGCACTATAAGAAAAACTATTTTTATTTCATTTTAAATTGATGAAATGACTAATTATGAGTCAAATTCTTGGAGACATATAATCGTTACCTCAAAATAATAAAGCTTAAGTCGAGCTTCAATGAGAGTAGCTGAGCCTCCAAAAGCTCAATCTTTGCGTGTTGTTAAATAAGTACCAGTCTATGATGTCACAGTGATAATTTTCCAGATAAGCTGCACCTTAACGGTAATGTCTTCAACAAAAAGCACCGACTGTTTCACGCTTAATAAAAATAGATGCCCCTACAAAAAAAAAAAAAAAAAAAAAAAAAAACAATTAACATTATATAATTGAAAGTTTTTTAACAAATCAATTTAGTAACAGAAAAAAAAAAACAAGAAGCAACAAAAAGCAGCATCTGCTAATAAAGTCGAAATCTTAAAAAAAAACATTAATTCAAATTGTAGCAAACCAGACTATATTATGTTAAGTCAGGCTTATTAAAACATTTTATTTAGTTTCATGTGTGAGTATTTAATGGCTTGAGTATGTATTTCAGATTTTTGTCGAAAATATTGTGGTGTGGTCTGTGGTCGTGTTTAATTGTTCAAAATAAAGAAGAAAAAAAAAATATAGAGAATACCAAATAAAATAAAAAGAACATAATACTATTTTATGAATTTAACTGCGTTTGAACTATAAATAACAATATCTAGTCAAGAGAAGATATCATTTTAAATTTAACAGTCCACGAAGACACTAAACGTGTTTATTTGTAGTTCGTAACGAGACAATGGTACGTACATAAATTCAAAATTTTAAGTTAAAACCACGTTATTATGGGAAGTTCTTTGTTTTTTGTTGTTGTTGTTTTTATTGATTTTAGAAATTAATATTGCTATTAGCATTAAGTGTAGCTTTTGTAGCTGCTGATGTGTCACATCTATTTGGTGAGCATGATCATCAACATAATCATTATGATCATCATCATCATGAAGAAGTACATGCAGGTTATGATTATCCAGTACCAGCGAAATCATTTGATTTACCAAAACCTACTTACTTGCCACCGGCACCACCAAAACCCACCTATTTGCCGCCAAAACCAGTGCCTACATATCTGCCGCCAAAGCCAAGAACTACTACTACCACAACAACAACTACCACACCAAGGCCAGTAATTCCAGTACCTACTTACTTGCCACCAGCACCGCCAAAACCAACATATTTGCCCCCAAAACCAGTGCCTACATATCTCCCGCCTAAGCCAAGCACTACTACCACTACCACAACAACGACAACAACAACACCAAAACCGGTAACTCCAGTACCTACTTACCTGCCACCAGCACCACCAAAACCAACATATTTGCCACCAAAACCAGTGCCAACATATCTGCCTCCAAAGCCAAGAACTACAACAACAACAACTTCTACTACTACTACAACACCAAGGCCAGTAACTCCAGTACCAACCTACTTGCCACCAGCACCACCAAAACCAACATATTTGCCACCAAAACCAGTGCCTACATATCTGCCTCCCAAGCCAACAACTACCACTACAACGCCTAGACCTGTAACACCAGCACCTACCTACTTGCCTCCTGCTCCTCCAAAACCGACGTATTTACCTCCTAAGCCAGTTACCACCACCACAACTACACCACGTCCACGACCTCCAGTAACCTATCTGCCACCCACACCACCAAAACCCACATATTTGCCACCTGTTATCCCAAAAATCGAATATTTACCTCCGGCACCTACAGTTCAATACTTACCTCCATCCCCAAAGCCAAACTTTAAAATACCCATACCCTCATATGCTGTTCCCTTAGATGAACCCTTCCAAGAGTTGCAAGATGATGGCTATCACTATAAAGTTCCCTCTAAACAATTCTTATTTTAAGAAGTTAAATAAGTGGCACGTTGTGAAGACTGAGTATTAGGAAAAATTTTTTATATCATTCATGTAATTCGTGAATTTAATGTTAATCTGTAATTTTATTAATTGTTGCTCATATTTAAAAAGAAAACGACAAAAAAAAGTAATTTAAAAAATATAAAATTTTTAATTCAATTACCATTGCTTTTAAACTTTTAATTATTAAAAAAATAATTAAACTTCTTTTGTCAAAAATTTCTTGCCGAATATTTCTGCGTTTTCACAAAAATATTTAAACAGCCAAATGACTTTGACCTTGAAGGGGTGAAAAGTGAATTTTTTTGTTGTGGTTTTTTTCATAAATTTCTTTAATAATAATGGTAAGCTTGTTCTTAGCTTTTTTTTTATTCTATTTATTAGTTAATTTAATATTTAATATTTTAATATTTTTTCTAACTAAAAATTTACCGCATAATATCTGAAAATTGAACAAACGATGTTTTTCATATGTCCAAATATTGTCGATTTAGTTGATGATAGAATAGCACTGTGGAACATATTCAGGTTAGCAAAAGTTAGGGCGATTCTGAGAATGAGGGGTGAAAATAGAGGCTAAATTGGAAGACCCGTATCGCGGCGTTTGTTTATGTTAGTTCGAATTTTTTTTTAAATCGACCTTCGAACTTTGCAGTCAAATGCCGATTTTCAGCGTATTGTTTATATGGTTTTTTTTGGCTATAACTCGTCGACTAATTGATATTTTTTCAATCTGTAAAAGCCAAATTATTGCCAGGGACCTGTGCAACAATAAAAATTTGTAAAAAATTGATTTAGAAAATTTTTGTGGTGCTTATGAAGCAAAATGTTGGAAAAATTATTTTTTTCATGATTTTTGACAATATTTTCCACAAAACTAAGTCTTTTTCGCTTTCTGTTTGATCTATAGTATGCTTCTCAGTTTCTTCAATAAATTTCATTTGAAAAGAAAACAATCATAATACAAAACTTGCGTTTTCCAGCTTAATATTAATTTACTTCTCATTTTTTATGTACCAATTTTGTTCAGTGTTGGTTTTGAAGAAACATTGAAAAATAAATTATAAAAATATGGAAAAAAATATATTTTTGAAATGTTAGTTATGAAAAGTTTTAAAGAAAAAAATTAAATAAATTAAATTAATGATTTGGCCAGTTGCCGTTTAGCAGGCGGCTGTGGATCAACATCATTGCTCTCTCTAATATCTTGGTCATCGTCATCATCATCAGAAAGGTCTGTACCTGAAACGAAAATAGTTTTCAATCGTTAACATGTTTAAATTGTGCACTCTGACAAAGGCATTAGAAAAATCTAGGAATTCAAAATATGCACACTATATAGTTACCTTATTTCAAATGGAAACGCAGTTCGGTGATAACGTTCGCCTTGCTCATCAGATTCAGTTGGCAACTGTTGAGCGAGTTGATCAAGATGCTGATGCAAGAGATGAATTTGTACGACATATTAACCCCAATTTCATCGAAAGCTGCCAACATGTTTGCAACAGATTGCCTGTAGTTGTCTTTGCGTTCTTTACCCAAAAGTCCTTTAATGACTGCTTTCAATGCGAGCCATGCATTTAATTCTCGGTCTGTCAGAACTGGGTCAAAATCTTGACGACTCATTAGTTTCCGTAAATCGGGACCATTTACAACCCCTTCCTTAATTTTGGCGTTACTTAGTCTTGGGAAAATGTGTTTTCAGCGGTTGAATGCTGCTGGTCTTTTTGCGATACATTTCAAAAATTTTTTAGCAATGCCAAGTTTAATGTGGAGCAACGGCAACAAAATTTTCATTTCAGGAACAAGACTTTCGTGTAGCCTATTGTCTTTAGGCCATTTCCGTCCTTTAATAACTTCTCCGTATCGTGAATCCCAATCGCACAAAAAACACGGATATTTTGGACGGCCAGATGCAGTTAAGCCTGTAATCAATGAAACTATTTTGAGGTCGCAGCAAATGCGCCACTGGTGTTCGTTATATTTGACTAACTCCAGAATGTGTTTAAAATTATTTTGGGATTTTTTTTATCGACTAAGACCATTTTCTTTTCAAATGAAATGTATTGAAGAAACTGAGAAGCATATTGTAGATCAAACAGAAAGCAAAAAAGACTTAGTTTTGTGAAAAATATTTTCAAAAAGCATGAAAAAAAAAATAATTTTTCCAATATTTTGCTACATAAGCACCACAAAAATTTTCTAAACCAATTTTTAAAAAAAAATTTAATTGTTGCACAGGTCTCTAGCAATAATTTGGCTTTACAGATTAAAAAAATATCAATTAGTCGACGAGTTATAGCCAGAAAACCATATAAACAATATGCTGAAAATCGGCATTTGACTGCAAAGTTCGAAGGTTGATTAAAAAAAAATTCGAACTAACATAAACAAACGCCGCGATACGGGTCTTCCAATTTAGCCTCTATTTTCACCTCTCACTCTCAGAATCGCCCTAACTTTTGCTAACCTGAATTTGTTCCACAGTGTAGTGGTAAGAGATACAGTTCGAAGGAGATAAAAAATGGTCGAGAATTTTTTGAAACTTTAGATTATGCTAAATATTCGACTTTAGATCATGTTAAATATGCTGCCTCTCGCTCTGAGTGTAACTTTCTGAATAACGATTTTTATACGAGTTATTTGTATAATTTAAAATCAAATTTAGCTAATAACCCAAAGTCCGTCTTTGACCTTGTACGTGTTAAACGCAAATCTTCATCGTTCCCGTCTACAATGTTTTGGAATGATAATTCATTCTGTTTATCTTGATATTGCGTATATGTTTACTGATTTTTTCCGTCGCAAATTATCCATATTTTATTAGAGTGGTCCTTAAAACTGATAAATCCAGTTTGTTTTATCTATACTAATATTATAAAGAGGTAATGTGTGTTTGTTTGTTTGTTTGTAGGAGGTAATCTCCGTAACTACCCCTCTGATATTCCTGAAATTTTCACGGAGTCTTACTGCGAATATGGAAAGTGCTATAGGATATAATTTTTTAAATATTTTTAGTGGGCGTGGCACCTTCCACATAAAGTAAATTTTTAATATCATATACATATATTATGTATTATGATAGGTAGAACTTTGCAAATTTGTGTGATATCACCTATTGTTAATATTAGTAGCTACACCGGAAATGGGCGGGATCGGACAAGTGGGCGTGGTACCTCCGATACAACTAATAATTCAATATTATATATCTCGAGTACTGTGATAGAGAGAGCTTTTAAAATTTGTCTGGTGTCACTTATTATTAATGTGAGTAGTCAGACAAAAAATGGGCAGTATCGGACCAATAGGCGTGGCACCTGCCATACAAAAATATAAAATGCCTTTATCTGGAGTACTGTTATAGTGCGAGTCTTCGGACTTTCATGTGATTAGTTAGACAAAAAATGGGCGTGATCGGAGCAGTGGGCGTGGCACCGCCCATGCAAAGTAGATATCTAATATCATATAACTGGTGTTCTATAAAAGAGAAAGACTCGACAATTTGCACGAGTCCATCAGATATTAATGTGATTAGTCCAATAAAAATTGGGCGGGGTGGGATTAGTGGGCGTGGCACCTCCTATATAAATAAAATGAAGTACTACGAAAGCAACAGTCTTTTGACAAGTACATTAGTTATCAATGTGATTTGTCATGGAAAATATATCGCCAAAATCAAAAATTCGCCCAAACCGAAATTGCGAAAAATAAAAATTGCCCAAAAAAATCTTCAAATTATAAATGGGCAAAACCAAAAATTGCAAAAAAGAAAAATTGCCAAATGATATTCTAAGTTCAAGGCCAATAGTTAAATGCTGCCAGATCTAATTTTTATAATCCATCTTCTTCTCATGGGCACCTACATGTACCTTGCTGTAGGGTAGGAACGCCGAAAAATCTGACAATTGTTGTACCGAATGAAAAAACCAAAAAAAATTGTATATCAGCAAGTATTCGAATAGAAAAATCTATGCTTATAATCTATACTAGCATAATAAAGAGGTCCGTAACTACTCATCTGACCTTCCTGAAATTTTCACAGTGTCTTACAGTGGATATGGGAGTGCTACAGGCTGTAATTTTTTTAAACATTTTTAGCGGGCGTGGCACCCCCCATACAAAGTAAATTTTAAATATCATATATATTAATATGATAGAGAAAGCTTTGCAAATTTGTCTCAGGTCACCTATATTAATGTGAGTAGTCAGACAGTAAAATAGGCGGGATTGGACAAATGCGCGTGGCACCCCTACACAAACTTAATACTAAATGTGATATATTCGGTTACCCGAAAAGTCTTTTACATCACACATAGATGGCGTTAGTAGAATTAAATCCATATCATTTTTAAGTATTACCAACCTTCAAAAGATACGTGTATAAATTTGACAGCTGTGTGATTATGTGTTTGTGAGATATAGCATTTTGAGTGAAGCAACTTTTGTGCTTGTAAAAAAATGGAAAAAGAAGAATTTCGTGCGTTGATAAAACATTATTTTTTGATCGGAAAAAATGCTTCTGAAGCCAAAAAGTCGCTTGATGAGCATTATCCAACATCTGTTTCCGATTATTCAGTCGTAAGATATTGGTTTGCGAAATTTAAAACCGGCCATATGGGCACCAAAAACGATGAACGCAGTGGACGTCCGAAAGAGGTTGTTACCGCAGAAAACATCAAAAAAATCCACAAAATAATTTTGAATGACCGTAAAGTGAAGTTGTTCGAGATAGCTGAGACTCCGGAGATTTCGAAAGAGCATGTTGGACATATCGTGCATGAATATTTGGGCATGCGAAAGCTATGTGCAAAGTGGGTGCCGCGCGAGCTTACAATTGACCAAAAACAACAACGTGTTGATGATTCTGAGCAGTGTTTGGAGATGATTAAGCGTAATAAAGCCGAATTTCTGCGTCGATATGTGACAACGGATGAAACATGGCTCCCTCACTACACTCCAGAGTCCAATCGGCAGTCAGTGGAGTGGAGAGCGAGCGACGAACCGAATCCAATGCGTGGAAAGACGCAACAGTCGGCTGGCAAGGTTATGGCGTCCGTATTTTGGGATGCACATGGTATATTGTTCATCGACTATCTTGGGAAAGGAATAACAATCAACAGCGATTATTACATGGCGTTGTTGGAGCGTTTGAAAGACGAAATCGCGAATAAACGGCCCCATATGAAGAAGCAAAAAGTGCTGTTTCACCAAGACAATGCACCGTGTCACAAATCATTGAAAACAATGCAAAAATGCATGAATTGGGCTTCGAATTGCTTCCGCACCCACCGTATTCTCCAGATCTGGCCCACAGTGACTATTTCCTGTTCTCAGACCTCAAGAGGATGCTCGCTGGGAAGAAATTTAAGACCGATGAAGAAGTAATCGCCGAAATAGAGGCCTATTTTGAGGCTAAAGACAAATCGCACTACAGAAATGGTATCGAAAAGTTGGAAGATCGTTATAATCGCTGTGTCGCCCTCGAAGGCAACTATGTTGAAAAATAAAATTGAATTTAGCCAAAAAAATGATTTATTTCTTTGTAATGTAGAAGACTTTTCAGCCCAACTGTTAAATGAATTACTGTATTAGTGAGAGCCTTGGGACTTTGCGTGAGCCCTCTCTTAACGATTCTTGGGGGATGGGGGGGAGGGTAGGGGGAGGGTGTAGCGTAGCATACCGGGTTACATCTAGTTTCTATATAAAACTAATAAATGTGATTGAAAATTTCAATCAGATTTTACGAAAATTTCGTTCTACAGTTTAATTTTTTCCACAATTTGTTATATGAAGCGATTTCAGCATTAAATTATCAAAAAGATATACAGCTTCAAAATCGGATAAAAACTCGCCAGGAAATAGCAAATGCCGCAGACTACTTTTGTGCCAAAAAAAAAAAACTAGGTCGTGAAATTTGACAGAAATTTTATCAACACTCAGAAATTGATTCAAGCCATAATTTTTTTTGGTATCTATACTTATAAGTACTCAGATATGAAGTGTTGTTTTATTAATACGTTTTTAACCTATTGTGCGATGAGAACAAAGATAGAAAATTTTTTTGATAAAATTTTGAAAACTCCTTTTTAAAGTTTTAAGAAATTTTCTTATCCCCAGACGACCAGACTGTTTTGGCTGAAGAGATTTGAATTTTTTTTTAATTTTCTTAATCCTTAGCCATACGGTATGAATGTCAAAAAAATTTGACCCTTCACCCCCCCCCCCCTCCTTCCCCCTAAAATCACTTGGCAAATATAGTTACCTATGGTTTGAAACGGAACTTTTTACAAAAAAAATATGTATGAAAATTTGTTTATGTTTTAAAAGATTTTTTTATTAATTCATTAGAAAAGTAGAATATATTAAGCTTAATTACAAAAATAATATATTAGTCTTGTTTATGATAAATATTGAAGCATTCTCATGAAGTTGTGAAGCAAAGAAGCACATTACATACTTCACAAAACACATTTGTACGGCTATATTTGCCACTTGCTGCGCACTGTGCACATCTTTTCCAGTTCTCCTTTTTTTCTATTTTGTGAATACTTTTTGGTTTCAATATCGAGCGACTTCCGACTTTTGTAGGCTCTGATGAAAATCTCTGACGAGAAGAAAAGTCATTTATAAGTTCTTGAGTCAAAGCAGAACGGAATTCCAGAGAATTTACTTTATATGGGAAGCTGCTATTTTCCGAAATCTGTGAATATATGATATAGCTGTTGTGGACCATAAGTTCGAATAAATCAAAAAACAACCTGATATAAAAGCGCCATTTGCTTCGGCGATCGTACTCGTAATACACTTTTTTTTTGATCCATCAGATCCACCGCGCCCATTCCTTTATTATAATGTCGAATAACACCAGGACATTTCACATCAATTTTGTCAGCTTGTCCTGCAGTGCGGCGTTTGACTTGAAAAACTTCGGCCGGGTCTATGAAGTTTGAGGCAAGGTAAAGAGGACGATTGTCCATCCACTTCACAACCGAAATTCCATTCACAACCGAAATTCCATAGCTAATATCTCCTCTTTTCATTTCTTTATCAATCGGAAATTATTTAGGAACATTTTTCCGATTGCTCCGAATTGCTCCACATGCCATTATGTCATTTTCTTGGAGAATACGCATCACATTTATACTGGTAAAAAAAGTTATCAAAATACACTGGGACTTCTTTTTGTGTGAGCGGTTCGTAGAACTGGAGCACAACACTTTCACCAAGACCATGCTCCACAAATTGCATTTTGATAGTGTACACGGCATACAAAAATCCTGTTTCAGTATCACATAGACACCATAATTTGAAACCCCAGGATAGTGGTTTATCCTTCATGTATTGCTTCATGGGTTTATGGCCCTTGAACTTAACCCTGTGTTCGTCTAGAGATAGTCTTTTGGAGTATGTGTATGCATCAGGCATTACATTATCTATGTGATAAAATAGTGGCCGAACTTTATTTGCGCGATCGCTACTATCTGCTGGATTGTTATCGGTGAAGTGGAGGTTCGCTGTGATATCCTCAAATCGCTTACGAGTCATAATATCTGCTACTTGAAATTGATCAAAGGTAGGGTCTGTTGACCAATACAATCGAATGCTTGGAAGTTTCACCAAGCCCATGCGTATAATGATACCTAAATAGGCCTTGAACTCAGTTGTACTCAAATAAAATAATCGTCCCTTTTGGGACGCATACAGATTCGACTGTATAACGACATTTTCACAAAATTCTATAAAACAATAATATATATTGACGTAGCTAAAATACTAAATTTTTAATAAAACTTACCTTCAAAACTACACACAGCATTGAAAACTACAAATGCCGGGGGGATTTCTTTATATTGAGGAACAGTTGGCTTGAGTACATGAGAGTGGGCGTAGTTACACTCCTTTCCTAAAGCAGTGAAAGTTGGTGGGGTACAGTGAAGTGGTTGAGTAAACCGGTACACTGTTTGCGGTGGAATCCCTATAGTGGTACCAGATGGATTTGAAGTTGATAGCATTGGTTCTTCGGCAGTGCGATCCATTCGGAATTTTTTCTTTGGCTGCATCTCTCATTGCTTTGAACCTCAATGACGACTTCAACCACCTCATCCGTTTTGTTTTCCTCCATATCGTTCTCCAAAAATACCATATCTTTCTCGTCCATATTTACATCAGCCTCTTCATCACTGTTCACCAACAAATTATACTATTTTACTACAAGTGTTCGAAAAATTTCTAATTCAAGGAATTATTGCAAAAAAAAGCAAAGCCTACTATATTTAAAAAAAAAGAAAACTATCGAAAATTCAAATATGTGTAAAAAGTTCCGTTTCAACCCATAGGCAAATATACTTGCCAATCAAATTTATGTTTCCCGTTCCTAAATTTAAGACCCAATGGATTATTTTTTTTTTTGGATATTGAATAAGAAAGGATACAGATAGAACATATTTAAGCCCCATTTGGTTTGGTTGTCATTTGGGGCTGGGACCCCCGGCGCTTTAAAGGACATATTTTAACCAACTTTAGTGGCTTGTACAGGAAAAGTGGGGGGGTGGGGGATTAAAAACTATGTACCACATTTTTGTAGCCCCAAGTATTGAGTACATTTCCGTCATAGATATTTTTGTTCTATTCCGCACCTATTAAAAAGTACCGTCGAGAAATGCTGTGGCAAATATGTTTGCCTATGGTCGTTAAAGGGTTAAAAAAAAAAATTAAAAAAATAGATCTGGCACTCTAAGGTTTTGTTAAATTCATGTTAAAGTTTAACTGCGTGTAAGTAAATTTCTCTGCCAGAATTTTTTTAAAAAGAAATTTTTATTTCGAGAGAAATGGGTTTTTTGTGAAATATTCAGTAAATATACTCTTTCTAAATACTTTGTATCATAAATTTATCAGTTTCCTACTTTTAAATGTTATATGTTATCGTAATAGCCTAGGGCTTCGGAAAAAAATTATATGACCCCATAATCCCTTTTCGACTTGTGGTTATATAAATGACCCCAAGCTAATAAAAGACAATTTATTCAAAAAGTTTTAATATTTTGTAAGTTCTGTTGAATTTTTGAATGAGACGCTTAACCAAGTCTGCAAGTCTTCCAAATTTGGAACAAAACGAACAACTATAACCCATTCCTTGCCGAGGCCAAACTTTGAATTTTGGCGTATTTAAAAAAATTAATTATTCTAGTGAACTAGATGAAACCCTTACTATGGTTTGGGAAATAATCAAATGTACTGTAATAAACCAGTCAAATGCATAAATGTTATGCAAATCATATCACAGATGAGCATACAAAAAGTAGACCTATTCAAGCTTAATGTGCAAATTGTTTGTAATCACACCCTGCTAGTTACAGAGGATGTGTTGTTTATCAACAAATCAAAAGAAACTTACAAAAGCAAAATTTCCACTTTTGAAAAAGGCAGAAAGCAAAAAAGTTTCATTAATGAAGACATGACTCAAACGATCGTGGTAAATAACAACAATACTCAATACACGCCAAATGTAACATATTCAGGGGCTCTTAAAGGCAATTCCAACTTTATCAATGAGAATTCTATTAAAAAAAAAAAAAATTAAATATTATTAACCAAATAGTTTAGCTTACAAACACATTGTTAAATATGATGTCAGTTTTGTGTACTAAATTATCTCAACGTTTAGCAAAATGGAATGCTAATGGCCTCTCAAACCGCCTACGAGAGGTCGAAATTTTCTTACTGACAAAAAATATTGACATATTTTTAATATCCGAAACACACTTGACTAAGAAGTAATTTTTTAAGATAAGAGACTACGTCTTGATAAATGCTAAAGCGCTCACAGAGGTTCAGCAATTTTAATAAAATCTGGTATAAAGTACGAACTTTGTGAGCAAATACTAAATGAATCATTATCAGCTGCCTGCATAAAACTAAAGTGCAATAACCACACAGTAACTATATGTGCAATTTATTGTCCATATTGTCACAATATAAAGTGTAAGTACTATCAAAACTTTTTTAACTAACTTGGTCCAAGGTTTATTGTAGGTGGCGATTTTAACGCAAAACACCATTAACCCTAAACATATATATACTCTCAACGGGTAAACCAACTTATTGGCCTACTGATCAAAATAAAAATCCAGATCGAATTGGCTTTTTTGTATTTGCGGGAATACCTATTAATCAACTTGGTATTATGGAAAATTTCGATCTAAGTTCAGACCACTCACCAGTTATAGTATCATACAAAACTTCCTCTAGATACATGAAATTCATAACTGGAAGAATTGATATGAAGTCTGCTTATTGGTTAGACAAAAATCTAAACTTAAGTTTGTCTTTAACATATAATTTGGAAATGGATAACGCCGTGGAACTACCCACCAAGCTGTTTTTATATCAAAGTCAATTTGGCAGATTTAGAAAACAAAGTTAAACTTTCCTCAGAAACATGCGAGCTTATTAGAACTAAAAGAAGATTAAGAAAAACTTGGCAACTAAGCAGAAATCCGTACGATAAAAGGCTTATAAACCATGCAACAAAAATTCTCAGTATTCATTTAGCCAACATAAAAAACAAGTAAGAAAATTATAGTCGGTCTAGACCGACCATAAGATACCCTATACCATGGTTTAGAGACCCTAATTCGTCGGTCCAACTAATTGGATATAGAAAATAAGCATAAATCAAATTTGAGTGACATTGTTATTAATTTTTTGCTATATTTATATGGGGACTAGGTTGAAAAATGGAGCGATATACAAACCAGATTTGAGAAAAATCTGTTCAACATTTTTGTTTTTGATAGATTTAAGTGAAGATCGGGAAGCAGCTTATATGGAACCTATGACTACGTATTGTCCTATAGGGATTATTTTTGGCCTACTAATTAATGGATATAATAAACACATACAAACCCAATTTGTATAATTTATAATTGGATCTTATGGCACTTCATGTCGGTTTCATAGGGGTCATTTGTATGGGGTCTAGGTCTGAACATAGACCGAATTTCACCAATTTTAGTAGTGTTCATCCTATTACCGATGAAAGCTCATGTACCAAATTTCATCAAAATATATTCATATTTGCGACCTGTAGTTTGATTACAAGCTTTACATGGACACATAGACGGACGGACGGACGGATGAACGGACATTGCTAAATCGACTCAGAAAGTGATTCTGAGTCGATCGGTATAATACAAGGTGGGTCTAGGTCAAATATTTTTGGTAGTTACAAACAGCAGCACAAAGTCATAATACCCAAACCACATAGTGGTATAGGGTATAATAAATCTCTTAAAGAATTCTTCCATAATATAAATACAGGTAGTGGCAATGGTTACAATTTGTGGAAAGCAACAAAACTTTTAAAACGACCAACGGAAAGAATCCGCCCACTCAAAGATGAATGTGGTAAATGGTGTTGATCTGACTCAGGTATGGCAGAGGCATTTGCCAAACATCTTTTTAAAACTTTTGAAATCCACACGTTCGATTACTCTGCAGTAGGTGAAGAAATTGCCCGATACCTGGATGCACCTTACCAAATGAGCTTGCCAATAAAACATATTTCGCCTTCGGAAATTAACGCCGAAATAAAAATTTTGAATGTTAAAAAATCTCCCGGATATGATAATATAGACGGTAGAGTTATTAAAAATCATACAGGTAAAACCATTATATTCTTAACAAAGATGTAACTCAGTTTTACAATTAAATCACATTTCATCTCAGTGGAAATGCGCTGAGATAATTATGATAAAAAAAAATCATGTGAGTCCGATCACAAGGAAGATGTGTAAACATCTAAAAATTAAAGCATTTTTTATTAACGTTGTGCTGAACGCTATTGAAATTGGTGAGAATCGGTCCATGTTCAGACCTAGTCCCCATACAAATGACCGACATGTTTCCCTTAATGATCCATCGTGTGTAGTAATGTTTCATGTCCAAATTTATGTTTCAATTTTGGTTCGTCAAAAATCAAATTATTTTGATATTTTATGTTTCCAACCTGAATGTTCCACGGCTGTATCAATGTTTACTGTTTTTGCTCTATTATTTAATTGAGAGCAGTGCTGTAATGTTGTTTTGTATATCGGACTAAAGAAAATAAAAGACAAAAATGGAGAACATTTAAGATAATGAAAATTTTAAGAATTTTATTAATAATAATGAATACTGATAATTGAAATTTTAAGAATTTTATAAACTAATATAAAAATGTATAAATTTTTATAAATTTTTGAAAATTTTATAGCTGAATATAAAATTTATTTTCTTCCGCATATATTTGTTTAATATGTACTAATATATTCAATTTTAAAAATTTTATAAATAATAATGATAATGAAAATTTTAAGTATTTTATAAACTTATATAAAAATATAGAAATTTTTATAAATTTTTGCAAATTTTATAGCTGAATATAAAATTTATTTTCTTCCACATATAGTTCTTTAGTATGTACTAATATATTCAATAAACAAACAGAATTGATGTTTCCATCGTCTGTATTAAAAAAAAAAAACAGAAAAAACATTTCCAAATAGAGTAAAGACGCGGTTTTCTTTAGAACTCAAATAAAACTAAACAAAATACCAAAATATTTTGGTGCAATTCTGGAAATTATTGTGGTTTGTGAATAAAAACATCTATTCAAGCAGTAAGCGCTATCTACATGTGTATAGCAAGCAACTGCTATGTTTGTCATACTTGATGGTTGCAGTTGTATGCTATACATTCATGGCGCTTTCTGTTGGTTGATGAATCAGCTAAATAATTGAAGCTTCCATTTCCGTAAATAGTTCCGCTTCCGTAAGGGAAGTTTGTGATTTTTACCCCCCTGATCGCATAGATGTTTACATATCAAAAATCTAACAAGCCGAAAAATGAAATCACTTCATATAGACCAATAAGCTTTTTAAACATTTTTTTAAAACTATTTGAAAAAATATTTTTGCATCGCTTGTCACCAATTCTAGAAAATATGCCAATTATTCACGAACATCAGTTCGCGTTTAGACAAAACCACAGTACACCAGAACACAAACGTCATACGAAAACCTTTTGAAGAAAAAAAGTACTGCTCTGCAGTTTTCTTAGATATACATACATCTGGCATTTGACAGAGTGTGGCATATTCGCCTGTTATCAAAAATAAAAAGACTTCTTCCGGCTACTTTTTATTCCATCATCAAATCTTTAGATAATAGAATGTTTTACGTAAAAGTTCAAGATAAGAAATCTAATATTTTAGATATAAGAGCAGGCGTCCCTCAGGGCAGTCTGCTCTTGTAAATCTGCTGAAGAAAACGTGTATTCGCGAGCAATAAGCACATAATTGCACTAGAGATATATCACAATGGATTATTTTGATCCCAGGAATACTGTAGGGTTAAATAAATAAATATTAATCGAATTATTTTTCTTAAATTCCAAATAGTGGTTTCATCGAGTTTAATTGAAAAACTCGTTTTCGGCCATTTTTTTTTTAAATATCTTAAAATCCAAGGCTGGCCTTGGCAAATACTGGATTAACGTTCTCGGATTTATCCCAAATTGTAGGAACAGAAGTTCTACACATTTAGTTATTATATTTTAAGCAGCGCATCTAAAAATTCAATAGCACTTATAAAATATTTGAATTTTTTGAATAAATTGTTTTTTATTAGCTCGGGGTCATATGTGACCCAATTCCAAAAGGGTTAATTGGATCATATTACTTTTTCAGAAACCCTAGGCTATAAAGATAAAATATAACATTTTAAAGTAGAAAAGTGCTGAATTTTTGATACAAAGTATTTAGAAAATGAAATCCTTGTCAAAAAAATTCTGGCAAAGGGCCTTACTTTAAAATTCACGCAGTTAATCTGTAATATGCATTTAACAAGACTTTAAAGTGCCAGATCCATTTTTCCAAATTTTGTTTAAGAAAATTTTTTAAAACCTGAAAAAGGAGTTTTCAAAATTTTATCAAAAATATTTGCCATTTTCGGTCTCATTGCGTAATAGGTTAACAACATGGTAATAACACAATAATCCATATCAGAGTACATACAAGTATAGAGACCAATAAAAAATAATGGCTTTAATGAAAAAAATCCCATCAAATTTCATGACCTAGTTTTTTTTTTTGGCACAAAAGTAGTCTGGGACATTTGCTAATTCTTGGCGAGCTTTTATTTGATTTTGAAGTTTTATAGCTGTTTGCAAAGATAATTTAATGCTAATCCCGAATTATATAACAATTTGTCGGAAAAATTAAACTATAGAAAGAACTTTTCGTAAAATATGAAAAAAAAGTCATTTTTTTCCCATATAAATACACTTGAAATTTTCAATCGCGTTAGCCACCTCTTAATGTCTTTTGATTGGCCCAAAACTTTTTATTTCTCAGTTTTTTGCTATTCGCATATTTCTGAGGGGTGTGACCGAGATTTTGAACACTTTTTTCCCCCTCCATATAATGAAGGGCAACCTTAATGAACATACCTGAGTCCGAAATACAACTTATTTGTACTGTTTTGTGCTGAAGAACCATCACATCCGCATGTACAAACAAGTAAGAAAATTATAGTCGGTTTAGACCGACTATACGATACCCTATACCATGGTTTAGAGACCCTATCTCTTCGTTTCAACTAATTGGATATAGAAAATAAACATAAACGAAATTTGAGTGGCATTGTTATTAATTCTTTTGGGCTGCAGATATGAAAAAGTTCATATCGGGTGTTATATTTATATGGGGACTAGGTCGAAAAATGGACCCATAATGACCATATTTGGTAAAGTCACTTATATTTAAAAAAAACATATTCAAATTTGTGAAAAATCAGTGCAATATTTTTGTTTTTTAATAGAATTAAGTGAAAAACGGGAAGCAGCTCTATATGAAGCATATGACTAAGAATTGTCCTATAGGGATTATTTTTGGACTACTGATTAATGGATATAATAAACACATACAAACCCAATTTGACTGAGATCTATATGATAATTTGTATCTTATGGCGTTTTTGTCGATTTCATAGGGATAATTTGTGTGGGGACTAGGTCTGAACATAGACAGAATTTCACCAATTTCAACAGCGTTCATTCTATGGCCAACAAAAGCTTACGTACCAAATTTCATCAAGATATATTCATAATTGCTATAGTTTGATATCAAGGTTTACATGGATACGCAGGCGCAAAGGCGGACAGACGGACATCGCTAAATCGACTCAGAAAGTGATTCTGAGCCGATCGGTACAATAAAAGATGGGTTTATGTCAAATGTTTTTGGTAGTTATAAACAGCAGAACAAAGTCATTATACTCAAATCACATAGTGGTATAGGGTATAAAAATAATTAATTTTCTGTTTCCACTGACATTCTCACTTACAAATATATAAAAAGGGTGGTGTGTTTTGTAAGTAAATATTATTTCTGGTAATAAAACAAATAATGTGAATGATAATAAGCTATAAACACCTAAATTACAAATTTAACACACCGTTGTATACATACAGGGTTGTTTAACTTAGCGTAATATGAAAATTTTTTCAGTAATTTTATTAAAATGAAGAAATTGTTCTACGGTTGGATCGTGGACACTTTCATCTTTCTCCGGGTGGTATACATTCATTGTTCCCTTCTATTCCACTAAAGTTGAAATTTGACAAAAATTTGGTATTTTAATAAATATTTCATAACACCCCTTATATTAAACTGTAGGCAAGGTTCAGAAAATACACACATGAAACACACAATGTTCTGTTCAGAAGCAGCCAACACATATCTTTATTTTCATATCAATTATATACGTTTCTAAATTTTCTACGGTGCCCAACACCATCATGACTGTGTTCGTTTTAATATTTCGTTATTTACACGAACATTTTTCTATCACGTACTTTTTGTTTCGACCACACATAAACCACAAGGATTCGAGTATTGCTTTATTTAAAGTTCGTGTTCTGGTACGTGTACTGAAAAAAAAAACAGAACATGTACAATAAACAGGTTCGAGTTCAGTTATATTTTAAGTCGTGTTCTGGCTCGTGTACTAAGAAAAAATAGAACATGTACAATAAACAGGTTCGAGTTCAGTTATATTTTAATTTCGTGTTCTGGCTCGTGTATTGCGAAAAATTGAAACATCAATTCGCGATCTGATACACCCCGATAAATACGACGACAATTGTTTCAACCAAATTTATTAAAATTTTATTGACCCTTTTTTATGACTTACGTTGCAAATTGTTAACAATTGTCAAATATTTTAAAATTTTATTGCCATTTTTTATTTTTTGTGATTTACGTTGAAATTATTTACAATTGTTTTTATTGACTGGTTTTTATTTTAATAACAGATGGTAATAAATTTTTTCGTTTCGCTATTAAAAGTTGCGTATTTTTTATAGCAAAACTTATTTCTGTTATTGCTTTCCAATTTTTTTAAATTTCACAAAATATTTGCAATTTACACAATAACACAGTACACTTTTAGATCACGATCTAATGAAAACTGAACCACTTTTAATGAATAAATGACGCACGCACTCACTATTTATTGCAAAATCAATTGCGTGAAATTGTAACACTTGCAAGCAAAGTCATAAGAAAAGGACAATAAAATATGAAAATATTTTTTTGGGTTTTTTTTATTGACACTCATTGTGTTTTTATGCAAAAAATCCCAAAAAATCATTGCGAAAAGGATTGTGCATTGTTACTAATTGGTTCGCAAATTAAGGGTGGGTGATTGTGTTTTTTATGATGCAAAATTTGCTTGTGTCTAAAGTTATTTGTTACAAAAAAAAAAAAAAAAAATGTTTGCAAAAGATCCTAACAACCAACAAGTGTATCTTTTATGCCGCAAAATTAGGTTTTTCGTCTATGACACTAATTGGTTACGAAAATAGGGGTGGGTAATGCAAAAAACATAACAACCAACAAGTGTAACTTTTATGATGCTAAATAGTTTTTGTGTCTTAAGTATTTTATTACCATATTTTATTAAAATAAAAACCAGTCAATAAAAACAATTGTAAATAATTTCAACGTAAATCACAAAAAATGGCCAATAAAATTTTGAAATATTTGACAATTGTAAACAATTTGCAACGTAAGTCATAAAAAAGGGTCAATAAAATTTTAATAAATTTGGTTGAAACAATTGTCGTCGTTTTTATCGGGGTCTATCAGATCGCGATTTGATGTTTCAATTTTTCGCAGTACACGAGCCAGAACACGAATTTAAAATATAACTGAACTCGAACCTGTTTATTGTACATGTTCTATTTTGTCTTAGTACACGAGCCAGAACACGACTTAAAATATAACTGAACTCGAACCTGTTTATTGTACATGTTCTGTTTTTTTATTCAGTACACGTACCAGAACACGAACTTCAAATAAAGCAACACTCGAATCTATGTGGTTTATGTGTGATCGAAACAAAAAGTACGTGATAGAAAAATGTTCGTTTAAATAACGAAATATTAACCGTACGATTCATAACCAGCAAAACTCCTTTAATTTCATAACCAGGTACCCGGGTACCCGAAGTAGGTTGTTTTGCGTTTATTGAAATAAAATAATATTTTCCTGTAAATATTTTTGTTGTTGATTATATTTTGCGTTCTCAACTGTACAAATTTGATATTTGGAAAAAAAACTGGTTTCTGTTCGTATATAAGTACCTAAAGCGACACAAGTAGGCAGAAACTGGTTTTATGTAAGGGTTGTTTATTTGCTTATTTTGCTTATTTTCGGTACCTACTTGGTTAATTGCTTTTGAATTAGATAGCAGATGTTCATTTGTGTCGTAAAATTGAAATATTTCATTTGCTTCGCCAGTCTGTGTTGAATATTTGAACAGTGAAGTTGGTGAAAAATGAGCCGCAACGACCGATATTTGTCTACAAGGGAATACTGGAATTTGAGTGATGAAGCAAGAAGCACATATATTCAACGTTTATTTCAGGAAGCGACTCAAGATGAGGACCTTGAAGTGGACCCTGTGGAAGACCAAAATGAAGGAAATGTGTCCTATACTGGCGAAGTTTCGGAATCAGAGAATGAAGATTTGAATGTTGACAACGCAAACGAAATTGCAGCTGCTATTGACGCACCAGAGGAAATTTTCTTTGATGATGCAAGTGAAGATGATGATATGCAAGAAGATGCACCAACAACAAACCCAGCAGACTACATGACTGCACGTGACGGCACACAATGGCAGCGAACACCACGTAGTTGCCAACAAGTGAGAAGCCACAATATATTCAGAGACCGCTGTGGTCCAGCGCGGATTACTGAAAATATGACGCCTTTGCAGTGTTTCAAATCATACCTCACAGTGGAAATGGTGGATATAATAGTGCGCCACACAAATAGAAAAGCGCATGCCACATATAATGCGTACAATGAAGCGAATCCCAACAGACGTCAGTTGAAGTGGAAAGACACGACAATCAACGAAATTTGTGCGTTCATTGGAATGATTTTGATGGCTGGCACAAATCATTCTAATGACGAAAACGTAAGAGATTTGTGGACGTCACAGGCTCACCCAATATTCCGCGCCATCATGGGAATAAACAGGTTTTTCGATTTGCTGCGTTTTATGCGGTTTGACGACCCCAGAACATGGGTAGAGCGGCAGCGTCAAGACAAAGCGGCGCCAATTCGCGATATTTGGATAATGCTCAATGCAAATCTTGCCAGATATTATGTGCCATCAGAATATTTGACCATTGATGAACAATTATATCCATACCGTTGTAGAACCAAATTCACCCAATATATACCCTCGAAGCCAGCAAAATATGGCATAAAAGTATGGTGGATTTGCGATGCCAAAAACTCATATCCACTTCATGGCCAAATATATACTGGCAAACAAGAAACTGGTCGTGAAGTTGGTGTTGGCGAAAGAGTGGTGAGAGATTTAGTTGGGCCATACTACGGTAGCGGACGAAATATAACAATGGATAATTTTTTTACGACGCTGCCGTTGGCTAGGCAACTCAAAGTAGAAAAGCTCAGCATTGTGGGTACACTCCGCCGCCACAAAGCTTACATCCCTGCGGAGATGAAAGAAGACAAAAAAAAAAGACGTTGGTTCAAGTTTATTTGGCTTCTACGACAACGTAACACTGCTCTCATATAAGCAGCGGAAGTCCAACTCGGTTATCCTTCTTTCTAGTATGCATGATGATGCACAAATTGACGAGAATGGGAAACCAGAAATTATAAATTTTTATAACCAAACAAAAGGTGGGGTGGACGTAATGGACCAAACGCTCCAAGAATACACGACCCAGCGACAAACAAGAAGATGGCCGATGGCATTTTTCTATAACATCATTGATGTGAGCGCATTTGCATCACACATCATATATTATGGAAATAATCCAACTGCACGATACACCACGACGCGCAGGAAGAATTTCCTGCGTCAACTGGCAAAAAACCTGTGCATTCCTGTTATAGAAAATAGAATTTCAAATGTGCAAAGCGTGCGCCAATTTTCAACAAAAAATGCAATTGAAAGCATCATCGGAAGGCCGTTGGAGAGTGTGCTTTGTGCTGCAGGTCCGTCAACATCTCCGTCAGCACGACAAAGGTGCAGAAAAGTACATACGGGCGTGTGCTACATGTGCAACCTTCTTCCAAATAAGCGCAGAAGAAAAACTAGAAAAAATTGCAGCATATGTAGCACGCCGATATGCGATGAGCACGCCATAACAATTACTAAATGCTACAATTGCCACAATAACAACGATAGTGATTCGGATGAATTATAATATAATATATATAAAATATGATAAAATAAATAAAAAAGACATTTATTTCCAATAAAAACAACACAAAAAAACGTTTTTTCATTTACATGTCAGGCATTTACATAGGAATTGCATTAGGGTGCCCGGGGACCCGGTTGTGTGTTTATGGGGGTAAAACATTTAAAATCATTTTTTAAAGAAAATATTGAAAATATTTTGAATTTTTTCGTATTTAAATCTTAGTTTAGCCAAAATCTCTCATGATTCGGAGTTTTATGTCCATATCTCAAAAATTATAGGCACAGCAGCACTTTAAAGTCAAAAAAGGTACACGGGTACCCGGTTATGAATCGTAGGGTTAAAACGAACACAAGTCATGATTGTGTTTGGCACCGAAGAAAATTTAAAAACAAACATAATTGATATGAAAATAAAAATATGTGTGTGTTGGGCTAAGTTATGTTTGTTTACATATATGTACGAGTTTTTTATTCAGTGTGTGTTTTCTTCTGAACTCTCACCGTAGGGCTGTGACCACTTACAACAATCCTGCCAGTTTTGTAGAAAGGACTTATCGATGATAACTTGCGTGTAGTTACCATTTATTATTGATAAAAAACAAAAAATCACCTTTTTCTGAAATAAAACAAGTAAGAAAATTATAGTCGGTCTAGACCGACTATACGATACCCTATACCATGCGTTTAGAAACCCTATCTCTTAGGCCCAACTAACTGGACATTGAAAATAAGCAAAAACCAAATTTGAGTGGGATTTTTATTAATTTTTTTGGCTGCAGATATGAAAAAATTCATATCGGATGCTATATCTATAAAGGGACTAGGTCCAAAAATGGACCGATCCTGATCATGTTTGGTAAAGTCTCTTGTATTTTGCAAAAATATGTACAAACAAAATTTGAGAAGAATCAGTTCAATATTTTTGTTTTTTAATAGATTTAAGTGAAGATCGGGAAGCGGCTCTATATGGGGTCAAAGGGATCATTTTTGGACAACTCATTAGTGGATGTAAAGAACGCATACAAACCCAATTTGAGTAATATCTATATGACAATTTGGATCTTATGGCAATTTATGTCGATTTCATATGGGTAATTTGTATGGGGGCTAGGTCTGAACATGGACCGATTCTCACCAATTTCAATAGCGTTCATCCCATGGTCGATAAAAGCTTATATACCAAATTTCATCAAAATATATTCATATTTGCGACCTGCAGTTTGATTACAAGCTTTACATGGACACACAGACGGACGGACGGACGGACGGACGGACGGACGGACGGACATTGTTAAATCAACTCAGAAAGTGATTCTGATTCGATCGGTATAATTAAAGATGGGTCTAGGTCAAATATTTTTGGTTGTTACAAACAGCAGCACAAAGTCATTATACCCAAACCACATAGTGGTATAGGGTATAAAAAAAAAAAACAGTTGATTTTACAGCATGCCACGCCCTCAATGAGCAATATTTTAAACTAATTTTTTTGCTAATTCAATTTGGATATATTAGCTACAAAATGGCGTTAACATTTTGAAAATCGATGACAAAAAAGATTTGACTTTTGGCCAATGAAACCAAATTTCAGCCCCAGTGCATCATCTAACATAGAAGCAACACATAAAAGCCAAAAGGCAACATTTAAACATGAAATATAGAAAAATCTTTTGGTCACTCGGTACAAAATCACAACTGAATATTGAAAATAAATTAAGACTTTATGAAGCAATTTTGAAATCTGTATGGACCTAAGGTGCACAGTGGGATGAATCGCCATGGTTCCATTCAAATTATTCTACAACCCACCTAGTTCAACTGTTTGAGCTGGGGTTTTTTAAATGTTCGTCTTGAGTTTGCCCATCGATCTCTCTTTTGAGATTTTTGATTTCGGCTCACAATTTTCCCCAAGCAACTTAAACATTGAGATACTTCAACAATATCAATCCAAGACAAGAACACTAATGTTCAATCTCCATGATTTATTACAAAACGAGGCAATTCATAACGACCTTAAAATTCAAATTGTTAAGGAAGTAATAAAAACTTTAAATTATAAATATTTGACTAGACTTAGCAACCATGTTAACCCTCTAGCTATCGTACCACTGAACGACTCAGATGTATTAAGTAGACTGAAAAGATGCCGTATTTGAGACCTTCTTTTTTTGAAATTAAGTATTTGTTAACAATCAATTTGTTTTTTTGTTTTTTCTTTGTATATTATTTATATGTAAATACTGTAAGAATATTTCAATATTTTTAGTTAAATATAATTTAATTTATGTTATAAATGTAAATATTTTAAGTTTATTAGTAAATTTAAATTTATTTATTTTTAAGTTTTCTCGTTATAAACACTGTAAATATGTTGTATATATTTGTTAAACAGTAGATTTTTGAACTTATAGTTGTACTTTCTGGAGGACATCTACAGATGTTATTATTAGATTTTCATCAAACTTGCTTATTATCTTGTGCATGTAGATAGATTGCAATTTAAATAAAAGAAAAAAAAAATTTTTTTCTGTACCGTTCACCGTTGCACAGTGGCTGAAAATCGTTTTTCATTGGCCAAAATTCTGTAACTTTTTTTTTAATGGATAGATACTTAGTTCAGCTTGACTCAGTTTTAATTACATTAAAATTGATTGTGGGCTTTTTAAGGAATTCTAGGTCAAAATTGAACTTTTGATTTTTTTTTTAACTTTTAGAGTGAAATATGTTTTTATTATTTTTTTATTTATTAATAAATTTAATATTTGGATTTTAATAATAATTATAAACATTTTTTGTAATAATGGGATTTTTTTAATGTTACACTCAAAAAAATTTTTACACTCAAAAAACAAAAATTGTAAAATCAACTGGAGATTTTGGTATTATTACTGAAAAATTAAAAATTTTTTGTTGTCAAATTTGCAAATTTGTTAAACTTAAAGAATATGTACTCCTAAAAAAAACGTTAATAATATTATCTAAAAATCTTGCTATTACTACAGAAAAATTTATTGTTGTTTGTAGACCAATTTAATAATTTTTTAGTATTTTTTTATATAAGCTGCTTGGTCGTAGTTTATTAAAACACAGTTTTATATTTCCGCCAACGTTTCGTCAAACAGATTTTGACATCTTCAGGTCTAATTTTTTATATTATAATACAAATATACAATAAGTAAAACAATAGAAATTTACACATTTAAAGATATTTTACCTTAAACTATTTTTCTATGTCAATTCTAAGGTTCTAATAAGCCGTTGTAAGCCGCGCTTATGTTGTCAAAATCTTCTTTTTTGTTTACTGTCTTGCTTTGGTACATTTTGATGTAGAGGCTTTCTAATGTCAATCGTTTGTTTTGTTTAGTTTTCCTATCTAATATTTTTGTTGTTGTAAAGTCAGCTGTGTGGTTTTTATCTATCATGTGTTGTGCTAAAGCTGTGTTTGGTTTCTTTTGTTCTATTGTTTTTGCATGTTCTTTTAATCTTGTTTCTAGATGTCGTTTTGTTGTCCCTATGTAGATGTCGTTGCAGGTTTCGTTTTCGTTTCCATTGCACTGTATTTGGTAAATTACGTTACATCGTCTTTCTTTTTCTATTTTGCTTTTTGTACTTGAAAATAAAAATTTATTATTTTTTGCTGTCAAATTTGATCATTTTAACAAACATTAAAAAAAAAATTCCAATAGATTTCAATAGCATTTGTAACAATGGTAGGTTCTGTTTATTATTAATTTTTAGTAATACTATATTTTTCGTACTTAAATAACAATGAAAGGCAATTATAATTATTATTCATTTCACTCAAATATTGATTGCAAATATTCCATATTTTGTTCTGTGTTATTTCTGTTCTTTAATAGTTTTTTGACTTCTTCATCTAAATTCCGATGTTCCACTTTCCATTGATTTCGTATACTGGAGATGAACGGATCTGACGTTGCCAATAATATATTAAATAGATTTTCATTTGTGGAATTTTGTGAAATTTTTCTAGTATTGTGCTCTCTATAAAATCTGTAATCCTTATTTCTTTTTTCCTGAGCCTCATCTGATAGATCTCCAAGTGCCACCAAATGATATTTAATGACATCTTCAGCATGATAAAGAATTTTTTAAACTGTTATAGACATATTCCTCCATGGGTACTTCGTTCTATATGTTTTTGCAGTTTCCTTAGTGCTTCTAAGATTATTTTAAATCTGAAAATAAGGCTTAAATCCACTCCTGTTATTTCAGATGCTGTTTCTGGATCTGAAAAGAATATTCTTGCGGTATTGCCCTCATTTGTATTGCCTCACCCTTATTTTGGCTGATCTATAATCAATCCAAATTTGCGATATTCATCTTGAACATGTTCTTTTTCGAACTTCTTAGCTCCTTGTTGGTTTCGTTGTTTCTTATTGATCCTGAAGACCCGAAATCCAAATCGTAACTGATTTTTAGAATGTTTTCCATAAGTCGTATTCTTGCTTGTAGTGGTGATAATCCAATTTCAGATGCATCGGTATTATCTAATGATTTTGTCGGGACTTGATTTAATTGTTTTGATGTTGCTTGGCATATAATGCAGCTGGATGCAGCCTTCGTGTTAGTCAAAGCCTGATCTACTTTTCCATCTATCATTGTCAGCACTAATTGGTAGCTTACTTCAATTTGCTGCCCATCTAACTGTAATTGTAATGGCTGTAGTGTTCAATTTGGACCTTGATATTAGTAACTTCTTCGTTAATGGCATCATGAGTTTCTTTTTTGAATTCAAATTTGATTGGCCTGCAGTATTTCGTAGAAGATGGGGTCCCATTTTTCCAAATATCCTTTGTTTGCGCTGTACTAGTCGAAGGCTCTGAATCTTCCAAAATCTTTTTCAGTCGCAATGGTACAAATGATACCATGAACATATCTGAGTCCGAAATATTTTCACATACTACTTGTTTGTATTGTTTCTGTCCCGAAGAACCATCACATCCCCATTTACAAAAAAGAGTTAACTTTGTGTTTCCATATTTCTTTTACTCATTTCCTTGCATTGATTGTAGCAAGCGTTCGGCTGTGTGATTAATTAGAAATTGTAGTTGTACCTCTGCCGTAATTGGTGTGATTGTTATAGTGTCCCTTGATGGCGAACAGTCCATTTTAGCAGCGGTTATGTGATGATATGCTGGATACATGTTTGAGCCTTTTTCAATCGCACGCAATCTGAACTGATTATATTGGTGTTTTGATAATTTCGAATCCAGAAATAATGCTATTGCCTTCTCATTTGTGAACTGTTTTGCATCGCTCGAAGTTGGTATACTTTTAAGAATCCGTTTTGTCCTCACTGGACTAGCTTAACAACTTTTTCAATGATATCCACTTTTGTCAATTGTTTCTGTGATCGAAATTGATGTAGAAAAGATTCTTTTATATTTATACATTCAATTTCATCGCTAACATCTTTAAGTTTCAGCCTCTTAGATCAAATTGCGTGGTCTTCCAGCCTTAGCTTGCTTTGTTGTTTCTGAAGCGACCAGTTTGCGCTTTTTATATTACACTTTTGTTTTTTGTAGCTAACATCTTTGTAGCGTTTTTTTTTAGTGCTCTTGTATTTTGATGCTACACGAATTTAAGTTTAATTTTATTTTTACGTAACTAAGAACATCTTCCTGGTTTTTATACCCTATACCACTATGTGGTTTGGGTATAACGATTTTGTGCTGCTGTTTGTAACAACCAAAAATATTTGACCTACATCCATCTTTAATTATACCGATCGAATCAGAATCACTATCTGATTCGATTTAACGATGTCCGTGCGGCCGTCCGTCCATCCGTCCGTCCTTCCGTCCGTCTGTGTGTCCATGTAAAGCTTGTAATCAAACTGCAGGTCGCAGCTATGAATATATTTTGATGAAATTTGGTATTTAATCTTTTATCGGCCATGGAATGAACGCTATTGAAATTGGTCTGAATCGGTCCATGTTCAGACCTAGCCCCCATACAAATGACCCCAATGAAATCAACATATATTGCCATAAGATCCAAATTATCATACAAATCTTAGTCAAATTGGGTTGTATGTATATTTTACATCCATTAATTAGTAGTCCAAAAATGATCCCTATTGGACAACTCTTAGTCATAGGCCCCATATAGAGCCGTTTCCCGATCTTCACTTAAATCTATCAAAAAACAAAAATTTTGCACTGATTCTTCTCAAATTTTGTTTGCATATATTTTTGCGAAATACAAGAGACTTTACCAAACATTTTTGGGCTTAGTGCCCATATAGATATAGCATCCGATATGAACTTTTTCTTATCTGCAGTAGAAAAAATTAATAAAAATCCCACTCAAATTTGGTTTATGCTTATTTTCTATATCTAGTTAGTTGGGCCTGAGAGATAGGATCTCTAAACGCATGGTATAGGGTATCGTATAGTCGATCTAGACCGACTATAATTTTCTTACTTATTGTTTCTAAAATACTCTTCGGCCAGTTCTTTATAACTGAAGTTCTCCATATTTTTCGGAATATTTTTATTTGCAACTGTTATTGTTGAAATATATTAGAGCAATTGAGTTTGTATTCAAATGTCGCTTTCTTATAAGCCTTTTCATAAGCCATCATACCATGTTTCTGGGTAAAATAAAAAGGTAAGAAAATGGCATTACTTCATTACTACCTAAAATAATATATAAAAAAAACCCACTATACAAATGAATTACCTATCTGGATTTTCTTTACTACTTGCATTAGTGCATTGTTAGGTAAAATAACAATGTATAAAAAAGGTATGATAATAAAAAAAAAACCTATGTTACTAATGAATTACATCCTCTGGGTATTGACATTCTTACTTACAAATATATTATGGTAATAGAACAAATTATGACTATTATAAGCACTAAAATACCTAAAGCACAGATTTAACCATTGTATACGAGTACTTATAGGGCTGTTTAAATTATCGTAATTTGAATTTTTTTAGTGTAATTTCATTAAAATTTAAGAAGTGTTCTACCCACGGGTCGTCACGGGTACAAAAGTATATATGGGGTTAAAGAGGACACTTTCACCTTTCTCCGGGTGGTATACGTTTCTTGTTCCCTTTTATTCCCTTGAAGTTCTATTCCACTAAAGTTGAAATTTGAGAAAAATATAGTAGTTTCATAAATATTTCATAGCGCCCCTAATATTAAATGGTAGGGCTGTGACCACGTACAATAACTAAAGACTGTAATCCTACCAACATTATAAATAAGACCTCAGGTCATTATCGATGACAGCTAGCGAGTAGTACCTATTTATTTTTGATAAAAAAACAAAAAAAATCACCTTTTTCTGAAATTAAAAAAAAAAAAACAGTTGAGTTTGACAGCATACAATTAGCAATAGTTTAACCTAATTTTTTGGCTACCTTAATCTGGATATATTAGCTACAAAAAGGCGTTAACATTTTCAAAATCAGTAACAAGAAAAATTTACACTTTTGGCCAATGAAATCAATAATTCAGCCACAGTGCGTTGACAGTAACATACTATCATCGACATATGGATCAATGACTCCGCCGGCGCATAACGCGCACCAAACATAAATTTTTGTGTGGATGAAATGGATTATATTCATTCCAAATGCGATAATTCGGCTTATTTAGGTAGCCATTCAACCATCAATGAGCTTCATCGCTGAACAAAATGTTATATCTTCTTTATTTGCTAATTCGTTCTTCGAATTTCAGCGACCAATATAATTACAATTTGTTACATATTTAACAATTCAAAAAAAAAAAAATAAAATAAATCACATTATATATTATTCAGTAGCACCGCAAAAGCATCTCGATCGCTTGATTCACTCAGAAGTCTGCCCTTATATCTGACACCAGTCCACTTCAATATTATCAATCCATGTTATTTCATTTCTCCCTGTAGCTTTTCCTTCAATATTCACTCGTGATATCGATTGTAGCAGCTTATATTTTGGGTTTCTCATAAAATGTCCCAGGTATGATGCTTTTCTTTTCTTTATGACGGTAAATAGCTCTCTTTCGCAGTGCTTTTTACTCAATAATTCGGTATTTGATATATGGTCGGTCCAGGGTATATTGAATATTCGTCTATAAACGCAGATTTCAAAGGCCTCTAATCTTTTATGTCTGATGATTTTATGGTCCATGTCTCCACCGTATATAGTAAAACCAATGATGAATGATGAATAATGAATAATAAATCTTGATTTGGTTTCAAGATGAATATCATGACTTGTAAGTACTTTTTTGTATTTAAAAAAGGCATCTCGAGCCATTTATATACGGCATCTTATCTTATTTTTGAACGATCCCATTTGTCATTGATTGTAACGGCGAGATATATAAAATTCTGTACTCTTTCGTCGCATGCGTTTTGTATTTTTAAGGAAGTAGTATTATGGGTTTTTTATGTGTAAACATCTATGAGCTCAGGGGGGGGGGGGGGGGGGGTAAAATCCAATTTCACAATACAATCACAGAAACAGCGTAGGCGAAAATCGGTGTGTGGTATATGTAAGTGTATTGGTGTAATTAGTAAGCAGAACTGCCGAATTCGCTGTCTGTTTAGCAAAATCAAAAATCTTTTTCGTTAATTTTAAATGTTCAAGCTATTGACCGCTAGGTGTGTTGTGAGTTTAACATGTTCACGAAGTTACAGAGTTGTTTTTTTTAGTTTGAAGTATATATTTGCTATTGACAGAACCGCCGAGTTAGCTGTCTGTTTAGCAAATTCACGAATATTTTTCGTTAATTTTAAATAATCAATTGTATATATGTTAGGGTGGCCCTTCGTTATATGGAGGGATAAAAAGTGTTCAAACTGACGGTCTCACCCCTTAGAAATATGCGAATAGCAAAAAAACTGAGAAATACAAAGTTTTCGGCCAATCAAAAAACGTTTAGTCGTGGCGCAAAGCGATTGAAAATTTCAAGTGTGTTTATATGGGGAAAATATGACTTTTTTCAGATTTTACGAAAATTACGTTCTATAATTTAATTTTTCCGACAAGCTGTTACATAATTCGGGATCGGTATTAAATTATCCTTTCAAAAGGCTATAAAACTTCAAAATCGTATGAAACCTCGCCAAGAAATAGCAAATGCCCCAGACCACTTTTGTGCCAAAAAAAACTAGGTCATGAAATTTGATGGCATTACAAAATATTTGATTTTTTTGAATAAATTGTCTTTTATTAGTTTGGGGTGATATGTGACCCCAATTCTAAAAGGTTTAATGGAGTAATATTATTTTTTCCGAAACCCTAGGCTGTTAAGATAAATTATAATATTTAAAAGTAGAAAAGTGATGAATTTTTGAGACAAAGTATTTAAAACGAGTACATTTACAGAATATTTCACAAAAATCCAATTTTTCTCGAAATCCGCGAAAATAAAATCCTTTTCAAAAAAATTCTGGCAGAGGGATTTACTTAACAATTCACACAGTTAATCTGTAGCATGTATTTAATAAAACCTTAAAGTGATAAATTCATTTTTTTAAATTTTGTTTAAGAAAATTTTTTCAAACTTGAAAAAGGAGTTTTAAAAATTTTATCAAAAAAATTTTAAATTTTCGGCCTTAACGCGCAATAAGTTAACAACGTGGCAATAAAACAATACTTCATATCTGAGTACTTATAGGTTTAGATACCAAAAAAAAAGTGATGGCTTTTATCAATTTCTCAATGTTGAAAAAAATGCCATCAAATTTCATGACCTAGTTTTTTTTTGGCACAAAAGTGGTCTGGGGCATTTGCTATCTTGAAAACATAATTTAATACTGATCCCGAATTATATAACAGCTTGTCGGAAAAATTAAACTATAGAGCGAAATTTTCGTAAAATCTGAAAAAAAAGTCATATTTTCCCCATATACACACACTTGCAATTTTCAATCGCTTTGCGCCACGACTAAACGGTTTCTGATTTGCCCAAAACTTTGTATTTCTGGGTTTTTTTGCAATTCGCATATTTCTAGGGGGTGAGACCGACAGTTTGAACAATTTTTTTATTAAGGGCCACCCTAATATACATATACTAGGAAAACTTTGAAGAAGTCAAAGATAAACTTAGGTGTTTTTTTAATTACTACACCTTTTCCAATTGTATTTCAGAAAACATCAATTGAATTTCAGAAAATATAAATTTGTTTCAGAAAACATTAGTTGATTTTCAGAAAATATCAATTATATTTCAGAAAGTATCAATTGTATTTCAGAAAACATCAATTGAATTTCAGATAGTATCAACTGTGTTTCAGAAAACATCAATTGATTTTCAGAAAATATCAATTGTGTTTCAGAAAGTATCAATTTTATTTCAGAAAACATCAATTGACTTTCAGAAAGTATCAATTGAATTTCAGAAAACATGAATTGATTAAATTTACCTCAGAAAATATGAATTAAATTTCAGAACATATCATTTGAGTCTCAGAAAAATAGTCAGAACGCCATATAAAAACATATTTTTTTAAGTATTACACTGGGTTTGTAATATCTGTTGAAAACTACATATCGTCACTTTTTACAGGAGAAGCAAAAAACATCATAAAACAAAAACTAATTTAAACTTATGCCGTTTTCTTTTCTGACAAAAACGTCGCATTTTATTTGCACTTTTTTCGAAAAGTGTATTTTTTATATATCCTAAGTTAAGAACAACCTTATTTTATACATCAATCGAAAAGTCGAGCGCTCGTAAATCACAAAAAATTGTAGCCATTTACTTCATTTAGGTCATAGTGTGAGAATATTTCCAAATTGTTCCCCTCTCTTGAATGTTTTCACCCCATGACTTCAAAGAGGATAATAATCAGATTTTTTTGGATTTGATGAGAACAGCACTTTGAGACCTTTCGATTGATGTATAAAATTGGGTTACTCTTAATTTAGAATATATAAAAAAAATACACTTTTCGAAAAAAGTGCAAATAAAATGCGACATTTTTTGTCAGAAAAGAAAACGGCATTAATACCCAAATTTTAGAATCTATCTGAAAACAAATTTATGATAGAATAGTAGTTTTTAAGTAAAAGGCCGTAACTACAATACAAAAAGTCAATTTTTTATTTTTTGTTAGTTACGGCTTTTGTATTATAAGTGACGTTTTATCGTTTTTTTTTCAAAATGATGACTTCAAAATCGGTCAAAATTCTATCCTGGAGTTTATATTGTAGCTGATTAGCAGATGAAGTCTCATCTTCCTTCGATTAAAAGGCCGCCCTTGATAGTTTATTTTGCAGCGCATAACAAATAAGTCCAAATATTGCTAAACATTTTCCGCGACTCCAAATCACGAATAGAAACAATAATAACTTTTCGCTATTGTAGGGTAAAATAATTTTTAATTCTGAATTTCAATAGATATTTTCTGAAACTCAATTGATATTTTCTGAAATGCATTTGATAATTTCTGAAATACATTTGATGTTTTCTTTAATAAATTTGATACTTTCTGAAATACATTTGATGTTTTCTGAAATACATTTGATACTTTCTGAAATACAATTGAAAAAGGTGTAGATGTTTACACATCTGCCCTCCCTGTGATCGGACTCACATTGATTTTTTTTCTTGCTCACAATCATATATTTTGTTTTTTGAATATTTAGACCATGAGCATTACTGTTTGTTACGAGTTTGTTTACCAGGTCTTGTAGCGCGGGCATATTGTCAGCCAGTATGGTTGTGTCATCAGCATATCTTATGTTATTGATAAAAATACCAATTGCGCATATACCCTTCCGAACTTTGCTGATAGACTCTGCAAATATTCGTTCAGAATAAATATATGTATTAATACGTGAAGGTAAATTTTTAGTTCCCTTTTTAAGCAATATGCGGGCACGCAGAAGTGTGAAAATAGGCATAATTATAGTTCATATGGAGGGGAAGCTGAAAATGATAAAATATATGTTTAATCTGCCTTAAAAATATATTAAATTAAATAAAATAAAATATTTAAAATAATTCGTTACACCCTGTTAATGCAAATGATTTAAATTATATATCAGACAATGCGTTGAATTGTGAATTGCTAAAATTGATCAACACACCTCTAGGCTCATTTAAATATTCATAAATTTTATATATATATAGATTAAAAAAAAAACAAAAACTTTATGAAATAATAATATTAAATAATAAATATTAAAAATAGTATTAAATAACAAAGACGCCCTTGGATGTAGCTATACTTTCAGTAAGTTGTCCGTTATTCTCAATTTGTGCTGTTTGGTACCAATATAGACTTTTAATGTATTGTATTTCCTTTTGGTCTATCCCAATGAATATGAGAATTTCCATGAATTTATCATTTTTCACGCTGTGAAAAGCTTTTTCATAATCTACAAAGCATAGGAAAACATCCCATTGTAAGTTACGACATTTTTGAACCAATGTATGTATTGAGAAAAGGGTTTCTCGAGTACCCAAGCCTTATTTAAACCCAAACTGGGTCGTACTCATTACTTTTTCACATTTCTCATATATTCTAGTGTGAATTATACGGAGGAAAATTTTCAGGGCATGACTCATCAGGCTTATTAGTCTATAGTCGCTGCAATACCAGGAGTAGCTTTTTTTGGGAATGGTTATGAAGGGTGATTTCAGCCAATCTTGTGGGTATTGTGTCGTGTAATAAATGGAATTAAGTAATTCATTTAATAGTTGTATGTTGTTGTTATCTATCAACTTTAGAATTTCTACGCGTATCTCATCCGGCCCACAAGTTTTCTTGTCCTTAAGTGATTTAGCTGCCGTCTCTACCTCTCGTTTAGAAATTGGGTTTCCTCTAAGTTGTTGTGATGGGTATTAATAAATTGGTCTATTGTTGTCGGTGAATAATTGCATTACGTATTCCATGCAGATAAATTTCTTTTCTTCATTGCCAAGTACAACTTCGTTGTTGTTGTTATATAAGACCTTCGGAGTGGTCTTGCGATATATTCCCGCCGATTATTTTAGTTTTTTTATGGAGATTGAAGTCGTCATGTAAAATTGCAATCTTTCGATCTCCAGGCATTGTTTTTTCAGGTCTTCATTCTTTGCATTACGTACAGCAGTTCGAATCACCCTATTTAATTCCCAGTATCGTTCGTAATTTACGTTTTTATGTTCACGGCATTTTTTTTTTATTAATTTCAATATTTCACTTGTTATCCATTCGTTACTTTTTGGACTTTCATTGTCTCTTAGATATCTTTCCGTTATTGATTTTAAAGTATTTTTGACTGCATTCCATATATTTCCTGAATCCTCTCTGTTCACATTATTTACTTTTAGATTTATTTTTCCTCTCCGATTTGTAATTATATTCGAGTTTCCAAGTTTTCCAGTATTAATTTACGTGCGTGATTTGCTTATCTTCGTTACTGTAAGTTTCGTACGTAGGTTTGTGACTAGCAGATTGTGGTCTGAAGGTACGTCAGCCCCTGGGTAAGTTGATGTTCTTGTTATATGGAAAATTAAAATCAATATCATACGATGGTCGTTTAGCTTTAATTCTTCAACAAGTTGAATTCTGAAAGCTCGTAAACCATTTGATTAGAATTGCGCTGAATTGATTGATGTAAGGTTTCTTCAATGGTTTGCTGTACAGCGGCTAAGCTTGTTCGGTGTGCACTGTTTGGCATCTTACGCGATGCACTTAACATTAGGAGGAAATGTGGTGCGAAAACGATCCGTAGTTATTGGAATTGGGCGTTCTTATGTGCGATTCTGAATACCATGAAATGGACGAAGTGCCCAATAAGTTTGACGAACAGAACCATTATTTTGATAGAAAATTTCTACAACTTGCAAGCGTTGCTTTCATGTAAGTCTATCCATGATGCAATGGCAAACCAAACTAAATAAAAGACTACTATCAATCGATTGTCAGATAAAGCAGTTTTAAGTTGGGTTATGTTAGATGGGTAGCCTGCCCGAAGGCGAGTGCACTTGGAGGCCATATGGCCCATTTTGATACCCTTTAGAAAGTGTCAGAAGGTAGAGATAGGAAAAAAGATAATGAAAGTACAAATAAATAAGGAAAGCAAAACAAAAACGAAAAAGAGCTCCTTCGCAGGCTACGAGTCACTCTTGAACCAGGCCGATTCCCACAAGAAGTCCGCAAGGTCGACGAGTGGAACATCTGCTATGCAGCCCAGGTTATCGAAGAATCTTTAGCGCCGCTCTTTCCGTCCTGGACATTCACACAGTAAACGTTGCACTGGCTGGTTCTCATCCACATCCATACATATCTTACAGAAGTCAGCTCTCAGGACACCTATGCGTTCGGGCATCCACCCTATTACACAGTATCCAGTGATTGTCCATTTACCAAAACCAAGGAGCACTTTCGTTCTCCTTGGAATAGGATCTGGAATATTCTGCAAGAGGTCAGTTATGTGCATCTTGTAAAAACAGGATTGCTGTACATCGTTTCCTTTTGATGGCTCAAGAAAAAAAAAATATTGCATGTTTTTTTACACGGTGTCTCGACTAGCTATAATTCATGGCAATGTCCATGTTCATATCAGAGAAACATAATAACGTCAAAACGCAAAGTGGGCAAATTATGTCTAGACATTTCATTTCCAAAATATCTTCAAACCGTAAACAACAAAAATGCGCCATTGTAGTCAATGCCTTGAAAGAGATACTTTTCTTTTTAAATCCCTTCTTTTCGAGTTTTTACTTTTGTAGTTTCATAAATAATCATATTCGCGATATGTTAATGAAATTTATAATTTCGCTTTTATTTAATTTTAGTTGCGCCATTTTAAAATACTTAAACGTCAGAATCGAATGAAACTTCGAATTAATGGCAGGCTTAAGGCAGAATTTCTGTCATGGCAAAAAGTTTGATTTTTTAGACATGAGATGAACATTAGCGGTCCCCACAAATCATTGACTTGAACAAACATTGCCATCAAATATAGCTAGTCGGGGCACCATTTTAGGTTGCCACTTTAGAACAAAAGACTTAAACAACAAACGTTTATATAAAGAAAATAAAAACGCTAGTATGTACTCTTATTGGTATTTATGTATTTGTATTCTATAATTAAGTTTAAGTTAATCAATTCAATTTGAATATCAACTAAACAAGTTAATGCTAACTAATTCTGAATAAATTGCATAACATACGAATAGTTAATACATAAACTTAAAAAAAATTAAATAAATTCTTAACCCACACATACACACACACACACACACCCAGTAATGCGCTACGAAATATGAAATACTCCAAATGATGCCACTTACCTTCATCTTCAAATAATTGAAATGACCTTCAAATCAATTTAGTTTTTTTTTTTTTTTGTAGCAAATATCATCAAAAGAAAAAAAGAATAATCAATCAAATATACAAAACACTTGTTTCTTTATACGGTCACAATAAGAACTTTATATAAATCAGTAGCCAAAACGACTTTCATTACAAAATTACAGTGGAAACCTTCAAAATTCATTCAAAACAATTATAATACATTTAAAGTTTACTAGAGTCGTAAAGATTTATCTACATTTAAAATATATACCAGTTTCAGATCTACATTTCTTTGTGTAAATAATGATTTGTTTTACACAACGATTGTTTGTGTGCCAAGAATATTTTATTGTGTTTTTTTCAGCAGCATTTAATTGGCTTTTGTTTTCAATATGCTCGTTTCATTTATATGGTAATTTTTACGGAACTAAAACCGACAATAATGAACAAAGTAAAGAAAAGTAATTTATAGTGACAGACATTTTGTCACACAGTTTGAATGTTTAAGATGATAGATGATAGATAAAATTATAGAGATGGGCAAATGATAATCAGAATATAAACACAATGAAACAACAACATTTTAGAAAGGTAAACTCGTTCTTAAATGAAAAAAGACGTAAAGCCCAACCCCCATCGTACCTGCTGTAGTGGCAGTTTGTGATGAAAAAGGTGTTTGGGGTGAGTTTTAGTGCACTAATCGACTCAAAACTATATTCTGTGTTGATTTAGTTATGTTCGCCCGTCCGTCTATCACCTCATCCCTCCGTCCGTCTGTCTGTCTTTGTCTAATCGAACTACAGGTCGTAAAAATAAATATATTTAAAAATGAAATGTTATATAAGCTTTTGCCGGCTATAGGAAGATCTCTATTGAAAATGGTCCCCATTAAAAATGATCTCTATGAGATCGATCTAAATGGCTTTGAGATTGATATTACCATATGGATCTTGACCAAATGTGTTTTGTCTGTATTTGTTACTCGCACTAAGCAGTAGTGTAAAAATATATGCTATGGGACCATTTGTCATAGCCCCCATATAAAGCTGCTTCCTGATCTTCACTTAAATCTTGCACTGATTTTTCTCAAATTGGGTTTTATATGTTTCTGTCACCTTGTCTCTATAATATAATAGCATCTGATATGAACTTCTTCACATCGGCAGGTAACAAATTATTATAAATGCCACTAAAATATGGTTTATGTTTTATATCCAATTAGCTGGACCTACACCCTTTCTTTAAACTCATGGTATAGAGTATTGAATAGTCGGTCTAGATCAACTATAACTTCCTAATTTTTTTTTCGATATTGTATGGTAAACAAGTAAGAAAATTATAGTCGGTCTAGACCGACTATACGATACCCTATACCATGCGTTTAGAAACCCTATCTCTTAGGCCCAACTAACTGGACATTGAAAATATGCAAAAACCAAATTTGAGTGGGATTTTTATTAATTTTTTTGGCTGCAGATATGAAAAAGTTCATATCGGATGCTATATCTATAAAACGACTAGGTCCAAAAATGGACCGATCCTGATCATGTTTGGTAAAGTCTCTTGTATTTTGCCACTATGTGGTTTGGGTATAATGACTTTGTGCTGCTGTTTGTAACAACCAAAAATATTTGACCTAGACCCATCTTTAATTATACCGATCGAATCAGAATCACTTTCTGAGTTGATTTAACAATGTCCGTCCGTCCGTCCGTCCGTCCGTCCGTCCGTCCGTCCGTCCGTCTGTGTGTCCATGTAAAGCTTGTAATCAAACTGCAGGTCGCAAATATGAATATATTTTGATGAAATTTGGTATATAAGCTTTTATCGGCCATGGAATGAACGCTATTGAAATTGGTGAGAATCGGTCCATGTTAAAACCTAGCCCCCATACAAATTACCCATATGAAATCGACATGAATTGCCATAAGATCCAAATTGTCATATAGATCTTACTCAAATTGGGTCTGTATGCGTTCATTACATCCACTAATGAGTAGTCCAAAAATGATCCCTTTGACCCCATATAGAGCTGCTTCCCGATCTTCACTTAAATCTATTAAAAAACAAAAATATTGCACTGATTCTTCTCAAATTTTGTTTGTATACATTTTTGCAAAATACAAGAGATTTTACCAAACATGATCAGGATCGGTCCATTTTTGGACCTAGTCCCTTTATAGATATAGCATCCGATATGAACTTTTTCATATCTGCAGCCAAAAAAATTAATAAAAATCCCACTCAAATTTGGTTTTTGCTTATTTTCAATGTCCAGTTAGTTGGGCCTAAGAGATAGGGTCTCTAAACGCATGGTATAGGGTATCGTATAGTCGGTCTAGACCGACTATAATTTTCTTACTTGTTTTATTTTATTTATTTTATTTTATTTTATTTTATTTATTTTATGTTATTTTGTTTTATTTAATTTTATTTTGTTTTAATTAATTTTATTTTATTTTATTTTATTTTTTAATTTATTTAATTTTATTTTATTTTATTTTATTTTATTTTAAATTATTTTATTTTATTTTATTTTGTTTCATTTTATTTTATTTTATTTTATTTTATTTTATTTTATTTTATTTTATTTCATTTTATTTTATTTTATTTTGTTTTATTTTATTTTATTTTATTTTATTTTATTTTATTTTAATATATTTAATTTTATCTTATTTTATTTTATTTTATTTTACTTTATTGCTTTTATTTTATTTTATTTTATTTTATTTTATTTCTTTCATTTTATTTTATTTTATATTATATTATTTTATTTTATTTAATTTATGTTATTTTATTTTATTTTATTTTATTTTATATTATTTTTTTTATTT